>CM059603.1:214271943-215681943 GCA_030412105.1 Cyclura pinguis | reverse complement strand
AAAAAAACCCAAAACACTTAACATCTCTTTTAAGATATATACGTTTGCACGTTTGTGTCTGTGTGTATAGGCACATAGAAACAGTCGTTTTTCCTTTCATAACAAGTAACCTCATTCCTGGTCTGCGCACCACGAGTATTTTCTTTTTTTAAAGAAAGGAGGAGGAGAAGAGAAAGAGGCAACGTTCATGAAATCAGGTTAGGGGTAGGAGAAAACCTCACCTTTTGAATAAAACTCCTGAGCCTCGGGATGCTGCAATTCCCTTTCATCCACAACAGAAGTGGGAGTTGTGTAGCCCTCCAGACTGCATCTCCCAGCATCCCCACCAGCACAGCCAAGAGCTGAAGAATGCTGGGAGATGCAGTCCAACTACATCTGGAAGGCTACAGGATTCTCCTTCTTGATCAACACCAAGGAAGGAGCAACCCTGCTGATCTACCCAAGAGCAGATTTCAAAGGAATCAACATGGGGAGACTCCACTCTGCTGCCATCATGGTAATTCTGCGGGTGCCCAAGTCTTTTCCCCTCGAGAAGGTCTAGAAAGACCAAGGCCCGTATCCTGTCAGTTCCACACAGCAAGAGCAGACCCACTAAACCAGTCCAGGAATGAATCCACACGACACAATTACAGCACTGTGATACCACTTTAATGCCATTGCTCCCTCCTATGGAGTCCTGAGACCGATAGTTCTGTAAAGTACTCAGAGGACTCTAGCACAAGAGATTTCTAAGGACCTCGGCACACTACAAATTCCAGGACTCCAAAAGGATGGAACCGTGACAGGAAAAGCTGGATCAAAGAGCTGTGACTTTGCAACGTGAAAAGCCCCAAGATCTGGACAGGTGTTAAGTCAACATCCGCCAACCGATCCAAAGGGTCTACTCAAGCCGCAACTTACCAACTTGATTCGGGGCCCGAGGGTGCTGCCAGGCCCTGCGGCCGGCTACGGCAAGCCTGCCGAAGTTGCTTGGTGGGGTGCTGCTAGCCACGGTGACTCATTAGGCTGGCTAAGCAGGCTTCCACCAAGAGTGGGAAGAACTCTCAGCTGGGGCGTGGTGAGGCCTGCCAGTTCTGGAAAGCAAGGTGATGGCATAAACGGCACCCACAGACTCTGCCCCCTTTCAAAAATGTTCTCACTCATTAAATTGAATAAAGCAACCCATGGAAATAATGCTTGGGCATCTCAGAATCTCAGCTAGTTCGTTCCCTGGATTTCTAGGAGAAATCTTTTAAAACACACGGGAACATCCAAAAGCGTCACCTCTCTCCTGGAGTGCCATCCATTCCCCTACCCCATTCTGCCAAGGTTTAATTCTCTAGCAAACCTGGAGTAATTCAGGCCATACAAATCTCTCTGAGATTTGAGCCCTATTAATAAGAATGAAGGGGTCCAAGCCTTGCTATTTGGGACTTTCGTTTAAAAAAACAACAACACCCTAAATTAAAACTGCAGCAGCCAAAAAATAATGAGAGCAGCATCAAAACACTACCCCAACGCAAGAGATTTCAAGACACTGTATGGCTTGCAATGAAGAGAGATAGCCCAGTGTTATCTCTAGAAAGGCAGCAAAGGTCTGGAGCTTTTGAAAGAAAGCCCTTCTCAGGCTAATCGAGGGCGGGGGGCGAGATCTGGCTTTGGAAGATATGGGGTGGGGAAGAGCTGCATTTTCCTTATTCTGAGTTGAACCATCTCTAGGACAAAAGAAGGGCACCCTGAATTGTTCAGCAGAACAGGGGGTGCCAAAAGTCTTCTTATCACAAGCAGGGAAGGCTGTGGGTTTAGGAGGGAGGGGTAGAGAGAAAAGCAGAAAAAGCACCCAAGCACAGAGAAGAAAGGTTGTGTAAATTGGTCCCTGAAAAGAAAAAAAAAGAGGCAGCTAATCCTCATCCTATCATCCTCAGCAACCCCGTGGTGTGTTGGGACTGCAACATCCACCACCCCGGCCTGGGGTGACGGGCACTGTAGCCTCAATACATTTGCAGGCTGCCAGGCTGAAGGAGGATGCAAGTGAAACCCCAAGTTGTCCCACCGCTGCTCTCAGACACATCTGGATCAACGCAGATTTCCTAACCTCTGATCAGCCATTTCCCTCTGGCCGGCCTCTCAGCACGAAACAGCTGTTCCAAGCAGCCAGCCCTGTCTTTCCCTCATGTCAACAGAAGCAACCCGGTTCAGCACAAAATTGCTAATCCGGTCTGCCAACAGACGAAGGAAAGAGCTGTATCATTCTACACCAAAATGTCACCGGTAAACTGACTTATGCCCCAAAATATCCATCACAAAGGGAGCAAAAAGGCAGACGCACCCAACGTGGTGTGCTTTTTCTTCCTTAAACCTTTTCTTTACAAACTGCAACAGCGGACGATCAAAACTGCAAAAAACTGCAAGAAAACCAAGAACTGAACGCAAGAAGGAACGGTGCTGCCCTCCCAAAACATCACGCTTGCTCACCAAAGCGGCGCGCTCCGGACGTTGTAAAAAAGAAGCCGCTGCGCAGTCAAACCGACGCCGTTTTCCAGGTTGAAAAAGACGATTTCAGAAATGAGGAGCAAGGAGGGGAATCTTGGCTTGCTCGTGAGACTGACTCTGCTCTCTCCACTATCAAAACCAGCATCCTACATAGTTTGTGGTTCTGGGTATCATGGGTTTGGGAGCCAGGGGTAAAGCACAGCATCCAAGTCCCACAAGACAAGCGCGGCACTGAGTCAGCACATGAGAAGCACGCTCTGCATCGGGCAGCCGGCGGACAGTTGAGACGGAGGGCTGGTTTCCTTTTGTTATTTCAAGCTCAACCAGAAAATATAGATATTTATTTATATATATATATATACATATATATTTATACCTATATATATGCATATAAAACCCTAGAAAGAGGCCTGGGGTTTGCAGGAGAGGTGGTGGAGGTCATCTCGTCTAGTCAAAACCGTGCCATTCACTCTGCTCCGAGTCGTACTCCAGCTCTGCGCCGACGCACTTCACCCCTTCCAGCAGCATCGGCGTGCCGTGGTGGCGGTCTGCAAGACAAAACAGCACCTTGTTTAGAGACCCCCAAACAGGGCGCCGAATCTGAGTAGCACGCACCCACGGGTCCCGCAACAGAACGGAGAAGCGGAAGCTGCGAAGGGAGAAGCTGGGCGAGCCTAGTGAGAGACGGCCAACCACGGCCTTCAGAATGCGGCAACGGGGGCCTACGGGGGGAAGGATACAGCCAAGAGGCTCGTCTGTAAAGGAGTTAGACGGAGGCAGGATGAAACAGAGTTTGGGCAGTCAGCAACTGAGTGAAGACTGGTAGGGACAAGGGGCATAGAGGAGATCCGAACTGGGTTTTGGGGACCTGAATTCAGGGAGAAATGCTAGTCTGAAGCAGGGAGGCTACAGTGTACTACTCTGCGTGGAACCAGCCTATGGCTAGACGTTCATTTTATTTCATAGAATCACGGAGTTGGAAAAGATCACAAGGGCCATCCAGTCCAACTCCCTTCCGCCATGACATAATCAAAGCTGTCCTGACAGAGGGTCATCCATCCTCTGTTCCAAAAACCTCCAAAGAAGGAGACTCCACCATACTCCCAGGCAGCAGCGTATTTCACTGTTGAACTGCTCTTGCCCTCAGGAAGTTCTTTCTAATATGTAGGTGGAACCTCTTTTCCTGTAGTTTGAATAAATTGTTCCACCATGTCCTAGTCTCCGGAACAGCAGAAAACAGGCTTGCTCCATCCCCCACACAATACCTCTTCCAATATTTAAATATGGCTATTATATCACCTCTTAAGCTTCTCCTCTGCAGGCTAAACATCCTCAACTCCCTAAATAGCTCCTCGTAAGTCATAGGATTCCTGGCCTTCTACCATTTTGGTTCACCCTTCTCTGGACATGTTCCAGAAATAGGTTTGCCATAAGGTCCAACATAAGGCAGCAGCACCTTGAAGGCACACAAAAGGCCTGGAAACCACAAGCCTACGTGGAGCAGCTGAGAGAGCTGGGGATGTTTAGCCTGAAGAAGAGAAGGTTAAGAGGTGACATGATAGCTATGTTTAAATATTTGAAGGGATGTCATATGGAGGATGGAGTAAGCCTGTTTTCTGCTGCTCCAGAGACTAGGATGTGGAGCAACAGCTTCAAACTCCAGGAATAGAGATTCCATCTAAACATTAGGAAGAACTTTCTGATGGTAAGAGCAGTTTGACAGTGGAATTTGCTGCCTCGATAGAATGTGGTAGAGTCTCCTTCCTTGGAGATTTTTAAACAGATGCTTGATTGACATCTGTCAAGAGTGCTTTGATCGTGTCTTCCCGGATTGGACTGGAGGGCCCTGCGATTCTCTTCCAACTCTATGATTCTACGATTCTAACAAGAACAGCAAATATCTCCTATAATGCCCAGACAAATTACATCTTCCATCATCCCCAGACAGCATGGCCCCAGGTATTTGGGGATGATGGACCACGCAGTACAACCTATTCAGCCACTGCTCGGTTTGTGGGGGTATAGCTTGCCCAAGGAGAGTGTATTAATGGCAAGGATGATAGCCTAGCAATATAATTTTTATTCTTTTATTCCATTGTTGGGGGAACAATATTATCTCAACAGTATGGCTCTTTTGCTTTAATCTCTGCTTTAATCTCCTACAGTTCAGAGGAAGAGAGACAGCGTACTCCAGGCTTATTGCTTCTGCCTTTTGCTTGCCCCACAGCTCATTAACCTTTCTCAGGCACCTCTCAGTGGCATGCCCAGAGCAAGTTTTAATTTCCTGGGCAACAGAGAGTCTTTGGAGAAGCAGGATATTAATTCGAGGACGCAGAGAGATTCCCAAGGCTGAGATAACCCAGGCGCCTTTGGAACATGAGGCGGCGGCACGTGAAAACGCCAGAGAGGGGCGAGGAAGGGAGCCCGACACCCACATGGACGGACGGGGTGGGTGGCAAACGAAGCTCCAAGATAGGAGTCTTCTCCGACTAGCTTCCAGTTAGTCCTGACACTGGCAAGCTGGAATGAACCTAGAGGAGGGGGAACCAAACTGGCAAACGGCCTGGAAACCATGAAGCCCTCTGAGGAGCAGCTGAGGGAGCTGAGCAGGTTGAGCCTGGAGAAAGGATGGTTAAGAGGAGACATCGTAGCTATGTTTAAATATTTGAAGGGATGTCATCTGGATGGTTGGAACAAGCTTGTTTTCTGCGGCTCCAGAGACTAGGACACAGATCAGCGGCTAAAAGCTAGAGCAAAAGAGATTCCACTTAGACCTCAGGAGGAACTTCTAAATAAGATGGTAAGAGCAGTCTGAAAGCAGAACATGCCGCTGCCTCAATGGAATGTGGCAGAGTCACCTTCTTCGGAGGTTTCTAAGCAGAGGCTGAATGGCCATCTGTCAAAGGGAGGGCTTAGATGGTGTCTTCCTGCGTAGGAGAAGGGAGTTGGACTGGATGGCCCCTGGGGGTCTCTTCCAACTCTAGGATTCTAAGCAGAACTTAGGAGAAGTCCTTTTTTGGTCTGCAGTTTTCAGAAGCCCAGGATTGTGAGAACTGCAATGTAAAAAAAGTCTCTCCCCAAGCTGTGGCCAGCATCCACCGTTAGTTGGTGGATTTTGGGAGTCCCAAAATTTTTTAACCTTTGCCAAGCTTTGCTTTCAAGGACTTCCCAGCATCATTTGCTGCTGGTAGTGGTGGCCCATGGGAACTGCATTAAAAAACAACAACCGCCAGTGATGTTTTCTAAGCTCTGGCTTGAAATTTCTCTTAGTATCCACGGTTGGATGCCCCTGGTGGATTCTGGGATTTGTAGATGAAAAACAGACTCTTCCCAAGCTGTGTCCTGCACCCCCCTGCTGGGTAGTGGTCATGGGAGTTGCAGTCCAAAAATTTTATTTTAACCTTTGCCAGGGTCTCAAGGATCTCCTAGCACCCCTTGCTGGCTGGGCAATTCTAAAGTCCAAAAAAAGGATTTTTTCCAAGCGGCAGCCACCATCAATTGGTGGCTAAGGTTTTTAAAAAACGATGTTTTCCAAGTTCTGGCTTTAGGGGCCTCCCAGCATCCCTGCACTGTGGGTGTGAGAAGCCAGCAACTCACCCATCACCCTGGCCTGCACGACCACTTTGACGGAGGCCCCATCGTTGGCCTCGCTCTGGAGGACCATCTCTTCTCGTAGCACCCCTTCTTTGTGGGCTGTGTATTCACATTTGATGCTGTAGCCTGCGGGCAAGAGAGACAAAAGGGAGAGAACCAGTTACAGGCACACCTCCGTTTACAAATCCTCTGACAACAAAACTCCTTTTTACAATGCCTTCTTGCACTTCCAGATCCCTCTCTGCCTTTTCCTTCTTATCCTCTGTCCCGCTGGAAGGGTTTTTCTTTTTAGCAGCATTGATGCTGGGAGGATGACCGAGGAGGAGGTCTGGAGAAACAGAGACTTTCCTTGTTGGGTTGCATCAGCATGTTTGTGGTGAACAAGACACTAAAACTTGAGCTGGGAAAGGGCAAGATTGTGTTCTAACTGATTCTACTGTTAGTGCGTGCGCTCACATACAGCAGGCAAGTTAAACAGCAGCTGCCCCCAAAATCCCTTACTAAGTACATCTGAACAGCACAAGCAGAGAGAAAAATCTGCCTCATCAGCTGCCCCCAGCATGTTAAAAGAAAGGCACAGCATCTGTAAGTTCGGCCACCAAAATGAAAATTGTAAGCGGAGCTTCTTGAAAAAGAAAGGCATCCCTGGATGCATTTTGGAAGAAGCTTTCAAGTGGTCTCTAGAAGGTCTAAAATGGTTTCGTCTATTTATGCAAGACTTACCTGACCCGGTTGCTTCGTTTCACATGAGCATATTGGTAGTTTTGAATAAAAACTTTGCTGAAACAGGTTGAACTGCCCTTCCTTGTTTGTGCTGTAGGAATCCATCCCTATTCTTTCCTAGTTGTTTCTGCCTCTAGTAACAGAAGTAATGCCCCAGAACACGTCTCCTTCACTGATGTTTTACCTGCATTTACCTATCTATCTGTTTCGTGCATTTCTGCCAATGAAGGCCTCAAAGCAGCTTGTAATATGAACTGAAATACTGATTTTCAAACTCTGATCCTCCAGGATTTTGGGACTTCGGTTCCTAGAATTCCTGACCACTGGTCATAAAGGCTGGGGGTTCTGTGAACTGAAGTCCCAAACTTGGCAGCCCCAACTCTGAGAAGCACTGAACGAAAGCAAAAGAGCTGAAACAATATTCAGTGTAAAAGTTTAAAAACTAATAAACAACCAATTGAATTAAAACATTAATTTAAAACAGAGACTAGGGCACAGAGCAATGGCTTCAAACTCCAGGAAAAGAGATTCCACCTGAACCTAAGGAAGAACTTCCTGATGGTCAGGGCTGTCCGGCAGTGGAATCTGCTGCTGCCTCCATGGAGTGCGGCGGAGTCTCCTCTTTCTTTGGAGGTTTTTAAGCAGAGGCTGGACGGCCATTTGCTGGGAGTGCTTTGATGTATATCAAAGGGTATCGACAAGCTGGAGCATGTCCAGAGGAAGGTGACCAAAATGATGGAGGGTCTGGAAGCCATGAAGCCCTCTGAGGAGCAGCTGGGTATGTTTAGTCTGCAGAAGAGAAGGTGAAGAGGGGACACGATAGCCACACTTAAATATTTGAAGGGATGTCATGTCGAGGAGGGAGAGGGCTTGTTTTCCGCTGCTCCAGAGACCAGGACAAGGAGCAATGGATTCCAGCTGCAGGAAAGGAGATTCCACCTGAACCTCAGGAAGAACTTCCTGATGGTCAGAGCAGTCCAGCAGTGAAATCTGCTGCTGCCTCCACGGAGTATGGTGGAGTCTCCTCCTTCTTTGGAGGTTTTTAAGCAGAATCTGGTTTGCTATGTGCTTTGAGTGTCATCTTCTTGCATGGCAGAAGGGGGTTGGACTTGATGGCCCGTGGGGTCTCTTCCAACTCTCGGATTCAATGACATGTTGAAATTTAAAAAATATACCTTTGCCTGCTGGTGGAAAGAGAGCATGGAAAGGCTGAAACAAGCCTCTGTGGGGAGAAAGTTCCATAGGCTTGGAGCAGCCACCAAGAAGGCTCTCTCTCACGTCTCCACTAAATGAACCTCTGAGGGTGGTGGGACAGAGAGAAAGCCCTTCCCTGGAGAATATAAAACTCAGGCAGGCTCATGCTGGGGAGATAAGGGCTTTCAGACAGTCTGGACCTAAGCCATAGGGGCTTCTTATCAGCACTCTGATAGGGTTAGAAGTGGTAATATGGCCTCCCAGGGAAAAATAAGGCCAACAGACGAGGAGGAGGGAAGGAGGAAATTAATCAAAGCATTCTTTTCTCTTTATTCACATTCATTTCTCTCACTGGAAGTTATCCTGTCCAGCCAAAGCTCTTGGGAGTGGCATACATGATTGAAACGCTGCAATAAAATAGATATGCATCGCTAAAAGCCATACAATTAAAAGCAGCATTAAGCTGCAGAGCGTGTGGTTCTCTGCCAAAATAAAGTCACGGAATTGTAGAGCTGGTCATTGATTACGTCTTTTGAAGACTGAGAACCCTTGACTGCCTTTTTGCAGACGAAAAGAGAATAATGTGATAACTTTAGGTTCTGATAGTTAGAAGGTTTGATTTATAGGAAGACGTGTAAGAAATATCTGTTAGTCAGTTGGAGAAGTAATATTTTATACACTAAGACCTATAAGCAATGTGAGGAAATTTTAAAGCCATTGTGATTCTTCCTTTCAATTTTTCACTGCCCCTTTATTTCTTTATCTTTTTTCTGTTTCATAGATTCATTGAATTGTAGATCTAGAAGAGACCACAAGGACCACCCAATCCAACCCATTTCTGCCATGCAGGAATACATCAAGGCACTCCTGACAGATGGCCATCCATTCAACCTCTTTGAAAAACTCAAAAGAAGGAGACTCCACCACACCCAGGGCAGCATATTCCACTGTCAGACTGCTCTTGCCATTGGGAAGTTCTTCCCAACGTTTAGGTGGAATCTCTTTTCCTGTAGTTTGAAGCCATTGCTCCTTGTCCTGGTGTCTGGAGGAGTAGAAAAGAGGTTTGCTCCATCTTCCATATGACATCCCTTCAAACATCCCTTTAAACATAGCAATCATGTCACCTCTTAACTTTCTCTTCTCCAGGTTAAACATCTCCAGCTTCCTAAGCTGCTCCTCACAGGGCTTCATAGTTTCCAGGCCTTCTACCACCTCATCTGGACACACTTTCAACTTTTCAACATCCTTCTACTGGGGCAAAGGATTCTGAAAGCTTCTGACTGACATACCCAATCTCTTCCAGTATGAGCAGATAAGCAGAGCTTGGCCTGGTTAGTTCTTGGATAGGAGACTCTGGGGAGAGAAGACCAGGGATTGCCAGGTAGGGCTAGGAAGGAGTTCTGCCTGAAACCACAGAGACCTGCAGCTGCTGTGAGTCAAGCGCTGGTCATACTGGGCTAGATGGACCAAGGGTCAGTAAAAGGCAGAAGAATGATGTCCCTAGCATCTCCAGGCCAGTCTAGGAAAGACTCTTGGAGAACAACTGCCTCCCAGGGTTGGCATTACTGGTCTAGATGCTCCCAAGGCAGCTTCCTACATTTCCACCCACACCTCCTTTTCCTTTCTTTCATTCAATTTTCAATTCATTTTACAAACTGTGGATTTATCAGACACAGCCCAGTGGGGCCAACGAAGGCGTTCCAGTGGAAAGTGGTGAAAAGCTGTTATTTACGATGGCTGCAGCTGGCTGAGCAGATGGCACTCCATGAGAGCAATGAGGGCATTTTGCCCCTGGCCCTGTGAAAGGAGAAGCTACAGGACCATCTGGAGGAGGAACAAGGAGTCTGCTCCTTAGCAGAGATTGAATAAAGAAAAGGCCATTCTGACTGGCACAGTTCGCAGGCAACCGGGGACCCAGACCAGAGAGACTTGGGGTCAAGACAAGACTAGCCTGGCTTACGTTCATGGCATTCACCCTGGTTACCAACTTGTGGTTAACTGCTGTCAAGTCAACTTTGATTTACGACAAGCCTATGAATGACAGCCTTCTAAGTCACCTCGTCATCACTTGCCCTGCTCATTAAGAGTAAGGGCCACGGCATCCTTAATTGAGTCCATCCATGACGCGGTCTTCCTCTCTTCCTACTACCTTCTACCTTACCATGCATTATAGCCTTTTCTACTGAGTGATATCTTCTCATATGTCCAAAGTAAGACAGCCTCAATTTAGTCATCTTGGCTTCTAGAAAGAGTTCAGGTCTGGTTTGCTCTCAGACACTTTGATTTGTCTTTTGGGCAGTCCAGGGTATCTGCAGAACTCTTCTCCAGCACAACATTTCAAATGAGTTGGTTTTCTTCCCATCAGCTTTATTGACTGCCCAGCTTTCACAACCATACATAGAAATTGGAAATACAATGGCATAGACAATCCTAACAATCATTCAGTAATATATCTTGACACTTGAGGATCTTGTTCTAGTCCCTTCCTAGCTGTCCTCCCAAGTTTGTGTCTTCTTCTGACTTCTTGACCACAGTCTCCATTCTGATTAATGACTGAACCATGGTTTTTGTTTGCTACTGAAAACTGACACACATCACTGCTGTAAAGGAAGCTTTATTGGTGGCACATAGATGCAGGAGGTGGTCTACAGCAGAAGAAAATGTCACCATCCCTTAGCTCAGTGCTTCTTAAGCTCTCTGATGTGGAAAACCACCAGGTATTTTCCCTTCAATGCACAAGGCACCAGCACCATATTGGTGTCCATTGACTACAACTGAGTCTTTCCTTCCTTCTTTCCTGGAAACTTGCCATGGACTGGCAGTCGATAGTTTGTGGACTAGCACCGGTCTACAAACCAGAGCTGTAGAGTTGGTATGCCAAACCTTTGACTCTAACTGCAGCTCCTCTATTTCTGTATTGTCATTGCAAAGTGACTCTCTTTGGGCTACAACCCTTATAGTCCCCAACCAGCATGGTGGCCAACTTGGCCAGTGAATACTGGGAGTTGTAGTCCCCCCTCCCCCCAATTCCAACAGTACCATCTGCAACCGTCTGCTCAGTGAAGGGCTGGCCCAGGAGCTAACAACCATAGACCCTGCAGGAAAAGAAGAGGCGCAGATATCCTAGGGGAAGAGCCAGGGTGCAATAGATCCCCTTGCCAGGCTGGCCCCATGGCTCCAACCCCAGAGTTGCTGTCATTCCTCATCCCCTTCCCTCTCCCTTTAATCCCTTCCTGGATTAGGCACTTGGGCCTCAAGGTGACCCCCTTATTTTAGACCAGCCGCTGCGTTGTTTTGGTGGGTTCCAGGTACTAAGTGTGACCAGGTCCTCCACCAAACTTCATACAAACGAGAGACGCAAACAAATGGAAGTTTAAGACACAAGAAGATAATGCAGCAACCCTTGAACTACTAGATCATTTATAGCTCCCCAAAACCAGAGTCAGACCTTTCCTCTGTCTGGCTATTCTGCCTCTACTCCCTCTGTCCTCTCTCTCTGAAATGTACTCCCTATCTCCGTGCCAGCTTTTCCCCATCTGTCTTCGGACCGAGACAAGCCTCAGGTTTAGTACCATCTCCTCCCTGCAGTCTCCCCATTCACAGCATCCCTTGAGCTGTCTTTGGCCGCTTGCGGACAGGCTTCCCCAAGTCCACCCTCCACACCTACATCCTCTTTGCTCTGCATGTACCACCGAGGCAAGAAACAGGAAAGTACGCTGAGGATTTTCAGCAACCTAATGACCTCTCTTCGCCATCCATTCCAGCCTTTGTACACTTCCCCCTGGAGCGGAGAAGGCGGAATGTCACAGTCTTGAATCACTTTCCCCTGCTCCATTAGAACAGCATGGTAATTTCAAAAGGGCTTCCCTTGGGAAGGATGGCACTGGCTTCACCAAGCTTTCCGGATTGGCAGGTGCCTGATTTAAGAGACGGCTGCATCCCCTGGGGGGCAGCAAGGGCAGGGGGAAGGAAGGCTAAAGGGCACCTCCCCGTTTATAAATGACCTCACGAGAGAGCGGGGTGTATTAACCGGAGAGCAGTTAATTATTCATGAGCACACAAAGAACGGAGAGAAAAGGGTATAAAATCCTTTGCATGGAGCAGATCTTCGAAATGTTTATTTCTCTGGGACTACAATTTCAACCACCCCACAACAAGAGCCGGCAGCCACCGGGATTTGTTAGCTATGCTGGCTGGGCAATTCTGGGAGCTGTAGCCCAGAAAATGTAAATTCACCATAGTTTAGTAAAACAAGAATTGGTCAAACATGGGTTTACACGTATATGGCCATCTGTCAGGAATGCTTTGATGGTGAGTTCCTGCATGGCAGGGCACTGGACTCCATGGCCCCGATGGTCTCTTTCAGCTCTATGAATCTTCCCGTGTTTGTGTGAGTGTGTATTTGAAATCTAGACCTTTCAGATCCCTGTGTAAGCTTTCTTAAGGTTAGCAGCAAGGAAGGAAAAAAGAAGGAAGGAACGAAAGAAAAGACAGACAGAATGAACTCAGAGTAAGGAGTAAACTACACATCATAACTAGGTCAAATGTGTTATTTCCCAAATAATATCATAGAATCATAGAATCATAGAAATGTAGAGTTGGAAGAGACCACACGGGCCATCCAGTCCAACCCCCTGCCATGCAGGAACACCCTCAAAGCACTCCTGACAGATGGCCATCTCTGCTCAAAAACCTCCAAAGAAGTTAAAAATATTTAGTTAAAAAGATTTTTTTGCAACAGCTGAAGCCTGTAATGGGGCAGATTCAACAACCCTGTCACCCTGTTGGTATTTAAAGCATGTCTAACTGTGTATGGTTGTACTTGTTTGGTCATGGCATAACATCCATATTCAAGCAGAGTTCTGCAAATGTAAACCATGGCCATTTCCACACTAGAGTGTTATAGCGCTATGGTTCCACTTTCAACATCCTATGGAATCCTGGGGTTTGCAGTTTCGGGAGGGGCCGGCCGGCCCCTCCCGAAACTGCAAACCCCAGGATTCCGTAGGATGTTGAAAGTGGAATCATAGCGCCATAACTGTCTAATGTGGAAACGGCCCATTACACAGCAGCTGAACGTTCTCAGATGCAGCACGAATTACTCATCAGTGCCTTCAGCGGACTGCACTTGGTTGTTTAAAGACCATCCTTCTACCATCCTCAAGGCCAAACAAGTTGGTCAAAAGGTCTGGAAGCCACCAAGTTCTTTGAGGAACAGCTTAGGGAGCTTCACACGTTTAACTTGGAGAAAAGAAGACTTCGAGGTTACATGTTTGGGATCTTTAGATATCTGAAGGGGTGTCACCTGGAAGATGGAAAGAGATTGTTTCCTCCTGCTCCAGAGACTAGGACACAGAGCAATGACTTCAAATTACAGGTAAAGAGATTCCACCTTAACATTAGGAAGAACCTCCTGAGAGTAAGGGCAGTTTCAAAGTGGAATACCCACTGCTACCTCAATGAAGTGTAGTGGAGTCTCCTCCTTTGGAGGTTTTTAAGCAGAGGCTGAATGGCCACCTGCCAGGAGTGCTTTGACAGCACATTCCTGCATGGCAGAATGGGGTTGGATGGGATGGCCCTCAGGGTCTCTTCCAACTCTAGGATTCTATGAAATATGGTCAGCCTATTGTGGAGCTGATCTTTTCCTACTGTTCCAGAGACTAGGACATGGAGCGATAAATTCGAACTACAGGAAAAGAGATTCCACCTAAATCTTAGGAAGAGTAGTCTGACAGTGGAATACACTGCCTCAATGAAATGTGGAGGATTGAAAGCAAAGGCTAGATGGCCATATGTAAGGAGTGCTTTGATGAAGTCTTTCTGCATGGCAGAAGGGCACTGAACTGCTTGGCTCTTGGGGTCTCCTCAAACTCTAGGCTTCTATGATTCTCCTAGAAAAGAAATTCTACATGCCTAAACATGAGGAAGAACATCTTGAATGTAAGCGCTCTCACAGAATGGAAGAAACTGCTTCTGAGAGTAGTTTGGGGATCTTTAAAATGAAGCTGGACGGCCATCTCTCAGGCGTGTGTTGGTTGTGTATTCCTAGATGACAGGGAGTTTGGACTGGATGATCTTTGCTGTCCCTCCGAACTCTAGGATCCTATGACACTATCCAAGGTGCTGAACCTGTTCTTGGAACCGACTGGGTACCTCTTTTAAAATTTAGAGCAACATCCAGAGTATTTTCACTGTCCTCCCCCTGCCATTCTCACAGAAGCCACAAGCTACTAGCGTTAACAGACTTCAGGGCATATGTAAAACAACCAGGACTGGATCCAGATTAAGCAGCTAACCACTGGGCTGCAGATCCAGCCCTCTTTCCCCAAAATCGTTTCCAAGCTGCAGCCACGCACCAAGCACAGGACTCCCAATTCAATTACCAGCTCTGTGCCGGCATGGAGAGGCACATGGGGAAAAGATCCAGCCCTCCCCGACAGCCAAATAAAATCGCTCCACTTCCCTGTGGGCTGGAAAACCACAAAGGGCCAGAACAGAACCGTGTCATTTTCTTTTATTTTTGTCCCATGCAATTTCATTCGATTCAGAGCAAAAACCCAGAGAGGCGTTCATTCAGCACGCAGAAGGAAGGAGCTTTGAATAAGCAGCAGTCGGAAAATGCCTAATCGTTATAATTCTAAAGGGACTCCAACAATAAAATGGACCGGGGGTGCAGGGAAAGGCATTTTGCGAACAATCTCATGTTATTGTTCCTCATTCCATGTTCCTAGCCTGCAAGGCTCAGAGAGAAGCTCAACGAGGAAACCATCAGAACAGACATGGAATCATAATCATAATATCTGGAGGACTTTATCTCCCCGTATGAGTTTGGCTGAATTTTAAGATCCTCAGGGGAGGACTTTCACTTCCAGGAGCCTCAAAAGCAGCCTATGGTGAGAACATGGAAAAGGGCCTACTTGGTGGCTGCTCCCACACCTGATCTTTACAGCTCAAAAGGCACTCTAACAATAAAGCAGACTGGAGGTACAGAGAAACGTGTTCCATTAACAATCTCAAATCATTATTTCATACAGGAAATCTGAGAGAGAAAAAGAGAGGATCATAGTGCTGTAAGAGACCAAAAGGGGCATCACATCCAACCCAACCATTAGACGGCAGGAGCAGATTCCACTGTATTTGAACTGGAACTGGAATTAGGTGGAACCTCTTTTCCTGTAGTTTCCTGTAGTTTGAAGCCATTGCTCCATATTGTCCTAGTCTCTGGAGCAGGAGAAAACAAGCTTACTCCATGTACCATAGGACATCGCTTTAAATATTTAAACCCAGCTATCATGCCACCTCTCAGTGTTCTCTTCTCCAGGGTAAACATCCCCAGTTCCCTAAGCTGCTCCTCATAGGCTTTCACGGTTTCCAAGACTTGTGGATGATCCCACTGGATTCTTGCACTTGTGAGAGTGAATGAGCGAGTTACAGAAAGAAAAAGAAACTCTTCTACTTTCTCTGCACCATATGTGACTGGACACACCTTTGCTGCGTCCCCCTTACTTGCCTTTGTGTTAAGCTCAGGAGCCCCAAACGCTGTGACCTCATTTCGGAGGGGAGTCCTTCCAACCCGCTGAAAACTTTGGTTGCCCTTTCTGCATTCTTCCCAGCCACTCCACAAGACCTCTCTCCAAGTGGGGCGACCAGGACTGTACACAGCATTGCTCAAAGGAATTATGGCAACTAATGGCAACATACAAATGCATCAAGCCATTATGACACTGAACTGGAAAGTGAGACAGCTCAAGAGACTCAATGTTCCAAACACAGAAGAATCAGTTGGTTCTTGTGGGTTTTTCGGGCTTTGAGAACGCGTTCTGGTTGTATTGTCTCCTGACGTTTCGCCTGCATCTGTGGCTGGTATCTTCAGAGGAAAATACAACCAGAACACGGTCTCAAAGCCCGAAAAACCCACAGGAACCAATGGATTCTGGCCGTGAAAGCCTTCGACTCTATACAGAAGAATCAGATCTGTAAGCTGGGACCACAACTCTGTGATGGTTTATTTCCAGCCCATTTTCCAACTCTGTTGACCATTCAAGCCCCATCCTCTCTCTTATTCCATTTACAACTCAAATAAAATCAACCACAAAACTTTCTAGCAAATGCTTTCTACCTCCTCTAAGTTGCCGGATGCTGCTTCCAGCTAATTTCAGAAACTATCTGAGATCCATCTAGGACACTCTCCTAGGAACCGTGAGCTGGGACCTGAACTCCGTGAACTGAAATTTACTTTCCAAAATTCCCACCACTTTGTGGTGATCTCAGGAGAGGTCGCCTAAGCTAAAAGCTCATAGAGTCACTTTGCACTTCCACGGATGGAGATGGACATTTCTAATCCACAATCGTACCAACGAACCCTTCTTCACACATCCACCGAAAACAGGGGTTGTTGTCGTCATGTGCTTTCAGGTCTTTTCTGACTTATGGTGACCTGAAGGTGAACCTGATTTATATGTTGCCTTTCTTCTGACACGGGACCCAAGGCAGCTTCCAATGTAGATTAGAACAAATGACAGCTAAAACCCTGATGATTGAGAGAGAGAGAGAAGGAAGGAAGGAAGGAAGGAAGGAAGGAAGGGAGGGAGGGAGGGAGGGAGGGAGGGAGGGAGGGAGGGAGGGAGGGAGAAAGACGGAACGGAGAAAGACGGAAGGGAGGAAGAAGGAAGGAACGAAGGGAGCAAGACAGAAGGTAGAAAGATGGAAGGGAGGAAGGAAGGGAGGAAGGGAGGGAGGGAAGAAGGAAGGAAGGAAGGAAGGAAGGAAGGAAGGAAGGAAGGAAGGAAGGAAGGAAGGAAGGAAGGAAGGAAGGAAGGAAGGAGGGAAGGAAGGAAGGAGGGAAGGAAGGAAGGAAGGAAAGAAGGGAGGAAGATGGAGGGGAGGAAGAAGGAAGGAAGGAAGGAAGGAAGGAAGGAAGGAAGGAAGGAAGGAAGGAAGGAAGGAAGGAAGGAAGGAAGATGGAAGGGAGAAGGAAGGGAGGGAGGGAGGGAGGGAGGGAGGGAGGGAGGGAGGGAGGGAGGGAGGGAGGGAGGGAGAAAGACAGAAGGCAGGGAGGGAGGGAGGGAGGGAGGCGGAAGGGAGAAAGATGGAAGGAAGGAAGGAAGACAGAAGGAAGGAAGGAAGGAAGGAAGGGAGGGAGGGAGGGGGAGGGAGGGAGGGAGGGAGGGAGGGAGGGAGGGAGGGAGGGAGGCGGAAGGGAGAAAGATGGAAGGAAGGAAGGAAGACAGAAGGCAGGCAGGCAGGCAGGCAGGCAGGCAGGCAGGCAGGCAGGCAGGCAGGCAGGCAGGCAGGCGGAAGGGAGGGAGACAATTAAACTATGCTATGAAAATACAACTAATTTAAAACAGTACGAAAGCATTTGAAAACATAACCCTAAGAATCTGCCTTCCTGACGAACGCTTTCAATTCCCACAGGCACAAGGTGGTCTTCTGCGGCGTCCCCCAGCCGCCCCCTGCCCTTCTGTGTTGGTGTTCCTCCCCCCCGCCCAGGCCCCCCTTGCCCTACAGCGGAGGAAAATGCTCGTGCCGCTTCCGCAGGGACTTGCAGTGCTGATTAAGGCAGCATGGCGTGATCTTCTTCCTCCCCGCTCACCCCGACTGGGTGGTATCAGATTGGCACAGAGAGAAGCTCATCTGGCATCTGAGTCGTAGACATTGATCTTCTGCAGTGTGCCAGACGTGATGGGAATACTTGGCTCCGCAAAACACTTTCTGGGAGCTTGTTTTGCAGCGGCCGAGCTGTTGACGGAGGCCATTTCCAGCCCTCTCTTGCTACGATGCCACCTCTTAACCTTCTCTTCTCCAGGCTAAACACACCCAGAAACTCTCTTAAGCTGCTCCTGGTTTCCAGGTATCTTCACTCGTGGCCCAAATGGAGAGCTTATTTGTCCAAACCAGCATAAAAAGTTTATTTAAAAAAAGAGGAACGTACAAAGGCTGTCAGTGGACAAGGAGTCGAGGGCAAGAATTGGAAATAAGTCGTCCGGAACCAGCAGCTGTGCCAATGGGGAGGGAAAGATGCCCACCTTCCCCACCCTCAGGAACAAGGAGGCCTTTTGAGACCCTGAAGTGCCCATCTGACTAATGCCATGCCCTAAAGGTCAGCCAGCTAAAGGAGGAAGGCTGTGCCGAGGGAGGCAGGCTGCCATACCGACAGCGGCCAAAAACCTTACTCAAATTGCTGCCGGCATCCCATCAAAATAAACACGCAGGGAATTCTGGCAAGGAAGGTGCAACCTTTCCAAACCGTACCATCGCAGGCACCATCTCCTCCCACGGCATCCATCTGGCAGCCGGTGAAGACCTCCTTTGGCCTTTGGGGGCTCACAGAGAAGAGGATATCAACAGAGTGCTCAGTTGGTTGCATTTCTGTTTGTTTTTTTCCCTTTTACTGCGCATGCTTTTATATTGCTTTTAATTCTATTGTGAGTGGAATCCTATTCTAACCTTTGCATGTTTTAGTGATGTGAACTTCTACCTGCGCCTGTTTCAATTTCTGTAAGCCGCACTGACTTCTTGAGCTGAGATGATGATGACACCCAACTCTGTTTCTCCTTTCCACCCAACTCCAAGGAAGCTGTTTCAGATCTAAAATTAAGTCTAATATTGTATTTTATTATGATCCTGTATACTTTGATTGCATGTGCTTGTCAGTTTGCTTTATATTATACTAGCATATATAACCGGTGTTGCCCGGGATTTTATTTTCTCATCCACTACATAAAGTCAAAGTTTGTCTGTGAGTTTGTCTGTCTGTCTGTGTCAGGCAGGCGCAGACCTCATACGATTGGCTGGCTGTGGAGATTCTGTGGAATCCTGGGGTTGGCAGTTCAGGGAGGGGCCTTTAGAATTCTCAGCCAGAGAGCTCAGGTTGGCTGCTACAGACATGAGGCCTAGCAGCAAGGAGGAGGGCAGTGTATTCCCTCAGGAAACCAAACTCTGTATGTTACTAACTCTGAATACAGATTGGATTGGGGAATGTGGGAAAAAGTTACACGTACTGGGCACACACAGGATCTGAAATCTGTGTATTTCAACTGCATCTAATTCCTAAGGCAAGGTAAGGTAATTCCTAAGGTATTTCTAACAAGTATTACCTATGAGAAAACACAATCCTGGGCAACACCGAGTAAATACGCTAGTAGGTAATACTTGTTAGAAAGATTTGAGATCCTTCGACTCTAATTCCCCAAACTGTCTTGTCCAGTACCTGTAACTTTTCCCCATATTCCCCAATCCAATCTGTGTTCAGAGTTAGTAACATACAGAGGTTGGCTTCGCGAGGGAATACACTGCCCTCCTCCTTGCTGCTAGGTCTCATCTCCATAGCAACCAGCCTATTCAAGGCAGGCACATTTGACTGAGGCCCAAAACTTTCTGGCTGAGAATTCAAAAGGACCCTCCTAAAACTGCAAACCCCACAGAATCTTCTTAGGCAGCCAACCATATGAGGTCTTCACCTGACTTTGATTTTTATATACTAGATTGTATATATATTGGGTAATTTGTTTTGCAACTGTATTGTGTAGTTTTATATTTTTACAAGTCCTTCCTTTCCTCTGTGTTTGTGGGTGTGTGTATTTTAGACTGTACGCCATTGGTTTTGGTTGTTTTATTTGTAAAGTGCCTTGTATGTAGATGGTGCTATATAAAAATGATGATATCGATTAGCAGTTCTTGATCTCTTCTCTACCATGGATCCCCTTTAAATATCTTTTGTTGCCATGGACCACCAGGATGTAACCCAAGACTTAAAACTCTTATTTAAATTTGCTTATCAAGGTCTTCAAATTTGGAGAGAAGGGAGAAATAAGTAAGGAAGCTAATGGATATTGTAACGAAACTTTTTACAAATGACGTCCATCAATGGCAAAAGTCTCCTGCTCTCTTTGAGATCAGTGTACAACCTCCTTTCTTTCTTTCAACTGCAAAAGCTCACAATGTTTCTTAAAACTTTCAAGGGTCCTCTGTGAGGATCCCTGGAGGTCCAGAGGCCACAGGTTAAGAAATGCTCGTATAGATGATGATGATGATAACTCCAGTCTCTGCCACAGTCTGAACTATGAAAAGGGCCACAGTTGCATCACAGAGTGAAGCTTCCACAAACAGAAGCAGTTTATCCTTGGAAACCAGGGTGACAGGGCCCAAGAAGGAGTGGCTACCACCCGGGGGACACTGGCTTGTGAAAGTCTCTTGTGGCCCTTGTCAGAAGCTGGACTAGCCAGCCAACGCCCTGGTTCACACAAGTTGTGTTTATACAGGAAAACAGAACCTGTGGCCCTTGTCTCCTCGGATGTGGAGGAATCACCAAAGATATCACACTCTCTTGAACCTCTCCCACCTCAAAGCTTACCCTGTTCCAATTGCAAGCCTTCCAGCAAGCTGTTGGGATTCTTGGACACCTCATTAACATGCTGTACTGCACACAGATGTTTGGATGCTGAAGACCCACAGCTGCTTAATGTTACTTTTGGGAACTACAGCTCCCAGAATCCTCCATACTTGGGATACTGGTAACTGTAGTCCACAAGGACCTTTCCAAAGCTCTGGTATTCTAGGACTGCCTCCGCCATGCCCACATGCAGCTGCACCTAAGCCAAGGGTAAAAAAGTACAGCCATCTGCAGGCCATTTGTAGCCCCAGATCCCACTTTTGCGGGTCCCAAAGCCTCCCAGTGGGCAGGCCGGCTGGGGGATTCTGGGAACTGTAGTCATCCAAAGTGGCTTTGCCAAGCTCTGCTTGAACTTTCCTAAGTTTTGCCTATAGGATGTGGTGCTTTCCCCTCCAAAACAGATGCTGGCTGGGGGATTTGGGGAGTTGTAGTCCCACACATCTGGGAAGCACTGAGTTAAAAGGCTGGTGTATGGCATTCAACTAATGAAACTTTGTTCTGGGGACCCTCTATCCCATCCTGCCCCCAACATACCAGAAAGGGCAAGCATTTCTCATGGCCTCCAACCTTTGGGCAGGGAAATGAGAATCAGCCAGACAAATTCCTCTCCGCTGTCTGGAACAAAGCATCCGACACCCTTAATTGATCTATTTGCATAACCGCAAAGCTGTCCTTCCTTGCCTCTATCCCCAATTAACTGGGGATGGGGGGTAGGGGTGCGAGAAGACAGACGAAGAAAAGGAAAAAGAGGATGAAGAGGAGAATTAACTGAGTGATGAATTCCTCCGCAGAGGTTTGGCCCTTTCGGACTCCTGAAGACACGGAAAAGCACAACCTGTACTGTACTGGAACAGCCGCATGTCCGGCCGCAACAGTGCAGAGGCGAAGGCAAACGTGCCTGCAGTCGCACACATACACACACGCGCACCGGCAAAGCTGCAAACGACAACACAAAGAACCACGAGCCACGCTGCTTTTGCCTACAGTACGCAAGACTAAAAAATGCAAACCAGTGACTCAGCCCATCTTGCTAAAAATGTGGACCTCAAAGTAAATTGCCTCCCGTGGCGCAAGGCGGGATACCCGGATAATTAGGTACATCTCCACGGGGGTCTAGAAGCCACTGCTAAGTCAGAGCATGGCGGCCCCCATCCCTGGAGCAGGGACAATTGCTCAGGGGGGCAACAGGGACTTGAAACGCCCCTCATCCCGCCTATCAGCTGCAATTCCTTACCTTAGTGGCTGCTCATGGATCCGGCAAGGAGGGGTGATGAATCTCTGCTGTATTTCAATCCGAACCTTAAAAGAGTTCCTCGTTGCGTTGAACCTCTTTCGGGAACGGGGCTCAGCATTCCGGATAGCTCATTTAAAGTTCAGACTAAAATACGGAGCGGGTTCAACAGCCACCAGGGATCCAACCTCTCCCAAACGGCTGGATTTACACTATGGAAAAAGGTCACATTTTCTATATGTTTACCTACCTTGTCTCCCGAAACCAAGGATGATTTTGGCTTACTGACTGAAATACAGCTTGCTTAGGAAATACAAAAAGGTCGGCATTAAAACAGAGCTACACTCATTCTAGAACAAAGAAATCATTCGTAACATACAATTAAAAGATTAAAAGCAGTTTTACAAACAGTACAATGAAAGCAGTACCAGCACCGGCTTGAAAAGCCCTTCCTTGAATAACTTGCCGGTTTCAAAAGCCTGGCCATGTCCGCACTAGACTGTTACAGCGCTATTGTTCCACTTGCAACATCCTATGGAATCCTGGGGTTTGCAGTTTCGGGAGGGGAAGTTCTTCCTGAGGTTCAGGTGGAATCTCCTTTCCTGCAGCTTGAATCCATTGCTCCTTTCCTAGTCTCTGAAGCAGTAGAGAGCAAGCCTGATCCCTCCTCAACATGACATCCCTTCAAATATTTAAACATGGCTATCTGGTCCCCTCTCAACCTTCTCTTCTGCAGACTAAACATACCCAGCTCCCTCAGCTTCAGAGGGCTTCATGGCTTTCAGACCCTTCACCATCACCATTTTGGTCGCCCTCCTCTGGACACGTTCCAGCTTGTCAATATCCTTCTTGAACTGAGGTGCCCAGAACTGGACACAGGATTCCAGATGAGGCCTAACCAATGCAGAACAGAGTGGTACCATGACCTCCCTCGATCTAGACACCATACTCCTATTGATGCAACCAAGAATCGCGTTGGCTTTTTACGTATGTTTAGCCTGATGAAAAGAAGGTTAAGAGGCGACATGACAGCCAGGTTTAAATATCTGAATGGGTGTCATATGGTGGATGGGGCAAGCTTGGTTTCTCCTGCTCCAGATACTAGGACACAGAACATTACCTTGAAACTACAGAAAAAAGAGGTCCCACCTAAACATTAGGAGGAATTTACCAATGGTAAGAGCACTTCAGCAGTGGAATCTGCTGCCTCAAAGGGGTGTGGTGGAGTCTTCTTCCTTGGAGGTTTTTAAACAGAGGCTGGGTGCCAGCAGAAAGCAAGCTTGGTCCACCTAGTTTCCAGGCATTCCACTTGGAGGACTTCATTTTCTGAGCTACCAAAAAAAAAGGGAAGGTACACCTTTCAGGCTGCCGTTTTCAGCCGACTGGGTGGCATCCTCCTCTGAAGTTGGCTGTTTTGCAAGACTTGCTTCTGGCGGACAACCAGCCAGCAAGATGAAAGAAAAAGACACGCTGGTAGAGTGGTGTTAGGAGAACCAGAGAGTATACGGATTGGGCCCAGGCTCTCTGACAGACCATGTTCTCCTGCCTGGGCTTTGGGATCCTCCAGGGAGGCCCTTCTCTCGTTCTTCTGCCACCCACATTTGGTGGAAACATGGGAGAGGGCCTTCGTGGTGGCTGCTCCCTGGCTCCGGAACGCTGCCTCCTAGGGAGGTGAAACTGGCCCCCCTCTTTCCAACCTTCTGTTATCAGGTAAAGACCTTTCAATGAAACGAAATGAAATGAAAATTCTTATGAGCTTTTCAGAACTGCTTCTGAGGAAAGGCCTTTCAGGGGCATGCCACACTGCTTTTATTTCTTGCTTTTCTGAGGGATGTTTAAAATTATTTTTTAATTTTACAGACAGTTCAGTCGCCTTTCAACAGCAGGTTTTTGCATCTTTTTACCTATATGTGGTTTTCACTTGCATCTGTTTGAAAGGCTAAATGTCCTCTTGAACCCCATTCTAGGAGAGAGGTGGGGTATTAATTAATTAACTGAAGTTGTGGGTGGATATTGATGTGTTTTGCCCGCTTTGGTTTGGTTCTGGGCGCACAGCGGTATGGATCATTTTACATTGCTGCATTTCTATAGGAAATGGCAAGGAACACCATGCTAGCCGCATGGCTGGGGGCAAGTATTATGGGGGATGTTTTATCAAGGATGTGTATATGCACACGTGGGTTAGCCTTTGTTTTGGTGTGATTGTACAGTCAGCCCTCCACATTTGCGGGTTTCACTTGTGCACATCTGATTATTCCCGGATTCTTTGCTGTCCCCTCTGCTGCCTCCTTCTGCCATTTTTAATTGGGACTGCAAGCCTGGTGAGGCTGAGAAACTGCGAACGAGGCTCGTAAGTCCCTCTCAAAAACGGTGTGGGGCAGCAGTGGAGGGGGCAGTCAGCCCCAGCAGCCCCCCACTTCTGCCTTGTGAAGGAACCCTGATGCATCAAAGAAATCCACGGTGGGTTGGATTTGGTGATCATACTTTTTTTTGTGTGTTAAATATGGTTTGGGAGGGCCTGGAGTTATTCATGGTTTTTCCACTTTCACGGGGGTCTCTGTGCCCCTAACCTTAGCGAATGTGGAGGGAGGACTATACTTTGCCCAAAGTGTTATGTATATATTTTGCCTTTTATTTTTGTTTTGCGGTGGGTCTGCAGGATCATTTGGCGTTTTACCTCCGTGTTAATCTGCCACCATCACCAGTTTTGCCTTCTGCAAATTATTTACAGTTGACCCTCCACATTTGCCAGGGTTAGGGGTGCAGGACCCTCAAAAAAGAGGAAAATCTGCAAATGTCAAAATGTATATGTGGGTCAGTGTGAAGGGGGCCAAGGCATGGTGAAGTCAGCACCGGGGGTCCAAATCAGGTCAAAGAAAGGAGAGGGAAAGGGGGCTCTGCATGGTGGCCCTATTCTTCCTTTTTCTCGCCCACTTCCTTCCTTGTATTGGGAGAGGGGATTTGGTGCTGAGAAACCAGGCCGTGATCTATCCTTAGCGGGCCAGGCAATGGCTGATAGAAGAGGAAGGAGGACCAGAGGCAGGTTTTTAAAGGGCTGCATGGCCTGATTAGAGCTACCAGGAAGGAAGGTTCCCCAAGAAAAGGAGCTCTCGAGTTGTGGGAGGCAGGGATTGCAGAAACTCACAAATAATCAAATCCATGGAAGTCAAACCCACAAATGTGGAGGGCCAACTGTACTTGATTTTGCTGTTTCCAGGGGAAAGCAATGATAGGGTAAATCTTTTAGGGCTCAGACCCCACAACTCTATCTTGCACTTGGTTTCCTGGCCACGTTATCTGTCTCTGAGCATTACCAGTTTTTGTTCTTGCTGTTGCCATGAGCCACCAATCTGGCTGCATCTTACACTACCCCTATGAACAAGAGGCTTCTAATATATCTCCTTAGAATTATAGAGTTGGAAGAGACCCCAGGGGCCATCCGGTCTAGCCCTATTCTGCCATGCAGGAACACACATCAAAGCACTCCCTGCGGCAGATGGCCATCCAGCCTCTGCTTAACAGCCACGCTCAGGTCTTGCAAATCCAGAAGAGCTGTAGCATTCCTGTTTGAAAGCCGAGTGACTTTCCTCCTACCGTCCACCTCTTCCAGCAGTTGTCTTTTCCAAATAATTAAGCTTGCTCATGGTAAATCTGAAGTTGTTATAAGTTGTCAAGTCAATTGTGATTTATGACCACTTTAGGAATGAGACATCTCCAGGAGACCCTGATCAGGTCTTGCAGACTCATCAGACAAAGCCTGGTTTTAACTGCAAAACCTGCCCAGGCTTTGCAAACTCAGGGCAGCTGTGGCTTCCTCCATTAGATCTGTCTACCTGCAATACAGTCTTCCTCTTTTCCCGCTGCCTTCCCCTTTGCTGAGCATCAGCATCTTTCTCAGTGAGTCATCAGTTTGCCTTCTGTGAAATGGACGTGAGAGAAAAAACTTATGGATTCCAAAAAAAAGGCTTTGGGTGGTCCTGCTCAGACTCCCACCAGTGTCTTGTGCTTTGACTCTCAGCCAAGTTACCTTCCCTTTAGCTTCACCAGTTTGCCTTTTGGAAAATGGGTGTTATGTCAGAACCAAAAGAAGCTTTCTTGGACTGGGATGGACCTCACATGTGGTTTAAACAAGCCGGTGAATAAAGGAAAGGAACTTCTAGGCCACAGGAGTTCCTTTTCATTCTTCACTTGTTTATTTAAGCTATGCCTAGAGTCTAGGGCCTTAATACCCTAAAAGCACCAGGTCTCATATGATCTTAGAAGCTAAGCAGGGTCAGCCCTGGTTAGTATTTGAATGGGAGACGACCAATGGATATCAAATACTAGCATGGTATAGTAGTTTGAATGTTGGACTATAATGCTAGAGACAAGGGTTCAATTCCGCGTTCAGCTATGGAAAACCACTGGGTAACCATAGGTGTGTCACACACTCTCAGCCCTGGAAAATCCCAGGATTAGTTCACCTTAGGCTCGCAGTAAGTTGGAAACAAACTTGAAGGCACGCAACAACAACAAGGCTGTATTTCACAGGAAGGAACTGCAAAACCACCTCTGAACATTCCTTGCCTAAGAAAACCCTGTGAAATTCATGGGGCTGCTGTAAGTTGACAGGCAACGTAAAGTCATGTATGAACACACAGAGTCTAGAACCAGATTTATTTCCAAAGACATCAGCTTAGCATGAAAAAACCTTAGCTTCAAAGAGACCAGGCTTAAAACCATCTAAACTTTGTTTTAATGACAGAAATAAAATTAAGTTTCTGTTTATTTGTTACCAAATAATGCATAAGAGGCTGGATAGCTGCCTATCAAATTTAGAGGGGAAGTTTTGGATGGGATGATTTAACATAGAGGCTACGTGGGGTACATGAAATTTACTCTGGGACATCCTGCAGTCCCCCCCTCCCCATTTTCTCATTCATACAGTATAACGGGTTTGGCAGTCGACTGCGAAAATTCATCTCACACTCAAAGGCAACTGAGGAGGACACGCAACCTCAGGAATGTTCGAGCACCCGAAGACAGGCACGCATCCTCCAGATGGATTCTCATTAACAACAGCTAATGATCTGGTTACCACAATCAGTCTTGTTATATTAAAGCCAAACATTAAAATAAAATTGAAATGCAAATAAAATTAAATTCAAAATAACCGTGTGCCCACTTTTGCAGATACACCCTCCAGAATTATATATCTGTTCCTTTTTGGGGAAGCAGAAACAACAGGAGAAGTTTCAGATATCATTCCGTGTTTGTCAGCACAGAACAAGCGCCTTCTCCCTGGCTCGGCTCTGCTCAGCAGCTGACCCACAAACCAGAGACAGAACTCCATCCGGTACGTGGACGCATTAGCTCTTTCTGCAAGCCAGAGGTTATCCCCATCGGTAACACAAGATTCTCCCTTCTCTTTCCTGCAGCATGGACCGACCGGCTTCCCATCCTCAAATCCCTCCGCATTCCACCCAGCGCGACGAAAGAGGCACGCCCACGGAACCAGCCATCTGACTGTTTCTGTCCATCAACAGGTCTCCCTTTGCTGTACAGCTACCATTTTTGGAAATGTGGTGTTTTCCCTCTTCCCTTCCTCTCTGATGCAAGCAAGATAACGTTTTAGGGAAATTGCATTAAAGAATACCACTATCGTGCAATATCTCTATGCAAATAATTGGTCAAGCGAAGTCCCCAGTTGGTTCTCTCAGGAAGGCATGTCAAGAACAAGTTGTCGTTACGTGCTTCTGAGTACAATTTACAGAGACCGTCTCCCAGGGTCTTCTTGGCAAGATTTATTTCAAGGAACTGTGTCATCACTTTCCTCTGAGGCTGAGAGAATATGACTTGCCCAAGGCCACCCAAGATGGGACTGAAAGCAGCTGACAATAATTTAAAAAGCTCAAGCTAAAATACTAATGTACTGAAGTCAAAAAAGAATTAAACAACAATATTATTTTAAGAAATGGTTAAGAACACTTCAAACGTATTTAAAACATACAGATTAAAAAACAGGACACCACTTTACATACATCTTTAACAGTCAAAAGGCTTGCCCGTACAAAAACGTCTTCACCTGCTGGTGGAAAGAAAGCAGGGAAGGGGCCAGCTGGACCTCCCATGAAAGGGACTTCCATAGCCTGGAAGCAGCCACAAAAAAGGTTCTCTCCTGAGTCCTAGCCAACCATGCCTGCAAAGGTGGTGGGACTAAGCGAAAGCCCTTCCCTACAGATCTTAAAGCTCTCACTGGCTTGTACAAGGAGATATGGTCTTTCAGATAGCACTGTCGTGAGCTTTTTGGCTGCAAAGGACCTTGAGCTTATCGTCGATCTTAGACTGACCATGAGCCAGCAGTGAGATGCTGCAGCAAAGAAGGCAAATAATATTTTTAGCCTCATTAATAGAATGACATCTTCCAAGTCAAGGAAAGCAAAAGTCCCCCTATCTACTGCATTAGTCAGGCTTCATCTGGAGTTCTGCATTCAGTTCTGGGTGCTGCATTATAGGAATGATATAGGCAAGTTGTAGCAGTTTCAGAGGAGGGCCACACGTATGATAGGAGATATGGAGAGAAAAACAGACGGGGAAAGGTTGAAGGAGTTGGACATGTTCAGTCTGGTGGGGAGAAGAGTGAGGGGTGATATGACTGCACTCTTTAAATGCCTCAAGGGCTGTCCCAGAAGGGAAGAGGCAGGCCTGCTCCGTGCATCCCTGGGGTGAGGAGCAGGACCAGGTCTAATAGTTTGAAGCTACAGAAGAGTACATTGTGACCCAATATTAGAAGGAATTTCTTGACAGTAAGAGCAGTTCGGTAATGGAACCAATTGTCTCAAGAGGTGATGGGGTCTTCTCTGGACAGCCACCTGCTGGAGATGTTCTAGCTGGAATTCTTGCATTAAGCAAGGGGTTGGACTTGATCGACCAAGAGGCCCTTTCCAATTCTATGTTTCTATCAATCTATGAGGAGATGCATTTCCCATGGGTTTTACAATGATCCCATGGACACAATCATGACCCAAAGGATCTATGTCTCCCATGGATCTTAAAACTAGGGGAAAGGATTAAAGGGTGTAAGGAAAGGCTAGGAAAGAAGAAGCATCTAGATTGAGAAGTTCACCTCAAAGATACCAGGTGAAAGCATGAAAGGGGCTTTACCCCAGAGCTATCTAAAATGGTGGTTCTCCATCTCTGGTCTTCCAGAGGCTTTAGACTTCATCCCCCAGAATCCCTCAACACTGACCAAGCTGGCTGGGATTTTTGGGAGCTGAAGTCTAAAAAATCCAGAAAAACTACATTTAAGCAGTGAACTAAGCTTAAAACGATCTCAATTTGTTTCTGAGCAGACCTGACATCTGAGATGAACCATATTCTGCAGGAGATCTTGGGAAACGTTCCTTCTTTGGAGTAGTATCTCCAGCATCCCATGCTGGTTAGAGGGTTTCATGGGAGCTCAGGGCCAGAGAAGTTACTTTGCCAAGTCCGGTTCTGAGAGTGTTCACCCATCTTCACTAGATTTCAATAACAGATTCTGCTATTGAAATGGAAGAAGAAATAGAAAAGGAGGAAAAAGCTATTGGAATAGGGATTTTTTTCCTCTGAAGTATAGAAAACGTAGGGGAGTGGTGAGTTTGGCCTCAGCCACAAGGCAGATGGGTTTCAGGGTCCCTCTTGGCATCCCAGCCAAACATTACCAACCGTAACATGGCACAGAGAGGGTTAATGTGCTTTTAGGTAGATTTGACGGCTATCTCACTCCCTCTTCTCTCCGTCTCTTTTTTTCTCACCATCTGCTAAAATAATACTAACAAAAAAATAAAAAGCCCTTGAAGCAGGTTCTCTAATTTCTTGTCGGTCTGCAAATGGAACGATATTTTCAGCTCTAGAAACTTCTGCTGCTAGATAGCACATCGGCAGGTAAAGGTTTTAAGCAATATGCAAAGATTTAAATGTATTATGATGCTCTGGGTAGATATTATGTTATAATTATGTGTTGTCTTCTCGATTTTTAATCTGACATTTCTGTTTGTATTTATTTTTATGTAACCTCTGAAGGAGGCCACTGGAATATATAAATAGGCTGAAACATGCTGGGCTTGTTCTGAAATAAACATTTAAAAAACCATCCACTATGTGCTTGAAAATATATCTCCCTCTTTTTCCTTGGATTTAGGTGATCTGCCAGATACTTTCCTTGAGCTTGGTAGGTCAAGGCTGAGAAGGGAGCAAAGGAGTGACCCGTCCTCTTCGACTAACTTGCGTGCCTAGTTCCCATACCTGTTGGGGACGGGAGGTGAGTCACACCTGGGCATTTTCATTTCCTTTGTTTGCTTCTCTGCTGCATAATCCTTGGGAATCCATCTTCCGTGGGCCTGGGCCTGGGGAGGGGCACCCCAGCCCAAGGGCCCTGTTTAGGCAGCCGCAGGGAACTGCATTGCTCACCACGGGACAGTCGAGGTAGAATTAATTGTCTAAGTTTTACCCTCGGCTGTGATGGAACGCTGGAGCCATCAGCTAAAGGGCCAAAATGCTTCTCGCCGTTTACCATTTGCTGCCCCACTTACCTCCAACAAAACTTATCTTATAGCAATGCCAGTTTTCATGCAAAACATTTGGGAGGCCTGGAACTGCAGCCAGTTCTAGGTTGGAAAAGAAGGGCTTACACAGGGAAGAATATGTGTACAGCAGATGTTTTTTTTAACAAAGAAAACAAAGTTTGTAGGAGAATTAAGGAGAGGGTTATCTTTGGAAGAGCTGAAGCCAGATCAGTGTACTGATTTTAGCATTGAACTAGGGCTTTTGAAACCTGAGTTCAAATTGATGGTAAGCCAAGAAAATCCATGGGGTGACCTTGGGCAAGTCACACTCTCTCAGCCTCAGAGGAAAGCAAGGCCAAACCACGATGAACAAATCTTGCTAAGAAAAACCTAGGTTGCCATAAGCCGGAATTGACTGGAAGCCACTCAACAAACGACATGCCATCTTTGGAGGAAAACAGATGCCCTTCCATAGCTCAGCAATAAGGAAAGGGCAGAGAGAGGTCTGACCTTCAGAGACCGGGGCAATGCTGATCACTCGCAGGTGAAGATTCGACAAAGGCGCGGCAGACACGTTCTTCCCCAGCAGCTGCACGAAAGGCAGAACGAAGGTGATTTCGTACTTGTGCAAGATCTTCAGGAACCCCACCTAAAAGGAGAGGGAAAGGCTGAGACAGAGTAATCCGTCAGCGATGGAAAGAATACTCAAGAAGATTTGATTCACAGATGAAAAAGAAAAGAGAGTCTGGGATGTATAAAAATCTTTGCAGTTTGGGAGTTATTTTGTGCAAAACCCTCAAACGTGGGAGTTTTGTGCAGAAAGCAGCATTTTCTGCACAAAATGCAAGTTTCCTGATCAGAAAACACAGTTTCTTACCAAGAAAAGAACACACTCTGAGCAATAATTCCAAGTGCATTTTTTGTGTAGAGTACGTTTAGAACTGTTAACAGTCAGCGAATTATAGGCTGGTTAGCACAATGTCCATCCTGAGCAAACTGGTTGAAAGCACCAGTAATGGTAACACTACCAAGCATCCAGAACAGAAGCAGAGAAGCATCCAAATGATTCTGGATTGCAACTGCAATCAAAGAAACATAGAGTTTGAGAGATCCCAAGGATCATCTAGTCTACCCCTTGGCTAGCATCAGCAGTCCACAACTAAAGCATCCCTGACTGGTATTCATTAAATCCCTGGCCATTTCTGCCCTACACTGTCTTAGTGCTATTAATCCGCTTTCAACTTCCCATGGAATTCTGGAGTTTGTAGTTTACTGAGGCCAAAGAACTCTCTGGCTGAGAATTTTCAGTACCCCTTCCTAAACTGCAAACCCCAGGATTCTTTGGACATGTGCCAGCTTGTCCATCTCCTTTTTGAACTGTGATGCCCAAAACTGGACACACTATTCCAGGTGAGGTCTGACCAAAGCAGAAGTACTATTACCTCCTTGGAGCTAGACAATATACTCCTATTAATGCAGCCTAGAATATTCTTCCCAATATTGATTTAGAATCCCCTTCCTTGTAATTTAATCCTCTTGCAGGATCTGGATTATTTTTTAAACAAAAATCTGCAAGGCCACTTCTGAGGGCTGCTTTAGCTGTGGATTCCTGCATTGATGAGTCTTGGTGTCTCTTCCAACTCTATGAGCCTGATCTAGCAGGGATTTAAATATCTCTAATTATCTATCACCATCATCATCTTTACTCGTATCTCGCTTTTTGCCCAACATCAAGCAGCTTGCATACTGAAACAATACAATTTAAAAACATATAAATACTATATATTAAAACAATTAAACTATAAAAGAATTAAAAGAGCTAAAAAGACATTAAAAGAAGCAATTAACATTAAAACAGTAAGCACCCCTTAGCCTGCTCTTTAAAAACTTTCGGCATTAAAATGCCTGCCTGAATAAAAAGGTTTTAGCTTGCAGCTGGAAGGACAACAGGGAGGGGGCCATCCCGGCCTCCCTGAGGAAGGGAGTTCCAGAGTTGAGGGGCCGCCACTGAGAAGGCCCTCCCTTGCGTCCCCACCAACTGTGCTTGCAATGGTGGTGGGACTGAGAGAAGGCCCCTCTTGATTATCTCAGAACCTGGGGCAGCTGGCGTACATACTGACCACGCTTCACTCTCCACCCCTCCAACATTTTTCACCAGCTGTCCTTGACCCTGTGTTTAACAACCTGTTCATACAGATACTTTCCAAGTGGACATAATCTGACCTTTTTTCCCATACCAGCATATTTGCTACATAGCAATGGACAAGCCCTTTCTTGGTATTTATTTATTTAAAATATTTCTGTATCTTCTCCCAGCCCCCAAGGTTTAAAAACAAAGCGGGTAAAGGGTAAAATATTTTTAAAGCACATTAAAATACTCTCCAGAATCTTTCTGAAACCATCTAATTGAAAACCATCCTAAAATACAATTATAGACTGTTACACAAGATCATTTAAAGCCCATGTAGAACAGTACAGTTTCGGCTGCTCACTGGAAGCTCAAAAGGGCGGAGGGCAGCCTGAATTCCTTGGGTAGAGAGTTCCACAACTGGGGTGCTGCCACTGAGAAAGCCCCTGAGAAATGTGTACATAGGGCTATGCCCTATGAAGAACGCCGTAGGGAGCTGGGCATGTTTAGTCTGCAGAAGAGAAGGTTAAGAGGGGACACGATAGCCCTGTTTAAATATTTGAAGGGATGTCATGTTGAGGAGGGAGCAGGCTTGTTTTCTGCTGCTCCAGAGACTACGACAAGGAGCAATGGATTCAGGCTGCAGCAAAGGAGATTCCACCTGAACCTCAGGAAGAACTTCCTGACGGTCAGAGCCGTCCGGCAGTGGAATCGGCTACTGCCTCCATAGAGTGTGGTGGAGTCTCCTTCTTTGGAAGTTTTTAAGCAGAGGCTGGATGGCCATCCATTGGGAATGCCTTGATGGGTGTTCCTGCATAGCAGGGGGTTGGACTCGATGGCCCCTGGAGTCTCTCCCAACTCTATGATTCTATGATTCTATTTATTTAAGACATTTCTGCATCATCTCCCAGCCCCCAAGGTTTAAAAACAATTCAAGCAGTATAAAGATAAAATATTTTTAAAGCACAGTAAAATACTCTCTGAAAGCTTTTAAAAACTATCTAATAAAAACCATCCTAAAATGCAGTTTTAAACAGTTACACCAGAGCATTAAAGCCCATGTGGAACAGCACTGTTCTGGCTGCCTGCCAGCCTAACTTCTCCAACACGGCATCCTCTGAACATCTCAAATTTGGGACAGGCTCATAAGGGAGGAGGCGGTGTTTCAGACCCCGGTCTCAAGCTTTTTAGGGCTTTTAGGTCAAAACCATCATCTTGAATTGAGCTCGGAAGCAAACTAGAAGCCAATGCTGTTCTTGTTAAGACCAGTATTATACGGTTTCTAAAACATACCCCACATCTTTCTGGCTGCTGCATTTTAGACTAGCTGCAGCTTGCAAACACTTTTCCAGGGTGGCTGCACACACAACGCATTATGGGAGTCTAATCGGGAAGGAATCAAGGCATGAACCTCCGGGGCCAGACCTGCCTTCTCCAGGAAAGGGTGTGCAGCTGGCACATCAACCGAAGCTGAATAAAAGTGCTTCTGGCCGCCATGGCAACCTGGCTTTCCACAAGCAGCACTGGGTCCAACAGCATCCCTCCAGCCATGAATCTGATATTGCTCTCATCTCTGTAGGGACCCCTCCTGCTCCATTTTTGCTTCCTTCTCTCCCTTTTGGCTCTCAGAACTCTGCCCGGTGTCCTTTTTCATTGTAGTCTCTTCTTTTATATTTAAAATTATCACTGAGATGTTGGAAATCTAAAACTTTCTTCTTCTACAGAACTCCATCTATTTCCTTGATTTCATCTCGGATGCCTTCTCTCTTTAAAGCAGCCCTTGCATAGGAAGCTGGCTTAGGTACGGTCAGACAGCTGGCCCTCCCGGTCTCGCACTGTCCACTCCAAATGCCAGCCCTGGCTCTCCAGGGCTCCAGGCAGGATCGTGCCCTGGCCTGTGAAGGGAGGAGCTGGGCAAGCCTGGCTGAAGGCAGCCAGTCACAGCTCAGGGAAAGCTGAGAGGGCAGGCTTGTGAGGAGGAAATGTTACAAAACTGAGGCTTGTCTTGGTCAAAAGGCAGATGGGGAAAAGCTGGCACAGAGACAGGGAGAAGATCTGAGATGGAATAGAGGCAGGAGGGTCAGACTGAAGGAAGGACTGACTGTGGATTTGGGGAGCTCTGAATGATTGAGAAATTCAAGGGTTAACGGGTTATTTTTGAGTCTTAATAAACTTCCAATTCTTATTTGTTTAAACTGTCTCTATCAAGCCTGAGAAAGGGTCACATCACACTTACCACAACAAACCCACCAAAAAACAAAGCCACTGGTCCAAAACAGGGGGTCATCTTGAGGGCCAAGTATCAATCCAGGAAGAGATTAGGGAAAGAAGGGGAAGGTGAGTGACGGGAGCCCAGGGTTGGAACTGCGGGGCCAGCCTGGCAAGGGGACCAGCTCTCCTCGGAGTCTCTGACGGCTGGGCTAGGATCTAGCAGGATTAACCTGGATTTTTTTCAGCTTTCAAAATCTGATGAGATGTGTTCACAGACTCTCAGAAGGGGCTGCAAGGGCCATCTAGTCCAATTTCTTGCCATGCAGGAATACACAACTAAAGCGTTCTTGAAAGACGCCCATCCAACCTCTGTAGAAAGATCTCCAAAGACGACGAATCCACCACCCTACAAGAAATCCATTCTGCTGTTGAACAGCTATTTCTTCTTCTTCTTCCTGTGTTCCTTCAAGTCATTTCTGACTTATGGAGATTCTAAGGTGAACCTACCATGAGGTTTTGGGGGGGGGGGTGCCTTTGCCATTAAAAAAATTCTTCCTAATGCTTAGGTAGGATCTCTCTCTCTCTCTCTCTCTTTTTATTTTGAACCCAATGGGTTGTGTTCTAGCCTCTGGAGCAGCAACAAACACCACATGACATCCCTTCAGGTATTAAAGATAGCTATCACATCACCTCTCCATCTTCTCCAAGCTAAACATAGCCAGCTCCCTCAGTCGTCCCTCATCAGGCTTCGTTTTCCAGACCTTTGGTCATCTTGGCTGCACTCATCTGAACACCTTCCAGCTTGCCAATAACCTCCTTGAAATGCAAGGCCCCCTAAATCAATTAACCATTTATTATTAGCTTTTTCATTTTTTTAAGAAAGTTATTTAGAAGCTCCCATTCATTATGAACTTTGTCATCTGTCTCCCCTTTTAATCTTTGCGTCAAAGTATCCGCCATTTTTATTTCTGATAAATCGTCAAGCCATTGCTCTGTCTTCGGAGTCTCTTCATTTTTACACAATTTGGCATATTCAGTTCAAGCAGCTGTTACCATGTATAAGAGAATCCTCCAGCATTTCTCTATAACATTAGCATGGATTCCTTGCAAGATATTCAGCAAACAGATTTCAGGGGATTTCAAAAAATCAGTTTGGAAGATTTTTGAAATTACTTTATGTACTCTAAACCAGTCATCTTGGGCTTTGTGACAAGTCCACCATAAATGATAAAGTGCACCTGTCTCAGCGTGACACTTCCAGCATTCAGTGCCTGATTTATAAATTGTTTTAAGTTTGTTGGGAGTCATATATCATCTAGAAAAGATTTAAAAATAATTTTCTTTGAGATTTTGTGCTGCAGTAAATTTCATAGCTCTCTTCCAGCTTAATTCCCAATGGAGTAGTTGCATGGGATGGCTGATATTTTGTAATCATTTTATCATCACTTCTTTAATTGTGTCTTCCTCTCCGTCCTTAAGCAGTAAAATCTTACATATTCTTGCCATCAGATGTGGTGGATTTTCAAATAGAAGTTTTATCACCTCATTCGCCTCTGATATAGTTTCAAAGCCTTGCAATCTTGCATCTATTTGAAATCTTTCTGTCAATTGGTAATAGGGGAACCAGTTTAATGCTTTACCTTCTTCTAATTCCTGTCTGGTCTTTATTGTTGGCATATTGGTGGAGAATGTATTCATTAAGTCTTCGTATCTTAACCATTTAGATGGATCTTTCCGTCTTCCAAAGAAAGCTTCTTGTGGGGAGAGCCACTCTGGAATCAGCCTGAAAGTCGCTTCCTTAAATTCAGTCCAAATTTTCCATAGTGCTTTGCAAATGTGCTTTGCGAATCTTCGTCCACTTTAGCTTTATCATACCGAATATAGGCGTGCCATCCCATCCTTAGATCAGCTCCTTCTAATGTTAATAGTCTATCGTTTCGTAGTGTAATACATTCTGCAATCCAAGTCATGGATGCTGCTGTATAATATGTATATAGCTCAAAAACTCCTCTAGTTTTTAAGTCAGTGAGGGTTTTCCATTTAACCTGTGGTCTTTTACCTTGCCAAATGAATTTAGATAAATCCCTTTGCCATTGAGTAAAAGGTTTTTGATTCGTTATGATGGGGTAGGTTTGAAAACAGAAAGTTTAGGTAGTACATTCATTTTGACTGATGTTATTCTGCCCAAGAAAGAGAGGCATTGTTTTGACCATGGTTCTTTCTTTATCTCTTTCCATTTTTTTCTCGTAGTTGTTTTCAAAAAGTTCATTATTTCGCCTTCAAATCCAAATTCCCAAGTACTTTACTTTCTCAACTATTTTAAACCCAGAAATGTTAATAAGTTTCACTTCCTTTTCTTGTATTTTTCGTCAGCCTTACAGTCTTTTCTTTGTTTATTTTGAATCCTGAATGTTGTCCAAATTCACCTATTACTTGCGTAAGCTGTTTAACACTGTCTAATCAAAGAGGTTGAAAACTGAATTAAGATATAGAGGGTAACAATTAACAAAGTCTGGTATAAGTTTATAAGCAATGGTATACAATGACTGATGCAAATGATGTATTAAACAAATATTTAAGTGTATACATCAGGAACAAAATAAATGATTTCATGCTAGAAGTACGATTTTGTTATGCTTGTAAATAATAATAAGTCCTCGGTAGGATTAGAGGAAGATACATAAGAATGTACAGTTGTTGTTTTTTCATATACAATATTATGTCTCAGTGATTTTTATATATTGTAATAATATCAATAAAAATAATTAAAAAAATGCAGGGCCCCCAATTGGTCACACTGTTCCAGCTGAGGTGGTTCCCCTTGATCTGGACACTATAATCTTGTTTATATAGGCCAAAATTGTCTTGGCTTTTCTGGCTACCATATCACTCTACTGATTCATAGAATCACAGAATCCTAGAGTTGGAAGAGACCCCAGGGGCCATCTAGTCCAACCCCTTTCTGCCATGCAGGAACCCACATCAAAGCCCTCGCTCGGACAGATTCTGGCCGTCCAGCCTCTGCTTAAAAACCTCCAAAGAAGGAGGAGGCTCCACCACACTCCATGGAGGCGGCAGCAGAGAGATCCCACTGCCGGACAGCTCTGACCATCAGGAAGTTCTTCCTGATGCTTAGCTGAAAGGTTTGCCCTGTGGTCTCCTAAGATCCCGAGCCTTTCCAAAGGTACTGCTTCCAAACCAGTTGTTACCCATCCAAATAGCTACCACCGCCTGGCCTCTTGGCCACAGTTTTGGAGCTTCACAGGGGGAACCACTCCTAATACGGTTCTCAGAGACTTTGGACAGGCCCAGCCTGGCCCAAAACTATCCTGCCCTCCAGCTCTAAATTGCATAGAGGGCCTGGAGACTTTTTCTTTGCATTGTGCAAACCCACAACCAGCTGTTTGTTCAAATCCCAGGTCAGGGAGAAAGCAGGCTGGGGCTTGCTGTTTTGGGCGCTGCACTTCCGACGTGCTCAGTGCACGTCTGAGCATGCAAGAACACAACAGGCCTCTTCCTGGCCTTCGCCCCTCCAGCCATAAGCCTGTGGTTAGGGCCTGTTTTTGTCGTGTGATTTCAAGTTGTTTCCAACTTACAGTAACCCTAAGGCAAATCTATCATAGAGTTTGCTTGGCAAGATTTACTCAGAGGAGGTTTGCCTTTGCCTTCCCCTGAGGTTGAGAGAGTATGACTTGTTCAAGGTCACTCATGGCTGAGTAGGGATTTGAATACTGGTCTTCAGAGTCGTAGTCCAGCATTCGACCAACTACACCACACTGGCTGTCTCGGTTAGGGCCTGCCTGATGTTACCTGTATTTGCCGGTGTATAAGATTCACCCATGTCTAAGAGGCACCCCATTTATACACCGGCAAATACTATTTGCCGGTGTATAAGACACACCTCATTTTCAAACAGTATTTTTCCGGAAAAGTGAGTCTCATATGCCAGCAAATACAGTATATCAGTTTTTTCTAAATTTTGTTCTTTTTAAAAGAAACAGACAAGAGGTTAAAAAGGGGATTAAAATGGGGGGATTGAAAACCCACAGCCTCATTAGGCTGCCAATCCACTCCAGCCAAACACGCGCCAGAACCAAATATCCAGGTCATTATGAATGGAAATAGCTGTAATGTCCAAACGCATTAGGGCATAATTGCATAAAAATGCACACCGGGACAGTCCAAGTCAAAAACGTACAGCTCCGGGTATCTCGTTGCTCTGAGCCCCCCGGGGCAAATCGTTCAGGACTTTGCGGAAGGGAGCAGAAACAGCCTGGGCTCCAGGAGACTGACACGGGACCCCCTTCGAATTCAGCTGATCAGTCAAACCATGGAGAACAAATTCACCCTATGTCCTGCTTCAGAGGAGGAAAGCACCAAGAAGGCTAGCCAGGGAACAGCCACACCAGTCCCAAGGGGATACAGGAGCAAACATTCCTGAGCCCAGTCTAAACCTAAGGAGGAAGTTTCCAGAGAGATTACCCCCGATTCAAGCCAAAGATCAGAGAACCATGCAGCTCAAAGGATGTCAAACAAGGTTACCAGGAGCTGTCGGATATGTTGACTGCAGCACCAGACTGGCCTCGGCCAAGAAAACTTACAGCTGGCAGTAAAGGAACCCCCAAGAGACACCACGATGTAGTGGTCTGGGCATTGAACTACGACCCTGGAGACCAGGGTTCAATTGCTGCTTGGCCATGGAAAGCCACTGGCTGACCTTGGGTGCATCACACACTCTCAGCCCCAGAAAAGTCCATGATAGGATCATCTTAGGTTCCCGTAAGTGAGAAATGGCTTAAAGGCACAGAAAAACAACATTAACCCAGCCGGCCTCATTAACTTAGAACAGTTTACTTAAGGTGGTGAACAGCATCTCTGACACTGGCAATCTTGGACTTTAACTGCTGACACACAAGAGGGCACGGAATCTCCATCTCCTCCTTCAAATCCGCAGGTGCCACCTAGGATGGACTGGGCTCTGCTTCTGCCGCAACAGGGCCGCCAGTCTCCTCTGGCTCTAGCTAGGGATTGGCACCTTAGCGCTCCGTCTCTCCTTCGCCATCCGAGGCGGTGTCGGGATGCCCTCCATATTATAGTAATGGGATATATAGTTCAGCATAACTAGCAGCTTGCTAAAACCAAGAAGCCTAGGAACCAGAGACCGTTAGACAAACAATAGCTAAGAATGCACTGATAAGCTCTGCCTGGCTCTCACAGCTTCAAGGTCTCTTGGAAAAGGGAGAGAGAAAGCCAGGATTCTAAAGCACTGGCTATTGCTTTTGAACTGCAGTCTCCTCTGCAATCAAGACTCCACTGAAGTCTTGTACGACGTATCTCACTCCAAATAAACAGTGTTTATTCACTGTACTATTTGCGCGTGTGGATTCAGTTCCCGACAGGCAGCCCCTTCCAGGCAAGGAATGACACCACATTTGGAAAGAGGTGCGCCACAGCGTTGGCTGTGCCACTAACTAAATGCATTTCTTTCTAAATCAAGAAGGAGACTGGGGAGAGTTCAGGCTTGATTTGCTCTCAGACCCATTCGCCTTTTTAGCTGTCCACGGTATTCATAAACCTCCAGCACCACATTTCAAATGAGTTGATTTCCCTCTTATCTGCTTTTCTCACTGACCAGCTTTCCCAACTAGGCATGCAAATCAGAAATGCAACGGCATGGACAATCCTAACTTTAGCATTTATGAGATATCTTTATGCTTCTGGACCTTGCCTAGTTCCCTCATAGCTGCCCTTCCAAGTCCTAGCCTTCTTCTGGTTTCTTGATTACAGTCTTCATTTTGATTAATGACTGAGCCAAAGTATGGAAAATCCTGGACTATTTCAATTTCTTCATTGTGTACTTTAAGGTCATATAAATCATATGTGGTCATTATTTTTGTTGCCTTAATGTTCAACTGAAAACCTGCCTTTGCACTTTCTGTGTTGACTTTCCTCAGTAATCGTTCCAGGTCTTTGCTACTTGCTGCTAGTAGTACGGTGTCATCTGCATACCTTAAATTTTTGATGTTCCTTCCTCCAATTTTCACAGCTCCTTCCTCCGAGTCTAATCCTGCTTTGTCTATCTGTTCAGCATACAAGTAAAACAGACAGGGTGATAAAATGCAGCCCTGCTTGACCTCCTTGCCAGTTGGAAACTATTCTGTTTCTCCGTATTCTGTCCTAAAAGTAGCCTCTGTTATGCATCAGAACAGTCAAACGTTGTGGAACATCCATTTCTTTACAAGCGATCCACAGTTTTTCATGATCTACAGCCAAGTGTACAAAAATTAATTATATTTGAGTAAACTGCTTTAAAAAAAAAAGCATCTATCAGGAGAACTGTGTGCAGGAACACATAGCAATTTTGCATATTTTTTTTTAAAATCCAAACTAGTACAGAAATGAAATAGAAAAAAGTTAAAAGGGAGGAGGAGATGAGAAAAACAGAAATTGATGAGATTAATCCCATCTTCACCTACAAGAATGGCACCTGGAATTCAGTGCTACTCAAAGTACCCCCTCATGTAAGTGGATCATGATTATCAAAACATTCCACATACATTCAACTCATCTGAGCCCCTGAATGCTAATTTTTGCAGATGTTTTATGTACAGAACTGTGCTCTCTTTGCTGCAGAATCAAAACACCACACTGTGGGAACACATATACAGCTTGAGCACATATTGCCTTTTCTTACTTTTGGGGCACAAAGCCAATTATGAGACAAATTCTTTGTTAGCTAATGCTTTCCCAAAGAAATTGGCATCTTTCCTCTGAAAATGCTTCAGTAGCACGACCATGAAAACAACCCCGTCGCTGATTCAGCTTATGATAATAATTGCGATCTAGCTAGCTCACAATATTTTGAAGCGAATGAAGTAATGCAAATTTATTATGCAAAAAGTGCATTTTAAAGAGGCTCCTGTATTGTTTTAAATCGTTCCGTTCTCAACTGCTGTCCTAATTTTTATTACTTTCATGAGAGATTTTATGAGACTGTTTTGCTATTTTCAAGAGAGGTGATGCAAAAGTTCCTCGGAGGTTTCTAAATAGAGCTTGGATGGTCATGTCTCTGCATTCTTTAGCTATGTGTGTTCTTGGACGGCCAAGGGCTGGACTAGATGACTTTTGGGATTGGAAGTACCTTCCAATTGTGTAATTGTATGAGTCTATGATTATGGTCCAAACGTTACAGTCCAAAAATATCTGAAAGGCACTCGCCACCTGCCAGTTTCTGAGCTAGACAGGCCAGACCTTCCTCAAGCATCCCCTCATGCCAAATGCACATCAAACAAGTTGTTAATTTAACGACGCTGCAAGTAAAAAACAAGCCAGATGCCAGCGCGAACCCCATCTGGGAAGTCTCAAAATAGTCAAGCTGTAAATCTGGGGCCATTTGCAGCGGGGAACTATGCTGGTTGGCCGCGTTCCCAACATCTTTGACCGCCATGTTTGATGTAGTTTGGAAAGCGTTACCCACAATTAGGCATCCTCCAAGTGATCTCACAAGCCAAGGAAAGTCAGCCCTGGATAGTACTTGGATGAAACCCCAACGAGAAATATCAGGCGCTGTTGTCGGTATTTCAGGGGGAGGAACTGGCAAAAACTACCTCTGAGGATTCCTCGCCTAAGAAAACCTATGAAATGCATGGGGTCACAAGAGGACATTGATGAAGTCTCCGTCAGATTGGACATGGCACTAGCACGCATTGTGATGTTCTGGGCTTTTGTTTCAAAAAAGAAAAATATTGTTGTGCTTACTATAGAAATTAAAGTAAAGTATGGTTGTTCTGTTGTGGTTGTATGCCTTCAAGTTACAGTCAGCCTTCCATATTTGCAGGCTTCACTTTTGCAGATTTGATTATTCACGGATGATTTGCTGTCGCCTCTGCTGCCTCCCTGGGCCATTTTTAATAGGGACTGCCAGCCTCGTGAGACGGAGAAACTGCAAACGAGGCTTGTAGGTCCCTCTTAAAAATCATATGGGGCAGCAGCGGAAGGGGCAGTGAGCCCCGCCAGCCCCCCACTTCTGCCTTGGGAAGGAACCCTGACGCCTTAAAGGAACCCACGGTGGGTTAGATTTGGTGATCATACTTTTTTGTGTGTGTTAAATATGGTTTGGGAAGGCCTGGAGTTATTCACAGTTTTTCCACTTTCCTGGGGGTCCTGTGCCCCTTACCCTAGCGAATGTGGAGGGATGACTGTATTTCTAGATTATGGTGACCTTAAGGCAAACCTATCACAGGGTTTTCTTGGCAAGATTTGTTCAGAGGAGGGTTGCTTTTACCTTCCTCTGAGGCTGAGACAGCGTGTCACGCATTCAAGGTCACCCAATGGCTTGCCATGGCTGAGTGGGGATTCAAAGTCTGGTCTCCAGAATCACAGTCCAGTGCTCAAACCACTCCACCATTCTGACTCTCATAGGGGCCCTAAATACCCTAAACATACCAGATCCTATCTGATCTTGAAAGCTAAGCAGGGCCAGCCATGGTTAGTATTTGGATGAGAAACCACCAATGAAGACCAGTTGCTGAAGGCTATATTTCAGAGGAAAGAACTGGCAAAGGCACCTCTGAGGATTTCTTGCCCAGGAAAACCCTAGGAAATTGATGGGGTCACCATAAGTTGACAGGTAACCTGAAATACACGAACCCAAGTGAAATCTGGGAGTGGAAAAAAGTCCACAAAGAGGAAGAGAGAAAAATCTGTCCCTTTTTCTGGATAAAATTATCTTCTGTCCTTTCTTTCAAGGGAAGGAAACTGATCAAGGTATCCTAAGAGGCTTGAAAGCAGCCTCCAGAGCAAAAAAATTAATACATCTACACATTTGCTTTCCCACAAAACAAAATTTGTTATATTCAATTATCACCTTGAGTTCTGTTACCTGTGAAGGGGTGAGTAACTATGCGAGGCTGCATTAGCCCCTCAGGAGATCTTGGAAGGCTGCATTTCCCCACTAAAAACTTCAAAAATGCCCATAACATCTCCTCTAGAGGGGCATGGGGAGCATTTTTGCCCCATTTTCTGTCTCCCGCTGGGCCAATTTAGGCCCAAGGATGCCAAGGGATGACCAGAGGCCACTTCCTGCTTTAGAAAAAGTCTTTTCCCGAAGCCTAAAATGACCCAAGTGGGCAAATAAAGCAGTGAAAATGCTCCTTCTCCCCTCCTAGAGGGCATCTGGAGGCACTTGGGGACAAAATAATTGACCCCTGGGGGCCACAAAATCATCCTGGGGCCACACCCGGCCCACCTGGTTTATCAGAATGATGCAGACTTAAAAGGGAGCTCTGCAGCTGGGTAATCCAGGTCCTGTGCCCAGGGGAGCAAAGTTCTGCAATTTTTGCATGCTATTAGTCAGTTTTCACCTACCTTTATGAGCAAGACTGTTATGCAAATAAGTAACAACCAACACACTTGCACCCCTAAGAAACCACTCAGGGTTGACTGGATTTCAAGCATGGTTCAAGTCACTTCTCTGAAGGACCCAATTTTAATTATTTAAATCACAGTTTAAACCACCGGTGGGAAAGAGTCTATTTAATCATTATTTTTTAGCAGAAGTATGTTAATATTTAATATAACTTTAATACATATTCTGAGATGTGGTTTCATTGAAGGCGGTAAGAACAAAGAAACTGTTCTGAACTGTTTACACATTAACTGGTCGTTGCAGAAGGTCTTTTAATAATTAACTATGTTTTTATTATTATTATAACTGCCTTTTAAGCTGTTTTAAATTAACGTTTTAATATGGTTGCTTATGTAACTGCTTTTTAACTTTTGTAGTAGCCATTGTTTTGACTTTACTATTTCTTTTAACATACACTGTTGGACTGTCTTGTGTCCCATGTTGGAAGAGAGGAAGGATATCAATTAAAGAAAAATGAATAAATAAACAATTAAATTAATTTCCAATTCACCAAAAAAAAAAAAAGGCACCTTGCATTTACATCCAGATTTATAGGCTTCTCCTTGTTCACATCTGTTGCACCTCCCCAAATTCCCTACCTGACCAAACATTAAGAGACTGTCATGACTCCCATCCATGTTTTGTCACTCCGGAGTTAAAGCAACCAGCCCATTCCAGACTCCTCTGTCAGTCCCAGGGAAAGCCATTACCGCTTTGTCAATGCACCCCTTCAGGATATGAAATAGGGTATAAAAATCTTAGCTTCTGACTCCAGCCAACTGAAGTCCATACACATAGTGCCCTAGACTGCCACTCCTCCGTCCCACACTCAGACGTTGTCTGAGCCCGTCCACTTTGATCTCCTTCTTCAAGACTGGTAAGTATCACCCTTTCCACCTCTAATCTCTCTCTGTCCAACCTTTCTCACCTCACCTTCCGATAGCCATGTATGGGTCTTAAGAACACCTAATTTTTTTGTATATTTTTGACAATTCAAATAAAACACTTTGTTTAACTTTAACTGCAGTCCTCTCTACAGTTAGTACTGACACACACAGAGGAAAAGATCCTGCTGTTACCTTCCTCTTGCAGGTCTTCCTTGAGCTATAATTCCCCAAACTCTAAAGAGTCACTGGCATTGCGGATGGACCCCGATGGACCCCAATGTCCCCCATCTCTTAGTGTAACAGATGACAGAAGGAGAAGGAGAATAAATGCCCCTTTCCAAATAAGGGATACTAAACCTGTAGATGTTAGAAGCAGAATAAAAAAGGTAGGTGTTCTGCATCTGCGCCACAGCTTTCTGCAGAAGGGAAAGGTTTCAGCAGAAATTATGTTTGCTGGGCTAAAATGGCAGTTTTGCCCCAAAGAAAGGGGCTGCAGAAAATCTAATCTCTTTTGCACAGAGAGAAAGAGAGAAGAAACAGACTTTTTATTTAAAAACACCATCCAACTCAAGCCTTTAAATCACTTCTCCTCCTCCACTTCAAACTGGCCACTGGGGATTCGAGTGGAGGCAGAGAATAATACATAATGTGACTAATTTGTTATGTTAGTAAAAAGGCAGTTCTGTTTGAAAAGTTTGCAAATTAAAGACTGGTTTCAGGCCCACTCTTAACAGATTTCTTTTCCTGCTTAGATGTAGATCCCACCGCATGGCTTCAAGTGAAGCTTAAGGATAGCAAACGCAAGAGAAGGTAATCAAAGCCACTGGAGGCAGAAAGTTGTGGGTTCAAATCCCTTGCATCTCCAGCTCAAAAAAAGATCGGGCATCACCAGCACGGATGACGGTAGAGGCTACAGGGGCCCTACCGCTACCCCGCACAGGACACGGCGCCACACTCTGGGTGACAGGAAGTGATGTGATGTCACTTCCACTTCTGGTAATCAGCCAAAATACAGCCGTTCCCATGCTTTCTTTTCCTTTGACAAGGTTTTAGACAATAATAAGTCAACAGGCAATTTGAAGGCATGCGCATACACAAGAGAGCCAAATCACCATATTTTTGTGGCAGTTTGACTATTTTTTTTAATATTTGTCAGATTTTTTTTAATTTTTCAGAGCATTTGGCAGGGCCACAAAACAGGTTGCTGGGGGCTGCTTGTGGCCCACAGGTTGCACTTTCCTCACCCTTGGAGTGGAGCATGAAAAAGTCTCCTTGGTTCCTAAGTAAAAAAGAAAATAGGAACTACATTGGACACCAGTTCCCATCATCCTCAACCAATGTGACCAGAGGTTTACCCTTCTGTCCATTTATATCCCCCCTTTATTCTCTTAATAATGCAGCTCAGGGCAGCTAACAACATTTCTAAAACAATACAGATTTTAAAAATGATACAATAACTTTAACGAAAGCGATTATGACATCTCTGAGTGCCCCTGCTTTGCAAATATTCTGGTACCAGCCAGTGGCGGAGCTTGGAGTGTGTGGAGGGGGCGTGGCCACCGTGGGGGTGTGGCTATGATGCGTGGGGGTGTGGCCAGGGCATGCAGGGGCGTGGCCAGGGCACGCGGGGGCGTGGCTACGGGCTGAGGCCCCAGAAACGTTGCCGCCTGGGGCGAACCGCCCCCTCCACCCCCACGCGACTGGCACCAGCCACACCCACAAACCATCCTTCCTAGACACAAACAGAGGCGTATCTATCATAGAATCACAGAGTTGGAAGAGACCCCGGGGCCATCGGTCCAACCCCCTGCCATGCAGGAACACCCTCAAAGCACTCCCGACAGAGGGCCATCCAGCCTCTGCTTAAAAACCTCCAAAGGAGGAGACTCCACCACACTCCATTCATATTCCACTGCTGGACAGCCCTGACCGTCAGGAAGTTCTTCCTGAGGTTCAGGTGGAATCTCCTTTCCTGCAGCTTGAATCCATTGCTCCTTGCCCTGGTCTCTGGAGCAGCAGAAAACAAGCCCACTCCCTCCTCAACATGACATCCCTTCAAATATTTAAACATGGCTCTCAAGTCCCCTCTTAACCTTCTCTTCTGCAGACTAAACACACCCAGCTCCCTCAGCCGCTCCTCACAGGGAGTCATGGCTTCCAGACCCTTCACCATTTTGGCCGCGCTCCTCTAGACACCTTCCAGCCTGACCATGTCCTTCTTGAATTGGGGTGCCCAGAACTGGACACAGGATTCCAAATGGGGCCTAACCAATGCAGAATAGAGCAGTACCATTACCTCCCTCCATCTAGGCACCATACCCCTATTGATGCAACCAAGAATCGTGTTGGCTTTCTTGGCTGCTGCATCACACTGCTGACTCGCATTCAGCTTGTGATCTACCAAGACTCCTAGATCCCTTTCGCACGTACTGCTCTCCAGCCACGTGTCCCCCATCCTATATTTGTGCCTTCCATTTTTTCTGCCTTACATTTCTCTCTGCTGAAATTCATTTTGTCAGCTTTGGCCCAGCTCTGCAATCTTGTATAAACACTGCCCAGGGCAAGAACGGAAGCTGTGCCCCTACCTCCGGGGCCACGTCTTCGTCCCCCTCCTCTGATGCTAAATCTTCCGGCACGGCTTTTTTGTGCCCCCCTGGCACTGGTGCCCAGGGCACGTGCCCTACTCGCCCCACCCCAGATATGTCACACAAACAGCGCCGAAAACTGACGCGAACTGAACTTGCTGGAGGCATTACCAGCTTCTCAAACAGAACCGGAGAATCCTGTATTTTAAAATGGCAACAGATTGCCTCTTTTTCAGAATAGGGACATACTGCCTCTAGGGGAAAAAAATCAGGATCTTTTCATCTTTTGAGGATCTATTTATATAACACTTCTAGACTGTTCCTCTGATCAAAGAGTACTTGAAATGATACAAAAATCCAAACGAACAACATACAAGAACTACTTAAAAAAGGGTGAGGCTGGTATAAAGAAATGTGGAAAACTGTAATTAATGATAAGTTAACATGTGGAATTAAGGTTAAAAAAGGAACACTGAAAGGGAATGATTTTGAAGTAATACGGAAAATATTTGTGGAAAAGGTTTTAATAAAAGAAGAATGTATCATACTTCCACAGGAAGAATTACAATTTTGGAAGGTGGAATAAGTTGAAATATAGTTGTTTCTCAGGAGAGGTTCACGTATAGGGTTAGTAATGACATCTTCAGTAATAAGAATATATTCAGTAACAGTAAGAGGTTAAATTTAGTAGAAAAGGATAGAAACTAGAATGAAATTATTAATAGTATATTTTCCTAAATATTAATTTAGAGAATAAATAAAAATAATGGGTATAACATGAATGAGATTTAGACACACACACACACACACACACAAGCACTATGATTTATGATATGTGGAACAAGTATGTTATGTTAATAGATTAGGAGAAAAATAACAATCTAAGCATTTTTCCATTACAATTTTTTTTCACCTTTATGGTTATCACATAACGTTTTTCTTCTTTTGTTCTTCTTTTTGTTTTTTCTTTTATAATTAAATAAAAAAAATTATAAAAATATATGAATGCCAAAGGACAAAAAATTAAAAAGGGTGAGGAAGGTAAATTGAACAGCTGATTACAGCCAGTGCAGTATCACCAAAGATCAAGGATGATGGGTTCTGGAGTCCAGCACCGGCCAAGGAGATGCCCAGTTTCCCATCTGTCTCTACACGAAGGCAGAGACTTTCTAGGTAGGCTAGAAGAACAGATCCACATTAATAAATATTTTAGTGCTTTAGGAGCTGCTGCATTTAGCAGTTCTGCCCGAGGCAGAAAAGGATCGAAGGGAAGATAATTGAGATCAAAGCTGAGAAGGGGGAGATGTAAAACAAGGACAAGACTTTAAGGAGGAACCGGCCGCCCCAGCATCGCTCGGGCCCTAGAAGAGGAGCTGAAATATGACTTCTTTCTCATTTGTTTTCCACCCTGTTGATTTTACACTTGAAGGAGAGATGCATCTGGAGCTCGGAAGTAGAAGAGGCTGCTATAATCAGGCTGTTACTGGAATGCAACTTGGATAATTGGTTTTTACATCCAAATCGTCAGAAGTAATTAGGCTTGGCAGGAGTACCAAAGATGAAATTGATGGGCCAGATGAGCAGAGGAGGAGGAAAAAGGCAGCCAAAGAGGATCATGCAATGCTTAACTCCAAATTAAAATAAAACAAAAATAATTCATATTACCCTTCTGGGCATCTAGGACTAAGAAGCTGTTGCACAGAACCAGGGTCTGCTTAGCAGTCTGGGAAGCCGGGCTTATTCCCAAGTAGACATATTTGCACGCTATCGAGCTTAGGGTTGATTTCCGGAAGGGGAACTGTTGCAATCCGTAAGACGCACAGCTGACCCCACCTGGTTTGATTTGGCCACGCCCTCTGTCCTTAGCTCCACCCACTGCTGGAATCGGGCGGCCCATGAATCTGAGACCCCTTCCAAATTGGACCCCTACCTCTGGGCCTAAATAGGTGTTGAGGGAGAGAGAACAGTAAGTTAAAACACAGCAGCTCATCTGGAGAAAGTCCGATCATTCAAAACGCTGAATCATATCCCCCACCAAAACAGGTCTTAAAGATTCTTTAAAGTTCAGACTAAAACCCAGAACAAATTCCGCATCCACCGACAGGGAAGCTGTCAGCTGAAACTGCTGAACACGATGGTTTTACAGGTTTAAGATCACAGGAGGAAGCCTTCTTCATTAGATCAAGGTAGGTCTAACGGTGAGGGGTGGTCCGCAGGCCCCCACGGAGACTCCAAAATAGCAAGCCACTAAGCTGTGCTGATGCATACCAACAAACTTGTTCTAGCCACGGAGCACATCTTTTGCAAAGCTAACAGCCCTTAATTGTCCACGTGCTGAGCTACATCGAACCCCAGCACCGCTCTCCATCTTCTTCCGGGCTTCAGGAACAGGTTTCGTATCACCCGAACCAACTATCCCTCTGAAAACCCCGCTATCTTACTCACACCTTTATTTTCCTCAGTTATCTGTGTGCGTGTCTTGCTTGCATGGTGTGCCTGTCTTTAATAAAGATCATTAATTCCTTTCAAACCGGTCTGCTTCTTGACTTGGCCTGACCCCGTAAACACCGGGTTACAAGATTCCACTGCATTACCCTACCTCTCGTTCTGCCAACCAGTCCTCTCGACTAATTTCCCCCGATTTGTGTAATTGCAAGGTTATTTAGGTGTCCCTCCCGGAACCCCCAGAAAACAGGGTAACACCAAACTGCTCCCTCGTTTGCAAATGAGGGAAGGGTTCCAGCACATACACACACACACAAACCTTGCATCCCTGTTGCTGCTGATGGCGTCTAGCAGCAGAGGTCCAAGGATCCCAGGTTAAAAACCACTGTCCTACACGACATCCCTTCCGACATGTAAAGACGGCTCTCATGTCCCCTCTTAACCTTCTCTTCTCCAGGCTAAACACACCCAGCTCCCTAAGCCTCTCCTCCGAGGGCTTCACGGCTTCCAGACCTTTGGTTGCCCTTCGCTGGACACCTTCCAGTTTGTTGATATCCTTCTTGAACTGCGGTGCCCAGAACTGGACACAGGACTGCTTTGTGTGAGGTCCGATCAAAGCAGAATAGAGTGGGGCTATCACGTCCCTCCATCTGGACACGAAGCTCATATTAATGCAGCCTGGAACTACACTGGCTTTTTTGGCCACCACATCATCCTGTTGATTCATGTTCAACTCGTGTGGTCTACCAAGACTCCCAGATCCTACTAAGACCTCTCATTTAAGCTCAGAGGAAGGACAGAAGTGGGGGGGGGGGGCAGATGAAATTTTCACCGACACTAATAAAAATATCCCATATGCTGGAACACCAGTCGTATCAGCCCTGGCTCAGCTACACCACCGGGAATCTCAGACATCCAACTTCTCATAGTGACTTTAGAAGTAACTTTCATAAATGACTACAAACCATTACTGATTACATCCATAAAGCAACCATATGATTATTCATTGCTTTAATTTTGAAATCAAACTCCATTTTCTTCATTGCCCTAAAATGTAACTGCTTACAGGCAACTAAGTTACTTGTGACTCATTACATCACTTCATTACATTATATCTCACTGCATTGCCCATGGGCTCTTCCATGCAGAAGATACAGACTTTGAATTACAGAAGAAAATGGGTCTGTCATACACACACACACAAATATCCATCCTTACTCACCACTATTACTTTCACCACCAGAATAACTTATGGTTTTTTGAGGGGGGTCACATTTTTGGAACACAAACTGATCAGCAGATCCAGATTAATCGGCCAAACCTGCTTCCAGTTTCTCCCAATAATGACTCCGGGCAGCTAAGAACACATTTACAAAAACTTCCATAAATGTATCAATACAGAATTTGTTTTTAAAAACAATTTAACAATTTATAAAGTTATAAATATTAACATTCGTGAAATTCTATATACAAACCCTAACAAGCAGTTCCACACAGCACTAAAAGCCCATTCTGGTTTGTTTCTAAAAAGCCAACAGCATAAAAATATTTCAACTTCCTGGCGAAAAGAGAGCAAGGAGGGGGCCGCCTGAGCCTCCCTTAGAAAAGCTCCAAAAGTCTTGGAGCCGACACGAAGAAGGCCCTTTTTCCCTTGTTCCTGCCCCAAAAAATGGTGAGACAGATATTGGCCTGTCTTGTAGATCTGAGATCTAGAACAGGGCTGTACAGAGCGGTCCAGTCCTTCGAATACCCTGGACCTGAGCCCAACAGCACTTTTAAAGTTCACACTAAAACCAGGAGTGGATGCCACCCACTGGCACAAAAACTGCTAGCCACCAGCGCCTGTTTCCCAGCCATCCAAGCAACCCTGCCCGCTTTCATCTCCGTCTCCCCAGACGACGCCTTCGCTCCGTATTGGCAAGAGAGTGAAGAACTCTTTCCAGAATAGGATAGGAAGCTTTCTGCACGAGAACAGGAGGGGAAAGAAATCTTTCCAGTCTGTACAGAGACATTAATTACCGCTAAATTTTTCTTAAATGGATCTGACAAAATTAATGGGCTGACTCCCTTTCTTAAAAGGGAAACATTCAGTTCCATCAGCTGTTTGTGAGCAACTGGAACAGCGCTGGAGGGTTGGGGTTATTTTTCTCTAAAAGGCACCCAAGGGATGGAGCACAGCTCCGTTCGGGAAAAAGGCCACCGTTCTGGGTTTTAGCCCAAAGCCAAAGTAATTCGGGGTGGCGCCAATGGGGAGAGCAAGGGATCGAAGCCCAGCGCAGGAATTGATGGCAAGACTGCTGGTCTGCAAAATCAGGGAGAAAATTGTAGGGAGGGGGGACTGATCCAGATGCCACGGGCATCCACTTTCTGATTTTAATTGGCTTGGATTTTGGGGAGGGGGGGAACCTGTGTAAACCTAAAACTGATACCTCCAGGAACAGGAAAATCCTATTTGGCTCTTGGATTTCCCCCCCGACACCCCGCTGATGGAAGAGTTCTGAGTATGTGTGTTGTGATTCCTTTGTCTTGTGAGTCGCCTACCCACGATCCAAGCCAAGGGTGGGCAAAGCACAGCCCAAGCGCAGCATGTGCCCCCCTCAGCCATTACCGCCCCCCCCCCAGGTATGCCCTCCAAAATGCACGCAGGACATTTCTGCCAATTTTGGAGAAGGGGGGAGCTTTGAGCCATTTAAGGTCCAGGGAAGGCCCTTTAACTGGCCTCTGGTCACTCCTTTTTTTAAAAAAGCCTCTCTTTGGTCTAAAATGGCCTGGGGGGCATGAAAAAATGCCCCCTCCTGCTTCTTAGAGGATGTTTGAGAAAATATGTGGGCAAAAAAAATATGATTTTTCATTGCAGAGGGGCAGCCCTCCAATCTCTCTTGCCACCCCAGCTTCCCACAGTTGGCTACCCTCCAGACTAAGCTAACGGCGTGCTCCACCGCGAAGTCCTCACGTGCAACCCTGTCGAAGTGCATGAGACGTTAATTAAAGTGAAATTAATAAATTAACAAGCTGCACAGGAGCAGCATTTTATTTATTCTTTAATTTATATTCTGCTTTTCTCCCCGATAGGGTCCACGCTACCATCATCCTTGAGCACAGTAAGCAACTGGCGCGAGACGGGGAGGGGGCCGTGCGACCGCCTCCAACACTTTTACGACTGATTTTAAAAGAAAAAGAAAAAGCTCTCCTATGCTGCTTAAGAGACACGGCGAGAGGTCGATTTTACTGGAAGCCTAGGAGGGGCCTGGTGCAAGTGGGTGGACAAAGCCCTTTGGGATTTTGTCCCCAGGTCCCAGATCGCATAGCCCAACCCTGAGAATACACAGATATGAAAGTGGAGTTTCTGGTGCGCCTGACGTGTGCATCACGCGGGTTGCAGGTTTTTCCACAAAGCTCACACAGGGAAAGACCACAGCCTACAAAATGCTCTGTGTGGTCAGCCATCTACGAACTGGGCCGTTTCTGCACTAGACTGTTACAGCACTATTGTTCCACTTGCACCATCCTATGGAATCCTGAGGTTTGCAGTTTAGGGAGGGGCATTCAGAATTCTCAGCCAAAGAGTTCTCTGGCCTCAGTAAACTGCAAATCCCAGAATTCCACAGGAGGTTGAAAGCGGAATGATAGCACTGTAACAGTATAATGCAGAAGTGGCCTTGGAGGGGTAAAGCAGACGGGCTATTTGATCAATAGCTTTAGACAGGATGCTCTCTAGGACGCTCCTCTAGGGCCATTTCCGCACTAGACCGTTACAGCGCTATTGTTCCACTTGCACCATCCTATGGAATCCTGGGGTTTGCAGTTTCGGGAGGGGCCGGGAGGCCCCTCCCGAAACTGCAAACCCCAGGATTCCATAGGATGGTGCAACTGGAACAATAGCGCTGTAACGGTCTAGTGCAGAAATGGCCTAGGATTCCTGAACGCATCTATTCCCATGTGAGAAAACAGTTTCCAAAACAAACTGCAGCAGGTGATGCGGAGGCCAGACTTTAAACCCTGCTGCATTGGCTCAGGGGCTGAGGAAAGATTATGCTCACGCTCCCCCTCCAAGGAGTCGCAGCACCCCCTCCTTGGGTGAATACTACATCCCCGTGGGTTTAATGTTCCAGTAAGCCTTTAATTCAGCTTAATCTCCAAATACCCCTCCACCTTGCATACGTTCTGCACGTCGCAGCAATTTGCTCTCCTTCCCCGCTTAGAAGCAGACTATCTCCCGCCTCCATAAGGCCTGTAAAAGGTTTCCACTGTAGCTTCCTCTCCAAGCTCTTTAGCTCCCGGTCCCTTGCAACCCGCATTTGCCGAACTTGCTGCCTCCTCCTGCAGCACACAGAACAAGCCAGACAGAGGAAAACTGCATTTTCTGCATCCGTCCTCTTCCTCTGCAGCCCTCACCTGGGTTTCTATGGCTGCATTCTGGGGAATCTAAAACTCTCTGGCTGAGAACTTAAGTACCCTTGCCTACACTGCAGATCCCAGAACTCCAGCAGATACAGCCGCGACAGTTAAAGCGGAATCATAGTGGTACAATTATATTGTGTGAAAGGCCCCCCCAATATTCCATCTGCACAAACTGAACGACAGACAATGATGATGACACCTAAAAAAATTGTCAGTATGAGATTTTCAAGATTCAGACCGATAAAACAATCAGAGCATGATATTCCAAACGTAACTGTGGTTGAGAGAGAAAAAATACTATAAAATAAGATTACTGAAGTGGCAATCTGAAGAGACAGCAGAATCAAAGACACAGAGAGGGGAAAGAAATTGAAATATTAAGACCTACACATGGAGATTCAGCAATGGTGGTTTAGGTGGAATCTCTTTTCCTGGAGTTTGAAGCCATTCCTCCCTGTCCTAGTCTCTGGAGCAGCAGAAAAGAAGCTTGCCCCATCTTCCACATGACATCCCTTCAAATATTTAAACATGGCTATTGGGTCCCCTCTTAACCTTCTCTTCTCCAGGCTAAACATACTCAGCTGCTTAAGCTGCTCCTCACAGAGCTGCATGGTTTCCAGGCCTTTGGACATTTTGGTCACCCTTCTGTGGACACGTTCCAGCTTGTCAATCTCCTTCTTGGAACGAGGTGGCCAGAACTGGACACAGCATTCCAGGTGGGATCTGATCATAGCAGAACAGAGTGGGACTATTACTTCCCATGACCTAGGTACCATATTTCCTACCGATGCAGCCTAGGATCGCATTGCCCATATTATCCAATGACGCAACCCTGATCCCTACAGTGTTGGACAGAATCCAAACCCTTGACGGTCTAGTCAGGAACACCTGGTAGATTGTAAGACTGAGATTAATGCCAGGCAAATACAAAGCCTGCTTTGTTCCTGGCTTACAGTTTCTCCCCAGGAATAAGCAGTTCATATCCACTAGGTAGCAATGATTCATTCGCTAACAGCAGAAACTAATGACTTTGCACCAAAATAAATCCCAACTCAGGCCCACACAACAGAGCAAGAGCCATTATTTTTGCTACCTCCTCAAATCTGCACTGCAAAAGTTGATTGTTGCTGTAATTGCTGGGTGCCTTCACGTTGTTTCTGACTTATGGTGATGCTAAGGCAAGCTTATCACAGACTTTTCTGGGGATGAACATACGTGATGCACCCATGGTCACCCACTGGGTTTTCATGGCCGAGCAGAGAACTGAACTCGGGTCTCCAGGGTGGTAGTCCAATGCTCAAAGCACTACATTCAGCTGTCAAAAGTTGATACCTCTGCAAATTTGGGCTTCTCCTAGTTTCACAAAGATTGCCATACAAACACAGTCATTTAAGTTCTCAACACTTAAATGAGTCTAATTTTCTCTTCCTATTTTCCAACCTCACACCATCTGTTTTTAAACTGCACAATTTTTTCTCCCAACTGCACATTTTGTATCCTATACAAAAAAAAAAAAAATTAAAAACATCCTGTCTCTCATCTCTTCTTTTAGAAACCTACTAAACACAGACAGCCTGTTTGTATTCAAAAGAAGTGTGAAAGTATGCCATGAGGAAGACAGATGTCAGCCTGCTCTCAAGCCACACAGACCCAATTTGTGGACAAAAATGGAGGCCATCCTAGTAGACCACTTAATTTGGATGAGCTTGGCATCATTGCACCCTAGAGTCGAAATCCTGCCCAATCTCTCCTTTGGATGGCTTCCAAGAGTCAAGGGCAAAAGCGAATTAAACCAGTAATTCCATGATGTATAAAGAGGACTGGCTAATTTCAAAATGCTACCATCAAGGCAAGTCCAGACCCCCAAGCTTTACATATAGATTGCTCTCCTGCATCCAACTTCCTGGAAACAGCTGTTCTGATTGGAAATCTGGGAAAAATCTTAGCGATTAGGAGCCAAAGAATGGGCAGCATGTACCCCAGTGTGCCCATAGGCTATATGGGACCTTTGGGCCCCACTCTGGGGGCCCTTGAAGACCCCCAATTTGAAGACCCCCACCAGTCCCTCCAAAAAGCTTTCTTTTAAAATTTTGGAATAATTTTCAGGCAACCTTTGTGCCCAAAACCACACAGAAAGAACCACCGACTCACAAAAACATGCAAAAATGTCCCTGCCTGCATTCTCCTTGGCAGTCCATCTCACCATGGTGAAGGAAGTCATGTCACTTCACCTTCTGTCTCCATTTTCACTCCCGAGACATCCCTCACAGACTGCCCCATCGTGTTTGAAGGGATTCAAACATCTGAAGGGATGTCATGTTGAGGGGGGAGCGGGCTTGTTTTCCGCTGCTCCAGAGACCAGGACCAGGAGCAATGGATTCCAGCTGCAGGAAAGGAGATTCCACCTGAACCTCAGGAAGAACTTCCTGACGGTCAGAGCTGTCCGGTAGTGGAATCTGCTGCTGTCTCCACGGAGTGCAGTGGAGTCTCCTCCTTCTTTGGAGTTTTTTAAGCAGAGGTTGGATGGGCATCTGTTAGAGGGAGTGCTTTGATGGGTGTTCCTGCATGGCAGAAGGGGGTTGGACTGGATGGCCCCTTGAGGTCCCTTCCAACTCTATGTCTGGGTGTGCTGGAAGGGAGATCATATCATTTCTGGCTGCCATTTTGGCTGATTTTCTGGTTGTGGAAAGAAGGCTGATGGGGAGGCTGGCAGGGAGGACTTAAACCACCATTTTTGTGGCCAATTTTGGGAGCTTTTAGCTCTTTTTCAAGCAAATAAATGGGCCAAAAATCAGTATGAAAAAAATATCAAAAATCAAAATGAAAAAAAAAAGGGGGGCCTTCAAAGACCACAAGGCTAACTCTTCCTCCATAATGTCCTAGTTCCATCTTTCTTCGACGGCCGTCGTGGAAGCCTGGGAGAAGTTCACCACAACACAGACAATACAAACACACAAACAACTGGGCCGAACCGCTCTCACCTTCACCAGGAAGTTGCCGTCCTTCTCCTGGCTGACCATGACCACCGAATCGTGCAGCTTCTCATCGAAGTGAACGTGGCTGGAAGACCCTTCCACTGTCTGAGTCGGGGCGAAGCGGACACCGGCCACTTTGGGCTTGGTGCCTGGAGGGAGCAGCAGAGAACCAAAACACCGATGAGCAACCACGGCCGGGTCAGAAAAAAGAAAGTTGCAGAAATGCCCTCTCCCCGACACACTCACCTCCCCCCCGCCCACCTTTTGCCTGATCTGTCCCTTGCCCCGTCCCCAAGGTGCCCTGCTCTCGATTCTGCCACCCACACCTCCCCTGCCTGCGTGCCCCCCCCACTTTAATCCCCCCCCAACCGCCGACACCACCACAGGAAAATGCTCCAGCATCACCAGAAGCAGCTCTCTAGCTTGACAGTGAGAGGCAAAAGACCGATACTCCTGCTAGAGGGTTTGGTATTATCCATGGTTTCAGGCATCCACAGGGGGTCTCGGAACATATCGCCAGCAGGTAAGGGTGGGGGGCTACCGTATTTGCGACAGCCAGCATAGCATAGCAGTTTGAGCATTGTCATGTCAAGGAGGGAGCAGGCTTGTTTTCCGCTGCTCCAGAGACCAGGACAAGGAGCAATGGATTCAAGCTGCAGGAAAGGAGATTCCACCTGAACCTTAGGAAGAACTTCCTGACGGTCAGGGCTGTCCGGTAGTGGAACATCGAGTGTGGTGGAGTCTCCTTCCTTGGAGGTTTTTAAGCAGAGGCTGGATGGCCATCTGTCGGGAGTGCTTTGATGGGGGTTCCTGCATAGCAGGGGTTGGACTCGATGGCCCCTGGGGGTCTCTTCCAACTCTATGATTCCATGATTCTATGACTACAATCGTGGAGACCAGGGTTTGACTCCATGCATCACATACTCTCAGCCTCAGAAAAGCCCATGATAGGTCACCATAAGTCAGAAACAATATGAAGGTGCACAACAATAACAACCGTATTTGCAAGAAACACAAGAGCAGGCCTGCCAGGTCATACCACAAGTGCCACGCAGACCACCATTCTGTTTCCGACAGTGGCCAAGAAGCCCTGTTTGTTTGATTTATATGCTGCCTTTTCTCCCAAAGTGGGACCCAAGGTAGCTTCTGAAAATGTTAAAAAACATTTAAAACAATTAAAAACATTTTTAAAAAACATGTAAAATTATAAAACTTACAACAGAAGCCCAAAAGCAACACCCTATCCCTATCCCTATCATAAGATCAAAAGCAACGGCCTTCTCCTACAGCAGAGGCAGGAAACCTGCGGTCCATGGGCCACACGTGGCCTGCACAGAGACTTCTGCAGACTTTGAATCCTCCCCACAAAATCGTTGAAAAACACCACTTTTGGCTGGAAGCTGCCTCTTGGACAGGGTTGCCCCACTGTAAAGGAAGCAGAGGCTATTCTCTTTCCTTCCCCGCACCCGGGTTGCATCAGCATAAAAATAACAATTTATTTTTGCATTTTGGGAAGGTTAGGGAGAAAGCAGAATCAAATCATCATTTTTTTTAATGGTTTGGGTGCTTCTTTTGGCCAAAAATTACACCCCCCAAAAATTCAAAATATTGGGGGCTAGAGAGGCATAAAATGGGCTTTGGGAGGTTGTAGGTGCCCCATGGGATGTGCTTTTCCCTCTCCCACTTCTAGAAGGTTTGATCTGCCTCTAAACGTCACCTCAGCCTGCCCACTCCAAAACAACAGACCCACCCCCCAAAAGCCATGAAGGTCACCACAACTGAGGGAAGTCAAAGTCATAGAATCTTAGAGCTGGAAGAGACCCCAAGGGCCGTCCAGTCCAACCCCATTGCAGGAAGGCAGGAAGACCCAATCAAAGCACTCACAACAGATGCCCATCCAGCCTCTCCTTAAAAACCTCAAAGGAGGAGATTCCATACCCTCCACTGAGACAGCGCATTCCCCTGTCAAACTGCTCTCACCATCACAAAGTTCTTCCTAACGTTTAGGTGGAATCTCTTTTCCCGGAGTTTGAAGCTAATGTTCCATGTCCTAGTCTCTGGAGCAGCAGAAACCAAGCTTACTCCATCCTCCATATGACACCCTTTCAAATATTTAAACATGGCTATCACGTCCCCTCTTAACCTTTTCTTCCCCAGGCTAAAAATTCCCAGCTCCCTAAGCCGCTCCTCAGAGGGTTTCACGGTTTCCAAGCCTTTGACCATTTTCACTGCCCAGTTCTGGACCCGTTCCAGGTATCTCCAAAGATTCTTCCAGTGCCTGATACACATCACTGCTGCAAGGTAAGCTTTATTGCAGCAGGTGCTCCATGGCAGTAAAACCATCCAGCCGTTTTACTTGATGGGTTCCAGCACTCCTCACCGTCAATGGTAGAGCTGGACCTCCACGTGAATCCAACCTAGACTTATTCCTTTGGCTGGCAATAAATCAAATCCCTACTGCTGGACACAGAGGGAACCTGGCCTGGAGTGTGCTCCTTCCCAGGCCGAGGCAAATGGAAGATGGGTCATATAGTGCAAAGGCAGACAGAGGTAATCACAGTGCACAAGTGTGACACCGCTCACCCCTCATAGCTATAAGAACCATGCCAGCAGGTTAGCTACAGAGGAAAATTCACTACCCCAGCTGGTTCTCACCTTCCTATTTTTTCCCAGCTTCAAGCTGCCAAGGGAATGCAAAAAGGATCCAACAAGGTCACTAATAATACAAGTTAATTCTTTCAGGCCACTTTGGCCAAGAGCCTACCCAGGATTTTAAAACCCATCTTCCTGCCTGCGGAGGCCAACTCGCCACAGGAAGACATCCAGCGGCAAAGTTCCCCCTTTAAGGCAAAGCAGCTGCAAACAGGCCTCCTTTTTGCAGCTAGTTCTTGGTTCAAAGGGTGAGTATCAACGTGCAAAGTCAAAGAGGCCAGGAAGAGTACCCTCCATAACCTTTTGCAGCAGAGGCCACTGATGTTGGGAAGCTGGAAAGTCTCCTCCAGACTCTATTTCATTTTTCAAGAAGTTACATCAAGCCAGAATCTATGAAGTCCAGGCTAGCCCCATGTTCAGAGAATTTGTGTAGAGGTTTTAAAAGCTTTACTCAGAACACTGAAGAAAAAACAGCACACCTTGGTGATTGCCAGGACTAATGGAACATTGAATCTGCAGTACCATACGAACCATTACTTTCAAAATCAGGGTACACTGCTATCTCATTTGTTAACAAATCGAAAAACACTTTTCCTGGGCTCACCATCCACTCCTTTCATGTCCTCACTCAGCCTGCCAACAGCATGACTGTCACACGTGGTGGCCATTTGTCACCTAGCATCAAGTTCTGTGCTAACAGGAGACTGTTCACAGTCAATAACACTTGCCTATTCAGGGTGGAGCAGAAACACAGTCAAGAATTAGTCCAAAGGTCCAGGAATCTGGTGGGCAACATGGTCAGACAGTGCAGAGTCAGAAAATCTAGGCAGGTAAATGGCAGGGAATCTAGAGAAGGCAAGGGCCAGCAAACACACAAGTTGTTTCTGACATCAAGCCATCACCCTCTGCCTGCCTTAAGAAGGCTGGAGCCACCTGGCTCTTATCAAATACCCTATCTTCTAGTGCACTTGCGTTTGCTTGTCCTCCTTCAAGGCTGCTGTTCACCAGGGGAAGCCAAGTCCTGGCCCATGACAGTGCAGTCAGGTCTGTTCATTCTTATCACAGATCATTACTCAAACATTCCCAGGTTTCCATCCATCACTTCATCCCATCCTTCCCCCCTACACAACAAAGCACCTGAGCACTAAAGTATGACTACAACCATGGCAAGGAGAGCACAGCTGATTTGACAGAACTTGAGCGTGCACAAATTACTTAATTAGGGCTACAGTTCCCAGAATCCCCCACACAGCACAGATCTCCTAGTTGGGGATTCTTGGACCTATATTCCAAAAAAAAGTAACTCCCCCAAGCTTTGCTCTGAACTGGCGTAGGATTTAAGCATTTTTCTTTCCATCTTTTTTTAAAACATTTTTTTTAAGTCTGCAATTACAGGGTACTATGGTTTCTGGAAATAGCTTTTGTCCTACTGGCACATGGGTGAATAAGAGCTTCGGAAAAATGCACAGGAATGGATAAACGGTTCTTCTTTTAAACATTACGCTGCCCTCCCTTTAAACCCCCTGTCTGGATCTCTATCATACTTGAGCCAACTCAGGAGGAACACAGTGAAAACAAAAATCTTGCCTCTGAACAGCTGAAATAAGTAGGAGACGAGCCTTTTAAACTCTTCCAGCTACGGGAGGGGGGCTTACTGTCTGGCCAGAGGGTATTGTCCACCTGCGATGGGTTGGCCCTGCAGTTTCAACCCTGGGCTCCTGTCACTCTCCTTGCCCGTTTAACCCTCTTAATCCCTTCCTGGATTGGATGCTTGGACCTCAAGGTGTGGACCAATGGCTGTGTTGCTTTGGTGGGTTCTAGGTAATAAGCGTGACCAGGTCCTCCACCAAACTTAATATGAACAGACAGAAACAGCAGTTAAAAACAAACAAGCGGAAGTTTATCAAGACACAAGAAGGTAATATACCAAGCCTTGAACTACTAAATCATTTACAGCTCCCCAAAACCATAAACAGTCCTTTCTTCTTTCTGGCTCTCCTGCCTCTATTCCATCTGTTTCTATCTCTCTGAAATCTGTTCCCTGTCTCTGTGTCAGCTTTTCCCTATCCATCCTCTGATGGAGACAAGCCTCAGTTTTGTAACATTTCCTTCTCTGCAGGCTCACCTTCACAGCATTCCCTGAGCTGTGATTGGCTGCTTTCAGCCAGGCTTCCCCAGCTCTTCCCTTCACATCACATTCCTCCCCGTGCTCCCCCTTCAAGCAGCAAGAGAATACCAGGCACATGTTCCATGAGAGGTAGGGAAGAGCGAGCACACACTTTCATTGTATTTGTACATTTATTTTGACACATGGGGTGGCCAAGGCATGGTCCCAAAGTCCCATGTGGCCCCAAGGCTGTTTTTGTGGGCCCTCAAATTCCTCCAGACTCCCTGGGCCATTCTCAGAGGGGGGCCTTCGCTGCTGTTGGACCCCCGTTATGGAATACTCTCCTCTTGGAAGCCCAATTGGGGCCAGTATTGTTGTTACCCTGACAATAAGAGGAAATGTGGTTGGTTACAAAAGCCTTTGGGGAACTAACTGGTTTTATGCAATCCTTCATGAGTACATGCTTTCAAATCATTTTAAACTTTTTAAACCAGTCTTAGACCATTTTTGCACTAGATTGTTACAGTGCTATTATTCCACTTGCAACATCCTATGGAATCCTGCGGTTTCCAGTTTCGGGAGGGGTCGGCCAGCCGGCCCCTCCCAAATCTGCAAACCCCAGGATTCCATAGGATGTTGAAAGTGGAATAATCGCGCTATAACGGTCTAGTGCAGAAATGGCCTTAATCTGTCTTTTCAACTTCTAGAATCAGAGTCATAGAGCTGGAAGAGACCCCAAAGGCCATCCAGTCCAGCCCCATTCTGCCATGCAGGAAAACACAATCAAAGCACTTCCAAAAGATGACCATCCAGCCTCTGTTTAACAGCCTCCAAAGAAGGAAAAGACTCCACCACACTCCCAGGTAGCAGCGCATTCCAGTGTCTAACTCCTCTTACCATCAAGAAGTTCTTCCTGATGTTTAGTTGCAATCTCTTTTCCTGTAGTTTGAAGCCACTGCTCCATTCCCTAGTCTCTGGAGGAGCAGAAAACAAGCTTGCTCCATCTTCAACATGACATCCCTTCAAATATTTAAACATGGCTGTCATGTCACCTCTTAGCCTGCTCTTCTCACCCAGTGGGCTTCCACAGGTGAGCTGAGTTTCAGACCCTGGTCTACTGCAGCATTAGTCCAACAACAACAAAAAAAAAACACAACAACACTGCACCACAGTGGCCCATAGACCACAAAGAACTTGTCTTGTACTTTTTTGTTGTTGTTGTTATGTCACTTCAAGTTCACTCTGAGCTACAGCGGCCATCTCCTAGGGTTTTCTGGGCCAGATTTCTTCCTGATGTGGCCTTCCTCTGACGGTGAGAGAGAGTCCAACTCGCCCGAGGTCGGTCAATGAGTTTCCATGGTGCAGCAGAGATTAGAGCCCTGGTCTCCCAGAGTCCCAATCCTAACATGTAAAGCACACTGATTGACAAGATTTATTCAGAGGGGGTTTGCAATGCCTCTCTTCTGAGGTTGAAAGGATGCGACCTGCCTAAAGTCACACAGTGGGTTTCCATGGCTGGGCAGGGATCTGAACCCTGATCCTAGTCAAACACTCAAACCACTACTGTGGGCTCTCAGTATGCAATGGGGTTTGGTTCCAGGACCCCTTGTGGATACCAAAATTCATAGATGCTTAAGTCCCACGATATACAATGGTGTAGTAAAACGGCATCTCCGAATATAAAATGGCAACCAACTCAAACAAGAGCCAGAAACAGCCTGAGGATTTGTGAAATGGCAGCAGACTACGGCAAGTAGCCCGGCATAGAAAAATCAAGGTTTGCTTTTTTAGGATTTTTTTTTCTGAATAATTTTGAGAAGCGGTTGGTTGAATCCATGGGTGCAGAACCTGTGGATATGGGGGGTCAGCTGCATACCACATCGGGTCCCTTGTAAAATAGCATGTTAAAGTTTGCTAGCTGGGAAAGAGAGCCCACCTCTTCCGGCATTGTCTTCACGGCAGCCCCCCGCCACCCCCTTCAGCTGGATAATCAGATTTAGCTTTTGCACCTCCCCTGCCTTATCATTTGTTCCAAGCCGTCCAAAAACACAAAAGCCCCTCTGTGTGTTCCGAGAATGGGGTGGAGGGAAGCGGATCTTGCACAAAAGGCACCCCAAGAGCTTTGATCGGAGAACCTTTTATCACAGTTGCTCTTATCATGCGCCAGCTGCAGCTCTGACAGAGGAGGGCATGCTGCCGTGCCAGGATAAGGCAGGCGCCCAGACGACCTCATCCTTAAAAAAAAACACCCCGAGAGACCTGCCACATTCACAATGGCGGGCAGGAGGGGTATCAGATGGAAATCATGTCTCCGAGGCCCCAAAACACCACTCTTGTCAAGCTTTAAGCAAAAAGATCCATTCCTCTTGCTCTTTACAGCATTCCTGGTTAAAACAATGTTTAACATGTGAAGGGGTGTCATACGGAAGATAACGGAGCAAGCTTGTTTTCTGTTGCTCCAGAGAACAGGATGTGGAGCAATGGTTTCAAACTACAGGAAAAGAGATTCCACCTAAGCAGTTGGAAAAGTAAAATCTGTCGCTGCCTGTGAGTGTGGTGGAGTCCCTTTCTTTGGAGGTTTTTAAAGAGAGGCTGGATGGCCATCTGTCAGGAGTGCTTTGATTGTGTTTCCCTGCACGGGAGATGAGGGTGGGACTGGGTGGCCCTGAGGGTCTCTTTCAAACATGTAAAATTTAGCTCGTGGGTTTCACAGCAGGCCACCCACGTCCTGTCTCTCTCTTTAGCATGAAAAATACCGTGTTACTGAAGAGCAAAGAGATCACAGCATGTAACTCGACCAGGGTGCAACTTGACCTTTCAAGCTCGCCGACCCTTGTTGATGCCCAGATCTGTGAGTAGAAGGGAAAGGACTCATCCCACACTGAGAGCAACTTGCTGCTTGCGTTCCGGAACCCGGGGTGATTCACAGGCGATGCTATCGCAGGCTGATGTTAAGCAGAAGAAAGACTGTGTAATCCACATTACCTCAACCCATGTCCCGTGGTTACCCTCGGCCAGTAAGACTGAATCAGCTCCTTCTTCACTATTCTCAGACCTTTCCATATGACGTAATTATAATGCTATGATTCCACTTTAATTACTATGGCATCCACCTGTGGAATCCTAGGATTTGCAGTTTAGGGAGGGCCATTTAGAATTCCAAAGAGCTCTAGTACCTCCTGAAACTTAAAATCCCAGGATTCCACGGGATAGAACAAAAGCACTTGAACTGGAATCACAGTGATATAAATTGATAGTGATAGAAAGGAATGATAGTGCTATAACTGTGCAGTGGTCTAAATTAGATCATGCCAATGCTGAAAGTTCTCACAGCTGGGTTGCAGAGATCACAGAATCATATTAATTAATTTTCACACACACACACACACACACACGGAATCTAATTCAAGAATAAAATTGAGTTCAAACTTAGACCATTTCTGCACTAGACTGTTACAGTGCTATTATTCCACTTTCAACATCCTATGGAATCCTGGAGTTTACAGTTTAGGGAGGGGCCTCAAAGGATTCCATAGGATGTTGAAAGTGGAATAGCAGCACTATAACAGGCTAGTGCAGAAAGGGCCTAAATGACACTAAAACACTAAACTAAAATGCTAATCACTGACTAACTAAAACACAAAGGGGCTCTGACCCCGTTCAAACCAAATTGTAATGAAAAACACATTACTCCACCGTTAAAGATCCACTGGAATTACTAGTAAGCATAGCCACACGTCATTGCATCGTAAGACTTCTTATCGCTCCCACAGTCCATAAACGGTTTCCAATCTTTCAAAAATCTTCAGCTGGCTTATCCTTTAAAACCCACGTGAACTTGGCAATTTGGGACGGCAACCTGAACAATCCATTCTTCGGTCGTTGGTGCTTCAGTCCATTTCCAGGAAACGGACTGGAAACAGAGATCACAGAATCATAGTGCTGGGAGGGAGTCCAAGAGTTTTCTAGTCCAACTCCCTTCAAGTTAAGGGAATCCACACTAAAGTTTCCCAGCCGGATGGCTGTAAAGCCTCTCTGTAAAAGCTCTGTCTAGCCATTGACTCATAGATCTGGAGGGGAATCCAGAGGCCATCTAGTCCAATCTATGGCAATGAAGAAATTCACCACTTAAGCATCCCTGACAGGTGACCATAAAGCCGTTCAGCCACCCCATCAACTTTATTTACATCCTCTCTTTTTCTCAGACTGAGAGGCAAAGCGGCTTACAAAACACAAAAAGTTATAGTAAAAGCACATACAGTCAAAACATACAAAGGTAGAGATTAAACCTGCATTAAACTAACAACAGAACTAAAACCACTGACAATTATTACTTTAAACCAAAGATTCGAAGCAGTACAGGGTCATAAACAGCCTTTTCTTGTTAACAATCAACTCTCAAAGGCTCACGGAAATAGAAAGGTCTTCACCTGCCGCCCAAAAGACAACACAGAAGGCGCTAACCAAGCCTTCCTAGGGAGGGAGTTCCAAAGTACGGGAGCAGCCACTGGGAAGCTCCCGTCTCCCTTGCTCCCACCAAATGAACCTGAGAAGGTGGTGAGATAAAGAGACAGGCTTCCTTTGAGGATCTTAGAACTCAAGCATGGGAAATATGAGAAGCTACACTTCTTCAAAGAGCCAAGACCATCCAACCTCTTTAAGAACCACCACCAAGAAGGAATCATAGAGTTGGAAGAGGACCACAACAGCTGTCGAGTCCAACCCCCTGCCATGCAGGAACATACACTCATTGCACCCCCAGCAAATGGCCATCCAGCCTCTATTTAAAAACCTCCAAAGAAGGTGAGTCCACCACTCTCCGAGGCAGCATACTCCACTGTCAAACAGCTCTTAACATCAGGAAGTTCTTCCTGATGTTTAGGTGAAATCTCTTTTCAAGTTTGAATCTACTGCTCCATGTCCTGGTCTCTGGAGCTGCAGGAAACAAGTTTGCTCCATCCTCCACCTGACATCCCTTCAAATGTTTGAACACGGCTGCCATGTCACCTCTTAACCTTCTTTTCATCCAGCTAAACATCCCCAGCTCCCTAAGCCGCGCCTCACAGGGCTTCACGGTTTCCAGACCCATCACCATTTTGGTCGCTCTCCTCTGGACACATTCCATCTTGTCAATCTCCTTCTCGGACTGTGGCGTCCAGAAAGCGTTCACCAGGGAAGTCCTGTTCTCCTTTTCCTAGCTCTTCTTGATGTTTAATCAGAATCTCCTCTCCTGCAATTAGACAGTTTGCGGGATCTCTTTCTCCGAAAAGAGGCCAGACCATTCCCGGCTGGGGATGCTTCAGCTGGGGACCTTCCATTGAGCAGGAAGTTGGACTTGATGGCCCAGGAGGCCCCTTCCAACTTTAAGATTCTATGATTCTAACATGAGCCCAGTGGTTCAGATTCCATCCTCTGAAGCAGCAGAAAACAAGCTGGCTCCTTCTTCTACCTGACATCCCTACAGATATCTAAAGATGGCCACCATCTCACTTCTCAGTCTTCTCTTCTCCTAGCTAAGCATACCAAGTTCCTTCGGCTGCTCCTTGTAAGACATGGTTTCCAGACTTCTGATCATCCCGGTCACCCTCTTCTGAATACAATTTTCTCAAAATCCCTCTTGAACCATGGTGCCCAGAACTGGACCCAGGACTCTGACCAAAGCAGAACAGTTGAAGGAAGAACCTCTTGTAGCTCAGGACACACGTGAAGAACCTCTTGTAGCTCAACGCTACCTCCAAGAACTCAGAAAAGAAACTTTTTATGGAGTAAAAAGGAAAAAAAGACAGAGGAAGAATCTAGCTGCACCTTTGAGACCAAATGTACTTGTTTTTGCATGAGCTTTTGTGGGTATCAATCCATTTCAGCTTGTTAGAAGAAGAGGACTGAAACCAATGAATCCACAGGCTAAAATAAATCAGTTTTAGAGATGTCACTAGATTCCTCCTCTCCTGCCCTCCTTTTTTATGTACTACAACTCCCAGAATCCCCAAGGAGGGCCAGATTCAACCCCCAAGGTTCTAGAACAACCCACTCCCGTTCTCACTCTGGTTTCTACAGACAGCATTTTAAGTTTAATATTCTTAAACCACTGCAAACAAAAAAAATTGAAAACAGGTTTGCACCTTTTAAGAGGCTGCGTCTAGCTTTTATGTTCAGCCTGCCTTTCTTTAACGGGGAACCTTTTTGTATTTTTGCCTGCCTTAAGCAATCTCAACCAGCCAAAGCTGCTCTGACTCCAAAACCTATTAAGTCTGTTTCATCCCCGAACTAACTGAGAAAACAAGAAAACACGCCCAGCCCAGCATTACTTTAAAAGGAAACAGAGAAAGTTCAGGGTGACAGGTCACCGTGCAGCTGACGGACAAAAAGCGTGACACGAGGTGGGTGGATTTTGAACACAAACAAAGCGAGAGATTCAGCGCAGGCCCGGACAAGGAGGGAGTGCCGAGGAGTGGAAAGAGAGACGCCCTGCCGCTTATTTAGCCCCTTCCGTGCCCAAGGCGGGGTGGGTTGGTCCTCTGCAAAGTTCAGCTGTGCCCGGGTCTAGTGCCCAGCTTGGGGATGCGCGTCTGGTTTTCGGACTACAACTCCTAATCCCCTGAGTAGTGCAGGGGCTCCTTTTGCCAACGCAATCCATGAACTTCAATTTTTTGAAAAAAGATCATTGCCAACAGATAATCTTCTGAATAAACCCTAAATCAAAATCAGTGAGTCCTGTGTAAGAATACAAGCATATGCAATCAGCCTTCCACACCTGCAGGTTTCACCTTCACGGATTGATTTGTGAGTTTCTCCCACCCCTGTTCCCCCAACTCAAGTGCTTCTTTTCTGGGGCAACCTTCCCTCTCAGTGGCTCTGATTAAGCCGTACATCCCTGCAAAAACCTGCCTCTGGTCCTCCTTCTCCGCCAGCTGCTCCCTGGCCAGCTGAAGGCAGCTCACGGCCCAATTTCTCAGCACCACGAACCCTCTCCCAAGGCCCCCCAGGCACACCCGAGGAAGGAGACATGCTGCAGAGAGGGGACGTCTGGGGCCACCATGCCAACTCGCTCCCCTTCCTTCTCCTTTCCCTGAGCTGGTTTGGACGCTGGGTGTCCGTTCTCCCTACCATGCCTCAGCCCCCTTCCCTCCGCCATACACATACTGACGTCTGTGATTTTTCCAATTCTGCAAGGGTCTTGTGCCTCTAACCCTACCCAATGTGGAGGGCCAACTGTACTCAATACATGCAAACCTATGTGCATATATAAGAATATAAGCATTTTAAATATACAATTGCCCTCCACACTCACAGGGATTAGGTGCATAGCAATCCCACAGAAGTGGAAAAAAGCACAAATATCTATAGCCCTCCCCAAACCATATTTGACACGCAAAAAGTACACACACAACAGACAGTAGACCGTCACACAGTACACAATACATTTGAATCCACAGCAAGGAGGATGCCCAGCCGCCCAGTTCTGACTTTGAGGTGGCAGGGTTCCTTCAAAAGGTAGAAGCGGGTGGCTGACAGGGCTTGCTGCCACTTCCACTGCTGCCCTGTGCCATTTCTGTTAGGGTCTTACGAGTCTCGCATTGCATTTGCAGTCTCTCTGCATGCCTCCTGAGACTGAGAGAGACCATGAATGCAAGGTGAGGCTTGTAAAAAATGGTATAGGGTAGCAGGGGAGGCAGTGGTAAGCCCCACCAGCTGTCTGCTTCCACCTCGCTCGAAGTCTCTCTAAGTCTTGTGAAGCTTGCAGAGAGGCTGCACACGTCTGATCTGAAACCTGCACCTCCTTTCTAAAATTACCGTTCAAGAGAAGAAAAGGTCACAGACACTAACGTTAGAAAGGCAAGCCAAAATTTATTTGGCGTTCCTCTTTCCGCCCTAGCTGGCTACCACCACCTATGTTCTGTTTGCCCCAGAAACAGTTCCGACCAGTTTGACTGGTCCCAAGACATTTTAAACATATTCCTCAGTTACCTTTCTGCCTAAAGACATGGCATTAACATGGCTTTAGCCACTCGCAACACTAAAATAAAATAAAATCAGACAATATTTATATTACATCTGTCCAGCAACAAGCATGTCAGCCTTACACCTACATCAGAGGCAGCCGACCAAGAGGGGAAAAAATATCTGCGATTGGATGGCCAGATGTTAAGAACAACCTCTGGGGCAGCCCTCCACACAAGTCTGACACATCCCTGCCGTTTGGACTACAAACCCCATAATCCCCCAACCCCTTCATCCACAGCTGATGGGGACTGCAGTAACAAACATCTGGAGGACACAGGATTGGAGAAGGCTGTGAATGGGAAGAGTGACATCCTGTTCGACTCCCTTTGGCTAGAGATGCAGGAGGCAGTGTAGCCCCTTAAGGCCTACACTGGAGGCCTTTAAATCGGAGCCCCTTAAACCTCCCTCTGTGGCTTTCAGTCCTTCCAGACTCCCTGGACTCTCCCTTTTTTCAGGCCAAAAGGAAAAGGCAAACTGCCTATGCGAGATCTGCAAGCGCCCTTTAAAACATCAGATGTTGTCTGAACTTTGATATAAAAGAACATATCCAAGTAAAGACATTTTGCCATTGCTGGGTCCGTAAGCATTTTTGGAAAACCACACGGCCCCTGAAGGGTCTTTGGGTTAAAAAGCGGCCCCCAGACCCACCAAAGGTCCCTACTCCAGTTGGTGCTTCGCTGGATCTAGGAGGAACACAAAGAGGGCAGACTCGAAAGCGGACAAGCTTGGAATGGCAGCCTGCAGCTCCCGATGAGCCTTGGTGACCCAGAAAGCTGGAAAACCCACAGGCCAAACGGGATGGTCTCCGGACGCTGGGGTCACCAAGATGACGGCCCTGCACAGAGTGAGGGACCAACCCTGTTCCACGCTCCGCTCACCCTTGTTTGCTGCAGCCATTTGGCCTGCCGAGAGTCACTCCGTTACCGTGTTGAACTTCTGCCTGGATCAGCAGGTGGCCATTCTCTGCAATGGGAGATGCAGCGGATGTCCTGAACAGGAAGAAAAATGAGCAACAGTTATGCAGGAATCAAGTCACTGGCTCTCAAGAATAACAGTCTCTGACCAACAGAGAGGATCAAAGTCGCAACTAAAACTTTAAGGCACTGTTTACTGCAGAGATACAGCTTTATTTTATTTATTTTTTTGTATAATTTTTATTGAAAGTTTATCTTGAAAATAAACCCCCACATACACTTCCATGCTTAAATCTTCCAGTAGAAATTGCTTATTTCCATTCCATTACAAACACAATTTCCATCTTACAGAGAGAAGACCAGTTATTTCTTCTTTGCTTTCTTATACATTTATATCCTTACCCAATCCAGTACTCTTTTCCATTCTTTCTCAAAGTTCTGGACAGATTTATTCTGCAAAGAAAATGCTAACTTTTCCATCTCTATCATATCCAGAACTTTTAACTTCCATTCCTCTATATCAATATGTTTCTTTTCTTTCCAGTGCTGCGCATATCAACCTTGCTGCAGTTATTAGATATAATAATATCTTCTGATGACTTCTTATTTCCAAGATACAGCTTTAACCCAACACCAAACGTCTGTCTTTCCCCAACCCTGCTTTACCATCTTCCCAATGCTGATGCTGCTACGCAACTTCAGCTAGACAGAGGACAAGGAGGAAAAGGAAGGCTAGTCTGGTGTAAAAACACTTTGTTGAAAAAAAAAGGAGCTTCATTGTTCGAGGTTTTGTTAACTTTGGTATTCCTGTACAGCTGAAAACCTGATGGTACATATTAAGGCCAAGAGCGTCTTCAGCAACTGTCTCACATAAATATGTGCTTGTGCCATTACAAATTACACTAATTTGCAATGCTGATAAAAGAAATGTACAACAGGAAGCTAAGCTAGCAATCTTCAATTGGGGCCCGTTATCTATTGCAAACACACTATGGTAAAACTTTGCTCAGCGTAAAGCACACCAGATCATGCGACGGTTCCGATCTTGATCTCGCCAACACATCCTTGGCAACGAGTCTGAATTTACAATGATAATATTGGGGGCGGTAAAGAAAGCTATAGTCTTCAAGCAAAATAAGATCAAACCTTGTAATCATCCTGCTTTCAGCCCACACTTACAACTTGGGCCTGAAGGAGCATTATGTTCAATGTACACAGCCTGTTAACTATTATCGGTTTCACAAGTTGAGCGACAAAAGGAGAAGAACCTCAGAAGTTCAACGGGGCAGACTACGCATTCCCAAATTTGGCAGCCTCCCCTCTATGAACTGTTCTACTAACAGTCTTCAGGAGCCCAAGTTTGTGTACACACATCCCATCTGTCTTGGTTACCAACCAGGGATAAAACTGCCGGTGAATTCGACTACTCCCCTTAAAGCCGTCCAAGCTCGTGGCCATCACTGCCACCTCCACATCTTGTGGCACTCGGTTCCAGAATTAAATAATGCACCATGCAAAATGGGATTTTTCTTTCATCTTTCCCAACTCTCCCCCATTCAGGTTCACAGGACGGTCTTGGGTTCTTGTATTAGGAGAAAGAAAGAAGTCTTACTCTGTAGCACGCCGTGCTTTTCTGTTGGGCTACACAGTCAGGCAAACCTTTCAGACGGTGGCACGAGGTTCAAAGGATGGAGTAAGTAGTGGCCGGTAGTTTCCATGTCGGCAGGGTGATGAACCCCTTCTAGATTTTAGTCTGAACTTTAAAGGCACTACCCAAGACACTGAGCTCATTTTGGAGACAGTTCGTGCGACCCTTGCCAGGCTGGTCCCACAGTTCCAACTCTGGGCCCCTGTCACTCACCTTGCCCCTTTAGCCCCTCTCTTAATCCCTTCCTGAATTGGGTACTTGGCCTCAAGGGGACCCCCGCGGTGGACCAGTGGCTGTGTTGTTTTGGTGGGTTTGCTATGGTATGTGTGACCAGGCCCTCCACCAAAATTAATACGAAGAGCCAGAAACCAGGGTAAAAACAAACAAGTGAAAGTTTATTAACACACAAGAGAGTAATACACCTGGAACTATTAGATCATTTACAGCTCCCCAGAACCATAGCCAATCCATCTCTTTGTCCAACTCTATTCCATCCGTTCCTCTCTCTGAAATCTGCTCCCTGCCTCTGTGCCAGCTTTTCCTTATCTGCCATCTGACAGAGACAAGCCCCAGTTTTGTAACGTTTCCTCCTCGCAGGCTCCCCTTCCCTGAGCTGTGATGGGCTGCCTTCAGCCAGGCTGGCCCAGCAACTCCCTTCACAGGGTTCCCAGTCTGGACAGTTCCTTTGAAGTCTGCAATAAAACCCAGAGGGGATTCACTGACCTAGTGACATGGAAGCCACCAGAGGTTAGAGAAGTTCCCATTTGGACAATTAGAAAAGTTCTCTCTCAATCTCTCTCATACAGCCCTTAGACAGAAGGCTCAAAACTTCCTCTCTCCAGCCTCCAGTTTGCTCACTGTCATCCACACATCCTCGTCTCCCCACTTTCTTCCCCGGTCCCTCAGGTTAAAGCACAAGACTCTCCTGACGGAATCTCCTTTGTTGGAGGCTGGATGGCCATCTGTCAAAGGGAGGGCTTGGACTGTGTATTCTTGCATGGCAGAAGGGGTTGGACTGGAGGGCCCTGGGGGGGGGGTCTGTTCCAACTCTCAGATTCCAGCCATAGTCAATTCTGTCTACACTGAGCAGGGCTTCTGGAAGAATTCCCACCCAATGCTTCTTCATACGCCCCTGATGTTCAGACGTGATGCATGGAACAGACTGACCTGAAAGTGGTGGACACTCATCTTTGCAGGACGTCACACCAGGACTGGAAGCTTTAATTGTATACTCCTGCAAGACAGGGGTCAGACTGGATGGCCTCTGCAGTCCCTTTAACATCTAACATTCTACGATTCCAGCAGTTATTGAACTCTTTTAGGAATAATTTCATGACTCATCTTAACAGCACTCTTACCTGTAATTTTCTTCCTTGATTACTATTGCTTTTTCAAAGGCCCATTTTAGAAACAGAAATATCATGAGCTGGAAGGTTAGGCGTGGCTTTGGAGCAGGGGAGGAATCACACAGCCTGGCAGGTGTAGTTGAACTGCAACTCCCAGCAGTCCTAGCCAGCATAGCCAACGATGAGGAATGCTGGGAGCTACAGTCCGATACCAACTGGAAGACTGGATGATTTCCAACCTTTAGGGACACTATGACTCTAGAGACCAGGGTCTGGATCCCCACTCAGCTATGGAAACCCCGTTTGACCTCAGGCAAGTCACATTCTCTCAGCCTCAGAGAAAGGCAAAGGAAAACCTACATCCTAACTAGCTAATGAAAAGATTCGATAAAATAGTGGCTTCATTCTTAACTCACCATCTTATTGACAGAGAAGCAAAGCATGGCTGAAGGAAGGAAGGAGGAGAGTAGGAAAGCCAACGAAGAAGATGGTGTGCAGAGACTGAGGCCATTTCCATACTACACTGTTACAATGCTATCGTTCCACTTTCAACCTCCTGTGGAATTCTGGGGTTTGTAGTTTCCTGAGGCCAAAGAACTTTCTGGTTGAGAATCCTAAAGGCCCCTCCCTAAACTGCAAACCCCAGGATTCCATAGGACGTTGAAAGTGGAAAAATAGCACTATAACAGTGTAATATGGAAATGGTCTGAGAAGAAGGGAGTTTATATGACCAATGACCCTAGGAATCTTCCCAGGTCATATTGTCAAGCTACTTGGATATACAAAAGGTATTTATGACCATGCATTTCAATAGATAGGAACAGCAAATGGGAGGGTGAAAAAACAAACAAACAGAAGACTTTCACAGGTGGGAAATTCTGTCCTCTCTAAACCCCAATTGCTTTATTAGCGGGGCCGGGGTAAGAGAGAATGTTGAAATTTTCCAACAAAAGGTAAGTCAACTTAGCCTAAATACCAAAACTGGGATTATCCAGACCATAGTACTTCTGATATAGTCTGACCCTTCGCTCCCTGATGTTTGATTTATATGTGCGGATGGACTGAAGAGAAGTTATTTAAGCAATCCTAAGGAATTACTAAAGCTAGGATTGTCCATGCCATCATGTTTCCAATGTCTACGTACGGTTGTGAAAGCTGGACAGGGAAGAAAGCGGACAGGAGGAAAACCCGCTCCTTTGAAATGGATACCCTGGACTGCTAAAAAGATCAATGAAGGTGTCCCAAAGCAAATCAAGCCTGAAATCTCCCTGGAAGCCAAGACGACTAAACATGAGGCTAATATACTTTGGACACATAATGAGACAACACAACTCGTTGGAAAAGAAGATATAAGAAGGATAGGGTTAGGGAAAAGAGAAAGACTAAAGGAGAGGTGGGCTGTTTCTGCACTACACTGTTATAGCACTATCGTTCCACTTTCAACATCCTATGGAATCCTGGGGTTTGCAGTTACGGGAGGGGCCTGCCGGCCCCTCCCGTAACTGCAAACCCCAGGATTCCATAGGATGTTGAAAGTGGAACGATAGTGCTATAACAGTGTAGTGCGGAAAGGCTCGTGGACTGACTTCATCACGGAAGCCACAGCTCCCTTCCCGAGTTTGCAAGACCTGAGCAGGGATACAGATGACCAGGACCCCTGGAGGTCTCTAATTCAGAGTCACTGGAAGTCAAAGCCAACTTGACAGGAAAAAACAACCACAAGACCTCAAAAGAGGGAGGTGAGACAGAATGCTGGGATTTTCCAACACCCGTCACCCCTCCCAGTCTTCTCTTCACGAGCTCCTTCAACCTCTCTTCACCTGTTTTGTTCTCCATACCTCTTTGTCATCCTCTTTGCCTTCCTCCGAACCTGCTCCAACTTTACAAGAAGCAAACAAGCCTTTGCTACCATAGCTTCACCAGCTGCCACTCTGTTTCCAGGGACAATTTAAGGTCCTGGTTTGGACCTATAAATCCCTCCATGACTTGGGTCTAGTCTACAAAAAAGGACTGTGCTTTGCAATAAAAGCCCACCTGGACTTTGGGATCACTGGGAGAGACCCTTGTATCAACCCCACCTTCGTCGGAGGCACGTATAGGGTGGACATGAGACGGGACCTTTTTGGTGACTGCTCCCCACCAAAACAAACTAAGCAATCTTCCTCCTGGCTGCCTTTCCAAACTCACTGGCTGCAGAGCATCTTCAACCAAATGGAAGCTGCTTCTCTTTTCCGTATCTGTTTTTGATCTCGTTACTTTAAAGTCTTGCCTTCTTTGATTCATTTCAAATATCCCTTAATTCTGTGTACCGTCTGTGACTGCAGCCAGGAAACTTTCCCGGTGCCCCGAGGGGTGCCTGAGCGCCTTGGCTGAGCCGGGAGCGAAAGAGCTGCCGTGCAGTGTCTGAACCAGCTTTTAATTTTTGTTAACAGGTTAAATCAAAATTCTGCCTCTCTCTTCAACCTATATAGCTGGCCCTCCACAAGCACAGGTCTAACTTTTGCAGATTTGATTATTCACAGATTATTTGCCGCTGCCCTCCATCATTTTTAATACAAACTTAGAAGTTTCACTTCACAAGACTTAAAAGAGAGGCTGTGAGAGACTGCAAGCACAAGATGCAGTTTGTACATCCCTATCAAAAATGATGCCGGGAAGCAGCAGAAGCAACAGCAAGCCCCACTTCTGCCTTTCAAAGGAACCCTATGGCCTCAAAGGCAGAACCGGGTGGCCGGCGGGCTCCCCGCAATGCACTCAAACAGATCCCACATACTTTTGTACGCATATGGCTTGGGGGGCCCTATAGATATCAGTGGATTGTCCACTTTTGCAGGGGTTCTGCGCCCCAAACCCCACAAATGTGGAGTGATGGCCATACTATTTTATCCTAAGCTGTTTTAAGCCCCAAATGTGGCAGTATAGTGGACTGTAAAGCGTATAAATATATTTATAGAGGATCGCCATATGCCAAAGTGGACTTTATAACAACCATTCCTTTGGCAGGGAGTAACATCTCTATAATATTATTTAATGATTTATAATCCTGAATCCCCAGTCAGTCATGGAAACCCACTGGGTAACCTTGGGCAAGACCCACTCTCTCAGCCTCACAGAAAGATAAGGGTAAGCCTCGGAAGAAATCTCTTGTCAAGACGGTCTCATGAAAGGATCATCATACTTTGGAGTCAACTTGAAGACAGAAGCAGAGGGATGTAGTTGTCTGAGTGTTGGGCTCCTGGAGACCAGAGTTCAAACCCCTGCTCAGCCCAAGAAACCCACTGGCTGACCTTGGGCAAGCCACACCCTCTCAGCCTCAGAGGAAGGCAATGGCAACCCTCCTTGGAACCAATATCCTGCCAAGAAAACCCCTTGATAGGTTCACCTTAAGTCAAAAACAACTTGAAGACCCACAATCCCTTTTAAGCCTCCAACAGCAAAACACAAGAATGTATTAAGACAAAGCTTTTGTGGATACAAATTCCTGTCAATCTGCCTGAGATAAAGGCCTCTTTCCGGTGCAGATTGTCACACACCCCTGACCCTGCAAGACACCTCTGGGAACCCAAGCAAAATGGAAATAAGGCTGGATTTAGGGGTGGGAGTACTGGTGGCCCCACTGAATACCCCACAGACTTCCAGGTTCCTTTCCCCTGCTTTTAGAGCTTCATTAAATCTGGTGCAACAAGACTCTTCCTGTAGAACAGAATTTTTTTCACCGCCAGGAATTCACAGCTTGCACGTTCTTTGGACTGCAGCTCAAACTTTTCAAAATGTCACGCAGCTTCAAAAGCTGGGGAAAGGAGGGAGAACAGACAATTTCAGCTGCAACACAAGACCATCTGACCCAGAAGAGGAGATTTAAAGGCAATTAGCAGCCTCGCACGACGTGACCGTCCCTTCACACGCATTCTTCTCTCCTCGGTGCTCCAATTTCTCCTCTTACTTTTTGCTTTGGGACAAAACCATTCAGTTAGCAAAGTCTCTGACAAAGAAGCTCCTTCTAATCAAGTCTTTTACACCCGTGCAGACTCTTTTCCTCCTCATCCCCTGTCCAGTTGGAAGTTTTCTTAACAGTATCAGCACTGGACGGATAGCAAAGGAGGGATGGAGAAACACAGACGTCCAATGCCAGGTTGCAGCTGTGAGTCTGCAGTAAATGCAATAAAGTTTGAACTGGGAAAGAGAGGGATTCTGCCCTAGCTGAATCTCCCTGGCTGTGTGTGCCTGCCTACAACGGAAAAGGTAAACAGCAGCTGCCCCAGAATCCCTACTAAGCATGCATGAAAAGTATAATAAAGAGAAAAAGGGATAGCAGATAAACCTGCCTCACCAGACACCCCCAACATGTTTAAAAACCCATAGATCTGTGAGTTTGGAAAACAAAATTAAAATTTTAAGCAAACTGCAAGCTGATGAAAGCAAAAAATCTTCTCTGCATGCAGCTTTCAAGGGGTCTCCAGAGGGCTCAAAATATTTTCACTTATTTATGCAAGGCTTCCCTGAATCAGTTGTTTCACTTCACGTGTGAAATATGCATATTATTCACTTTGAATTAAAAAAAAATTCAGAAAAACATGTTAAACTCCATTCTTTCCATGTTAATTCTGCTCTTGTTTGTTAACTGGGATATAACTGTATGTACTTCTTTACCTAAACAGGACAAACCATAACTTTCCTGGAAAACCCAGATTGCAAGCAAAGGTTGTCAGTTGGGCTCGGAACTCTGGTTAGTGCAAACCACGGTTTGCCCCGCTCCAGATGTAAAGCTTAACTATGGCTTATCATTAAGTCAGACATGAGAGGGTAGCAAAATGGAGCATGCAAGGACTAGGGCTAATTTCCCACAGCACCAAAACACAGCTTGGGCGTACACTTGAGTTACCCAAGGTATCAGTGAGATATTAGATGCACTGGCTGAGATTCGACACTCAAGTTGCATCATATAAATCTTTGCAAGTGATGTCATCAGCTCATTGTGCTATGCAACCCTTGTGTTGAGGTGCACAGAAAAAAGCTAATGTACCAGTTCTGCCCATTCCTAGAGACATCAAATCCAGTTATGGTGACACATGCCTTGATTATATCCTGCTAGATTTCTGTAACACGCTCCACATGGGGCTACCTTTGGAGACCGTTCAGAAACTGCAGCCAGGAAGTTTACTCAGAGTTATCAATGAAACATTATATACACTGCCTGAGATCCTACATCCAGGTTGCATCGTGTAAGTCTCTGCAGGTGACGTTATCCACTGATTGCGCTATGCAACCATTGTGTTGAATCGCACAGAAAAAGCTAATGTACCAGCTGTGCCCATTTCTGGTGCTGTCAGATCTGGCTATGGTGACACATGCCTTGATTATGAATCCCCTTTGGATTACCGTAATACTCTCCACATGGGACTGCCTTTGGAGGGTATTCAGAAAGTATAGTGGGTCCAAAACCCAAACAGCAGACCAGAAGACCTTCACGGGCTACCAGTTTGTTCTCGGCCACGATTCAAAGTGCTGGTTATGACCTACACAGCCCTACATGGCTTAGGTCTATCCTATCTGAAAAACCAGATCTCCCAATAGGATACTGCTCATGTCTTACGATCCTGGGGGAAGGCCTTTTCTCAGTCCCACCCACCATGGCAGGACCATGGGGTGAGGACACAAAAGAGGACCTGCTTGGCGACTGCTCCCTGACTATGGAAGTCCTTTCTACAGGAATCTGGACTGGCCCCCTCTCTGCTCCCTTTCCAGCGGTAGGCAAAGACCTTCTTATGTACTCAGGTTGCACTGCCCAGTGCAAGTCTTTTAACAGAGGTGCACAGCATTTTTATCAGAGTTGTTATATTGCAACTGGCTCTGTAATTGTTTGAAATAAAGATTTTTCATACGGTTGTTTAATTGATTTCCAACTTCATTTGGCCATTTCTGCACGAGTCTGTTACAGCGTGACGATTCCACTTTCAACCTCCTATGGAATCCTGGGGTTTGCAGTTTCGGGAGGGGCCGGCCGGCCCCTCCCGAAACTGCAAACCCCAGGATTCCATAGGAGGTTGAAAGTGGAATTGTCGCGCTGCAACAGACTCGTGCGGAAATGGTAACTGCTTTATGAGTGTGAAGTTTTAACATACACGGTGAGCCACCCTGAGAGAAAGGCTGGATATAAATTAGATAAAATGTGCAACTGAATGCACTACTGACTGTGCATGTGCCTCTCTTCATGCACAAGAGCACTACGGCCGCGACTCTGCTTCTGCAACTGAACGCAGATGTTCTGCAGCAGGCAAAAACACCCAAACGCTTCCGTAGGGGAAATTACGTGTGCTTAAGAAACGGAGAAGACTGCAGCCATTACTTCTTCCTATTTAATTGGCTCTTACCACAACAAATGATGTGATTTTTGCTGTTGCTATGTGCAATCAAGTCAGCTTCAACTTCAGGCGCCTCTATGGCTGAGAGACATCGAAGAGACCTTGCACTTAACAACCCTGCTCAGGTCTTGCAGATTGAGGGCAGCCGTGCCTCTTTGACTGAGTCTTCTATCCACCGGGGTTGTGGTCCTCCTCTCTTCCCACTTTTCCTGGAATTATCACCTCTTCTAATGTGTCACCTCATCTCATGCTACAGGGTTGAGCCTTCCTTATCCAAAAAGGGTGGGACCAGAAGTTTTCCATATTTTGGATTCTTTTTATTTTGCTTTATTATTTTATTTTATATTTTGGAATACAGTACTTTCTTTGGAAAAGCCACACCCTTATCTGTAACGATTGGGACCAACGATTGGATTTTTTGGATTTTGGAACAGTACATGTGCTGCAGTCTTCTCCGTTTCTTAAGCACCTGTAATTTTGGAACATTCATTCCCTACGTGTGTTGCGTATGAGATGCAAGGCTGAAGAGAAACTGGGTGCGTGTGAAATGGCAGAAACCAAAGTGGAGTTCTTGGCGTGAATCCACATCTCCCGCCGTTTCACAGATCCTCAGTCTCTCTCTTTTGGCCGCCAGCCGCCCACTTCCGCCTTCAGGGTGTGGAGCTCCTGTTCATTAGATTTGAATGAACAGGAGCTTCACAGCCACCACCTTGAAGAAAGTAGGAAGTCGGTGACCTAGAAGTTTCAATTTATGGAGGCTTTCAGATTTTAGATTTCTGGATACGGGAGGCTCAACCTGTATAGGTGAAGCATGTTTCTAGGAAGAGTCCAAGTTTAGCATGATCTCAGACCCATTCATTTGTCTTTCCGGAGGTCCAGTGTATCCACAAAAACCTCCTCCAGCACCAAATTGCAAAGGAACTGATTTTTTTCCTATCCGCTTTCTTCACCGTCCAGCTTTCACAACCATACACAGAAATCAGAAACATGATGGCACAATACAGGTTGAGCCTCCCTCATCCAGAAATCCAAAATCTGAAAGCCTCCAAAAATTGAAACTTGAATTGAAAATTGAAATTGAAAATTGAATCCATCGCTCCTTGTCCTGGTCTCTGGAGCAGCAGAAAACAAGCCTGCTCTCCTCGACATGACATCTCTTCAAATATTTAAACATGGCTATCATGTCCCCTCTTAACCTTCTCTTCTGCAGACTAAACATACCCAGCTCCCTAAGCCGTTCTTCACAGGGCTTCATGGCTTCCAGACCCTTTATTATTTTGGTTGCCTGCCTCCGGACATGCTCCAGCTTGTCGATATCCTTCTTGAACTGAGGTGCCCAGAACTGGACACAGGATTCCAAAAGAGGTCTAACCAATGCAGAATAGAGTGGTACCATTACCTCCCTCGATCTAGACACCATACTCCTATTGATGCAACAAGAATCGCGTTGGCTTTCTTGGCTGCCGCATCACACTGCTGACTCATGTTCACCTTGTGATCTACCAAGACTCCAAGACCCCTTTCACATGTACTGCCATCCAGCCACGCGTACCCCATCCTATATTTGTGCATTCCATTTTTTCTGCCTAAGCGCAGGGCCTTACATTTCTCTCTGTTGAAATTAATTTTGTTAGCCTTGGCCTAGCTCTCCAGTCTGTTACGGTCATTTTGAAAGTTGATCCTGTCCTCTGGGGTATTAGCCACCCCTCCCAATCTTGTATCATCTACAAATTTGATCGGTATGCCCTCCACTCCTTCATCCAAGTCGTTGATGAAGATGTTGAACAGCACTGGGCCCAGGACAGAACCCTGTGGCACCCCGCTAGTCACTTCTCTCCAGGATGAAAAGCAGCCATGGGTGAGCAGCACCCTTTGGGTTCGGTCGGCCAACCAATTCCAAATCCACCTAACGGCAGCCCTGTCCAGCCTGCATTTCACCAGCTTCTTTGCAAGGATGTCATGGGGAACTTTGTCAAAGTTCAGAGGAAGACTGAAAACCCAATCCACTGTAACCCTAACTGTGCAGGTCTCCCTTTGAGCACAGGATTCTTTGGCCGCCAGTTACCTGTGCCATGTGCAGGTGTAGAATTCAAAGACACAGCTGTGTTAGTCTGGATCAGGTTGCAAAGGGATCTTGTAGCACCTCTGCGACTGAAAGAAAGAGGATGGTAGCAAAGTCCCAAAGGTGCTACAAGACACCTTTGAAGGTATGTACTGATTTGGGACTGCCATGGCATAGCCGCAGTCTCAATGCTGGACTATGACTCTGGAGACCAGGGATTTGAATCCTTGCTTGGCATGGAAACCCACTGGGTGTCCTTGGGCAAGGCACACTATCTCAACCTCACAGGAAGGCAAAGACAGCCCCACCTTAACAAATCCTGCCAAGAAAGCCTCATGACAGGTTCACTTTAGGGTCACCGTATGTCAGAAAAGAACTGGCACACAAAAACAACGGATTTGGATTGGACTCTACCAACAAGACGGAGGGAACTCAGACCCTTTATCCTACCCCTCTCCCCCGGATGCTACGGCCCCAATCCAAATCAAGAGCCCTGCGCTTGCGCTTCACAGAAGGTGGCCAAGCACGCAAGGAACCAGCCTCTGTGTTCCTGAACCCACTGCAATTAAGCACAGAGCACTAACTGCATGCCTAGCATCTTAGCAACACCACAATCCCACGTCATGCCTTGTTCCCGGGCTGGGAAGTGCGGCCGCTCCACTCTCACGTCCTCTGCCTCCTGACGCTAAGTTGTAATCTCTGTACCTAACTACTCCAGAAATCCACAGAAATACAGTTTGAAAAACAGAGTGCGTAGGGGGAAGAAAGCTCATTACCAAGTACTTTGCACACATATACTTCAAACCTTTAGGTACGGGGGTTGAGCTGGCATTGCAATCTTCCATGTGGGACGGTTTTCACAGAGGGCATGATAAGAGAATGCAGAGGGGAAAAAATCTCCTCCGCCCCCGGTCACAAATACTCAAATCCAGGATTGTCCAGTAAGGCCGAACAACGGAAAAGAACGTGGAGGGGAGAGGTTGGCACGGGACACAGTCGAACTGTGGGAGGCCCTGCCATGGGATGCAGTGGTGATGACCACCAATAGTTCAGATAACTTGAAAGGGGAGCGAGCATATTCAGAGACAATTCTGTCAGCAGCTAAAGCCACAATGTCGTGTGGGACCTGTGAAAAGTCTGGCTTGCTCTTTGCAGATAAAATCGCTGGGATTCATTCTGACTTGGATGCCACACTTGATACACATTTCCATGCACACAGCTCAGCCCCCTGCTTGTCTAATGGTAACGGCTAATTTACAATTTTTGCAATCCACGGAAGTGGACAAGATCCTTGGATAGAGGAGAGCTGCCACGCAGTGGAACCAGGCCACTCTGGAAAGACGAGCCGCAGGAGGTGGTGCTGACAGCTCCTCCTTGATGCCTTGCCGCTTGGCCTACAGAGTCCCCAACCATCCTGTTTTTTTCCCCTGTGCTGCTCATGAAACGGCTTGGAAAGCCTGTCCAAAGCTAGGGAATAGGACAGGGTCAACCTGAAGGCATGCAACAAATAAGCAAACAAGCAAGAAAAGCAATATGAGCTCTGTTTGACTCTTTGGCCATTGGTTTCTGGCATCCCCCGGGGTTCCATTCTGTCCCCTGTGCTATTCAACATCTTGGAGCAGTCATCCAGAGGTCTGATCGCAGTACGTGTCAAAGGGATCTAGGAGTCTTGGTAGATCACAAGCTGAACATGAGTCACCACTGTGACATGGCAGCCAAGAAAGCCAACGTGATTCTTGGTTGCATCAATAGGAGTACGGTGTCTAGATCAAGGGAGGTAATGGTACCACTCTATTCTGCATTGCTTAGACCTCATTTGGAATGCTGTGTCCAGTTCTGGGCACCTCAATTCAAAAGGGATGTCGACAAGCTGGAATATGTCCAGAGGAGGGCGATCAAAATGGTGGAGGGTCTGGAAGCCATGAAGCCCTATGAAGACCGGCTTAGGGAGCTGGGGATGTTTGGTCTGCAGAAGAGAAGGTTAAGAGGGAACATGAGAGCCATGTTTAAATATCAGGAGGGATGTCATGTCAAGGAGGGAGCAGGCTTGTTTTCTGCTGCTCCAGAGACTAGGACAAGGAGCAATAGATTCAAGCTGCAGGAAAGGAGATTCCACCTCAACCTTAGGAAGAACTTCCTGATGGTCAGAGCTGTCCAGCAGTGGAATCTGCTGCCGCCTCCATGGAGTGTGGTGGAGTCTCCTCCTTCTTTGGAGGTTTTTAAGCAGAGGCTGGATGGCCATCTGTTGGGAATGCTTTGATGGGTGTTCCCGTATAGCAGAGGGTTGGACTGGATGGCCCCGGGGGACTCTTTTAACTCTATGATTCTACGATGACATCCAACTCTCTCTCTCCTACCTACCTGTAAGGAAGCTGTTTCTGTTCTACATTTTCGTTTCATATCATTGTTTATTCTTGTATAGAGTTGGACCTCCACATTTGCCAGGGTTAGAGGTGCAGGACCCACACAAAAGTGGGAAAACCACATATATCAAGGCATGGTGGGGAGAATGGGCACTCAGATCAGGGGAAGGAGAGAGAAGTGAGGGGTTGGTATGGTGCCCCTAGACCTCTCCCTCACCCATCTTCCTCCTTTGGTCTTGGGGAAGCATAGATTCAAAGAGTCCTACAGCTGGAAGAGACCCCAAGGGTCACCCAGTCCAACCTCATTCTATCATGCAGGAACGCACCATCAAGGCACTCCTGGCAGATGGCCACCCAGCCTCTGTTCAAAAACCTTCACAGAAGAATCAACAATATTCCCAGAAAGCAGCACATGCCACTGTCAAACTGCTCTTACCCTCAGGAAGTTCTTCCTAATGTTCAGGTAGAATCTCTTTTCTGGCAGTTTGAAGCCATTGCTCCCTGTCATCATCTCTGCATCAGCAGCAAAGAAGTTGGCTCCATCCTCCATTTTATCCATATGGATAAAATCCTCCGTATTTTATCCTTTAAAATATTTAGCCATGACTATCATACCCCCTCTTAACCTACTCTTCTCCAGGCTAAACAAACCCAGCTCCTTGAGCTGGTTCTCACAGGGCTTCACGGTTTCCAGGCTTTTTATCATTTTGGTCACCCTCCTTTGGACACGTTCCAGCTTGTCAATATCCTTCTGGCTTCCCAAAGAGCTGCAGCCAGATTGTTAACGAAGTTAAGTAGGTCTGGCTGCAGGAGCACGCAAGTCCCCTGGTGCAACAGTGCTCCACTAGCTGCCAATCTTGTTTTGGGCACAATTCAAGGAGCGCTGGACCGCTGCTGGATGTGAAAACCTATTGGTTTTCTTTTTTGCTGGATTTCTCAGAAGCCCAAATAGCACTATTCTCCTGCCCAAATTCCATAGTGGATGGGAGAGTCCACCCCATCCAAACATGGAAAATTATGGTCATTTTCACTGTGCAATTTCTATAAGGAATGCATTCTTTCTAACCTACACACTTATACCTTTCCTGTCTTAATGAAAGGCTGTCTGTGCTCATTTTTTTAAATCTATGCATTTTTAGCCTTGCACATTAAATCTTTATCTTGCAAAGACCAAAAATATACCCAAACCAGAATCTGACATGTACAGTTTCTTCCAACCCAGCAACTGGATCAGCTCATTAACAAAAACTTGATGAACAGAAATTTCTTCTCTGCTTCTATGTCTCATCCCAATATATTTTGTCTTTCTTACTTGGCATTCAATAAACTCTTGGTAAGCCTGTACTGGTGGGTGAGATCTGAACACAGGATGGTTGCAGAGAGGGAGAAGGCAATGTAAGCATCCCTTTACGGCGACCCCTATATCTAACGGAAATCTAGGGAAAAAATAAGAATAATGTTATTTGGCTCAGACCAAAAACTTCTGATAGAGATGACATACTGGGTGGGAATCAGAATTTATTGGCAAAAGTAGGTTAAGAGGTAACATGATAGCCATGTTTATATATTTGAAAGGATGTCACATGGAGGATGGAACAAGGCTGTTTTCTGCTACTCCAGAGAATAGGATGTGGAACAATGGCTTCCAACTACAGGAAGAGAGATTCCATCTAAATAGTAGGAAGAACTTCCTGACGGTAAGAGCCATTCAACAGTGGAATATACTGCCTTGGAGCATGGTAGAGTCTCCTTCTTTAGGATTTCTAAACAGAGGCTGGAGGGCCATCTGTCCAATGGAGTGTTTCGATTGTGTCTTCCTGCCTGGCAGAAGGGGGCTGGACTGGATGGCCTTTGGGGTCTCTTCCAACTCTAGGATTCTATGATATGATTTTAAGTACCCAGGTTGGAGCTCCCATATCTCTACTTGAAAGGATCTGCTGGGAAGATGCTGCAGTGGCAGAGGGCTGAGGTAGATGCCCCTTGGGGTCCTTCCAAATCTATGATCCTAGAAAGGATCTCCTCTTTTACTGGGATGTTGGGCAGCTGCTGCCAGGCAAAAAGGAGACAATACCATACTCAGCTAGAGGAACCAGAACTCTGACTATAAGACAGGAAAGTAATTCTTCACTCATTTCATTCTTGAAGGAAGCAACGAGTAATTTAGCCATTTTCTTCCTTCTGAGAAAAAATCTTTGAATCCTTCACAGTTTTCAAAGACTATAATGCAGTTCAGACTAATTCTGCAGAGCATTCAGACACTTTTCGAACAGAAAACTGCATTCTGATTCTGGCTTGGGTATCTTTTGGGTCTTTGCAAGATAAAGATTTAAATGAGCAAGGCTGAAAATGCATAGACTTAAAAAAATGAGCACAGACAGGATTTCATTAAGACAGGAAAGGTATAAGCGTGTAGGTTAGAAAGAATGCATTCCTTATAGAAATTGCACAGTGAGAATGACCATAATTTTCCATATTTGCATGGAGTGGACTCTCTCACCCAATATGGAATTTGGACAGAAGAATAGTGCTATTTGGGCTTCTGAGAAACTGCATTTTCTGTACATGAAAAAGCACTGCCTGCTCAGGAAATTTTAATTCTGCACAGAAATAAACAGGAAATGCTATTTGCCAACACAAAAAACACTGAAGTCAAGGACTTCTGTGCAAAATGTTCATGTGGTGTTTTTCCACAGAAAATACATTTTGTAGATAAAATATTACACCCTGCACAGAAAATCCTGCTTTCTAGGCAAAAACACCACATGCAAATTTTATGCAAATCATTTTCCAAACTGCAGTGATTCTCATCCAAGATTCTTCTCAACGAGTTCCACAAAGCTCAATAAACACATTGTTCAATCATTTAATCATTTCTCAATATTATTTCCAACCTTACTACAAGGTAGCTTCCCACATCCTAAAAGCTGTATGTGCAGAGGAACTTTTATTTTATGGTATTTTTTTTTAAAATTAGCCGGTTTTCTTCCCAAGGCACAACCCAAGATCAATCAAGGACAGGAGCAGGACAAGCAGAGAGTGCACATAAGGTGAGCAAAGCACAGAACCCAAAACCCAGGGCTCAGGGCAACCGCTAGGAGTTTTGGGGGGGCAAGGGAGCTTTTAGAAAATCAAAAAACAGCTCACTCACTCTATTGCTAAGCAATTAAAGGAATACAAATGCTTCTCTAAGCATTTCCAAAAGACTATGCAGGAAGAATTGTTGCCCGTACTTGGGAAGGAGCAAGGGAGGGAGAAAAGAATGAATACAGAGAGAAAGGCCTGTGTTTATCCAGGGTTTTATGGGATTAGCAAGGAAAAGAAGGGATTAAGAAAGAGGAAAACACAGCAAAGGCTGACCAGAGAGACCAACGCTGCAATTCTTTGTCCACTTACCTGGGTGTATAATCCTCTCCAATGAACGGAACTGCACTTGAGAGATCAGGGACACACTCCTGAGTCAACTGGAAGAATAGAGCCAACGCAGTGTATAGTAGGATTCTTAGAGACCAGAGTTTGAACCCTTATTCGGCCAGGGAAACCCACTGGGGGACCTTGAGCAAGCCACACTCTCTCAGCCTCCGAGGAAGGCCAAAGCAAACTCCCTTGGAATAAATTTGGCCAAGAAAACTCCATGACAGGTCACCTTAGATCACCGCTGAGGCTAGAGCCACTTCCACACTACACTGTTATAGTGCTATTGTTCTGTTTTCAATCTCCTGTGGAATCCTGGGGTTTGTAGTTCGGGGAGGGGCCTTCAGAATTCTCAGCCAGAGAGCTCTTTGGCCTCAGGAAACTACACACCCCAGAATTCCACAGGAGGTTGAAAGTGGGATAATAGATAGCACTATAACAGTGTAGGGTGGAAAAGGTCCAAGTCACTTGAAGACACACAGAACAACACTATAGTATCCAGGCTTCCCCCAAGTATCTGACAGGTTAGGGACTGAAACACTGTCAGAAAATGGAATTGGTTGTAAGGTGGATCCCATGTACTGTACTGTAGGGAGCATGAAGGACTTACAGAGGCGCACTGGGGATCCACCACACGCACGCTGCCTGCAAAATCTGGCTCGGCACCTTTTTTCCGCCCTTCTCAGCTGACTTTGCAAACGGCACACGGGTGAGTGGTTCCACGTGAGTCTCCACAGGCATGTACAGCTCTTCCTCTTTTCCCATTCTCATCCACTTTTCTGAGCATTATCGTCTTTTCCAAGGAGTCATGCCATTTCACAATGTGTCCAAAGTACAACAGCCTCAGTTGGTCATCTGGGCTTCCAGGGAGAGTTCCAGCTTGATTTTCTCTAGGACCCATTTATCTGCCTTTTTGCAGTCCAGGTTATCTCCAGAACTCTCCTCCAGCACCATATTTCAAATGATTTGATAGTCTTCCTATCAGATTTCACAACCATGCATAGAAATCAGAAATACAATGGCATGGACAACTCTGCCTTTGGAATTCACTGATGTATTTTTACACTTGAGGATTTTGCTGCCCTTCCAAATACTTGTCTTTTCCTGAATTCTTGTTTACAGCCTCCATTTTGATTCAGTAACTAAGCTGAGGTGCAGAAAATCTCTAGCAATTATAATATTTTAATCACTCAGTTTAGATCTTTTGAACTCATTATGTTTTGCTCTCCTAGCATTCAGGCGAGAGCCAGCAGGGTACAGTTGGTGGTTTGAGAGTTGTACTACGACTCTGGAGAACAGGGTTCGAATCCTGCTTGGCCATGGAAACCCACTGAGTGACCCTGGGGGAGTCACACTCTCTCAGCCCAAGGGGGCAACAGCACTTCCCTTCTGCACAAATCTTGCCAAGAAAACCCCGTGACAGGTTCACTTAAGTTAGAAATGACTTGAAGGCACACAAGAATAGCACAAATATTCAGCTGTAGGGACTGGAGAAAATGCATCTCTTCTGTCAAGCTTGCAGCTCCCTGTAAAAACCTAAGTGGTGTTCAAGGCTGTCGTTGTTTTTCTTACCACTGGAGGGTCAGCATCCTAACATCCCCTCTCAAGCCTATAAAAAGCCGCTTACATGGAGAGTGTGGATGGAGAGGGGAACAGAAATAGCAGAAGAGCGTACTAGCACACAGTACCATACCACTTGGTTCCTTTGGAATCCCGAGATCTGTAGTTTGGAGAGAGAGAGATATACAATTCTCTGCTGGAAAGCCCCTCTCTACTCTGCTGAACTAGAGTTCTAAATTTCTTGTACGCTTTAGGACAGAGGTTAATTTAATCCTCTCTCTCGCTCTCTTTTTCGTGTACTTTGGGAGATGCAATTCCAGGAAGCAGACGCAGAGCTCTCTAACAGACAATTCTAAGTCCCCCTCCAAACTACAAATCCTACGATTCCAGGGGATGGAGCCAAGACGGTTCAAGTGGTACCAAACGGCTCTGAGCAGTGTAAACATTCTCCTATTGCATGTACTTACTGGCAGGACAGATGTCTTTCTTATGAACTAATAATTCTCCCGGGTTTATTCACAAGGCTGCATTAAGCTATTACCAGCCCCGCTGAGACATAATGAACATGACTGCATGCATGCACACATACAGAGAGAGAAAGAGGGAGATTAAGACAGATGGGAACAAGGAAGGAGTACACAGCTTTTCCCCAGCATGGTGTTAACAGCAGGAAGGAGAGAGAGAGAGAGAGAGAAGAGACGTGGGTGGGTAAAACCATCTTCGTGGCTTCTAAGATGGACTATGGAATAGAGGAAAACACGCATAAAACAATATCCCCGAGAGTCAGTCCTGGTTTTGGTCTTCAGGAGACAACCTTCTTCCTGGCCAAAGAGACGAGAAGAACCAGAAGTCCACGGAGGGGCTCCAGGGGCAACAGGGGGGAACCGGAACTCCACCAAAAAGCAGAAAGAAAAAGCAGAGGGAAGATCTATCTTCTCTTCTGAAACTGTAGGGTAGAACCAGGCCTCCCCAAGAGTTTGCTTGGTTCCAGACGACGGCACATGTTACCTGATGCAACAGACGTTACACATCAGAGAAGCATTTGCTGCAACTTCTGCCCCCAACTGTTCCGTCTCATTATTATATTTATTTATAGTGTTTTCAGCTTCTATGGAAAGAGACGCTTTTTAAATCTCCCAAGGTCGTTTATTATTCCACTGTTCAAGAGCTATTAACCATCTAGAAGTTCTTCCTAACCTTTCACCAAGATGTTTTCTTGTAATGTGAATCCACAGGTTCACATTCTAGTCTTTGAAGCATCAGAAAACAAACTTGCTACATCTTCTAAATGACATCTTCTCAGGTATTTAACGATGGCTATCATATCTCCTTCCAGTCTTCTCTTCCCAAGTCAAACCTACCCAGCTCCCTAAGCTATTCCTCATAGGCTTGATTTCCAAACCTTGGGCCAGCCCGGTTGCCCTCCTCTAAACATGTTCCAGCTGGTCACTCTCCTTCTTGAACTAGACCAGACACAAGATGCCAGGTGAGGTCTGACCAAAGCAGAACAGAGCAGTCCTATCACTCCCCTCAGTCTGGAAACTATACCCCTGTTAATGCACCCTAGAACTGCATTGGCTTTTTCAGCCGCTGTGTCACACTGCTGGCTCCTGTTGAACTTGAAGTCTACAAAGACCCTTAGACCCTTTTCACGCATTCTGCCAGGTGTCACCCATCCTACATTTGTGCATTTCACCTTTCCTCTTTAAAAATGATCTTGTATAATAATATCATGTCTTATATTCCAGAACTGGGTGTAGTTCCAGGCCTCCCCAAGAGTTCGTTGGATTCTGGACACTGGCATACGGCTACAAGATAGGGGTTTTTTTTGGTGGTCCAAACAGATCAGAGATACTTAAATCATAGGAATGGGCAGGACCACAAAAGCCATCTGGTCCAACCTGCCACCATGGCTTCCTGAAACCTAGCCTAAATCTGTTTCTTCACAGCGTAGCTAGTCCTCTACACAGGTGAGAAGAACAGAGGGGAAGACCTCACCTTCTTCCTTTCCATTCCTTTGTGAACTAGAGCTCTCAACATAAGAAAATTTTAGATGACTTGTCTACACCAGGATTGTGAAGCTTCAGATCAGCAAGATCTCCTCTGTTCTTCTTAGAATATCAAGATCCTCCAAGCAGGGCTTACTGCAAAAAGGAACATACTTAGGATGAATGTAGTCCAAACCAAGGAATTTATTTTGACTACCAGAACTCAAGTTTGGTCACACTAAAAATACTCCATTCCTTATTATCCCACGCTTGCTTCATTTCTGCAGTAGACTTGGGCCGTGGGCCTCTGAAAAGCACCATGAGATTTCAAAACAGAGCTCACTAACTTCCATTCGTTGGACTACAATTCCCAGAATCCCCCAGACAGCATGGTCATGCTACCTAGAGGATTTTAGGAGTTGTAGTCCAACAAAAGGAACATTTCTAAGCTGTGGTTATAATCTGGAGTTTCTTCCAACACGTTCCCAGAAACAGATCTGGAGTTCTTCCAAAGAGAGATTTGGTGAAGTTGCAGATCCAAGGTGGGAATCAAACAGGTACAAGAAGTAGAGCTGCAACCCCCAGCAGGTTCTAGCCAGCACAGCACAATGGTAAGGAATGCTGGGAGTTGCAATCCAACCACAACGGGAGGACCCTGTGATGTCCACCCTGACCCACACTCTACAACAGAGCTTGCAAACGTTACTTTAGGGGACGGCAGCTCTGAGATGTTCCACTGCACTCCTTTCAGTATGATCAACGGCATGGCTGACGGCCACAGTCGACAGGGATTTTGGGAAATCTAGTCCACTGGTAGTGTAGAATTAGGCCACCAGCAACCAGAGCAAGCTACAAAGCAGCACTGGGGTGGAATGTAATTGTTGTTTTTATTATTGTTGTGTGTCCTGAAGTCATTTCTGACTTATGATGATCCTAAGGCCAACCTATCACAGGGTTTTCTTGGCATAATTTGTTCAGAAGGAACTTGCCCTTCCCTTCCCTGAGGCTGAGAGAGTGTGACTTGTACAAGGTCACCCACTGGGTTTCCATGGCCAAGCGGGGATTCAAATCCTGGTCTCCCAGTGTCCCGGTTCAGAACATTCAAACCACTAGACCACGCTGGCTCTCTGGCACCACATCCAAAAATTATGGCTCAGGGAGCAGTGTTGAACCCATCACTTCTTGCACACCAAGAGCTATTCACTGCGAAACTCTGCACAGACAGAACCCAAATCTTATCAACTGCTCTCTGCACAGACAAAAGCAGACAGCAGGTTTAACACAATTCGGGGATTCTAACACAACTTCCCTAGAACTGGGCCGGAAAAGCTACACAAAAGAACTGGACTAAAAATCACAACCGATTATGTTTCTTTTTACTAGTAGGGAAACAAGGAGAGAGCAATGAACTCAAGGCCATTCACGGAGAATATTATTGTTAACTATTTTTATTATTAATGCCCTTAATATTTTCAAAGGTTAACTTCCTGCTGTTACAACATATGCGCTGTCGCACGCAAACTCTGCCCTAATTTATCATCTTTATGCCTGGCTTTAGAAGACGGACCATGGATTCTAACCCAGTAAGTCAGAGAAGTCCATTTAAGCTCAAGTTTCTAATCTTCAGGGATGAGAAAAGAAAAACAGAACACATTTTTGAAAATTAAGACACCAGGAACAGAGATCCAGGAAACAGCTGCTGTAAATGTGTCACACTCCGTAACTATCAAATCCTTGTTAATGCAGACCTCTCTGACATCACAACTCTCATGCAAAAGCAACTTTTTTCTGTTCTGCTCTAGAAGTGTTGAAGGCCGGGGGAGACCCAGTACTGGGGACAACAGCCTAAGTGATACAGAGACAACTGGGCCAATCGTACAAGAACTCAAGGGTGGGTAGAAAACAGAAATCCAACCAAGGATCAGCTGGAAAAAATGACCCATGCTCTTAGATGTCTCTACATTAATGCACAGAACATGGGAAATAAACAAGATGAACTTGAACTCTTAACACCAGAAGGCAACAATGATTTTAATAGACATCACTGAAACTAGGTGGGATGAGTCTCATTATCAGAACACAGTAATATAAGGGTATAACCTATTCCAAAGATACAGACCGAACAGGAAAGGAGGATGGAAGTATCATCAGTCAAGGATGTGTGCATGTACGGCCATTTCTGCACTAGACTGTTATAGCACTATTATTCCACTTTCAACATTCAATGGAATCCTGGGGTTTGCAATTTAGGAAGGGGCCTCAAAGGTCTCTCCCTAAACTGCAAAACCCAGGACTACGTCGGATGTTGAAAGTGGAATACCAGTGCTATAACAGTCTAGTGCGGAAATGGCCTAAGAGATCAATGACTCAGTTCATAGAGAATGGGTTGGAAGACTTTGGGTTAAAATTAAAGGGAGAGACATAACAGTGACCTCACTGAAGGCACAACTGCCAACAATTCTTACGAGGAAGAGTAAGAGGTGTCTAAAGAAACCGAGCTGGATATACAAAGAACTTTCAGCCGAGCTGAGATTTAAAAAAGAAACGGAAGAACGCCGAGATTACCAAAGAGGAATCCAAATGAACAGCCAACATCTGCAGAGAGAAAGTAAGCGCTGAAGAAGCTCAGGCCTGGTACAGAGGTTAAAAATAATACAAAGGGGGATGGGTGGGCTGTATTTGGAGCAAGAAGAAGGAAATGGTAAGGCCACTGTGTAGGAGAGACAATGAAATGCCAACAGGGGACAGAGAGAAGGCCTTGCTGTTTAATATCTTCTTTGCCTTCTCCCAAAAGGAAAACAGCGCTACTATACTTGATGGAAACAGAACAAGTGATGCAGTAAGGGGATTGCAGCCCAGAATAAGCAAGAGGCAGTAAAGGAATACCCAGCAAATCTAAGTGATTTCTAGCCTCCAGGGGCACATAAACTGCATCTAAGAGCACTAGAGAAACTTGCAAATGTAACCCCAAAGGCACTGTCAATAATACTTGAGAACTCTTCACAAAGGAAAAAAAGGGGAGGCCGAGCAATTGCTGACCAGTTAGCTTGACATCAATACCAAAAACATTTCTAGAATCTATCCTGAAACAGTCAGCTCATGTACACTGAGAAACTCGTGCAACTGCCATGCCAGCTGGATGATTCTGAGAGTTGGGAGCTCAAAAAGTTCCCAACCATTGGGAAGCCCTGTACAGGTTAGGTTCAGATTATTTGAAAGACCGTATCTCCTTATATCAGGGGAGTCAAACGCAATTTCATCTTGGGCCGCATCAGCATTACGGTTGCCCGCAAAGGGCCAGCTATATCTGTAAGACTACATAAATGCATCTACTCTTTTATCATATCAAATAATTGCTTCTGCATTCGATTATTATTGCCCCAGACCCTCTATGCCTCTTTCTGTTCCCCTTCTCCCCTGTGGCTCTTTCTGCCCCCCGCCCTTCTCTGTACCTGGTGAGCCCGATTCCCACACGGCAGGGCCCCCGGATGCCAGTATTCTGAAGAGGAGCCCAGCAGCCAGGACTAGTGATCTACTTCTACTTCTGACTGCTCCTCTGTCCAACTCTCGGAAGCCGTGCAGAGCGTTGCCATGGTAACCTGCTGCAACGCTCTGACGGAGAGAGGAGCAGTCAGAAGTAGAAGCAGATCGTGAGTGCTAGCTGCTGGACCCCTCTTCAGAACACCGGCAGCCGGGGGCCCACAATCTGGGGATTGGGCTCGCCAGGCAGAGGGAGTGGTGCAGCTGCAGGAAAGGTACCAGGGCCACGTGAAATGGTCTGGTGGGCTGGATCCAGCCCGCGGGCCTCGTGCTTGACATACGTGCCTTATACGAACCAGCCGGAGCCCTAATATCTACGCGGGAAGGCTTTGTCTCAATCCCGCTGCCATCCCAGGTTTGCCCGGTGAGGACCCGGGAGACAGGGCCTTCTCAGCGGCTGCTCCCACGTCACGGACCCGTCTTCTGCGGAAGGCTCGGCTGGCCCCGTGCCTGCTTTCCTTTCACCAGCAGGCAAAAACATTTCTTTTCAAGCAGGCTTTTCAGGTGTGAGCAGGGGAGCTTTTAATTTATCAAGCTGTTTTCAAAAACTGTTGTAGGTTTTATCATTTTCATACTTTTTTATTGTTTTTAATTGTTTCAAATGTTCTTAACTTTTTTTGGAAGCTGCCTTGGGCCCCACTCTGGGAGAAATGTGGCATACAAATACAATAAATAGATAGATAGAAAGGTGGCATATGAACACAATAAATAGACAGACAGACAGACAGGTAGATAGATAACTGAGGAGTACGCAAAAATTCGACAGGAGCTCACAAGATGCTATCCCCATTAGCCCAGGACAGCTTTTAATAAGGGGCTACATTGTCCATATTCCTTGATTTTTAAGTGATAGTTAAAAATTGCTTTTTATTTCAGTTTAATTACATGTTAACTTTCTATGTTCTTAAGGTCGTGAGTGTTTCTCTGTACCTGCTGTGATTTTTGTGAACCACTCCTACTCCCAAGACTGTGGAAAAAGCAGGATATAAATACACAAAATCATAGAGGTGGAAGATACCTCCAAAGACCATCCAGTCTGACCCCTGCCATGCAGAAATGCACAACTAAAGCACGCCTGAAGGGTCTCCCATCAAACTTCCAAAAACTGGAGAAGTTTATTGAGGGAATCTAATTCCATGATAAGTAATAACAACAGAAAACTGAAGGTATCATTCTTCGGACATATTATAGGATGACGTGACTCACTGGAAAAGACCATAACACTCGGTAAAGTGGAAGGCAGGAGGAAAAGAGGGAGATTTTGTTACAGGCAGATTGATTCTATCAAGGAAGCCACAGCCCTGACTTTGCAAGACCTGAGCAGGGCTGTTGAGAACAGGGTGCCTTAGGGGTCTTCTACCCACAGGGTCCCCTTAAGCTGCAGTTGACTGGATGGCAAGCCACACCACAGAACAAAATAACTGGAAATATGTTAGAAGTTTTCAGATCTTGAGACTGCGTGGTGTAGTGGTTTGAGCACTTGGTGGTTTTTGCACTACAGCTCCAGAAATCAGGGTTCGAATCCCTGCTCAGCCACAGAAACCCACTGGGTGACCTTGGGCAAGTCACATCCTCTCAGCCTCTCCCCTGAAGAGTTACCGCAAGCTGGAAATGACCTGAAGGCATAGAACCACAAGCCGTGGGAAGTCACCCAAACCAACTTGAAGAGAGAGGGGGGTGGGCAGGGAGCGTCCGGCCTACAAAGCACATCCTCTTCCCCAAAGGAAGCCCCCTTCCTTCTCCCAGAACACAGGGTACAAAATCACCACCACAGAGGCTGTCCTCACAATCGCTGCATTTCTGGTTTCTGTATGGAGCATCGATCACACGAAATACTTGGGAGGCTGCATTTTGCAAAACTATTACCTTTTCTTTACTCATTTTTCATTAATTCAGTTTATATGGCATCATTCTCCTAACATGAGACTCCCAGTAGCTTATGACAAGGTTTTAAATAGGCTATTACTATTATCATTTTTTGTTGTTGTGTGAGCACCATCAAGTCGTTTCCCAGCTATGCTGAACCCTAAAGAAGGTTTTCTTGGCAAGATTTGTTCAGCGGAACTTTGTCTTTGCAAACTTGCCCGTGCAAATTTTGCCTTCTCTGAAGCTGAGAGAGTGCAACTTGCCCAATATCACCCAGGGGGTCCTATGGCTACGTAGGAATTCGAACCTTGGTCTCTCAAACTCTCTGTCCAACATTCAAACCGTTACCCAACCCTGTCCCACAGAGCACAGAAAGTTTGTCTTACACCATTTGCTACGGGCCTTCAATCTCAACTTTGACTTATGGGGACTCTGGCCATTTCCACACTAGACTGTTATAGCGCTATTATTCCACTTTCAATATCCTATGGAATTCTGGGGTTTGGAGTTTAGGGAGGGGCCTTTGAGGGTCCACCATGGCCTTGTGAGACTGAGAGAATGTGACTCACCCAAACTCATCTACTGGCTTTCCATAGCTTCCCTAGGCAAAGATTCCCTAGGTCTCCTGGACTACTAACTTTACTTATATCCCACCTTTTCCCTAAAACTGAGACCCCAGGCAGCTTAGAATTTAAAATGATTCCAAAATAATTACAAACATACAAAATTCATCAGAATTAATTTATCAACCATAGGTTGTATGACGATCCCTGCTTGCACTAGTTAACATTTTAAAAAATACTCTTCTCCCAAAACCAGAGGTTGATTTCTGGGGCAGGGCAGTAGCACCCTGGATTTCATCAGAGAAATTAAACTGGTTTTAGAAAAATTGGCAACGCATGCTGCCCCTGGAGCGTCCCGGGATGGGAAACCGGCCCCCAGACCTGCTGCAATTTCCCACAGTGCTTTGCAGAGTTAACACTGGCAATGAGAAAGGCTCCTGCCCCAAAGAACTTACAATTTAAGTTTAGCACCTTAAAGGAAAACAAGCACGCAGGAGCTGTTCCCAGCAAGTTCTTCAAAGTGGGTTCGCAGTCAGTCACGCCTTGAGATGCACAGTCTCTTCACCATGGTAACCGCCTCCCCGACACACCGTCCTCTCATTTCGGAACACAACTGCAACTTCACACCCTCAGAACGACAACTGGTTGGTTTGTTTTTTAACACCTCGCACATTCAATGCAGACTCGTGCAAGCGGAAGAAGGGCAGGAGGACTTCAGGAGAGGAAACATCACAGGGAGAAAAGAAAAGAGTGATCCCTCCGAATGGGAACATCATTCCCCAAAGGAGGGTAACAGCGTTGGCCTGCCCCAGTTTTCGGGAGACCCAGCCACCCCCAAAGCCTCTCGGTAGAGAAAGGAGGCTAATTCCATCCGCTCTCCACTAAAGTCACTTTTGAAATTTTATTTTTAAAACTCCACCTTTCGTCGACTCCTTTCAACGTGAACCTGAAAATAGCTGAAACTGGAGACCGACAAGAAGGATCAGGGGAGAAGTGCCACAGTTTAGAAAAAGCTGCTTCTGGGCACAACAAGTCCCAGAATCCCCCAGCCAAAATGGTTTGGGGAAGGGGAAATGAACCATCATCCAAAACTAGGAAAAGAAAAGGAACTCTCCCAAATTCTACCCACCATCCTTGCGCATACTGAAGAGTCTTTCAAACCCAAAAGAACCCTAAAAGACGTTGCCGTACAGTTGGGATCAGAGCTTGGCAAAGTTCTACTCTGGGTACAAAAGGCAGAGCTTGGGAGAACTACTTGGACTGAGTTTGGGAAAGTTTTTGAGTAACTGGGCAGAGCTTGGGAAAAGTGCTTTTTTGGATGACCACTCCCAGAATCCCCCAGTCAACATGGCTGGAGCATTCTGGGAGTTGCAGTCCAACAGAATCATAGAGTTGGAAGAGACCCCAGGGGCCACTGAGTCCAACCCCCTGCTACGCAGGAACACCCATCAAAGCATTCCCAACAGATGGCCATCCGTCCTCTGCTTAAAAACCTCCAAAGAAGGAGACTCCACCACACTCCGAGGCAGTATACTCCACTGCCGGACAACTCTGACCGTCAGGAAGTTCTTCCTGAGGTTCAGGTGGAATCTCCTTTCCTGCAGCTTGAATCCATTGCTCCTTGCCCTGGTCTCTGGCGCAGCAGAAAACAAGCTAGCCCCATCTTCAACACGACAACTCTTCAAACATTTAAACACGGCTATCACGTCCCCTCTTAACCTTCTTCTCTTCTATCTTTCCCAAGCTCTGGAAGGGGTTTGGCCTTATTGGGCAAACCGACCCAAGAGAAGAGATATGGTCAGAGAGAGAGGCTTAACACGGATGACAACCTCTCCAGTCCTCCAGACATCTGCTTTCTCAGCTCCTCTTTCTTCCTGCTCCACATCGTCAGAATCGATGGCCGGATCTGAACTGAGTACCCATGGGAAGAAGTCCTCCACAGCGCAAGACCACCACCTGCAGACCTGACTCAGTTCTGTCTACACCAACCGGCAGCCGTTCTCCAGGGCTTCCGGTGAAGGAGCCTTCCGCAGCCCCAGGTGGAAATGGCGGTGGGGAATTGGACCTGGGACTGTCCCCACATTCAGACTGAAAACCAGTGGCAGCAGTAAATGCTGGGTTTCTGGGTTTCATTTCTGAAGTTGAACAGAACTATCCACAGTGCTGAAATAAGCCCCAAACTAGGTTCGACACCTTGAGTTACTTTTAAGAGTAAAACCTAGGACAGACTACAGACACAGAGTTTTCGGAAGCAAGGAATGCTCAGAAGTGGCTTTGCCAGTTCCGTCCTCCAAAATCTAGCCTACAGCACCTGGTATTCATAGGCAGTCTCCCATCCAAGTACTAACCAGGGCTGGCCCTGCTTAGCTTCCAAAATCAGATGGGATCTGGTGCCGTTACGGTGTTCAGGCCCTCGTTTTTAAACATACCCAACAGCAAACTGAAAGATGCGTGGGTGAGGGACATATCCTCTTATCGCCTTGATTGTAAGAGAGCAAGATCTCCAAAAAGCAAACGGGATTAGTTCAAATGTGAGCAACCCAGGAACACGGACGCAGGGCGGGGAAGAGAGCCTCCTACATGTGGCAGTTCCTCAGAGCACGTCTAAAGTACATTTCAGTCCCAAACAATGACATGGGTTTTCCAGTGCCTTAAACTGACCATAAACTGACTTAGCATGTTAAGCCAAAGATCCTAAATCAGATTCCAGTCAATTTAAAGAAAATGCTGAGATCTTAACATAGTTATCAATTTTGGTCCTCTTTGCTAATAACACACAACATAACAAAAGTAAAGAGGACACCATGTTAAGGCTTTCACTTTTAAATATCTTAAATGATATCTGATTATGAGGAAAAATCCCGTAAATAAAACCCACTTACAGAGATTTAAACACTGCATTCCAACACACTTGAAAGCTTTACTGGGATTTTTTTTTTAACTGGAATAGTTACGAACATTTGAAGAAAGGCATCTCAACATCACGTACTTTCTAACATTGTTTATGTTCTCAGAAGGAAAACAAAGGCTTCAAAAATTATTCAGTTCTATTACACCATGACAAAATACATATAAAATCTCAGCATTTTTTTTGTGTCAACTTTTTCCATTTTATTTTAGCCTAATCATCAGGCTGCAATCCTACATTCACTACCCAAGAATCACTATTAACTTAATGGGATATACTTCAGAATAAGGATGTGATTCTTTGCTAATTTTCTTCTCAAAGGAAACAACGAGTTATTCTAGCAAATAACATAGTTTTCAAAGGCTATTCAGAGTTCAGGACTTAATTGTGTGCAAAATTCTCAAGTGATATTTTTGCTAAAAAGACAGCATTTTTGCACAAGAATCTGCATTTTCTGGGCAGGAAACAATATTTCTGTGTGGCCATAGTATTTTCTTTGCAGGAAATGCTGTTACCTGCGCAGAAAATACTGCTTTCTTTGTAAAACCACCATGTGTAAATTTTCCACATAGTAAGTATCCAACTAACACCATATTCTGTACAGAAGATAAGGAATCTCTGAGCAAAATACAAGATAAGATCATTTTATTTTCTGCGCAGGAAATGCTGTTTTCAGCGCAAAACAAGCAGGCACAAATTTTGTATAGAATAAGTCCTGAACCATGAAAATTCTCATCAATCCAGGATTCTTCTCACTAGAGTTACTTGACACTCAAGAATCACGTTTTCACCATTTTTTTTTAAAATCAGGTGTGAGTATCCCTTATCCAAAAATCCAAAATGCTCCAAAATTTGAAACTTTTGGAAAGCAGAAGCCAGCCTTCTTCCTGCAGGGAACACGAGGGAATTACAGAGGCTAGCTTGGGACCCTGAGCACTGCTTGTAAAATCTCTCGGATTGCTTGCCTTTTTATTCCCCTCTCAGCTCACTTTGCAAGCAGCATGCCCACCACCCCAAGCAAGCTGAGAAGGAAAAAAAAAAAAAGACACCAAGCTGAGAGACTCTGCAAACAGCACACGCAATCCCAAGTGGGCCTCCGTAATCCCCCGTGTTCCCCAAAGAAAGGAGCTAAGAACAGAATGGACGAAAGAGAGGACAATGCATCAAAAGAATCGTATAATATTAAAAAATATTGTATAAAATTACCTTCAGGCTATGTGTATAAGGTGTACATGAAACATAAATGAATGACATGGTTAGGCTTGGGTCTCACCTGCAAGATATCTCATTATTGATTTATATATATTTATTTTATATAGATAGATAGATAGATAGATAGATATAGATATAGATATAGATATAGATATAGATATAGATATAGATACAGATATATGCGCGTACACAAATATTCCAAAATCTAAAAAAAAATGAAGATCTGAAACACCTCTGGTCCCAAGCATTTCGGATAAGAGATAACTCACCCAGAATTTTCAAACAGCATTTCCAGCGCTACCCATGGCTAGACAGGGACTGGATTGGCGCTGCAAGAATTATTAGATGTGCATGCTTCACAGGAAAGATTCATCTGTAAAAAGTCAATTAGAATGCCGAAAATGGCCTGATTTGGCTGAGATTCTATCCATTAATTTTTTATGAAAATGATGCATTTTTTAAAAATGGAAAATATTCTGTAGGAAGAAAGAGCAATCGGGGGAGGGAGTTGAGTGCATGTGAGAAGAAAAATGTTCCACCTGCCCCTATCACCAGTGGCAGCCAAAGAACTGCAGCCCGGCCCCTACGCTGTCTTGGGCTGGGGCAAATCACAGGTCATAACACTGGGGCTGCAACATAGGGATCAGGATTTTTGAGGTTAACCATCATGCAGCAAATTAATCCCCACCAGAGCATCTTCAGCCTGTGTCCCAGAAAGCAGAAACTCTCCCAAGTTTCAGCGGTGACCACTATTACGGCACTATTATTCCACTTTAGCTATCATGGCTCTGTCCTACCCTGGGATTTGCAGTTTAGGGAAAGGCGTGTAAAATTCTCAGCTGGAGAGCTCTAATTGCCTCCCCAAACTACAAGCCCCAGGATTCCCTAGGAAGCAGCCATGACGGTTAAAGTGGATTCATAGCGCTATAATTCTTCAGTGTGAATGGGGCCAAGGGTATATTTGCGCAGTTAAAGCTAGTACGCCTGCTCAGCCCACTCCTTGAGAAGTCAGATCTGGCTGCCAGGATTAGGGTTGCCAGAGTGAAAACAGGAGATGGCTCCTGTCCTTTTAACGGGTGTGTAGCAGAGAGAATGTCAGCATGGGTTGCTTGTGGCTCAACCAGGTAACCAGAAGTTTACTTGAACCTGTTCTTTCTACACAAGGATTAAAGGGACAGAAGCCATCTTGTTCTCAACCTGCCCGATCGTCTCCCGTTTGGATCACTGTAACGCACGACACACGGGGCTGCCCTTGAAGACTGTTTGGAGACTGCCGTGGGCCCAAAATGCTGACTGCTTGTGTCTAAAAGACCGTATCTCCCAATCCGACCAAGTTTCAAGATCCCCAGGGCTTTCTCTTGGCATCCTCGCCACCAGAGGCACATTGGGTGATGACATGGGAGAGCGTCTTCTTGGTGGTGGCTTCCAGGCTCTGGAATACCCTTTCATGGAAGGCAGCTACAGACCTTTCTCTTTAGCCATTCCTTCCATCGTTAGCTGGCCATTGCAGACAATTTTTTAGTTGGGCTTTGCTGTATTTTCACCTGCATTATGTTTTGACCGCCTCTTCCACTGTGTTAATGTTTTTTAATATGATAGTTTAAAACTTTTGTAGTTCCTGTTTTAACTACATTTTGTTTTAACTTAGGCCATTTCTGCATTACGCTGCTATAGTGCTATTATTCCACTTTCAACAACCTGTGGAATTCTGGGGTTTGTAGTTTACTGAGGCCAAAGATACCCCTCTGTAAATTGCAAGCCCCAGGATTCCACAGGATGTTGAAAGTGGAATAATAGCGCTGTAACAGTGTAGTGCAGAAATGGCCTTATATTGTGAGCTGCCTTCAGTCTCACACTGGGAAGGAGAAGGAAAGGAAGGGAAGGGGAGCAAGGGGCATTGCTTCCCACACCAAATATTTTACACTCAAAAAGTGCCGGCAGTGAGCAAACAACACTTTTTGTTTCTCTCCACCCTGCAACGCTGAACCTGACATTTGGTTATTTTCAGATTACGGCACCCAGCTGGCACGGCTGACTCTTCTCTTTAAAAAAAATAGTGTCACATTTCCAGTGGCTGGGAAATCATTGCTTTTGACTACAACACCCAGAATTCCCCAGCTAGCATGCCTGCTCTTCTCCATAAAAAGTGTCCCATTCCCTAAGCATGGGGGGGGGAATTGCATTTTGGAGTGCAACTCCCAGAATCCCCAGCCATCCTAAGAACATTTTTCCTAAGTTATTTCCAGAGCCTGAGAAAAGAATGTCCCCAGTCAATACGCCCACTCTTCTCTACTTAAAAAAAGTGCCAATTTTCCTGAGCATGGAGAAAAGTTACTTTTTGGACTGTACCTCTCAGAATGACCCAACTACCCTGGGAATTATTCTCTAAAAAGAGATATCCCAAGAAAAAAAGTTACTTTTTAGTGCTATGCGCAAGAATTCCTCAGAATTTTGGGTGTTGCAGTTCCTCCCAAAAGGAATTTCCCCAGTCTCTGTCACGCCAACAGATTCCTGCCTCTGCAGAAACCTTCCTTCTCTAACCGGCACGTTCTCAGCCTTCCCGGGCGCAACTGTGCCAGGCAAAGAAATCAGTTCATGGTATAAATTATGGGTGGGCAGTTGCGGATGGCTTGGGGTCCGCAGGAGCCCCCTGGTAAACCTCTGAGGGCCACGCCTCCTCCACCCTACTTTCCCCCTGGACATAAATTTTTTAAATGCCAGGAGGTGCAAAGAACCTTTTTGCCTTCTTTTTCCCTAGGAAAGTCCTGTTTTAACGACAGAAAGTGAGAAAAGGTCACTTCCTGTTTCAACAACAACCACCACAAGACTGTTCCTGGGTTTAAATTGGACTTCAGGGCTAAAAACATGGCAAAAATGCCCCCATGCCTCCCATACAGCATTTTTTAAAAAATCTATTTATTAATTTTATGGGAGATGGGGCAAGCTTGTTTTCTGCTGCGCTGGAGACTAGGACAGGGAGCAACAGATTCCAACCACAGGAAAAGAGATCCCGCCTAAACATTAGGAAGAACTTTGACGCTGGGTCACGCTGCCTGGGAGTTCAAACGGAGTCTTCTTCTTCGGAGGCCTTTAAACAGAGGCTGGCTGGCCATCTGTCCAAAGTGCTTTCTTTGTGTCTTCCCGTACGGCAGAAGGGGCTGAACTGACTGGGTCTTGGGGTCTCTTCCAACTCTAGGATTCTGTGAGTCGTCCCAGGCGTATTTCTTTCGCTATGAGCTCTGGCAGAAGGATGTTAGGAGTCTAGTGAAAAGCGGAGTACATCTTGCAAACCTGGAGCCTCCCCATCTTCGGTTTAGGAAACCCATTAATTATTATTTTATTTATATTGAGAGTACGTGGGAGGAAAAGCCGGACTCAAGAGAGGTCGATCTACAGGCCTCCCTTTTTTGGGGAGTTGAGTACTGCCAGGCCAGCCTGCCCTAGTACACAAACACAAGTGCAAACCCCACACACACTGTGGGGAGGGCAGAGACGGAGAACCTCCCACCCCATTAGAGAACGGGAACACTGCCGCTTGCCAGAGTATGAGCTGAGAGGGAAAGAATTCCGCTTGCGCGCTCAAGAGATCAGAGATTGCAAAAGCACGGCCCGTCGACAGCGAGGAAGAATAAAATGTGTGTTGTGCGTTGGCGATGACGTCATCTCGTGTTCCACGGGCCCTTCATTCAAATTCATTTTCATTTCATTTCGACATCTTTTAAAGGAAGTTATTGAAATTACCGTCGTCCTTCCACACTTGCGGACTTGACTTCCATGAATCTGACCACCCGCAAGGCACACGTACGCCTTCCCCACTTCTCCCCCTTCCGTTTCCTTCCGCTTCGCCGGACACGGAGAAGGAAGTCAAGCACACCCGGGAAAAGGGCAAAGGAAGCGGGGGAACACGCGCACCCCCCTTCTCCCCTCTGGGGTCCACCCTCCCATCTCCTTGCCCCTGGCCCTGAGAACTCAAGCTAAGGCGAAAGGCAAGAGAATTCGGGGTGGGGGAGGCTTACGCAAGCCTTCCTCCTCCCCTCCAAAGCTCCCCCTCCCGTAGGCTTGCCTTTGGCCCCGGCGTGGAGAATGCGTGCTGAGCCAAAGGGCAAGGTATTGGGGGGGAGGCCCGTGCGCACCTTCCCTCCCCCTTCCGGAGGTCCCCCTCCTTGCCTTTGGCCCTGGTGCCGAGAGTAAGTGCTGGGCAAAGGGCAAGGGGTGGGAGGGAAGGCGGGTAAGGGTCTTTCTTGCCCCCTCCGGAGCTCTCCCTCCTTGCCTTTGGCCCTGGTGTGGAGAACAGGTGCTGGGCAAAGGGCAAGGGGTGGGAGGGAAGGCGGGTAAGGATCCTTCTTGCCCCCTTCGGAGCTCTCCCTCCTTGCCTTTGGCCCTGGTGTGGAGAACAGGTGCTGGGCAAAGGGCAAGGGGTGGGAGGGAAGGTAGGTAAGGGTCTTTCTTGCCCCCTCCGGAGCTCTCCCTCCTTGCCTTTGGCCCTGGTGTGGAGAACAGGTGCTGGGCAAAGGGCAAGGGGTGGGAGGGAAGGCAGGTAAGGGTCTTTCTTGCCCCTCTGGAGCTCTCCCTCCTTGCCTTTGGCCCCAGTGTGGAGAACAGGTGCTGGGCAAAGGGCAAGAGGTGGGAGGGAAGGCAGGTAAGGGTCTTTCTTGCCCCCTTCGGAGCTCCCCCTCCTTGCCTTTGGCCCCGGTGTGGAGAACAGGTGCTGGGCAAAGGGCAAGGGGTGGGAAGGAAGGCAGGTAAGGGTCTTTCTTCCCCCCTTCGGAGCTCCCCCTCCTTGCCTTTGGCCCCGGTGTGGAGAACAGGTGCTGGGCAAAGGGCAAGGGGTGGGAAGGAAGGTAGGTAAGGGCCTCCTTCCACCCTTCGGTGCCCCCTCCCATTCCCTTGCCTTTGGCCCCAGTGCAGAGACCACGTGCTGAGGCAAAGGGCAACCGATCGGGGGGGGAGGCAGGCAAGTGCCCTCCTTCCACTCTCTGGTGCTCCCACTCCCCTGCTTCTTGCCCGGTGCAGAGAAGGAAGGCTCACAGAGCAGGGCAAAAGGCAAGAGAACGGGAGGGGGAGCACAGTGGGGAGGTATTCATGGTTTTTCCACTTTTGCAAGGGTTCTGCACCCCAAACCCTCACAAAAGAGGGGGCTGATATTTATCTAATCTGTATCTCACCTTTCTCCCAGGGCCGGGGTGCAAGAAGACTTACTAAATAATTTAAAAATCCCCCAAAGCCTCTCCCCAGCAATACATTATATCAGGGCTTTCCAAACGATGTGCCGCAACACCTTAGTGTGTCGCCTTTAGGGTGCAGGCGTGTCGCCTACGATCTCGGAACTGCACGTTATTATTTATAATCAAATATTTTTAAAAATATATGAAAGGTTTTCATGAGGTATGTTGTGCCCCCATACATTTTGTTATTACAATTGATGCACGTGTCTGTATCTCTTATTAGGGGTTAGTTTAACCTCTGGTTTGCTGGCGAAACTGAATTGCTGTGTCACAAAATGATGCATGTCTAAAAAGTGTGCAACCAACATGAAAAGTTTGGAAAGCTCTGCATTATATATACTAAAACATAAACTAAACCACTGATACAATTAAAACACCAATTCTATCTATTTAATATTACCAGCCGAATAAAAAGCAATCAGCAATCAAGGAAGAAATTGAGATTTCTTACCAGCACCAAAACGCCAACTGGTTTAGACTGTGGTTCCAATTATTCTCAATAGTTCTGCCTGCTGGGCATACTGGATGGGAGCGATGGGAACTGCAGTCCAATGATACCAGAATTTGCCCACCCCTACCTAACATGAAGTAACACCAGTCCCAATGGAGGGGGAGCTTGGGGAGCTATAGTCCAAAAAAGTAACTTTCCCATCAATCCTTGATCCTGAGTATCTACTAGCAGCAAAGTTTAGTATGGAGGTGAGAGCAAGGCTCAGAAAAATTCCAAGACTGGCAGGGGAAAAGAAGCCACTGCTGGAGAGTGGGGAGATGAAGAAGCCCAAGAAGGAACTGGCATAACCAGCATCCACAAAACAGTGAGCATCTGTACAGGTGGTAGAAACACAGGAAGTAGAATGAATCATAGAATCACAGAGTTGGAAGAGACCACAATGGCCATCGAGTCCAATCCCCTGGCACACAGCAACAAATACTTGAAGAACCTCCAGCAAACGGCCATCCAGTTTCCGTTTAAAAACCTCCAAAGAAGGAGACTCCATCACACTCCGAGGCAGCATATTCCACTGTCGAACGGCTCCAATTGTCAAAAAGCTTTTCCTGAGGTTTAGGTGAAATCTCTTTTCCTGTAGTTTGACTCCATTGCTCCGTGTCCTAGTTTCTGGAGCAGCAGAAAACAAGCTTGCTCCGTCTTCAACATGGCATCCCTTCAAATATTTAAACATGGTTATCCTGTCCCCTCTTAACCTTCTCTTCTGCAGACTAAACATACCCAACTCCCTAAGCTGCCCTTAATAGGGCATGGCCTCCAGACCCATCACCATTTCGGTCGCCCTCCTCTGGACACGCTCCAGCTTGTCAATATCTTTCTTAAAATGAGGTGCCCAGAACTGGACAACACAGGATTCCAGGAGCGGAGTATGCTGGAAGAGCAGAGTCAGAGGGAAGGAAAGGAAGAAAACTCCCCCACTGATCCCACATAATTGCTGAACAACTCTGGGAGTTGTAGTCCACTGAATCGTAAAACTGGAAAATACACCTAGGGATCATCTAGACCATCCCACAGCCGCACCAGGGCTGCAATCCTACATAGCTCAGCACAGTAAAACAGTTCTGCACACAGAACTACACTCCACCCCAACCGACAGTTTCCTACTGGTAAAGGGAGACCAAGGAAAGCCATGTTTTATGATGCGATACGTTTTAATTTACATGCAGAACACATCACACAGACAGCGGGATTAAGACTTGGAAGGAGGAGGCACAAAACTGGAGGAGGGAACATCAGCATTTAAGATACGTAGATGACACCATACTACCAGCGGAAAATAGGAAAGACTTGGAAGAACGGCTGCAGAAAGTGCAAAGACAGGGTTACAGCTGAACATTAGAACAAAAATAATGACCGCGGTGAACTACACAGCTTTAAAGGCGACGATGAAGACAGTCCCTATTGGCCAAGCCATAAATCAAAACGGAGACTGTAATTAAGACTAGGGCCATTTCCGCACTGGACTGTTATAGCGCGACGATTCCACTCGCGACATCCTCTGGAATCCTGGGGTTTGCAGTTTCGGGAGGGGCCGGCCGGCCCCTCCCGAAACTGCAAACCCCAGGATTCCAGAGGATGTCGCGAGTGGAATCGTCGCGCTATAACAGGCTAGTGCGGAAAACACGACGGACTTAGAAGGACAGCTGTGAAGGAACTAGACATGGTCCTCAAGCATAAAGAACCCTGGCGGTGCAGGGGTTAAATGCCGGTACTGCAGCCACAAGGCTGTGAGTTCGATCCCGCCGGGCTCCAGGCTGACTCGGGCTTCCATCCTTCCGCAGGTCGGTAAAATGAGTACCCAGCCGGTTGGGGGCAACTAGCTAGAAAAACATTGCAAATCCCTTAGAGAGCCCTTAGCTGACAAGGGGTATAGAAACACACACGGCATCGCTATTACTACTGAAGTCAGGTTTGTCCACGCCAGCTCGGCTCGGCCGGCATAAAAGTGTTTCCTATGAAAGACGGAGTATGCGGCTGTAATTCTGTCTCGAGGCCCTACATATAACGATCTCAGAAACAATTATTTTTATCCTTTATTACAGGCTCTCAAGGGAAGCTCCTCTCCTGAGAAGGTCTGTTTTCCGTTATCCGGTGCCGTGAATCTGACATCCAGATTTCTTGTTAAGGCGTTACAAATACGTGCTATAAAATTTAAGAGGAGTATGGAAAATGGTCCATCCTTTGAAGGTGAATTATTAGTAGTAAATTACTTTGTTTGATTTCTTCCTCTTGTTTTATATTTGTGTATTCGTCCTCTTGCTTTATATTTGTGTATAACAGCTGTTTCCAAAAAGACAATAAACTGACCGACGGATTGCCCGTGCCGTTGTATTTCCAGTTTCTATGCACGGCTGTGAAAGCTGGACAGAGAAGAAAGCTGAAAGGAAAAGAATCAAATAATCTGAAATGTGATACTGGAGAGTGTGTTTGTCTGTGTTTTTAAGTCGCCTGTAAGCTTATAGCAACCCCATGATTTTCATAGGGTTTTCTTAGGCAAAGAATCCTCAGAGGTGGTTTTCCAAGTTCGTTCCTCTGAAATAGAACCTCCAGCATCTGGGTTTAATTGGCAGTCTCCCACCCAAATACTAACCAGGGCTGACCCTGCTTAGCTTCCAAGTTCAGACAGAATCTGATACATTTAGTCAGGCACAGATACCAAGGGACTGCCAAAAAAAACCAGATAAGTGGTTCTGAGAGCAAATCAAACCCAAACTCTTCCTAGAAACCAAGATGACCAAACAGAGGCTTTGGACATATCGGGAGATGACATCATTTACTGAGGCCATTTCTGCAATAGACTGTTATAGTGCTTTTATTCCACTTTCAACCTCCTATGGAATCCTGGGGTTTGCAGTTTCAGGAGGGGCGTTTAGAATTCTCAACCAGAGAGCTTTTTAGCCTCAGGAAACTACAAACCCCAGAATTCCACAGCAGGCTGAAAGTGGAATAATAGCTTTATAATGGTGTAGTGCGGAAATGGCCTGAGAAAAAGAATAACGTCGGGGAAAGTCGGAGGTAGTAGGAAAAGAGGAAGGCTGCACTAACATTTTTAACTTAAACTAAAATTAAAATGCAGTATTAAACAAAAAAGTAAAAACTCTAAACACTAACACACTAGAACACTCACTGACTAAGTAAGCACTAATTTAATAAAAGACAAACAGGCTCTGAACGCACCCAAACCAAACCGTACTGAGAAAGAGAAAACAGACAAAGACAAACAAAATTATTCCATCAGAGATCTATCTAAGCAAGCTGATTAGGGTTACTAGTAACCACACACCCAAATTATTGCATTGCATTGCCTGCAAAAAACCATAAACAGCTTCCAGTGCTTCAAAACAAAATCTTTGATCGGCTTATCCTTTACAACCGACATTAATTTGTCCATTTGGGAAAGTTCAACCTTCACGATCCAGTCTTCTGCCACCGATGCTTACGACCACTGCCAGGTCTGTGCAAACAATATTCTTGCAGCTGTTTATCATGCAACCAAGAATGAGTCAGTATTTACGGTCCAGATCCTTATCCATAATGCCCAACAAAAACATTTCGGGAGACATTAAAAAACGCTCTTTAAAACGTTTTGTATTAACATGTAAAGTTAAGACCAATAACTTTTTGCCTTCTTGCAAGTCCATCACATATACAAAAAGAAGAATCCCTTATCTTAACATTCCCAACAGTGGTTTTAAACATTCTTAGACACTGTGGACAATTTATATGGGGTTAAATACCATTCTTAACTCATCTTGCACATGTCTAAAGCAGGACATATCACCCATGGCTGCCTCTCTCCTTTTCAGCAACAAGCCTCCTACAACCAACACGGCTCTTTCTCACCGGAGACGGCAAGGTGGAAAAGTAACTTGTGCAAGCTCTGTGGGAGACAGCCTGGCTGGCTGGCACCCTGAACAGCGGTGCTGTGCGCTGCAACATTCAGTTGCAGTACCCACTTGTACTGCCGGATAGCAGAAGCCTTGGACCACGAAATAGGATCAGCCTCTGTGGTCGTGATGGGTCCGAAAGCTCTCCCTAAATATCCCTTTGGCTACGGCTAGAACCCAAATACTGAGCGGAGCGATTGGCTCTCTCTCCTCCCAGGGCCGTACCGACGGGTTTGTGTCCGCACATCACCAGCTCAGATGCTACCCCAAGAAACACCAAGGCCTAGGTTGACACCGGATAATTGAAAAGTCCCAGGAAATGGTGGTGCATGCATATCCAAAATGCGGAGTATCATAGAGTTGGGAGAGACCCCCGGGGCCATCGAGTCCAACCCCCGGCTGTGCAGGAACCCCCCCATCAAAGCATTCCCAACAGACGGCCGTCCAGCCTCTGCTTAAAAACCTCCAAAGAAGGAGGAGACTCCACCACCCTCCATGGAGGCGGCAGCCGATTCCACTGCCGGACAGCTCTGACCGTCAGGAAGTTCTTCCTGAAGTTCAGGTGGAATCTCCTTTTGCTCCAGGTCTTTATATTTCTAAATATTCTACTTGATATCATTAGTACATTCGTACATTAACGTTATCACTTTAAAAAACATTTTCTCGATCCCACTGATGTATATTAGTGCATTTCCCCCTTCCTGTCTTCCTTGATTAGTTTTTATATATTTACTGTGGTTTACATTTTCTCAAATTCCTCCGGAGAGAGAGAGGATAAATGAAAGCCTGGAAACCTGATCAGGGGCCATTTCCGCACGAGTCTGTTATAGCGCGATGATTCCACTTTCAACCTCCTATGGAATCCTGGGGTTTGCAGTTTCGGGAGGGGCCGGCCGGCCCCTCCCGAAACTGCAAACCCCAGGATTCCATAGGAGGTTGAAAGTGGAATCATCGCGCTATAACAGACTCGTGCGGAAAGGGCCAGGGTAAGAACAGCGATGCTCAGGTACATGAACGACGGCATTAAACCAACCTGGCCCGCAGCCAAAACGTCTCTGCATGAACTTGAGTTTAAAGTTACTGAAGTTTGGAGGAATGCGCAGAAATATGTGCAAACAAGGGCTGTCCCTCGTTCTGAGCACGGGTGAGGCAGGGGGAGACGGAGGAATAAGCCAAAGGTGAATCACACAACAGGTGAGACTTGCTTTTAAAAGAATTATTCCCATAGGCATAGGTTTTGTTGTTGTTTTTTTCAAAGAGAGAACTTTTAACAGCATGCCGTTGAGCAGCTTTTAAGTATGGGTGGATTTTTTTGTTGTTGTTGCTCTTTTTAAATGTATGTTTCAAATTGCTTTTTAATCTCACAGATTGTTTAATGGCATTTTAATGATAATCTTTTGTGAGTTTTTTTGTAAGTAAATTGTATTGATTTTAATCTATAACCCACTTCAAATCTCAGTCTGGGAGGGAAAGGCAGGATATAAATCAAGTGAATAACAATGATAATATCAAAAAATAAATAAGATTTTTATTTTCCAAATGCACAGAAGAACAAATCTCATGGATCTGGTGCCACTGCATCGTATCACCTAGGCTTTCAGACAGCAGAAGTACGGCTGTTGTGTTTGAGGCGGCATATGGAGAAGATAAATTTCTTTTTATCTTGTAAGGCCCCTTCCAAACAAATAGATCCAAGAGCAAATTAAGCCTGGGATTTGTAGTTCCATCAGGAACTTAAGAGTTTCCTGCTGGAGAGTTTTCGTGCTGCAAATTCATGGGATGGATTAAAGAATTCTGTGTCTGTTGCTGTTTGTGCCTTCCAGTAGACAACATAGCAATCTTCTCCTAGGTTTTCTTGGCAAGAATTGTTCAGAGGGGGTTTGCTACTATCCTCCTATGAGGTTAAGAGAATTCAAGTCTGGTCTCCCAGAGCCACAGTCCAATATTCCGACCCCTACACAACACTGGACTACAAGTCTGGAGACCGAGCGGTGAATCTCCGCGCATCCCTAGAGACCCATCGGGTGACCTTGGCCAAATCACACTTTCCCTAGCCATTTCCACACTAGAATCATAGAAATGTAGAGTTGGAAGAGACCCCCAGGGCCATCGAGTCCAACCCCCTGCCACGCAGGAACACCCTCAAAGCACTCCCGACAGATGGGCATCCAGCCTCTGCCTAAAAACCTCCAAAGAAGGAGGAGGCTCCACCACACTCCATGGAGGCAGCAGATTCCACTGCCGGACAGCCCTGACCGTCAGGAACTTCTTCCTGAGGTTCAAGTGGAATCTGCTTTCCCGCAGCTTGAATCCATTGCTCCTTGTCCTAGTCTCTGGAGCAGCAGAAAACAAACTTGCTCCCTCCTCGACATGACATCCCTTCAAATATTTAAACATGGCTATCCTGTCCCCTGTTAACCTTCTCTTCTGCAGACTAAACATCCCCAGCTCCCTAAGCCATTCTTCATAGGGCTCCATGGCTTCCAGACCCTTCACCATTTTGGTGGCCCTCCTCTGGACACGCTCCAGCTTGCCGGCATCCTTCTTGAACTGAGGTGCCCAGAACTGGACACAGGATTCCAAATGAGGCCTCGCCAATGCAGAATAGAGTGGTACCATTACCTCCCTCAATCTAGACACCATACTCCTATTGATGCAACCAAGAATCGCATTGGATTTCTGTTATAACACTAGACTGTTATAGCGCTACTATTCCACTTTCAACATCCTATGGAATCCTGGGGTTTGCACTTTCGGGAGGGGCCCCAGGCTCAGCACCTTGAAGACTGGCTGGTTTTTATTTTCGTATAAACCCGATTCTTTGGATGCAGTACTGGGTGGTATTAAGTCCACCTGGATAATAAAGGGAGATGGATGGCCATTCTGATACAGTCATGGAAGTGGGGCAGAATGTAATACGATCCAGAAAGATGATTTGTGTGGGATAATAATAGGATCCAGAAATGATTTGCACCTTCCAAATCATCTTTCTGATACGTTCCTACACAAGAAGAAGAAGAGCAGTTCAACATGTTCCAGCGAACTTTTTATCCAAAACCAAAACTAAAAACATTTGCATGTAAAATGAAACAGCCAGGTCAAGTAAGCCTTGCATAAGCAAACAGAAATATGTGGAACCTTCCGGAGGCCCCTTGAAGGCTTCATCCAAAATGTACTCAGGGATTTTTTTTTCCCCTCCACTAGCCTCCTTTTTTGCTTAGGATTTTCATTTTGGTGGCCAAATGTACAGATCTATGCTTTGGGGGGTACGTGTTAAGGGATGTTTATCTGCTCTTCCCTTTTTTCTCCTCTTTGTTGTTCACGCATGATTAGTAAGGGACCTTGGGAGCAGCTGCCTTGGAGGAAGGCACACACAGCTACTGTAGGATCAGCTAGAGTAAAATCCTGTTCGTTCAGGGATCGAGCTTTATTGCACGGCTCACAGCAGAAACACTGCTGCAACCCAACACTGAAAGTCTGTGTTCAGCATCCTTCCAATGCTGATGCTTCTAAAAAAATTTCCAGTTAAGACAGAGGACGAGGAGGAAAAATGGGCTGGGGGATAAAAGGACTTTGCAAAACAGGAGCTTTTTTATTAGGGGCTTCGTTAACTGAGGTACGCCTGTTGTTCCATGCTATCCTGCTTTGTGTTGGAACTGACAAGACTTGCAGCTTTAGTCATTATGGAGTTAATTGGTCTATTGGAATTATAGAGGACCTTCACCTGCTACTGTTATTGGCAGCAGCTGTAAAGGCTCTATAAGAGTAGCATTCTCTTAGTAAACACTCACTTCCCGATTTGCTGTTGCTGCAGTTTGTATCATATCCTGCTTCATTGTGGTATTGTATTATATTTTGATATTTTGCTATATTTTGTATTTGTATTTTAACTTGCCAAACTTGCTCATGTTCTCTTTTAGCCTTTTGTATCTTAAGAACCAGTTTTATTTGTTAAATATGCTAGGCCAACATAGACAGATAAGAAGTCATCAGAAGATATGGTTATACTTGATAACAGCAGAGAGGTTGTTGTATGCACAACACTGGAAAGAAAATAAAGATATAAATCTAGAAGGGTGGAGGTTGAAAGTTTTAGAAACGGTAGAAACAGAAAAATTAGCATCCTCTTTGAAAAATAAACCAATACAGAATTTTGAAAGGGAAAGGAAAGGAGTATTGGACTGGGTAAAGACACAGATTTATAAGACGTAGAGATATGGAAACAAGATAAAGGGTAACTGTTTTTATTGATAACAGAAATGTAATTGCTCTTCTTTTGTGTACAGAAATAGTTGTAGTTTCAACTGGAGAAATATAAGCAGAAGTGGGGAAGGTGGGATACATTTAAGAAAGATGTGACCCACTTGTTCCTTTTTTATTTGGTAACTAAACTTTAATAAAAACATTACAAAAAAAAATAAAAATAAACACAAAAGTAATATGAAAGTTTTAAATATTCTACAGAAACATGGAGCACCAGAACTATGACGCAGTTTATATTTAAGGCTGATTCAGGCCAGACCAGAGCCTGGAAAAGTTACTCTTTTGGACGATAGCTCCCAGAATCATTCATTCACTATTCTGGCTGGTTGATTCTGGGAGCCCTCGTCTAAAAAGTAATTTTCTGCTAGACAAAAGATTGTAATAAAGAGAAACTACTACGCATACTACTTCAAAAATCTTCTGTGCCTCCATTTTACAGACTAGAAATTTGTCTGCAAGTTACCGGATTGGGATCCTTTTTCTTTTTACTTGTCTGAATTATTTTTAACCAATGAAATTTGGTGCTCCATTAACTCACAAAACAAACTACCTGAAGACTAAAAAAAAAAAAGAACCCATATGCTATTTTTATCTTTTAACTAGAATATATAAAAGACTATTTCTCTTTCCCTATTTTGTCTTCTGAATTTCCTTTTTATTTACAACACTTTGATCACTCCCCATGAGGAACGCTGTGTCCAGTTCCGGGTGCAGCCGTCCCAGAAGGGTGATCAAGATAATTAAAGATCTGAAAACCAGGTCTTATGAGGAACAACTGAGGGAGCTGCGTACGTCTGTCTTTCACTAGAATATCAGCATCCCGCAGCCCAGACCCCGGTGCTAAAGCATCATACTTAGGAAGAACGTATTCCAAATCCAGAAATTTGTTTTGAGAATCAGAACTGAGAGAGCCAGCACAGTGCAGTGGTTTGAGCATCGGACTATGAGTCTGGAAACCAGAGTTCGAATTCCTGCTCAGTCACAGAAGCCCACCGGCTGGCCCTGGGCAAACCACACTCTCTCAGCCCGAGAGGAAAGGTGGCAGCCCGCCTCTGGACAAATCTTGCCGAGGATACCCCGTGACAGGGTTGCCATAAGTCACAAAGGCACACAATAACAAACCGATTGAGCCTCAGTTCTCCTACATGCAAAAATCGATACCTGATTATCCCGAGCAATCGGGTATAGCACAGAACAGGGAACAGAGCAAATCTCTAAAGCTTCTTGAACTGCAACTCCCATCCACCCAAGCCAACCCTACCAACGGGGCAAATTTGGGGCATTGCGGTCCAACAACAGAGAGCCACGTGATTCCAACCTCTGGGGAAGGAGGACGGGTGCAGCAGAAAAGGGAATAATTTTGCCTTTGTTCCCACTGTTGTACGCTTGAGAAAACCTTGCTACAAATCCGAGAATCCTACCAGAAGATCCCAATCTACCTTTTAACCCCCCTAAACAGATTGGCTTTTCCAAACCGATTAGGCTTTTTCATGTGAACAGATCTGCACACGAAGTTGCTTTTAACTTAGGACACAACAACGTGTGGCTGAATAAAACCCATCACTCAATGACAGCAAGCAAAAGCCACCTTTAAGATTTTAAATATTTTTTTCTCTCTCTTATTTCTTGCACGGTAAAAGCAGGTCATCTTTTTTTCCCATATGAATGTCTGCCGAGCCATTGAAAAAGCCAGTAGGGAGGCCCCATTCTGCCTCCCCTGCGGTTCACTGACAAAAGAACCAAGCCAGCCTTCCTCAGCTCCCAACCTCACTGAAGTGCCAGGACAGCCAATGACGCAGGACGATGGGAGATGTAATCCAACAACACTGAGCAAGACAACAGGGAATTCGTTCCTTTCCTATGCTACAACAGACCACGGGGACATCATTATCATCATCATTTATTTATATATTGCCATCAGTGTACACGGTGCTTTGCAAGTAAAAGAACAAAAAACAGCCAGCTATGTCAAAGGCACACAAGTTGATACACAAACACACACGTACACACACACACAGGAGAAGCAGTAATACAAAGAGAGAACTACGCAATGTTTTCCAATTGTATCCAGACAGAAATACAAAAAGCAAAACAATATAAAGCAAACTGACACATACACATAACCAAAATACACAAGATTATAAAACAAAATTAAACTAATATTCCAAAAAATGAATATTCACCTCTGCTGAGTAACCTCTCCTCTCTTTCTACTCCATTCACATGCAGAACTAAAATGTGTTTATGTACAACCCCAAACTACAGATCCCAGACCATCACCACCACAATCAGCACGGGCAACAGGGAGCAGCCATGCCCAGCTGGAGGGATTATGGGCATTACAGCGCAGGAAAGTAACTTTTTCTCACCTCTGCTTTGCAATATGCTGTAGGAGAGCTTTCTTTTGGTGATTAAGCTGCTCCTTACAGATTGCATTCCTATCAAAAGTGAGAAATCTCTTTTACTTTCCGGCCAGGGTGCAATACAAGAAGAAAACAAATCTTTGTTAGAGCAATTGATAACGAGACAGATTCTCCCAGCCCGAAATATAAAATTCATTTAAGATCTTGAATTCCCGTTAACACTTCCTCTCCCAGCTGCACTTCAAAATGATCCTTTCTTTAGATTTCGGAAACTGACGCCGCCGCTTTCTTCAGTGCTCCCTCTCAGTCCCACTCTGGGCCCCACCAGTAACCCCCCAAATGTCTGGACAGACATCCAGGGTTGGGAGCAGGTAGGCAAAGCTCAGCCCGCTACGGCTACCAAGCCAACCCTAAGATGAGGGGGTACAGAAGTGAGAACTGAGGGGTTCGGGGACAGGCACAGCACCTTGGGCGGCAGTACTGCACTAAATGCAGAGTCATTTTTGGGGCGGGGTGGAATCAGAGGAAAATAGCTTGAAAATAAGAATCGCGCCCTTTGCTGCCCACCGCTTCCCCCTGTCCCACCCCTCGTGCGTTTGCAGGAGAAGGGATAAGCTGTCAAGAACATCTCAGGTTTTCACGGATGATGGGAACAGGGAGGTTGCAGAAGGCAAACCGGCACCAAAGAAAACAAGGAGCAAAAGACGACGAGGCAGGCAGAGAAGAGCAAAGGGGCCCCCGATTTCTCCCGCCACCCCCCCAACAGAAGACACTCTCCTCATACGGACTACATAGCAAAGCGATCTGGTTTTTAACAACTCCTGGCACGAAAGGCACGGTGCTGGGCAAGCAAGTCCTGGAGGTCTCTGGGAACAGCGCTGGAGCTCCAAGGGGGAACAAGGGGGCCCCAGAAAGCGCAAGAGACAGGGAAGGAGACGAACAAGTTCAGCACCGTCCTGTTGACCCTTCCGGAGAACCTCTCATGGACCATCAGCTGCATACTTCTTGGAGATAATGGGGCTGCACTGCTGAACAAAAAGGTCCCCCTTTGGCTAGAACGGTGGAGAAAATAAAAGCAAGCAGCCAAGAACATACAAAGATCCCTTATTATCAATCCTGGCCTATATACCCCAATATTTTCAACTCTGATTGGCAGCTGCTACAGCTGCCCAGGAAGTCAGGATTCCTTCCTCACCTTACTTGCAAATACCTGAGACCGAACCTGGGACCTCCACCATATGGACTTCTTACGAAAGAGTGTACAAACATTGGAGGTGCCTTATACTAAGTCATCTAGCCCCATACTGTCAACATGGGCAGGCAACAGCACGATTAGTTTCCCAGCCCTGCCCTGAAATGCCAGCGATCTTCTGTGCAAGAACATGGGAAACACCCTTGTGCTGAGTCAGGCCCTGAAAGGCCCATCTGAGCCCAATGATGTCAACTCTGACCGGCAGTCACACCTGTCCAGAGTTTCAGGCCAGACTGCTTCCTAGCTCTAGCTGGAGACACAGTGGGTTGAATCCTGGATCTTCCATATGGGAGCACAAGGAACTGCCCTGCACCGAGCTTGGGCCTTGGCAGGGGTGGGGAGGCAGTACTGTCAACTCCGAGAGGCAGCAATGCTTCTCCAGGGTTTCAGGTAGGATTCCTTCCTAAACTTACCTGCAGATACCTGAGAGGTAATCTGAGACCTTCACTTGACGGGCATCTCCCACTGAAGAATATAGGAACACAGTCAAAGCAATAGTCCATTCAGCCCAATACTGCTAACACTGACAGGTAGCAACAGGGTTTCGGGCAGGATGATCCTCCCAGCAGTTCCCAGCATCTGGCCCTGCAGATGGTGTGGACTTCTGCTCCCAGAATTCCTCAGTGTTGACTACGCTGGCTAGGGCTTCTGCGAGTCGAAGTCCAAAAACCAGGAGGACCAAAGGTTGGGGGCCACTGTCCTAGCCCAACATACAGGCGCCAAGGACTGGACCCGGCACCTTCTGCACAGAAACAGAGGACGCTGCCCTCATCCTCAGTCAGATCCATGGGACTCCATTTAAGCCCACTGATGTCAGCTCTGTCTGGCAGCCACGACTCTCTCCAGGACTTTATTCCCTTCCCACTGAGGTAGAACCTGAGGCCTTCTGCACATAAAAACATGAGAAGCTGCCATACAGTGAGCCTAATTCTGGGTCCATATGTGCTGGTACTGCCAGCTCTGACCAGCAGCCAGCGTTTCAGGCCGCATTCTTTCCCTGACCGTACCTGGAAATCCCTGCTTTTCCCTCCTCCTGTTCTCCTACCCAAATAACAGAAGGATTAGAAGCCGTCTTAGATATACAGAGTCCTATTGTTGCTCCATCTATTCCACAACCGGTAGTTTTGACAAACAGCTGCAGTTCTCCAGGGTTTCCGGACAAGATTCTAGCCCTAACCTGGAGGTCCCCCGGCTTTCCCTTCCAGTGGACTCCCATCCGAGGACTAACCAGACCCGGCCCTTCTTAGCTTCCAAACCAAAACAGGTGTATTCAGGGCAGGTGAGCAACAGACGGACCACCCGTGCTCCCAAACCAATTTGACTGAGCAAGAGGGAAACGTGTCCTCAAGCAACCCGCAAAAACAACAACAGGCAAGGGAAGCTCAGAGCGACGGAGGGGGTTATACCCCGTACAGCGCTGAGCACCGGTGCCGGTACCACGAAAACCACACACGCATGCATTGATGTGTGCATTATGTGCATGTACAGTCTGCACAGGAAAGAAAGAGGCACTGGGTGCAAAAGAGAGACACCAACTCCCCCCACTCCCGTCCTGCTTTGCCATTATTTTAAACGCGTTTAGTGTTTGGTTCTTTTTTTCTAACAGACCGAACAATAAACTGGGGAGGATGTTTTGAGCCTCTGAGCAACCCGAGGCAGGAAACCAGCAGCAGCAGCAGGGCTGGAACCAACCTCCAGGCAGGCACCCAACAAAGGGCACCCCAAAGGGAGACCCCAGACCCCCAATCTGTTATCCGAGGCTGATGCCCCAGGGCAGGTCCCCCAGCCCTTTAAAAAGTGGCCCGGCAATGCGACATCATCCCCACGGCACTGTGCCTCCCCCCCCGCCTGGTCTATGCGCTTTAATGCTCCCAGCCCCCCTAGAAAGGCAGGACCTCGCTTTAAGGCTCTGCTGTCCCCCCTACAAGCCCTTTAAGAGGGGGGCTGACCCCCCAGGGACTTAGGGACCCCACTGGACTGCCAAGGGCAGAAAGCCCAGTAACTCGCATGATTGATAAAACTGCAAATACGGTAAGACCTATGGGGGGGTCCCATTTGAAGAGGCGAAGGGCGGAAGGAGAGAGGAAAAGTTGCATTCCCTTTCTCTCCCCCCCAAACCTGGGCTACCCATTGCAAAATCCATTTTCTGAATGAATAATAAAGCGGAAAACCAGAAAACCCCCATTCTGCTTAACACTGAGTGCAACCAGGCTGCTACCGTCGGAAAAGACACGCACCTCTGTGCCCCAAGCCTGGGTGGGTGGGTAGAAACGGGTCCAGGAAAGAAACCACACTCCCCCTTACCTTCCTCCTCCTCCTGACTTTTTATACAAAAGTCTTCCGAAGGAGACTGAGGCCATTTCCGCACTAGCCTGTTATAGCGCGATGATTCCACTTGCAACATCCTGTGGAATCCTGGGGTTTGCAGTTTCGGGAGGGGCCGGACGGCCCCTCCCGAAACTGCAAACCCCAGGATTCCACAGGATGTTGCAAGTGGAATCATAGCGCTACAACAGGCTAGTGCGGAAATGTGCTGAGACTTTCATACAGAACAAAGCGAAGGCAGGAAGGCGGGATCAGGCTGCGAGCCCTGCACGGGCTCCCCTTCACGCCCCTCGCCTGCCGCATCAATCCGCAGCCGGGAGGCAAAAGTACAACTGCAAGCTCCTCGGGGCAGGGACTGCTTTATAAATAAATAAATATAAAAACAGAGCCATAACAATAGTAATAATGTTATGAATGATAATTGCAGCGAACCTTTCTAAGTAAGAGAGAGGATTAAGGGCGAAGGAAGGCAGGCAGACAGGAGGAATCGCAAGCCGGGACTCACGTCGTCGTCGTCGTCGCCGCCGCCGCGGGGCCGGAATCCGCGCCTCGAACCCGCAGCCGCGCCCGCCTCTGGCTCCACTGCCCGCAAAAGCCCCTCCGCGCCCGAGCAGCCTCAGCGCAAAAGAAAGCCCCGCCCTCCCTCGCTCCTATTGGACCTCGCAACAAAGAGGCAGGCACCTCCCTCTGCCGCGCGCCTTCCTATTGGCTGGAACGACGCGGCTCGGGGCGGGAAAGAGCGGGGGGCGCGGCTTATGGGGATGACGCGGAACGAGAAAAAATAAGAGGCGGGGAGAGAGAGAGAGAGAGAGAGAGAGAGAGAGAATGGAGAGCCAGGGGGCGGAGCGAGCCTGAGGAGGCTGGGGGCGTGGCCTAAGCCGGGCGGCGCGGCCAATAGGGAGGCCGAGACGGGGGGCGAGGGCGGGCAGTAGTCGGGCGATCAGGGAGAGCCGCGAAAAGTTACTTTTGCAGGGAGTGGAATTCCGGCTCCCACCCAGAGCTTTTAGTCCAGAAGAGTAACTTCCAAGTCATTCTGGCTGGAGATTAGCGTGCTTTTGGTCCAAAAAGTAACTTTTCTAAGCCATGATGCTGGGGGGAGAGAGTGTTCTCTGATACTCCTGGGCTTAAACAGTCTATTTTTCAATCCATGCTGCCGAGGGGATTCTGGGACTTGTAGTCCGAGCAATAACCTTTTAGAGGCCATTTCCACAGTAGAGTGTTATAGCGCGATTATTCCACTTTCAACATCCTGTGGAATCTCCGCACTAGACTGTTATAGTCCTGTTATTCCACTTTCAACGTCCTATGGAACTCTGCATTTTGCAGGGGCCGGCGGGCCCGTCCCGAAACTGCAAAGCCCAGGATTCCACAGGATGTTGAAAGTGGAATAATCGCGCTATAACACTCTAGTGTGAAAGTGGCCATAGACTGGGTGGGTTTTTTTCCTAGGAGTCTTAGGCCATTTCCACAGTACGCTGTGATAGCGCTGTTATTCCACTTGCAACCTCCTGTGGAATCCTGGGCTTTGCAGTTTCCTGAGGCCAAAGGGCTCTCTGGCGGAGGATCCCAAAGGCCCTCCCTGAACTGCAAAGCCCAGGATTATTCCATAGGAGGTTGAAAGTGGAGTAACAGTACTCTAACAGTCTAGTGCGGAAACGGCCTCAGGGACACGGCTTCCCTAATTAAATCGGACCACCTGGAACGTGGTCTTCCTCTTTTCACACTGCCTTCTACCTTCCCAAACATTATTGTCTTTTCTTTGCTGGCTGGCTTCTAAACTATAGTTGAAGAAGTTATTTTTGCAACCCATGCTGGTTGGGGCACTCTGCTGTCCAAATAAGTAACTTTTACAAGGAGCAGAAAGGGCTTGCATTCCCTGCACCTTTTGCACAATCAGTGCAGCAAGCTGAGAAAGGGGGAAGACGCCAAGCCCCCCAGGAGACTTTGCAAACAGGCGGCACGGTCCAGGGTGAATCTCTGTAATTCCCTTTACAAGAAGAAGTCTGCATTCCACTTTTCACAAGTGTGAGCCTTTGGCGCATTTTGGATTTCACATTTTCAGATAAGGGACGTTCGGCCTGTAATTAGGAAACTGCGACAATAGCTGCAGCAACTGCTTTGATTGCAGTAAGGCCGTTCCCGCACTCCACTGTTATAGTGCTATTATTCCAGCTTCAACCTTCTGTGGAATTCTAGGGTTTGTAGTTGCCTGAGGCCAAAGAGCTCTCTGGCTGAGAATCCTAAATGCCCCTCTCTAAACTGCAAACTCCAGGATTCCATAGGAGGTTGAAAGTGGAATCATAGCACTATAACAGTGGAGTGCAGAAATGGCCCTAGTCTCTGGTTTAAGATCCCACCTCTTCAGTGGAAAGGATGGAACAAGTAATGGCACACTTTCCAAGACTTGCTTGTGGGAATAAAAAGGCCCCTGCCCAGTGCCTAAAAGGTGGAACAATGGGTTCCAAGCAACCCTCCCCGGAAATCCAAGAATTTTGGAGCGGGATGGTCTCCCAGAGGTCATATAGTCCAACCTCCTTCCAGGGAAGAAAACCCACCGTTCTCTCCCACCAACTATTTATTTCTCCCATATCCCTCCTTTTCCCCAGCAACTGACTCAAGGTGGCTTGCAAGCCAAAATGTGGCAAAAACCAAATCACAATAGCAAAAACATTTTGAAACCGTAATATGAAAAATGGCACTGAATTTAAAAACCAGTTTAAAAGCATTTAAAACTGAACTGCCAAGAGCTTTGGCGGCACATGGATGTGATACACGAGGAATTTGATGCGGGAGGAAGCATTTCGTGCCGCGGCCCTGCGCTGCCTAGAATTCTGTTGCCGCAGCTTGGGTTTCACTTGCCGAGCCGGAGACTCTTTGAAAAGTCCCAAAGCTGTGAGAGCGTATTCTGATTCTGCATCTCTCAAGCTGGTCTTCCAGCAATACCTTCACTCAGCCACCTGACACCTCCTCTCCCATCATCCACCCTTTGTTCTGGAGCGAGACTAAAGGATCCAAGCAGATGAGGGTTGGCGAAGGTGCCGACAGAGGAGACAGGAGCCAAATCTCTTCAAAATCTTGAAGGTGAGGGTTGACAGTCCCATACCCGCCAACATTTCACATACTGAGAGAAATGAAATCTATTTTAGCTTCTGCACTGGGTGTACGGTATTAATAACATGTATCAGAAGCATATATGTTAGCTTATATGTATAACACATATTTTAGATATATGTACACATATATTTCAGTATATTTTGTATTTGAGCTTCTGTAGTACACTAAGTCTAAGAAAACAGTTTCCTAAAATTGGCAGCTGAACGAAAAAAGGGCCTGCTCAAGACCTTGGATCTTTAGGGTGGCCGTTGTGTTTCAGATCACAACACACCAGACAGGACAAGGCCGTCTGTAAGGAGGAAACTGGTTGATAAGGAATGTAAGAAAAAAGGTTGGCATTGTTTAGAAGCAGGGGTGGTTAGAAACTGTTGGGATGATCACAGCAAGGGGCATTTTGAAACTGCTATTGAGAATTAAGGATACACGAGGGAAATAGAATCATAGAATCATAGAAATGTAGAGTTGGAAGAGACCCCAGGGGCCATCCAGTCCAACACCCTGCCATGCAGGAACCCACATCAAAGCACGCCAAGGAAGGAGACTCCACCACACTCCGAGGCAGCAGATTCCACGGCCGGACAGCTTCGACCTTGAGGAAGTTTTTCCTGAGGTTCAGGTGGAATTTCCTTTCCTGCAGCTTGAATCCATTGCTCCTTGTCCTGGTCTCTGGAGCTGCAGAAAACAAGCCCGCTCCCTCCTCTACATGGCATCCCTTCAAATATTTAAACATGGTTGTCATGTCCCCTCTTAACCTTCTCTTCTGCAGACTGAACATACCCAGCTCTCTAAGTCTATCCTCGTAGGGCTTGGCTTCCAGGCCTCTCACCATTTTGGTCGCCCTCCTCTGGACCTGCTCCAGCCTGACCATGTCCTTCTTGAATTGGGGTGCCCAGAACTGGACACAGGATTCAAGATGAGGTCTAACCAAAGCAGAGTAGAGTGGTACCGGTACCTCCCTCGATCTAGACACCGTACTCCTATTGATGCAGCCGAGAATTGCATTGGCTTTCTTGGCTGCCGCATCACACTGCTGACTCATGTTCAGCCTGCGGTCTATTAAGACTCCTAGATCCCTTTCACACGTACTGCCATCCAGCCACGTGTCCCCCATCCTATATTTCTGCATTCCATTTTTTCTACCTAAGTGTAGGACCTTACACTTCTCTCTGTTGAATTTCATTTTGTTAGCCTTGGCCCAGCTCTCCAATCTATCCAGGTCATTTTGAATTTTGAAATGCATGATCAGTGCATGACCACTCATACTGTAAATATGGGGAAGGGGAAATGTAACTTCTCAGGCGATCCTGATAGGCTGTAACTTTTGCGGTCCCCAGTGGGCAGGGGGTTGGACTAGATGGCCCTTGGGTCCCTTCCCACCGTAAGATTCTTGGGACCCCAGGGGAGGGAAAACCTGTGACGGGGACAGGGAATAAAACATGAGGTACACAATACTGGAGTATGTCCTTCTCTCTGGGGGGCACCCGCTTCTGCAGAAACGTACTTTTAAATAAACATTAATGCTTCAGCCGATCCTGTGCTAAACGGTTTTATGAGTCTTTTCAGCTATTTCTCACACATACCAAAATAGAGACACGCATGTGGCCAAGCAACATCCGAGTGTGGTCAAGACGACCAAAGTTATGAATGAGAGAAAATGCACAAGCTAGGAGGGGCTGCCCCCGTTTGCTTTTGCCTGAGCCGACCGTGAAGAGCTGGCCTGCTCTTCTCTTCTGCCCCTGCAAACTACTTTTGCATTTTGAAAGAATGTGGGAGGAAGAGAGAGAAACTGGAGCATTTTAAAAGCAGCTGAAAAAGCAGGAAGATAGAGGAATTGTGAGGATTGTCCCTGCCAAATTGGAAGAGGTGGAGGGTATGCAATCCAAGCTGCGGAGGGATAGGTTTCACGTTAGCCTACAGTCAAAGGCCATTCCAACACTACACTGTTATAGTGATATTATTCCAGTTTCAACCTCCTGTGGAATCCTGGGGTTTGCAATTTAGGGAGAGGCCTTTAGAATTCTCCACCAGAGAACTCTTTGGCCTTAGGAAACTACAAACCCCAGAATTCCACAGGAGGTTGAAAGTGGAATAATCGCGCTATCACAGTGTAGGGTGAAAATGGCCCAAGAATCTTACGGCGGGAAGGGACCCAAGGGCCATCTAGTCCAACCCCCTGCCAATGCAGAAAGTCCCCAGCTAAAGCATCCCAGCCTCCCACGATGAAGTGGATCTTCTGAGATAGTGGAAGAAGCTGTGCGATCTGGAATCAAATTAAAAATAAACAGCTACCTGTAAAATTGTTGTTGTTTTAAAAGAACTAGCAAAACTACTACTGAGGATTGCCTGCATGAGAAAACTGTGAAATTCATGGGGTCACCATAACTCCACAGGCAAGTTGAAGGCAGATAGACACAACATTTATTTCCCTCCGTTTCACCAAGGCCATTTCTGCACGACACTCTTATGGCGCGATTATTCCACTTTCAACATCCTATGGAATCCTGGGGTTTGCAGTTTAGGGAGGGGCCGGCCGGCCCCTCCCTAAACTGCAAACCCCAGGATTCCATAGGATGTTGAAAGTGGAATAATCGCGCCATAAGAGTGTCGTGCAGAAATGGCCCAAGACTGGGAGTCCAGATGGCTTACCTATTAAAATGATTAGAATATAATTTTAAAAATTCAAAAAGTCAATAGAGTTGGAGCTCCACATTCACTAGGGTTAGGGACACAGGATTCTTGCAAAAGTGGGAAAAATTGAAAATATCAAAATGTGTGTGTGCGCGTGTGTGTGTGTGTGCGTGTGGGAAAGGGGCCAAGGCATGGAGGGGAGAACTCACCCCCAGGGTCCAAATCAGGCCAGGGAAAGAAGAGGGAAAGGGGGGGGTTGGCACGGTGGCCCTAGACTTCCTCTCTCTTGCCCCTCTCCTTGCTTAGATGGGGGGGCATTGGGAGAGGGTTTTTGGTGCTGGGAAATTGGGCTGCAAGGCATCCTTAGCTGGCCCTGCAAGGTGTGGTGGACGAAGACCGGAGGCAGGGTTTTCAGGGTAGTGCAGCCAGGCCAGAACTGCCAAAAGGGAAGGTTCCCCAAGAAAAGAAGCTCCTTTGGTGGTGAAGGGGTGCAGCAGAATTTGAGGAAACTCGCAGGTGATTAAATCCATGAGAGTCAAACCTGCAAATGTGGAGGGCCGACTGCATTACAGCAGAACTAAACTATTGACAGTATTAACACAATTTATGCAAAGATGTAGAATCGAAGGCTTCCACAGCCAGAATCCATTGGTTCTTGTGGGTTTTTCGGGCTTTGAGATCGTGTTCTGGTTGTAATTCCTCCTGACGTTTCGCCTACATCTGTGGCTGGCATCTTCAGAGGAATGGTGAATTGGAATTGGAGTGGAGAACATTTTAAAAGGGTGAAGAACAGTTTAAAAAAATGCAAATTAAAATAATACTGCAAGCTGTTAAAAGCTCTTTCCTTAAAAAACTTCCGTTCTAAAAGCCTATTGGAATACAGTCCACCCTCCGCTAAGGTTGGGACACTGGACTTCCGTGAAAGCGGAAAAAACTGTGAATAACCCTAGGCCCTCCCAAACCATATTTAGCACACACGAAAAAGTATGATCACCAAATCTAACCCACCGTGGATTCCTTTGGGGCATCAGGGTTCCTTCCCAAGGCAGAAGTGGGGGGCTGGCGGGACTCACTGCCCCTTCCGCTGCTGCCCCGTATGATTTTTAAGAGGGACCTACAAGCCTCGTTTGCAGTTTCTCCGTCTCACGAGGCTGGCAGTCCCTATTAAAAATGGCCCAGGGAGGCAGCAGAGGCGACAGCAAATCATCCGTGAATAGTCAAATCTGCAAAAGTGCAACCTGCAAATATGGAAGGTTGACTGTAATTTAAAAAAAAATTTTTTTTTTTGTTTTGCTTAGGAAGGCCAGCCACGAGGGGTCCATTCTGGCCTCCCTGGGAAGAGAGTGCCACAGTCTCGGGGCAGCCACTGAGAAGGCGCCGACTTGTGTCTCCACCAGCCATGCCTTGCAAAGGTAGTGAGACTGAAAGAAGTTCCTAGAGGAGAAACTAGGACAGACGTGCCTACTGACGTACGGCGGTCGGTCGCGCATTGCTTTTGTAAACAACACAAAATTTTACCGCTAGGGTTTCAGCATAAATATTGGAAAGATTTATTGCACTTACTTTGATGCTTTACTGTTTGAAAAGTGGAGATTCTGGATTATTCACTACCGACAGAGGAAAGAAAAAATATTTTTAGACCCTGCTGGAAAATTGATTATATATTGGTTTGTTTTTGGAGTATAACCAGCAATGCATATGGTGGTATATTCATGTTTATTGTTTTGCATTTCTATTTTTGTGAAGTTTTTTTTTCAATCTTTCCATTCTTTCCACTTTCTCTGTGGAGTTCCTGTAAAGACTTCTGTTCGTCCCTCATTTGCTTGCCGAACTTTCACAGCCGTTCCACTCTCAGGCAGCCCTTTCCGTCAGCAAGTTCTTCCTGATGTGCAGTCAGAAACCTCCCTTCTTGTGATTTGAATTCAGGTCCTCTCCTCTGGAGCCGGAGAAAACAAGCTCGCTTCATCTTCCGCGTGACAGCCCTTCAGATATTTAAATATGGTTCTGTCGGATGGCCTCCCAATTTTCTCTTTCCCAGGTCAAGCATACACAGCTCCCTCGATCGTTTCTCACAGCGTTTCCTCTCCAGGATTTTTACTGTCTTGGTGGTTCTGCTGTTGACAGCTTCCAGCTTGTCAGTATTAGGGGTTGCCAGATCTCAAGGCCTGGCCCTGGGCTTATGTTTTTCTGGTGGGTCATCCCCAAAACAGGAAATAAGGTGAAAATTGCCCCAGTATTGTGGGGCTCAGCTCCAGGCAAGAGGAAGGGGCAGAGTGGAAATCTCTAGAACAGGTTTAATGCAGTTTGCAAGGATTATAAACGGATGAGTTGCTGCAGCTTGCAAACACTTTCCAGGGAGGAACTATGGGCTAATTTACTCTTAGATTAGTTCCCCATAGAATCCTAGAGCTGGAAGAGACCTCAAGGGCCACCCAGTCCAACCCCTTTCTGCCATGCAAGAAGACACAGTCAGAGCACTCCTGACAGATGGCCACTCAGCCTCTTGCTAAAAATCTTCAACGAAGGAGGCTTGACCTTACTCCCAGGCAGCGGCTTATTTGACTATCAAACTGCTCTTACCCTCAGGATGTTTTTCCTCACATTTAGGTAGAATCTGTTTTCCTGAAGCCATTGCTCTGTGTCCTAGTCTCTGGAGCAGCAGAAAACAAGCATGCCCCATCTTCCAGATGATATCCTTTAAATATTTAAATCTATCGTGTCGCCTCTTTACTTTCTCTTCTCCAGGCTAAACACCTCCAGCTTCCTAAGCTGCTCCTCATAGGGCTTCATGGTCTCCAGGCCTTCTACCATTTGGCCTTCTTCCTCTGGACACCTTCCAGCTTGTCGATATCCTTCTTAAATTGTGGTGCCCAGAACTGGACATAGGATTCCACGTGGGGTCTGACCAACGCAGAATAGAGTGGTACTATTACTTCTCTTGACACCGTCCTCCTCTTGATGCAGCCCAGGATTGCATTTAATTAAATTCCTCTTTCCTTCCCAATCACTGTGGTGCCAGGGCTCACCCTCCGCTCTCCTGTGCATCACATCCACCTCCTGGTCAAAAGCAGGTAGGCCAGGTTAAACATTCCTTATCCTGCTTCCCCAGGTAAATGAAAGGAAATAATCTCCTTGTTTCACCTTATCTGAGAATAGCCCCTTTAACTAAGATTTCTGTCATTATTTCCACACAGAAAAATAGGATACGTGTGTGGAGTTTTGACAGCTGGGATGTTACCCTGATTTCTGGGGTCCCTTGGGGAACACCTCAATATGCTCCACATGATGGGGAATGGAAACTAGCCAGAGCACGAGCAATAGCAATGCGAGAGGCAGGGTAACCTAGCGGGGTCTTTTTACCCAGTTTTTACGGGGTCGGGCCAAGCTAAAAACCAAGCTAAATTCTCTAATAAATGATTTTATTAAAAATAAAGCCTTGCACACGTACACACTCACGCACCTACTCACTCAAGACCTAGTGAGAAATAAAAAGAGAGGAAATTGGATAGGGGTCTTTCGAGGGTTACAGCTGGGGAATACCGCACCTGGTCCTGAAGTCCGGAGGTCCGAGACAGCAGCGGAGAGACGAGACTCAGCACGTGGAGGGCTGAGGGGACAGCTCAACGGACGGTCTGATGGTCTGCTGGGAAGCCGGGAGCGATCCAAAGAGCCACTCAAAAATCGGGTCTGTTTATGGGGGAAAAGGCTCGTTCGGGGGACCTCTCAGGCACGCGGAGATGTTTTTAATATTAAATTGTAGACTCCGGGATAGGGTTATCTACCGCAGTAACAGGGATCAACTATGGTTGGGACTTAATGCATAACATTTAATGACAGCTTTGGGGCCATCCCTAAATCTCAAATTTTGGACCCAAAACTTCAGGGCTTGAGGTCGCCAATTTGTAGAGTTGGAGGAGACCCCCGGGGCCATCCAGTCCAACTCCCTTCTGCCCTGCAGAAAGACACCCCCAAAGCACTCCTGACAGATGGCCGTCCAGCCTCTGCTTAAAAAGCCCCAAAGGAGGAAACTCCACCACCCTCCCAGGCAGCAAAGTATTCAGCTATTGAACTGCTCTTACTGTCAAGAGGTCCTTCCTAGTGTTTAGATGGAATCTCTTTTCCCAAAGTTTGAAGCCACTGCTCTATGTCCTAGTCCTATGTCTAGAGCAGTGGAAAACATCTTCCTTAGGACATCCCTTTAAATATTTAAACATGGCTATCATGTCACTTCTTAGGCCATTTCTGCACTAGAATGTTATAGCGCTATGATTCCACTTTCAGCATCCTACGGAATCCTGGGGTTTGCAGTTTCGGGAGGGGCCGGACGGCCCCTCCCGAAACTGCAAACCCCAGGATTCCGTAGGATGTTGAAAGTGGAATCATAGCGCTATAACAGTCTAGTGCAGAAATGGCTCCAGCTTTCCGTTCTCCATAACCCTGAACTGCCAACCCCAGTCAATATCCTTCTTGAGCTGAGGTTCTTACCACTGGATGCAATATTCCAAGTGGGGTCTGACCAAAGCAGAATAGAGTGGGGCTATCACTTACATTGTTGCAGACATAAGTCCCTAAATCTTATCATCCCGGCCAGAATGGACCAGCTGAGTGAACGGGGCTTCACATTATGGGTTTGCTCACTATCGAACATTTGTTTCAATTAGTCTACTGGAGTTGAGATTCGACAATAAGAATCTGTTTCTGTACCACACTGTCATCGAGCGCTCTTATTCCACTTGGAATCCTGGGGTTTGCCTCAAAGGCCCCTCCCTAAACTGCAAACCCCAGAATTTCACAGGATGTTAAAAGTGGAATAAGAGCACTATAACAGTCTAGTGCGGAAATGGCCAAGGTAAGGCAGCCCGCCTTAATTTGCACTTTGCACTTTGTTCTCTTGGCCCGTTCTTTTTGCAGTTCTATCTCAGGATTCCCCTGTCCTGAAGACACACTCTCCACCTGCCGTGATTTAGAAGGGACGGTCGCAATTAATCCTCTGTTATCCCATTTTTTAGCCACTTTTAAAATATTCCAGTTTCTATCTCCTCCTCCCCTTTTCCCCCATTGTCTTCGGCTTACTTCAGTTGCTGCAAACAGAATTCAAGGTACGAAAGTAGTTTGCACTCGACACAGCAGGGGGAAAGGAGAGGGACGGGACGGAATCTCATCCCTCTCAGCACGGCAGCAATTCCTAGCTTCTCTGCTCGTCCTCATTAATACAGTTTCTGCCGTCTTGACTGTGCTCTGATGTGGCTTCTTCCCACACATCCTGATTTTCATCTGTGAAATGTCGGAGCATGCACAGCGATAGGGACTAAAGGAAACCTTGCTCGAAAATGTTCCTGGCCCGCGTCTTTGAAAATTGGCTTCTGTTCCAGCTGGGAGAGGAGGGAGTCAAATGGGTGACCTCCGGGCAAAAGAGCTCAATGCCTCGTCGCCATCTGGACTCCATTAAACCATCTGTGTGCTGGGAACAACAGCCATTCATTGCCGCTGTTGAGAGACTCCACCGCCACAGCCGGCGTGTGGGCTCGGAAGAAGACCCCATTCTGAGCACTGGGCGTGCAAGGCAAAGTTGAGCCGCCGGGGGGAAGTTGGGGGGAACCTGCCTTGAAGGGTTGGTGGATTCTGGCCAGGACTCTACTGCTTTTCTAAGCAACTTATCTGAAAGGCCTGGGATCTGAACTGTTCCGTATTTCGGACTTCTTTTCAGATTTTGGAAAACAGTTCCTTTTTTGAGATAGCGTTGCGTCTATTTGTTCATTACCTGTGTTACGTATGACACGTGTGGCCAGAGAGAGGCTAAGGATCCGTGAAACAGCAGGAATCCAAGAGTGCCACAGCTGCCACCTTGAAGGCAGAAGTGGGTGACTGGTGGCAAAAAGTTCTGGGCTCCGGAGGTTTTCGGATTTCCGGATAAGGGAGGCTCAACCTGAAGCAGCTGCAGTTTTTCCCGGGTTGCACAGAGATTATAAAGGAAGGCAGAAGCTCCCGTGTGGAAACAGTTTGGCATTTTTGTCCAGGATGCACGGGCCACATTCACCTATGGAAGCTGAGTTGCTCATGTGCTGCCATTGTGCATGCAGTTGCATCTTCCGTTACACATTCAGTGATGCATAATTGTGAGTCAACACAGGGTTTGTGTGGCACCATCAGTGCCTGACTCCACTATCAATGCCTGACTCCACTTTGGGTTGCCAGGTCAGGACCTTCCCAGATGCTGAGATTACAGGGCCAAAATCTGAGACCTAGAGACGGCCCCTTGCAATATCACAGGAGATAGGCTATGATGTCACAAGAGTGATGTTAGAAGGAGCACCCAGTGATGTCATTAAGCACCAGCCACAGCTGCACTGAGTATGCGATTCAAATAAAAGCACCAAGTCCATCAAGGGAGGAAAATATACAAGTTGAGTATCCCTTATCTGAAATGCTTAGGATCTGTCCTGTTTAGAAAGCCAGCCTAAAGTAGGAGCCGCAGTCAAGATATACACAAGCTTATCAGTCACTTACCATTTTTGATTCAGCAGCAGTCCAGGTCAGCAATAAATTCAGTGTGTCAGTTCAAGGGAGTATCCAGCAGCATAGTCAGCACAGGAAGCAAGGGTCAAGGTTTTCCAGGGACACAAGCCAAGGATCCAAAAGAAGTACACATTGCTTCCACTGGAAACACCACTTGCAACTTCTCCCCACCCTGTCTCTTATATTTATTAGCCAGCAGCCTCCCCCAGCTGTCTGCCTAACTAATGCATCTTCTCTATATAAGTGCTCTGAACCTCATGAGCATTCCTTTTCTCATCTACACCGGGCTGCAGTAAGTATTGTCCTGTTCATGGCCATTTCCGCACTAGACTGTTATAGTGCTGTTATCCCACAAACCCCAGGATTCCACAGGGTGTTGAAAGTGGGATAATAGCGCTATAACAGTCTAGTGCAGAAATGGCCCATGTCTCTGTGTTTTGGCAGCTGGGGTGGATCCTGTTTGCGTTTGCACCCGAGTCCTGGGACAGGGGCATGATAGATATACCCCAATCCCTAGCCAACCGTGGGGACTTGGACTGCCAACCAGTCTGGGTTGAATTAGTTGTTTAAGGCCCAGTTCTCCCATTGGGCATGAAAGGTTGCTGACACCTATCAGTAAAAGGGTGGGAATGCTTCTTTCCTTAGACCATCTCCTGAACCTCTGCCATCAATAAAGCTTATCTTTTAGCAATAATGTATGTCAATGTTCGGTACCAAATGAAGTCTTAGAGAGGCCTGTAACTATACCCAGTTCTGGAACATGGTATCATGAACAGGATTTGAACTCACAGGGGTAAGCGTTCTGCTTCCACAGGTGTATTTGGGTCACTGCAATGGAATATGTGGCATCCCACCCACACAGCAAGATACCCACCTGGGTCAGAGTTCTGGGGAGGTATGGCTGTCTGGAGTGCCAGAGCAGCACAGAAACAGGTTGCCAGGCAACCAGAATAGCTCCTCGGGAGAGAAACCCACCCCAGTAACATGAGAGAGGGGCTGGTGGCCGAGAGGAAAAGATATGTAAAGGCAAATACTGATTTTCTTTTGGCAGTCCTTCAGTGAGAGTTCTTGCCAGAGTTTGCTCTGGAGTAAAGTCCTTCAGGAAGGGTGACTGTGTGGGAAGGATTTAATTCTCAGGGGAAGCACAGAGGCAGGCCGAGGAGTAATTACACCATTATAGAATCTGGGCAGAAAGTGTAACCTAGATTGGGGGTTGAGTCTTTGGTGAGAGTGTAGCCAAAAGGTTGCTTAGGATACTTGTGCTTATATGAGAGGTTAAAGTTACAAGGAAATTGTCCAAAAGTACTCTGAAGAACTGTATTAATTTTGACCTGCATATGAGCTCCAATACTTTGTCCTATATATTATCTTAATAAATACTAGAGTTTTATAAATATTGACTCGACTGAGTAGTGTACAGCATTTAGAGAAACACGCTACCATAGAACTCTTAAGGGGTTCTAAATAACTATTGAAAGGGCTCACCCTTTACACAAAGGTGGTGTTATAAGGGGGAAAGCAGAGCTGTGTGGAAAGGACACTTTATCAGATTGGGGAACTGCCAAGCCAACCTGAAAGAGAAAGAAATAAAGCCCCTGTCAGACCATCAGATTCTATAGCCCCTCAAATGGCAGGTCTTCCATAGACAACTGAGCCCTAAATTGTTTCAGATATGGATAGTGAGTGGTAAGACAGTGGTAGGCAACTATCATTGCATTAGCACCCCAGAATTTTGGAGGCCACCCACTTAAAAAAAATACAAAGAAAACTTTTGGTGGGGATGTGGGGTTGCCCCATACTAGGCCCACAAAACAACTGTTGGGAGTGGTAACCTTTGCATGCTTAATTAACTGGTTAGTTAGTTTGCATGTTCCTTGTAGGCATAGAAAGGACTGCCTAGAGTAAACTTCCTGTTGTGTAGTCAACACCCACTTCCCCTTTTGTTCTTTGGATTCCCTGCAAGCATGTGCTCTTCAATCCTCCAGGAAGCATCCTTCCCCGTAAGCATGTGATTGCTTAATTTCTCCTTACCTTTCTGCAAGAATTTAAACCTGTGTAAACTATGCACAAGATTATGTGGGTAAATCCTTTTTCCATAAATCCTTTTTACATACTTTAAACCAAATGGTTTGTGTTTTGTTTTGGGCTAGATTAAGTGTTTCTGGGATGGAGTGATTGAAGTAGGGCTGGTAATCTGTTCAGCTTCTTTTTGTGCATTTACTAAATGCTCTGCTGATTAGGAGACCTACCAATCTCTCAATTTTAATATTTCCCAACAACAACCCTGGCAGCCACAAGCACCCTATGGACTGTCCTTCTCCTAACACACCATAATATATTCTGGGGAAAATGTGGAGAAGACAGCCAGATAAATGAAACAGGATAATTGGGTCTCTGCTATCAAGGATTTGCTAGTCCTAAACAAGCAACGTAGGAGGATTGATGGGACTGGGGAATGAAAGGGATGTTATCTGAGACCTAAATGGTTTTCTGTCTAGACTAAGGGATGAAAAATTTAAGAAGAGCTCCCGAGTATGGAACTTTTTTTTTTTTAACCAGTGGCTATTAGGCAATGTCTTGCTTGCTGATGTTTCAGAGATGACCTGGGGACAACATTTTGCAAAGCTCTTTGACAGAACTTTGACCACGCCAGAGCATTCCGGCTGCTGTTTCTCATCTTAATCATCTTGACATTAGGGCTGCTCAGAATGTACTTAGATGCTAGTTGCCTAATTAGATTCTAGGAGGGGATGGAACAGCCTGCAAAGCCTTTAAAAACATCCTAATCTGGCAGGAAGGGCCAGGCTGTTTCGACTACACAACATTACAAGCTGTATTCCTCCAAAGCAGATACTTATTATGAACTGCGGCTTTTTTAAGAGAAAAAATTAATTCACTAATAATAGATGTAGATGCTTAAATATCCTCACAGTATTTTTTTTTTGTGCTAAATATTTGTTAGTCCAATAGGAAAGTTAGGTGATGGGAGAGAATATTAATACCTGCAAGTTTGCCGGGTTCCAGGATGTATCCACACAACAGAATTACAGCGCTTTGATACCACTTTAATTTCCATGCTTCTATCTGTGGAATCCTGGGATGTGTAGTTTTAGGAAATAAGACATATCTGCTACAGAGTTCAAATTCTGTAGCTGAGGAAACTGCACAGGATACATTCTAAAGGATTGTTTACACTACAAAGTTATAGCTCTGTGATTCTACTTTAATCGCCATGGCTTTGACCTGTGGAATCCAGAGGTCTGTAGTTTGGAGAGGCACTAGAGCTCTCTGGCCAGGAATTCTAAATGCCCATTTCCCTAAACTGTAAGTCCCAAGATTCCATAGGATAGAATCAGAGCCATTAAAGAGGACTAATAGTGCTATTGACCACATAGTATGATGGGCCTTAGATCTCCCACCAAACTACAAATCCCAGGATTCTGTATGATGAAGCCATGGCATTTTAAAGTGGTATCAAGCTGCTATAACCGTGCAGTGTGGACTAAGAAGTACGTGTCTGTACTTTTTATCTGTTTAATGGTCCTTTGGGCATTTACATATGTGGATGCTAGGGAGCCTGAAGCTGAATGCGGCATTTGCAACACGGGCAAAAGAAGGACTTCTTCACACAGCACATAGTCAAACTAGGGGTTTTCCTTCCACAAAATGTAGGAATGCCGACTGACTCTGGCACATTGGGAAACACAGTCAGACTCATCCATGAAGGCAATTTTACCAAATGGTGTTGTGGTTGGAGCGCTGGACCAGGATGCCGGGAGACCAGAAGTCAAATTCCCGCTTGGCCACGGAAACCCAGTGGGTGACCTTGGGCAAGTCACACTCTCTCAGCCTCAGTATGCAAAGGGATCTTAAAGCACCTTTGAGACTGCGAGAAAGATGTTGGCAGTGTAAGCGTTCATAGAGTTGAGTCTGTTTCTTCAGATGCAGACCTACGTCTCTGAAAACTTTTGCTACCAACTTCTTCCTCCCCGTCTCAAAGATGCCACAAGACCCGTCTGCGTACTGATTCATACCGCCACGTATTTGCATACCCTCCGCCTCTGAGGAAGACCATGACAAACTTCCTCCGGAAAAATCTTGCCAAGATAACCCTCTGGTGGGGTAGACGTGCCCAGAGTCAACCACAACAACATTTGCAGCACAAGGCCTGGTTTGTAGGTTGAAGTCTAGTCGGTTCTAGTCCGAGGTCCAAATTACGGTTTGAGGCCTGGTGGTTTGCAGAGGGTAAGGAGCACGTGTGGTGTAGTGTTGGACTCTGGGAGACCAGAGTTTGAATCTCCACTCAGCCACGGAAGCCCACTGAGTGGCCTTGGGCAAGCCATACTCTGTCAGCCTCACAGGAAGGCAGTGACAAACCCCTTCTGAAGAAATCGTGGTTTTTAACGCAGATTTTTTTTCCTAATGTGTTATTCTTGGTGATTGTAATTGTGATTTGTTTGCTGTTTTTAATACATATTTTAATGTGTGTTTTAATTACTACTGTTTGTTTAATGTGGGTTTTAACTTTTATATCTTACAGTTTTAACTATGTTTTCTTTTTTGTAAACTATTGTAAGCCGCTTTGAGTCCTTTCACGATGAAAAGTGGGATATAAATAAAGATGATGATGATGATGATGATGATGATGATGATGATGATGAAAACGGGTGTCTACCTTCTCATTCAAATAATTCATGAGTGGAAGGTTCCCCATCTGACATTCAGACTGAGGAGATTTTTCTGAAAAAAAGAGAAAGTAAACATAGAAATGCAAACATATATTATATGCTTGCTTCGAGGCGTGTAACTTCCAATCTCCATCTGTGTTCTTGGTTCACTGATTAAATTGTATGTGTCCGTTCCTCTTTAGTGTGTGTCCAAAAGCCAGTACTGTGTGTCCATTCGGACACACAACTCTTAGTTTGAAATACTTTTGAGTCTTGGCAAGAAAACCTTTGGAGAGGGTCACTGTAAGTTGGAGTTAACTTGAAGGCTCATAGAATCATATAGTTGGAAGAAACCCCAAGGGCTATCGAGTCCAACCTCATTCCGCCATGCAGGAAGACACCGTCAAAGCACTCCCTTTGACAGGTGGCCTGTCCTATCTCAGTCCTGGCACAGCTGATAAAACAACCAAAACAAACTGAATAACTCCTGGCTTTTTACTTACTTCCAGACAGTAAACAAGAAGTCATAAATCATATTTATGCAGCTTATCATATTTATGCAGCATATTCCAATGTCAGACAGCTCTGACCATCAGGAAGTTCTTCCTGAGGTTCAAGTGGAATCGCCTTTCCTGCAGCTTGAATCCATTGCTCCTTGTCCTAGTCTCTGGAGCGGCAGAAAACAAGCCCTCTCCCTCCTCTACATGTCATCCCTTCAAATATCTAAACATGGCTATCATGTCCCCTCTTCACCTTCTCTTCTGCAGACTAAACATACCCAGCTCTCTAAGTTGTTCCTCATAGGGCTTGGCTTCCAGACCCCTCACCATTTTGGTCGCCCTCCTCTGGACACGCTCCAGCTTCTCAATATCTTTCTTGAAATGAGGTGCCCAGAACTGGACACAGGATTCCAAATGAGGCCTAAGCAATGCAGAATAGAGTGGTACCATTACCTCCCTCGATCTAGACACCATACTCCTATTGATGCAACCAAGAATCGCATTGGCTTTCTTGGCTGCTGCATCACACTGCTGACTCATGTTCAGCTTGTGATCCACCAAGATTCCTAGATCCATTTCACACATACTGCTATCCAGCCACGTATTCCCCATCCTATATTTGTGCATTCCATTTTTCTGCCTAAGTGCAGGATCTTACATTTCTCTCTGTTGACGGGAGAATTCCAGGAATGCTGACTTGGCCGGAGAAGATAGTTTGCAACATGATAAGAACTTGGTACAAGCAGAGCGTACTCCTACATTTCCTGACAACATGACCACTTCTTCTGCAAGCAACCTTTTATCAGTACGGAACAAAATGATGTGAACTGGTCTTTTAACTGCTTGATTGCTTTTACGCAATGAAAGTCCTGGAACTCTGGCAACCGTCAGAACATGTTTCCCCCCCACCAAGAAGGGAGAAACTTGGGTATAAAGAGCGGAAGATTTTGAGCTCTGTATGGCTCTGATACCGGCAAGGAGTCATCCACCCTTTCGAGGACGACTGATCAACGTTCGGCGAAAGGACTGTTTGTGAGTATGTCGTGTGAATGTGTGTGTGCAAGAGCTCTTGATACAAATGTGATTTTGTGTTTTATGTCTTAATAAATATTACATGAATAGTGCTTAAACCCAGATCTGGTTTCCTATGTGCCTTTTGTTGGGAATCCTATAGTCTGAGGTGGCTGAATTGCTCTCTGGATATAAAAAGGACCAAAAATCTCGGGTCATGACACGAGGACTTCTCCTGTTCTCCAAGAGTTCTGAAAGATTATTGCAAGTGGTTCAGAAAGACTTCTGCCAGTTCTTTCAATATCCTTGGATGTAATTCATCTGGCCCTGGAGACTTGAATCCATCTAGTTTAGCCAAATATTCCTGTACTACTTCTCTACTTATTCTATGCTGCATTCCCCCCCTCTTCCTCACCTGCTCCCCATCCCCCAGGTTGAGTACTTAGTAATAAACTCCAACATAAACAAAGTCCAGCAGGGTTTCACGGCAAGGGAGTGTCCAAGGTTACTCTGAGCATTTGTCAAGGCATCCAGCAAGGTAGCAGGTCAGATAAGCTCTGACAATTCCTGGAGGGGAAGGACGCCAGCTAAATAGACCCAAAACCTAGCGCAGCTGTGCCTTGATTGATCGTTGCCGGTTATAAATTCTGAGAGAGTGACGCTGGGTCTCTCTTTGCTGCCTATGCACTGCAAAGCTGGGTCTGGGTAAGTGTTCTTCTGTATCTGAAGAGGCAGGACTCTCTCTCTGCTGGAGCTGGCGCTGCCCTCTGTTCTGTTTCTGTCACTGTAACCTCTCTCTGTAGAGCAGGTCCTGGCATGTCTCCTGTTTCAGTCTCTGGCATGCCCTCTGCTTCAGACTCCATGCTCTGGAAGCAGGGCATGACATGACCACCCAGACTCTGCTTAAAGACCTCCAAAGAAGGAAGAAGATGTCTCCACACTCCAGTATATTCCACTGTCGAACGGCTCTTACCATCAGAAAGTTCTTCCTAATGTTTAGGTGGAATCTCTTTTCCTGTAGTTTGAAGTGATTGCTCCATGTCCTGGCCTATCAACAACAACGGCAAAGAATGTTGCCAGCAGCTACTGGTTGAATTTCAGTTTCCTTGGGATAAAGTGGAAGGGTGTGATTAAGCAAGTTCCAGCTTATGAGCCTTCTCTAATCTACATCCTTTGCAAAACTGCCTGCAGGTGGAAGAGCAGGTGAAGGAAAGACATAGCTCATCTCAAATAGATTAGCAAGTTAGACAGGATAGCAGTATGTTTGGGGATTTCAAGGCCTTTACCTTTCCTTCTCTGGTCCTCAGGGCAAGGAGGAGAAACTCCCCAGCAAGGGCACTGCCCTGAAAAACGTGAGCACGTGTATTTCCTCATGTGTTGGTCTTGGATATTTTTCATTTGGACAGTGGATTCTGGGCATCTGTGGTTGATGCTTGATGACATCACCAGGGGCTACCACTTGTAACATCATCCTTGCGACCTGACCATGAAATGCCCCCTGTGACTTCACCAGAGGGTCACCCTAGATCTCAGGGCTGGGATAGTCCTGATCTGGCAACCTGGAGGTGTGAGTGAGGTGACGCACGATGCAGAGATGTGTCTCCAACCCCCTGTGGTGTCAGAGATCCTTCTCAGCTGGGCAAGAGCTCCTTTGTGCCTCCACATCCGAGGACCACATGTGAGAAGGCAACCCTCGGTCCATGACAATCAGCTGAAGCCACAGCAATATGAGATTCAACCTGTTATCTCTTAGTCGCTTTGTGCAACAGACTGATAAATGTTGCTGCTTGTGGCCCTAATGAAGTTCCCATGACAACAGTGAATTGGAAGTATTTTGCCTTGCTCGGGCCATTTACAGACTCCCAGGAGCTTTGGTTCTTTTTCAATTTCTCCCACATTTAATTATCCAGGGAGCAAAGCGAAACAACAAGTTTGCCTTCTGGCCCAAACACCTCGGACAGCCAGGGCATTTATTTCCATGCGCCGGCCTGACTAGCGAGGAAGCATTCTGTCCTACAAAATAATTACCCACACATAGAAAGTGGGGATGACGAAGGAGGAGGAGAGGTCACAACTCTGCCCAGCTCTGGATGAGAAATACAGGCAATCCTCCACTTTTCCTCAACTTGTTTTTCGACATTCTGCTGTTTCAACGCTTGCAAATTACAGACAGGTTCCATTAATTCAGTGAGGAGTGGAGCCGTGCCACAGTCCCAGCACTCAGGCGCAAACTCAGATAGCATCCTCCCCAGGAGCCGAAGCACACAGACACAAACAGGAGCGCGTTCACTGTAGCCCGGTGCAGATGAGGAAGCAGGGCCCCTGAGGCTCAGAGCGTTTGCACAGGGAAGATGCACTAATTAGACAAACAGCTGGGGGAGGCTGCTGGCCCATAAATACTGGCAAGACTTCACGTTGGGCAAGAGATGGTCCTAGGGCTCAGTGTGGCCCCAAGGCTGCCCTTGTGGATCTTGAAAACCTCACCCCACCCAAGTCCACTGAACTGCCCTGTTCGTTTGCTACTGTTGTTGTCGTTAATCATTGTACCTGGAGCTGTACAAAGTAAAACAACAGCAACGAAAAATAGCCAGCCTTGCCAAAGGCATACAATCTCAAATGTATGTTTTTTTAATATATATATATATATATATATATATATATATATATATATATATATATTAACAAAAGGGTTCTAAGTTCTGTATGGTTTTTAAACTGCATACATTGTTTGCTATTTTTTGTTTTGTTGTATACATTGTTTGCTGTAACTATTTAAAATGTTTGTTTTTAGAGTGAATGTTTTTAAGACAGATGATAGTTTAATTTAGTTTTGATTCTGACTTTTTGTATGTTTTTAGTTGTCATCTTTTTGACGTCTGAAAGCTGCTTTGAGTCCCAGCCTTGTAAATAAAGTAGATGATGATGATGATGGTGATGATGATGATAGCAGCAGCAACACAAACATGCATAAAGAGGAAAGATGGAACAATATATGTATATATACACACATACACACGCACACACACACTCACTAATGCAAAACAATTGTAAAACAAATTTTCCAGACAGTAATACAAAAATCATAGAATCATAGAATCATAGAAATGTAGAGTTGGAAGAGACCCCAGGGGCCATCCAGTCCAACCCCCTACCATGTAGGAACACCCTCAAAGCACTCCCGACAGGTGGCCATCCAGCCTCTGCTTAAAAACCTCCAAAGAAGGAGGAGACTCCACCACACTCCACTGAGGCACCATATTCCACTGCCGGACAGCCCTGACCGCCAGGAAGTTCTTCCTGAGGTTCAGGTGGAATCTCCTTTCCTGCAGCTTGAATCCATTGCTCCTTGTCCTGGTCTCTGGAGCGGCGGAAAACAAGCCCTCTCCCTCCTCGACAGGGCATCCCTTCAAATATTTAAACCTGGCTATCATGTCCCCTCTTAACCTTCTCTTCTGCAGACTGAACATAGCCAGCTCTCTAAGTCTATCCTCATAGGGCATGGCTTCCAGACCCTCCACCATTTTGGTCATCCTCCTCTGGACCTGCTCCAGGTTGTTGACATCCTTTTTGAATTGAGGCATCCAGAACTGGACACGGCGTTCCAAATGAGACCTAACCAATGCAGAGTAGAGTGGTACCAGTACCTCCCTCGATCTAGACACCATACTCCTATTGATGCAGCCAAGAATTGTGTTGGCTTTCTTGGCTGCCGCATCACACTGCTGACTCATGTTCAGCTTGTGGTCCACCAAGACTCCTAGATCCCTTTCACACGTACTGCCATCCAGCCACGTGTCCCCCATCCTCTATTTCTGCATTCCATTTTTTCTACCTAAGTGTAGGACCTTACACTTCTCTCTGTTGAATTTCATTTTGTTAGCCTTGGCCCAGCTCTCCAGTCTATCCAGGTCATTTTGAATTTTGAGCCTGTCCTCTGGCGTATTAGCCACCCCTCCCAATTTGGTGTCATCTGCAAATTTGATGAGCGTGCCCTCTATTCCTTCATCCAAGTCGTTGATGAAGATGTTGAACAGCCCTGGGCCCAGGACAGAACCCTGAGGCACCCCGCTGGTCACTTCTCTCCAGGAGGAAAAGCAGCCATTCGTGATCACCCTTTGGGTTCGGTCGGTCAACTAATTACACCGCATTTTACTAGCTTCTTTGCAAGAATGTCGTGGGGAACTTTGTCAAAGGCCTTACTGACATCGAGAAATGCTACATCCACAGCATTCCCTTCATCTATCAAGCTAGTAACTCTATCATAAAAAGAGATAAGATTAGTCTGGCATGACTTATTTTTGAGAAATCCATGTTGACAATGCAATACAAAACAAACTGACAAATATATATAAACAAAATATACAAGATTATAAAGCCATATTAAACTAAAATTCCCAAAGCTTTTGGAAAGCAAGAAAGTCTTTAATTGAGATTTTAAAGCAGTGAAGGAAGGAGCAGTCTGCAGTCATGTTCAGGGAGGCCCTCCAGGGGTCTGGGGCAGCAAGGGGAAAATGGTAAAGCCAGGCCAAGGAAGAGGGGACTCTAGGTTGAGTGAAATAGATTGCAGAGACAAGCTGCACCATTTAACATTTTTCCAAAGTCTGTTTTTCAAAGTCAAAACCGGACATTTCCAAATTTGGTTTCCTGTTTGCTTTGCTTTGGTTTTTTTGACTGCCCTGGGGGGTCCCCAATGAAACAGAGAATGACCACCCCCTGACCCATCCAAGTTGCCCATTACCACCCTGAAGGATGGACTTAGCTCTGCAACTACCAGCATGCATGCAAACTGTTGCTGTTGTGGTGGTATGCCTTCAAGTTCTTTCCGACTTATGGCAACCTCATCCCGGGGTTTTCTTGGCAAGATTTCTTTGGGGGGGGGGGTGCCTTTGCCTTCCTCTGAGGCTTGGAGAGTGTGACTTGCCTATGGTTACCCCATGGGATCCATGGCTGAGCAGGATTCATACCCCAGTCATAGTCCAATGTGCAAGCCACTGCACTCCGCTGGCTCACCATGCAACCTGAGCTCAAATACAAAGGTGAATTGGCCATGTGTCTTGGGTAGGTTGGAACTATTGTTACCCTGTGTACTGGGGGTCCCGGGAGGGACACCAAATTGTGCTCAACTAAAGATGGGGAAAATTAGCTCAGAGCACTGCTTAGCGTTACGAGAGGCAGGGTAACTTAGTGAGATCTTGAACCCTATGTCTACGGGGTCGGGTCGAGTCAAGGAGAACACAGAGGTTGAAATAATAAATGATGTTTATTAAACACAAGCAAAACAGTATATGTGACACACTGATACAAGATAACTAAAGAAAATAAAGGTTGGACAGGGCTACTGTCAGGTGGATCTGTAACTGGTTGACTGACCGAACCCAAAGGGTGATCACGAATGGCTGCTTTTCCTCCTGGAGAGAAGTGACCAGCGGGGTGCCACAGGGTTCTGTCCTGGGCCCAGGGCTGTTCAAGATCTTCATCAACGACTTGGATGAAGGAATAGAGGGCACGCTCATCAAATTTGCAGGGGTTGCTAATTGGGAGGGGTTGCTAATACGCCAGAGGACAGGATCAAAATTCAAAATGACCTGGATAGACTGGAGAGCTGGGCCAAGGCTAACAAAATGAAATTCAACAGAGAGAAGTGTAAGGTCCTACACTTAGGTAGAAAAAATGGAATACAGAAATAGAGGATGGGGGACATGTGGCCGGATGGCAGTACGTGTGAAAGGGATCTAGGAGTTTTAATAGACCACAAGCTGAACATGAGTCAGCAGTGTGATGCGGCAGCCAAGAAAGCCAACGCAATTCTCGGCTGCATCAATAGGAGTATGGTGTCTAGATCGAGGGAGGTACTGGTACCACTCTACTCTGCTTTGGTTAGACCTCATCTTGAATCCTGTGTCCAGTTCTGGGCACCCCAATTCAAGAAGGACATGGTCAAGCTGGAGCCGGTCCAGAGGAGGGTGACCAAAATGGTGAGGGGCCTGGAAGCCATGCCCTATGAGGATAGACTTAGAGAGCTGGGTATGTTCAGTCTGCAGAAGAGAAGGTTAAGAGGGGACATGATAGCCAGGTTTAAATATTTGAAGGGATGCCCTGTCGAGGAGGGAGTGGGCTTGTTTTCTGCCGCTCCAGAGACCAGAACAAGGAGCAATGGATTCAAGCTGCAGGAAAGGAGACCCCACCTGAACCTCAGGAAGAACTTCCTGACAGTCAGGGCTGTCCGGCAGTGGAATCGGCTGCCTCGGATTGTGGTGGAGTCTCCTTCCTTGGAGCTTTTTAAGCAAAGGCTGGATGGGCATCTGTCGGGAGTGCTTTGAGGGTGTTCCTGCATGGCAGGGGGTTGGACTGGATGGCCCGTGTGGTCTCTTCCAACTCTACATTTCTATGATTCTATGATTCTATGATTCTATGAGTGGTATAGAGGGATTTTCAGAGGGACTGCTGGTTGGGGTGATACTTCACCTGTCCTGAAGCCCGGAAGAATGGAGAGCGAGGCTGGGGTGCGATGTAGCTCAGCATGTGGAGCCGAGGGGAGGCTCGCCAAGCGAAGCGGTAGCAAGGCGGGATGAAACTCGGGAGCGATCCGAGGAAGGTCTCAGAATCAAGGGTTTTTATAAGGAGAATGTGACTGCAAGCTATGCCGTACTTGGGGGAAAACAATAGATTTGGAGTTGGAGACAAAGCCTCCGAAAGGTCAGAATCTGAATGATTATCACAGAGGTTCTCAGTAGAGTAGCCAGTATGCAAACACAGAGTACTTGGGTATTGCATAGGTTACCCATCAAGCTGCCAGCGCGGGGCAGAGGCTCTTTTGTAGGTTGCGTGCATACCTAATAAGAGTACTTGCCGGGAGGTCTCCTAAAGCAGTGAGTCAGCTATTTCTGGTCTGCCTGTATTGTTGTTTGAATCTTACGGCTATTAACGGCCGAGCTTGTTTGCGTGCTTGTCCGGTGGCCTCCCAAGCACGTGGAAAGGAATAGAGAAGTGCAGCCGAATTGCGATATCAAGGGATATCTTTAATATCCCCAAAGCTCGGACTAGCCGAGGCAGTAACACTATCCCAACTGGGACTTGGGGACTTTTGTGATGTCGCAGGTGGCAAGCCCTGGTGGTATCATTAAGCATGCTGTGTTAAGAACCAATCATAGCCATGCATAGGAAGCCTTTCAGATTTTTAAAGAAAACACACAAAGTCTAGCAAATTGGGAAAATATATGTACATAAAATTTTCATGGCAGCACTCTCACTGTGAGATTCCCCCACTTCATTCTGGGGACTGGAAAATAGTAGCCTGGACCTGAGAATAGCTAGCAGTTACATTTCTATACCGCTTATCAGTGCGAAGCACTCCCCAAGCAGTTTACATATATTTTAGCTAATTGCCCGCAACAAGCTAGGTTCTTATTTTACTGACCTGCGGAAGGATGGAAGGCTGAGTCAACCTGGAGCCTGGCGGGATCGAACTCACAACGTTGAGTTGTGTTGAGTTGCACAAAACCAGGGCTCCTGAGAATCGGGGACAGGACCTGAGATCTGGCAGTGCTAGTCGTCTGCAGTGGATCCGGCGTGTCGCATAGAAGTGATTTGTCCTACTTTTACTCTTACCCCCACCCATATCCCCCCAAATCCCAACAGAGAAGAAAGACATGGGCCAGACAGGCAGAGCGAAGAGCGATCTAGTTCCCTTCCACCCAGAATATCTCACGTAATCTCATCAGTGTGTTTAATTTACTAATGGTTTTCTTTGGCGGGGTGGTGTTGGGCATCGGCCGAGGGAGGGGTCTTGTTTCTATCTCCCATTAGTCATCAGTCCCGGCTTTTGGCTCTCGCCGCCAAGGCACGTTGCCCTTGTTCTCTACAGGCGCAGAAGGGGCAGAGAGAGGTTACTTAAGAGTCACAGAATCCTGGCGCTGGAAGAGACCTCAAGGGCCGTCCAGTCCAGCCCCCTTCTGCAATGCAGGAAGACACCACCCAAGCACTCCGGACAGATGGCTGTCCAGCCTCTGTCTAAAAACCTCCAACGAAGGAGACTCCACCACACTCCACTGAGGCAGCAGAATATTCCGGTGTCAAACTGCTCTTACCATCAGGAAGTTCTATTTCCCTTTAGTTTGAAGCCATTGCTCTACAGTATCCTAGTCTCTGGAGTAGCAGAAAACAAGCTTGCTCCATCCTCCATATGACACCCTTTCAAATATTTAAACATGGCCGGCATGTCACCTCTTTATTTTCTCTATTCCAGGCTAAACATATGCAGCGCCCTCAGCTGCTGCTCTTAGGGCTTCATGGTTTCTTGGCCTTTTATCATTTTTGTTGCCCATCTGATGTGTGGTCTGGACCCATTCCAGTTTGTCAATATCCCTCTTGAATTGTGGTGCCCAGAACTGAACCATGATTCCCAGTGAGGTTTGACCAAAGCAAAATAGAGTGGTAACAGTACTTCCCTCGATCAAGACCTAGACCTATTGATACAGCCCAGAATTGCATTGGCTTTTTAAACATAAGTTATCAAATCATTTTAAGACCATATGAGTTTATAAAATCATTACGAACCGTGTGGATTTGTTTACAGGTCTTTGAAACAGATCATCCTTAGACTTGCTGTATCTCTTCTCAAGTGGGTTGAAAAGTAGTCTCTCTCTCTCTCTCTCTGGAGGATGGGAACACGACCTACAGAGATGTGCTCTTGGTTTGGTCACAGAATTAATGACTGCATGTGATGCGACGGAAAAAAAATTGGCCAGGGTCCCTAAGGGGCTAGGGAGGAGAAAGTTCAGCAAGCAAGAGGCAAGAACACGAGCTGCAAACAGAAGCATTTATGGGAATCCCACCTGGAAACTGGAAAGAATTGAAGGGTTTTGGAAGAAGCCTTTTTTTCTGCTGCCCTGGGGGTGGTAAGCACCAAGCCAGTGTGTTCAAATGACAAGAAAGGAGATTCTGGTTTAGTTTGGGGAAGAACTTCCAGACGGTGGCTGCTGCTCAGCAGTGGAACAGACTTGCTCAGGAGCTGGTGGAGTCTTCTTCATTAAAGTTTTTTTTAAAAGAGGCTGGATGGCCACCTCTGCTGTAGAATCCTGCATGGGGCTGGACTATATGGCCTTTGGGATCTCTTCCCGCTCTAGGATTTTTTAAAGTTTTGTTTTCTAAATGCCTTGTTCTGATCAGAGGCGAATCTATGCAGCGCCTAGGGCAAGCACGGAAGTTGCACCCCTTCCTTCTCTTCCTCCGCCTCTGCCACTTCCAATACTGCTTATTGGTGCCACCCTGGCGTTGGCGCCCAGGGCACATACCTTATTTGCCCACCCTAGATGCCCCTCTGGTTGTGATCCCCGGAGTGGAGTGGGGGAACCATCCTTGGGAAGACTTTCTCAGGTTCAAAGCACTTGGATGTACCAACCACACAGTCTGCCACCTTCAGGTTTAGTACAAATCACATCAACTTCACCTGAGCTGAGAATGCTGGGAGCTGCAGGCCAACGCATCTGGAGGGCAGCAAGTTGGGGAATGCTGGCCAACAACGCTCAAGCAAACCTACAGTTGTTCCACCTATTCCTTTTTACTCCCATTCCCAACAGCTGTAAGGGTGTCAGCTCCGGACAAAGGAATTGCCTTTTTGAAGTATTTTCTCTTCTTCTCACCTGGAGTCCCTGGAGCTGTTTTCAAGCTGAGAGGGTTCAAAATTGGAAGGCAAGTTACTAATTTTGCCTACTTGCAGGTATACTCACAGGGAGGGCAAATTCCTTTTCCCATCCATTGTTATTGAAACATCCTTCAACATGAAGACTTCCAAGGTGTACTTTGAAGCCCCTCTGTATATTCAGGGTTGCCTGCTCCCGAGGAAGGGTGTCAAGGACAGATTGCAGGCAGCCTTTATTATTCCTGGAAGGGCTCAACGACAACCACTGCCTTAATCTTTCTTAGTGCTTGACCATTTAGTACGCTTCTCATTAATAACTCCATGCCCTCTCTGCTGTGCTGGCAGCCAGCCACGGCTTATAGCTCCCAGATAGTCTTTTAACAGCAGCCACAAGCAAAGTTTATAACAGCTTCTTAGCAGGTTACCAGTGGTTGTTTTGCAGTCCAAAAGTTCATAATAAATCCAGAGTGACAGTCCAGCAGCCAAGTGTGATAACTGAAGCCCCTGCCAGAGCTGCTGACGACGAGCAGCAGCGGTTGGTCCCTGTGGCTCCGGCTGGAGAGGAGTCCTGCAGCTCAAGAGCTCCCGCTGCTGCCACGGACCGAGCAGGCGCAGACGTCCCTCTGCCTGCTCCACCAGGGCAACGGGGATCCGATTCTGAAGATGCTTGGGAGCCGGTGCCCATCAGCCCCCAAACAAGGCGGAGACTCAAGAGAGCTGAGCAAAGGGAGGCTCCCTCGATTAAGTTCAAGAAGCAGTGACCAGCCACACCTGTGTCTTGGGCTATATAACTGCCTGCCTGGAAGCTTTCCTTTGCTTGTGGCAAACTTTCTACAAGCCCTCTCCTTGGCTTCCAGCACCTGGCTCCTGATACCTTGGATTGATCTCTCGGCCCCTGACCCCTGGATTTTGGACTCTGACTATGGCTTTCGCTTGTCGCTCAGGCTTAGGTAAATGGACCGCCTATGAGTAATTGCTTGCTTTGACTCCTCCTGGCGGGACTCTGCTATCTCTCCCTTCTCCTTGCTGGCTCGCCGCCCAGGTCTCTGACCTTGACACAAAAGTCCATACACGAAGCGAGGGTCAAGGTTTCCAGGAACACGAGGCAGGGATCCCGACACCAGGCATGCTGCTTCCACTAATAATACCAGTTTCTGCCATGACTTTTTCCATCCCTTTCCCTGTTTATATAGGCCAAGAGCCTTCCTCAGCTGTTTGCCTAATTGCTGAGTCCTTAATATAGAAGCACTCCAAGTCTCCTGGGCTCTCCCTTACGCTGGCTGCATTAAGTATTGCCCCTCTCGTGTCTCTGTGTTGTGGCTGCTGGGAAGGGTCCTGTCTGGGTCCTGAGATGGTGGCATGGCATCCTCCAACATTTCACAGTTGGAAACTGGGACACACGTGGCCAAGCAACAAGATGACGGTTGATGGGACATGAGCGAAAGAGATGGGGGCCTTCTCCTCGGTTGCCCCGTGACTCTGGAACCCCTTCCCAGGGCGGCCGGAACAGCCCCCTCCTCGTTGTCCTTCTGGCTACAAGCTAAAACCCTTTTTATTCAGACTTTTAATACAGAAAGTTTTTAAAGCATAGGCTAGGGGGTACTGTTCTGTTTGACTTTTAATTGCTATCTTTTAGTCTCTTTTTAGCTGTTTTAATTCTCTAATAGTTTAATTCTGTTTTAATATGCACTACTTGTGTTTTCAGATTATTTCAATGTGCAAGCCACTTTGAAGCCCGATTTTGGGCAAAAAGCAGGATAAAAATAAAGATGATGATGAGTGATTAATTAGGAAGAACATCCACTAGGAGAGGCTTTCACAGTTTGGGAAGGGCAACGCTCCATCCTGTCCTCTCCTCTCCCCCCTGCTGAGTTAATTGAGAGCAAATGACTTTTGGACTTGGAAGAATTTTACAAGAAGCAGCCGTGTTCGTTTCTGAAGAAATGGATCTATAGCCACAAAATCTCATGCTAAAATAAAAACCAGATAGTCTTAAAGGCACTGCCACGTTTCTTATTTTCTTTCTCCTCCTCCCTGCCTTCTTTTCGAACTACTTTTGAACATCTGCTTCGGTTTGCACCGACTAAAGTAAGCTGAAGAGGGACAGTGGGAGGAGAAGAGAACAGCTGGAACATTTTAAAAGCAGCTGAAAAAGTGGGATGGCAAAGGATTAATCAGGACTATCTTTGCTAAACCGGGACAGCTGGAGATGAGCGATCGTGTGGATTCCTAGGGGATTGGACTAGCTTTCGGGGTTCCTTCCAGATCTCCCATTTTACAGTTCAAAGCAGGTGCAGGTGTGCCACTGGTCTGCATCCCTCCCTTGGTCCCCGGGGCTCACAGCTGCCTGCCTCCGAAGGGATGCCGTGTACACCTTTGTGGCCAGGTAAGGCGTGTTGCTGGGAGGCTGTTATAATTTACGCAGCTTTTGATAATTTATTCAATTGTTGACGAATCTGTTGCTCCCATCCCACAGCCTCCACTCCAGCAACGCTTCCCTGATTCTCCCACCTGCAATCTGATGTTTGGTGCCCAAGGGACTGGAACACTGGTCTCATCACAGCCATTGCCGCCTGCCTCAAATATTTTCCAGCTGGTTTCCCATATGCAGAGATATTAATGTGTAGACAAGAGAGAAGGGGAGGCGGGAGGAGGGAAACGGACTTGTTTATATTCTTGAGAAACTGGGGAAGGGGGAATGATTTGCCTTTTTTTAAAAAAAAAAGCAATCTTTTTCTGAATAGCTTTAATTTTTGTAATGTGTATTCTACATCAGAGAAGAAAAATGACCCTCAGCAGCATTATTCAAATGATTTCTTAGGCTGCCTTTGCACATGAGGCTTTTTAGGCAATTGGTGATGCAGAATGTAGGAGACAGAAGGAAGAGTAATGCCTGAAAGCAAAAGACTTGTGATTGAGCTTATCAAACCCTTTAACCATGTCTGTGTCTGGGCGAAGTACCTGGGGTTACGATTTGAGTTCCCTCCCAAATCGAAGAGAGGAGAAGATAGACCGAGAGAAAGGAGAGAACTCTTTAATGCTGAAAAAAAAACCCACACAGATAATGCTTATACAAAGAAGCTACAAGACCACACAGAAACCCCAGCACGACACTTACACAACAACCCAGCCTTAGTATCACCAGAGCACCATTCGCATGATGGTAATTGAAAAGTGATGGACTGACAGCACCCATCTGCCTGACCCTCTGCGTCCAAAAGGTCCGCTTACCGGTGGAATCCTTGATACCAACAAGGGTGGATTTCTCTGCCAGCTCTCTTGGCATATTCCACCTCTCTCGTGTCTGTTCCAACTTGTGCCCCAGCTCTAGATGGGGTGGCCAGAAAAGGTGGGTGCATCTTCAGTGAGGACCAACAATGGTTTGGACATGTGCAAGAGACAGACTGGTTCTCAACAGATGCCCTGTGACGGGTACCTTCTTTGCCACCAGTCCCTTATGGGCACTGGGGTATCAGCGGCAAAAAGCACCTGAGGTGGCAACTTAGAGGGTACAAACCTGGCGCGCACCCCAACTTTCTGTGTCTCAGAGCCTTCAGGATACTCCAGATGAACCATAAAAATATCTGTGTGTCACAGTTTCACCAGACTGGAGAGCGGTGTTCAGGTGTCATCAAACCAACGGTCAGGGAGGAGGTCTGCTTCCAGCAGGCAGGGGCACCAAACACGACAGGCTTATGAGACTAGCCTTCCTCAACCCTCTAAGCAGTGTGGAGTGCAACAACCATGGCTGGGTGGGGATAATGGTAGCTGCATTCCCAACTCTACACCTGAAGACAGCCAGGCTGGGGAGGCCTGCCTCAGCCTCTCAGAACCCCACGCATCGGCTGGTAAAGTGCTTACGGAAAATTCTGAGACCCGCACAGCAGTTCCTGAGATCTAGGCCAAGCAGTGAGATCCTTGGGCAAGCTGGACAATGGTCTACCTGCTAAGCCTGGAATAATCCCTAATAATTCACACAGAATTTTCTAGGGAAGTCAGCCTGGGACTGAATGCCACATTGGTCCTTGCAGAGTTGTGTGCATGTGTGCGCGCACACACATTTCAAATGTACATGTATGGTACAATGTATATAGATGCACATATACATTCCAAAAATGGGGCCTTCTAGTGAAAGTTTCTATGCGGGTCTATTTCTGAGGCACTGAGGTCAGTAAGACAAGAGTATGCACAATTTAGAGGCGTACCTGGAGGTCTAAGGAGTTGCATCCCGCAAAAGATAAGAAAAACAAATCATTAGCTACTCCTAACTCAAAATGCCAGCAATATTTGATTCTGTTTGCGCTGAAAATCACTGGGCACAAAGTCACATTCTTTCATTTCCCTCTTTGGTTCCATGCATGCTAAAATGGGGTGGGCAAAGTACAAGCCGTGAACTGTATGCAGCCACCCAGGGCCGTTTTTGTGTCCCCCCACCCTGGGGTTTCCCAAATGCTCTCTAGGGAGGCATGAGGGTGACAAGGACACTTTTGCCACGTCTGGGCAGGGGGTGGGTGGGTCCCTGGGCCATTTTAGACCCAGGAAAAGCCCTTTTTTTGGGGGGGGGGGAATAAACAGTAAGTGATTCCCGGTCACTTCCTGTCATTAAAAAAGAGTCTTTCCTGACCCTAAAAACATAGCAACGATGCCCACCACCCCACCCAGAGGGGGTTGGAGTGGAACGTCTTGTTTTGTGAGGGAGCTGGGCTTGGGGTGCAGCCTTCAAAGGTCCCCGGGGGAGGCTAATGCAGCCCCTAGCCTCTCACAGTTGCCCACCCTGTGCTAAAATCTAGTACCAAAAATTAGGGGAATAAATAGAATTTACAAAAGAATAGAAAATCCCAGCTAGTGTTCCTAAACTCAGGTTTAATTTTCTCTTTCCAAGCCAGGTCTAGATCTGGGGAGGTGGAGGTGAGGAAAATGGAAAATCAATTATTTCTCAAGAACAAACCCACTAGCCTGCCCATGTCAGGGCAGCAGAGACAGTGGAAATGCACTTGATTCTATACCAGTGACATGGGTTCCCTTGTAGAGTCCTGGGAGCTACAATTTGATGAAGGTGCCAGGAATAGTATTAGATTTCTGTCCTCCATGCCTTGCAGAAAAGCCATGGAAAGATGTCTCAATTGATATAAAACCTGCTCCATATTGGTTTGATCAAATTTGCAGTGATGCTCATCAGGAGAGACACAGTGAATGCAAATGAGAGTTTGGAGATGGGTGGAATCAGAGTAAGCCTGTAATATTCCCAGGGTGGCATCCAGAATCACTTAGAATGATCCTCCTGAGCTGGACACCGAAAAGACTTCTTCTTAAAATAAGTAACTATTGGATTTTTTTTTTAAAGGGAAGCAACCTTACATTTAAAAAATGGGCCAAGTAACTACGACAGAGCTCTAGAAACTGAGAGCAACTGCACTTACTCAGTTTGGGTCTGTGAATGGGCTAGGTTCCACTTTTGCCCCCTAAAATCCAGTTTTCCTGTAATGGTCAACCTCTATTAAGGCATGTGCTTGTGCTGAGGTTCAGAATTGTCTGTAGACATCTGTGAGGAAGGCAGCACATCCTCACAACAGCTGCACACAAGGCCACACAAAAGCTTTCCTGTGCACACTGATGTTCCGGCTCCTGGTTGTGCAGCTGCAGGAGGCAACCATGAGCCAGCCAAGGGTGCCCCGGTGGGGCAGAGTGCACAGACCTGCTCTCTAGGTTAAAGAAAGTGTTGGGAAAAGAGGAGACCCATTGGAAAAAAATTAGGCACTGGTTATCCTAAAGCAGAGGTGGACAAAGAGCTACATATAGGCTACATGCAGCCACCAGGGCCCCAGAGAGTACAAAAATAAAAAATGGAGGGCTCCCAAATACTCTCTGGTTGGCAAGGGGAGGGGGCAATTTGTACCATATTTTTCATATACATCCCAGGCCATTTTAGGCCCAGGAGAGGCCCTTCTTTCTAAAAATAGGAAGCCTTTCCTGAGCCTGAAGAAGCTCAAAAAAGCCCCCAAATATGGTGATAAGTCTCCACACCAATAGAGGACATTGAGGGGCAAAAATATTTGATGTTTTTTGTAGCGAGTGAGGTGGGGATGTGACCCCACAAGGTCTCCTGGGGGCCTAAGGTGGCCTTCTAGCCTCTCACAATTTTCCACCCCTTCCCCTAACGGAATGCCTGTCTAGGGAACCACGGAGAGCAGCCTCTCCCTTTGAAATATCAGAGGGGGCTGGGGGGTGTCTCAAGACATGGCAAAACGAATGGCACAGGGAACCCAGAAGCCCACCTACTGGCCTTCCAACCTACCACAGAGGTCCCTCCTGACCCGGGAATTCTCTGATTGGCGTTCTCCATTCTGAAGAGGCCAGGGCAAACCCTTTCTCCTGACTCCCAGGCCACAGCCATGATAACCCACCACACAGTGGAAGGAGTGTGCTGCCACCACCATCACTCTCCTGGGACGTACTGTGGGGAACCGTGTGTAGAGGAGGACACCCAAGTGCCCAGTTACGGAGGTTGGAGTGCTAAGGTACACCCTCCTGGCACTCGTGCACCTCTTGCAGGATACCTGGCTTTGGCACCCCTGTCTTGCCATGGACTGCATGAGACTTTGGGCTTCACTGAGCTGGTCCTCTGAGCCGGCCGGAGCCATCGCTTATTCTTTAGAATCAGGGTCCGTGTCAGTCTTTGTTTGGACGCCTCGGCCTCCCTGGAGCTTGATGGCAGCTGCTTGCAAAGGAAGAGGGGGTACTAAGGAGAACCATCTGGCCATCTTTCGAACAATCCCCCGGGCTGGAGAGTGGCAGCCGGGAGGGAACCTGAGCCCCTTTCATTTCCGCTTCTGCTCGCTCTGCTGCACGCGCCGAGTGAGGTCGTCGATGCGGACGTTCTTCAGGTGTAAGAGGTGCTCCAGCCGGCGAACTTTCATCTGTAGGATCTGAGACAAGGCAAAACAAAGGCAAGGATATTGCTTCCCAGTGCTTTTTTCCTAGCAGTCCTGAAAGCTCCTGATGGAGAGGAGAAACGGTGCAAGAGAAGAGATGTGGGCCATCACGCAGCGGCAACGAATGCTCCAAGCAGCAGCACGCAGTTACTGGCTTCTCCTAGGTCTGTCTTGACTAGCCGGCCTAAGTCCTAAGATCTTCAGGGGAGGGCTTCCTCTGTGTCCCACCACTTTCAAAGACCTGTCTGCTGAGGACGCAAGAGGAGGCCTGCTTGGTGCCTCCTCTGTGGCCGTGACATTCCCTTCCAAGGGAGGCTAGGCTGGGCAGCCCCCACCCGTGCACCTTCCACCAGAAAGCAAAGGCCCTTTGTATTTAGGCAGGCATTTGGCAATTAACCGGTTGTGCAGAAGGTGGGTGTGCTTTACTTTTAGCCTCACTGTTATGGCAGGTAAATGTTTCTACACTGTTTTAAATTCATGGAGTTTGCTTTTCAGCCTTTTTAGTTATCACTTTTTTAGCTGTTCCTTCTTTTAACCTGGGCTGAAAGCTGCCTTGGGTCCCATGTCAGAAGAAAGGCTGCATTCCCCCATAGGAACACACTTTTGTTTTGAGATCTCCTGCGGAGGTCTATCTCACTGTCCCACCGCCGTCACAGGTACACCTGGTGGGAACCTCCTCGGTGGCTGCTCCCAGTCTTTGGAACACCCTTCCCAGAGAGGCTAAACCGGCACCCTCCTTACTATCTTTTAGAAAGCAAAACCCTTCTTATTCCAGCAAGCTTTTGAGAAATGATTTTTCAGAGGAATTATGCCTTGTATCATGTACTAGAGTTTTATTTGTCGTCGTTTTTATTTGTTTTAATTTTATGATGGCTTAATTGCTTTTGAAATGTTTTTATGCTGTTCATTTTTAACCATGTTTGTTTCAACTGTGGTAAAGCTGCTTGGAGTTCCACGCTGGTGAAAAAGCAAGAGTCAGACAGATAACAAAAGGCAAGATATAAATAAAATAAAAACCTATACACAAGTAAATTTCTGTGCAAAGAGACAAGCAAGAGATGCAAAGAGGGCATCACTGCTGGTGTTGTAGATAAATTCTGTGGCTAGGAAGTCAGTTAGCCTGCTTGCCTGCTTTCTTTCCTTTTCCATTTCCTCTCTCTCTCTCTCTCTCTCTCTGTCTCTCTCTTTCATCCATAGAATTAGCTTCCTAGGGATATTATTGAATCTCCTTCCTTCCTCTCCCTCCTACCTTTTACCCTCTTTGGTTTTTCTTTCTTTTCTTTTTTTTTTTTTGAGGGGAAAGAAAAAGTCTGAGCAGGCTGGGGCCCACAAAAACACCTAGCCTCAAGGCTGCCTTTCACCTACCCTGCTTTAAGGGGAGTGGAGTACCGAAGTGCTGCTGTTGAAGGGAACTCTACCCTGGCCCAGAAGCTGTCTCCCCCTCCTCTCAGTCTGTGTGCTTGCTTTCCACCTGCACAACCAGTACATTTGCAAAAAACCAAACCAAACAAAAAAACCCCAGTACATTTCATCTCTTAAGTAAGGATGGAGAAATGGATATTTGAAAACAGTGGGGGTTTTGTGCAAAATAGGGCGGTTTGGACAAAATCTCCATAATTTTCAACGACAAAAAAATTCCACGCATATTTCTCTGGAGAAATATGTCCAAAAACACTTCCGAATGTGCAAATAGCTGTCAGACACTGAGCAAAAGTATTGTTTTCCTCCTGCAGTGGGCAGAAAACAGTAGAAATTATTTGACTTAATGTAAGAGGACGAAATAGTCAAATAAGAAAGATGGCCCTGTATAAGATTTGGTCGTTGGAGCAGTCTTTTCCTGGGAGAAAAGAGAGGCAGAAAACACGAGCATCGTGAGGATAACAAGGTAGGACTGAGCACAAGGGCAGGTGGGAGACAGATAACACGCTCCCCTCACCTGAACCGTCTCCTGCAACGCCAGCATGGCTTGTTCCCGTTCAGCTAACTGGAGGCGCAGGTTGGCATCATTTTGTAGCGGCACAGTGTAGCTTTGCTGTCCTTTGGTCCCCCTGGAGATGGGAAACAAACAGAATCATTACAGTCTGCCCAAATGAGGATCTCCATCCCCTCAAATACATGTTCCTCCAAAATGACAGAAGGCCTGGAAACCATGAAGTCCTATGAGGAGCGGCTTAGGGAACTGGGGAAGTTTAGTCCGCAGAAGAGAAGGTGAAGAGGGGACATGATAGCCAGGTTTAAATAGTTGAAGGGATGCCCTATGAAAGATGAGGCAAGTTTGTTTTCTGCTACTCCAGAGACCAGGACGTGGAGTGATGGATTCAAACTACAGGAAAAGAGATTCCACTTAAACATTAAGAACTTCCTGATGGTAACAGCAGTTCGACAGTGGAATATGCTGCTACCTCAGTGGAGTGTGGTGGAGTTTCATTCTTTGGAGGTTTTTAAATAGAGGCTGGTCGGCCATCTGTCATTGGGAGTCCTCTGACTGCATCTTCCTGCATGGCAGACTGGAGTTGGATCGGATGGACCTTGGGGTTTCTTCCGATTCTAGAGTTCTATGAAAGCAAATGCCTCCCTATGTAGGTCTCTTTCATGCTACACAATGATAGTGTTTTGGTCTCACTTTAACTGTTGTGGCTGTTTCTTACAGAATCAGGTTTGTAGTTTGGTGAGTCCCTGGAGCTCTCTAGCAGCGAATTCATGAAATTACAAATACACAAATCCCAAGATTCCATAGGATGTAGGAGGCACGGCAGTTACGATAGTATAACCTGTACTTAATTAATAACACTTAATGACATCACCAGGAATCGTCCCTAGGTTTGGGCCCGGAAACCTCAGGGTCCAGGATGATCCTGAACTGGTAACAGGATTCACCACTCTGCTAGTATGTAAAATGGTTACCTCTCAGATCCAGGGGAGTCCTGAATATAGATCCCAGTGCTGTTGGGTTTGGACTTTGAAGCATAGCCTGCAAGAACCAAAACAGAAGGCATAAGGGGGCCTGTAATCCATTGCAAAGTCAGAACACATTTAGGAATCAGGGTTTCTGTCCAGGTTATTTCCTGGGGGTGGTAACTGTGGAGTGGGCAGGTGTCGGGGCCAGTTTTCTGCCCCGGGACCCTTGGGTACCTGGTGAGCCCCAAATGGCTTCCCCTCACTCCAAAGGAAGACACCAGAAGTTGACTCATAACTTTGAAAAACATATTGTTTGATGTTCAAGGGAGACCTCCAAGGTGAATTGGTCCTCCTAGGGCCCTTTCACATGGGCAGGAGGAGCCGAATTTTGCCCTTCCCAATCAGTTCAGGCAAGAGCAAACTGCTACAGCTTCTCCTAGCTTGTTTGTCCTTCCTTCTGCCATATGGAGCACTCTCTGAAGTGTCCCAGTTTCATCTGTGAAAAATTGGAGGGCCTGCTGGCAGGATTTAAGGGTCTTCCACACATCTCTGCTGCAGCCTGAAGAAAAATGATTTTTGCTGCCCCTCCCCACGCTTCCTGGGGATGGAGGGGGCAGTTTCACCACATTTTTGGGGGCCTGTTTCCTAACTGGAAGTGACCTGGAAATCATTTTGCCATATAAAGAGCCTTTCCCAGCTAGAAGAAAGGCCAGAAAGAGTTCCAGGCCATTCCCACCAAAGGGTAATTCAGATGATGCTCTTCTAACTGACCCTACCTGTATCCAGGTAGCCGGTCTCTTCCAGGGCCGAACGCATTCCTGTCTCCTGCATTGAGAGTCAGTGGGGGAAAAAATGTTTATATGCCAAACGTTAAGACTTCAATTCATCTCTTTGTCTATGAAAAGCATGCTCCCTATTAAAGCCAGTGCTATCTGTAGTGGTCCATGGTTTCCATCTCAGGGGTGGGGTTGAAGAATCCACTTTCGGATTTATTCTGAACTTTATAGGAGGCATCCAACTTTTGGGATTTGGGAAATCTTTTTTTTCTGTTTGAAGGACTTTATCTCCCCGTGTGAGAAGCCTTTCCCTTTGTCCCACTACTTTTCCCAATGGTAACAAAGGGGACGGGGAGGCCAGGATGGTCCCATCCTTGCTCTCCTTCCCCAGCAAGTGAAAACTTTCCTATTCTGTCAATCTTTTAGGAATTGGCTGTGATGGGCATTTAATAGTGTACTATTTTGTTGATGTTTTTATATTCTGCCTTCTAATGAATTTTAAATAGTTTTAACTCTATGGATTGTTTTTTTTTTTAAATAACATGTTTCTGTACATTTTTAAACTGTACTGGTTTTAATAATTTGTAAGCTGCCTTGAGTCCCAGTTTTGGGGAAAACGTAGGATATATGTATATAGGGAGTAGGCGTGTGTTCACTGATGTTCTGTAGGTTTTTAGTTTTTACTCATGTTTATAATGTGTAAGTCACCTTGAGTGCCAGCAGAGTCACCCTTTTACATTCACAGAGGTTAGGGGTGCAGGTCCCCGCAAAAGTGGCAAAACCACAAATATCCGTAGCACCTCTCCCCCCCAAAAAAAACATATATAACACACACACACACAAAAGTACAATGTATTTGAATGTGCAGCGGACAGCATGCCAGCTCCCTGGTTCTGCCATGAAGGCAGTGGAGGTTCCTTGCAAGGCAGAAGTGGGCAGCTGGTGGGGCTTGCTGCCTCCTCCACTGCTGCCCTGTGCCATTTTTAATAGAGACTTACAAGCCTCACTTTGCGTTCGCAGTCTCCGCAGTCTTGCAAGGCTTGCAAAGAGACTGCAAATGTGAGGTAAGACTTATAAGTCCCTATAAAAATAGCGTAGGGTAGCAGCGACGGCAATGGATTCCAGCTGCAGGAAAGGAGATTCCACTTGAACCTCAGGAAGGACTTGCTGGCGGTCAGAGCTGTTCGGCAGTGGAATCTGCTGCCTCCATGGAGTGTGGAGGAGTCTCCTTTTTTGGAGGTTTTTAAGCAGAGGCTGGATAGCCATCTGTTGGGAATGCTTTGATGGGTATTCCTGCATTGCAGGGGGTTGGACTCGATGGCCCCTGACGTCTCTTCCAACTCTATGATTCTATGGTGACAAATAATCTGCAAATAATCAAACCTGCAAATATTAAACCAGCAGATATGGAGGGCTGACTGTACTGGGAAAATGGCAAGATAGTATTCTCGTTACTTTTATTATTCCTGTTCCCAACAGAGGTTCAATATCCTGCACTGCCCTTTCAAAGTTCAGACTAAATCCCAAAACGGATTCCCCACCTTAGTAATACGCAATCCACCTGCTGCCTCTCAATGCTTCTCCCCACTCCTTCCTCCAGACCCATTCTTCAGGGGAATTCACCTTCATTTAAAAAGACACCCTGGCCATTCTGAAAGGAGGCTATTCCCGCCCCCTTCACCCTCACAGTTCGCTGCAGATTTGTTTCTGAACACGAGAGCATATTGTCAGAACAGGCCAGGGGCCGAGGAGAGAGAACGGGGCTGCGGCAACTGCCCCGCAGGGCAGAAAGGCCGTTGCAACGGGGCAAAAGGAAAGCAGCAAAGGAAAAAAGGCCCAGCAGACAGGCTCCCTCCCAAGGGTCGGAGAGCCAACCCAGGTCAACACACTGGTGATGAAGCTGTTAGGGAGAGAGGAGACCTAGAGAGAGCCTAAGGCAGGCGTTGGCATAGGAATCCTCCAGGCGGGTGACGGGTTGCCCCAAAAGACCACTAAAAATACACCAAAGCAAAAACAAAAACAAAAACAAAAAAATGAAAGGGGCTGCATGTCCACTTCTTGTTCTGCAAAACAGAGGCTTTTAAAAAAATATATTAAAAATACAATCAATTTTTAAGTGAAGTGCTCCTTTAGGGCTTCTCTAGATGGAGCAAAGGTTATCAGAGGTTGCAGTCTTTCTTGCCAGAGTTCCCCAGGTTTTTCTAATGAATCAAACCACATTTCTGCTGTTCTGGACTATGTTCTGGCAACTCCCAGCACTAACAACAACATTTTATTCCCAACATTTTAATTCTGAGACAATTTGGGGCCGAAAAATCTCTTCCCCACCCTTTTGGGGGGGGAAAAAAAAGAATTCTTACAGGAGTACATCAATGAAATGGCACTTCTATACTGTAACAACTACAACTCTTAAGAAAAGCTTTTTTTAAAAAAAATGCAGAGAATAAAATGTGCCTTTCAAGCAAGAGGAGCACCTTAGCAAAGCAAGGCCCAGTTTTTAAGAAAAATAAACTTTGGAAGAGCCCTGGCGCAGATCCAAGAAACTGCTAAAAAGAGTCTTCCAGAAAAGAATGGAAGCAGCAGGCACAGAAGCAAGAACGACTTGCAAAAGCTCGTGAAATCAAGGCAGTACATTGTGAGACATCATGCTTCTTTACACTTGTTTGAAAAGAAGCAATTTGTCCTCAATTTCTCTCTCTCTCTCCGGCAAGAAAAAGGATGGTTTGGAAAGTCTGGATGGGTTTGAGGATCACAAGTACCATCTTAGGCCCCAGATCATGACTACACCTTGTCTGCTCTTGACTTAATGCTTTGGATTCTCTCCAGCAGTTGGCAGCTGTGCTTAAACCACAGGCCAAGGTTACATTCAAAACCAGTTTCAAAGGATGCTCCAAGTGTCTTAGCACGCTCTTCGGTAACATGCCAGCAAGGCTGTGCTGACAACAGTGGCAATGGAGAAGCAAGGCACCTTTCTTAGGTTTAAATATTTGAAGGGATGTCATATGGGAGATGGGACAAGCTTGTTTTCTGCTGCTCCAGAGACCAGGACATGGAGCAATGGCGTCAAACTTCAGGAAAGAAGATTCCATCTAAACACTAGGAAGAAAGTCCGACAATGTTTGTCAATGGAATATGCTGCTGCCTGAGAGTATGGTGGAGTCTCCTTCTTTGGAGGTTTTTAAACAGAGTCTCGATGGTCATCTGCCAGACGTGCTTTGATTGTGTATTTCTGCATGGCAGAATGGGGTTGGACTGGATGGCCCTTGGGGTCTCTTCTAGCTCTACAATTCTATGATTCTAAGATAGCAGAAGCCCCTATAGAGAGACCCAAAGACCACTCGATTTAGGATTGCCGGATCAAATCTTCCAAAAATACAGGTTCCTTGGGAACTGCAGTGAAAAAACAGTAGAGCCAAGTTCCATACGCACCGACATTTCATAGATGAAAACTGGGACACATGCGGCCAAGCAACAGCAGAGTCCAGCCATGACAGCCAAAATTAGTAATGAGAAATTTCAGAGTGTGGTCAAGATGGCAAAAGTTATTCATGAGGAAGAACAAACAACCTGGAAGAGACCGCAGCACTTTGCTTTTGCCTGAGCTTACTGGGAAGGGCAAAATTCTGGCCTTGCTTCTCCTCTTCCACTGCAGAGTTAAGAGTGAGGAGGAGAGGAGAGGAGAGGAGAGGAGAGGAGAGGAAGGGGCAAAATCTTGCCCTTCCCAACAGACTCAGGCAAAAAGCAATCTGTTGGAGCCTCACCTAGTTTGTGTGATCTTCCTGATTAATAACTGTTGCCATCTTGAATGATGCACTGATGCTGTTCGGCCACACACGTCCCACTTTTCATTTTGGAAATGTTAAAAGGGTACGGCACCTCTACTCTTTAATAAACCAGCTCCGGCCCTGCTCCTATCATGTGTACTCGGAAGTGCCACCAAGTTCAAGGAGCAAAGACACCCTGAGAGCAGCAGCTCAAGTCTCTTGCCGTTGCAAAAAGGTTACGTGTGAGTTTCAGCTTGCCTGTAGGATACCACCACAAATCAAATCTTCCTCGTGGTTGTACAAAAGTGGGCAACTTCGGTAGGTCCAGAGGCCGACGTTTTACCCCAGGAACCCCCAGGAAGCCACAAGGACTGCAAAAATTGTTAGAAAAATTGTACAAAACCAAATCAGAAGTGGCCAGAAGCCTATCGCTGATTTGGAACAATGGAAAGTTTTAAAAAAGAAGTTAGTGCATAGAAGTATGGGAAGTGAGCTGATGGTCCCAGAAGTGGGGAAAATATACCCAATGGGCCATAAACAGCTCCTTCCCTCCTCCTCCTTTAAAAAAATCTTTTGCCCTGAAATGCCCTTTAAGGGGTCTCGGGGTCAGTTTTTGCTCTCCCTCATCTCCTTTTCGAAGGCGAAAGAGAGACCTTTTTCCACTTGGAAATCTTAACAGGGCACCTCCTGTTGGAAGAAGTGCCCCAAATGGGGGCCCAAAATGAGGCAAAATCCAAGAAGGCATTTGGGGTGCCGAAACAGCCAATTTTTGAAGCAGCTGTGGTGGGGGGATATGCTCCCTTTCTTCTGGGGGCATTGGCAGCGCAGTCCCCTAACCCTCACCCTGTCCTAGAGGGATCTAGGAGAGGTACTCTCTCCCCTATTCTTTTTCTGTTTAAAAAAAAAAAGCCTGGAAGCATTGGGAATCTGGAGGGATGGAGGGAAACACAAACAGGCTTGGGGGCCGGGTGGTCCCAGGACTACACTTGGTCCTCTCCCATTATCCAGGTTTCATGGATATGCTCAATACAGTTCATACGAGTTCATGGTTTTTATGCCAGCATGACTCAGCCCTGGCTTGGCTCCTGTTTTGGGTTGTGTCCAAGAAAGGAGATTCCACAGCATCTCCGAGCAGCTAATTCCATGGATGAATTATGCTCAGATTTGGTGCATCTGTTCTGTGACAGCCAATGTACATCTGCCTTCTGGTACACTATCCTTTATTAAGATGGTGAATTAGAGTTCCTCCTTTTTGCTGATTGCCTCTACATATTGGGACATCACCAGCAAGCACCACTGACTTAAAAGATCGCCATCATTTTGCTGTTTCAGCCACCTCTCTCATAGTAGTGCAGGTTCAGGAAAATGCAGGAAACTTTACAAATAAAACATCTTCTTGCTTGCCAAGGGTCACCTTGGCACTTTATCTCTGGAGTATACAGCAAATAAAACCATTGCTTCTTTTTTCCTCCCAGTCTCCAGGGAAAGTTGTAGGACACCACATCCTGTGTAGTATTTCCCCCTCTATCTTTTTTTATTTTCTCCTGCCAGACCTTCTCAAATACTGGCCATACCATTAAAAAAGGAGCTGCTGAAGAACTCAGAAATCTCTCTGCCTTGTTGCTTAGGGAAGAGAAACCAAAAAGTTACTAGCCTGCATGGATCAGATGATTAAAAACAAATTTGTACAAGCACTTGCTTCCGACAGATTGAGGTTGTGAATGTTTGGACCACACAAAAATTTGGTCTCCAAAACTATGCTATGGCCCTCTGCCACCCCAGGACAAATTTTTTAAAAGACTTTATTAGTCAAAAAAAAAAAAAAAACTTTAATTTTGGCTTAAAATGCTTCCTATGTCAGAGATTCGCCTGAGGGAGAGGCTAGCAGCTACTGGCTCGCTATATAGCTGCAGCCCCAGTCCCTGGAGCTTGGCAAACAGACAAGGTTAACAGGCATTTTGCATGAACGTTTAGCAGTTTTTGAGAGGGGGGCCTGGAGGGCTGTTTCAGTGCCCACTTAAGACTACTGCATATGGACGGTGAGCGAGTTGCTGCAGTCATGTTTGTCTTCTTGCTGGAGGATGTGGGTAGCTACACCTGCAAGTGCAAATTGGTTGCCCTGTCAGAAGACAAGGTCCAGCAACTTGAAGCCTGTGTATGTACTTTTCAAACTATTAGGGAGTGTGAAGTTTTCTTGGTTTGGTCAGACCTCACTTGGAATATTGTGTCCAGAAGGATATTGACAAGCTGGAAGTGTGTCCGGAGGAAGGTAACCAAAATGGCAAAAGGCCTGGAAACCAAGAAGCCCTATGAAGAATGGATTAGGGAGCTGGAGATGTTTAACCTGGAGAAAAGAAGGTTAAGAGGTGATATGATGACCCTGCTTTAATATTTGAAGGGATGTCACATGGAATATGGGGCAAGCTTGTTTTCTGCTGCTCCACAGACTGGGACACAGAACAATGGCTTCAAGCTACAGGGAAAGAGATTCCACCTGAACATTAGGAAGAACTTCCTGATGGTAAGAGCAGTCTGACAGTGCAATACGCTGCTCCAGAGTGTGGTGGAGTCTCCTTCTTTTGAGTTCTTAAACAGCAGCTGCATGGCCATCTGTCAGGAGTACTCTGACTGTATCTTCCTGCATGGCAGAAGGGGGTTAGATTTTAAGGCCCTTAGGGTCTCTTCCACCTCAAGAATCCCATGCTCACCAGGCACAGTCTGGATAGAATCATCCTGTTGTCTAGAGGCCCAGTTTGATCACTGCCTGCGAGGGGATCCTGGACTCCTTCAATGAAAGGGCAGGAATGCTTCTCTGCTGTACATCACTGGCTGCATCATTTAGCACCAACAAAACTTATCTTAAAGCAGTAAAGTGAGCCAATGTTTGGCTCTTTGGAAGGTCTGGAACCAGACAATGAATTCCAAAATGGAACAGTCCTGCAATTTGTTTGAAAGATGAGTTGCTGTGCCCAGCAGCTTCTGGGAGAGACAAATCACCCTTTCTGTTTGGCTAGAAGAGGAGCAGTCTGGAGGGGGTACAGGGCAGAAAAGCAGTCTTGGAGGCTATATGGCCATACTCTGCCCATGCCACTTCTAAGTAATGCCCCAAAAACCCTTCCCCCCATGATGCAGTGCTAACATTAGGAGTGATTCCTGCTTGTAAGTCCAATACTCTACCTCCCTCCTATTGCAACAGTCCATCAGTTCTTCACTTTTTTCTCCATCATTCCTTGACCAAAAGAAAAAAAAAGAGTAAATCCATCCAAAGAAGGGAGTAGAGGTAGAAGGAGACTTCCTTGAGAACATAAGGCAATGGCCAGGCAGGCAAATGAACCCATGGTTTATATAGCTTCAGTCTGCAAAATCTGGGCCTTTCAGATGCTATGGCATTTGGTCCAACAAGGGGCATGCCTTTTATTGCTGTAAGATTCTTTCCTTTGGGAAATGGCAGGTGACCCTTTTGGAGGTGCCGCCTTTTAAGAACGTGTAGCTTCTGGCAATCCTAACCCACACCCAGCCCTGTTTAGCTTTGGCTCAGACCAAATCTTAGAGATGTTATCTTTTTGGACTGTAACTCTCATAATCGCTAGCCAGCATGGCCACTGGGAGATTCTGGGTGCGGTAGTCTTTAGAAAGTAAGATTTCTGAGTTCTGGCTCCAAGAGACTGAACAGAGAGGAGAAGGACGTTCTCAAGCAAGCTAAGGAGCAAAGACAGAAGAAGATGAAGACCTGGGGCAATGGAGTCTGAAAGGAGCAAAGGCTACAGCAGCCCACAGCGGTGGGTGGACGGCCCTGGAAAGAAGCAGAAAGGGAGAAGGAGGGAGGGATGAAAAAGTTTCAGCAGCTTTATACTGACTTTTGGTGCTGGCTGTATGTGTAAATACATATGTAAATATGTAAATACGTATGCATATACACAGGTTGAGCCTCTCTCATGCAAAATGCTTAGGATCAGAAGTGTTCTGTATTTTGGATTTTTTCAGATTTTGGAATACAGTACCTTTCTGGAATAGCCTCACATCTGATTCGTTTGCTGCTTGTGTTGTGTATGAGATGCGAGGCTGGAGAGAGACAGAAGATCTGGGAAATGGCGAGATTCCACAGCTCCCGCCATTTCAAAGATCCTCCGTCTCTCTCTCTTTGCTGCCAGGTGCCCACTTCCGCCCTCGAGATGGCAGTGGTGGTGTTCCTCTGATCTAAGAGATGAATGAGCAGGAGCACCACAGCCTCTGCCTCCAAGGCAGAAGCGGGCAGCTGGTGGCAAAAAGAGAGAGACTGAGGACCTGAGAGATGAACAAGCAGAAGTGCCGCAGCTACTGCCTTGAAGGTGGAAGCAGGTGGCTGGCAGCAAAAAGTTTCAGGTTTTGGAGGTTTGGGGATTTCTGGATAAGGGAGGCTCAGCCTGTATGTATACACACTTACAGGCTAGCATCCTATTAGCGGCATACACAAGTGTATGAACCCCAATTTTGGGGAAAAAAGCAAGATGTAAATAAATATCATTACAATAAGTCAGGCTTATGCCTGTATAAGTCTTTGTTTGTTTGCTGCAGAGGTGGGCTTTCCATTTCTCCTGCCACAATAACCAAAGTCCCCTTGTGCAGACTTATGGCAGAGCTCCCCCTCCCTTGGCCATCCTTAGCCTGACAGAAGGCAGGAGGACTCAGAGAAGCATGGGGCTGCGTCCCCACAGCCGGTTGCGAAATGATTACATCAGACTCTGAGATCTCCAGAGCAACCTGGCAGACCTCAGCTGATGATGAACTGTATTTGCCGGTGTATGAAACAACACCATGTGTAAGATGCACCCAATTTATGCACTGGGGTATAAGATGCGCCCCATTTTAAAACAGTATTTTTCAGGGGAAAAGTGAGTCTTATACACCAGCAAATACAGTAATTGCTTTGCACCAGGCCTCAAGGACACAGCCAGATCCTTTCCTGATTCCCCCTCACTAGGCATAGAATAGAAATGGGGGGCTCCAACAGCTATAGGGTAGTTAATGGCTCAGCGTAGTTCTGCAGGGAGACCTACTAAGGCACACTGAGCCATGCAGGACTGTGGCCATCGAGAGCCAGTATGGTCCAGTGGCTTGAGCGTTGAACTAGGACTTTGGGAGGCCAAGGTCTAAATCCCCACTTGGTCATGGAAACCCAGTGGGGTTACTCTGGCAAGTCACACTCTCTCAGCCTCAGAGGAATGCAATGGCAAGCCTCCTCTGAAGTAATCTTGCCAAGAAAATCCCATGACAGGTTCACCTTAGAGTTGTCGTAAGTCAGAAATGACTTCAAGACAGATAACACACACACACACACAGAGCCACCCCATTCTGCCTCCAAACTGGAACTGCTTTTACACTGTATGTCCTGGTTCCCTTTTAAGTGAAATTCTCCTGCACACAAAACAAATCCCTTGCAGATAGAGGTCTAGATTTCAGGATGAAAAGGCATTCAATTAGCCTTCTTCCTAACATGCCAGCTTTGAATGTGCAAGGATATGTATGTAACGGAGGATTCAGCGAGTTGCTCTTTGGAGAATGAAACCAGTTTCTGGAGAGGCAGACTGTGTGCACTTCTTTGCTTTCAGAGAGGTAGCTGCATTAGTCTGTTGCTACATAAAAAGGAAAAAGGGAGAGGGGAAGGAAGAATGCTGCAGCACTTTTAAGACTAATCAATTTCAGCATGACCTTTTGTGGATTTCAAGCCCTTTCTTCATACGCAATGATGGAGGGAGTATCAAACTTCAGATATATTACTAGTGATACAGTTGTGGGGATTGAAAAAGAACATTACAGAATACAGAATGTAATCCGATTTGCATATCCTAATACACTCTAATCCCACCTCCATAACTAGGTAACCGCCAATATACCTGTAGTTTGACATTAATTCCATCAGTGCATCTGAAGAAGAGAATTGAAATCCACAAAAGCTGATGCTAAAATAAGCCAGTTAGTTTTGAAGTTGCTGCACAATTCCTTTCTCCCCCTTCCCTTTTCCCTTTTTATATACTTCTTTCCAGTGCAGTTTCTTCTCACCTTATAAGCCATCTGCCCAAACTTCTATGTAAATCTGCCAACTGGGAATACATTGTGATGAAACACTGGAAAGCGTCCATGCAGGCTTATGCCATAAAGAGAATTTCTTAGTCTCTGAGGTGCTGTTTTCTCAGATCGAACCAACAGGCATGACACAGCAGGCTGGACACCTCGGTGAAAACTAGACCTCTGTTTGCCTGGGACATCTGTTTCTAGGATCCTGCACTCAGGCCTGCAAACCTTTTCCCCCAAGTATAGCTTTCTCTGCTAAGAGAAACGTGTAACAGGCCAGACAGGCCATCTGATGGCTCAGCCAGATTTGATCCACCTCTTCAGATCTATCTAACTTTTCGGAGATTTTAATAGTGCAACACATCAAGAAATCGTTTGGCATAACAACAGTAATTTGAGTCTTGTTTTAATGGAGGATCCCTTATCCGTGAACATCCATCATTAAGGCTGAAGCCTTAATCTTCCTTCTGCTTTCTCTGTCCTTTGAAAGAGCAGTTCTGGAAGCTGGAAGCTGACACTTCTGCCCTCTGCTGCCTTCCAGAAAGATAGCAAGCGGGAGGACTGGGTACAGGCATATCCCAGTTAACAAAGTAGATGTGCTCCTCGGCATGGCTTCTTTAACAGAAAATTTGGTACCAGAGGTAGAAATAGCACAGAAAGTACAAGGATGGGTTCCTACACCACAAAAAGAAGAGCAGTCTACATATTTCAGCAAGATTTTTTTATCCAAAACTAACAATATGTACATCTGAGATGAAACAACCAGATCAGGTAACCCCTGCACAAGTAAACAGAAACATTTTGAACCTTTTAGAGTGCACTTGAAGGCTTCTTCCAATGGCACTCAGAGATTATTTTTTTAATTTTCCTTTTACCAGCCTTGACTTTTCTTAAGATTTTCATTTGTGTGGCCAGATTTATGTTTGTTTTTAACATGCTGGGGATAGCCAGTGAGCAGGCTTATCTGCTTTCTCTCTTTCTCCTTGTTTTTCTGATCACATATGCCCAGTAAGGAATTCTGGAAACAGATGCTGTTTGCCTTACCTCCTGTAGATAGGCAAACACCTAGACAGGCTTGCAAGAGTTTTCATGCTGAGGGATGATTCAGTGATAATAGTCAGGAGGAGAAATTTGCTTTCCCCCTGACGAAGTCTGACACCTGATTCTTGACTTTTCCAGCTTGCTAGAAATATATGTTTTTGCATTTTCTTTGGCCAGCATGACCTGTGCAAACTCATCTCTTCCAACGCATCTTCTCTGAAGCTGTGAAGCGGAGGAACAGATGGGCCAGGAAACTTTAGAGACACCTTTGCTCCAACTTCATAGCAATAGCAGTTACATTTCTATACCTCTTATCAGTGTAAAACACTCCCTAAGCTGTTTACAATGTGTTTAGCTAATTGCCCCCAACAAGCTAGGTACTCATTTTACTGACCTATGGAAAGACGGAAGGCTGAGTCAACCCGGAGCCTGACAGGATCAAACTTACATCATTGTGGCTGCAGTACTGGCATTTAACCACTGCACCACCAGGACAAGACCTTCATAGGGTCTTATACAACATTTTCTTGGCTTGGTTATACTTACTCAGTTCTGCAACATCTCATTTCTTATTTTGCTGTTGCTTTCACGGTAGCCAGGTAGATTCTTGCTTCCAGTGTTGTTAGTTGTTATTTCAATGCAGGGGTGACAAACCGGTGGGATGCGGCCCCACCTGGGCCGTTTTTGTACCCCCAAATCCCATTAAAAAAAAACCTCTAAGGCAAAGTGTTCTTTGTTAAAAATGTATCTACAAGTGGGCAAAATTAATAACCATCAGCCTGCTAATGTTGAGCCCTGCCCCGTTACAAACAGTTCTGGAGTTCCTTGAATGTACATTCTTCAGATATTAATAAAGATTCTGGCTATATTGCTCTGCAGTTCCTGCCCTAACCAAGTTCAGAAGCCAACTATTTCAACTTTCCCAGACACACAAGGGAAAACTTGACCTGAATTATCTATACTTAATCCAGGACGTTCTAACAAAAGTAACCTGGATGACGGAATGGATCTGTGGCAAGTATAACATCAGGTGGCAACTGCTGTCTACTGACCTGATAGGAATTGGAGGATATCTTAGCCTGCCTTTGCTTCTCCTCAATTTTGTGCCTCAGTGGGATCAGCACCAGCTCCACCACCCCAGGGGTGCACTGAGCAATCTTCCGGACAACGTCTTCAGGGACAGAGAAGTTCAGCTTGCTCAGTACTTTCCTGAAACAGTGTAAAATGTGTGAAGTCAGGTTTCTTTCTAAAGCCAGCTGGTACAGCAACAGCCATCACAAGGCTTTTCAAGTGTACGTACTAGTGTGGCACATTGGGGAAGAGAGACGAGGAGCTTACCATACTGTGTATCTGGTACATCAACTCTTGGGAGTAAATAAACAGCTCTGATAATATTTAGATGATATGCCAACACTGAATGAACAGTTTTGCTTCTTCTTGTGGCAAAACAGGGTGAAATCCACACTGAAATAATCAGCTCTCGTACTCTATTAAAATTTTGATACTGATTTTTGAAATCCAGCATTTATTTATAATTCGGCTCACAACCTTCAAAACACTGGGTAGAAAATCTAATACAGAATATTGCATTTTATCATCTCTGATCTCTAAGGTCTTCTTTGCACTGAAGTACACAATTATAGCACTATTGATACCATTTTAATTCCCATGCTTCCATCCTGCAGAAAACTAGGATTTATAGTCATAAGCTCTCTCTGGCAGAGAATTCTGAATACCTCATAAAATGACAGATTCCAGGATTTCACAGAGTGGGATCAAAGTGCTAGAACTGTGTAGCCTGAAAGAGACTTGCATCTCCCATTATAAGAGTCTGAACTCAGAACGTGCCTCAAGGATACCAACCTGTTCAGATGTCCCCAGTTGGAGAGTTTCTGCTGGGTAGAATTAGCTGGAGCATAATTGTGCATTTCCACCATTTTGGGGAAGTAAAACTTCACCACTTCAGCCACCAGAACTGGTTGGAAAATAAAAATGAGAAGCATGAACAGGAGCAGCTGTTAGTATTCCAAAAGCTGGTGGTGTCGCCACATCCCTCTTCTGTTCATCACCCAATTTCCCCTCTGTTCCACTCAGAAGCCCTACTGCACTCTCACACTAATTTTATACAAATACGTATGTGTGCGTGTATGTGTGTGTGTGTGTGTGTGTGTGTACACACACACACACACACACACACAAATAAATATACAATGGCCAGAATTCACAAAGGCTGTTATGAATGTGTAACCTAGAGTTATGCATTTGTGACTGGTTTGTATTCATAATCCCTACATATTCCCCATTTAGGGGACACACAGGTAAACATGAAAGTCCTGCAGACACTACTGACTGGGCAGCAGCTGCTGTGATCACTGAGGGTCTATTCCCCTGTCAACTGGGAAGCAGAGGACTAATGTTCCTACCTCGTCTTGCAAGCAATCTCCAGTGTGAGGGAGAACTGGGACAGGCACCCCATTTCTGGCTGTTGCACTGGAAATCAATTTCGGGGGGAGGTGGGAACATCGATCAGCAGCTTCCAGATTGACAGAGGAACGGCTCCCTCTTGCTCACAGCTACTACTGCTCAGTAATTGGGGATGGGGGAGTCAGGCCAGAGATGTTACATAGGTGCATAAATACGGTTGGTTACACATTTATAATTTTCTTACTGAATTTCAGTCTTAATTTATGTCTCGACTTTCTCCCAGCATGGGGTTCACAGTGGCTTAGAATCATTTAAAAAACATAGTACAATTTTAAAAACTATTAACATAAAAGTTAAAACATAATTAAATCAGACTTCTATTAAAAAAAAACCCACAAGTTTAAAGTATAGGTTAAAAGCAGTTTAAAAATACATTTAAAACATAATAAAATAGAAACACACCACCACCCATTAAAAGCTCCACCTGCCTCAACATATTAAAAACCAAAGCCCTCCACGATAAAAAGGTCTTTACTTCCCAGCAGAAAGACATCAGAGAAGAAGCCAACTGGACTCCTTAAGGAAGAGTCTTCCACAAGTTGGGAGCAGGCACCAAGATGGCTTTCTCCAGTGTCCTCATGGGATTGTGCCTGCAACGGTGGTGGGACTGAAAGAAATGCCTTCTTTGCAAATCTTAAGGTTCAAACAGGCTTGTACAGGGAGATACAGTCTTTAAGACAGTCTTGATCCAAGCTGTGTAGGGCTTTAAAGGTGATAACCAACACTCTGAATTCTGTTAATTTAGGCTCACAGCTGAGTGACTGAGCACCTGATTTGCATGCAGAAGGTCTTAAATTCAGTCCCCACCATCTCTGATTGAAAGAAGCTTGGGGCACCAGAGTCAGGGAAATTCTTGAAATTTGTGTGTGACCCTGTAGATCCAATCCCTTCTGATACCGGATAATACTAGCCAAGACTAGCCAATACAGTTCTAGGCAGTGTAAGCAGAACTCCAGTATCCAGATCAAGGGAAGTAGTGGTGTCACTCTCTCCTGCATTGGCCAGTTCTGGGCACCACAGTTCAAGAAGGATATTGACAAGGTGGAACGTGCCCAGAGGAGGGCAGCCAGGATGCGAATCCAAGCCCTGTGAAGAACAGCTTAAGGAACTGTTAAAGGTAGGTTTAGTTTGCAGATGACTGAGATGCCACGTGATGGTCATCCTTAAATATCATGTAGAAGAGAGAATGAGCTTGTTTTCTTCTGCTCCAGAGATGAAGACATGGGCCACTGGTTTGAAATTCCAAGAAAGGAGATTGCATTTAAACCTTGAGGAACTTCTTTACTTTAAGAGCTGTTTGAGAGGAAAACTGACTGTGAACTCTCCTCCTTTGGAGATCTTTAAACAGGCTCGATGGGCATCTTTCAGGAGTGCTTCAGGTGTGCATTCAGCATGGCAGAATGAGGTCGGACTAGATGGCCCTTGGGGTCTCCTTCCACTCTAGGATTCTATGACAAGACTCATAGGGACCATTTAATCATGCACAGTTGCTTGCAAAGCAGAGAAAACTTACTAAGAACAGATTACCTTGGAACATGAAAGCTTCTCCTTCATTGGTGCTTTTTAAGCAAAGATCAGATGGCTACCTCTCAAGGGTGCTTGACTGCAGATTCCTGCACTGGCAGGAGGTGGGATGAGATAATTCTTGAGGTTCCTTCAACTCTTCCAACTCTGTGATTCTGTTTGCGCTGCAGTCCTAAAAATCCTTTGACCAGCAGAGACAATGACCTTGCTTGTTGCAGGACCTGGGGAGGTGCAGTCTAAAAAAGGGGCACTTCTTCCAAACTCTGGATCTTTTTCCCCACTGCATCCTGAGTACGCCCACAGAAAACTTCTCACTGTGCGGTTCATCTTCTTGGCCATGTGAGCCACAGATTTCCCATGGGACAGGACATGGCTTGTGTGGTGTATAAATGTGTCTGGAGGATGAACTTTTTGGGCAAGCCCAAGGAATTTTTGCTGCTGTTCTGAGCCCAGTACAAACTTCTAACAGGACCTCCCTCCATGGCTAACACTCTCACACAATTGCATGAGTCATTAACGAAACGTCTAGTTTAATCTGTAGATTAAATTGCTTACATTTCTGAAAATATATCATAGAATACTTAGCCCATCTGTCCATCTCCATCTCATGAGTCAGCATGGTCTAGTGGTTTTTGTGTTAGACTAGACTCCAGGAGACCAGGGTTCAAATCCACATTCAGCCATGCAAGCCCACTGGGTAACTTTGAGCAAGTCACACACTCTCAGCCTCAGAGGAAGGCCAGGCCAAACCTCCTGTGAAGAAATCCTGAGAGGCGGCATTATGTAGTGGTTTGTGGGTTGAGTTAGGATTCTGGGAGACCAAAGTTTGAATCCCTGTTTATCCATGGAAACTCACTGGTGACCTTGGCCAAGTCACACTCTCTCAGCCTCAGAGAAAGGGAAGGCCAAACCTCCTGTGAAGAAATCCTGAGAGGCAGCATTGTGTAGTGGTTTGTACGTTGGGTTAGGATTCTGTGAGACCAAAGTTTGATTCCTTCTTCCGCCATGGAAACCCACTGCGTGACCTTGGCCAAGTCATACTCTCTCAGCCTCAGAGAAAGGGAAAGGCAAATCTTCTCTGAACAACTCTTGCCAAGAAAACCCCAGGGGAGGGTTTCATAAGTCAGAGTCAACTTGAAGTCATATAATGACAATGACAACAACAAAACACTTACCCACTCCATCTGCTACTGTTTTGCTGTCTTTGAATCACCATTAAATAAAGTCTTATGAACACTGCTCACTCTCTTGGAACTCTTTGGTTTGTCCTAATAAAGGTACTATCCTCTCAAAAGTGAGATATCTTTTTAAGCTTCTGATGTACCAAAATGGTTGGAAATATTTTATATTTTTAAAAAAATATTGTACCAATTCACTTTATAAATTTTTCTTTTTCTAGCATTTTTCATCCTAAAAATCACAAAGCTGATGTCTCTTATAAGTTCATGTGTGACAGACAAAATACCTAGGGAGAAAAGGAGGCACTGAAAATACACAGACAGACAGACAGACAGACAGACAAATAGCAATTTCTGTTCTGCAACAGAACATTTGCTGCTTGTGGTAAGTCCACATTTGCTGCTACAGGTTTCTGATGTTTGTTTCTGAGAGAAAAAAATCTGCCATGCTAATAGTGTGCAAAAATCTGTAGGTCTATGTACACTTCTCTGAATGTTATTATGTTAAACTATATATACCTGTGAATGTGAAAAGAGATGCCTTTTAAAAGACTCCATTACATGTTTCGATCAGCTTATCAGTGCAAAGAGGGCTACGTTACCATTAGCATTCCACAGTTGCTTTGCAAGCATCTACTGTTAAGGTAATTGTCCCTGTCAATATATTTCTGGGTTAAATTTATTCGACCTCAAATGTTTATGGTCCCCAGAACACCTCAACCATGTGCGGCATATCTGCAGAACAAGGACAATGTAAGGCATCACCTGAGCCAGGCTGCACCCACAAAGAATAAATCTGCTGGCCTTGAATCATAGAATCATAGAAATGTAGAGTTGGTAGAGACCCCAGGGGCCATCCAGTCCAACCCCTGCCATGCAGGAACACCCGCAAAGCTCTCCCGACAGATGGCCATCCAGCCTCTGCATAAAACCTCCAAAGAAGGAGACTCCACCACACTCCCAGGCAGCATATTCTACTGCCGGACAGCCCCGACTGTCAAGAAGTTCTTTCTGAGGTTCAGGTGGAATCTCCTTTCCTGCAGCTTGAATCCATTGCTCCTTGTCCTGGTCTCTGGAGCAGCAGAAAACAAGCCCTCTCCCTCCTCTACATGGCATCCCTTCAAATATTTAAACCTGGCTATCATGTCCCCTCTTAACTTTCTCTTCTGCAGACTGAACATACCCAGCTCTCTAAGTCTATCCTCATAGGGCTTGGCTTCCAGGCCCTTCACCATTTTGGTCGCCCTTCTCTGGACCTGCTCCAGCCTGACCATGTCCTTCTTGAATTGGGGTGCCCAGAACTGGACACAGGATTCAAGATGAGGTCTAACCAAAGCAGAGTAGAGTGGTACCAGTACCTCCCTCGATCTAGACACCATACTCCTATTGATGCAGCCGAGAATTGCATTGGCTTTCTTGGCTGCCGCATCACACTGCTGACTCATATTCAGCTTGCAGTCTATTAAAACTCCTAGATCCCTTTCACACGTACTGCCATCCAGCCACAAGCTGCCACAAGAACCAGTTGCTTTCTAAAATGCAAATGAATTGCTGGGCAAGAGGCATATCTCTGGAGGGAAATTGGTTTCCATAAATTATATCAAGTGTGGTCAACAACTGAGCCTTATGGATTTCTGGAAGGAAAGTGAATACTGCTTAGAAGCATAGAATGTTAGAGCTGGAAGGGACCACAAAGGCCATCTCCTCCAACCCCTGTCATGCTGGAATCCACAAGTAAAGCATCCCTGGACAATGTCCATCCAATCTTTGTTTAAAGACCCCAAAGAAGGAGAATCCACTGGAGTTTAAGGGAGGAATTTCACATGAAGTCTTATAGATTAAGGTGCTCATCATTATGTATTTTACTAAAACGCGTTGCAACACATATGAGTCCATTTGCAACCTCGGTTTATCCCCTTTGGTAATCTGGCAGGGTTGTCAGTTCAGACCACCCCCACTCGGCCCTGAGATTCCAAGATCAAACCCTGAGTCCTAAGGACATGCCACCTTGTGAACTCACAGATAGTCCTGGTGACATCACAAGGTGCAGCCCCAATGATGCCATTAAGCATGATTCATTACACGTTAACTACAGTGGCACAGAGGATACCATTCAATTTTTTTAAAAAAAGTCTAACAAACAAGAAAAAGATATACAATGGGCCCTTGGTATCTGCTAGGGTTTAGTTCCAGGACCTCTCGTGGATATCAAAATTCCTGGATGCCCAAGGCCATTTCCACACTAGACTGTTAAAGTGCTGTTATTCCAATATCAACCTCCTATGGAATCCTGGGTTTCCAGTTTAGGGTGTAGCATTTAGAATTCTCAGCCAGAGAGCTCTTGGGCCTCAGTAAACTACAAACCCCAGAATTCCACAGGAGGTTGAAAGTGGAATAATAGCACTATACCAGTGTAGGGTGGAAATGGCCCCGGTCCCATTATGTACAGTAGTGTAGCAAAATGGCATCCCTTATATAAAATGGCCAAATCAGAGTTTGCTTTTTGGATATTTATGTATTTATTTATTTGGAATATTTTCAAGTCGTGGTTGGTCGAATCCGTGGATACAGAATCTGTGGATATGGAGGGCTGACTACTGTATATATACATTTTCAAGGGAGTGCTCTCACCCTGAGATTCCTCACCCTCTCCCCAAGGACTGGAGAAGAGGCTCAATGCCAGGTCACCACTGAGAATCCTACCCTCTGGGCTTTGGTAAGGTGCACCCCTCCTCCTCCATCCTTGGACCCTGATCACAGGCAGAAGCCCTGAGGCGTATTCAAGGCTGGCATAGGTTGCTGAGCATTTTGGTAAAGTCCATCTGATGAGCATCTTCATTTGTAAGGGTTTGGGTGAGAGACCTTCCTTAAACTGGAGCTCAATTAGTAGCGATCTTCCTCTTCCTGCCAGAAATCCAACATCACACTAGCAGATGTGGCTAGATTTCCCCTGACACCGTTCCCCCTGAAGCTCTCCATGCTGTCCAAACATTGTCTCTGGAGGATTTCACAGCCCTCTGGAGCAGATTTTGAGCCAACCCTTCTGGAGCAGGTTTAGGGAGAAGGGAAATTGTCTGCCCTCTGAGTTCCACTGGCAGAAGCCATTTCATGTGCAGAAAAGAGAAGCATACTTGCCTTTCAGTTTTACAGTTTGCATTTTGTAGCTTATAGAACACAAAGGAGTTTTAATTCTTACAAAAGGAAAGTATAGAGACTTAGGTGTTTCAAAAGAGAAGGAACACAGGACTGCAGCAGAGAGTGGTAAGTTTAGAAGGCAGATTCTTAATCAGCTACAGAGTGGAGATACTGAAGGACAGAAAGCGAGCAAGAAGACAGTACAACAGTGGCTCAAACATCCATTCACTTGCTTATTGTACTGGGCCTCTAACCTGTTCCATCCGTAACATGGGAGCATGAGTGACAGAATACATTGCATGTACTTTATTCCTCCTGGTTACTAATCACCAAAGGCCACTATGAATTAAAAATATTGAACATGGCCAAATCTTATACTAAGCCTACAAAGAAGAAGCAAATATCACCTCTCTCTTTCTTTGAATATAGGAACCAGCCAGATACTGAATCCAATTTCACATTACACAGTTCAGCCACTTTAACCACCATAGTTCCATCCTGTGTAATCTTGGGATTTCTAGTTTTGCGAAATATTTAGATCTCTCTCTGCCAGAGTGCTCTAGTGTTAGTGTTGTTGTAGCAGCAGCAGCAGCAGCAGCAGCAGCAGCAGCAGCAGCAGCAGCAGCAGCAGTGTTGTTGTGTTGTTGTCGTGTGCCTTCAAGTCCTTCCCAACTTATGGCGACCCTAAGGTGAATCTATCACAGGGTTTTCTGGGACTGAGAGTGTGTGACACACCCAAGGTCACCCAGTGGGTTTCTACGGCTGAGTGAGGAATCAAACTACTGTGCCATGTTTGAAGCTATAAATCCTGGGATTTTGTAGGATGCAGCCATGACAGTAAAAGCAGTATCATATTTCCCTAAGCGTGCAGCAAGTAAAAGACCAGCACAGTATCATCTTGCCCTCGTTCGCACTAGCTCTCCAGGGACCGAAGCAGAGAGTCCACTCCCAGGCCCAGTGCTTGAGACCCATTAAAAACAGTAGAGATCTCTGAATTCGAACCAGACGCTCTTGTCATGCAAAGCAGATCCCTTGCCACCAAGGAATGCTCTTCGCAGCCTTCTCTCTCATGCAAAGCTCTCTCTTGAAATGGGGGAAACAACCCCTTCTTGAACAAATATTTCAGTCAGTTTTGCAAGGAATTAAAACGACCTTTTCTCAACATGATTGCAAACAACAGGAAACGTGTGGTTTTATGTGTGGCAGATGGAAGGGGTGTGCCTATGCCTTTCAGCCTCATGTCACCTAAAGCAATTGTTGCTCATCACCCGAGGCATGGCCTTTATGCTTTGAGGCCCCTCCTTAAACTGCAAACCCCAGGATTCCATAGGATGTTGAAAGTGGAATAATAGCACTATAACAGCCTAGTGTGGAAATGGCCTTAATCTGCAATGTACCATCTATTCAGAGTGAACTATCTTTTCTATACACTTCCCCCTGCAAAGACTTCAGTTCATGCCTTGGTCATTTCCTGCCTTGAATACTGGGATCTTCTTTTGGCTGGCCTTCCATTATCTCATCTTAGCTCTCTGGTCTCTGTTCAACATTCTGCTGATCAGATTATCTTTCTTGCCCACTTTTTGATCACCTTTGACCACCCTTCATTATTTACCTATTACTCTGAGGATTCACTACAACCTTCTTGTTTTAACTTTCTAATCCTTACACGATCTAGCTCCTCGTATCTTGCAGTTCTCTTTTTCTTTTTGACAGAGTGCTCAGGATTTGTATTCTAGAAACTGGACAGGCTTGTCATTCAAACAAGGGTTTCCTTTTTCTTAGCAGCTTTGTTCTTTTTTGCTTGCTGCTCCATACTACTTGAATTATCTTCCCTGAATATCTGTGAACTGCTCCTTCTCTCATTGTTTTTGAATCACAATTTAAACCTTCCTTGTTTTCCAAAGCTTTGGGAGTTTTAGTTTAACACTGTTGTATCAGTTTTTAAATATTTGAATTATATGTATTTGTCATTTTGCTTTGTATTATATTGCATTGGTTTCTGTATTTCTGTCTGGATAATTTGTTTACAACTGTATTGTATTAGTTTTACATTTGAATTACTCCTTCCTTTTTTCCTGCATGTGTGTGTGTGTGTGTGTGTGTGTGTGTGTGAGTGTGAGAGAGAGAGAGAGAGAGAGAGAGAGAGAGCGAGCGAGCGAGAGCGAGCAGGACTGGCTGTTTTGGGTTTTTAATTTTTTTTTTACTTTATGAAGTACCATGTACACTGATGGTGCTATATACACCAAGACATAATATCAGAATATTGTATTTTATGCAGGAGTGAGTTGGTAGGGTTTCAATTCTTTAGTCCCTGTGTAATTAAATTCATATCCTGCTTTTCATCCAAAGCTCTGGTTCTTGCAGTTGAGAGACCTCCCAAGGGATCTTTGGATAGATTTTGGGGGAGGTGGGAATTACACCTTGATTTTCACTAACCCCCTAACTGAAATTTAAACCACAGTAGAATTAGCAGTACCTGTGACTTTATTACCAATAGAAATCACAGATATTTTCATATCACATGGCAGCTGTTGCAGGTATTTCAAAAGATCATTTCTGCTCATCATTACTTCAAAATTATTATACTTATTAGAGCTGCCACTAGAGAAAGAGGTGAAGTCTGTGGACCTGTTGCTACTCTGAAAAATGGTCCATAGGTTCACTAGACTGCCTGAGGAGTCAATGGCACAAAAAAGACTAAAAAACCCCTGATCCAAGGATATCAAGGTGATTTAATCCTTTCCCTTAAGTATCTTTAGAACAATCCTAAGAGGTTGGTTGGGCTGAGAAATAGCAACTGACCCAAGGTCACTCAGCAAAGCCTGGGGCAAAATGTAGATTTCACCCTATGTGTCCTGATCCAGTATCCTAACCATTACACCACATTGTCTTACTTGCAGGGTGTTTCTTCCATTACTTTAGCAGTTGCACAAATAAGAAAGCTTACATGTCCACCAACATTTCACAGGTGATAACTGAGACAGATGTGGCAAAGCACCATCTGTCGGGATGCCCTCCCTATTATAGTAATGGGATATGTAGTCCAGCGTAAAGTAGCAGCTTGCTTGCAACCAAAGCCTAGGAACCAGAGACTGTTAGGTAAGCAAAAGCTAGAAATGCACCGATAGGCTCTGCCAGGCTCTCACTGCTTCAAGGTCTCTTGAAAGAGGGAGGGGGAAGGATGGCATTCTTAAGTACTTGCTATTGCTTTTGAACTTTAGTCCTCTCACTGAAGTCTTGTACGATGTGTCTCAGTCCAAATAAACAGTGTTTATGCACCGTACTATTTGTATGTGTGAGTTCAGTTCCCGACGCCATCGGAGCATAGTCAAGATGGTAACAGTTAATAATCAGGAAGATCACACAAACCAGGAGCAGCTTCAGCTGTTTCCCTTTGCCCGAGCCTCCTGAGAAAGGCAAGGCTTCAGCCCTCTCCTCTCCCCCTGGCTGAGTTAACAAAGTACAAACTACTTTTGCATTTTGAGCTCTGTTTGTAGCAACTGAATTAAGCCGAGGAGAAAGAGGGAAAGTGGGATGAGAAGAGAGAGAAAAACAGACATTTTAGAAGCAGGTGAAGAAGTGAAATGACAGAGGATTAACCAGGACTGCCCCTGCCAAATACAGACAGACGGAGGGTTTGAGCTTCATTTACCTGAACATGCCAGACTCTTAAGATCCTTGAGGAAGGACTTTCTTTCTGTCCCGCTACCATCACAGGCCTGTCTGGTGAAGACTTAGGAGAAAGACTTCTCAATGGATGCTCTCAGTACGTTCAACCCCCTTCCAAAGAAGGCAGTGGGGGGGGGGTCTCTTTTCTCCCTCCACCACCAGGGAAAGGCCTTTTTATTCACATGGACTCCTAATGATTAATTAGTGGCAGGGGCCTTTTATGAGATCTGTGTGCTAGTTTGTTTTAACCGTATGTTTTTAAAACACTTACATATTTTAAAATGTAATGATATTTTAATGTGATGTTTAATTGTGTCTCAATTTTTATTAAGTTTTTTTTTTTTAGCTGATCTTGTTTTGAGAGTTTGTAATCTGCCTTGAGTCTCATGTCAGGAGAAAGATGGCATATAGCTTAAATCAAATCAAGCTTCCTGGTTTTTATGCTGGAAACATTTGTGCCAGCTAAATTTCTATCTGTCACACAGTTGTTAAAGTACATATACTTTGCAGAAACGCTACCAACTACAAAAAGCAACAAAAGCTCCAGTTGGGAAATTGGTATTGAGAGGGGTGTACAATTCAGCCCTGAAGGTTGCATCCAGTGTTGGTTGGGACCAGGGAAGGGTATGTGTTTGTACATATAAGGGTATATACACACAAATGCAACAACCAGGCACACACATCAACACACTTGCTCACTCTCTCTCTCTCTCTCTCTCACACACACACACACACACACATCCACATCTCAGTGCGCTCCCATCCTATGTGCCCATCCTGTGGCCCAAATTCACTGGCTGTGGCTAGCAGGAGAGAAAATCAGCAGTCTCAGAAGACACAAGGGCTCAGTTGTGTGAGAGAAACTGAGTAGGGTCCCACCAGTTTTACTGACTGTGAAGGGAGGAGCAAAAGTTGTACATCCATGGTAAATACTTATAGGTTCCAATGCCGAGATGATAGCATTCTGGAGACTTTCAGACTACACAGTTACAGCGCTATGATTCTGCATCACCTTCCATAAATGCATCCTGTAGAACCCTGGGACTTGCAGTTTAGGGAAAGGTATTTAGAATTCTCAGCCAGAAATTGTTAGTCAGCAAACTACCTGTCCCATGATTCCACAGAATGCAGTTGAAGTGGAGTCATAGTGCTATAAATTTTTTAAGGTTCCGAAGTTCCACCGGGCTCATTCATACGCAGTACACTAGATGGCAGCCTTCGACTACAGAGCTGGAGTAAGCGAACCGATTTCATCCTTTCTACTTTCCTCTGGTCAATGGGTTCAGTGTGGTGTAATGGTTGAGTGTGTCGCTAGGACACTAGGAGAGCAGGGTTTGACTCCCTGCTCAGTCACAGAAACCCACAGGGTGACCTTGGGAAAGTCACGCTCTCTCAGCCTCGGGGGAAGGCAAAGGCAAACTTCCTCCGAACAAATTCTGCCAAGAAAACCCCGTGATAGGTTTGCCTTAGAGTTTGCCATAAGTCAGAAATGACCGGAAGGCAGACACGACAGCAACGACCCACGCTTTTCCGTAAAAGCGGAAGCCAGTAAGAAAACAGGGAGCTCGCACTATAGAAGGATTGATCCAAAGAAACACAGCTGCCCTGCCTTCGTAAGGCTCTCAGCAGGACTGTTGATAAAACGGTGTCTTGGAGGTCTCTCCGTTGTAACCTGAAGCTGGCTTGACGGCAACCACAACGTTGCCAAATCCTACAGAGGTGCTGGATCCCACCGCCAGCAGTCAAAGTAGATGGAGCTTTTAAGCCGGACGGGGCGCTGAGTTTCTATTTCAGTATTTTTCTTTTAGGTTTTATTGTTTTTCTTTTAAGATTATACGCTGTCTTAAATCCTGTGCTGGGAGAAAAGTGAGCTATAAATAACATTTAAGTAGACAAACTGTTGTTGCATGCCCCCAAGTCGTTTCAGACTCTTGGCAGTCCTCAGGTGAACCTATTACAACGTTTTCTTACTCGGAGCTTGCCGTTGCCCTCCTCTGAGGCTGAGAGAGTGGGACCTGCCCAAGGTCAGCCAGTGGGTTTGTGTAGCTGAGCGGGAATTCCAGCCCCGATTCCCCAACGTCCTAGGCACAATAACAGTCTAGTGTGGAAATGGCCCTAGTCCAACCCTCAAACCACTACGCAACATTGTAGTAGTTGTACAGCGACCCGGACAACGTATAGTACAGCGACCCGGACAAGTTCGGAGTGAAACCCGGCGCAGACTCGCCGCCCCGCCGGCATGGCAAATGCCTCTGCCTCCCCACCATCCCCACAGGAGCCCTCCAAGCGCCAGAAGAGGGGCCTCTCCCGCCTCGCCTCGCCTCCCCACCCCACCGTCACCCCTCCGCCCCCAAACCTCCGTCGCTGAAGTCTCGGGCGATGTTCCTCTTGGGGCGGGAAAGCGGGATGCCGTCGACCCAGCTGTACAGGTCGTTCAGGCTCTCCTCGTCGAGCTCCCCGTGGGCCATGGCGCCGGCTGCGGCCGCTGAAACCCCCCGCGGGCGGGAGGCGAAGCCCCTCTACCTCCCTCCCGCTGGCCGGCGGGGCCCGCGGGCGGCCATCTTGTTTGCCTCCGCCGCCATGGCAACCGCCGCCTCTCCGAGGGAGGGGCCGCGCCAGAAGCGTCACGGGAGGAGCAGCGCCCTCCCAAGAGCCCCCGGGGCCGCTTCCTCCGCGGGCCTCCGGGTTGCTAGGCAACGGGCGCACCCCGGCGGCGCTTGGCAACCGAGGCCTGCGGGGACGCGGTGCTTCCGAGGCCCCGGGCGGCTGCGGGGCAAAATTATCCAATTCAGCCCCAAAAACGGCCACAGGCCCACCTCACAGAGAAGCTGGCTTGCTCTGCTCGGAGGTTTTGTCTCTGGGAGGCCGTAAGTTGCCTGGAAAGTTGCAGAGCAGGGGCTCTGTTGCGGGGTATGGAACACATGAGGTTGCCAACTGACTCCATAACGTGACTGGCTCAGCTGCCCCTGGGTTTTTAACGTCTGCTTTGTTGCTGTTTGCTGACAAGCTGGCGTCAACTTATGGCCACGCTATATATGAGAGACTGCCAGTAATGATGATGATGATGATGATTTGTTACCTGCCTCTCTCATACAATCATAGAATCACAGAGTTGGAAGAGACCCCCAGGGGCCATCCAGTCCAACCCCCTTCTGCCGTGCAGGAACCCCCATCAAAGCCCTCCCTTGGACAGATGGCCCTCCAGCCTCTGCTTAAAAACCTCCAAAGAAGGAGGAGACTCCACCGCACTCCATGGAGGCAGCAGCAGATTCCACTACCGGACAGCTCTGTCAGGACGTTCTTCCTGAGGTTCGGGTGGAATCTCCTTTCCTGCAGCTGGAATCCGTTGCTCCTTGTCCTGGTCTCTGGAGCGGCAGAAAATAAGCCTGCTCCCACCTCAACATGACATCACTTCAAAGATTTAAACATGGCTATCGTGTCCCCTCTTAACCATTCTTCTGCAGACTAAACATCCCCAGTTCCCTAAGCCTGTCCTCATAGGGCTTCATGGCTTCCAGACCTTCCATCATTTTGGTCACCCTCCTCTGGACATGCTCGAGCTTGTCAATATCCATAACCCCCATCAAAGCCCTCCCTTGGACAGGTGGCCCTCCAGCCTCTGCTTAAAATCCTCCAAAGAAGGAGGAGACTCCACCACACTCCATGGAGGCAGCAGCAGATTCCACTGCCAAAGAGCTCTGACCGTCAGGAAGTTCTTCCTGAGGTTCGGGTGGAATCTCCTCTCCTGCAGCTTGAATCCGTTGCTCCTTGTCCTGGTCTCTGGAGCAGCGGAAAGCAAGCCCGCTCCCTCCTTGACATGGCATCCCTTTTGATATTTAAACGTGGCTCTCATGTTCCCTCTTAACTGTCTCTTTTGCAGACCAAACATCCCCAGCCGGCTAAGACGGTCCTCAAAGGCTTCGTGGCTTCCAGACCCTCCAACCATTTTGGTCGCCCTCTTCCACAAAGCTCGAGGCAGGGTACTACAGAGGTTAAAACACAATTAAAACCAGCATACCAATTAAAATATTATGATTAAAATACACTGAAAACATCAAACCATTTGAATGCAAATATAATTACAATCATAATTAAAACACATCGTTATTAAAATAGACTGGGTAGGCCTGCCAGGAGAGCCCTGGTCATCCAATGGCCCGCTCAGGTCTTGGAAAGGCAGGGCTGGTGGTGAGGGATTGTGAAAGCTGTGATCCAAAAACATCTGGGTGGGTACAAATTGCCCCTTCCTTCGGTCTGTGGGCATGTATAGGCCAGAGGTGGAGTCTCTTGCTGTGATGTGGTCCCCTTCCCAGGTACACATCTTTTTATTATTTATTTATTTTATTTGTAGGCCGCCCTCCTCCTGGAATTGGGACCCAAGGCGGCTTCCGACAATAAATACACAGTAAAACACACTAAAAAAATAAATAAATACCTCAAAAACATTGAAAACAGTTAAAAAACATTAAAAGAGTATAAAACCATAAAACACTTAAAACAATATTAGATTTATAACAAGGTAATAAATAAAACTAACCAAGTTACGTAAACAACTGTTTAAACAGAAATGTTTTTGCCTGCCGAAAACATTTTTCCTGAGAGGAATATCAGTAAAAGGTGATGGTCTCCTGAAACAGGTGTGGTTCCCCATCTCTGTCTCTTTAGACTGAGGGACTGAGGGTTCTTTGCCACTTTTCAGCTAATCTGTCTCTGTTTAGAGATCTCTTTTGTCATCCTCATATTGCCTGCACCCCCAACTCCTGAACAATGGTATCCTCCAAACAAGCAGAGTTAGCATCAACGCTCCACTTACACACTCTTTAAGTCTTGGAATCCCAGGATTTTAAACCTAGGATGAGTAGGCTCTCTGTTATTCTTCTAGACTATTTTATTGTATTATTTATAATTAAAAATGATACAAAAAAGTATGTGCATGCACACTCCCCTAAGGGAGGAACATAGACTTTGCATTGCATTGCATTGCATGTTAAGCATTACGAATCTTACATCGTCTTTCATATTCATCTTATCAAACATTGATTGAGGTACCTATATAGTCAATACTCATAAGGAGTCACTGTATATCTTCTTCTCTGTGTCAAACACAGACAACACAAAACACAAAGATGGAAGATAATGTACATTCAAGAGCCATGGCCACCCACTGCCCTACTTTTCTTCCATTTCTTCAATCCTTTTCTTCAATCCACCTCTAATGCAGTCTTCCTCCTTTCTTGCTGCCTTCTGCTTTCCCAAAAATTACCATCTTTTCCAGTAAATTACACCATTTCATGATATGTCTGATATATGACAACCCAGTTTAGTTATTTTGGCTTCTTTTGAGAGTTAAGGTTGCCAGATTGAAAAGTAGACACAGCTCCTGTTCCTTTAATGGTTCTGTAGAAGAGCAGATTTGGGCAGATGTTGCTTGTTGCCTGGCTAGGTAAGAGGTAAAAACTGCTGAAGATCCCACTTTTACACAACTGTTACCAGAACCCTCTGCAATTTTCATCTGGCAAGCCTAGCGCGGGTTCAGGCTTTATTTGCTCTTGACAACCTCCTGTGGAAATCTGGGGTTTGTAGTTTACTGAGGCCAAAGAGCTCTCTGGCTGAGAATTCTCAGTGCCCCTCCCTAAACTGCAAACCCCGGGGTTCCATAGGATGTTGAAAGTGGAATCATAGCAATATAACAGGTAGGGCAGAAATAGCCCTAGTCTTCTTCTGATTTCTTGACTGCCATCTCTGTTTTGATTAAAGACAGAGGCAAAGGTATTGAAAAGCTTTAACGATTTCAGTGCCCCCATCATTTACTTTAAAGAAATAGAAATCATCTGTAATCATTATTTTATTTTCTTAATGTTCAACTGTAAACCTGCCTTTGCACTTTCTTCCTTCATTTTCTTCAATAGTCCTCTGGAGTCTTTGCTATTTTCTGCTGTAGTGTGGTAGCATCTGCATATCTTACGCTATTGATGTTCCTTCCTCCAGTTTTCAAATCCATGCAGATCAAGCATTCTCTGCTACTCAGCCTATGATCTCCTTTGCTCAAATACCTGACATGCCTCTCTACCTATGCTCTGGAGCCACACCTGTCTTATGCTCACAGAATAGCTTAGGCTTACTGCAATAGTTTTATTGCTAATCGTATCCTGCAGATTATTGCCACTAGACAAACATGCTCTGTGCCATCAAGTCATTTCAGACTTATGGCAACCCTAAGGTGACCCTGTCCTGAGGTTTTCTTGGCAAGATCGATTCAGAGGGGGCTTGCCTTTGCTTCCTCTGAGGCTGAGAGAGTGTAACTTGCCCAAGGTCATCTGGAGTGTTCCTATGGCCAATCGGGGATTCGAACCCTGGTATCCAGAGTCATAGTCCAGCTCTCAAACCACTACACCATGCCAGCTGTCAAGCAAACACGACAATCATATAGCTCACATTCTGTTTCTGTTCTTCCAGTTTGCAAATTATTGTGCTTTGGTGCCACTACAAGCAAGCTCAAGCTGCATATTTAAGTTGCGTGTGTGTGCATGCGTGCATGTGCACACACACACGCATACCTGTTAAAGGCAACCGAAGAGGAAAAGCCTTGTTGCTATTGCTTCATGAAAATCCTATAAATTAACGAGGATGTTTAAAAATCTCCAGAGGACCACCAGGTGGCAGTAGAGATTGCTGTCAAATATAATCAGGATTTCTCAGTTAGGACAGAGAGTGAGGAGTGTTGTATTCTTTGCACAGCTCTGATTGTTCAGATTGCAATGTACCTTTAAGAGCTACGTAAAATGCCAGAATTCAAAGGATGTAGCTCCGCCAAAGCTCACCTCCCTGGTGGGAGAAAAAGTTATGTTCACTGGATTCACTGACTTCAGAGCAAGGCCTGATAGCTGTTATACGTCAGGAATCTCCAGCATGGTGCCCCAGGCTGCCATGGCATTTCATACTTAAAACAATAGCAACAACAACCTCCAATTCTCTGGTTTACAAAACCATGATAATTGATTTAGTCCCCCTGTGATATTTTGACTTATGCCAAAGTTATGCCAATACCGGAGCTGCTAATCAAATTGCAATGAGAGAATGAGTATTCAAAATAGACACGTTGGTACTTCTTACTGTGATTAGATTTACAAGTTTTTTTTTAAATTTGGGGGGAGGAAGAGGGAAGGGTAGGGATTGCATTTGCATTCAGGGTGCAGTTTTAATGTTAAACATTTGTAAAGATAAAGATCTAAGGCTGCATCTAGGTTTGGTATTATATGCTTCTCCAGATATAGTAGGACTGCGGCTCCCAACACTTTCTCAACACTGGCTGTGCTGGCTGGGAATGATAGGGCTTGCAGTACACCATCATCTGGACTCTGGAGAGTTGCACACTCTTCCACCCACCCCCCGCCCCCGATGTGGCAGCTAAGCGAGTTGAATCCCGTCCTTGCACACCCCTCGACTGTCTTGATTTTGCAAGGGCAGTCCCAACTAATCCCCTGTCATCTCACTTTTTCATCTGCTTTTAAAATGTCCCAATTTTCCTTTCCTCCTTCCTCTTTGTCTTCAGCTTATTTCTATTGCTGGAAGCTAATTCTGAAGAGCAAAAATAGTTTACACTCAAGTCAGCGGGGAGAAAGAGAGGATAGGGGTGGACTCTTGCCCTTCCACTAGGATGAAGCAAAAGCCGCAGCTTCTCCTAGCTTGTGTGTTCTTCCTTATTAATAACTTTTGCCATTTAGACCACAGCATGATGTTGCTTAGCCATGTGTCCCCCAGTTTCCGTGTATAAAATATTGGAGGGTATGTTTTTGAATAACCTCCGGTATTTCACAGATGAAATCTGGCATGTGTGTGGCCAAACGCATCACACAGTTTTTGGTGAGAGCTGGCATGGTGTAGTGGACTTAGCATCAGACTGTGACTCTGGAGACCAGAGTTCAAATCCCCAGTCAGCCATAGAAACCACTGGGTGATCTTGAGCCAGTCACACTCTCTCAGCCTCAGAGGAAGGCAAAGGCATACCCCTCCCCTTGAACAAATCTTGCCAAGAAAACCCCGTGATAGGTTTCCACGGTTGTTATTGTGCCTTCAAGTCATTTCTGACCTATGGCAACCCCAAGACAAACCTATCATAGAGTTTTCTGGGGCTGAGAGTGTGTGACATGCCCAAAGTCACCCAGTGGGTCTCCATGGCTGAGTGGGGAATCGAACCCTGGTCTCCAGAGTTGTAGTCCCGTGCTCAAACCACTACAGTACACTGGCTCTCTCAGTTTGCCTTTAGGGTCGCCATAAGTCAGAAATGACTTGAAGGCACACAACAAGAACTCCAGGTATGTTAGTGAAAGGCTGTTGGAAAGAAGTCAGAAGACAATCCTATGAACTAATTACAGACTGAATTGGGACAATTTAGACTCAATACAGATTGAATTTGGGACAAAGGTAAAGGATAAAAAGATGTAGCACCTTTCAGGCTAACTGAGAAGAAGAAGTTTCAGGCATAAGCTTTTGTGGATTCCAGGCCACCTAATCAGATGTGTAGTCTCTGATGCCTCTGAGAAAGCAGACGGGGCTTCATGGAAGGTTATTGGAGAAACTGCTTTTTTTTTCAGTTAGTCTCAAAAGTGCTAGAGGATTCCTTTATATTTTTTTTATGCTGAAACAGACAAACACGGCTATGTCTTTGAATGATAAAGAACATGTCTGAGTTCCTTCTGCTTGGAGCTGGATGGAAAAGCATGCCTCTCTACTTTCTGCTGCCTGCTGGTTTGAAAATACACATATCTAGACAGACAGACAGACAGACAGACAGACAGACAGACAGACAGACAGACACACACACACACACACACACACACACACAAATAGATAAAATTGTCTGTTGTTATGGTTTTACTTCTGACTTACGGTAACCCTCACATGGGGTATTCTTGGCAAGATTTCTTTGCCATTGCTGCCTTCTTAGGCTGAGAGAGTGTGACCTATCCAGGGTCACTCAGTGAGGCTCTGTGACATAGAACTTATCTCCCAGCGTCCTTGCCTGGCACTCAAACCACTACACCACACTGGCTCTTTCTTAAATTGCTGCTGTTGTTAACTGCTGTCAAGTCGGTTTCGACTTATGGCAACCCTATGGAAGAGAGACCGCCAGGCCACTCCATCCTCAACCGCCCTGCTCAGGTCTTGCAGATTTGGGAGTGTGTCTTCCTTGTTGAATCTATGCTTCTGTTATGTGGTCTTCCTCTTTTCCTACTGCCTTCTACCTTACCAAGCAAGCATCATTGTCTTTTCTAGTCTTTTCTGTGGACGTAGCATATCTTGATTTCAGTAAGGCCTTTGACAAAATTTCCTGTGACATTCATGCAAAGAAGCTCATAAATGTGGGCTGGGCAGGGCTACTGTTAGGTGGATTTGTAACTGGTTGACCGATCGGACCCAAAGGGTGCTCACCCATGGCTGCTTTTCATCCTGGAGAGAAGTGACCAGCGGGGTGCCACAGGGTTCTGTCCTCAGCCCAGGGCTATTCAACATCTTCATCAATGACTTGGATGAAGGAGCGGAGGGCATGCTGATCAAATTTGCAGATGACTCCAAATTGGGAGGGGTTGCTAACACACCAGAGGTCAGGATCAAATTTCAAAACGACCTTGACAGATTGGAGAGCTGGGCCAAAGCTAACAAAATGAAATTCAACAGAGAGAAGTGTAAGGTCCTACACTTAGGTAGAAAAAATGGAATACAGAAATATAGGATGGGGGACACGTGGCTGGATGGCAGTACGTGTGAAAGGGATCTAGGAGTCTTGGTGGACCACAAGCTGAACATGAGTCAGCAGTGTGATGCAGCAGCCAAGAAAGCCAATGCGATTCTTGGTTGCATCAATAGGAGTATGATGTCTAGATCGAGGGAGGTAATGGTACCACTCTATTCTGCAGTGGTTAGGCCTCACCTGGAATCCTGTGTCCAGTTCTGGGCACCTCAATTCAAGAAGGATATCGACAAGCTGGAGCGTGTCCAGAGGAGGGTGAGCAAAATGGTGAAGGATCTGGAAGCCGTGAAACCCTCTGAGGAGCGGTTTAAGGGAGCTGGGTATGTTTAGTTTGCAGAAGAGAAGGTTAAGAGGGGACACGATAGCCTTGTTTAAATATTTGAAGGGATGTCATGTCGAAGAACGAGTGGGCTTGTTTTCTGCTGCTCCAGAGACTAGGACTAGGAGCAATGGATTCAAGCTACAAGAAAGGAGATTCCACTTAAACCTCAGGAAGAACTTCCTGACAGTCAGAGTTATCTGATATTGGAATATGCTGCCTGGAAGTGTGGTGGAGTCTCCTTCTTTGGAGGTTTTTAAGCAGAGTCTGGATGGCCGTCTGTCAAAGGGAGTGCTTTGATGTGGGTTCCTGCATGGCATGGCCTCCGTGGTCTCTTCCAATTCTATGATTCTATGAAATCATGTCTTCTCATGCTATAGCTTGCAAAGTTCAACAACCTCAGTGGAGTCCTTTTGGCTTCTAGGGAGAGTCCAGGCTTGATTTGCTCTAGGACCCATTTGTCTGTCTTTTTAGCAGCCCAGGGTATCTGCAGAACTCTCCTCCATCTCCACATTTCAAAGAAACTGATTTGCTTCCTATCAGCTTTCTTCACTGTCCGGCTTTTACAACCATACATAGAAATTGGAAATATGATGGCGTGGACAATCTTAACATTAGTAATTCCTTAAGTTTGCTTAAATAACTTCTCTTCAGTCCATCACGCATGTAAATCAAACACTGGGGAGTGAAGGGGCAGGTTATATCCATTTTGCCCACCTTAAAATTCATCAATAAATAAATAAATAAAAACAGTAGGAAACAGCCAAGCCCAGTGGTGGTTTTGACAGCCACGATAAGCGAAGGTGTTTTTGCCTCCCAGTGTTTGCTTAGCGGGTGTTCACCCAACCATTCCCGATTAGGACATATCTGGGGTTAATCCCTCCTACCTCCAAAGTTTCCTCCTTGCCTCTAGGGTCCTGATAAGAGGCTGGAGGGAGGTGGTGTCCTTGTTCACTCCCTTCCCATAGTTAGCCCACAAGAAAGGGAAATATGTATATATATATATCCAAAAAGGGATTATGTAATATCTGCAATTCTGCAAAGGAGGAGGGGAGTGGATAGGCTGAGAGAATGCAGCAAGAGAGGATTATTTGCAGCGGGGAGACCATGAGTGGGGAAAGAGCTAAGCCTTCCCTTGTGGCTTTCTTTCCCCTTCAAATGTACCTCCCCCATAGATGAAATGGCTTTTCTTTAACAATTAATCAGAGGCAGGGCAACACTTTGCATATCTATTTGCAATAATTCAGTCTGTCAGTTTCCTAGCCCAGCCTACCTCACAGGGCTATTGGAAATACAAACTGTTTCAACAGGAGAGATGAAAATACTCTCCTCAAAGTTCTGTGGAGGAAGGATGAAATATTAATCATAGATTCATAGACTCAGAGAGTTGGAAGAGACACGAACAGCCATCCAGTCCAACCCCATTCTGCCATGTAGGAATACACAATCAAAACATTCCTGGAAGATGGCTATCCAGCCTCTGTTTAGAAACCTCCAAAGAAGGAGACTCCGCCACACTCCATTCAGGCAGCAGTGGATTCCATTGTCAAACTGCTCTTACTGTCGGGAAGTTTTCCCTAATGTATAGGTGGAAACTCTTTTCCTGTAGTTTGAAGCCGTGGCTCCGTGTCCTAGTTTCTCGAGCAGCAGAAAACAGATATAAATCTGATAATATTACCCTAGATTGCTTCCATCATTTGGAGAGCTGAATTTCTCTTTTACAAAAGCGCATTTGATCTTATGTGCTTGATCAAGTGACGCTAAGGCCCAGGGCCCACATCCAGCTTGCCGAAATGCAGGGGCCTGCCAAGTGTTGGACTACAATCCCACCATCCCCAGTCAGTACATCTGTTAGCCATACTGGCTAGAGATGAGGGCAGCTGCAATCCAGTCAGTCGGGAAGGCTTGATTCAGGAAGGCTAACCTACACCGGTGGAACTCAAAATGGTGGTCCCTGGACCGGTGCCAGTTCTGAAGCCATTGGCAGCCAGTCTCTAGAGAGTCTCCAGGAAAGAAAGGAACAATTGCAGTCAATAAGCATGGATGTTAAGAGAGGTGGCATGATGTTGTACTAGTGTTGAGTGTTGTACTAGGCCTCCAGCAGACCAGGGTTTGAATCTCCCCTCAGCCACACAAACCGGCGGGTGAGCCTGAGCAAGTCACATTCTCACAGCCTCAGAGGGAGGCAAGGGCAAACTTCCTCTGAAGAAGTCATTAGAGGCAGTGAGGTGTGATGGTTTGAGCGTTAGACAAGGATCCTACGAGATAAAGGTTTGACCATGGAAGCCTCCTGGGTGACTTTGGGCAAGTCACACTCTCTCAGCCTGAGAGGAAGGCAATAGCAAACCTCCTCTGAATAAAATTTGCCAAGAGAACCCTAGAATAGGGTCACCATGAATCACTTCTAGAGTAGCAGCATGGAGTAGTAGTTTGAGTGTTGGACCAAGACTCTCGGAAACCGGAGATCAAATCCCCACTCAGCCATAGAAGCCCCTGGGGTAACCTTGGGCAAGTCACCCTGTCTCAGCCTTAGAGGAAGGCAGTGGCAAAGCCCCTCTGAAGAAATCTTGCCAAGAAAACCTCATGATAGGGCCATATAGCAGAGGATTAATTGGAAGTAATCCCTGCCAGATCATGACACTTGGAGCGTATGGAATCTCTGCTCAGCTGTGGAAACCTGCTGGGTGAACCTGGGAAAGTCACACTCTCTCAGCCATAGGGCAAGGCAAGGACAAACCTCCCCCCCTAAAAACTCTTGCCAGGAAATCCCTGTGATAAGTTCACCGTAGGTCACAGTCAACTTGTATACACGTAACAACATCCTAAGAAACAAAAATAAGCCAAGCCCCTGCAGCTCAGCCTTTTCCAGAACTTGGAACTGTTGCTCTTTTAAAGGACTACCTCTCACTGTAGCCAGCCATGCTGGCTGGAAGATTCTAGGAGTTGTAGTCTCAGATATGAGGTTTTCCAGGCTCTGGATTCTCTTGCCCTTCTATTACCCCTGGTCCTAGAGCCTCATTTTTCTGTTGCTGTTCCCAGCAGTGAGCCAAAGCCTTAGCTCCGTTCACCCTGTTTTCTGAGAAGTTTATATATGTTCCAGCAGCAGCTGGGTGGGATAAACAGGTGATCCAGAGTATCACCGTCCCAGCACAAACCGGCAGGGACGTAGGTCTTCCCACTGAACAGAACAATGTTGCAGTAGGTTATAGAAGAATATTTATTTGCCCTTTTTCTGCATCGCCCGCTCCAAAGACGTTAAAATTGGTCAGGTCTGGACTTCTTGCGGCCAGTGGTTTCATTTGCAGACACCTCCCTCCCTCCAAATTCTGGCTCTGAGTGAGGTGCCATTAAGGTGACCAGAAGTTTATTCTGTTCCACCACAGAAGTTAAGAATCAGACAGATATGCTTTGTATTCAGCTGAATTTCGAGAAAGATGTCTTCATTACATTAATGAGATAGCCTCAGTCTTAGGGTCACTGTGGTAGACTTGAAGGGATGAAGATCAAGCGACTGTCAATATCTACTGGCAGAAGCTCACGCTGGGTTTAACTATTTTTAACTGTCCATTTTCCAACTGCTATTCCCTCATTTTAACACCGTATCTAGCATTGCACTGACCAAGAAAAGCAAAAAAACTTTCTAGTGTCTTAAAACCTTTGTTACAAGTACCGATGAAAACGATTACAACCGTGTTTTAAAAAATAAGTTGCCGTTTTAATATGCCTTCAAATGGACTTTGACTTTTGATGACCCTATCATAGAATTTTCTCAACAAGCTTTGTTCAAAGGAGCTTTTGCATGGCTTTCCTCTAAGGCTGAGAGAGTGTGACTTGTCTAAAGTCACTCAGTGGGTTTCCATGGCTGAGCAAGGATTTGAACCCTGCTCTTCCAGAATCCTCGTCCATCACTCAAACCCCTGCACCGTGCTGCTGAAACTCAAGTCAAATAACTTTTTAAAAAGCCATTTAAAAGAAACAAAGAGGCAGCCGAAGTCACTGGTACTTTTTCTCCCTTCATTGGTGCTTTGAATTCACTGGAGAAAAGAAATAAAAGAGGGCCCCCTAACATGGCTTCACGTTTGCTGACCCGCCCCCCAAATGCTTCTGTCACTGTTTTTTATGTGTCCTAGTGCTAGGGAATTCTTCCAAAAGAACAAACCAACATTGTGAAGGTTAGATAGTACAGTTGGGCCTCCACATTTGCTAAGGTTAGGGGCGCAGGACCCCCCGCAAAAGTTGAAAAATCACTAATATCAGAATATGTGTGTGTGTGTGTGTGTGTGTGTGTGTGTGTCTGTGGGATGGGGGTGGAGGCATGGTGGCGAGAACGGGCACTCAGGGTCCAAACTAGGCCATTTCCTTCCAGCCTGTTATAGCACTATTATTCCACTTGCAACATCCTATGGAATCCTGGGGTCTGCAGTTTCGGGAGGGGCCTTTGAGGATGACCTTTGAAGATGGCCTTTGCGGCCCCTCCCTAAACTGCAAACCCCACGGATGTGGATCCATGTGGTCAGCTGGCAGCTGTTCCAGATGTAGCTGGCTGCAGCGCAGATTCCAGAGGCTGCAGGCCTCAGAGGGGTGTGGAAGAGGAGGTGTAATGTCCTCCCCCCATTTTGGCTTGGGGCACCAGATCTTCTGTTAGTCTTTAGATGGCACAATCCTCTTTGTTGTTTTTGCCCCAACAAAGGAACAGGGCTACCTTTTGGAAACAGGGAAGTAATGCATAATATTGTTGTTATGTGTGCCCTCAAGTTGTTTCCAATTTATGTTGACCCGAAAGCAAATGTACCACAGGGTTTTCTTGGCCAGATTGGTTGAGAGGGGGGCTGACAGAGTGTGACTTGCCAAGGTCACCCAGTGGGTTTGGAATCATAGAATCATAGAGTTGGAAGAGGCCCCAGGGGCCATCCAGTCCAACCCCCTGCCATGCAGGAACACCCATCAAAGCATTCCCGACAGACAGCCATCCAGCCTCTGCTTAAAAACCTCCAAAGAAGGAGGAGACTCCACCACACCCCCAGGCACCATATTCCACTGCCAGACAGCTCTGATCGTCAGGAAGTTCTTCCTGAGGTTCAAGTGGAATCTCCTTTCCTGCAGCTTGAATCCATTGCTCCTTGTCCTAGTCTCTGGAGCGACAGAGAACAAGCCTGCTCCCTCCTCAACATGACATCCTTTCAAATATTTAAACATGGCTATCATGTCCCCTCTTAACCTTCTCTTCTGCAGACTAAACATACCCATGGCTTCCATGGCCAAGCAGGGATTCAAACCCTGGTCTCCAGAATCCTAGTTCAAAATTCAAACTACTGTACCAGGCTGACTCGTACATAATACAGGTATGGGCGTTGTGAATAATGGAATCCTTGCAGATTCTGGAAGCAATTGCATCTGCAAAGACAGGAATTGCATCTGCAAAGCTGATCATTCCTGTGGTCCAGCTGAAACTCTTTCAACACTTTCTTCTGGCTCGATAAACATGAGAAGGATGAATCATACAAAGATAAGGCGGAGCAAAAGGTTGCTGAGACGGAGGTGAATTTAAAGTCCCCCTGCCATGCTCAGGACCTCTGTTGGTAGAACAGAACTGAAAACAGATGCACTCCTCTACTCCTGAGGGGGAAAAAATTTGTGCATTTTCTCTAAATATGGTTGGACTGCAAGTCCTAGCAGATCTAGCCAGCATAGCCAGTGGTGAGGAATGCTGGGAGGTGTAATCCCTGGAGGGCTATGTGACTCCTACTTCGAACTTGCTGTACAACAGAGCTTGTGAACATATTACTATTCTGGACTGCAATTTCCAGAGTGCCATGGTGTCTGGGGATTCTGGGAATTACAGTTCAGAAAAGTAACCTTTTCCAGTCTCTGCTTCACAATACTTCACATTAGCATGTCTTCACCTGGAGTCCATAGACCCCCCAGGGGTCCCCTATGTCCTCACAGGGGGTCCAGGAAGGCTTGAAGAAATATTATGAGTTTTTACAGTCAGAGGGAGGGAGGGAAGGAGGGAGGGAGGGCGGACAGATAGATGGAACAGACAGACAGTCTTACGTTGATCTCAAGGAGCAGGAGTCTTTTGCTGGTAACAGACATCATATGTACAAAGTTTCATTACAATACTTCAAACTGTTCAAAAGTTATAGAACTATTTGAGAGTAAAAAATGTACTCAGCACTTGCTATTTCTGGTGAGAACACGTAAGTGAATAACACTGAGTGGCTGGAGAAAGCTTGTGACATTTCTTGCTACTGCACATACAGCCAGAAGCCACTGTGGGGTCTGTGGTAAAGAAAAGGTTAAGAAGCACTGCTTTATCATACTTCCTTGCATTCTTTGTTCTTTGTCATTCATTCTTCCACTCTGTCATTCATGCCTCCACTTCTGCTTTCTGCCTTGCATTCATGCTGGATTGACAGGTAATTCTCAGGGGTTTTTATGTTGTTGCATGCTTTCAAGTCATTTCCAACTTATGGTGACCCTAAGGTGAATCTATCCCTAAGTTTTCTTGGCAAGATTTGTTCAGAAAGGGAGTTTGCTCTTGTCTTCTCTGGGGCTAAGAGAGTGGGACTTACCCTAGCTCACCCAGTGGGTTTCCATGGCTGAGAGGAGGGATCCATACCATCTCCAGGGTTGTAGTCCAATGCTCAAAACCATTACACCATGCTGGCTCAAAGTAACTTTAGAAGTTGCATCTTCTAAAATCCTAATTCAGCGACTAGCCATTCTAGTGTGTCATTAATATGCCTGTGTTATGATATACATAAACACTATTGTTTTCCTGTGTGGTAGTTGTGAGAGCCAGGGTGGTGTAGTGATTGTAGTGGTTCGAGCATTGGACTGTGGCTCTGGGCCCCAGGGTTTGAATCCCTGCTCAGCCATGGAAACCCACTGGTGACCTTGGACAAGTCACATTCTCTCAACCTCAGAGGAAGGTAAAGGCAGGCCCCTCCTCTGAACAATTCTTACCAAGCGAACTCTGTGATAGGGTCGCCATAAGTCAGAAGTGACTAAGGCACACAGTAACAACAAAATGGTTGTGAAATGCTCATCCTTCAGCCACTTCTCACTCTGCCTTCAGATTCTTCTTCAGAAGTCATTCATTTCCAAAACTCTGTGTGTGTGTGTTTTGCACTGTGTTAGCACAGTGGCATTTTACTGAATGCAGCATCAGTTCACCCAGCCCAGTGGTGAGAATCATGTGGCCCTCCAGATGTTTTTGGACTGCAAGTCCCAGCATTCCTCACTACTGGCTAGTTGGGGTAGGGCTTTTGTGATTTGCAGTTCAACAGTGTCGGGTAGCCCACATGATTCTCACCCCTGTCTAAGCCAGTTTCCCCCAAACTGTTAGATGTGTTGGATTGCAACTACTGTCACCTAAGCCACCATAACCACTGGGGATGATGAGAGTTGTAGTTCAGCATACCTAGAAATTTAGGAAGCTTGGTCCCTCTGATCATCTGGGCCAGTACTGGCAACTCAGGTGAAATTCTTTTCTTAACCCTACCTGGAGATCCTTAGTATTACCTGGTGGTTTTACATCCAGTTACCAACCAAACCTGAGTCTGCTTAGCTGCTGAAATCAGATGAAATTAGGTGGTGTGGTTGTATAGGAAGCCACCAGGAGGGTACCAGTTTGGGAAAAGGCTAGCTTAACTTTTATGTGTTTTTACAATGTTTTTACCTTTGTATTGTTTCTTATTTGTTCATCACCTCAGGAACCTTTGTGGCCTGGGAGGTAATACAGAAATACTTTAAATTAATAAAATAAAATAAACTTTGGGAGCCAACATCGTATAGTAGTTTGTGTGTTAGACCCCAGGAAATGAGGGTTCGAATCCCCACTCAGCCAAGGAAACCCACTGGGTGACTTTGGGGAAGTCATACTCTCTCAGCCTCAGAGGAAAGCAAGAGCAAACTCCCTGTGAACAAATCTTACCAAGAAAACCCTATGATGGTTTTGCCATTAATTGGAAACAACATGAAAGCACACAACAGCAAGCTTAAACATTAGCTGCTCAAACCAGCAGTGACTCTCTAGTGTTTCCACCAACCAGAAAAGGCTTTGCCAGTCCTCCTACTAAGCAATACCCTGTTGATGATGGTATAGTGGTAATCTCTGGAGCAAAGGACCTCACTGTGACAGTACAGGTACTTTATAGGAAATCCTCCCAGACGTCCAAAAATACAGGCAACTGTTATCTGTAAAGATAACAGATCCTGCCCACCAGAAACCAAGCCACCCCAAAATACTTCATATTACAACTATGTGGATAGCTCAAAACAATATTTTGTTGCTGGGAAAAATGCCCTTCCAAACCTGGCAAAGCTACATCGCTGCCTGTTGGGCAGGGAACAGTGGGGTTTGAGAACCTGGGATTTTCTGAATACAGTACAGCAAATACATGCTGTCACTGAACTGTGGCCCTTTTATGCCTTCTGTAGCTGTATATCCTGTCTTCCCTTCAGGGAGCTCAAGGGCAGTATATTTTCTCCATGCTTTATCCCCACAACAACCCTGTGAGGAAGCTTAGGCCAAAACACCGATATAAGCATCATGGCCAAGCTGAGACCCAGTCTGTACCTACTGTACCATTCTGTCTCTTTCTGCAGCTGATCCCTCAGTTCCTCCTTCACCACATTTTTTGTTCTTTGATCCCTTTGTACCTCTTGTCCCCTGTTGTTGTTGTTTTTCTGCCAACAGCTGAGATTGTAGGATGTTTGTGGCTAAACTCTCTTGCCTTTAAATATTCTGTACATTTTTTTCTCTTTCCACTTGCCTGGGCAGAGTTAAAATGTGAAAGAGATCTTTGTGTGTGATTATCTTTGTTGTCTTCATTCCTTTCCAGGTGGAGTCCCTGGTCAACACTTTACAGTTCTTCTGAAGTTGTGGACAACAAAAGCATTTTTGCTCCTCCTGCACTCTGCTCCTCTTAATTCCATCATCTTCACACCCCCAGGAACAATGCGCAGCCTCCCTTGAAAAGCCTCAAAAGGAAAGGCACTGTCCTTGTGAGGGAGAAGGTAAAGATGGGTCAGTGAGGAGAGACACACCCTTGTCTGGTTCAGGCCAGGAAAGCTACCAAGAGCTGAATTTTTGGCAAGAAGGCAAAACATCCTTCTAGATCTTGAGCCCAGATGGGATGATGACAGGTAAGCATTCTCCAACAGCAACTAAAAGCAGAATCAGAAACAGAGGGAGGGAGACCCAAGGGACATTCTGTTGGAAATTAATCAACAAAACAACGAAGTCAGGAAATAAATAAATAAAACTTATCTCAATAAATTAGCCCTAGTTTCCCAAGAGACCAGTGTTCAAATCATCTCGCAGCCTTAGAAAGCCACTAAGGGGCCTTGGACGAGTCACATACTCTCAGCTTCAGAGGGAGGTAATGGCAAACCTATTCAGGATAAATATTACAAAAAAACAGAAACAAAACCCTTGCGTGGGGTCACATAGGTCACAGTGGACTTAGAGGCCATTTCTGCACTAGCCTATTATAGTGCTATTATTTCACTTTCAACATCCTATGGAATCCTGGGGTTTGCAGGCTCAAAGGCCCCTCCCTAAACTGCAAACCCTAGGATTCCATAAGATGTTGAAAGTGGAATAATAGCACTATAACAGGCTAGTGCAGCAATGGCCGAAGGTATATTGAGCCTGTGTGGTGTAGTGGTTTGAATGTTGGGAGACTAGAGTTTGAATACCTGCTTGCCCACAGAAACCCCCTGGGTGACCCTGGGCCACATTCTCAGAGTCTTTCTGCACTACACTGTTATAGTGCTATTATACTACTTTCAACATCCTATGGAATCCTGGGATTTTCAGTTTAGAGAGGGGGACTTAGAATTCTCAGCCAGAGAACTTTTTGGCCTCAGTAAACTACAAACCCCAGAATTCCGCAGGATGTTGAAAGTGGAATAATAGCATCATAACAGTGTAGTGCAGAAATGGTCTCAGACACAGCAAACAGCAAACCTCTACTGGAGAAATCTTGCTCAGAAACCCCTATCAGAAGTCAGTGTCAATATGAAGATACGTAAGAACATCAACAAACGAATTAAAAAGGTCAATTTACAACAAATCCACATAGAAAATCCATGATCCATAATAAATAAACAATTCATATGGTTTGGTCAAAACACTAAAGGCACAATATTATACATGCGAAGGTCAGTTTGGCATTTAGCAGTGGCAGAAGATCAATGACCAATGACCTTTATTTCTTGGAATAAGCCCCAGCTGATGGTGAAAGGCATTCTCCTTTCTATTATGTGAGAAATTTTAGATTGGTGTTTTTGTCTCTGACTGCTGGAAAGAATTTCTAGGAATAAACTACTTGATTTTGTTTAGTGAGTAAGAAAGCTACATTGAAACATGTCTGGCCTTTGTTCAGGGGGTGACTTGTTTACAGCAAGGGTCACCAGTCTTCCACCAGATTTATGCCAAACATAACTTCGTATGTATTGTAATGGCTCTGAAGTACAAAGTGCACTTTTGTTTCTGACTTATGGCAACCCTAAGGTGACCCTATCCTGTGATTTTCTTGGCAAGATTTGTTCAGAAGGGGGTTATCATTGCCTTCCTTCCAGGATAAAGGAGCGTATCCAGCCGGCCCCTCCCAAAACTGCAAACTCCAGGATTCCGTAGGATGTTGGAAGTGGAATCAGAGTGCTATAACAGCCTAGTGTGGAAAACAGGGCAGTCTCTAAAGCAGCAGAAAACAAGCTTCCTTCATCTGACATCCTTTCAAATATTTAAGCATGGCTATCATGCCACCTCTTAACCTTCTTTTCTCCAGACTAAACATCCCCAGCTCCCTCAGCTGCTCCCGATAGGGTATAGTTTCCAGACCTTTTACCCTTTTGGTAATTACTGTCGAACCTTTAAACCCATTCAGGCAATCGGTGTCAGAGACTTGTGCACCACGATGGTACTGGAAAGTGTGTAATGTGTGGCCTAGCATTTAGAGCAGGCTCGCGTTTACTAACTTATCCAGTGGCCACAAATGACGAGGAAGCTCGTGCAGGCGAGAAAAGGGGCCGATGAAGGAGCTCTCTATTCCGTGTCTAACAGCCCGTTTAGTTTCTGTGCTGCCACAGAAGCGAAGCACTTCATTTTTTGAAAAAAGCATCTTTCTTCTATTCGCCTACTCAAGAGGTAACTATAAACTTGGCCCTCCGCATTCACTAGGGTTAGCGGTACAGGAGCCCTACAGAAGTGAAAAACTGCAAATATCAAAATAGGTGTGTGTGTGTACATGCATGTGCGGGAAGGGGGCCGAAGCATGGTTGGGAGGATCCAACCCAGGCGAGGGAAAGGAGACAGAAGGGGAGTGGGTTGGCGTGGTAGCCCTATACTTGCCCATCTCCTTCCTTGGGTGTAGGGGGGAGGCATCAGGAGAGGGGTTGTGGTCCATCCTTAGTTGGCCAGTCAGCGGCTGGTGGCAGAAGAGGAGGACCATAGGCGGGTTTTTAACGGGCTGCACACCCTGGTCAGAGATGCTGAGAGGGAAGGTTCCCTTGGAAAAGGAGCACTGAGGGGGGGCAGGGGTTGGGGAAACTTGCAAATAGTCAGATCCGTGAAGGTGAAACCTGAAAATGCGGAGGGACAACTGTAATCTGTAGGCCTATTGTTTGAATGACTTTTTTTAAAAAAATTTAAATGTATTCAGAGTTTATATACATTTACAAACAATGTACCCTTAGTCCACCAAAATTAGTTGGATTAATACAATCAATTATCAGTCTTAACTGTCTTCTACCTAGCATGTTTGCCTCAGGTCCAGACAGTGCTCGTAGGTCTCTTTTCAAATTGTGAATCACTGTGCCAAAAGATCCTTTTCTGAAATTGCAGTTGATTTATCGGTGTGTTGAAGTCAGATCTATGTTATAGATGACAAATGGTGACCAGATTTCTATGAAGCCATCATATTTTATCTTCCCTCCAGCTCATTGTACATAATAAATTAATTTTTCAGATGGGGCAGTTAACCAAGCTCTATCAAGCCAACCTTTTGAGAAGAGACCTTCCAAGTTTTTCCCCAAATTTTTCAGTTTCTATCCAGGCAGTGCCCAGTAACAAAGATAAGAATTGTATGCAAAAGCTTTTCCTTGTCACCGTTAAAGACGGGAAAGAGTAGTAGTCTCTCTGTCAACTGGGTGGTTTGGTGAGACATTAAACTCAACCATTACTGACAAGCTGGATCATGTCCAAAGGAAGGTGACCAAAATGGTAAATGGCCTTGAAACCATGAAGCCATATGAGGAGCAGCTGAGGGAACTGGGTCTGTTTAGCCTGGAGAAGAGAAGGTTAAGAGGTGACATGATAGTTGCTCTTAAATATTTGGAAGGATGTCACATGGAAGATGGAGCAAGCCTGTTTTCTGCTGCTCCAGAATCAAGAAAAGGGAGCAATAGATTCAAACTACAAGAAGAGAGATTCCACCTAAACATTAGGAAGAACTTCCTGGTGGTAAGAGCAGTTCAACAGTGGAATAAGCTGCTCCTTTATGGAGTGTGGTGGAGTCTTGTTCTTTGGAGGTTTTGGAGCTGTCAGAGTGCTTGAATGGTGTTTTCCTGCATGACAGAATGGGGTTGGACTGGATGGCCCTTGGGGTATCCTCCAGCTCTAGGATTCTATGGCCATTTCCACCCTACACTGTTATAGTGCTATTATTTCACTTTCAACATCCTGTGGAATCCTGGGGTTTGTAGTTTCCTGAGGCCAAAGAGCTCTCTGGCTGGGAATTCTAAAGGCCTTTCCCTAAACTGCGAGTCGCAGGATTCCAAAGGATGTTGGAAGTGGAATAATAGCACTATAACAGTGTAGTGTGGAAATGGCCTGTGATTTCCTTCCAAAAAAAACTTTCACTTTAGGATACTGTAACCACATGTGTTCCAGTGAACCTGTACCTTGACATCCTTTCCAGCAATTTTTTGAAATATCTGTATTGATTCTACACAGTTTAAAAAAAATTTTGGGATGGTGAAATCTGCAGGGCCCTAGCCAGACAAAGAGGCCACCAGGAACCATTTGCATCACAATATTTGAAGCGAGACAGATGAGCCTACGGCATCTATATGCAATCCTTGAGGTGGCGGCCTCTGGCTTCCATGTCAGTGGGGGCAAGTAAATCTGCTCTGGGTTTCAGTCTGAACTTTAAAGCAGATATCCAAGCTGCCTGGGTAGCATCTTTTTTAGTCTGCCCTTCCAGGTACTGCAAGAATTGGGTGAAACAATTTTTTGGGATGGTGAAATGCCACAGCCGAACGCAGCCGATGTGCTTTCACAGTATCTGGTCGGGTGTGAGAGCATGCCACTCCAAAACTAATGTCAATATGTATTTTTCCACTGATGGCCCAGACAGTGACGCATGGGGAGACCCATCTCTGCATGACAGAAGCCATGATTAGATCAGCATCCTTTGGCGGCAAATTGTGGCTGCCGAGTGATCAAGATGGAGCCATTCTTGGCTCCTGTTAAGGCTAAGTAGTGATAATGCTGCTTCTGGAATCCTTTTTGTTTCCCATGGGGAATGGCCTACCCTCGTGCCCCACACGTCCCTTTTAAAGGGAAAGCTAATGGCCTTGAGATCTTGGCAAAGAGATAATTCAATCTCCAGATTCTGTTTAGAGGCACCCATTAACTACACCTCTCTTGCCAAGGTTAACAAATTTGAAAGATGGAGTCACTCACAAGGCACCAAGAAAAATGTGACCTTTAAACTTTGTAGGCCTCAGCTGTTATCCACAGCTGCAAGCATGAAGCTGGATTTAGAATAAAAACAATTACAAAATAAAATGTAATCTTTTTTTTTTTAATCACACTTAAGTAAAATACAAGATTTCATGTTTTTTGGTGACACAGTTGATTCTGTGGGAATTACTTTCTGGAAATCTTAACAAGAAATCTTTTATTGCAATCATGGACTCAGAAGGAAATCCCACTGATTCAATGATAATCATCCCCAGGTAAGCTGGTATTAAAATTAAAACACACCTCTGCCCAATATTTCCTTCATGGTCATGGCAGATCTCAATTAAAGAAACCCGGTTTTCTAAACATACATAACTATGCGTACTTCAGGGTCTGGCCACACTGGCCTTCCCTCTATTAATTTTGATGACTGCCCTGCCAGATATAGAAATTGAGGTGGTTTAATATTTAGGACAGGGCTAGAGAATGAAATTATGTTTAAGTATTATTAATTTTTTTATTTAATTATTTTTTATTTAAATATTGTTTAAGCTGGTCTTACAGTGGACAAAGACAGAAAGGCTAAGCTTGTACCCCCAGCCAGACACAGATATGCAGATGCTTTCTGAATTCTTGGGAGCCTCACAAAAATATGTTGAAATGCCGCCTTTTGACCTTTAGTCAAACTTGGCAATGATCAGTCATTTGCTCCCATGTCTTTCTACAGGGATGAAGAAGCTAATATGGCAGGGGTGTGTGCGTGCCTTCAAGCTGCCTGTCAACTTATGGCGACCCCATTAATTTCATAGAATTTTCTTAGGCAAGCAATATTCAGAGGTAGTTTTGCCAGTTCCTGCCTCTGAAATATAGCCTCCAGCATCTGGTGTTTATTGCTGGTCTCCCTTCCAAGTACCAACCAGGGATGATCCTGCTTATCTTTCTAAGATCAAGAAAGGATCTATTGCCTTCAGGCTACACTGACTTTTGAAAGGATATGAGAGCTTCCATAATCAATTTTTGCTTTGTTTTGTGTTTTGTTTTGTCCACCATTTAGTTATACTCTAGAAAGATGTCTTTCCAGGGTTGTAGCAGATGAACATTTCCAGGGTTTCAGCTAGAGGAGAGGCAAAATGGGGACAATAAGAATTCTGCCTCTCCCCAACAACAAAATTTTCTAGGAGTGCAGAGAGTGAGACTCTGAAAACCGTTCACACCCAGATCCCTTCTATTATCTGTGTTCACAGCCCCTTGGGATACTCTAGATTCCCCTTTTCTTTCACTGTCACTCCAAATGCTAAAACTGAAATTTTGCATTCTTGCAATGCTATAAATTTGACTGGAGGAAAATTTCATTGGCGGAAGTGGGGGGTAGCATTCTTATTTGGAGGGTAGTGCCTTCATTTTGTGTCCCTGTCACCCATAGCTACATGTCGTCATGATTATTCACGTCATTGATTAATCGGTCCATTAATGACATAGGAGTTATTTTGGAGTTCATTTCTTGTCTTTCCAGGGGCAGCAGAGACCTTTCTAGTCAGGCAGGCATTTTAATACAGAAAGTTTTTAAAGAATAGGCTAAGGGGGTGCTGTACTGTTTTAGTTTTTATTGCTTCTTTTAATATCTTTGTAGCTGTTTTAATTCTTCTATAGTTTAATTCTCTTTTAATATACTGTATACTATATATATGTTTGTAAATTGTGTTGTTTTAATATGGAAGCCATCATGATGATGTTGATAAATTTCCCAGCTTGGGTACACACCATACATGGACCATCCCAGGCTTTTGTAGGTGTAAAGGCAAAGTCCCTCACATCCTCAACTTCAAAGGGATTTCAAAATACAATGAGAGGAGCTCACATTTTAATTTATGGCCCATTTTTTGAGATCTAAATTGTGTTGTGGAAAAGAAAGGAATGCTCTGGTTTTTTCTTGGTAGTGAACGTCGTATAGCTGGTGCAGAGTGAGTTGTGTCAAAAATCCACTTTACCAAAAATGTATAAATACACTTATCTGAGAGTTTGACCAAACCAGAAGTCCCTTTACCCCACGTGCCGGCCTTTTATGTTAATAATGATCTTTCCCTGTGAAATCACTCTTTTGCCACAAGTCATTTTGGGATGGTCTTCACAGTCCATCACCTTGATTTGCCTGTTATGGCTTAACAGTTGTAATAGAAGAACTCTCACCACTAATTTTGATTTTGTGATAATTTGCCATTGTGATTCCACCTTTTGTTATTCCTTGATGGTTGTTTTGCCTATCAGAAACTTAATCCCCTTCAATTAAAAAAATAAAAAAGCGCAAACATTGGCCAGGCTGGAACTTAGATAACAGGGAGGAGATAATTCCCCCCTTACTTTTTCGCAGGAAGCTTTTGGTCTGTTGGCTCTTATCTGCAGAACAAAAGTACAATTCATCTTAAAAATAGTTTTTGAGATTTTTCTGGTTTTCTAAATGACTTCTGAGAGTCAGCATGGTGTGCTCATTTGAGTGTTGACCAAAGATAGTGGGAGACTGGAGTTCAAATCCCTACTCAGCCTTGGTAACCCACTGAGTGGTTTTGGGCAAGTCACACTCTCTCAGCCTCAAAGGAAGGCAAGAGCAAACCTCCGTTGAACAAATTCTGCCAAGAAAACCCTGTGATAGGTTTGCCTTTCAGTTACTTAGCATTTAGGGTCTCCATAAGTCAGAAATAACTTGAAGACACACAACCACAACAAATGACTTCTTGGGAGATTCAGAATAACTGCAAGCTAAATAATCCTGAATATTCAGAGAAGAGAAGTAACAGCAGCAGAGAGTTCCTTAACTAATCAAACCAGGAAGCATTTAATTAACTCTAGTTTCCTAACTAGGAAGCTCTACTTAACTAGCTTTGAAAAAGACCATGATATTAAAAGTATGGCTTGAAGTTGGGTTTTAATATCTTGCCTTATTCCAGAGCTTGTAGCTAGCAGTTCTTCACACAAAATAGGAAATATGGCCAATCAAAATGGGAAACCCTGGCCAGTCAAACTCTGTTTTAAATGCTGATGCAACAAAGATAGGAGAAATGTAGTTCCACTGTATACGTGGACAAAGGGCTCATTTATCTCAGGTTATTAAGTGAGGAAAGCCAGTGTGGCGTAACGGTTTGAGCGTTTGCCCAGGACTCTGCGAGACCGGGGTTCAAATCCCCATTTGGCCGTGCAAAACCCACTGGGTGATTTTGGGCGAATGACACTCTCTCAGCCTCAATGGAAGGCAAGGGTGGCACACCCCCTCTGAACAAGTCTCACCAAGAAAACTCCATGATAGTTTCACCTTAGCGTCCCTATAAGTCAGAAATGGCTTGAAGGCACACAACGACAACAATTAAGTGAGGATCTGAGCGTCAGTGTCCCCAAGTTCTGATAGTCAGTGGTCTTTTCGCACTGGCCATTAGCCATGTTGGCTGAGGCATCCTGGTAGTCCAAAAAAGTAACTTTCTCGAGCTCTAAGACAAAGGGAGAAGGGAGCATACATTGTGGACAACATATCTACTCTACTGTCTCTTTGTCTTAAATGGCGCTATACAACCCAGAGTGTACCTGGTCTTATTTCAGAAACTAAGGAGGTCTGGGCCTGGTTAGTACTTGGTAGGGGCCACCAAAGAAGAAGTCCAGGAATCTCCAGGCGGAGCTTGGAAGGACTCCTTCTGCAACCTGGAGAAGAGCCATTACTGGCAGTCAGGGTTGGCAATATCGGGCTATAGAATCATAGAACCTTAGGGTTGGAAGGGACGTTGAAGGCCATCTAGTCCAACCCCATTCTGCCAGGCAGGAAGATACAACTAAAGCACTCCTGAAAGATGCCCATCCAACCTTTGTTCAAAGATGGAGACTCCATTCCCCTCCCTCTCTGAGGCAGTCTGTTCCACTGCTGAACAGCTCTTACAGAAAAAATGTTCTGCCCAAATGTGTAGGTGGAATCTCTTCTAATTTGAATCTGTGGCTCCATGTCCTAGTCTCTGGAGCAGCACAAAACAAGCTTGTTCCATCTTCTACATGACATGCCTTCAGATATTGAAAGATAGCTATCAAGTCTGCTAGACAGAGCAAAGGTCAAGGATAAAGCAATTTGCTCAGTACTTGACCTGTGAGTGCAAGCTCTTTGCAATTAAATGGCTCCAAAGCCACACCTTTCCTCTCCCATTTTAGAGGGACTCAAATCAAACCCACATTTCTAAGAAAAACGGCAGAATGACCTGGAACAACAGTGATTACAGCGCCTGAGGGCAGTACCCACGCCATTACTCAGTTAAGTCAGGTTAATAGGATTTCATTTTATGCTGATGACGAACAATAGGGTCAAGTCACTTTATCCCTTTGGAAATAAGCAGTTGGTTGAATTCAAGAGGTAACCAAAATGAGACATTTTGAACAGCAGCATTTTCAAAGGGCTTTGTAATTGCCAAGAGCTCAGGTAATGCAGTTATTTACGATGGTACAAATTTAAAAACAAAACAGGATATAACAAAGTTACATTTCAGACAGAATGTAACCTGCAGGAACAAACAATACAATGGCGTTTTCAGGTGCATTTTGGCAGGTCTTTAAGCAGAGGTTGGAGGGGCATCTTGTAGGCGGGCTTTAGTTGTTTCTGTTATAGTGCCATCATTCCACTTTCAACCTCCTGTGGAATTCTGGGGTTTGTAGTTTCCTGAGGCCCAAGAGCTCTGTGGCTGAGAATTCCCAGTACCCCCTCCTAAACTGCAAACCCCAGGATTCCAGAGGAGGTTGAAAGTGGAATGATAGCACTATAATAGTGTAGGGCAGAAAGGCCCCATGATTCTACCCATCCAAATGCACTGTGTATCTATTCCATTACTTATTCAACAATCTTCCAGATTTGGTCCCCCCCCCCCCACACTTCTTCTGTCAAAGTCACCTGGCTTCTAGATTAAAACCCACTACCCTTGAAATTGCCACTCATCCACCTCTTCTGTTATTTCTCCCCGAGAAAAGGGCTGCCATTTCCCTTGCCTCTGTTCTGGTGAGCCTTAGGACAACGAAACTGGGAGGCAGGCCGCAGTTCCCTGAATTTTTCCTGTGTGCTGCGTAAAATGGAAGAAATATAGAGTTTGGCCAGTGGCCAGGCTGGCTGAGGAACTCTGGGAGCCAAGGGCAAAAAAGTTAGTTTTCCCTACACTCTGGGAGACAAATGACTTCTCCCGTGCTGTGGTAACGTAGCACTGTTAAAAAGAAGACAAAAGCAGCCATGCTGCATGGGGGAATTTTGGGATCTGGAGTCCAAAAAGTAACATTTAGCATCATCAGCACATAAGGGACTTTTAGGGAGAGAGGCCATGCTGGTTGGGCATTTCTGGGAGCTGTAATCTAAAGGGGCAACTTTTCCCAACCTCAGGAAATACAGCATTATTGTTATATTATGCTTTGTAGAGGAGAATGACCATGCAGTAGGGGATTCCAGAAGTTGTAGCCCAAAGGCAACCGTGACCCATCTCTGGAAAGATAAGCTGGCTGCGGGATGCTGGGTGCTGTAGTTTTCAACACAGCTTTTTTCAAGCCCTTGGAAACATGGCATCATTTTTGTATTGTTTGCTGGAGGGTTCTGGATTTTGTCTCCCAAACCCAACTGTTTTGCAACTTGGGAAACATATATTTTCATTGTTTGTTGGGGGATTCTGGATACTGTAGCAACCGTGTCCGAGCCCGAGCCACACGGCACTGTTTCTGTTTTGCTGCTTTGGGTGGATTCCGGGTGTAGCAGCCCGAAAACAACTGCGTCCGAGCTCCAGAAACAGGGCGCTCTTTCTCCTCTGCTGCTTTCGGGGGATTCTGGGCGTCGCCGTCCAAACGCAACGGCGGCGCCCGAGCTCCGGAAACAGGGCGCTCTTTTTTGTTTTGCTGGTCAGGGGCTTCTGGGTGCGGCAGTCCAAACAGTCCCCTTCCCCTCAACCTCTGGGGAAAACTTTTTAGAGAGAGGAAAGGGCAATGTCAATTGATGATGAAAATAACCCCCCGCGCCCCCTTTCCCCCCGGCTTCCCCGGCCATTTGCGCACCAGGCTGTTATAGCGCGATGATTCCCCTTGCAACATCCTCTGGAATCCTGGGGTTTGCAGTTTCGGGAGGGGCCGGCGGGCCCCTCCCGAAACTGCAAACCCCAGGATTCCAGAGGATGTTGCAAGGGGAATCATCGCGCTATAACAGCCTGGTGCGGAAATGGCCCCCGCCCCAGTACCTTTTTGTTTGCCCCTCCCCGCGTCCCCGTGCTCCCCTGGCGCGAGCGCCCCTTCCGCACCAGCCGCGTCCCCCGCCTTCGCCCCGCTTCCCCGCCCCTCCGGGCCCGCCTCGCCATTGGCCGCCGCCGCGCCTCTTCTTGGCGCTGTTAGTTTTCGAATATCAATGGTGGGGCCGGGAGGGGGCGGGGCCGGGGGCGGGGCCAACGCAAGCCGCCTCCCCTTCGCGCTACAAAACGCTCCTCCCTGCCGCCTTCCCCGCGCATCCCGCCGGCCTTTCTTTCTTCGCCTTTCTCCGCCCCGTCCTCGGGATCGCGCCCTTCTCCAGCCGCGGAGCGACATCGTCGTCACCGCCGCCGCCGATCCAGAAACAAGCAGCCGGGGGCTTTAACTTTTTAAAAAATCGGTCGCGCTGCGATCTCGCACGTTTTTTACCCTTTAATTTCATCGATCGTCTGCTCCGCAGGGCTCCCGGGGCTGAATGCTTCGGCTCAAGCGCTTTAGGGATCGGCGTGTTTGCGGCTGGACGGCCGGCGTGCGATCCCCGCTCCCCTCGGGTGCAAACGGGCTGCCTTGTGGCCGGCTAGCGGGGAATCCGACTTCGGAGACCGCCTCGGAGCAAGCCGCGACGCCCTCCGCGTAGACGCCGTTTTAATTCTCGCTTTTTATTTTTTTTTAAAAAAAGAAGACCGCCCCGCACCTGCTCGAGATGGAGGCTGACGGGCTCCCCGGCGACTCCCACCCTGAAGTCCGGAGGCCGAGCAGGTTTCCCGGCCTGACTTGCACCTTCTACCCCAGCTCCGGAGTGAAGCCGCTTTGCTCCGCGGAACCCGGGGCCGGCGTCATGTCTCCCGTAACCACCCTGGCGCTGAACATGGGCCAGCTGACCGGCCTTGGGAGGTAAGGCGGCGGGCTGCGAGGGGCCGCGGAGTCGGGGGGGCCGGGCTGGTGCGCGGTTTTAGGGCGCGCGCTGGTGTTAACTTCTTCCCAAATGCGCCTTAAATTCCTTTTGCACGCGAGGAGGGGGGCACGCGTGCGCGCGGGAACGGGGCGTCGTAGGAGCCGCGCGGGGCGGGCGTCTGAGCCGGAGCGAGGACTCGCCTCCAGAAAAAATCCGGGAAATTTGAGAACTGCCGGCCTGCGTTGTTGGGTGCTGCGACTCGAGTAGACCCGCCGAATCAGGTGGATTCACACGAGTGCCGTCGCCACGCTTTTACCGAATGGCGACCGACACTCAAGTAAATCCGATGGATTCCGCGAGCCTGCTCCGGTGGGATCTCGGCCTCGGTCCTGCAGAGGCATGAATCCGTTGCAGAGGGGAGTTGCTCAGCCCCCAGGCAAGGCCTTTTGATTCAGCGGGTCTACTCTAGGAGGCCCCGAAATCTTGCGCACGAGTCCCGGCTGCAGCAGACCTGCCGAATCGTGAGCAACCCCTAAATAAGCCTCGGGATGTAGCGGGCCTTGGGTCGGGGGGAGTAATACCGGATGAAGCCCGGAGGCTTGCAAAATATATTGGATTCTTTTCCGAAACGGGAGGGGGAGACCGATTTTTCTTTTGCATTTGGACTCTTTGCAAAAGTAACGGGAGTTGTCTCCGTTTAAAACCGAGCTTCTCTTCCGTCCGTTCCCCTCTCCCGGGGGCTGGCTCGTTGGCAAAGGCGAAAGAAGCCCCCCGCTGGTGTTTCCTTTTCCGTGTGTGTGTTTGTGGATGTTTCCAGAAGTGGGACCGCGTGGCCAGGCTGGAGCCGAACAAAGGCACGTCTTGCTGGCCACTGCCCCTTCCTCCCTCCCTTCCTTCCCAGGAATGCCGGCGCGCCTTCCTCTGGGGAAGGAGAGAGCCATGTGCTGTAGGGCTGGGAGGGCCTGCGGCGTGGAATCCGCGTTCGCTCCGGAGCGAGGGTGGCCTCACATTCGCGTTTACACCGGCCTGCTCGCGGCCAGGCCTCCTGCAAGGCATTTAAGTCTCCCGGGGACCCTCTCCCCTTCCGCAATTAAGGTGGAACGCTGTGATTCCGTATTAGCTGTCGCGGTTGCATCCTATGCGTGCCTAGGATGGGTAGTTTTGGCGGGTCTTAGAGCGCTCTGGCTGGGAATTCTCAAGACCTGGACCATTTCCGCAGGAGACTGTTATAGCGCTGTGATTCCACTTGCAACATCCCATGGAATCCTGGGGTTTGCAGTTTCGGGAGGGGCCGGCCGGCCGCAAAACTGCAAACCCCAGGATTCCATAGGATGTTGCAAGTGGAATCATAGTGCTCTAACAGTCTCCTACGGAAACGGCCCTGGTCCTCAAACTGCAGATCCTAGGATGCCATGCCATGGAATTATAGCACAATAATTGTGGAATGTGGAAAGAGACTGGCTTCTGAGAAATCTTATGCTAGATGTCCTTGCCTGATAAGCAAATTTGGGGGGGCCTTTCCACAGTCCTCATTCGCAGCACTGCAATTCCATTTTATCTGCCCATCCTGTGAAATCCTAGGGCTAGCAGATCCCAGTGGGGTGTAATCAACATTCTCAGCCAGAGAACTTGAGTGCCCCCCCAAACTACGAATCCCAGGATTCCACAGGGTGCAGCTCTGGCAGTTCGAGTGAGGTCCTTCGTAATGTTTTAACTGCATTTTGTGAAGAAGCTAGGAATTCGAGAGGTGGTTCCTGTGGATGTTGCTGGTCTGCAAGCCCCGTCCTCCCTTTCCCTTGGTTGTGCTGGCCTGGGCTGATGGAGAGGATGGAGCCTGGCTGCCTCTGGAGGGCTGCAAGGGGCTGACCCCCGTCTTCAGGCCGCCTGGGGAGTTCCTGCAGTTCTGTGCCTTTGCTCAAATGTGGAAAAGAAATGCTTTTATGTTTTCAATCCTTGGGGTTGCAGTTTAGGTAACTTCTTAAAATGTGGAGGCAGGACACCTGCCTCTTTTGTAGATCAGCTGGATTTATGGCATGTTTTTATGGCATCACATAACGCTGACTTAAGAAAGGTGGCAAAACATTACTTAGAGCTTTCTAGCTGAGAATTCTCAAGGCTTGGTCCCTAAATTGTATTGCCCTTGCTGTTTATCCCACCAAATGCATGTGTTCTGTCTTCATGTTCTCCCCCTTTCCTTAGGAGAATCAGAGAAGAACTGGTCTCAGTCTCACATCTGTAACCACTGCATCACGCTGTCTTTAGGATGAATGGGTCCCGCTTCCTTGCTTCATATTTCGCTTCCCTGCTTCATGTTGCTTCATATTTCCTTGCTTCACATTTTGAGCCCTCCGGTGGTAAATAACTAGTTACAAGATTTTCTCTTCAGGCGGTTTAAATCCTTCCTTTCTTCCTCAGACAGTCCTGCCTGTCAGAATAAAACCCATTGGTTAGGGATGATGGGTGTTACATCCCAACACACCTGGAGGGTCCCACTTTTTTAAGGTGGGGGAATCTTCACAAGCTGATGCTTATGGGTGCTTCAAGGAAGCGAGTTCCCTTGGGTGAAGTGGGGCTTGCTTCTGTGCCAGCGTGCGTGCAGGATCAGGCCTGAGGTCTTGTGTTTTTCTTCTGGAGCTTGATGTTGGCAACCAGCTTTCTAAGAGGGCCAGTTTCATTGTCCAGCCAGCTGCCCCTTGGTCTTTCCCTCCGCATTGACCTGTGGGGTGGTAGAGAGATTTGGTTCTCCTCAGGGATTGGTCTGTGGCCTCCAGGTCTGCTGTAATCCCAAGTAAGGAATTTTTGATGCAAGGCAAGGCAGGGAGCAGTCCTAAAGCGTGCCTGTTTGAGAGTGGGGCCCCGCGGAAGGGGATGTGGGCTGGCCTTGGCTGTCTGATCCTTGCTTGCGTTTTACTCAGAAGCAACTTGGATAGGGGGACTGCTGAGGAACGCCAGTGGTTGTAGGGCCCATTTTAGAGCAGAGCTTTCCAAGGTTTTCATGTTGGTGACATGCTTTTTAGACATAAGTTATTTCGTGACACAGTAATTCGGTTTTACTAGCAAACCAGAGGTTAAACTAACTCCCTTGTAAGAGATACTGACACATACATAAATTGTAATAACAAAATGTATGGGGACACAGCGTATCTCAGGGAAACCTTTCATATATTTTTAAAAATACATTGCTTATAAATAATAACATACCTTTCCAAGATTGTAGGCAACACACCTAGACACTTCAGGCGACACGCTGACGTGTTGCGGCACACCGTTTCAAAAGCCCTGTTTCAGAGGAGAGCAATGGCAAACCACCTCTGGAGTATTTACAAGTCCTGTAAAATTCATGCAGTTGCCAAAAACCAACAGGGACTTGAAAGTACACACCCAAGTAGTGCAAATAAAAACTAGAATTTCCTTAGAGCTCGGACTTGGTGCGTGCAACCTCTTCTCCCTTCTTTCTATTTTTCCTCTGAGTGGTGCTTTGGAGGCCTTCTGGGTTTGTATTTTCTCTCCCCACTGGTAGTTTTGGCCTACCATCTTCCTCTTGGGTCTTGATTGACACCCGCCTCTCATGAGGCCTGTCTTGGGGCTGTCCTCCAGCACAGTAGCAGGCAACTTGAACACACGCACACACTACTTCTATCCAAGGGGAAAGGCGGGGGGGGGAGCATGCAGGGTGTCTTCCCACTGTGCATTTGCCACAGAACAGAGATGTTTGCAGTTCTTGCATGTGGTGGGTGCACACTGCTCTTCTCTCAGATAGAAGCAAGGCTTTGTAGAGAAAACCGACTTTTAAAAAATGATTACAGCGTGTCTGTACCCCGTTGTTGGGTTACAAAAGAGGCTTGTGTTGCGGTTAGGAGCTGCTGTGCTGCTGTGGAGTTGGTTGGGCTGGCTTGTTGGAAGGTCCCTTGTAATTTTCAGGGCTGCTTATAAGTTCCCTCTGTTTGGGGGACGGTTAGCTCTTTACTCTCCGTGTTTTTAACTTTGGCGGAGCTCTTTCCTACAGTTTCCACCATGAGGTTGCATCACTAAACCTCTTAAAAGCCAGGAGATTTGGCTGGGATGGCCTGGTTGTACTCCAGCCAGCCAGGGGATGTTAGAAGTTGGTGTTCCAATTCAAAATACGTGCTTTGCCTAAGAGCTTGGTCATGCTAGCTGAGGGATTCTGAGAGCTGTAGGTGTCAAAAAAAAAAAAAAAAAGTAACCTTCCAGACTGGCTGGGGGGACCCTGGGGTCTCTTCCACACAGTCCACAGTTATACTTTAACTACCATACCTCTGGCCTGTGGAAGTCCTGGGATGTGTAGTTTCAGAAGGTATTGAGAATTCTCAGCCTGAGAGGTCTAGCATCTCCCATATTACCTTTCCAAGAGGCCTAGTTAGTACAGCAGCCTCAAAGATGCAGAGGGGCTTGGGTTCAACTGCGGCACTTTCCAGAGAAAAGGGTCAAGAGGAATTCCCTTGTCAGGGGAATTCCCTTCCTGGGGAGGGCTTGCCTGCCTGAGCAAGACCAGGTGGGCTAGATGGACCTCTGCTTTGGCCAGCTTTAAAGCAACCCCCCATGTTTTCCGTTTGACCCTGGCTTTGTCACTTCCCTTCTCTCCATTTTGGTGCAGTAGAGTCACCAAACTCAACTTCCTCCTGTGGGTAGAACATTTTGCGGCTGGGCGGAGAGGAAATGAGGACAAGATATTACTTTATCTCAGGCAAGCGGCTGAGTCTCTCACCAAGCTGCTTCTCCTCTCCTGTTCTTGAATGCACCCTCCCTGAATGCACCAAGTTAATCTTTAAGCGCTGCTTGGGCAGGTATCCTAGCTATGTGCCTGGATGGCTCTTTTGCAGGGGGATTGGTGGTTTAAGCCCAGTTTGCTGCCAGGTGGGTTCATTAATGGGAACTAAATCTCTTTTGAGATGCCCTCAAACCTCCTGCTCGAGTGTGCAGTGATATTAAAATAACACCCATGCATTTAGTCTGAAACTTCCCAGATCCAAATGAGACTACTGTCCAATGTAACCTGATCAGGAAGAGGAACCATGGCAGAATGACTGTATTAGGATGTACTGGAAGTTTTTAAGGAACAAGCAAGCTCCTTAAAACCAGCGGGTTTCCATGGCTGAACAGGGATTCGAACCCTGATTCCCTAGAGTCATATTCCAATGTACAAACCACTCCACCATGGTAAAATGTTATTTACATCTTAACTTATGTGGGCTTTCATGTTCTTTTTTTGCAGTTATAGCGATTGTGATACTCCAAAGCGGAAGAAGCTGGGAATGGACTTCAAGACAGAGTGGTCCTCCCTGGATTCGGTGTCCTCGGAGTCTTCTCAAGACTCAGTTTACTCGGAGTCTGCAGATTCAGGTTAGTAGATTGTGATGACCCTGCTACCTGCCAAAAAAGGCTGTCTGTGACACACCTGGAGAACTGAAACTGTTCATTTGAGTGATTTATAAGCATAACAGAATGTCATCTGTTGAATTTCTCTTGTCACCTGCCTTGCACAGCAGCTAAGGAGAACGGAACTTCTTGTTATGTGCCTTCAAGTTGACTCTGACTTACGGTGACCCTCTCCTTGGGTTTTCTTGGCACGGTTTAGTCCAAGGAAGTGTGTCATTGCCTTCTGCTGAGACTGAAAGAGAGTGCCCAAGGTCATCCAGTGGGTATCCATGGCTGAGCAGGGATTTGAACCTTGCCTTCCTGGAGTCCCAGTCCAGTGCTCAGACTGGAATAGGGTAGGGTTGCCATAAGCTGAAGTTGACTTGAAGACACGTAAGAACACCCACTTCCCATATTGACCTGTCCTAAGGAGGAATGCATCCATATTGCAGAGAAGAAGGTGATGGGAAATCAGTAGACCTGGTTTTATAGTCGTGGGCATAGGGGTCACACTTTTCCAAATACACTAAAAAGTACAACTGTTTTAAAGAAAAAACAGATACAAAATGAAAGTTGAGTTGAGGTATAGAAAAATGACTTCGGACTTTCTTCTTGGTGGTTATAAACATAAGTATTATAATCTTACCTCTCCCTTTAAAAATTGCCTCTTATGCTTCTGCCAATCCTACTAATTCCCAAACCTCAATTTTTTTTTTAAAATCAGTTTCTTACAGTAAAGGAACAGGGACACTTTGCCTTATCTGTAAGGACATTCAGTAATCTCAGCTATAACGATTCCAGCTGGGGTCATTTTCTGGGACGTCTCCAAATGTACGTTCAAATATATATATTTATTTAATTCACCAGACAGGCGCAACTTTTTTTGGAGGTAATACAACAGAGTTCTGATTTAGGACATGAGGTTGCTGTGCGCCACGAAGCCCCAGAATCTGGCTGAGGAAAACTGTCTGGTGATTAACTTCAATATAACTTGTTTTCCTGATAAGTGGACATTTCTCCCTTATCTGTGACTATCTTCCCTGCCCTGGTTGCTGTGAGGGGTGTTGGGCTGCAACTCCCATCGTCCAGCAACTATAGTGACTAAATAGGAGGGGAATTGCATGAGAGTTACACATCCAGAAGGCAGCAGGTCAGGAAAGGTTGGGTTGTAATAAACAGCGAAAGTGCATATCAACTTGAGTTCTCTGAGGTGGGGGAGAAAAGAGATGATGTGTTCTCTCGATCACAGGAAGAAACTGCCCTTTTTTTTTTTCTTCACCTTCTTATCAAACAAAATAAACCAGAGCTTGGAGAGGTTTCCCCCTCTATCAACAAAGCTTTGATCTCTTAGGACTTAGGTAAAGATGACCAGGTGATAGCATTGCTCCTTGTCTTGACCTGACTGCTTTCTTCCTTCACGCCTGTGGGTCACTGATGAGTGCAAAGATGCTCACATGTTGTGGACAAAGAATTCTGGGAACTTTGTCACATATCGGAGGAACGAGTGTCTAGGATGTGGCTTTCTCTGGCTTATGTTCTTAGGCTGGCCGGCTGGCTGGCTTTTAGCAGTTTGTATTTTTACAAACTGTTTGCAATTTTCAACTCGCTGTTCTTGTCACCCAGTTAGAGCCCATAGAATTCCCCCTTTCGGTGTAGTTTTGACAACTACTTGCCTATCGCCAGCGGAAGAAGGAAAGATTACAAAATGTTTGAGGCTGTTTGTAGTGAAAAGGCGAGTAAGAGGAGCCAGCATAGCAGTGCATAAATTCATGCCTGTTGGGAAGAAAGCAGACAGGCAGGTGCTTTCACCTCTTGCATTATTCTTCCCTTGTTCTCTTTCTCCTTACTAAGGTTATTCATACCTCCTCACCTTTTTCCAAAATCTGCAATTTAAGGCAGCTTACAGTTTAGCTAAAACGTATGAAAGTCAATATTAAAATAAAATTAAACTATGCACAATATTCAAACTATTAACTGTGGGTCTTGCCAAAGGTGTACAACCTAAAATATATTTATATGCACACATACACGAAGGAAGGAATAATAAGCTATACCATGCGAATGTGAAACAAATTGTCCAGATAAAATACATTGTAACATAAAGCAAGCTGACAAATACATGCAGTCAAAAGATATAAGATGATAAAACAATATTCAGTGAAAATGCCAAACCTAAGAACTGGAATGTAAGAGGTCAAATTCACAGAAGCTTAATGGTGGGATATTAAGACAGATCAAAAGAAGGACTTCTTTACAAGCAAATAAGTAAACTGTGGAACTCACTGCCAGAGAATGTAGTGATCTGTCAACTTGGATGACTTTGGATAAATCCGTGGAGGCTGGAGGCATCGATATCTTCCAGCCAATATACTGGGTGTTACCTGCAGCGTCAGAGGCAGAAGCAGCAGATCATTTGCGGAGGGGCACAAGATGGAGGGTGAATTTACACTCCTGTTGGCAGGCTTCTTTGGGCACCAGTGGGCCACAGTATGACCAAAATGAGGGCTAGATAGACCCTCGGTGTGACCCAACATGAAGACCTTGGCTAGTGGGGTTCTGAGACTTCCCATAATACTAAGAAGCTGGAGGAGGGAATGAGTTGCAGAGGACAGAAGAGCCCTTTTTTGTTTCAACACAAGCGTCTTTTTCTCCGGACAGGTGTTGGTCTAGATTCTCCTCAAGAGCCGGAACTGGAGAGCTTCGAGGAAGTGTAAGTTGGAATTCTGCCTTGAGTTCTAAGCCTGTGAGGGACGGGGATGATGTGTGGGGTTCAGGATAATGCTCAAAACAAAAAAGGTGCCCTTGTTACAAACTCTAGGCCTTCTTTGGGCTGTGGTGACTACGTGAGGTATTCTGGATACTGCAGTTTTGCAGCGGTCTGGCTGTCTCTGGCAAAGGCTTCTTAGCGTCTTGGCCGAAGTACACAGTCAGGTCTGCGGGAGCTCTGCGCAGACGGTAAAATGAAGATGGCGTGGGTCCGGGTGGTCGCCAAAAGTGTCTTCTGGCTAAGGCGAGGAAATGTGGCTGGGTCACTTGGAGTTGTTCTTTCTTTGTCTTTGCCCTCTTCTTGGCGATCAGAGGGAAGAAAGGCCTTTCCTGCAATCTCCGGTGACCTTACTTAGTTACCCCATTTGGCCTCGGTTTTTAGTGAAACACGTCGTTTCAGGCACTCCTTTGAAGCCCCGTGTGAGAGAAGCTTGCCTTCCCTTCCATCTCTTACGCTGGGACCTGTGAAAAAGCCTAACAGACGGGTCAAGCCATTTTTTATGGTAGAAGCCGTGATGTTCTTCAAAGTTTTCAAATCTGTAGCATAAATTCAGTGTGCCCTGCAGGGGGGCTAAAAGCTTATCACAGGTCAGATCTTTTCTTTGAGGAGTGGATGCGAGCGTTCTGCAGAGGTCCGTAGCCTGATACTTCAGTGTGGAGAGAGAGGCCGTTGGCCCGAGGCTTGCTGTGAGACGTTGTTGGAAGCTCGTTGCTACAGTTCGTGGGTGGCTTGGCTTTGCAAAGGTCCTGCTCTCTGGCTCCCTCAATCCATTTGTGACTAGTGGCTTGAGGCTGCCTCTGTTCTTTTTAAAAGTGCCAGGATTTGGCCACTTGGAAATTCCTGTTTCTTCTTCGTGGTCTCTGTGCCTCAAGGGCCTGCTTTCTCCCTCTTTTTCCATCCCTTTACCAACAAAGCTCTTCCAAGAGGGCCTGTAGTGACCGTTGCGTACTTGGGGCCATACACAGAATACAGCAATAGAATCCGTGAGTTTGAAGAGATCCCAGGACTATCCTGTCCAATCAAATACACAGTCAAAGCTCTCCTGCCAAATGGCCATCCAGCCTCTGTTTCAAAACCTCAAAAGAAGAAGATTCCACCACTCCAAGGTAGCAGCATATTCCACTGTTGAATTGCTCTTAACTGACAGGAAGTTCTTGATGTTTAGGTGGAATCTCTTTTCCTGTAGTTTGAAGCCATTGCTGCATGTCCTAGTCTCTAGAGCAGCAGAAAAGAAGTTGACCCCATCTTCTGTATGACATCCCTTCAGATATTTAGATATGGCTATCATGTCACCTCTTAACCTTCTCTTCTGCCTCATGGCACCCTCCAGATGTGTTGGGGTACACATCTCCTTATCTCCAACCATGTCTGCTGGGGGAGATGGAAGCTGTAACCTCAACATATCAGGGAGGGGAGAGGAGAGCACCAGGGATGAGAAAGGCAGAGCATGCTGTAAGGGGACAATGCTTCTTTCTTTTACTGTCTTCAGCAGGATGAGAAAGAGAACATCTCCCCAGCTTCCCTCTGAATTTTCTGTTCCATTGCCAAAAAGCAGAGGAGGGTTTGAGGTTTTTCCCTCCCTTCCCAGCAGTTCTTTTGATGCCAGGAGCTATGGGTGTGCCACTACCAGTTGATGGTTCAGTGACCGAAAAAATGAAATTTGCTCAGGTGATGCTTTTGAAACATTTCTGCTCAAGGGGCAGGATGTGTGAGAACGAGTTTGAGTGTATTTCTCAGGGCATGGTGGGTGGTGGTTTCCTTAAAGCAGTTTCTTTAGAGGCCTGTTGGAAGGATGCCTGCCTAGTCCATCCCAGCTCACCAGACCGAGCCTGGAGGCCTGGCTTTGAACATGATGACATGTTATAGGTATGTCAGAAGTAAGACTCAATCTGCATAGACATTAAATCATGTGGGAGTATCTCTCCTGCACTCCATGCATGTTGGCGTGCTGTGGGATGCCGCAGCAGAGCTGAGCTATGAGAAGAAAGTTGGGCAAGTGTGGTGGGTTTGAGAGCCAGTTTTCTGCCTTTGGGGCCCATAGGGACTTCCAAACCCAGAGGCCCACTTGCAATTTTGAAGAACAGGGTCTTTTACATTACACAGTGCAGAGGGAGCTACAACCTATTTAAAAGGCACACTAATCCTCTTAGAGAGACATACTTTGGCCAGAAGAATTCTGGAGGGGTTAAGGGCCACATGGAGTCCTAGGCCTGCGTGCTGGTTCCTTGCCCTTCCTTGACCTGCTTTTAACTATGGATGGCTAAAGCATGCTGTTCAATCGTGGTAGCAGTAGGACTTGTTGCAGACAACAAATTTATCAGCAGAAAGCTTTAAGCTTTAAAAACGTACTAAAACTCTCTGCTTAATAGGCGAGGTTGAAGGCAGGCAGCAATTCCTCGAATCACGAAGGGCAAACAGATGATAGCAAAAGGGTAATCTCAAGCCCACCGAAACCAGTATCTGGTGATCAGTGAACCTGGAACCTGCCGCAGATGTACCCGTTTTGTTTGAGCTCTGTAGGACGTGGTCTGAATATGTGTCAGCCGCAGTTCTTAAATGTGGCCACGAAGGCAGGGTCAAAGTAATCCCTGCGCATTTTGCTCTACCTTCTTTTATACATCCCTTAGCTCTTATCAAAGGCACCTTTAAAAGCTAGTGATTTTTTTTTTAAGGTGGAGTTCTGTTTGGGGTTTTAACAATTAAATTGCTCGATAGGCGTGCCTGCTTCATAGGCCACTGGCCAAGAAAGGTCCCTGGCTGTTACCTTGCACCTGCCTTGCGTGTTTTCCGCTCGGCAGCTGTCTCGGCCTGGTGAATGTGCGACCCAAGGCAGATGGCAGCCGCAGAGGGAAGGGGGGGGAACTGTTCTCTTTGTAACCGAGAACATCTGTCTGAATTCCTCCGCTCCCCTTGGTGGCCTCTGAGAGGGCCCTGCGTTCGGAGGCACGGCGTTCCTCAGGAGTGTCCAAACAGCGGGTTGACGGGAAGCCTTTGAGCTGCCTTCTCCCTTCCCCTGCAGCCTCCTCTTCGCCTATTGATTTGCTTTCATAGGTGTTTGAATGGAGGCTTTTCTTTTGAATGGGCTTCTTTTCTCTTCTCTCTCCCTGTGTGTTCCCCGTGTGGCGTCAGGGCTGCTTCTAATGAACTCTTCTGTGCTTTCGGCAGAGATGACCGGGGCCGCTTGCATGCCTCTGCTGTTTTGTAGCACTTTGACGCCACTTGAACTGCAGGGGTGGCGGTGGGAAGGCTGTTCACACTGCAGAATTGAAGCATTATTATTCCATTTATCTCCCTGGTTCTGCCCCGTGGGATTTGTAGGAGACATTTGACAGTTTAGAGAGAAGCGTTTAGGCTTCTCGGCCAGAGAGCTCCAGTGCCTCACCAAACTACAAACCCCGGGATTCCGCAGGATGCAACCATGGCAGTTAAAGTGGGTATCATAGCACCGTAAGCCTATAGTGTGAACGGGCCCCCAGATTCCATCCAGTGGCATCAAGGGCTTTGCGGTGCGGAGGGGCTCTGAGAATCCTCCGCCAGGCAGCAGTAGAACCTCCTCAAAATGGGCAAAGCCCAGGATCCCATAGGGTGGCACCTGTGGGAGTTAAAGGAGACTCACAGTGGTGCAGTTGTGTGAAAAAGGGTCAAGGGAAAGCCAGGTTGTAACCCCTTCAAAATCAACCAGTACGTGTTTTTTTCAATCTTGGGGAAACAAACTGCAAGCAGATCAGATGGTGGGAAGGTTTCTTCTTCTTGTTGTGTTCATTTACATTATATACATTACATGAACATGATAGCCATGTTTAAATATTGGAAGGAATGTCATGTTGAGGAGGGAGCGGGCTTGTTTTCTGCTGCTCCAGAGACTAGGACCAGGAGCAATGGATTCAAGCTGCAGGAAAGGAGATTCCACCTGAACCTCAGGAAGAACTTCCTGACGGTCAGAGCTGTCTGGCAGTGGAAAACGCTGCTGCCTCCATGGAGTGTGGTGGAGTCTCCTCCTTCTTTGGAGGTTTTTAAGCAGAGGCTGGGTGGCCATCTGTCCAAGGGAGGGCTTTGATGGGGGTTCCTGCATGGCAGAAGGGGGTAGAACTGGAGGGCCCCTGGGGTTTCTTCCAATTCTCTGATCCCACCTTTCTCCTGATAATGGGACTCAGGGCAGCTGACATTCATGAAATGTTGGAAGGTGTCACAAAAAATGGCTAGATGTCCTGAAGGTACTTGTCTGAGCTTGGCAGCTGAGCAGAGTTGGGCTGGGTTAGTAGTTGGATGAGAGACCGCCGAGGTACACCAGGTGCCATAGGCTGTATGTCAGAGGAAATAACTGGCAAAACGATATAAAGGAAGTGATAGATTGATCTTCATTGAACGACACATGCTTTCCATGCAGTGAATGTTTCTGCAGCCCTCATCCACTCTGTCTTTGGCCAAAAGTGGTTGGGAATTGTCACATTTTCAGCAGATTGTAGCCACTCCAGCACTGCTTAACACTTTTAGAAATGCCAGAAGCTGACTTTTCATCAACTTCTGGCCTTGTTTTTGCTTTTTTTTTTTTTTTTTGTCTTTCAGTTTTGGCTGTTGGTGCAGCCCCAAGAGGGTCCATGTGGCAGAAGGCCAGCTCTCCCCAGACCCTTTGCAGTTGCCCACCCCAATTTGAGCGAGGGGGGAGGGATTAAAAAAAAATACCTGGCAGATGGCACCCAAGCAGAAGCCCCCCGCCCCCCACTGCAATTTGCATACAGGTGGGAAGCTGAGAAACAGTGAAGAAAGGCCTTGTTGCTATGGGGACGCCCTCATTAGCCTCCCAAGAGGCCCCTTTGATCTGCCCTTCTTGGCAAGGCTTTAATTTGTGCTTTTCCTTCTCCCCTCCCCGCAGATTCTCCGCACCCACGCCAGCTCGCCCGCCGCCGCTTTTGCCGCTGTCCCCCAGCCGGGGGCGTGTGGCTTCTTTGCTCCCCTCCCTGCCCTCCCTGCCGGGCGGGACTGGGCCAGCGGCCGCAGCGGGGCAGCGACAGAGTTGCTTCGACTGCACCGTTTTCTCTTTGCGGTTCCCAGAGAGACCCCCCCTGTGGATTAGTAGAAGGGAACGGGCATCGGGGGGGGGGGCCCTGGCTGGGGGAGGAGGGAGCCGGCAAACAATTTCAATTAACGGGGGGCGCAGTATGTGTTGGTGGGGGCATCGGCCTTTGCGGCTGGACTCCTGCGTGGCTGAGGTCCGGGGAAAAGGGGAGCGTTTTAGCCCGGGGGTAGGGCGCCCGTTTTCCAGGTGGAAGGCTCAAGGTTTGGACTCTGGCATGTCCGGTCTCGGAGGATTGTGGCAGCGGAGGATCGGTGGATTTAGTGGTGGGCAGGCCTTGTGGGTCCCGTGCAGAGCTGGGAAAAGGTTTTGCGCTGGTCCCCAGCCCGCCGCTTCGAGCAGCCCTGTTGTAGGTTGCTTTTGGACTACGGTTCCCAGAATCTCTGAAGCTCCCTCTGCCTGTCTAGCGCGGGAACCCCACGTGGCCGAAAGGAGCCTTCTTTGGCAAAAGGTTCCGCTCTCCGTGCGTTCTTGTCAGGGCTTAGCCCCAGCTGACCCCGTCCGATTCTCTGGTGCCCCGGCACAAAGTCGATGCGTGGCTTTCCTATAGCTCGGGTCACTCGGCATGAGTTGGCTGAAGATCTTAGATCCGGGGTCTAGAATTGCCTTGTTCCTCCTGCTTCCGGGATGGCACATGATGTGCATCGTTTGTGTGGTGTCATTGTCTGACAACAGGGTCTCCCTTACATTTGCTGTTAATGTTCATCTTTTTTTTTTCCTCCCGGCAGGTTTGAGAGGACTATGCTGGAATCCCGAAAAGTCCTCCGAAAGTAAGTAAAAAGTTTGGAGGTGTTGGTGTGATTGTGGGTTGTGTGTTTAAAATGGAAACATTTCTCAATTTCATAATGTCAGCCAGAGCAGGGTGTGTGTTTGTATTCATTCAATTCCATCCCCCTTTCTCTGATTGGCCAAAAGGTGCAAAGGAGTATTCTTTTCTTGTCCTTCCAAGAAACACTCAGGCACTCAGGGGTCCTGGGAAACCAGTCTTCCAAAATCTTCCAGTGGACTTGAGTGTATATGTGTGCAGTTTAAGTGTTTGGGCCTTTTCAGCCTGGAAAATACAAAAGGGGTATATCGGTTTTCCAAGTGCTTTGAAAGGAAGCTAGGAAAGGTATCCGTGGTGGCTGTTCAGGGTAAATAGCATTTGATTTTTTGTTTTAAAAAAGGGCATTATTTTCCAGAAAGTTCTTGGCACGCAGTCTTGTGATGCTTTGCGTTTTTCCATCCTGTGAATTTATATTCATTCCCCCTGATGTCCTTCTCTTTTGCAATTGTTGATATATATTTCTGTTGTCTCTTGTCCGCAAAACTCAGTGGGATCTCTTCTCTCCCTGGCTTGCATGCTTTCTTTTGTCTTTTTCTCTACTCCAGCTCTGCATGCCAAGACCTGTAGAGTCTCATAAGCAAGGGATTTATTATCCTTTCAGTGCTTGGGTGGCAGCTTTGCTGAGATAGCTTTGGGGAGCAAATTTGGAAAATCTCCAAGGAAATTGAGTTTCTTTTTTTAAATAGATTAAGGCCATTTCTGCACTAGGCTGTTACGGTGCTATTATTCCACCTTCAACATCCTATGGAATCGAGGGGTTTGCAGTTTAGGGAGGGGCCGGCCGGCCCCTCCCGAAACTGCAAACCCCTCGATTCCATAGGATGTTGAAGGTGGAATAATAGCACTGTAACAGGCTAGTGCGGAAATGGCGTAAGAGATGCATGTTGCAGTTCATACATTCTGTGCACAATCAAATGAAAAGGGTTCCCCAGGTTAGGGGCATGCCAGTCTGCCCGTTTTGGTTCTTCAATGCTTTTTTTTCCAAATCTCCGCTTCATTCTGTTGAATATGTGAAGAAGTGTGTGAATTTTTGCTAAAAACCATAAAACTATTCATAAAAAAAAGGCTGAACAAAAATTGTCTGAGTTTACTGCGGTAGTTACCACTATGGAGACAATTATGTTGCACCTGTCTTCTGTGGTCACTGTCAGGAACTTAAAAGATGGCAAGACTACCAGAAACATGGCTGAATATTCAGGGATTATGTACTTATCTCAGAATATACTAAATTTTTAATAAATAAGCACTCAGAAGACCCAATGGATAAATCTGTATTGTTCACTTTCTCCCCCAATTTTTCTCTTACAAATATCAAGTTCTTCCCATTTGGTGAATTTCAGAATGTGCAGATCAGGGATGAGAGAAATTGTATGGGGGACAGGGGACAGTTCTCATCCCCACTGTGAGTTGTGCTCTTCCCCAGCAAACCCCAATACTGTTGTCTTCTGCAAGCCTCCTCAAAATGGTAGAGGCAAATAGTGGAGGACACCCAAGAGAATCTGGATTAAAAGGGAGAGAGAATCCCTCCACGTGCTCAGTGGATGGTTTTTCTATATAATTTATTTTAGGACAAGTCCATCAGGTTTTGGCGTATGTATTTTTCAGTGGTCTCCTTCAAGGACTGCATAAAAACAAATAGAAATAGAAATGTCAAATTTTGTTTTGTGGTATAATAAGGTGTTCTGATTTTTACGGACAACACATAATCATATCATAAAACATAAAAGATTTCAGTCTTCATATGTTGCTTAAAGCCTATATGCATAACAATATGCTATTCTAGCAGCAGAAAATCTCATTTCATTTGCTGGACTCACTGTAAACTAGAGAACCAGGCTCAAGATTTTTTTTACTTAGCCTTCCAGGGCATATTGTGCAAAATAGTGACAGGGCACTTGGGATGGATGGATGAATAGGTGAGAATTTCATTTGGTTAGTTTTACATTTATCTGCCTCTAGACTTTGTCAGTATAGAGAAAAGGCTTCATGCTTTGAAACTCTTCTTTTGGGGGAAAACATCTCCTGTGGAGGAATAGATGAGGTAGCAGGGCCAACTGTTTGCTTTTGCCTGAATGTTCTGGCTCTGTATGTGCACAGGCTGTTTGTGTATGTGTGTTTCTGTATTGGGAGAGTAGCTGGGTATGTAGTTTCTCACCTGCACTAGTCCAGTAGCCACTCCTCTTCCCGCCCCTTTACTGCTGGGGTCTTCTGAATGTATAAGCCAGCCCCTTAGATTTGGCAGAATCAAGCTATGAAGAGAAATCTGTCACCTAACTGTGTGTCTGTCTCTGCTTTCCAGCAATTCTTTCCCCTTCCGAAGAATCCAGTCTTTGCCGGTAAGCTTAACAAATGATTTTTTGTCTTAATTCTGCCCAATGGGTAGTGGTGGTCACAGAATCTTTTTTTTTAAAAAAAGATTTTGGTGCCAGTTTTGCCCTGCTTTTAAGAGTTGCATGTTCTTACCATTCTCTAAGCGGTGGGTAGAGCCAAGCGGGCAGATAGCTGCATGATGTGGTGAACTTCAAGTCATTTCTCTTAAGGTGAGCCTTTGGTGGGATTTTCTTGGCAAGATTTATTCAGAGGCGGTTTGCTATTACATTCCTCTGAGGCCGAGAGAGTGGGACTTGTCCATGGCCACTCACTGGGTTTCCAGGGCGTAGGTGGGTGTGTGAACCTTGGTCATCCAGAGTTCTGGTCCAGCACTCAAACTACTGCTGCATGCTGACTCTTTGCGCATGCTCAGAGGAAGGTAAGTCTTCATGCATCCTGAGTGAAGTCTCAGTGCAAAAATGGGCTAGGAGGGGAAGCTTAGTATAGGTCTTTCTCCCACTATCTGGGCATCCTGTAATATTTAGCTTTTGGGGCTGGCAGAATGAGAGAGATCTGGTGTCTGAAACATGAAATATAAAATGGTTTATTGATCTTCTCATGGACTAATTCCCTAAACAGGTGAGGCTTCTGGGTACCAGTCCTACCCTGAGGAATATCACAAACTCCAAGGAATTCAATAATCCAGAGGCTGTTGAGAGGGACTCGGGGAATAATGGCAGTGTGGAAAATGTAAGTTAGAAGGGTAAGGGTGTTTGGGCGTGTGTGTGACAGTGAGAGTGTGTGTGAGAGAGAGAGAGAGAGAGAGAGGAATTTTCCCTCTCTGGCCTAAATCCAATTGCTAATCCTGACTAGAGGGGACACACTTACTCAGTGGGATTTAGATTAATGTTGGTTGTTATATTTATATTCTGCTGTTTCCCAAAAATTGGGAATCCTATTGGTTATATTACTCAGCAATTGATTTTAGTTGGTAGCAACTGGATTCAGGCCACAGTACACGGGCTAAAAAGCAGGATATAAATATAATAGTAGAAGTGGTGGTGATGAGGATGAGGATAATAATCCACTCCACTGTTTTGATGGTTACGGTGGTGGTGGTGGTGGGGGTGATGCTGATCATAATTTTATTCGTTTATATCCCCCACCCATGGTGCTCCAGACATCTTACCCAAATTTAAAACCAAGACCAAGAAGAGTGCATGTAAGGACATGGGAGTAGCATCCACTACCACCACCCCTCTCTCTCTCTCTCTCCAGGAAGGAATCGTCATCTTCAAGAAACCTCTGCGCCCGACCAGCAGGCCGTGCTCCTCTCGTGGGGCTGGGGAGAAGGACCTCTTTGCCCAGAGACCCAGTTCTGCTCCAGACCTCATGGTGAGTGTCGTGAATTTTTTTTTAAGAAGAAAGTGTTAAGGAAACATTTACAGAAAATGTACCCTTTATTGGCTGAAAATAATCTCTCAGGTATGTGGTTTGCCCATAAACACTCTTCTTCCCATCAAAAAATCCCAGCAAAAAAAATCAAAAGTGATTGGATGCTGCAAAAGTGACCCTCTGAACATCTGTAAACAATGGTGTCTGCTTTCAGCACAGCCTCCTGGTCAAATCTCTTCCCTCACCCTAAGTTCTTTCTCTCTCTCTCTCTCTCTCTCTCCCTTCCTTCCTTCCTTCTCTCCCAGTTCACTGCAGATCAGCAATAGCATGTGTATTTCTATACCGCTTACCAGATAAGGGTTCTCTAAGAGGTTTACAGTGTGTTAGCTAATTGCCCCCAACAAGCTGGGTACTCATTTTCCCAACCTACAGAAGGATGGAAGGCTGAGTCAACCTGGAGCCCAGCAGGATCGAACTCACAGCCTTGTGGCTGCGGTACCGGCATTTAACCACTGCGTCGCCAGGGCTCCCTCTGCAAGCTAAGACAATCCCTGCTTTGCTGTGGAAGACATAATGCAATTTTTAAAAAAAGCTTTTGGGAGAAGTATGCAGGCTCCAGTTGTTAAAGGCCATTTCTGCACTAGATTGTTGTAGTGCGATTATTCCGCTTTCAACATCCTATGGAATCCTGGGGTTCGCAGTTTAGGGAGGGGCCTCATTCCATAGGATGTTGAAAGTGGAGTAATCACACTACAACAATGTAGTGCAGAAATGGTCAAAGTTAAGACCACAGTGGTTCTTCTGACAATCAGCTTGAATGGAAACACTTGAGAGTAGGCATGATTGGACTCATTTTCTTTCTCTTTCCCTTAATGGCAGTATTGCAGCCCAGATAAAGAGAACATGGGCCCTGGCTGTAAAAGCCCTGTCTACCTCCGTCGCTCATCTTTGGCTTCCTTCATGGCTGATGAAGATGATGGCTTTATGGAAATCTTGGATGAAGAAGAGCTGAAGGTAAAGAGGGGGTCGAAGCATGGTTGTCATGGAATCCTTGAAAACGGACAGTCTTGATTGGCAGCTGGGGCACGGCGTGTGTGTGCATTTGTGTGCGCCCTGCACTTTTAAGATTTCTTTTTAAATTCTGTCCCGCACGTGAAGTTGCCTGAAATTCTTGCCACTGAAAAGCCTGTCTCTTTTGCTCTGTCTTTTTGCTACGCTTCCAAAATGCTTAGCTTTGGCTCAAAGCTGTGAATGACAGGGGATTTTCATGCGGGTGTTCTCATTGTCTCTGCCTGCTTCCTTTTGGAAAGCAGGGAAAGAGGTTAAGCGGTATCCTTTAGCATTTGACCTCGATGTTGTATTATCTGCTTTGGAGTGTTCACCAGCCATTGTTGGTGTGGTTTTTTAATTAGTGTTGTTAGCCATGGATACAAACAGGAAATCTCTCTCTGCTGGCTTTAAATTTGAGTTGAGTATCACATTCTTTACCTGTGCAGTTCTGGATTCACAGGATACATGTGGCTGTTTTGTAGAAATAAACATATAGGCTTGGCTCCAGTTGTTGTTCCCAGTTGGAGTGAACACCTTAAATCAATTGCTGAATGCTGAGTCTGCACTTTTGTAAAACCTTATGGATCAATGGCTCTACTCTAGTTGGACCTGTCTATCAGTTGGATTTAGTCTAGGGAAGCACCCTGTAAACTAGCGGGGAGCAGTGGTCCAGAATGTCATGCAGTGTGAGGATTAAAAGTGTGATGCACTGATCTGTCCAGAAAAATATTGAGAGAAGTACAAGAGGAATGGGGGTGAGGGGAGAAGGAGAGATAGACGGACTGACTGACCGACCAAGACCTTGTCTAGCAAGCTGGAAGATGTGAGATGGGAGACCACAAAGTTCCCCATTCCATCCACCTTGTAGCATTCTTCTGCTATTCTCAGCCAGAGAAAAGAGGATTTTTAAATTGTTTTTTGAGGTAATGTTTAAGTTAATGTAGAACCACAGAGGGCTGTGCTTTGCAGATCTGAATCCTGTAGCTTGTGCTTGTGCTGGGCTTTGCAGGCCTTAAAGTTGTTGCTTATGCTTGTGCTGGGCTTTGCAGGCCTTACAGCTGTTGCTTAGGCTTGTGCTGGGCTTTGCAGCCATGGAAACTGTTCTGGTGTGGCTTACTCCATTGGAGTCATCCATCCTCATCCATTTTATTGTGGCTGCACATACTTCTGTCGCCTTGGGCTTGTGGGTGAACCTTCAAGGCTAGTGAACCTTTTTTCAACCAAAGGGGAAGATTCAGTCTCCAGAAAATTCTTAGGGGCCATATTACCTCTGTTTGAAATCCTGATCTGATCTGTATATTTTTCTAAGAAAAGAAGGGGAAAAAAGCAAGGAATATGTTGTGGATGAACCAGAAACAAAGCCAAGACATAAAAATTCTCCAAATGCCTATCGATTAATACGTCCAGTCCATTTTAACTGAAAAGTCTATAATCGCTTCATCACAGCAGATTGCAAATAATCACACATTAAAAATAACTGAAGGAAAGTTACAGCTGCGAGTATTTTTAGGGACGTGTAGGGCACCGTGAGCCAGTGTGGTGTAGTGATTTGAGCGTTGGGCTATTTCCCTTGAGGCTAGGGTTTGATTCCCCACTTGGCCATAGAAGCCCACTGGGTGACCTTGGCATGTCACACACTCTCAGCCCCCAGAAAACCCTGTGATAGGCTCGCCCTAGGGTTGCCACAAGTTGGAAACGACGTTTCCAACACACAACAAAAACAACAAGAAGCACACAAAAACAACAACCAAGCAAATACTTAAAAATATAATATATTCCCGTAGGATCTAAGATCCATGTTTGTTATAAATATTATAGACACTAGCAAAATTTTATAATTTTTTTCAGTAATCAAAGAGACTTCCTACATACCGTGTGTGCAACATTAAATAAAGCATTAAAACTTTGCTGTTACCTGATAAGCGTTACGTGTAAACGCGTGTCTTTTACAAGCCTGGGATGCGCACCTCAGAAGTGCATAGCTCCATCTGCTGAACTTCTGTGCTTCACACTGCAGTACAGGATGTGGGCCAACAAGTGGATTGTCCGAGCTGCCTCTTTTTATGAATCAGGATTTGCCTTTTTATATTTTTCATTGGTACGCATCTGGACTTACACAGGAATGTCAGAAGCAGGTGTCCTATGTTCCTTCGGTTACCTACTTCATGGGTAAAGTCATAGAATGATAGAACTGTAGAGGTGGAAGAGACCCCAGGGGCCATCCAGTCCAACCCCTTTCTGCCGTGCACGAAGACACGATCAAAGCCCTCCTGACAGATGGCCGTCCAGCCTCTGTTTAAAAACCTCCAAAGAAGGAGGAGACTCCACCATGCTCCGTGGGGGCAGCAGCAGATTCCACTGCAGGACAGCTCTGACCATCAGGAAGTTCTTCCTGAGGTTCAGGTGGAATCTCTTTTCTTGTACTTTGAAGCCATTGCTCTCTGTTCCAGTCTCTGGAGCAGCAGAAAACAAGCTTGCTCCTTCCTCCATATGACATCCTTTCAAACATTTTTTTTTAAATATTTTATTGAGAATTTAGTTCCAAAAATAAAAAATCCCCCCTCCCTGCTTCCAAGCTTACATTTTCGAGTTGAATCTGCTTATTTCCATTACATACACACATAATTTCTGCTTAGTAGAGAAAAGAACAACTACATTATAATTACATTATTTTTTTCTTCATTTCTTATACATTTATATCTTTTATCCAATCTAAAACTCCTTTCCATTCCCTTTTGAAGTTCTGGATAGGTTTGTTCTTCAATGAAAATGCTAATTTTTCTATCTCAACCATATCCAGAACTTTAAGCTTCCATTCTTCCATATCAATATATTCCTGACATCCTTTCAAATATTAAAGAGAGCTGTCATGTTACCTCTTAACCTTCTCTTCTCCTGGCTGAACATACACAGTTCCCTCAGCCACTCCTTGTAGGGCCTAGTTTTCAGAGCTGTTACCATTTTGGTTGCCCTTGTAAGGGAAAGCTGTTTCATCTTTCTTTTATCTGCCTCAATGAAGGAATTATGGGGTCCCCCTTAAAAAAAAAAAAGGCTTGGCGTTTAAACTAATAAACGTGGACACTTGGAGAGAACTTTACTTCTTTTTTTGCCTTTGTTTGATCCTGGTGATCCACGCAGAGATGGCTGTTCTGTGCGCTCCTTGGTTGGTGGCCTTTGGTGATCTCAGTTGGCTAAATAGCCTGTAGCCAAAGAGTTCCGTAGGGTATTCCTTCTTGCCTTTGCATACCCTTGCAGTCAAGCTCCTTAGCGCCAGTGTTTCATTTTGCAGGGATGGTGGGGTTAAAACACAGATCTCTCTTATCTTGAAGCATGCATGGGGGAGTCCATCCACGTGGCATCCATCCATACCCCGCACTCCATTCCTTCCCTCTTCCAGGGTGATGCAGAGGTCCCGTTGGGTATGGAGAACTTGCTGATGGCTCCACTGGTGAGAAATGAAGATGAATCTGAACTGGTACGTGGGTGTCTTCTGGCAATCCATTTTTCCTCATACTGGGTGAAAGTTTCTGGTAGGTTAGAGTAGCTGTGGGCAGGATGTTGAAGGCCAAAGTTTCCCCACCCACTTCTGGAAAGATGGAAGGGTTGCTGAGTGGTGATGTGTGGGGTGGAGTTAGTATGGAGAACTGTCAGGAAGATGGACAAGCAACTCAGATGAAGGGAATGTAGTCCCTCCCTCCACTGTCCTGCTTTTCTGTCCCTTTCCTCTCCCAAATGGGAAGGCCCAGAAGATGAGTTGGGGGCATTTCTCATATTTTCCTTCTTCCGTTTTCACTGTCCTTCTTTCCTCTGCTCTTCTCCCTATCCCTCAAATCTGAGTAGACTCCGGTGAGCACCGGCAAATGCCGCCGCCTTTTCCGCTCCCCGTCCATGCCCAGCAGTGTCATTCGGCCCATCCTGAAGCGGCTGGACCGACCGCAGGACAGAGACACACCGGTGAAAACCAAGAGGCGGAAGAGTCTGGCTGAAAACACTGTTGCTGAGAAGACAGAAGAGCCGGTACATTCGTTGGGGAAAGGGCTGTTGCTAGGATTGGGGAGGGATGAGGGATGATGGCAAGGGGAATCAATCGGGTAACCCTTTGGATGTTGGTGGACTGCATCTCCCAGAAGACCTGGCCAGCATAGCCAGTGGTGAGAGCACTGAGGTTTGGAGTCCCCAAGAACATTTGGAGGGCCAGACGAGTCCCAGCCTTGCTCTAGATACCGGTTGAGTCTCTCTTGGCTTCAAATGTGAAATGCTCCAAAATCCGAAGGTTTTGAAAAGCAGAAGCCAGTCTTCTTGCTGTAGGGAACACGAGGGTGTTACAGAGGCTTGCTTGAGACCCCACTTGCGTGCAGTCCCAGGCAAGCTTCTGTAATTCTCTCGTGCTCCCTACAGGAAAAAAGCAAGAGGAGAAGAGCTGACGAAAGGGTGGATCCCGTGTCGGAAGAATGGTATATAAGCTCATTATGTATACGCAAATATTCCAAAATCCAAAACACCTCTGATCCCTGGCATTTCAATTAAGGGATACTTGAGATGTAAAACGAAAGTTGCTTTGGATGTTTCCTATATAGTGTAGTGGATTTGGGGAGAAAGAGCATTGAAAGTCTTAGAGGAATAGTGGGGTGAGAGACAGGTGTCTGTGAACTGTATGGAGCGGCCTCTTCTTTCTATCCTTTCCTCTGGTAGATGTGTGTGTTGTGGTTTTTTTTAACTTTAGTGCTTTATGAGAATCTCAGTCCTTCTGATCTTCCCTACTCTGTCATTATAGGATCTAGAAACTCAGGTCTGTGGAGTTGATGTGTCTCTTCTTGGCATCAAGGGGCGGTTGGCTGTGGCCCAGTGGCACATCACATGCATTGTCTGCACAGGGTTCTGGGGTCCAATGTCTCTAGGTTTAAAAAAACCAAAAAACTGTTAGTCAACAGGTAATCGGAAAGATTTTTTGCTAGTAAGTGACAGCCAGCTGGAACAGCATATCTGGGTAGATGGATTGATGGTTTGGCGTGGAAACATTACTCTTGAGAGTGACAATTTCCAGAATCCCAGCGGGGCTATATAGGCCATGCTGGCTATGGAATTCTGGAAGTTGCCACCTGAAAAGGTAGGTTTCTAAGCTGTACTTGGGTACTACTAAGACAGTTGCTCTCTGTCATTGCCTCTTTTCCCCATCTGAGTTGATGTGTGCACATGTACTCTGTGAGGTTTCTCTTGAACTTAACTTGGGGATAGAAGAGTTCTTCCCTTCCCAGGGAAGGGAATGTGGTGACATGGAAGCATATTCCATGAATACGGACGCATCTTCAAGTGAGGATATTTTGCTTTTCCTCTGATGGTTTTAAGATGGCAGTAGTGGTAACTTCTTTTTACAGGGTGCAGCTTGGCCTCATTACATGCTTCCCTTGGGGCTTCTGTTGTGTACAACTGCCATGTTGCCCTGATGCTGTGGGGTAAATGAATGGTCTGGATAAGAGGGGTTGTTTTAAAAAGAGATTTCTTGAGCTCCATCAGAGGTGGGCAAAAGTAAAAGACTAGCGGCGAGAGCCAGTGTGGTGTATTGTTGTTGTGTTTTTTTGAGTGTTGGACTAGAACACTGGGAGACCGGGGTTTGAATCTCCGCTTGGCCATGGAAAAATCACTGGGTGACCTTGGGCGAGTCACACTCTCTCAACGGGGAGGCAAGGGCAGATGTGAACAAATCCTGCCAAGAAAATGGTGTGATAGGTTCGCCTTAAAGTTGCCATAAGTCAGAATTGACATCAGTAGTTCTCCAGGAGCATCGCAGGGCTCTGTGCTCACCGTGCCTGCAAAATAAAGCCTCCAGATGTCCTCCAAGTGACATGGGGGCATTTTCATCACATTCTTCTTGGGCCATTTCTTAACAGGAAGTGAGTGGACGTTATTTGCTGTTCACCTCCTGTTTCAACCAAGGCCCCACCTGGGCCTAAATTGGTCGAGAGGGGCTAATACATGGTGGAAATTCTTCCACAGTCTCCACAAAAGACATTTTGGAGCAAAACTCCACGCCCCCCAATACAATGCTGGTTCCCAGGGCCTCTTGGTGCCACAAAAGTGAGTCCCAGTGGACTAAATGTGGCCCATGGGCCTCACTTTGCTCTTTGTCCATTCATCTCTGTATAAAGATTAGTCTTGTCCTCCTCTGTTGTCTTCTAGCTTGCGTGAAAAGCAGTGCCTCTGAAACAGAGAGCTTCCTGTATGTGTGGAAGCTGTCCTTGTGATTATCACCGTTGCTTACCCAGAGTTTTGAGCAGGAAGCCTATGCAGACTCAAGAGTCTCTCCTCTTCATACAGTTGATTGGAATGCAGGGAAAGGGAGGGTGTGTGCGTGTGTAGGAAAAAAGGCTGAGGTTATATGAAACAACTGCATAGGACTTACACAGAACGCCAGAGTAGGAGATAGATTGCATGGGATAAAGCAAGAGTGAGCTGCTGTGGCCCTCCAGATATTTTTTTAGCCTGCAGGTCTCATCACCCCTCACCAGCATTGCATGTCATGGATTGTGGGATGCATGTCATGGATTGTGGGAGTTCCAATTCAAAATACCTGGAAGGCAATAGCTCTTCACTCCATGGATAAAAGTTTGTACTGCCAAAGTCCCTTGAGTCAGGTGGCTCGGCTCAGCAAACTTGCAAAACAGGTCTTAAAGGCTAATGGTTTTCCTCTTGCTTGTCCCTAGCTGTCTGATATTTTCAGGCTATTGTACCTTTTTACATGGAGGTTCCACTTAGGTGCTTAGGTTGGCAGCCATTGATTATCCATCACGAGCAGAGAATGCTGGCTCTGGAGGTTTGGGGAGCCACAGAGAAGAACTTCTTTCTCAGGCAGGGATCCTGTACCTGGGGATACACTCCATGAGGTTTCCTCTGCATTAGGAAGGGACTGGATTTTTGCAACTTTGGTATTCCGCCCCCATTCTAGCTACAAGGCACCCTTCCTTCTCTTTCTTCTAGAAGCCACGCCTGGTCCGCTCCCGGTCCTGCTGCCCCAGTGAGATTGCCAACATCTTGGACAGTGACCACAGGGAGCTGATTGGAGACTTCTCAAAGGTATTGGCCGGAAAGAGGGAAAAGGACCTTGGCGGCCTCTGCCTGTCCTCCCCTTAAGAGCAAGCTTCAGCATTTAAAATGGCAGCCAGTGGGAAGCATTGCTTCTTTTTGACTGCAGCTTCCAGAGCAGCCGACTCTCATGGAGCTGATTCTGCTTTGTTGCTCATCGTCTTCTCTCTCTTGCTTTCTTTGTCTCTCACCCCCCACTTCCAATTCTAGGCATACGTTCTGCAGACGGTGGAAGGGAAGCATCAGGACCTCAAGTACATCTCTCCTGAAATGGTAAGAAAGCATGCTCAGGATCTGCAGAGAAGATCTGGCATCCTTGGACTCTAGCCCAGGGACCCTGGTTTATTTGCCTGGCCGGTGGGTGGGAGCAGTTGCAGACTTTTGTGACTCCTGACAGTGGTATTGGTGGTGTTTCTCCCTGCCACTGTGGTCTTTCCATCTGCCAGGAGACAGAGCAGTACCCTTGCCCTGGAAAGTGGGGAGGGAGACAGGGAAACAGGCCAGGGGAACAGTGGCAAGGATGGAAGTAGGTGCACTCAGAAAAAGCCCATTGAGAGCATCTTTCCAGAATCTCGCCCCCCCTTCCAAAAAGAAAAAAATGCTGAATTGTGGCCTTTCCCAGAATGCTGGACAGCTCCTTCTCTCATTTCCTTCCTGCCTTGCCAACACTGGCCACTGAGGCCTTCTTGAAGTCATCAATAGGGGTTGGATGGTTTGGTGGGAAATGGTGGGACAGAGTTGTTCCCAGTTGCCTTGCTAAGCAAACCACAGTGTTTTCAACCAACCTGCTTGGGTGGGTGGGTGGGGTCAGGCCGTGCGGACAAGCGTGGAACAAGGAAGCCCCAGTGTCTTCCTTCAGGGCAGGAACCCAGGCTGACCTCTGTCTTCTGAAGAAAACAGGGCTCAGGATCTCCAGTGCAATAGCAAGGCGACACAAGCATGGAATGATGCGTTTTGTTTCAGTTTTTTTTTCCTCTCTCTTTTCCCACAGATGGTGGCTGTGCTGACTGGTCAGTTCAGCAACCTCATTGAAAGCTGTGTGATTGTGGACTGCCGATATCCGTATGAATATGAAGGTGGTCACATTAAGGTTGGTTCTTGATGCTGGGGCACCTTTGTGAGGGTAGTCACAAGATAGAGGCTGGGCTCATTTCTTAACTGGACTTTAAAGAAGCGTGCTCTCGTAATGAGCACAGTTCACTGGCCTAGCACTGGCCGTTACAGTCTTTCCCTCTGAATACCTGAAACAGCCAGTGTGGTGTGGTGTCTGAGCACTGGACTGTGATTCTGGAGACCAGGGTTCCAATCCCTGATTGTCCATGGAAATCGCCTGGGTGACTTTGGGAAAAGGCAAATGCCCTTTCTGAGTATACCTTACCAAGAAAACCCTGTGATAGGGTTGCCTTTGGGTCAGCGTAAGTCAAAAAAGACTTGAAAGCAAGCAACAGCGACAAACCTGAAAGAGAGGAATAAGAGAAAATCTAGTGATCTGTCACATTCAGCGTTAACGCTATTGGCTGTTGAGACGAAGGACCGCAACAGCAGTCGCTTCTTTTTAAAAAATGTCACATAGCTAGCCCTCTTTCTGGCAGCCATTTTCCCCCTCAAGACATACGCATGTAGTGAAACCATCCCATAATACATAAGTGCCATTTGTCGGAGGGTAGAGAATGGGAGAGACGCTTCTGGTTGTCCCACTGTCCCCACTGCAAAATCTGTGAACATTTTCTTTTTGAGCCCTGAAATGTACAAATGTCCTCCCATCCACTTTTGGAGGAAAAGACCAAGCTGTAATCTTTGAGCTGTCTGCTGATACTTAAAAGTAAATTCCTTCCATCTTTGAGGAGGAGGAGAGGAAATGTTACTTTTAGTCTTTATTTATATTCCATCTTTTCCCATGTTACCCAGATAATGGCTCCCTGTTCACAGGCAAAAAGAAGTGGCCTCTGCATCTGGCAAACCAAAGATGCCCAACACAGCAGTGGACGAATAGTGTTCCCCACCAGTGGAGTGTAGAAAGGGGTTTTTGCTTATGGCTCTTGGAGACTGTGCAGACATGTCCTTGTGTATCTGTTTTGTAATATTCTTCAGGATATGTGGCATGGTGGGATGGGAGTTGATGTCTTTTTGTTGCTTGTAATAGCTATTTATCTATTTACAAACACCTATAAACTGCTTAGACCTGACTTTTTCCAAACAATGCACAAAAATGATTTAAGGTATGCAACACACACAGCATAAGAAATTAAAATACAGAAGTCTGGATTCATCAGGAAACTTCCTGCCTCTTTTCGCACTCTAGGGTGCTGTCAACCTTCCTCTTGAAAAAGATGTGGAAGACTTTCTTCTCAAAAAGCCGATTGTGCCGTTTGACGCTTCGAAGAGAGTGATCATCATCTTTCATTGCGAGTTCTCCTCTGAGAGGGGCCCCAGGATGTGAGTATCTCCTTCTGGTGGCTCTCTAGTGGTGGTGGTGCTGCTGCTGCTGCTGGGAGTTCACTTAATAACTAACCCACCTGTTTTCAGTTCAGAGGGGCTTAATTAAAAAGTAAAGGATTCTTTTTTCCTTCTTAGAAACAGACTCGGATAATCTCTGGGCTGCTTAATTTGTCAAAAGCTGGATTTGGATACTAGCATTCTTACTCACTTCCTTTTTGTGGACCATGGTGGGTGTAAAGACAGCCCTGATGTGGTTTCCCAGAACTTTCCTGCAATCCTTCCCATAGTTTTCCCTAAACCTCAGGCTTGTGTGAATGATTTCGAGCAGCCATGCATTCAAGCAGCCAGAGGGCAGTTGCCCTGTCCCACCCCAGTTTGCCTGGATTTTGTTAGGTGATTGTGAGCGAAAGAAATGAGAGAGGCTGTAAAAAAGCAAAGAGAGGCCCCACTGCTCATTAAGGGTAGCACCCTTGTCCCAGCTTGTGTCTGTTGAGGAAGACTGCGGACTTGGAACTGAAATCTCCTCTTAGTCAATGATACCTGGAACAGACAGAAACCTCACGCTGCCTCTCTCTTGCGTACATGTTAAGTGTGGTCTAATGGGTTTGTTTCTTCCTTGAAGGTGCCGTTTTGTCCGAGAGAGAGACAGAGCATGCAATGATTACCCTTCTCTGCACTATCCTGAGTTGTATATCTTGAAAGGAGGATATAAAGAATTTTTCCCACAATATCAGGTGAGTTTATTACGGCAGGAGACTTAGAGAAATTCATGGCGGAGGAAGAGGAAATGCTGCTGTATTTATATACCATCGTTTCCCATGTTACTCAGATTATGGTTCCTTGTTCATAGGCAAAAAGCCTCTGAATGCTTAACTTTAAGTGGTTTACGATTTTTGTTTTGGTTTTTTTTTTTTAAAGAAATACGGAGAAAAGTCTGCAGAACTCCACACAAAGGTTATCCACCATATCAGTAAAAAAAGGGTGGTGGTGGTGGGGAAGGATGTAGAGTCTTGATAGACCAGCCTAAGATCTGCTAGCCAAAGGTGTTCAAAAGAGTACAAGAGAAGGGAATGTTCTAGAACAGAGAAGGATTGCACGACAGTCCTTTTTGTCACTAGTCAGCATTACTGTCAGGCAGCGACTCTCCTTCTGGTGGGGAGGTCAGCATCCATCCTATCCAGCCTCCTGTTCTTTATGGGGAGGGGGAAGGATTCATCAGATTACAGGGCTGGGCTCAGACTGGGCAAGGAGAGGTTAGTGATCGTGACTGAGCCCTTGAAGAAGCACTAGGTAAACCATACGCAATCACTTGTGCATGGTGAAGCAAATAGAGAGTCCACAATAAGGGAATAAACTTGTCCCAAAAGAACTAGCAAGTTTTTAGAGTGTGAGCTCTTAAACAGGCACATCCATTTCATTTTTCTTTTTAAAATAGTCATACTTGAAAAGTCCCATGGAAAAAGGAAGGGGGCTCACCATAATCCTGAGGAAGATGGAGAGACTGGTGAAATTCTCTGCCGAGAAGCCTTTCCAAGAGAGGCTACTGCTGAGTTAATGCTCTTTTCCCCTGGGACCCCATCTCTTTCAGTTATAGCTGTTTACAGAGTCTGATAATGAGAGATTTAAAGAGGTTGGTTAGCTTTTGGATGGCCTGCACATTCTTAACTGGGCTGTGTATTTTCTTTCTTTATTTTGCCGGTCCGCCCGACCTCCTCCAGGTGCACTGTGAGCCACAGAACTACCGCCCGATGCACCACAAGGACTTTAAGGAGGACCTGCGCTTGTTCCGCCTGAAGAGCCGCACGTGGGCGGGGGAGAAGAGCAAGCGAGAGCTCTACAGCCGCCTCAAGAACTTCTAAGAGGATGGCCGGGGCATTTGGGGTTGGGGGAGGGAGATAGTTTGGGGGTTTGGGATGGTAAGAAGAAGACCGGGATGGGGCCAACTTCTTCATCGTGAGTCAAGAAGAGAGCGATCTTTGTTCCCCCCATGCCATCCCGGAGGGGGGTAGCTTCTGGTGAGGCAGCAGAACCAAGAGACCCTACTTTGCTAGTTTCTTTTTGGGAGGAGCCGTTGGCTGATGGAGAGATGCAGAGGACAAGGGGGATGCAACAACTTGTCTTAACGACTTTTTTGGCAATAAGGATACCTCTGGCTCCAGCAGGCTGGAACCCAATGCGGTGCTGTGAATCTTCCTCGGTGCCTTGGGCTTCGTGCCACGGCCTTTCTTGGGTTGGACGGGGAGGCGGCGTCTTCTTGCAACTGGGAACGTCTCCCTCAACCTAGGAAGCCCACACAATGCCTGGCCGAGTTCGGGAGAACCGTCTTCCTCTTAGCTTTTGAGACTCCGTCTTCAAGTCAGAGGAAAACTAGGCAGCTATTGGGAACACCCACTCCCTCAGGATGTGTGAACTGCATGGGAGTTACACCGTGGTGGTGAAGGTGTAACTGCGTGCATGAGTGCTTGTGTCATTTGCCAAGTAGCCTCCAGTCCTGCCAGGAAGGTGAGCGGGAGAAGACATAACTTGGAAGCTGCTTTGAATATTTATGGCCACCTGCCAGATGTCTCTGTGCTGCTGCAATCCTTTGGCCGACGCAGGCTTCATCAGCAGAGGGACAGCCACAGCTTATACGCAGAGAAGAGCAAGAATGTTCCACTGGGGTAGTGTTTGGAGAGACATTGTATTTTTGAAAAAAAACCTGCACACAAAATGCTGATGTCTCAGGGAATCCCTTTAAGGTGTTGGCTGGGGTGTGGAGGAAAGGGAATCGCTGCAGAAATTTTGCAGAGAAAAACAACAACACCTGAGAAGAAAAGAGGAAACTTGGCTGAGCCAAAGTCTGTGTCTCCTGTTCTGGTATCAACAGCCTGTGAAGTGGAACCCAGTTGGAGATAAAACTCTCTCTTTCTGGTGATGCTTTGAAGGCTCAGAAGACAGAACTTGGAGGTTTTGGGGACTTTGTATACAGTTTTAAGATTTTTAATTTTAATATGAGAGCAGTCTTTTTTTCCCTCCGTTAGCTGAGATCATGCAGAAGCAATCTTTGACTTGAAAGCATCCCGACTTCTTCGCCGATCTGTCTAAACCAAACTGGAGTGGATGTGAGACAAAAAAAAAAGTTGTCTTTGGGGCCTGTGTGTGCCACTGGGAGAGGCTTGTTAAAGATGATCCAACCAATGTGTCCAGCTGTTGTTCTATAAAAATTAGAGTACCTACCAAAAAGTAAAGAGCAGTTTTTGTTTTTAGCCAGTCAGTGGAAAAAGAAAATTACACAGAAAGTAACAGGTATAGCCCTTCGTAAGGCTAATTCTGAAGTGTGGGTTACGCCACCCCCTTCCCCATCTACATGTCCCCCCCCTTAATTGCCATCTTTTTGGGGGAAAAAAGGATCACAGGAACATAGAAGACAAGGGGCTTCATTCTCCTTAGGGCTGATAAATCTACGCCTGGATTATCCAACTTCAGATGGCAGGTGAGGACTTTGAAGATGGAAAGCATTTCCATCCAAAGCACTCGCTGTATGCAGGGTCACTGGGCAGCCCCCTGCCGACACACAACATGAAGCGGTACAAGCCAGGCACAGATTATTTTCTCCCCATCTCAGTGAGAAGTGAAGCTTACATTTCACCTTTTTTGTACATTATGAAGTCCCCTTGCAGACGGTCTCTTTCCCCACTAGCTGCAAAACCCTGCATTCTGCCTACACTGCAAAACAGTCCCAGGCTTTTATTCCGTTCTCGTGATCTGCTGGAGCTTTTACAACTTCACTTTGCAAGATCATGTTGGAAAGAAAGGTGCGTCCGTAAGTGAAGTTAAGATCGGGCGTGTCAGAAATGTGCAGCATCTGGGACAGGGAAGAGCTGGTCATGTTTGCTTCCCTCAAGTAATCTGGTCAGATGGCATGGATCCTAATCCCAAATTTCTTTTCTACCTTGCAGGCGGGAGAGTTTTTGTATGCAGGAAGCAAAAGTGGGATTCTTAAGCGTCTTTGTTTTTTACTATGGGAGCTTCCAACTGGCCTCGTCTTCCCCCAGTTCAGAGGCTTTGGCTGTGGGGCTCAATTTCTCCTGAAGGAGCAGCCAGCGCTGTGCTGAGGATGCCAGGCCGTCTGCTCCCTGTCCTCTTGTTGCAGTCTCTGCCCAGCCTTGGCTGCTTCTGGTGTGGTTTTGCATGGAAATGCAAATGCCTTCCATCTGGCCCAGTTCCCTGGCTCCTTGTGGACTAGAACTTGTGAGTCAAATAAGCCTTCAGTTAAAGCTAGCAAAAATTGCAGAACCAACCAAGCTCTCTCTTTCTAGGCATTAGGTGTAAGGGGTTACCTGCTTTGGGGAAGTCTCTTAACATTGCCTTCCATTGGTATTGTTTTTCGAAACTGCTACTTGGCTGCTAACGTAACTTGTTTCACCTTTGGAACAGTTGTGAGGTTGGCATAGGCTGCCATAAATCTAGGATAGCCCATGAAGATAAGTTGTTGGCAAGCCCCATAAAACTACCCACTCCTTGCCCAAGGCTGCTACTTGGTTTTAAAAAACTTAGTGTAGGGAGGGGTAGCCCCCAAAAGTTAACTCTGCCAGTTTCCAGAATCCCCCGGTCAATGGCTGTGTGGGCATTGTGGTATTACAGAGCCCTCCTTTTATCCACAAGCCTTCTCCAGGCTCTGCTTTTATTCGTAATAAAGCCTGCTGTAAGGTGACAAGTTCCCCACGAGGTCGGCACAAAACGTGCTGGGTCATTGACACAAGCCTTTTTCAGTTGCATATACCAAAAAAAAAATTGGGGGGGGGGAGGAAGGGGTGGAGAGCACTTACAAGCCTTTTTTAGTTTGCACAAAAAGACAGGTTGCTTTGTTGTGAGGGTTCGTGCCACCTCTAATGTGCTGAAAAGAGCTGGCTCTCGGTTTCCTGGCAGCCACTCTTTCCCGTCCTCGTCCCAGTTCTGGCGTTTAGACCAGCGTCCCTGTAACCAGTCTGAATAGCAACGGACACCACCCCGTGGGAGAAGTAACTCAAGTTGGCGACTGTGAGAAGGGACAGACGCTGCCAACCACTTGGCCGGTGCGTTCTTTTCCTGTCTCTCTGCGTTTTTCTGGCTGGAGACCATGGAAGATTTCCAGCTGCCAAGAACTGTTGAGGCCGTCAGATAGTTATTTTAAAATGGATTTTGTTTTTTTAAAAAAGCAGTCCATCTGCCTCTTGAAGTGACTTTAGTATTTAGCATCAATATTAAGAATTACCTTTTTGAAGAAAAAAAAATGGATCCTGTTTTTAAGTAGCATTTATTTAAAAAACAAACATACAATGCAATCCCATCCCGATGTACCAGCCCTTCTGTTCTCTGGACCACGAGATGGGTGCCTGTGAATGAGTCGTAGAAGTGCCTTGTAATTTGTACAGTTAACTTAAAAAGAGCCCAACGTCTTGGACTCGGCAAAGGCGACCACTTTCTGAGAGGGAGGAGGAGGCGGGTGCGATGCTTGAAAAATATTTTGAGGTCCTTCTTGGAAGGAAAGGGGGCGGGTGGGACCTGCATTGGGTTTGGGGACATTTTGGGGTAGTTGGGTGGGGTGAGTGTGGGGACAGGAAGCTCTGGGGGGGGGAAATACTCTTTATTCTCTTCTGACTTATTTTGAAAGGTGGGCCGGGAACATGGTGCTGTGAGGTTCCAAAGGGTAGAGAAAGTATGAGCCACGTTCCCTTAACTGTCCTGCGGTGTGGAAGAGAGAGGTGCTAGCTCCCTTTTGTCGCCGGGAATGTGATGTTCCAGGCACGCCACCAGATTTGGGGAACAGAGGAGACATTGCTCAGAACCCTTTCCTTACAAGATGTGCCCTGCAACACCTGAGGTGGTGTGTGTGTGTGTGTGTGTGTGTGTGTTCGGGTATGTGTGGTTATTTTAAAACCTTCCTCATCAGTGTAACTTAAACCTATCAGAATGCCACTGTGTGGCTTGACGTGCCGTCTTTTCAGGGCCGACCCCAGCTTGGCCGCTGGTCTTGTTCTCAAAGGGCGGCAGCTGAGTTCTTGTGTCCGTCTGGCTCCGGGGACAGCGCTGGGGGTGACTGCCTGCTCACTGCCAGCTGCCCGTGTTGGAGAGAGCGTTTCTGCTGGGCCTGCTGTTGTCCCTTTCAATCTGAACTCAAGAAACCACTTCTAGGATTCACTTTGGCCGTTGCGCCTAAACAAGTTGAAATCCCTCCCGTCTACTGTGAATGCTGCACTGAGCTTGGCCCGGGTCCTTTCGCTGGGGTTTGTAAGGAAGCGAGTGTGAAAAGGGGGATCCGAACTCCCGCTCTGTCCTCGTTGCGAAGCTTCTTTGGAAGCTCTCTCGTTGCGGCTGCCGCGGTGTCCGAAGGTTAGTGCCTTGAGCCAGCCCGCTTTGAGCCACGGATAATGCCCGGCGGAAGGAATTGGGGGAAGCCAACCTCCTCCGACCGAAGGCCACAGTTTCTGATTCTGCGGACCTTTTCTGTTGTATTTTTGCTTTTCTATCAGTCCTTGAGAGCGGTTCGTTTTACAAGTGAGCCAAACTTGGATTTCGTGGGGCAGGGAGTGGATGGCACGCTCTCAGACGTTGCAAGACAGAGAATCGGCTGTTGTCTGTTTGTATGCTTGTGTTTATCAAACAAGCTTTTGTAACAGGAATGTCAGTGTAAAAATGCTTTTTTAAAAAATTTTGTTTCCTATGCAGTTGGCTGTAAATCAGGGAGCAAATAAACTGCTAGGTTGTGGAAAAAATGCCCTGGATCCTGGTCTCCTGTGTTGAGATGGAAGCCGTGTGGAACTCGGGGGCCGTCGGGGGGAGCGGTTGACCTCAGGTCTGCTGCTGGATTTTCTGGGCTGGAACAGTGGCTGTATTCGTTTTTAACCATCGCCTCTCCGTATCACTTGGAACCTGGCACGGGGCATACTGCTTTAGGCACTAGCAGAATTAAAATACAAGCTATGAAAGTTTTAGAACAGCTGTCTCAAACTTCATCTACATCCTGTGTTACTAAAGCCATCTCGTAAGAAAATTCCATGTGGACGTGGAATTGCGTGCAGCTGTGCCCATCCCACAGAACTGTAGATTTCCTTTCCCGCTTCGGCACGTTGGTCATCCTTCTGCTGTATGGAAACCATAGCTTTCATGCTACAAATAAGTTTATTTCATAGATGCTAGGAACATGCAGTTAATGGCAACAGGGATCCAGATATTTTAGAACAGCTCTTTATAGAGAGCATCTGTGAGATCTGGGTTTTAAGACTGCAAGGACTTGAGTGCACGTTGCCAGCTCACATGGCTCTGGAGAGTACATTTTATTAATGGATATATCTTAATAGTTATTTGTTTTAAAACCAACAATTTAATTCCCAGTCAGAATCTGAGAAATACATATTCAGAAAAAATACACACTAAGATACTAACTATAGCCAGTATGCACTAACTAAAACAATTTACTCTTAACACAAAAGGGCTCTGACCTCCCAAGCCAAACTTTAATGAAAGAAAAAAGAAAAAAAAATTAGTTTTAAAACCAACAATTTAATTCCCAGTCGGAATCTGAGGAATACACATTCAGAAAAAACACACACTAAGCTAAGACACTAACTATAGCCAGTATGCACTAACTAAAACACTTAATTTACTCTTAACACAAAAGGGCTCTGACCTCCCAAGCCAAACTTTAATGAAAGAAAAAAGAGAAAAAAAATTATTTCTACCATTACAGATCGAACTAGGTAATCCCATAAGAGTTACGAGTGACCATAACCACAAATTACTGCATTATTAAGATTTCGTATTGCTTAAAAAGTCAATAAATATACTTTAACAGTAGTTCTGATTGAATCTGGGTTGCACTAACAGGCAAACTGAATGCATGTAAACTGAGATCCCGTGGAGCTTTCTTCCTGGTAAGGGTGCCTGGGCTCCTAAGCTAAATTCTCTTAAACGCAGACTTTGGCTAAACTGGAAATCATATTAGGCATGGACAAATGATGAAGACTAAAGGGCTCTTGTGCATTACACTGTTGCAGCGCTATTGTCCCACTTTCGACTTCCTGTGGAATTCTGGGGTTTGTAGTTTCCCGAGGCCAAAGAGCTCCCTGGCTGAGAATTCTAAAGCGCCCCCCCTCCGCAAAACTGCAAACCCCAGCATTCCACAGGATGTTGAAAGTGGAATAATTACACTATAACACTGTAGTGCGGAAAGTCTTCTAATAACAGTACAGAGGGGGAGTGAGGGCCCCAGGAAAAAAGGGGGAAGCGGAAGAAGGCAAGGTTAGGGATGGCTGCACACCCCTCCAGGAAATGATCTGGCTAAATTGGACCACCGAGACTCCCATGTAGGTGGGCTTCCAATGATCAAGCATTGACAGGTACAAAGACGATACCGTCTCGTTGAATCTTTTCAGGAACAATATATAGGCCAGTGGTTCTTAACCTGGGGTCCGTGGACCCCCAGGGGTCTGTGATGTTCCCATAGGGGTCTGTGAAGGCTTGAAGAAATCTTACCAACTTTTACAGTTAGAAAGAGGAACGAAGACGGATGGTCACGCATTCGTCTCAAAGAGCAGGTGCATCTCACCTGTGACAGACACCCTTGGTACAAAGGTTCATTTCAATATCTCAAACACGAAACTGACAGCAAATGCTGAGTACCTTTTTTTGCTAATTCAGCACATGCACGTGAACGACGCTGAGCGGCTAAGCGAACATTTCTTCCTGCCACGCATCTTGCCGGAAGCCGCTGCTTCTTGCTGGTTCGTGGCAACAAAAGATATTTAAAGGAGACATTTGAAGAATATTTGAAGGAGTTCCGTGATAAGGAGAAGGTCAAGAGCCGCCGATACAGGCTGAATGCCGTCTATCCTGTGTGCACACTTACCTGGGAGGCAGCTGCTACGTGCTCGGAGTGGGACTCGAAAGGCCACGCTGCATTTTTGAGAGTCGTCTTTTCAACGACAATGGATGGGGAAATGAATTTGCCTTCCCCTGCAAGTAAGCAAAATTAGTAACAGCTTGCCTGCCAATGTCGACTGTGTACACACACACTTTAAAAACCAGTTCTGGGTTTTTTTGTGGGGAGCAGAGGCTGGAGACAGTGTTTAACACACAAGCCATTTCCACACTAGACTGTTATAGCGCTATGATTCCACTTTCAACATCCTGTGGAATCCTGGGGTTTGCAGTTTCGGGAGGGGCCGGCCGGCCCCTCCCGAAACTGCAAACCCCAGGATTCCACAGGATGTTGAAAGTGGAATCATAGCGCTATAACAGTCTAGTGCGGAAATGGCCAGAGTTTCAGTTGCTGCTGCAGCACCGACACTTGATTTGCTTTTCAAATTGCTGCAAGAAACCGAACGGTCTGCTCCAAAGAGGGAGGACCCCGTCACGTTTTAATTCCCAGCCTCCTTGGCAGGCTTTCCTTTAACCTACAATCACTTTTGGCCAAACAGCCAGAAGCTACACACGGCTCCGGGGCCTTGCGGCGGGGAAAGACTGCCTCGCCCACCCCGACCGTAGCACGTGCCGCTCGAGCAAAGCAGTCCAAAAAGCCAAAGCCTCCATCCCTTCTCCAGGCCGGGCTCCCAGGCACCACGTTTTGGCTTTAGGGGAGTCGCACGGTTGAACACGTGCCTTTGGCAACACGGCTCATGTCAACTTTAGGCTTAAAATAAAATTTGGCAAGGCTCACCCCTGTGTGTAGTTTTTCTTCCCCTTCACTTCCTAAATTTACTACTGCTTCTAACCCAAAGTTTCCTGCCGAACAATAGATGGCCGGGTCCTTTCCTGTTTTGAAACTGGAAACATCACGTGTCAGCATAGTCTCCAACTGTTGTGATTTGGGGAGACAATTCTGATTATTCCTCTGCCAGCCCAATTTTTCAGCTGCTTCTGAAATGTCCCAGGTTCTCTCTCCTCCTCTCATTTTCCCTCTTTGTCCTCAGCTTCAATTGCTGCAGCCTACATTCAAAATGAAAAAGTAGTTTGCATGCAATTAATTCGAGGAGGAGGAGAGGAGGGTGAGGAGGCTTCCCGGAGGCTCAGGCAAAAGCAAACGGCTGCCCGGCCTCTCCAAGGTTGCCTGTTCTTCCTCAGTAAAACTTCTGCCATTTTGGCCACATGTTGACGCCACTTGGCCAAAGACGTCCTGGTTTTCTTTTGTGAAATGTCAGACAGTATCACCAAAAAAAAAAAAAAAAAATGCCTACACGCTCCGAAAAAAACAGACCCCGTCTGATCTTGGAGGAGATCCAAGTGCAAGAGTCATTTTCGCTCCATTAACTCAGGAATCATAGAATCATAGAAATGTAGAGTTGGAAGAGACCCCAGGGGCCATCCAGTCCAACCCCCTTCTGCCATGCAGGAACACCCTCAAAGCACTCCCGACCGATGGCCATCCAGCCTCTGCTTAAAAACCTCCAAGGAAGGAGACTCCACCACACTCCGAGGCAGCCGATTCCACTGCCGGACAGCCCTGACCATCAGGAAGTTCTTCCTGAGGTTCAGGTGGAATCTCCTTTCCTGCAGCTTGAATCCATTGCTCCTTGTCCTGGTCTCTGGAACAGCAGAAGACAAGCCCTCTCCCTCCTCTACATGGCATCCCTTCAGATATTTAAACATGGCTCTCATGTCCCCTCTTAACCTTCTCTTCTGCAGACCAAACATCCCCAGCTCCCTAAGCCGTTCCTCATAGGGCTTCATGGCTTCCAGACCCTCCACCATTTTGGTCACCCTCCTCTGGACATGTTCCAGGTTGTCGACATCCTTTTTGAATTGAGGCATCCAGAACTGGACACAGCGTTCCAAATGAGGCCTAACCAAAGCAGAGTAGAGTGGTATCAGTACCTCCCTCGATCTAGACACCATACTCCTGTTGATGCAGCCGAGAATCGCATTGGCTTTCTTGGCTGCAGCATTACACTGCTGACTCATGTTCAGCTTGTGGTCTATTAAGACTCCTAGATCCCTTTCACACGTACTGCCATCCAGCCACGTGTCCCCTATCCTATATTTCTGCATTCCATTTTTTCTACCTAAGTGTAGGACCTTACACTTCTCTCTGTTGTGGAAATGGCCAAGGGTTCGAATCCCTGCTCAGCCATGGAAGCCCACGGTGTGATGCTGGGGAAGCCACGGTCTCTCAGCATCAGAAGAAAGCAGTGGCACACCTTCCCTAAACACATCTTGCCAAGAAAACCTTAGGAGAGGGTAGCTAGAAGTCAGGGTGGAAGCCAGTGGGGCACATTGGTTTGAGTGTTGACCTCGGACTCTGGAGTCCAAATCCTCGCACAGGCATGGAAGACCATTGAGTGAGCTTGGGCAAGTCCCACTCACTCAGCCTCAAAAGAAGGCAATGGCAAAACTGTTCCAAACAAACCTTGTCAAGAAAATCCCGTGAAAGGTTCGTCTTGTATGTGTGCACATATGTGCCTTCAAGTTGCCTGCCCACTTATGGCAACCCCCTTAATTTTATGGTTTTTTTTTTTTAGGCAAGGAATACTCAGAGGTGGTTTTGCCAGTTCCTTCCTCTGAAATAGAGCCTACAGCACCTGGGATTCATTGATGGCCTTCCATCCAAGTACTAACCAGGGCTGGTCCTGCTTAGCTCCCAACATCAGACAGATTTGGCACCTTCTGGATATTTAGGCCTGGTTAGCTATAAATTCAGAAACAACGTGAAGGCACACAACGGGCTTCAATGAGACTGCTGTTTCCATGATCGGATAATATTTTCAAACAGCGAGTCAGTTTTCCACGGTGATCCATTTGAGTGTCTGCCGATAAAGCAATTTGAAACTTTCCCGCTGCCAGGAGTGTGGAATTTCTAATCACGGGGCCAGTGCGGCTGAAAAGAAGAAAGATTTTGCATCGGCGTCGTGCTTCAAGTCATGTCTTTTTTTTCTTTTAAATTCACAGAAGTCAAAGCTATGCCTGGAATGCAGGGCAGCTGAAGCTTCTGCAGCTTCTGCCCCAGCCTGAGCGATGGGCGGGGGCTTCCAGACTCAGCCGGCTCCCCCTTTTGCGGATTTTGCAGGCATTTTTTGGTTTCTGATTTGGCTGCGTGTGTTTATTGTCAGCAGAAGGAACAACAAGAACGGCGTGCAGTGGCATCTGAAATGGTTTTTGAGTTGTGAAATGGAACTCAAGGTCCTCCCAGAATAAACATCCCAGTCCCTCAGCCGCAGCGCTGGGGAATTTGGCTTTTTCGGACTCTTCACCCCCAGAATCCACAATGGTTGGGGGATTCCGGGCTCTGTAATCCATCTCTCCAAGCTGCGCTCAGCACAAACATAAAGGAGTCCGCTTGTACGTATAGACCGGGTGGGAATCACGCGGTCTTCCAGATGTCGCTGGACTGCAGGTCCCAGCACTCTAGCAGTGGTCGGAGATATTGGGAATTGCAGTCCAACCTTATCTAGAGTGGCGATTCTTAACCTTGATTTGTATTCATTAAGACCGGGGAGGAGTGAAATGCTTAGCTCCTCTCTTCTTCCTGATTTGTTTTAATAGATCGTTTGAATCTTTAATAGCTGCAAAACAGGCAGGAATCATAGGGTAAGCTTTCCTGATCTACATATACAGGAGTTGGACAGGCTGCATCGGTTGAACTTCTTCTTCCCATGTTATCGTTAGAGGCATCTACTTTGTGGCTGTCTCACGTCAAAGCTGTTTATGTGTAAGTAAAGTCCCTGCAAGAGAAAATCCTTCCCAACGTTTAGTTGGAACCTCCCTTCTTGTAATTTGAATCCACTAAAAGGAGACGGCAGCTAATTTGTAAATGTGCTTATCATTAAAGGGAAAAATATATCGTTTTCCCATAAAGGGCCTCAGTAGGGCAACTTCCCGTATGTCATTTTTTAAAAGAAGATTTAAACAGTGGTTGTGCCAAGCGGAGGTTGTTGAACTCAACACGGGACAGACGAAAAGGAAGGCATCGTTCCCCAGAAAGTAGGAGTCTGAAATTTTCTCTCAGTCCCCAGATTTTCTACGACGGTGGTCACTTAAAACCTCAGCTGACCACTCAAAGGAAAGGGAGAGGCAAAGTGACCGACGAAATGCGAACGCAGCAAACGTAACAGGCCTAGCTCTGAATGGTTTTCAGCGTCCCACTCTGTGCAATACTAGAAATGTGAGGTCTAAAGGAAAATTTCATTGGGGACAGAAATCTTATTTGGGGGGCACAAAGCCCTCGCTTTGCCCCCCCCGGCACAGAGCCGCACCCTTGTGCAGAAACAAGTTTATCTTTAAATCGAGGCTCTGGGGACGGAGCTGAACGGCCCTGGGGACCGCCGGGAACAGGGAGGCTCCCCCCAGGCTCACGGGGCCTCGCAACGTGAACTTGGCCCCCGGCGGAAACCGGAGGAGGGGCGGCGGCGCGCGAGCGGAGGGGGCGGCAGGCCAGGCCGCTGATGCTCCTCAGATCACAGGCCGCAGGCTGTGGCGCCCGTGCCAACTAGTTCCAGGAACTGAGTCAGTGCGCGCATGTTACGTTGAACCAGTTGGCCGGGAGGAAGGCAAACGTGCCGGCCGCTCACGGGGCCAGGGCTTGGAGCCCGGCCCAGTCCGTCTTCCCTCTGGGGAACAGAGCCAAGCCTCAGCTGTTTTAAACACAACAATAGCTTCTAGTTCCTCTGTGCAGAAATAGAAACTGTCGCAAGCAGAGCATTCTGGGTTCCGTTTGCTCCTGCTGCTAGGTCCCCAAAACCTCACCCGCTCACTCGCTGTGGCCGCTCTGTCGGTGCCACCCGGGTCCCGTCTCCGTCGGGTTTCAAAGCCAAAGTCCAGCCGGGGCACGGAGCCAGCTGCCGGACCGGTGTCTGGGCACTTATGAGAAAAGAAAGGAGAAAATTTGGTACGGGGTTGTGCAAGCCAAGGAATGCACAAAGCGCAGCCGACGGACTGCGTGGAGACCACAAAATGCAGTTCTGTGACCTGCCACGTGCGAAAAAAAGTAAAAAAAGTTACCACAGTTTTTTTTTTCCAAAACAATTTTTATTAAGAATATTTTTTAAAAAATACATTAAGAGTTACGAAGGTTAGAGAAAAGAGAGAAAACTGAACTACAAGTCAGGAAGTCCCCACCTTTTGATACCCCATCGTCTGACGACTTGCTTTTTTGACACTTCCCTGTTAAGGACAAGATCCCTTAATTCGATGTGGCTCTGCTCCTTAACCAGTTCTTCTTGCTTGGAACTACTCGCACATGCATGCTGCTTGCAAAGCCATCTGAGAGGTGAGAAAAGGTGCAAAGCCAGCCGAGAGACTTTGCAAACGGTGGGCGCGTGATCAGTCCCAGGTGAGACTCTGTCAGCCCTCATCCTCCCTCCTGCACGGTCCACGGGTTCCACTTTTCAACTAACTCCGTTTTCTGACACTGCTTTTGGTCCCTAACCTGTCAGATGAGCAGAAGAAGCTTATGTAATAAAAATTAAAAAGTGCAGAATCAAAATTAAAAAAGAGAGGAGAAGAGGAAGAGAAAAAGTGATTTCCGATCTTCCTTTTCAGCAGCTATATATGCACATAGTTATTCATATCTCTCTTTCCAAAGTACAGTACAAACCCTTCCTTTGACAGCCTCCTCAAAAACCAAAGTCACCAGGTCATTTTTTTTAAAAAACAAAAAGTCTATAAGGCATTTCCGGTCCTTTAAGAAATGTCACTAATGATCTTTCTCTAATCAAATCAGGCAATTTTTCACCTGGAAATGATGCAAAACCACTTACCACACACGCAGCAGCTACCCTGTCTCCCCTCGGCTCCATTTTCAACTGTGGACCGGCCCAAAATGGTTAACTGGGTCTGGCATAATACCACTTCCAAAACGCCTGGCCACATCTGGGGTAAAAACAGTCCCCGGCGTACCAGTCACTTGCCCATCCGTGCTGGGTCCTGGGTGAGAATCCCGCGGCACTTTAGGCCTTGTTGGACTGCAGTGCCAACAATTCCTCCCCTTGGCTTTCCTGAACTAAACTGAGGCTATCATACTTTGGACATCTCCTGAGAGAACTCAACTCCCTGCGAAAGACAATTTCGCTGCAAAAATTGGGGGACAGCAAGAAAAGAGGGAAATGATTTTGCAAGCCAATTGAGACCCTCAAAGAAGCCATTGCTTACCGGGTGTCCATTATTTTAAAGGATGCCCTCTGTTTGAGGACCGAAAAGCCTTCCTTTTTATAGAGACTCATAACTTTATCACATTACACTGTTAAAGTGCTATGATTCCACTTTAACCAGCAACATCCTATGGAATCCTGGAATTTGCAATTCCGGGAGGGGCATTTAGAATTCTCACTCAGGGATTTCTTGGGCCTCCACAAACTACAAACCCCAGAATTCCACAGGATGTTGCCACGGCAGTGAAAGTGGCATATAGCACTGTAGCAGTGTTGTATGATGAGGACCTGAGCAAGATGCCCCCAAACCATACATTTGGGATGCGGGCCCTTCGTCAAGGCAGAAGTGTGTGAATCGTATAGACTATGAATGTGGACGATATGATAATTTTAAGCAGAAATAGACGGCTCGGTGAAGTGAAACCAATCATTTCACTCTTTCTCTGGACATCTTCAAAAAGAGGCTGGACAGCTCCCTGCTGGGGACGCTCTAGCTGGAAATCCTGCACTGAGCAGGGGTTGGACTGGATGGCCCACGAGGCCCCTTCCGACCCTCTGATTCCACGGCAGGAGAAACACCCCGGGGGCTTGCTTCTTGGTTGGTTTTAGGGTCGTCATCCCGAGAGAGTCCAGAATCCTATCCTCAGCCCGAATGTTGAAAATCTTTCCAGATGCTCCCTGACAGTCTGTCTGCCAGGACGGTCCAATCAGGAAGAAGGGGAGGAGCTTGGCTTGGAGGTCTCCCAGCCTCAGCCCACCCACGAAGCCCAGCCAGAGAGCTGGAGGCAGGGAGCGTCTGCAAATTCTTTCCTGCCCTTTTCGGGCCAGGAAGTGCCCTGCATGATTCCACCACAAAAAGATGCTGGAATGAGGAGAAAAATTTCCACATTCCTGACACGCCGTGGGGAAAGAAAGGGTGTGTGTCAGAGGAATATCTAGGGTGGGGCAAGTAGGGTAATGTGCTCTGGGCGCCAATTCCAGCGGGGTGCAAAAAAAAAAAAAAGCCGTGAATGTAGGGATAGGGGATGAGGTACGGAGGCAGGAGTGCAACTTCCATGCTTGCCCTAGGCGCTGTTTATGCTAGATACACCACGTGTGTGGGGGGCAGGCAAAGGTTTTGGGGTGACAGCTCCCTGAACGCTTTAGCCAGCAAGGCCAATGGACCGTTGTGTCTGTCAGAAGTTTCTTTTCGGTCTACAAGTCACAGCATGCCTCTCCTACCATGGCCAATGGGAAGTTGAGTGTGCGGCAGAGCTCCCAAAAGTTACTTTTGGGGACTTCGAGTCCCAGAATCCATACAACAACATGGTAAAGGGAATGTCAAGTATGGACAAGATCTTACAAAAGTTACTTTTTTGGACTTCAAGTGCCAGAATGCCCCCGCCAGCATGCTCGCTTGGGGGATTCTGGGACTTTTAGCCCAAAAGAGTAACTTATGCAAGCTCTGCGATGTGTGAGAAACAGGCTGTGGGTCAGTCTCTCTCAACTTAATCTACTTCACCGGGTTCTTAGTAGGGGAAGTGAGGAATGCACCAGGAATCCACCTTTGGCCATTTCCGCACTACACTCTTATAGCGCGATTATTCCACTTTCAACACCCTACGGAATCCTGGGGTTTGCAGTTTCGGGAGGGGCCAGCTGGCCCCTCCCGAAACTGCAAACCCCAGGATTCCGTAGGGTGTTGAAAGTGGAATAATCGCGCTATAAGAGTGCAGTGCGGAAATGGCCCTTGACTTCTTGCAGGGAAGTCAGAATATAAATGTATTAAGCAAGAACACAGATTAGCACCTGCAGGCCAGAGGAGCCCCAGTGATCTAGGCTGGCATCGCTCTTGCAAATGGTAAATCTGATCTCGGTGCTCCCCCTGCCGGCAGCCAGTTGCCAATAATTATTTGCAACCTCACAGCTGTGGAATGATGTGTGTGTGTGTGAGGGGGAGCCACCAACAGGTACAAATTCCATCCATCGACATCTCTTCTCTTACAATTATTGAAAGCACAGGGTACCTGTTATCTTTTTCCTCTGACTACCCTACTCCTTCCGCTCTGTTACCTTGACTTCTGGGGGTCCCGTGGGGGACACCTTGATTTGCTCCAAGTTATAAAGGTTGGGGAAATTAGTGGAGCACTCGCATTAGCAAAACGAGGGGCAGGGTAACCCAGCAGGATCTTTTACCCAACTTTACGGGGTCAGGCCAAGCCAAAAAACCAGACAAATATAGCAAATAAATGGATTTTATTGAATGAATACATTCTCACGCACCAACACACTTGCTTACTTACGCACCCAAGACCTATTGAGAAGGAAAAGAGGTGAAAAATGGATAGGGGGATATAGCAAAGGGAAATGTAGTGGCGGTGATACCGCACCTATCCTGAAGTCTTCGGTCCGGGAAGCGGCGAGAAGAACGGAGCTCAGTGAAGAGATGGCTGAGGGGATCACTCAACTAACAGAGTGCCAGTCTGCTAGCGTGGCGGGGATTTCTCCAAAGAGACCCTCAAAAACTGGGACTACTTATAGGGCTGAACGTACTTCGAGGGCAAGCCCTCTCCTGGGAAGAGCAATGGCCAAACGAAGGAAGGAATGCCATACAACGGCAAGTGGGTTGCAGTATTGTTTCAAGTAGGGTTGCAGTCAAGTAGGGTTGTAGTACCGGTTTATGTAGCTGGACCTCGCCTTATAGGATTTTTCCAAACTTGCTCAACCTGGGGAAAACACGCTAATCCCCTCAAGTTGGCTACTCTCGGCTGAGGACCTTTGTTTATGTGGATGTGTATCGCCTGAGGTCTCCTTGGGCTACGTGACTGGGGATTTTTCCAGTCTTGATCTGTTTTCGGTCGTTCAACCTCTTTGCCTACGTGCCCATCTGGGCAACCTCTCTGGTATGGTTGGCATATCTGATACCAAATTTATAGTCCCTGGGATAGGGTACGCCAGTGGGGTAACAGTGCCTTCTGGAGCAGGGGTTTTTATGCCCATTTCTGGCAACAAAGCCATGGCCTTAAATGCACACACAACTGTTATGCATATCCCCTGACTAACAACGCAACCCCAGGGGCTCGTCCACTCAACAATGGGCGATCTCACAGGCCAGCTGCATCACTAATGCGTCACAAATGCAAATCCCTCCCACCTGGGGATCACACAAGTATATACACTCCATTAAACCTCCATGTCTCCAGATTCTCTGAAGACGCCGGCGAAAAGCCAGGAGAAAATACTACTAGAACACAGCCTCGTAGCCCGAAAAACCCACAACAACCCATGGACAATGGTCTTCAGTCATCTTGAAGACCAACCAGCCATTCATAACACGCCCCAGGCTTCAGGATCAACCTCACCAGAAGGAACCCACTGAAGAGAAGGAGCACTAAGTTCGATAGCTTCACCACACAGAATTCCACAAGCACTAGTGTTGTTAGCTTCATAATGCAGAGTTCTGCAATTTCCTACAGAACTAGCTTGGTATACCGAATCCCCAAAATTCTAATGTATCATGTCTGACTGCAAAATTTTGCAGCCTTTCATGAAGGTGGCTCCATGATACAGAATGCTGCAGCCTTCAACACAGGTAACTACTACTACTGCCATTAGAAACTACTAATGTAAGCAGCTTTGCACACAGAATTTTGCAGCTTCTAAGCCTGGTGCCTCTATATCCCAAAATCCTGCAACCTCCAGCATAAACAGCTCCAGTTGGAGAATCCGGAAACCACTGACCTGAGTAGCTTTGTACACTGAATTCTGCAGCTTCTAAGGCTGATGGCTCCATACCACATAATCCTGTGACCCCCAACATAAATAGTTGCAGAATCCTGAAACCACTAAAGCAACTGGCTCGATGCACAGAATTTTGCAGTTTCTAAGGCTGGTGATCCCATACTGCAGAATCCTCCAACCTCTAAGTAGGTCTGTATGGGGAATTTTGGTGGCAAGTGGCAGGCGAGGTTGGACTCAAGGGGTCCAAGCAGAAGACACTCACCAAGCGAGAGAAATAAAGTATATTTTAGTTTCTGCAGTATTATTCACGTTTTACTCACACATACGTATTAGCTTATAACACATTTTAGGCACATTTACACATATATTTTAGTATATTTTGTATTTGAGCCCCAGTAATAAATAAAGTCTGGCAAGGGAGATTTTTAGAGACGATAGGGCCTCCCAAAAAGGACCTTGAAAATAATTGGTAAGGAGGGAAAGGAAAAGTCTCAGTAGGGAGGACCGGACAAGGCCTATGTGAGGAGCGATTTATGGGGACACGGCAGAGCACAAAAAAGCGGGTACTGCTGATAAAGACACCTGGGATGTAACATAATGACGCACGAGGAAGGCGCATGATTAGTGCGCGATCACTCATACAGTAAATATGGGGAAGGGGGAATGTAACTCCTTAGGCGATCCTGATAGGCTGTAACTTTTGGGGTCCTGTGCAATGGAATCCCAGGGGGAGGGAAACCTGCAAGAGGGGCAGAGGGATAAAATATGAGGTATTCCATCCTGGGGGTGTCCTCCTCTCTAGGGAGCACCCGCTTCTGCGGAGACGCATTTTAAATAAACATTTAATGCTTCAGCCGATCCTGCCCTAAATTGTTTTATGAGTCTTTTCAGCTATTTCTTACACCTTTACCCAATCTTCACACTCCTCAGACTTTTTTCTTTCCTTGCTTTAGGACAGAGCTATTAACTTTACCATTGTGGACAATACAACAATGGTGTGATAAACAGGGACATTTTAAAACACCAGCCAAGGCCATTTCCGCACTAGCCTGTTATAGCGCGATGATTCCACTTTCAACATCCTGTGGAATCCTGGGGTTTGCAGTTTAGGGAGGGGCCTTTGAGGCCCCTCCCTAAACTGCAAAGCCCAGGATTCCATGGGCTGCTGAAAGTGGAATCATCGCGCTACAAAGGGCTGGTTCGCCCACACATCTGTCTCGGACCGCTGTTGCCACGTGGCGCCCTCCCACTCGGATTGGCTGCTCCTGCGGAAAGGGGCGCGGCCAACCCCTGTGTAGCGCTGCACGTGCGCCCGCCGGCTCAGTTTGGATTGGTCGGTGCAAAGAAGGGGGCGTGGCAAACTGAAACGCTTGCCTGCCACTGGTCGCTTTCCCCCCTTCCTTTGCCCTCACCGTCTCTCTCCTTTACTTTGGCGCCTCTCGCCGTGATCCTCCCGCCCAAAAACGCTTCTCCTCCCCTCCTCAACGCTAAGCAAAGAAACAATGACCAAAAAGAAGCCACGCCCACGCCCGGCTTAAATTTGCATTGGCCCCGCCCACCGGCTCTTCGCCCGGCCCCCCTGCACAATTGAGCCAATCTTTAGAACGCTCAGGCTCCCCTTTGAAAACACTGTAGCCAATCACTCCTCGGCTGGACCCGCACGCCTTCCCCGCCCCTCAATTTACTCCGCCACTTTCCCCTCATTGGACTGATTGCTGTCCAATCCCAGAGTGGTAAACCCTTCTCTCCGCCCTTTCCACTCATGCTCGGACACGCCCACTATTCTGTCGCTGTCCAATCACTGAGGAGACTACTTCGCGTCTCTAGAACCCGTGACACCACACCCCCCCTCTGATTGCGGAAGAGCAACGCATGGGCATTTTTGACGTATCCTGACGCGGACCCTCGCTGCGGACTACATTACCCATCACGCCTCGCGCCACGCCCTACCCTCGTTCCCGTCGTGCCTCGCGCAGGGCACGTCGGGGATTGTAGTCTTTCGCTCCCACGGCGGCTCTCGGTTCGCACGCCGCTCCTTTGGAAGCGCCGAGGGCTCGGCGTAGTTCGGTCCCCGCTTTGAGAGAGGGGTGAGCGGGGGGCCCCTCGGCTGGGAGGGAGGGGTGGGTTTCCTCGGAGCGGGCGGCTTCCGGTTGGCTCCCCCGTGAGGTTCTCGTGGCGGGCGGTTCCACAGGCCAGAAAGGGAATCTAACTTGATTTCCTTGTTTAAAATACGCGTGTGCCGACGTAGCTGGGGACGATGGGAGCGGCGGTCCGGCAGAAATGGGAGACAGCCAGTTTGGGGAAGGCTGCGCAAGGCCCAGAGCAGAGAAGGGGCAGGAAAGCGGAAGGGCTTCTCCGCATGTCTGCGTAGCCCCAGGCTTGCAAGTAAAGCCCCCGTTTCCCTGTCAAAATACCGATTGCACAGCCGTGTATAAGGGGACAGGCTGCGGGTGTGCCTCGGTCAGCAAAGCCCCGGATAAAGACACCCCTGTTTTGGAAACCTTTTCACCACAACGCGGTTCCTCTTCCCTCCTCGTCCTCTTCGTAGCTGGAAGCTTTTTAGCAGCGCCAGCATTGGGAGGATGGTGAAGGAAGGCTGGAGAAACGCAGGCTCGCCATGCTGGGTTGCCGCAGCGTGCTTGCAGTAAACGATGCAATAAAACTTGAAATGGAAAAGAATGGGATTCTGCTATAGCTGATCCTGCTGCAGCTGCCTGTGGCCGCCTCTTTCAGGAAATGTAAATAGCAGCTGTTTCCGGAACCCCTTACTGAGCACGTGTGAACAGCAGGAGAGAGAGAAAAAGGGAGAGAAGATAAGCCTGTCTGGCCAGCTTCCCCCAAGCATTTTTTTTAAAAGCGTAGATCTCTACGTTTGGCCACGAAAATGGAAATCATAAGAAGGGTAGAGGGAAGTGAAAGAAAAAAAAAATCCTTGGATGAATTTTGAAAGAAACCTTCAAGTGATCACTGGAAGGTTCAGAAGGTTTTTGTTTTCTTATGCATGCTTGCTGAAACATGTAGAAATGCTCTTTTATTTTATTTTATTTTATTTTTTATTTCTGCCTCTGGTACCTTTTTCTTTTTTTGGTTAAAGAAGGAATGCCCAGGAATGCATTTACTTCATTAACCGGGGTATACCTGTGGAGGTAAGTTTTAAAACGCAGGCCCTCATAATGACAGCTGTGTGTGCCCCCACTCGTCTGTTGATGTGCGTTTTTTAAAAAAACAAGTGTTTCTCTTTATCAAGAGCATGTCTTTTGTAAAGCTAATGGGTCTTGCCTGCTCAAGACCAAGCCACCCAAAAACGTTGGATTTCAGCAGGGATAGCTCCAAATAAGCCTGGGGGAGGGGGTGGCAGTGGTCCCTCCTTCTTTGGAAATTTTTGAACAAAAGTTGGATGGGCATCTCTCAGGGGTGCTTTAGTTGTGCCCTTGTGCACGGCAGAGGGTTGGACCGGATGACCCCAGTGGCCCCTTCTGACTCTGTGACTCTCACGGCCTTTGTCCTGTCTCCCCTCTGCAGCCACCTCTCCCCGGCGGCGCCTTCGGCCACGCTCGACCCGCTTCCATGGTTCACGCGTTTGTAATCCACACCTTACGCTGCCGGCCCGGGGATGAGGCCGGGCCTTGCCGAGTCCTCTATTCCAGGGTCTTTGGTCCTGAGAGGCCTGAAGATGCCAGGGGCCAAAATCAAGAGAAGGAGCGACTGGCCCAGAAGGAGAAGATCCTGGCCGTAGCAAGGTAGGTAACCTGGCCGTGCACACGCGAGGTGCCTCTCTCGCTCCTCTCTCTGAGCGTGCCTCCGCCTGCGTCTGAATGTGATGGCCTCAAATATTTGCAGAGGCGTCTCTCCTTATATATTCTTATTATTTGCCTTCAAGTAGTTTCCAACTTACGGTGACCCTAAGGTGAACCTATCGTGGAGTTTTCAGGGGGCTGAGAGTGCGTGTTGCCCCCGAGGTCACCCGGTGGGTTTCTGTGGTCAAGCGGTGACTCGAACTCTGGTCTCCGGGTCTCAAAGCAGTACACCGTGCTGGCTCTACGTGCGCCTCAAAACTGAGGTCTGCTGCTGTGGATTTTAAAAGGGAGATCGACTGAAGATCTTTCGAAAGACGGGAAACCACTTACGGATTTTTTCAGCAATAAGAAACATAATTACGCGGTCATAATTATTAGTAATTCTAGCAGGCTGAACGTACGTAGATCTGTGATGGTAGAAAAGGACACGGGATGTTAATGGGTTTTTCATTACAGTTGGTATGAGGGTGTTAGAGTTGTTTTGTTAATTAGTGTAGTGCAGTTAGGATGTGTTTAGTGTATGAGATAGAGTCATTTAGAAATGGTTTGTGTTATTATGTTCTAGTGTAGTTTGATTTAGGTTAGTTTTACTTCTAGTTATATGTGGGTAATATTTGTTTGTGTGTGGTTTGTTTCTTGTTTCTCTGGTTGTGGATTGGTTTGCTTGCATCTTCTCCTAGAATTAATAAATATTTAATCTAGCCTCCCTCCCAAAAAACTGGAGGTCTGCTGGAGGGGCAGTTTTTGGTGTCCCACCAGTGGGCGCAAGGCACTGTGGAAGGATGCGGAAACAGTGGCTTCCCAGTTGTGGAATACTCTCCTCTTAGAGGCCTGGTTGACCCCAGAACAACCCCAAATTTCAGTTTATTTCTGCTGATTATTTTGACTGAAAAGTACCCCCACAGAGATGCAAGGCCTTGGCCAGCACAGTCAGTGGTGCGGAGTTCTTGGAAGCGTAGTTCCAAGAGGACACTTGGAGGACAACAGGCTTCATATCTCAGTTGAGAAGTATCTGGGAAGGTTCATTTGCCCAAACCTTTGATGTGGACATACGGATTTGGAAGGGAACGGAAGGGTAAGTTGTCAGTAGTGGGATCTACAGCCCACCCTCCAAATTCACGGATTCAGCTTTTGTGAATTTGATTGTTCTTGAGTTTCTAGCTCCTCATTCGCACCCATGCCCTGTCTCGCATGACTGTGCCTCTCCCAAATTGTCAGAGGAAGCAAACTCAAAGTGGTATTAAAGGCATCAGCAGCAGCCTTTCCACCACCTCCCCCTAATTATCCCGCCCAGTTCCTCCCCAATTCCTCAACACCTCCCCTCCGCTGAAAAGGCAACCAGATTGTCAGAGGAGGCGTATTGGTGACAGAGACACCGGCAGCAGCGGCTGCAATCCGTCGGCCTTTCCTTATTGATCCTGCCCACTTCCCCCCTTTCTCTGCTTCTTGGAAAAGGCAGCCGTCCCGCTTCGCTGACGCCACAACTTTGCTTGTCCCGGGCTGTCAGAGCAAGCAAGCCCAGACCTGCATTAAAGGTGTCCCTAACGGCCATTGCAACCCAGCCCACTCTGCAAGTTCCGTCTCCCCAATTCCTTCCCGCCCCCCTCCTCCTGCAGAAAGGCAACCAGATTGTCAGGGGAGGCAAACTCAGACTGATATTAAAGATGCCAGCAGCGGCCACCCACGATCCACCGTTTCTCCTTATTTATCCTTCTCCCTCCTCTGGAAAGACCCCCATCCCGCTTTCACTTACTCTGCACCTCTGCTCGTCTCAGGTTATCAGAGCGGGCAAACTCAAACAGCCCCGGCACTCGTCTTTCTGTCGTCTGGAGGAGGCAAGGAAGATAAAGGCTTGGAAAACGGTGGCGGCATCATCGGCCCTCCGGTTGACCATATTCTGGCACACAGCTGTTGTCGGAAAGTTAAGAGACTTACCGTAAACACAAAGACACACGTATTTCAACCGTTGTTTATTGTATCGTTTATCGGATCAGTGAAAGTGGATCATCGGAGGCTTCGTCCTTTTCATCTTCTACCTGTTCCGTGTGCAGAGGAGGACTCGAGGGGGGTGCCTGAGGGGTGGAACGGGGGCCAGAGGTGCAAGGCCTGGAAGAGGAAGCGGGGATGCGTGGTGTCACCTTCTTGAAACATATTGTCCTTTCAGTTTGGCTTTTTTTCCTCTGCATTTCTTTAAAAATGTCGGTGTATGTCGAGAGCGCCTCTTCTACCAGTTCCTTCACCTTCAAAGAACGTACCATGGACGGGTCGATGTCGTAAAAATAATCCGTTGCGGCCTTGAACATATGAAGGCCCTCGGCGATATTGTCCAGCGTAAACCTGTCTTCCACCACTTCTTCTTCGTCGTCCTCTTCCTCGTCTGGTATCACCTCTGCCTCTGGAACCGTTAACTCCATTAGGTCGTCCTCCGTTAACTCATCGGGCCTGTTGTCGATCAACTCTTCGATTTCCGGGAGACCCATATCCTTAAACCCTTCCCCACCCACCTTCTTTGCCAACTCCACGATGTCTTCCATAATGTCTCGGATTGGCTCTGTAGCAGAGCCGGCGGGCTTGTTCACACATTCTGGCCAAAGTTTCTTCCAGCACAGGTTTATTGTCTCTGGCTTGATAGCTTTTGTGGCCCTTTCGATGACTGTGATGGCATCAGCTATGGTGTACCCCCTCCAAATGTTGATTATGTTGTCTACATTGGGATCCCCTTCCATAGACTGCAGAATCCTTTCCACGGAGTAGCAGGTGTAATATGCCTTAAATGTCCTTGTTACCCCCTGATTGAGGGGCTGAATGAGAGGGGCCGTGTTGGGGGGCAGGAAGACAACTTCGACGCCTTCCGTGCGGAATTCGTGGGATTCTGGGTGTCCAGGGGCATTGTCCAGTAGCAATAGGACCCGAAAAGCCTTTCCCTTACTGGCAAGGTATTTTCTGACCTCTGGCACAAAGCTCTGGTGAAACCACTCTAGGAAAAGCATTCTTGTTGTCCAAGCCTTCTTGTTATGCATCCAGAAAACTGGCAGCTGGGACTTGTCTTTTCCCTTCAAGGCTCGGGGATTAGCGGCTTTGTAAATTAGGGTAGGCTTTATCATATGCCCGGCTGCGTTTGCACAAAACAGCATGGTCAGTCTCTCCCTTGCTGCCTTAAAGCCTGGTGCTCGCCTCTCTTCTTGGCTAAGGAATGTCCTCCGTGGCATTCTTTTCCAAAGCAGAGCGCTCTCATTTGCACTGAAGGTCTGCTCAGGTTCATATCCCTTCTCCTCAATGAGTTCCCTTAAGGCATCAGGAAACTTACCGGCTGCCTCGTGGTCAGGAGAGGCCTGTTCTTCGGTTGTTTTCACACTGTTTAGGCAAAACCTTTTCCTAAAATTATCAAACCAGCCCTTGCTGGCATGAAATTCTGTAGCGCCAGATCCTTTGCCTTCCCTTTCCTTTATCGAAGCGTACAAGGACTTTGCCTTCCCTCTGATCATAATCGAATCTACAGGGATGCCCTTTTTGTAGCAGTCCTGCACCCATATGAGTGTAGCGTTTTCGACCCGGGAGATGTAAGGATCTCGCAGCTGATGCAGGCTTTTGGCGCCCAGCGGGGTAGCCGCCTCTACAGCTGCACGGATTTCTGTTTCTTTTTTCTTAATGTACCTTACTGTTGACTCGTTCATGCCATAATGTCGGGCGACGGCGGAAGCTGACTTCCCTGTACGCATCATGTCTAACAGTTCCACCTTCTCTTGCAAGGTCTTCACTGTCTTTTGCCTCTTGGGAGCACTCTCGGAAGCGGCGGAAGCACCGTGCTTCGGACCCATGGTTGCCCGTCTCGGTGGTGGCGGCGGCGGTGCCGAGGAACTGCACACAGCACACTGCGGGGCAGGTCACGTGAGGGAGGATGTCTCGCAACCGGGCGGCCTGGCTCACGCGTTGTGTCGGTGGGAGGAAGAAGGAGAGGAGGAGGAGGAGGAGGAGCCTGGTGCTTGCACTGCTGTGGCTGGCCGGCCGGCCGCCTCTGAAATCGGCCGGAGTTTGCTGGGAGGGACACGGGCCCTGGAAATCCGGGAGAAGCATGAGCTTGCCGAGGGGTGGGGTAAGTGAGGTGATGTGGGTGCCTCTGCGGAGGAAGGGAGATGGAGAGGAGCTGGGCAGGAACGAGGACGAGAGGGAGCGGATTGCCATGGCTTCGGTGGCATCTGTATTACCAGTCTTCTCAGCTTGCTTGCTCTGACAGTCTGAGATAAGCAGAGGTGTGGAGCGAGCGAAGAGGGCTGGGTGCCTTTTCGGAGGAGGGGAGACGGGAAGGGGCTGGGCGGGATACATAGCAGGAGGCAGCGGGTGGTGGTGGCTGCTGTCAGCCTCTTTAATGCCAATTTGAGTTTGCCTCCTCTGACAGTCTGGTTACCTTTTTGCTGGAGGGGAGTGAGTGCGAAGGATTTGGGGAGGAGAAATTTGGAGAGGCGGCTGGATCGCAGTGGCTGTCAGGGAAACCTTTAATGCGGGTCTGATTTTGCTTCCTTTGGCAATCTGGGACAAGCGGAGTTGTGGAGTAAATGAGATAGGTTGCATGCATTTCTGAGGAGGGGATTAGGGGGGAAACTGGGCGAGGTAAGCGGGGAGAGGCCACTGATGGTGGTGGCTGCTGCCGACGTCTTTAATATTGGTTTGAGTTTCCTTCCTCTGAGAATCTGGGAGATGTGTGGATTTGCTGAGGTGTGCAGGAAGTGAAGTTGGGTGGGTGTCTCTTTTGGAAGACAAGAAACAAGTGGGAGGAGGAGGAATTGGGGCAAGGAGCTGGATTAACTGTTGCTGCGGCCAACAGCAGCTTGTAAAATCAGCTTCATTTTCCAGGTACGGTATTTGTGATTTTTTGACTTTCACCAGGTTTTGTGCCCCTGACTCTTGCAAACATTGACAGACAACTATATTTTATATTTTGATTTTGCCTGTTGAGGTTGCTGCTGATAATTACTGAGTGACAGGATTTCTGAAATCAAGTCCTTTATGTTGTGCAGTCAGCTTTGGGAGACTGTATACAGGTATACTTCTGTTAGCAAAGCCACTGCCAAAGAAGCTCCTTTTTACAAAGTTTTTCTGCCTGCTAGATGCCCCTGCTCCTCATCCTCTGTCCATCTGGAAGTTGTTTTTTTTTTTTAGCAGCATCAACATTGCAAGGATGATGCCGGGGGCCTGCAGAAACACAGATTTCAGTCTCTGGTTGCACCAGTATCTCTGAAGTAAGCAATGCAAGAAAGGTTGAACTGGGAAAAAGGGGACTCTACTCTAGCTGATCTTGCTGTCTCTGTGTGTGTCTGTCTACAACAGGCAAGGTAAATAGCAGCTGCCTGCAGAATCCTTTATTGAACATGTATGAACAGCAGAACAGAGAGAAAAAGGGTAGGCAGATCATAGAATCATAGAGTTGGAAGAGACCCCAGGGGCCATCGAGTCCAACTCCCTGCTATGCAGGAACACCCATCAAAGCATTCCTGACAGGTGGCCATCCAGCCTCTGCTTAAAAACCTCCAAAGAAGGAGACTCCACCACACTCCCAGGCAGCATATTTCACAGCTGGACAGCTCTGACTGTCAGGAAGTTTTTCCCGAGGTTCAGGTGGAATCTCCTTTCCTGCAGCTTGAATTCATTGCTTCTGGTCCTAGTCTCTGGAGCGGCAGAGAACAAGCCCTCTCCCTCCTCTACATGGCATCCCTTCAAATATTTAAACATGACTCTCATGTCCCCTCTTAACCTTCTCTTCTGCAGACTAAACATACCCAGCTCCCTAAGCCGCTCCTCATATGGCTTCATGGCTTCCAGATCCTTCACCATTTTGGTGGCCCTCCTCTGGACACGCTCCAGCTTGTCGACATCCTTCTTGAACTGAGGTGCCCAGAACTGGACACAGGATTCCAAATGAGGCCTAACCAGTGCAGAATAGAGTGGTACCGTTACCTCCCTCGATCTAGACACCATACTCCCATTGATGCAACCAAGAATTGCATTGGCTTTCTTAGCTGCCGCATCACACTGCTAACTCATGTTCAGCTTGTGTTCTACCAAGACTCCTAGATCCCTTTCACACATACTGCTATCCAGCCACGTGTCCCCCATCCTATATTTGTGCATTCCATTTTTTCTGCCTAAGCGCAGGGCCTTACATTTCTCTCTGTAGGAATTCATTTTGTTAGCTTTGGCCCAGGTCGTTTTGAAATTTGGTCCTGTCCTCTGGTGTATTAGCAACCCCTCCCAATTTGGTATCATCTACAAATTTGATCAGCATGCCCTCCGCTCCTTCATCCAAGTCATTGAGGAAGATGTTGAATAATGTGAATCATGGATGCTGCCTCACCAGCTTCTCCTAGCATGCTAACAAAGCATAGATCTATAAGTCCGGTCACCAAAATGGAATTCGTAAGCAAAGTGGAGGCTGGTGAAAGAAAAAGTAATCTCTGGATGCATTTTGGATGGAGCCTTGAAGTAGTCTCTAGACAGTGCAGAATGTTTCTATTTATTTACGCAGAGCTTATCCGACCTGGTGCTCAAATGTCATTTTATTTCACAGGTGCACATTGTTTTGAATGAAAGGTTTTCCAAAGCATGTTGTACTGCTCTTCTTTTCTGCAGCGTAGGAAGCTGTGCCTCTTCTTTCCTTGTCTTTTCTGTGTGGCAAGTATGGCAAGACAAGGGATAGTAAAAGCAACCGGTCCAAGGGCAACAGAAAGATTCATTTCCATGCTGGCTTCCTTGTGTTTTTTCTAGGCAAGTGGACTCAGTCTGCAAGCTGTACCAACAGGCTTCTGGGAAGTCCCATTCGGAACACTTCATTCAGCTGACCGACGAGCCCGTTTCTCTCCAGGATGCCCCGGCGGGGGTTTTCCGCCTCCCTGTGGGAGACCCCTTCTCCGAGGACAAGACAGTGCTCTGGCTGGGGGTCCAGTCCTTGGGCTTCGCTCTGGTCTGCGACCCCCACGAGAACCTGATGCTGGCCGAAAACACCCTCCGGCTCCTGGTCCGCTCCCTCCTGGACCACCTCAAGCTCCTGAGCTCCGGCAGCGATGTGCTGTTGAAGGCTGACCGGACCGAGGTCATCCTCGGAAAGTTCCTGCCCCATGGGCAGCTGCTCTTCCTCAACGACCAGTTTGTGGCGGGGCTGGAGAGGGAGGTTGGGGCCTTTCTCTGGAAATGAAAAGGCAGCCCTCTCCGGAGTGCTAAACTTGGTCCCTGAATATAGGCCCTGGATCACTGTATTAAAGTTCAGACTAAACCAATTCATAACTGTGGAGGGGATCCCTGCCACAGGGGTTCTCTGGTTGTTTCCCTATATTCTGCCTTTTTTTAAAAAAATTGGGGTCCTCTGTGGTGGGCAGCAGAGGAACAGAGGGCCAGGGAGGTGGAAGTCAGTGGCAATATATGTGGAAGCATGCTGATGTACCCCTGTGTTTCCTTTTTTTTTCAAAAAACTATTTTTGTTAAGAAATCTTACAAGTATGTTTTAAAAAATCGCTATAAAATTAAGAACAGATACAGTAAGAAAAAAATGGATAGATAAAAGAGATGAAGTATAAGGGCAAGTACTGTATATGAAAATAGAAAAGTGACTTCTGAGTTTCTTCCTGATGGTTATAAGCCTAAGTAATTTTGTAATCTTACCTCTTTCCCTTTAAACATTACTCGCTACACTTCTCATCCTATCGGTTCCCAAAACACAGTGTTGTCACCTCACTTTCCTCCCCGTCCCTCCAAAAGTCAATCAGAGGCTCCCAATTATTTAAAAAAGTTGTTAATGAATTTTCTCTTCTGCTAGGTCATTGAGTTTTAACAACCAGTCCTCCACTGTCAGTAAAGTCTTCCATCGTTGTTGGAGTCTTCCGTCTTCGGACCCAGTACTTTCCACTCTGACCGGCAGCGGCTTGTCCGGGTCTCAGGCTTGGAGGGGCCTTCCCAGCTTCCTACCCGGGGATAGGGTGGGCTGGCCTTCCAAGTGGAAAGGATATTCCCTGCAAGTGTTCCTTGCCCCCACGAGACCCTCAGTTATTAAAGAGTATTTAGAGAAACTGAGTTAGGATAGTTTCCTTTTGTTTTTCTGGACTGTAGCTCCCAGAATCCTCCAGCCAACATGGTCCAGAAAAAGTAACATTTCCAAGCTCTCCCTTAGTCAGGGGGTGGGATCCACAATCTAGACCGTTTCCTTTTCTTTTTCACCTACAGTTTCCAGTATTTTGTCAGGAATGGGCTTTGTGTTTAATTCTGCCAAATAACCCCTGTACTGTCAGTACAATATTATTTTAATTAAATTTATTTGGCATTTCTTCAGTACCTTTTGAAGTTTCCAAACATCTTGCACAAATTCTCTGATCTGGGTTTGTCACTGGGCTGGTATATAGGAGATCCAGGGGATGAGAAGTTCCATTAGGCAGCATGTCTTACTCAGGGCCATGGTTGGAAAAGGATTGCTCAAGCTAGGGTCGTGAGACTGTAGCTTGCACTAAAACAACAACAAAAAACAAACCTTGGCTTTTTGGACACGGCCTCCCAGAATCTCATCTGCTGGAGTTCTAGAAGCTAATGTAGCTTTTCAAAGCTCAGTTTCCAGATGTCTAGGACAAGCATGTATAGGGAATCAGCGGTGTGGCGTCTGCCACAGAAAGCCATGCTTTGCCAAAGCCTTTCTTACAGGATGCCAGCAGAGGGAAAGGAGCATCTTGCAGACGTAAGCGCTGCATGTTTTCAAACAGTGGTACAGGATGAACCCCTCTTATCTGGAAATCTGAAATCCTAAACCCTCCAAAAATTGACACTTTTTGCCACCAGATGCCTGCTTCTGCTTTTCAGGTAATGACTGGTGCTGCTGCTCAAGGTGGAAGCGGGCAGCCGGTGGGCTCCCCGGAGAGAGACGAGAGCGAAACGAGGCTGGAAAGAGGTGAGGATCTGTGAAATGGTAGAAGGAGTGGATTCGCACCATTTCCCAGACGTTTAGTCCCTCTCCAGTGTCATGTCTTGTACACAACACAAGTAGCAAATGAGTGAGATTTGGGGCTGTAGGGAGACAGAAGGATTATTGGTTGCCCACCTTTCTTCTGCCTCTGCTTTTCATTTTTACTTAGACAAAAAAAGAATCCTGGTAGAGGGTTGGAGAGGGAAAGAAAATCAGTGCTTAGTTGGGTCCTGTTTTCAAGATATCTCATTATATAGTATACGCAAATACAGGTGTTCCAAAATAAAGGAAGGAAGGAAGGAAACCCACTCTGAAATAAGGAACACTTCTGATCTCAAGCATTTTAGATGAGGGAGGCTCAACTTGTATGTTTTTCTGGAAGTATTTGGGCTGACCTTCACTGAAGGCAGCATTCCAGATGTGATGGTCTATTATGTCTGGTCCGGCAAGGCAGTGGCTCTATTCCTTTGGCTCAGGAGGAGACCTTTTTTTAGAGAACCTTCTGTGTTTGTTGGCACAGCTAACGTCACTCCACTCTTTTGTGAGGTGGACACAATCCTCCTCTTGCCCTGGGGCTCCGTCAGGCTGTCCTCGTGCCCACAAGCTGGAAAGACAAGTGAAGGGGATTGTGTTGCGGGGATAAAACCAACACACTTTCTGCCCTGGACTGGGGGTGGTCAAAGCGTGGTCTGTGGGCCCCACAAGGCCCTCAGCATCCCACAAACGTTGACCAGTTCTTCCTCATATATGTCCCTATCATGTTTTCAATTTTGCAAAAGAGAGCAGTGGATGTAAAAACGGGCCCCTCTCACCGACAAGTGTAGCACAAGTACCACTGGTGCTCCTAAAAAAAGGCAAGAGGCCTCTTCAAAGTCAAAGAATCCTAGAGTTGGAGGAGACCCCCAGGGCCATCCAGTCCAACCCCCTTCTGCCATGCAGGAACATACTACCAAAGCTGTCTTGACAGATGGCCATCCGGCATCTCTTTAGAAACCTCCAAAGAAGGAGGCTCCAACACTCCCAGGCAGCAGTGTATTCCACGGTCAAACTGCCGTTACCTTCAGGAAGTTCGTCCTAATCTATCTTTTCCTGTAGTTTGAAGCCACTGCTCCATAGTTTCCTAGTCTCCAGAGCAGTAGAAAACAGGCTTGCTCCATTTTTCATAAGACATTCCTTCACATATTTAAACATGGGTCTCATTCCTTCTCCTAACTTTCTCCAGGCTAAACAGACCCAGCTCCCCAAGCCACTCCTCAGAGGGCCTACTTGTTTCCAGACCTTCTACCATCTTGGTTGCCCTCCCATGGACATGTTCCAGCTTGTCAATATCCTCCTTGAATTGGGGTACCCAGAACTGGGTGCGGTATTCCAGATGGGAAAAGGGATTTGGCTTAAACTTTAGGAAGAACTTTCCGACAGTAAGAGCTGTTTGACAGCGTTTGCCTCGGGGTGTGGTGGAGTCTCCTCCTTTTGAGGTTTTGAAACAGAGGCTGGATGCTTTGCTTGTGTCTTCCTGGATGCCAGGGGGTTGGACTGGGTGGGCCTTAAGGTCTCTTCCAGCTCTAGGATGCTCTCTCCCTTAGTACCAGCTCCACACACCAACATCCGCTCCATGCTCGCTCACGTGATGGAGACTGGGCCAATGTTCCACGGTATATTTTCAGAACAGATTAAGACAGCAGATCTTTATTTCATGAGTCACGAGATTGTGTGAGAACGTTAATTCATGGGAGACGGCTCCTGTGAGAAGTTTGTACTGGGCTTAGAAGAAAAGCAGTCATTGTGTGCCCTAAAGCCGTTTCCAACTTACAGCAATTCAAAAGCAACCCTATTTTGGGGTTTTCTTGGCAAGGTTTATTCCAGGGAAATATGCCATTGCCTTCCTCCGAGGCAGAGACAGTGTGACCTGCTGAACGTCAGGCAAGGGGTTTTTGTGGCTGAGCAAAGGTCTGAACTCTGGGCTCTCACAGCCAACACTCAAACCCCTACGCAATACAGCCTCTTCCAGGGGTTTCTTGGCCAGATTCTTTCAGGGAGGGTTTGTCTCTGCTTCCCTCCGAGGCTGAGAGAGTGTGGTTTCTCACCCAAGGTCACCTAATGGGTTTCTGTGGTTGAGACAGCATTTGAATCCTGGTCTCCTGGAGTTCTTTGGAAGTTTTTAAACAAAGTCTGGGTGGCCATCTGCCAGGAGTGATTCGATTGTGTATTCTTGCATGGTAGAATGGGGTTGGACTGGATGGCCCTTGGGGTCTCTTCCAACTCTAGGGTTTTAGGATTCCATGAGTCCTACATCAGCAACACATTGCCCGTATGTGTCCGTCCTCTGAAAAAAGAACCTTAAAGAGGCCTCCCTAGCCAGCCTGGCTAATGGCAGCAGAAATCTGACAAACCCTGGAGGGCCACAGCCAAGTTTCCAACAAAGGAATCTGCCCTCCCAACGGCCAGGCACATCCTACTTGACCTCCTTGTTGTATTTACTGCCGTCCACCCAGGTCCGGTTGCCTTCTTCCTGTTGGTCAGTGAGCCCAATCCAAAATGTCTGCCCTCTCTCAAAAGGAACTTCTGCAAAAAGAAACAGTCATCCGTGGGCTCTCTGCCCAGAGGGATTTGGAAAGGACGGGCCCTATTTCAAATTTGGGTTGGGCCCAGGGAATTATTTCTTTAACTTCCCTCCGATTTTTCTTTCACCGTGCAGAGAGTGGAGGCCAGTAATTAAAAAAGGAAGCAAAGCAAAGCTGCAATGATAACAGGACAGTGGCTAAGAATCTACACCGGGGTGGGTAGTTTCAAAATGTAGATTTTACACATTGATTGTTTTATACACAACCCTTGTGCTGGATGGCAACATTGCAAAATTGAACCAAATGACCCAAATGCACATGTGCATTCAGAGAGAGAGAGAGAGACAGAGATAGAGAGAGAGTGAAAGGTAGGAGTTAATTAAGGTCCATCAGGATTTGGATGTGTTAAATAAGTTTTCTTTAATTTTGCATTAGCTTTTGTGACTATAAACCTGCTTCTTCAAGTGTGGTCCTGAGTGGTATTAAGTCCTGCATCTGAAGAAATGGAGTTATATCCACAAAAGCTCAAGCAAAAACAAAAGCCACCTAATCTTAAAGGTGCTGCCACATTTCTTTTTCTTATTCTCTCTCTCTTCTTCTTTTTTATGCTAAAATGAGAGAAATAAAATATATTTTAGTTTCTGCAAGTATTATTAACATGTATTACTCACATATATGTATTAGTTTATAAGTATAACACATATTAGACATATTTACACATATATTTCAATATATTTTGTATTTGAGCCCCAGTAATAAAATAAAGTCTGGCAAGGAAGATTTTTAGAGATGACAGGGCCTCCCAAAAAGGACCTTGAAAATAATTGGTAAGGAGGGAAGGAAAAGTCTCAATAGGGAGGACCGGATAAGGCCTATGTAAGGAATGATTTATGAGGACACGGCAGAGCACAAAAAGGGCACTTTGAAACTACTGATAAGACACCTGGGATGTAACATGATGCACGAGGGAAATGCATGAGCAAGTGCGTGATCACTCATACTGTAAATATGGGGAAGGGGGAATGTAACTTCTTAGATGATCCTGATAGGCTGTAACTTTTGGGGTCCTGTGCAATGGAATCCCAGGGGAGGGAAACCTGCAAGAGGGGCAGAGGGATAAAATATGAGGTATTCCATCCTGGGGGTGTCCTCCTCTCCAGGGAGCACCCACTTCTGCGGAGACGTATTTTAAATAAACATTTAATGCTTCAGCCGATCCTGTGCTAAATTGTTTTATGAGTCTTTTCAGCTATTTCTTACATAAAAGAATCTAACAAGGTTACTTCTTTGGAAAACAATCTAAGTAGAATTTCTGTTTAAGACATTAATTTTTGTCTTATGCGGTACATCCCCTGTCTTTGTGTGACTGCACCACTGAAATGCGGTCCAAAGATGTTAATTGCTTTGAGGCAATGGTGGTTGATAATACTTAGAAAATATGATGTAGCTTTACTAAACTAATGAGGCAAGGAGTAGACTAGGCCTTGACTAACTAAGGACTCAGCCTTGGAGCAGCCACCGAGAAGGCCCTGCCTCATTTTTTAAAAAACGAGTGGTCCGTGGTGACCCAGATTTGCACTCAGGCCCACTGATCCTATGAACGCTTACTCAGGGCTAAGTCCGACCAAGTTCAATTAGCAAGCTGTGTCCCTCCCAGAATACGTTCATTTTGTGCCTGGTGCCTTCTTTGACACTGCAAGGAATCCCCAACTCACAAGGGTTGCCAGCTGACCAGAAACCTTGGTCAGACCCGTTCTTCTGCCTTGAATAACAATAACAGTATTTATTTCAAACACCAATTCAAATACCTAACCAGCTGAAAGAGCATACTTATCAAAACAACTCCTAATTTAAAAACTCATCATTTAAGACTCATCAGAATGGGCCTGTACGAAGACATTAGTCTTTACTGTTTTAAATTCAGACGGCATATCCAGCACATCCAAACTCAGACAGCTAATCCCTTTGAGCAGGTCGTTCCACAATTTGCGGGCGGCTGAAGAAAAAGTCTTCTGGACGACAATTGGCAGCCTAGTCCTGTGAGCAGAAATGAGCAGGCTACGTTTTTTAGTAGAATTTTCACCTGTCAAAATCTGTAAGAGCAATGGGTTGACAGGTTGCTGGCTCAGAGACTAGTAAACAAAGCTGGCAGCCCCACAGCTCTCAAACTGCACACTGTAGTCACCTGAGGTGTGATGGCATCTGCAGCTGGCCTTGTTGGACATTCGTGTGGCAAACGGGCAGCTAAATATTGACCTAAAATCCTGGGGTTGGAAGGGAAGCCCAGGCCCACCTAGTGAACTCCTTAACAGGGCAGGGAGTCCATTCTTAGGGCATGCGGGACAGGTGGACACTCAGCCTCTGTGCAAAAGGATTTTGGAAAAGGGATACTCACCATCTCTCCCGGGGACATGACGGAGGTCAAGTGTGCCCCCTGCGATCTACAGGCCTGCTCAGCATCCTGCCAGGGTTTGGCCTCTCGGGAAAACAAGTAGAAGTTCCCATCATAATACCTCCAGCCAGTGGTGAGCAAATCTAGAAGGTTCCCTTTTAGGAGCAGAGAGTAAGGTGAGAAATCGTGACAGAGGCAAAGCAAACAGCAGCCAGCGGAATCAAGAGGCTGGTTTTTTTCCTGTAGCAACCTTCTTTAACTTGAACTCTTTCAGAGGATTTCCACCACTCCTCTTCAAAACAGGGCTGAGAAAAATCTGTCTTGTGTGGATAGTATTACGACATAGTTTAACCACTAAGTGGCACTAGACTTAGTTTTTTCCAGATGGAAATGTTATCATCAAACTTGCTGGGGACTAGCAGCTGATAGGTTGCGGAGCTCTGGCTTTCAGGCCACTACTTTGAGTAGCTTTATGTCTAGAGGACACACCTGCAGTCAGGAAGACCTTATGGTCTCTCTCAGGGATCATTCGGACTTGCTGAAAGCCGTGCGAGTTGCAGCTATATATACTGAGATTTTTTTTTTAAAAAAAATATCCTTAATACGTACTCTGTCCCAGTCTATTTCTCATTAATTTTGAGGACTAGTCATGGACTGCAACTATGTCCTGTAGACATAATGCTTTAACCTTAGTGGTCTGCAGGTCGACATCAGTCTGCCAGCCATTGATTGCTGGGCTGCAGCAAGTTACCAGGACACTATACAAATACAGTAATAATAATATGGCATAATTATGATACAGGTCCCTGGCATGTTTGGAAAAAAGAACATTGCCTGTCTGCTTCATTAGATAGTTTGAGAGACACTCCTCTAGACCAGTGGTTCCCAAATTCCAAATGGTGAGGACACTGGACTACAACTCCCAGGATCCCTCACTTTTGGTCATGCTGGCTGGAGTTTCTGGGGGTTGAGATCTGACAGCATCTGAGAATCCACAGCTGGGAAAGTGACTGATGCACTTCCGTCCCACTGGGCATCGGGATAGCAGCTAGGGAGTGCCAAGGCGCACTGGTAGAGTCTGATGCACCTCAGGACACTCTTGCCAGATTCTCACCGTGCCCGCTCAAAATGAGAGAGCGCTGCATTGAGAAAGACCCCACTTGGCTTAAAGCTCTAAAATTTACCTTGTGTGGCTATTATCCCATAGTTTAACCACTAGATGGCATGAGACTTCATCTTTTTATGGTGGACGTATTATATTCGCGTAGTGTCCTGGAAAACTTGCTGTGGACTAGTAGCTGGTGCCTTGTATACTGTACTTGCACATATTTGGAAGCAGATTAGCAAGCATGTCTGACTCCCATTTTAACTGTGGCAGCAGTAAGATGACTGGCCCTTCCCAGTTTTACAGTCCTGAAATGGAGACAGTTTTTTGCCTTAGGGCAGAGGGAATGTAACCATGATTTGGAATATTGTGTGAACGGGCCGATTGCTCAGTTCCTTTCTGATCCTCAGAACAAGTTCCCAGGTTCAGGAAGAATCCTTTAATTTTAACTGTTGACCTTTTGTTCCAGCCTTTGTTGGGCTGAACAGAACCAAAGTGGATTTTGAAAGCCAAATGCACCAAATTGTTTGTTGGGGTGGACATTTTCCTACTCATGGCAATGGTCTTGGGCTGCTATTTTTGCTGCATTGGCCTTCTCGAGGCGGGCCTGGAGCTCAGAGAAAGCCTCAGAGATGTTTTCCAAGAAGTCAGCGTCTGAAACCAGAGAATCCGTGTCAGAACAAAGCAGGTAACAGGGCTGAAGGAAGAGAAAGGAAAGCCCTCCCTCTTTGAGACTTCTGGCTGGCCAAGAGTGTCACTAAAGTGAGAAGAGCGTGGGAAAGTTCCTTTTCGGACCACAGTTCTCAGCGTCCCATAGCCAAGAAGATTCCGGGAGCTGTGGTCCAACCCCTTCTTTGACTTCACCTCCCAGAATCCCCAGCCACTGGCCACACTGGCTTAAGGATTCTGGGAATTGTTGTCCAAAGGGTAACTTTCCTAAGTGCTACATTTGCTGATAGGGAACAGCTGAACCAGTTGATTTTCTGAGTGTCACACCACTGTTCAAAAACAGAGGGAGCTCTTTGTAGTCATGCGCTTCCAAGTTTTTTCTCAATCGTCGTTACCTGACTCTGTCCTAGGGTTTTATTGGCAAGATTTGCTCAGAGGGAGTTTGCCATTGGCCTCCTCTGACGGAGGACGTCTCGTTCAAGATCACATAGTGGGTTTCTAGAGCTGAGTGAGGATTTGAACTCTAGTCTCCCAGAATCCTAAAACCAGGACACCCTGCTGGCTCTCACAGGGAACTCCACCAAGTGAGGAGAGTATTCTCTAATCTTAAATGACACAGTCAGATGGCAACCGGATCATTTGTATCACAGACTTATTGTGAAGCTTTGGGCAATTCGTAACTCCAAGTCCTCCATTTCTCACCTGTAACACAGGCATAAAATAGTGACCTGACCCATTTCCGCACTAGCCTGTTCTAGTGCTATGATTCCGCTTTCCGGCCAGCCCTTCCCAAAGCTGCAAATCCCAGGATTCCATAGGACGTTGAAAGTGGAATCGTAGCGCTAGAACAGGCTGGTGCAGAAATGGGCGTAGAGGTTGAGTATCCCTTATCCAGAAATCCAAAATCTGAAAACTCACTGCCAGCTTCTGCCTTTGAGATGGTGGCTGTGACACTCCTGCTTATATGTTTCCTAGCTCCTCAGTCTCTTTCTCCCCTCCTATGTCACGCACAACACAAGTAGTGAACAAATGTGATGCAAGACTGGAAGGAGATACAAGGCTGGACAGGGATGCGAGGATCTGTGAAACGGCGGGAATCCAAGCACGGTGCTCAGTGTGAAGCAGCAGCTGATGAGCTCCTGCTTGTTCATTCGCGGGCTCCCTTCACAGGACTGTATTTGATTATTGAAATACAGGTATTCCAAAATCTCAACAGACAAATCTGAAATAGGAAACACTCCTGGTCCCAAGCATTTCGGATGAGGGATATACAACCTGTATCTCATGAAGACAAACTGTGACGATGTACACATTTCACAGTGTGCACAAAAAGGTGCTATATGCACAATAAATATTTTTTTCTTGAGGAAAGCAAGGGTTGGACTTTTCAAAGGACTTTTCTTCTCCCCATCTCTCACACCATCTGAACATTTTCTGAACCTCCTTTTTGGCCAGAAATTGACCAAACCAAGGGTCAGATTTCTCAGTTTTGCCACGTACTCTCCAACACCTCCTTTGATCCATAAGAGATGTTCCTGAGCTGGAGGGAAGTTCTGATTTTCTCCACTGCTTCTTTGAGTTCCAGCAGCTTCCTCTGTTTCTGGAAACCTATAGATCACACAACCGCAGTATTATAACCTCTGAAGAAAAGTATGAGTGACAGATGTTACCCTGAAATGTGGGTGACTCAGGGGTTCACCTGCAATGCCGGTACCTCCATGTGACAGAGGGGAATTAATTAGCTCAAAAATAGGAGGCCTGTGAGAGTGGGGTAACTTAAAGAGATCTACCACCTATGTTTACGGGTTCCTTTCAGGAAGGAATCAGCCAGAGATGACAAATATGAAATAAAAATGTGTTTTATTGAAAGAAATTCATGCACACATGCAAAGGTTCAAACACACTCTCTCTTACACACACACAAAAAGAAAGTGTAGATAGAGGACTTTCAGGGACGAGGCGATATTTGTCGGTCTGGAGAGCAGTGAGAAAAGCAGCCACGTGGCTTAGGTAGGCACCTAAGGACAGTTCTCTTTCGGGAATCAAATGGACAGGCTGGTGTTCACAAAGGTGAGAGACTGCACTCAACTGCCCAAAATCAGGAGTACTTGTACCTGAAAAATATCCTGCGGGTAAGGATGTGAATTGCTCTCCCAGCCAAGCAGACAATGGGAGTTGCAACACAAACAATGATGTCCAGAGAGAGCTAATGGTCCCAGTATTTAGATGACAAAAGAGTAATGGGTGCTGTAATAGCCCAGTATTGCACAGATGTTTGGAAGACAATAAGGGAAATGTCCAGTTGTGTGGGATTAGAGTTAAGACAATCACAATTTGGTGGGTATTTCCCCTTTCAGCTCTGAGACGTCCAGCTTCCTAGTTTAGGCCTGTTGTCTCAAGACTGGCTTTTGCGTAAGAGGTGGGTGTGGTTGACCTGCCTTGCTGTCTCATGTCAGTAATCTGCCTCTTTCAACTTGATCTTCTAGTCACCTCAGTTATCATTTATATCAGTATCAATTACCAGGGCCAGTTAAATAACATTTTCCAATGAAACCATGCCAATCATGGGGGTTGCATGGGGCTGTAAGAAAGAGAAGGAGGGATATTTGTTCAAAAGGGGCATTCTAAGAAGGAGATACAAAGGAGCCTCTGGACTCTAAATGGCATGGTCTGGAAATGGCATTTGGAGACTCTTCTGGAACGAACACTGTCTGGTTCTGTCCTCATTGCCGTGTGTCAGAGGGTGGTCAGAAGCCACACTGTGGGGCGTTTGATGGGGGTTTGGGGGATTCATGCTGACCCAGAGCCCGTTGGAAGCAGAGAAGCATCAACGCTTGTATGAAGGGATTGCCGCGAGGCAACTCTAGAGGGTGTGCCGGCCCTTTTGTTTCGCTTCTCTGTTTCCTTCTGCGGACGGTGTCCTCAAGCCTTTTGCTTCCCTCCTGCCGGCAGAGGCCAGTGCCCCCTTCTCGCAGAAGTTACTTACTCCTTTCTCTCCCGTTGTCTGGGAAAGGCGTATCCGCGAGGGTCCTGCCTCAGAACGGAGGAGGGCCAAAGATCCACACATGAGAGTCAGCCTAAGGGGTTCTTCTGCTGAAATTTAGGTAATCTTTTGTCTGTCTCCTTTTCTGTCCCAAGAATATGGACAGGTTGGGATGTGTCTGGAGGAGGGTGACTAGAACGGTCAAAGGTCTGAAAACCGTGAAGCCCTAGAGGAGCAGCTTAAGGGAGCTAGGTACGTTTAACCTGGAGAAGATGAAGAGGTGAGGTGATACCCACGTTTAAGTATTTGAAAGGATGTCCCGTGGAAGACGGAGCAGATGTTTTCTGCTGCTCCAGAAACTAAGATATGGATCAATGGCTTCAAGCCACAGGAAAGGAGATTCCACCTCAACATTAGCGAGAACTTCGTGATGGTAAAAGCAGTTTGACGGTGGAATACCCTGCCTGGAAGTGTGATGGAGTCTTCTTTTTCGGAGGTTTTTAAAGAGAGGCTGGATGGCCATGGGAATGGTTTGATGGCGTATTCCTGAATGGCAGAAGGGGGTGGTCTGGATGACCTTGTGGGCTCTTCCAGCTCTAGCGTTCTATGATGTATGACTTGAAACAATAAATGTAATTTTTCCTCTTTTTTAACCTTACAAGAACGTTGGGAGTATTTTCTCCGCAAGCTCATATTGCGCCGGCTATGCTGCACTCTGCTCGATCTAGATGCCGAATATTCCTCCAGAGCCACGGAAACCAAGGGGGAGCCGTACTTACACAAAATGGCCACCGCAGTGAGGGCGATGGCCAGCAGGAGAGCCAGGAAAGCCAAGGCCGCCGGGGTGGAGAGAGTTCTCTTGCGAGAAGGCGGCTTCAGAGGCGTCTCTGGAAATAGAGGGGTGAGGGTGACACGAGTCAAATTTGTCTTTTGTTTCCTCTTTCCTTTGACCACAAAGCTTGAGCAGGGGTGCTGGCGACACCTGAGGCTGAGGAACACAGGTCAGAATGCTGCCCGGGAGAACAAAATGGCTGAACGTTGCCCAATGCCTCCAGCACCCGTGTCTGGAACAGATAACGCCTGCCTGTTTTCCTCCCTACCTGATGCCCTCCACCCTTTCACGCTAATATATCCTCCAGCTCTCCCAATTTGGCATCCCACGTAAATCTCTCTCATCCCACCCTTCCAGCTGGGCATAAAACGTCCCAGTTTCCCTCCCCTCCTTCCACTTTCCCCTTCATCCTCAGCTGGCTTCAATCACTGCAAAAGTGCAGAAGAAGTTTGCAAACGGTTCACTCGGCAGGAAGGAAAGGAGAGGAATCTGACCCTTCGTGAATGATCTCGGTTCCAGAGTTTCCCGGTTTAAAATAGTACTTTTCTTCCTCTCTCTCATCACAATCTCACTCTGCTTTTTCCCCAAGATTGCAGTGATCACAGTATAGTCAAAAATATCAATAACTTCTGCCTTCCTCTTGCCTTACCACATCCTTTTCGCCACACTCGGTTGTGTTTCCTCCTCGTGTGTTTTATTTTTCCTGTCAGATGTTGGAGGGTAGGCACAACACCGCTGCAACGTTTTGATACCACTTCAACTGCTGTGGTTTCATTCTATGTAATCCTTGATATCTGTTGTTTAGGCTTTCTAAATATGATGTTAATTCACAATATGAGTCACTTTGGGTCCTATGTCCAGAGAAAAACAGGATATAACTACCTATATAATTGCAAGAAAATTTTCCTTCTGCATATATGCACTAGAGTCAATGGAGGCTGGTGGAATCTGCTCTGGGTTTTAGTTGAAATTTTAAGAAAGTTATCCCCATCCTTCAAATAGGTCCAGCACCTTAGACTCCTCCTTTAAAATTTGGTAAGCATGATGTAGTGGTTTGTGTGTTTGACTCGGGCCACTTCCGCACTGGACTGTTATAGCGCCATTATTCCACTTTCAACATCCTATGGAATCCTGGGGTTTGCAGTTTAGGGAGGTGCCAGCCCCCCCCCCGAAACCGCAAACCCCAGGATTCCATAGGACGTTGAACGTGGAATAATAACGCTATAACAGTCCAGTGCGGAAACGGCCTAGCACTATGGGAGAGAAAAATTTGGACTAAAACCCAGAGCAGATCCTGGGTGGCACGAGTGTGACAAAACAGTAGCTGAGGCAGCCGAGATAATAGATAATTTAGGGACTGTGAAGAAAGTTTGAAATCCTTGTTCTTATGAGAAGAAAAGTCATAAAAACTTGGCAACCTTCTAACGACAAGGTAGCTGACAGAAAAAAAAAAATCTAAGCCAGGGCAGTCTGAGAGAATGAAGGTTCCTGAGAGAAATGGGGGTTTTGCCAGAGGGAGGCAATCACCTGAGGGGAATATGGAAAATAAAGCTTGCTATAAATGTGGAAAAGTGGGACATTTTCAATTTGATGGTCCTGAGAAGGCTGGTAGAGGAAAAACTCGGGGGCCTAGGGATGGGTAGAATCCAGAATTTTCTGAATCTGAATCCATATCTGAATCCCTGGAAGATTCTGGGAATCCACGAATCTCACGAATCTCGAATCTTTCGAATCCTTTTTTTAAAAAGGAGTTAAAAAAGCAAGGGAGAGAAGGGTAATCTTGGGCAAGACACACTCTCTCAGCCTCAGCAAAAGCCTAGGCAAAGGCGAACCTCCCTCTGAAGAAATCTGGCCAAGACAATGGTCCTAGTTTTGCCTGAGGATCTCCCCAGATAGCAAACGACAGGAAGGCCCTTTCTACACAGGCAGGAAAATGTGGATTAATCCCACGTTTTCCTGCCTGTGTAAACAGGGCACATACTAGAGTACAGAGATAATCCGGGTCAAAGCTGGCTTTTCTTTGCAAAGCTCCTTCTGGCATCCTGGGGTTTGCAGTCTGGTGATGCACCAGCACACTTGGCAGAGAAGGCTGTGAGACCTGGGAAAACTCCAAACCCCAGAATTGTGTCTGAAAGAGGTTTGCAAGGCAGCTCTGCGAAGGAATCTTTCAGCTGTCCTTGGAATCTCAAGCCTGTCCCTTCCAGTCAAGTGCTGAACTTCAATATGAAACGTTCAATTTAAATATCTTAGAATACGAGCCCAGATGTAATTTCTGGAATTGTTAGCAAAGGCCGTTATTACTGCAAGGGAAAACCTCACGTACTTACTATCATCCCTCGTATGTACGGTCTCCCTGGTTTCCAGGCATCCCGGTCGCCAACAATCTATTTAGTTGGTGGATTCGAAAGATTCCGTTTGCCTATTTTGGCAGAGGGATTCTGATTCGGGAATCTGGAATCCTTACCCAGGATTCGAGGATTCGGTTGGCCCATCCCTACAGGGGCCTAACCAAGCTTTTTTGCTTTTTGTAAGGCTAAAGGATATTGACAGGGTGCCTTATTGGACTGGAACTGCTAAACCAATCTGAGGGGAAATAAGGGCCTGTTTCTCTCATGCTCCCTGTCCCAGTTTCTGGAGCAGCAGAAAATAAGCTTGCTCCATCCTCCATACAACATCCCTTCAAATATTTAAGCATGGCTATCACGTTCCCTCTTAACCTCCTCTCGTCTGAGGTAAACCTACCCAGCTTCTTAAGCCATGCCTCAGAGGGCTTCATGGTTTCCAGACGCTTCACCATTTTGGTTGCCCACTTCTGGACACATTCCAGCTTGTCAATATCCTTCTTGAATTGTGGTGCCCAGAACTGGACACAGTATTCCAGGTGAGCTCTAACCAAGTAGAATAGAGAGGTATTATTTCCCTTTATCTTGACACTGTATTCCTATTGACGGAGCCTAGAACTGCATTGGCTTTTTTAGCTGCTGTATCACACTCCTGGCTCACGTTCAGCTTGTGGTCCACTAAGACTCCTAGATCCCTTTCACACTTACTGTTTTCAACCTAGGTAGCACCCATTCTATATCTGTGCATTTCATTCTTTCTTTCAAAGTGTATACCCTACATTTCTCCCTGTTACAATTCATTTTGTTAGTTTTGGCCCAGTTAGCCCTACCAATTTGGTGTCATCTGCAAATATGATGAGCATGTCCTCTATTCCATCATCCAAGTCATTGATAAAGATGTTGAATAGCACCGGGGCCAGGGCAGAACGCTGTGGCACCCTGTCACGTGGAGATCTGGGCCAGCCAGGGCTGTGACAGTCCAGGCCTGGTTTTTACTTTCCCTCCCTGGAGAAGCAGCACTCTTATATGATTACCACCCCCTGGCTCCCTCTCCACACTTAATCACACTCCTGCTTTCCCTAAGCCCACAACCCTTGTGGATATAGGGCAAAGCATTTTCAGGTTTATTCCAAATTAACGGCTCACTGATAGTAGCATGTATAAATGAGCTTTAATTGAAGAAACACTGTGTTGAGGCTACACTTTTTAAAAAATAGAATAATATCTTTATTAAAAGAACTAACAAGGGAAAGGTATTGGGCAATTCTATGTTATCAAACAGAAAAAAACTTCCAGCTCTTGACAGGGAAGCACTTCCCTAGATTAACGCCCTTAGCTTTTCTCCCACCCTGTCCCACCTCTCACTGAAGAAACCTCGCTCATGTACCCCTTTGGCTTCCCCAGCTCAAAGTGTTATTTTGCCCCTCACGGTTCACCTCTCTGATCCCCTTTCAGAAGGGAACAGGTTACTTCTTGGCCCCACACTTAGGCATCTAACCCACTCCCAGAAACACTCTTTTTGTTTACTGGTGCCCTGACTCTTTTTAAACTCACTGAAGGAATCACCCCCCAGACTCTGTTGCTGGTTGTAAAGTTGAAGGCTTTCACGGACGGAATCCATAGGTGGTTGTGGGTTTTCTGGGCTTTGAGACTATGTTCTATTGGTATTTTCTCCTGACGTTTCACCTGCATCTGTGGGTGGCATCTTCAGAGGATCTGGCGGCACGGAAGCAAGTCAGAGTATAGATACCTGTGTGGTCCCCGGGTGGGAGGGAGCAATTTGCATATGTTAAGTTGACCTTAAACTTTGCCCTAATATAGAATTCCTCTTACTCACAGGTACACCACTGTGTTCGTTTTTATTCTGGAGGTGCTATTGTTGTTGCCTGGCAACAGGCCATCAAATTGCCCTGGCCTTCCAAACAGCTAACACCCAAAGCAATTTGTCACAATGAGTTTTAAAGGGGTTTTCCAAGGTGTGAAATGCTGTCCTCCCTGAAACAGAACCTTGGATAGCAACTTTGCATTTCAGAATGGTGGTCTCCCATTCAAGTACTAACCAGAGTTGATCCTGCTTATCTTCTAAGGTCAGACAGGATCTGGTGCCTTTAAATTATTTAAAGTACTAAGTTGCTAATTCATTAAATGCATAGTCCTTGTACAGAGCCACTGTGGTGTAGTTGTCTGAGCACTGGACTATAACTGTGGAGACCAGGGTTTGAATTCTCACTCAGCCATGATCATCCACTGGGTGGCCATGGGCAGGTCACACTCTCTTAACCTCAGGAGATGGCAAAGGCAAATCCCCTCTGAACAAATTCTGCCAAGAAAATCCCGTCATAGGTCCACCTTAGGGTCACCATAAGTCGGAGATGACTTGAAGACATACAACAACGTCAATGCAGAAAGTTCTGGTGCCTTATCAATATCATCCAGAACTTGCTTGGGGATTTATGGCTTCATAAATGGACTTATGTCTGTGGTAAAAACAGCTGAAGAGTTTTGCAACATCCCTATATTCAGTAAGGGACTGCTGTTATATTACCATGTAACAGAATTGCTACCACTCTTCTGCTTTGGTTGGACCCCACCTAGAATCCTGTGTCCAGTTCTGGTGCCACCATTCAAGAAGGATATTGACAAGCTGGAACACATCCAGAGGATGGCAATCAAAATGGTATAAAGCCTGGAAAGCAGGAAGCCCTATATGAGCAGCTTAGAGTGTTACGTATGTTTATCCTGGAGAAGAGAAGGTTAAGTGGGGGCGTGACAGCTATCTTTTTTGAAAGAATGTCATATCGAACATGGAGCAAACGTGTTTTCTGCTGCTCCAGAGACTCGGAAACAGAGCAATGGTTTCAAGCACCAGGAAAAAAAGATACCATCTAAATATTAGGAAGAACTTCCTTGTCATGAGCCAGGCTGAGCGTGCTGCCGATTCAGACTGGGACTCCGATTTAGACTTGGACTCCCAGCCAGGGGAGGATCCCTTGGAGGGGCCTTCGGGAGAGGGGGCTCCTTCAGAGTCTAGGGAGGGGTCTGCCAGTGACCCCACAGCTGTCCTGGGCATGGATCCCAAGCCAGTACCTGCAGCAGATGTTTGTGCTCCAGAGGCAGAGGCTAGTGCTTCTGACTCGACAGAGGCTGGTGTTTCTGACTCCAGCCTGGAGTTTGCAGCAGACCCTCCCCCCCACGTTCCTCCAGAGGCGGCTGGAGAAGGGGGCGGTTCGGGGGTCTCAGCGGCTGCGGGAGCGGCGTCTGATGAATCGGCCCTGAAGTCTTGAGGGGCTCCAGCTGTGAGCTGGGCCAACGGACATTTGGTCAGACCCAGCTGGGCTAAAGACTGTGTATTTAAGACAGATGCTGTTGGAGTTGGGCACGGGGCAACAACCGTCTACCAACCGGGAATCTGAGTCCTGTGTCGTGGGCTTTCTGTTCCAGGCTAAACCTTGCTGTTTGAGTTTGCTGCTCCTGGGACTTGGATGTTTGTTTTGGTGACGTAACCTCTTGATTTATTTATTACTAAAGCCATAAACTCTGCTCCTGCCTCTGTGTCTGCTTAGCCGCTGCCTGATATTGACATTCCTGATGGCTAGTGTTACCCTGATTTCTGGGGTCCCTTGGGGGACACCTCAATGTGCTCCACATGATGTGGAATGGAAACTAGCCAGAGCATGAGCAATAGCAATGTGAGAGGCAGGGTAACCTAGTGGGGTCTTCTTACCCAGTTTTTACGGGGTCAGGCCAAGCCAAAAACCAAACAAAAATGTCCAATAAATGATTTTATTGAATGAAAATCTCACGCAGCAACGCAATCACTCACACAATCACTCAAGACCTATTAAGAAGCAAAAGAGAGGAAACTGGATAGAGGAATATTGAAGGGGTTGCAGCTGGGGTAATACTGCACCTTTTCCTAAAGTCCTGGGTCCGGGAAAACAACGGAGAAGTGGGGCTCAGCACGGAGAGGGCTGAGGTGATTACTCAACGGACAGAGAAACAGTCTGCTGGGATGACCGGGAGTGATCTGAAGAAACACTCAAAAATGGAAAGAGAGACACGAGGATCTGTGAAATGGTAGGAGGAGTAAATTCCCATCATTTCCCAGGTCCTCACTCTCTCTCTGACCTCACGTCTCAGACATGGCACAAGTCGTGAATAAATGAGATGCAAGGCTGGAGACACACGGTGGGCTAAGAAAGAGAACGGGAACGCTTAGAAGGATTGTGTGTTGCCCACCCTCTCTTCTGGCTCTGTTCTCCATCTTTACATAGACAAAACAGGAATAGTGGTGGAGGGTCAGAGAGGGAAAAATCAGTGTTTAGTTTTGGATCCCATTTCAAAGCTATCTCATTATGGACGTATAGGCAAATACAGGTGTTCCAAACCCACCCGACCCCAAAAAACCCTGACTCTGAAATATGGAACACTTCTGATCCCAAGCTTTGGATAAGGAAGGCTCAACCTGTATGTTTCTCTGGAGGTATTTGGGCTATCCTTCTCTGAAGACAGCATTCCAGATAGGATGGTCTTTTACATCTGGCCCAGCAAGGCAGCGACCGTATTCCTTTTGCTCAGGGGAAGACCTTCTTACAGAACGCTTTGTATCTGTTTGTGCAGCTGGCATCATTCCACTCTCTTCCAACATGAACACAGTCCTCCCTTTGCCCTGGGGCTTTGTGCCAATTGTCAGGCTGTCCTCGTTTCCAGAAGCTAGAAAGACAAAGGAAGAGGATTGCGTTGTGGGGATAAAACCAACACATTTTCTGCCCTAGACTAGAGGTGGTTGAAGTGTGGTCTGTGGGCCATACAAGGCCTTCGGGATCCCAATGCAGTCCCCACCAACACTAACACTGATCAGTTCTTCCCACCATATTTTCAATTTTGCAAAAGACAACACTGAATGTAAAAACAGGTCTTTCTCACCCACAAAGGTAGCAAATGCACCACTTGTGCTCCTGAAAAAAAGGCTAGAGGCCTGTTCAGCATCAGTCCAACCCCATTCTGCCAGGCAGGAACACCCATCAAAGCATTCCCAACAGATGGCCATCCACCCTCTGCTTAAAAACCTCCAAAGAAGGAGACTCCTCCACACTCTACTGAGGTAGCAGCATATACCACTGTTGAACTGCTCTTACATTCAGGAAGTTCTTCCCAATGTTTAGATGGAATCTCTTTTCCTGAAGTTTGAACCTATTGCTCTGCCTCCTAGGCCCTTTTCGCACACAGTTTCTTTTCCAAGAGGGTCCCTTGAGTGTCGCGTAAATGGGAGCGGTGGTCCGTACGACGCACTCCCATTTACACGACGCTCACGAGCCTAATGCGAACCGTGCACGCATTTTTTATTTTCGGCTTGAAGCCAAAAATGCTGCGCGGTCGCGCAAGGCTCCCGGGGCCCGCGCGCACTTACCTGCCCTGCGGTACGTCATCCCGGTCGCGCCGGTCGCGCTTCCCCCCCCAGCGCAGCCTAGAGCTCCCAGGCTGCACTGCGGAAGGAAGGGACGGGGCGCTCGCGTGACGAGGAAGCCAGCTGCGGGACGAAGGAGCCGCGAAGAGAGCGCCTCGCGCAAGAGCCTGCTTCCGCCAACGGCACCCCCCACCTCTGCGATAACGTAACGTGCGGAAAGGGCCCTAGTCTCTGGAGCAGCAGAAAGCAAGCTTGCTCCGGACTCCATATGATGTCCTTTCACTGATTTAAACATAGCTGTTATGTCACCTCTTAACCTTCTCCAGGCTAAACATCTCCATTTCCCTCAGCCGCTCCTCAGGGCTTCATGGTTTCCAGGCCTCTTGCCATTCAGGTCACCCTCCTCTGGACACGTTTCAGTTTTTTAATATCCTTGTTGAATTGTGGTGCCCAGAACTGGACACAGGATTCCAGGTGGGAAAAGGGATTCTACTTAAACTTGAGGAAGAACTTCCTGATGGTAAGAGCAGTTTGACAGTGGAATATACTGCCTTGGTGTATGGTGGAGTCTCCTTCTTTGGGGGTTTTGAAACAGAGGCTGGATGCTTTCACTGTGTCTCCCTGAACGTCACGGGGTTGAACTGGGTGGCCCTTGGGGGTTCTTCCAGCTCTAGGATTTTCTCTCCCATAGTGCTAGGCCGTTTCCGCACTGGACTGTTATAGCGTTATTATTCCACGTTCAACGTCCTATGGAATCCTGGGGTTTGCGGTTTCGGGGGGGGGGGCGGCTGGCACCTCCCTAAACTGCAAACCCCAGGATTCCATAGGATGTTGAAAGTGGAATAATGGCGCTATAACAGTCCAGTGCGGAAGTGGCCCAAGTCAAACACACAAACCACTACATCATGCTTACCCATGTGTTCCAGCATATATGTTCAGAACTTTTGGAAAGGTAATAGAGATTTAAACAGAAAATCTTCTTTTCATGAATTATGAGATTGTGTGAGATGACATGAATTCATGGGAGAGGGCTCCCGTGAGAAGTTTGTACGAGCTCAAAACAACACAGTTGTTGTGTGCCTTGAAGCCATTTTCAACTTAGAGCAATTCAAAGATAACCTTTTTTTTTTGTGCATAGCAAGGTTTATTCCAGGGAGGTTTGCCATTGCCTTCCTCTGAGGCAGAGAGTGTGACCTGCCCAAGGTCACCCAGGGAGTTTCTGTGGCTGACCAGGGGTTTGAACTCTGGTCTCTCAGTCGTAGCCCAACTCTTATGATTTTATGATTCACTTAGTCCTGCATCAGCAGGACTACATCTTAAAGAGATCTCCCTTAAAGAACACATCTTAAAGAGATCTCCCTCACCCACCTGGCTAATGGCAGTTGAAATCTGACAAACTCTACAGGGCCACAGCTGAGTTTCCAACAAAGGAACCTGCCCTCCCAACTGTCCAGCACATCCTACCTGACCTCCTTGTTGTATTTAGTCCCGTCCACCCAGGTCCAGTTGCCTTCTTCCTGTTGGTCAGTGAGCCCAATCCAAAATATGTGCTCTCTGGCCTCTCTCAAAAGGAACTGCTGCAAAAAGAAAGTGTAGTTTAGGAGCTCCTGTGGTCCAGAGGGGTTTAGAAAGTACGGGACCCATTTCAAATCTGGACCGGGCCCTGGGAATTATTTCTTTGACTTCCCTCTGACTTTTCTTTAATAGCTGAGACTGAAAAATTAAACAAGGAAGCAAAGCAAAGCAACCAAAAGGACACTGGCTAGAATTCTACACTGGGGTGGGTAGTTTCTGAATGTGGAATTATGCATTGATTATGTTACACAACTCTTGTGTTGGAAGGCGACATTGTACAATTGAACGAAGACCACCCAAATGCAAATGTGTATTCATGAGAGAGAGAGAAGAGAGAGAGAGATTGTAATAGTTAGGGTTAGTCAAGATTTGGATGTGTTAAATAAGTAATCTTTAATTTTGCATTAGCTTTTGTGGATATAAACTGACTCCTTCAGATGCAGTATCGATTAGTATTAAGCCCCTCATCCAAAGAAATGGGTTTATATCTATGAAAGCTCATGCAGAAACAAAAACTAGTTAGTCTTAAAGGTGCTGTCATATTTCTTTTTCTTTCCCTTCTTTCCTCCTTTCTATGCTACAAGAAACTAACATGGCTACTTCTTTGAAAACCAATCTAAGTTGAACTTCTGATTAAGAAATTAATTTTTGCCTTATACAATACATACCCTGTATCTGTGTGACTGGTATATATGATTTTGCTTACCTATGCTGAAATGTGGTCCAAAAATATTAATCATATTGTCAGAAGGCCAGTACAAGCTGTTAACAGGCTGTATACCCCCAACCTTTGATATGTTTTAATTGGCAAATATTAATTGGCATAAGGTATAAATTATCTACAGCTATGGCTGCATGGTCATGTTGTCTAAGGGGAAAAGACTGGCCCAACACATGCAGAAACTAGGTTAGGAAGGACCTCAAGTTATGGCCAGGTCATATTTAGGAAATTATAAGAGAAAATTCCAAGCAACAATACACTTGCAAATGTCTGTCAATGACGCAACCTCCAAAAATCATAGAACCCAAAACTAAACAAATTATCTTTAACCCCCTTCCCACTCCCTGGCAAGGTTTTCCTTTGTCCCCTTTCCTGCCTAGCAATCAAGGAGCTATCACAATTCCCATCAGCCCTTTGTTACCTAACGCTAAGACCATTAGTTTGTTCTGGACCCCATTGTTTAGTCTGCCAGACAGCCATTAACACCATCGACCTAAAGGTAGAAATAGAATATTTAAACCCCAGTTGTGACCTAGCCAACTGCCCCCACCCCCTGATTCCTGTTGTGTACTGTCCTAATCTAAGCCACATCACTTTTGTTTCCTCTCTACTGGCGTGGTAAATATCACCCATAACATCCTAAACTTTCGCTATCCAACTATTCCTCCCTTTTCCTTTAGTTAGCCTTCTGTGATTATGAGACTGTTTGAATCTTGAGTGTGTGTGATTATTAATTCCCCCAATAAAACATTTAAAGACATTATTTGAATCTCTGGCTGGTACTCCTGCATTAGTACCAGTATACAGAGGTGCTAAAGATCTTGTTACGTTATCCTCTTCTCACAGGCCTCCCTTTTGAGCTGATAGTCCCCACTGTTCTGTGGAGGCACTGGCATTGTGGGTGGACCCGAGTCGCCAATGTTTTGGCGTAACAAAGCCTAACGCTACCATACGGAGATGCTAGCATTAGCTACCATATGACCTTCTGCATATGAAAACATTTTGTTCCCACCTCTTTTTTTTGGCCACATATTATTGTTTAATTTTTCTGTTTTTATAAGCTGGCCACTGGCTTTGGACTGCAAATAATGGCTACAAAGCCTTCTTTCTCTTAGATTCCAAAGTTCTGTCCAGTTTCAGGGCTTACTGTCCAAGTTGCTTTTACTGGTCTCAACGTCTACGCCATTCATCTCATTGAAAAAAACAACAGTGTTTGCTATTATCTGCATTTTTCTGTCATCCACAGTAACTCTGTGAACATATCCTTCATGGATCCAAGGGATATGCTGTATGTCTGTGCTTCTGAGAATGCTACGATATTTGGGTTTTGGTGTGGATGAGTTCAGACATACAGCGTGGTGGTGGCAGCAGTGGTTCAAGGGTGGTGCTATCCATATCCTTGAATAACAACAACAGAACTTATTTCAAACATCAATTAAAGTACTTAATTAGTTAAAAGAGCATAACATCACTTTAAAAAGGCCTATGTATTAAAACATTCAATTCTTAATTTAAAAACTCATAATTTAAAGCTCATCAGAATGAGCCTGTAGGAAGAGATTAGTCTTTAGTGTTGTTTTCAACTCAAACAGTATATCCAAACTCTGTGAGCTGGTCATTCCACAATTTGTGGGCAGCTGAAGAAAACGTCTTCTGGACAACAATTGTTGGCCTAGTCCTGTGAGCAGAAATGAGCAAGCAAAGTTTTTTTAAATAGAATTTTCACCTGACAAAATCTTCAAGAGCAGTTGGTTGACAGGTTGATGGGTCAGAGACGAGCACACAAAATTGGTAGCCCCATGGCTCTCAAACTGCACAGCATAGTCACCTAAGGTGTGGTGGCATCTGCGCCTAGCCCTGTCATACATTTGCTGGGCAAACGGGCAGCTAAATACTGACTTAAAATCCTAGGTTTGAAAGGGAAGCCAAGGCTCATCTAGTCCAACCCCTTAACAGGGCTGGGAGTCCATTCTCAAGGCATTCACAACAAGTGGACACTCAGCCTCTGTTCAAAAAGATTTTAGAAGGGGGATACTCACCATCTCTCTCTGGGAAGTGATGGAGGTCAGGTGTGCCCCATGTAATCTACAGTTGTCCTCAGCATCCCGCCAGGATTTGATCTCTTGGGAAAACAAGTAGATGTACCCATCATGAAGCATCCAACCAGCGGAGACCAGATCTAGAAGGTTCCCTTTTAGGAGCAGAGGGTAAGGTAAGAAATCCTGACAGAGGCAGGCAAAATCAAGAGGCTGAAGTTTTTTCTATAGCAACCTTCTTCAACTTGAACTCATTCAGAGGGGCTAGACTATGATTTCCACCTTTCGCATTCGAAACAGGAGAGTGTTGGGTTATGAAAGACACACCTTGTGTGGGTAGTATGGCATCGTTTAACCACTAGGTGGTACTACATTTAGTTTTTTCCAGGAAATGAAATGTTATCATATTTGCATAATATCCTGTAAATTTGCTGTGGACCAGTACCTGGTGCTTTGTTTACAATACTCGTACATATTTGGAAGTAGATTAGCAAGCATGTCTGATTCCCATTTTAACAGTAGCGGCAGTGGAATGACCGGCCCTACCCAGTTACTACGACCCTGAAATGGAGACAGTTTTTTGCCTTGGGGCAGAGGGAACCTAACCAGGATTTGGAGTGTTGTGTGAATGGACCAATTGTCCAGTTCCTTTCTAACACTCAGAAGAAATCCCCAGTTCAAAAAGAATCCTTTAATTTTAAGTGTTGGCCTTTTGTGCCAGCCTTTTTTGGGCCAAGCAGAACCAGAGTAGATTTTGAAAGCCAAATGCACCAAATTATTTGATGGGGTGGATGTTTTCCTACTCACGGTAGCGATCTTGGATGGCTGTTCTTGACACACTGGCATTCTCCAGGCGGGCCTGGAGCTCAGAGAAAGCCTCAGAGATGTTTTCCAAGAAGTCAACATCTGAAAACAGAGGATCGAGGTCAGAACAAAGTAAGTAACCGAGGTGAAGGAAGGGAAAGGAAGGCTGTACCTCTTTGAGAAGTCTGGCTGGCCAAGAACGTCACTAAACATGAGACGAGCATGGGAACCTTCCTTTTTGGATTACAATTCCCAGCATTTCTTTGCCAGCAAGATTCTGGGAGCTGTGGTCCAATCCTCTCCCCTTTTGACTTCTGTTCTCTGAATCCCCAGCCACTGGCCGTGCCGGCTGGAGGATTTTGGGAACTGTTATCCGAAAAGTAATTTCCCCAAGCTCTATATGTGCTTATAGGGAACAGCTGAACCAATCGATTTTCTGACTGTCATACACCTCTTCAAAAACAGAGGGAACTCTTTGTAGTTGTGTACTTTCATGTTGACTGTGACTCATGGTGACCCCAAGGTGACTGTCCTACGGTTTTATTGGCAAGATTTGCTCAGAGGGAGTTTGCCATTGGCTTCCTCTGACAGAGGATGTCTTATTCAGGATCACATAGTGGGTTTATAGGGCGGAGTGAGGATTTGAACTCTAGTCTCCCAGCGTCCTAAAACCAAGATACCATGCTGACTGTCATAGCAATGGCCGAGCTTGGAGAGCACCGGGGGGGGGGGGGGGCGGAGGGGCTGGACTGTGGCACGGGGTGCAGGGTGTGGCTACAGGATGTGGGGGTGTGGCTACAGTGTGTGGCAGCGGGGCTGTGGCACACAGGGGCGGGGTACAGTGCATTGGGGAGGGCAAGCAAGGAGCCGCGGCTTCCCCAAGCATTGCCGCTGGGGGCACACCGCTTCCATCGCCCCCCAGTCCCTACACCACTCTCTCATAGGTAACTCTACTTAGTGAAGAAAGCATTTTCTAGTACTGAATGACAGCAATAGTGATAGGAGCTAGTAAGATCTAGTTTGTTTCTACCAGAAGCTTTTGGCAATTAACATCCTCAAATCCTATGTTTCTGATCCATAAAATGGTCATAAAAGGGTGATATAGGGGTTGAATATCGCTTATCTGGGAATCCAAAATCCAAAAACCGCCAAAAAATGAAACTATTTGCTACCTGTCCCCAGCTTCCGCCTTTCAGGTGGTGACTGCTGTACTCTTGCTTGTTTGTCTCTTAGATCCTCAGTCTCTCTCTCTCTCTCTCTCTCTCCAGGCTTGAATTTTATACACAGCACAAGTAGAAAACAAACACAATGCAAGGCTGGAGAGAGATGTGAAGATTTGTGAAATGGCAGGAATTCAACTGTAGCGCCCTGTGCAAAACGACAGCTGTGGAGTCTCTACTCGTTCATTTGTGGGCTCCCTGGAAACGTCCTGCACAGTTCTGTATTTTAGGTATATGCAGATAGAAGTATTCCAAAATCTGAAAAAATGTGAAATAGGAAACACTTCTGGTCCAAAGAATTTCAGATAAGGAGACTCAACCTGTATCTCCTGTGGACAAAGTGTGAGGACATATACATTTCATGGTGCACATAGAAAAGTGCTATGTACATAATAACCAGATTTTTTTTCTGGAGGAAAGCAAACATTGGAATAAGACTTTTCTCCTGCCCACCAGGCACCTTTTCTGAACACTTTCCCAACCTCCTTTTTCAGCCAGGAATTGACAAAACCAAGGGTCAGATTTTTGAGTTTTGCAGTTTACCTTCCAAGGTCTCCTTTGATCCATAAGAAACGTTGCTGAGCTGGAGGGAAGTTCTAATTTTCTCCACCACTTCACCAAGTTCCACCAGCTTCCTTTCTTTCTGGAAATCTATAGATCACACAACTGCAGGATTATAATCTCAAAAGAAAAGTATGAGTGAAAGAGTGAAAGTAGGGATGTTTATTCAAAAGGGGCATTCCAGATGGCATTTGGAGACTCTTCTGGTGAAAAGGGAATATTCATGAGGTCCTGCCTCAGCGTGGATGTGAGTCAAACATTCACACAGAGAGTCAGCCTTAGGGGTTCTTCTACTGAAATTTAGGTAATCTTCTTTTGTCTTTCTCCTTTGTCTATCCCTTTTTCTCTTCCAAGGATATGGACAAGCTGGGATGTGTCCATAGGGGCCGGCCAAAATAGTCAAAGGATTAGAAACCATGAAGCCCTATGACGAGTTGCTTAGGGAGCTGGAGATGTTCGGCCTGGAGAAGAGAAGGTGAATTGGTGAGATGATAGCTGTGTTTAAATATGTGAAAAGATGTCCTATGGACAATGGAGCAAGCTTGTTTTCTGCTGCTCCAGAAACTAGGATATGGAATGGCTTCAAACTACAGGAAACGGGTTTCCATTTCAACATTAGTAAGAACTTCCTCATCGTAAAAGCAGTTTGACGGTGAAATATGCTGCCTGGGAGTGTGGTGTAGTCTCCTTATTTTCAGGTTTTTCAACAGAGGCTGGATGGTCATTGGTCAGGACTGCTTATATTGTGTATTCCTGACCCCTAGGGTCTCTTCCAGCTCTAGGATTCTGAAACAATAAATGCAGCTTTTCCTTTTTTAAACTTAACATGAGCATCCTGAGTATTTTCTCCTGTTTCTACCACAAGCTCATATTGCACTGGCTGTGCTACACTCTGCTTGATCTAGATGCCAAATATTCCTCCAGAGCCACGGAAATCAAGGGGGGAGCTGTACTTACACAAAATGGCCACTGCAATAAGGGCGATGGCCAGCAGGAGAGCCAAGGAAGCCAAGGCCACCGGGATGGAGAAAGTTGTCTTGCGAGAAGAGGGCTGCAGAGGCGTCTCTGGAAACAGAGCCTTTTCCTGCAAGGCTCTAGCAGGGGCGCTGGCAACACCTGAGGCTGAGGAACACAGACCCAGGCCCCGGTCAGAATGCTGCCCAGGAGAACAAAATGGCTGAATTTTGCCCAATGCCTTCAGCACCCGTGTCTGGAACAGATAACGCCTGCCAGTATTCCACTGTACCTAATGCCCTCCACCCTTTCACACTAATATATCCTCCAGCTCTCCCAATTTGGCAAGGATATCCCAAGTAATCTCTCATCCCACTTTTCCAGCTGGGCATAAAATGTCCCATTTTCTCTCTCCTCCCGCTTTCCCCTTCATCTTCAGCTGGCTTCAACTGCTGCACTTCAAGTGTAGAAAAAGTTTGCAATCAATTTACTCAGCAGCAAAGAAAGGAGAGGAATCCACCCTTCCTAAACTATCAATTCTAGAGGTCTTCAATTTAAAATAGTAGTTTGCTTTCTCTCTCTCGTCATATTTCACTGTCACCACTTGTGCCCTGCTTTTTCCCAAGAATGGACTCAAGTCAGTTTAGAAATTAAACTGATTACAGTATAGTCAAAAACATTTTAACCTTTCTCCTCTTCTTGTCTTACCACATCCTTTTCACACACTCAGGCCATTTCCCCACGAGACTGTTACCTAGCGCTATGATTCCACTTTCAACAGCCTCTGGAATCCTGGGGTTTGCAGTTTCGGTAGGGGCCGGCCTGCCCCTCCCGAAACTGCAAACCCCAGGATTCCAGAGGCTGTTGAAAGTGGAATCATAGCGCTATAACAGTCTCGTGGGGAAATGGCCTCAGATGTGGCTCAAACTCATGGGTTCATTTTTTTCTGTCAGATATGGGAAGGTGTGCATCTCCATGCCTCAGATAACAGCATCAACTAAGGGTGGCGTCTCGCCTCTGAACGAATGTCTTGAAGCAGTAATGGACTGGATGAGGAAAAACAGACTGAAGCTGAATCCAGATAAGACGGAGGTACTCGCTGCTAGGGGCCCTAGCCCAGACATGCAGGTCTGTCAACCAGTCCTAGACGGGGTCACACTTCCCCTGAAAGACTGTGTGCGCAGCCTGGGGGTGCTCCTGGACTCGCCGCTTCAGATGACGGCTCAGATAGGTGCGGCGGCCAGGAGTGCCTGTTATCAGCTTCGGCTGATACGCCAGCTGCGCCCCTTCCTGGAGCTGGAGCACCTAAAAACAGTGGTGCATGCGCTGGTAGCTTCACGGCTCGACTTCTGCAACGCGCTCTACCTAGGGCTACCCTTGTGCTTAGTCCGGAAGCTTCAGTTAGTTCAGAATACGGCAGCCAGGTTGGTCACCGGAAGACCTAAAACTGACCATATAACACCAATTCTAAAGTCTCTCCATGGGCTGCCTGTTAGTTTCCGGGCACAGTACAAGGTGTTGGTCATTACCTTTCAAGCCCTTCATGGCTTGGGGCCAGCCTACCTGCGGGATCGCCTTCTCCACACAATCTGCCCCGCACGCTAAGGTCCTCCGGGAGGAATTTACTGCAGCCAGTCAGAACTAGGCTGGCTGCGGTTACCCGGAGGACCTTCTCTTCTATCGCTCCCAAGTTACGGAACGGCCTGCCGGAGGAGACCCGGCACGTCACCAGTCTCGACTGCTTTAAAAGAGCAGTCGAGACCGATCTCTTCCGACAGGCCTTCCAAGACTAGCGTTTCCATCGCCTCCCATCAATTGTCTTGCTGTTCTTTTAATAGTTGATTGATTGACTGTTAATTGTTGTCTGTTTTAAGGGGTTATTTAGGTGGGTTGGTGGGTGGGGAGGACTGGGTATGTTTTAATGTTTTTAATGTATTTAATGTACTCATGTTGTTCGCTGCCTCGATCCATGTGGAGAGGCGGGATGGAAATGAATTTTTTATCATCATCATCATCATCATCATCATCATCATCATCATCATCACCTTAGACACCTCTTTTAAAATTTGGACTAGAACCCAGATCAGATCCTGGGTGGCACAATATGTCACTGATTTATTCCCCCTCAGATTGGTTTGGCAGTTCCAGGCCAATAAGGTGCCTTGTCAATATTTTGTAGCCTTACAAGAAGAATAAAAGCTTGTCAGACCCCTGAGTTTTTCCTCTGCCCACCTTCTCAGAACAATCAAATTGAAAATGTCCCAGTTTTCCACATTTACAACAGTTTTGTTTTCCATATTTCCCTCAGGTGAATGCCTCCCTCTGGCAAAATCCTCATTTCTCCCGGGAGCCTTCGTTCTCTCAGACTGCCAGGGCTTAGAATTTTTCCCGTCAGCCATTTTGTCATGAGAAGATTGCCGTTTTTGTGACTTTTCTTCTCATAAGAATAAGGTTTTGAAACTTCTCTCGTAGTCACTGAATTATGCATTATCTCGGCTGCCTCAGTCACTGTTTTAGGTTTTTTGTCCTGAATCAGGACATGAGGTAAAATATTGTAGAATTGTTCCAGGCAATTAAATTTTCTAAATATTGTTTTTATTTTACTTTAAACCCAATAATCTACTCAGAAAATGATCCAATCATGAGGTAAAATACTGTAGAATTGTTCCAGGTGAATTCAGTTTTCTAGATCTTGTTTTGTCTTTTACTTTAGGCCCAATAATCTAGCTACTCAAAAAATTATCCACTTTAAACACCTGGGTATGTGTTTCTTCAGCTTTCTTTCTTAAATTGTGAAATTCTTTTCTGTGGCACTCAGCAATTAGCCCAAAACCTCTTTGCGAGTCTTTCTTTAAATAAAATTATAACGGTGGGATTCCTCCCCTCTCATTTCCCCATAAACTTCTCCTAATCGTCCACGTCTTTGAGACTTGATATAGTCCGTCCTCTCCTCAGTTTGAACACCTAGCTTCTCAGGCCTTTCTTGTTTCCTTAACTCTTTTCGGTGTTGCAGTTCTTTTTCTCTTATCTGTGGTTCTGCTTCTTTCATTTCGATTTTGATTTTCTGTATTTCCATGCTGTCTGTAACCTCAGCTGTCGTTGAGGGTAAATTCCCTATTATCTTTTCAACCCCTGGTTCTCCTTCTAGATTCCCCATTGCTGCTTTTATTGTCTTGGGTGGCAGGCCCTTCGTATTTATTTCCTTGACAATCGATCCTTCCCTTTTCTTGCCTTTGATTCAGCTGCTCAATCACAATCCCTCCCCCACTTTAGCTGGTTCTCACTGAAGGCTCAAAACTCTGAGAAACTTTGCCTCATGTGGAATTCCTCTCAGCCACAAGCACACCACTGTGCCGGGTTTCATTCTGGAGGTGCTATTCCTGTTGCCTAGCAACACGCCATCAAGTTGGACCGGCCTTTCAAACAGCTAAACCCCCAAAGCACCTTTGTCACAATGAGCTTTAAAGGGACTTTCCAAGGTGTGAAATGCTATCCTTTCTCAAACATAATCTTTAGTAGCTCCTTTGAAGTTAAGACTAAAACCCAGAGTGGGTTCAATTAGTATGTTATCATAAACACGATGGGCCTCGTGTCCTAATATGCAAACCAGTAAGCATGCAAATACTGCTGGCTCTGACACCTTCTTCCCCCAAGTGTTCACGGGTCGGAACTGGTATTAGTGTTATCGTTATAGCTCATTTTTTCCTCAAAACAGGGATTCAAGGCAGTTCACAATTAAAAAAAAAAACAATAGAGAATTAAACCATTTACAATATTAAAACAATAACACCTTAGCAAAAAATAAAAAAATGTGCTTTTTTAGATACATAATTTTTTCTGTTTATCTTCTTTTATTTTGTACTATAGAATTCTGTAGTTACGTTTATGTAGTGTAATGTATTTATGCAGTGATATCTGTTAACAGTCTTTCTTTTGTGTCTTTCTATTTTGGAATAAAAAGATTTAAAACACACACACACACACACACACACACAAAAAGCTCTTAAATGCAAAAATTTAAACCATAGAGCAATCCCTAGCCTGTTCTTTAAGAATGGTCTATTTTAAAAGCCAATCTGAAGAAAAAGGTTTTGGCCTGGTGATAGAAGGACAACAAGAAGGGGGGCATTCTGGCTTCCCTGGGAAGGGAGTTCCAGAGTCTTGGGGCAGCCACCGAGAAGGCCCTTTCATGTGTACCCCCCAACCCTGCTTGTAATGATGGTGGAGCTGAGAGAAGGACCTCTCTTGATGATCTCAGGGCCCAGGCCAGCTCATACGGGGAGATATAGTCTGGTACCTTCCGTTATCCCAACCTTCTGCTATATGGGTTAAGCTGGAAATTTCCCAGTGATGAGGGATCAGCTCAGTTAAGTGATTTTTTTTTTTTAATGAAACAAATGGACATACATTGGAGCGTCAGTGCAAACATCTCTCCAAAATTGACTCTGTGTGTGTGGATCTGCATTCAAGTCTCCTGTTGATTTAGGGCAACCAAATTACGTAGGCAAGGAATACTCAGAGATGGTTTTGCCAGTTCCTTCCTCTGAAATATACCCTACAGCAGCATCTGGTATTCATTGCTGGTCTCCCATTCAAGCACTAACCAGAGTTGATCCCACTTAGCTTCCATGATCAGACAGGATCTGGTGCCTTTCGTGTATTTAAAGTAGTGTTAATTCCTAAATTGCATAGTCCTTGCCCAGAGCCACTGTGGTGTAGTTGTTTGAACACTGTACTATAACTGTGGAGGCCAGGGTTTGAATCCTCACTCAGCCATGATCATCCACTGGGTGGCCTTGGGCAAGTCACACTCTCTTAAACTCAGGAGATGGAAAAGGCAAATCCCCTCTGAACAAATTCTGCTGCCAAGAAAATCCCATCATAGGTCCACCTTAGGGTCACCATAAGTCGGAGATGACTTGAAGGCACACAACAACGTCAATGCAGAAAGTTCTGGTGCCTTATCAATACCATTCCAGAACTTGCTTGGGGATTTATGGCTTCATAAATGGACTTATGTCTGTGGTAAAAACAGCTGAAGAGTTTTGCAACATCCCTATATTCAGTAAGGGACTGCTGTTATATCACCACGTAACAGAATTGCTACCACTCTCTTCTGCTTTGGTTGGACCCCACCTGGAATCCTGTGTCCAGTTCTGGGTGCCGCCATTCGAGAAGGATATTGACAAGCTGGAACATGTTCAGAGGATGGCAATCAAAATGGTATAAAGCCTGGAAAGCAGGAAGCACTATGAGGTGTGGCCTAGGGAGCTGGAGATGTTTAGCCTGGAGAAGAGGAGGTTAAGAGGGGACATGACAACCATCTTTAAATATTTGAAAGGATGTCGTAGAGGACACGGAGTAATGGATTCAAACTCCAGGAAAAGAGTTTCCACCTAAACATTAGGAAGAATTTCTTGATGGTAAGAAGAAATTGACAGCGGAATGCACTGCTGTCTGGGAGTCTGAGGAATCTCCTTCTTTGCAGGTTTTCAAAGAGAGGCTGGATGGCCACCTGTCAAAGGGAGTGCTTCAAATATGTCTTCCTTGAGGGCAGAATGGGGTTGGCCTGGATGGCCCTTGGGGTCTCTTCCAGCTCTACAATTCTATGATTCTATGTGGGGCGGCCAGTGAAGTGATGAATGCACAATGGGACTCCTGTATAATGATACTGAGGCGCAAAGGGACAGTGGCTAGGGAGTGCCAATGCGCACCAGTGCAGCAGGACCCTCTTACCAGTGTCCCATTACACAGCAATTTACTAACAAGGTTCCTTAGCCCCTCTGCTACATACCTAGTAATGCATAATATTATGGAATGCAGATGGTGACGAAGAATTCCAGCCATCACCCCGACCACCACTCTACATTATTCTCAATCTTGGGACCCCGGGCATCTTATACATTAAATATATCCAGTAAAGTTAAAACCCACAGAAGGTCAACATCAGCACTGAATTCAACTATGGACACACTAAAAACAATTTAAAACGTATCATTTTACCAAAATGGCAAAAGGTCTGCAAAATATGGCTTGTGAGCAGTGGCTTAGAGAGCTGAGTAGGTTTAGCCTGGAGCAGAGAAGGTTAAGAGGAGACATGATGGCCATGTTTGAAATATTTGAAATTGGACTGTGAGCCGTCCTTAGCTGGCGAGGCGGTGGCCGGTGGAAGAGGTAGTCAAAGACACAATGCTTAAATGGGCCCAGAATGTGGGACATCCAACCGAACTAGAAGTTTGGGAGAGAACATCGGAAACGGATATAAAATTTACCCCAAATTTAAATTTAAGAGAACATTTTTATAAAATGCTTCATAGATGGTATATGACTCCAGTAAGATTACAGAAGATAACTAAGGCCATTTCTACATGACACACTTACAGCGCGATGATTCCACTTTCAACCTCCTATGGAATCCTGGGGTTTGCAGTTCCGGGAGGGGCCGGCCGGCCCCTCCCGGAACTGCAAACCCCAGGATTCCATAGGAGGTTGAAAGTGGAATCATCGCGCTGTAAGAGTGTCATGTGGAAATGTTCTAAATTGGGGACTGGGAAGTGTTGGAAATGTGATGAAAAGACTGGATCTTTTTTTCATATGTGGTGGACTTGCAGAAGGGCAAGGAAATTTTAGAAGGGGGTACGTGATGAAATTCAAAGAATTTGTAATCTGAACTTTGAAATGATGCCGGAGTTTTACTTGTTAAGTATGTTAGGACAACACAAACAGATAAGAAGTCATCGGAAGATTTTGTTACATTTGATAACAGCAGCGAGGTTGTTGTATGTGCAATACTGGAAAGAAAACAGAGATATAAATTTAGAAGAGCGGACGTTGAACGTTCTAGAGATGGTAGAAACAGAAAAATTAGCATTTTCCTTGAAAAATAAACCTACACAGAACTTTGAAAGGCAATGGAAAGGCGTATTGGACTGGGTAAAGGTATAAATTTATAAGATGTATAAGAAATGGAAACAAGATACGATTGAAATTCCTCTTTCTTTGCCAATAGAAATGTAATTGCTCTTCTTTTGTGTAAATAGAAATAATGTAGTTTCAACTGGAGAATATAAGCAGAAGTGGAGTGGATGGGGAGGATACATTTAATGATGATGAACCCCAGTTGTTTGTCTTTTTTATTTTGCAATTAAATTTCAATAAAAAATATTGAAGAAAAGAAAAGAAAAGAAAAGAAAAGAAAAGAAAAGAAGGACCTGAGGTGGTGGGAGTAGGGGTGGAGAAACTAGCAAATAATCAGGTATGTGAAAATGAACCCACAAATGTGGAGGTGTATGATTTTTTTGCACGATTTTTTTAAAAAAAAGAAAAGTAAAATGAAAAGAGTAGAATACCCCTCCCTCGCTGTCTCCCACCCAGGGACTACACAAGTATCTATACTCCATCTCACTTCCATGCCCCCAGATCCTCTGAAGATACCAGCCACAGATGCAGGCGAAACGTCAGGAGAAAATACTAATAGAACACGGCCTCAAAGCCCGGAAAACCCACAACAGTCTGTAGTAGAATACCCTCTTAAAAGCTGCTTCTTTAGCATCCTACAATTCTCAAAAGCCTGCCTCACCAAACAACCTCATCCAGGATCCCACCGCGGGCAGCCCTGCCGCTCTCCAAGAAATAAGGCTTTAGAGAGCCCGGCGTTCCGCCCTGCCCTTACCAACAGCATTCAAGGCCACGATATTTTCATAGATGTTCTCCTGCGCCATCCTGCTGCCACGATTTTTGCAGAGCTGATATCTCCTGGACTTTGTTGATCTTTCTGCTGGCTGCACTCCGTCTCGAATAAGGAGAGATGCCTTTTGTGTTACAGTCACACAGGGCCAGAGTATTCTCCGTCAGGGTCTTTTGAAATGACAAATTGTGAGAAGCGTGTGGGTTTTGTGTTTAAAAGAAGAAATAAAACCCTTCCTGATGGAGGAGGATGTGGTGGCTTTCTCTTTGCTAGATGTGCAGACTAGCCATGAGCCAGGAAGCCTCACCCGTCCGTTTTGGCCAAGGAAACCCACTAGGTGACCTTGTGTGCGTCACATACTCTCAGCCTCAGGAAACCCCGTGATAGGTTCATCTTAGGTTCACCATAACTCAGAAATGACTTGAAGGCACACAATAACAACAAATTCTGGAGAGCGCTCAACAGAATCTGGACTAAATAAAGGACTTGGTCTCTTCCCACTTTTGTAATTTTACTCTGAACTTTTTCTTGCCTAGTTGCATGACGCGTCCTTCCAAGCTATCTCACTTCCTCTTCTCTCTCTCTTCCTTTGTCATTTTCATTTCATTTTTTGTTAAAAACAATTAATAATATAAGACAACTTATGAGGAAAGAATACACAAAAATACACAACACAATCTATCTAAACAAACCAACAAGCTATCTAAGCAAGCAAACATACCAACAAAACGAGAGATACGGACGGAAGACACACATGACTTCCAGCTCCCCAGAGAACAGGTCCTTATGCCTTATTAGTTATACTTCTTTGAAATTCAATCAAACGTCTAATTAATCTAAATCCCAGAATACTATACAATATTCTATACCATTTTTTTTATCTTTGTACTTGAACTATAAATTACTCTTATATTAAATGCAAATGTGCAGTGATGTATGAAGTATAAAGTTCTGCGATAAAGTTTCCAGCCATCCTATTTGAATCCTACAATTGCTTTTCTCTCCCAAGATATTTCTCCCTGGCTGTTTTTTTCCTGACTATCCCCCCAAATAAGAAAAACGTTGAGCCTGGTTCACCAGTGTATTGGTCCCATAAAGGGAATGGGATTTTCAGCTCCAGAAATTACTGCTGCTAGAATAGCATATTGCTATGTATTGATTTCAGAAATTTGGGGAAAAAAATGAAATGTATTCTGGCGTTTTGTGTAGATACTATGATATAACGATATGTTGTCCCTTTTAATATTTGACACTTCTATTTGTATTTGTTTTTATGTAGCCCCTGAAGAAGGCTGTTGGAATAGATACACATGGCGAAACACGTTGGGCTTGTCTGAAATAGGAAAATAAAGGGCCAAAAATGTGAATTCTAATGACACAACTAACATTGCCAGATCTCAGGGTCTGGCCCAGACTCTCCAGTTTTCATGGGCCATTTCCAGGTGGGAGAGAAGGATTGAGATTTTCCACCCTTCGTATGCTCAGCTCCAGGGAAGAGGAAAGGATTGTGTGCAAATCTCCAGCTCAGCTAGCAGAGCAATGGCTTCCTACAATTTGCTAAGATAAACTGATTTCTTGTTGCAACTTTCAAAAACTCTCCTTTCCTCCCAGTCAGGGTGATGCCAGGTCTCGCCCTCCGCTCTGCTCTGCAGCTTCCTCTGGCCAGAAGCAAGTAGGTTATGCTAACTGTTCCCCATTCTCTCCCCTTAAGCAAGTGAGAAGGAACGATCCCCTCATTTCAGCTTATTCTGGGGTCCCCACCTTTAGCTAACACTTCTGTCTTGGTTTCCTGATAGGAAAATGTGTCATCTGTCTGTAGGTGTGTGCTTGAAAGATAATTTCTATCCTTGCCTCTCTCCAAGGTGATGCACAGTTTAAACTATTAGCACTATTTAAAAACTCTTAATCCAAAATCCAAAAATAATCCCAATTAATCCAAAATCACATTTTTACGTCAAAAATGTATGTTACAAACAAGTTAAACACACCATTAAAAGATGCTTAAAATGTAATAAAACGAAAGCACTGCATCCCCCAGTAAAAGCTTTATCTGCCACAACACTTCCAACATCTTCCAAACAGTTGCTCTTGCCCTGAGATTTCTTCTCCCCATGGCCAGCAGACTGGAGAAGAGGGCCCAAGGCCTGAGATCTGGGGACTGTACTTATGAGCCACATCAGTTCACTTCCCAGAGCTTTGAGATTCACACCTCCGAAGTTCAGTGTGACTCCTTGCTCTTCTCCCATTACCTGGCAATTCGGAGGTGGGAGGGTTAATTCTTGGACCTCCTGTGGGGCTCCAGAGTCTGCAGACAGCACCCAGAACAGGGACACAGCTTAGGGCCGAGGGACTTATGGAGACAGAAGTTGAGGGGCCTTTCTCCAGTGTGGGGTCGTTTGTAACCCCTGTGCATTGTTGGTTTGGCCCAACGGGGTCAGTGCAGAAAACAGTTTGCAATAGGTAATTATCTTTATAGTGATAGCCATGTTTGCACATTGAAGTATAAAATGAAGAGAGAGGGAAATGTTCTATAGCATCTTTAACGCTGACAGATTTATTTTCATGGATTACAATAATAAAATAATAAATCGGTAGAGCTGGAAGGGATCCCAGGGCCATCTAGTCCAACCCTCCGCATTGCAGGAACATACAACAAACGCACTCTCAAACGATAGCTGTCTAACCTCTGTTTCAAGATATCTGAAGAAGAAGAATCCACTGCTTTCCAACAATCTTTGGACAGGACACAGCTCCTCAGACAGCTCCTACTATCAGGAAAGTTTTTCACAATGTTTAACTGGAATCCGCAGGGCCAACTAGTCCAAACTCTGCCATGCAGGGATACACAGTGAAAGGATTCCTGAAGAAATCCATCTCTGTTTAAAGATCTTCTAAGAGGGATAGTTCATCACTCTATGAGGCACTCTACTCTACTGTTGAACAGCTCTTACATCAAATAGTTCTTCCTAATCTCTTTTTTTGCTATTTGAATCCACTGATTTGTGCTGTTATATCTGGAGCAGCAGAAAGCGAGCTTGCTCTGTCTTCCACCTGGCAGCCCTTCAGGTATTGATGAACCTCCCTTATCTGGAAATTTGAAATCCATACCCTCCAGAACCTTAAACTTTTGGCCACCCGCTGCCCACTTCCACCTTTGAGGCAGCGGCTGTGGCACTCCTGCTCAGGGTAGAAGCGGGCAGCTGGCAGGCTCCCTGGAGAGAGGCTGGAGAGAGATATGAAAGAAACGAGACTGGAAAGAGAGACACGAGGATCTGCGAAATGGTAGGAGGAGTAGATTCCCATCATTTCCCAGACCCTCACTCTCTCTTTGGCATCACGTCTCGTACACGGCACAAGTTGTGAATGAATGAGATGCAAGGCTGGAGATGCACGGTGGGCTAAGACAGAGAACAGGGACGCTTAGAAGGATTATGCGTTGCCCGCCCTCTCTTCTGGCTCTGTTCTCTGTCTTTACTTAGACAAAACAAGAATGCTGGTGGAGGGTCAGAGAGGGAAATATCAATGCTTTGTCTTGGGTCTCATCTCCAAGAAAGCTCATTGTGTACTTATATGCAAATACAGGTGTTCCAAAATCCAAAAAGGACCCCTGAAGTAGGGAACACTTCTGATCTCAAACACTTTGGATAAGGAAGGTTCAACCTGTATGTTTTTCTAGAGGTATTTGGGCTGTCCTTCTCTGAGGACAGCATTCCAGATAGGATGGTCTTTTACATCTGGCCCAGCAAGGCAGCGACTGTATTCCTTTTGCTCAGGGGAAGACCTTCTTACAGAACGCTTTGTAACTGTCTGCGCAGCTGGCGTCATTCCACTTTCTTCCAACATGAACACAGTCCTCTCGGTGCCCTCTGGCTCCTGCCCAGTTGTCAGGCTGTCCTTGTTCCCAGAAGCTGGAAAGACAGGTGAAGAGGATTGTATTGTGGGGATAAAATCAACACACTTGCAGCCCTAGAGTAGGGGTGGTCAAAATGTGGTCTGTGGCCCTTAGGATTCCAATGTGACCCCCAGCAACACTAATCTGTTTTTCCTTATATATGTCCCTATCACATTTTCAATTTTGCAAAAAACAACAGTGGATGTAAAAACAGACCTCTCTCCCCACAAAAGTAGCAAAAGTACCACTTGTATACCTAAAACAAACAAAACAAAACAAAACAAAAACTAGAGTCCTGTTCAAAGTCAAAGGCTGGATGGCCATCTGTAGGAAGTGCTTTGATTGTGTATTCTTGCATGACAGAACAGGGTTGGACTGGATGGCCTTAAGGGTCTCTCTGAACTCTTATGATTTTATGATTCCCTCTGAAAAAAGAAAGAAAGAGATCTCCCCACCTAGCCTGGCTAATGGCAGCTGAAATTCTGCAAACTATGTGGAGAGGCACAGCTGAGTTTGCAACAAAGGAACCTGCCCTCCCAACGGCGAAGCACATCCTACCTGACTTCCTTGTTGTATTTAGTGCCATCCACCCAGATCCAGTTGCCTTCTTCCTGTTGGTCAGTGAGCCCAATCCAAAATGTCTTCCCGCTGGCCTCTCTCAAAAGGAATTGCTGCAAAAAGAAAGAGTAATTTTTGAGCTTCTCTGGTCCGGACGGGTTTAGAAGGCAGGGTGCCCATTACCAATCTGGGCTGGCCTGGGCCTATGGAGTTATTTTTTTGACTTCTCTTGACTTTTTTTCACAGCTGGGACTGGAGATGGCCAATAATTAAAAAAGGAAGCAAAGCAACCAAAAGGGCAGTGGCTAAGATTGTACACTGGCAGGGGGGTTAGTTTTGGAATGTGGAATTTATGCGTTGATTGTGTTACACAACCCTTGTGCTGGATGGCAGCATAGCACAATCGAACCAGGATGACCCAAATGCGCATGTGCATTCATGAGAGAGAGAAAGAGAGAGAGAGAGATTTTAAGAGCATGTATATGAGGCCAGCTGGATTTCAGCCAGGAAGTTATAATAAAAACACAAGTCAACAGGTTATGAAATTAGAACAAGTCATAATATTAAAGCACAGTGGTTGAAACATCTGTTTAATCAGTTAACAAATTAATAATCGAAAAGTACAGCATCCATCCATTAAGAACCCTATCAATGGGAGCCAGTAAATTGCTAAAACCTTAACCAGAATAAAAGTCTTTGGCTGTAGGGACCAGAGTCCCCGCCCTTGGCAGAGAGTTCCATAGCTTTGGAGCAGCCACGGAGAAGGCCCTGTTTCCCTTTTAAAAAAACGAGTGGCCTTTGACAACCTAGATTTGCACTCAGGCCCACTGATCCTATGAACGCTTACTCAGAGCTAAGTCCGACCAAGTTCAATTAGCAAGCTGTGTCCCTCCCAGAATACGTTCATTTTGTGCCTGGTGCCTTCTTTGACACTGCAAGGAATCCCCAACTCACAAGGGTTGCCAGCTGACCAGAAACCTTGGTCAGACCCGTTCTTCTGCCTTGAATAACAATAACAGTATTTATTTCAAACACCAGTTCAAATACCTAACCAGTTGAAAGAGCATGGCATCAGCTAAAAAGGCATACTTATCAAAACAATCAACTCCTAATTTAAAAACTCCTAATTTAAAACTCATCCGAATAGGCCTGCGGGAAGAGATTAGACTTTATTGTTGTTTTAAACTCAGACAGCACATCCAGACTCAGACAGCTAATCTCTTTGAGCAGGTCATTCCACAATTTGCAGGCGGCTGAAGAAAAAGTATTCTGGACGACAATTGTCAGCCTAGTCCTGTGAGCAGAAATGAGCAGGCTAAGTTTTTTAGTAGTATTTTCACCTGTCAAAATCTGTAAGAGCAATGGGTTGACAGGTTGTTGGGTCAGAGACTAGTAAACAAAGCTGGCAGCCCCACAGCTCTCAAACTGCACACTGTAGTCACCTGAGGTGTGATGGCATCTGCAGCTAGCCTTGTTGGACATTCGCTTGGCAAACGGGCAGCTAAATATTGACCTAAAATCCTGGGGTTGGAAGGGAAGCCAAGGCCCATCTAATGAACTCCTTAACACGGCAGGGAGTCCATTCTTAGGGCATTCGGGACAGGTGGGCACTCAGCCTCTGTGCAAAAGGATTTTGGAAAAGGGATACTCACCATCTCTCCCTGGGACATGACGGAGGTCAAGTGTGCCCCCTGTGATCTACAGGCCTGCTCAGCATCTTGCCAGGGTTTGGCCTCTTGGGAAAACAAGTAGAAGTTCCCATCATAATACCTCCAGCCAGTGGTGAGCAAATCTAGAAGGTTCCCTTTTAGGAGCAGAGAGTAAGGTGAGAAATCGTGACAGAAGCAAAGCAAACAGCAGCCAGCGGAATCAAGAGGCTGGAGTTTTTTCTGTAGCAAACTTCTTCAACTTGAACCCATTCCGAGGAGCTGGATCTAATTCCCACCATTCCCATTCAAAACAGGAGAGTGCTGGGTTTTGAAAGACCAACCTTGCGTGGATAGTATTATGACATATTTTAACCACTAGGTGGCACTGCATTTAGTTTTTTTTTCCAGGTGGACATGTTATCCTCATACTTGCCTGGTATCCTTGAAACTTCCTGTGGACTAGTAGCTGATAGGTTGTGGACTGGCTCTGGCCTTCAGGCCACTACTTTGAGTAGCATTAAGTCCAGAGGACACGCCTGCAGTCAAGAAGACCTTATGGTCATTCTCAAGGACCATCCAGACTGGCTGAAAACCATGGGGTTGCAGCTGTATATATATAGAGGCTTTTTAAAAAATATCCATAGGATTTATCCTGTCTCAGCCAATTTCTCATTAATTCCGAGGACCAGTCATGGACTGCAGCTGTGTCCTCTAGACATTGCGCTACCGTCTGCAGGCCAGTACCAGTCTGCAAGCCATTGATTGCTGGTCTGCAGCAAGTTTCCAGGACATTGCAGATACAATAAAAATAATATGGCATAAATATGATACAGGTCCCTGGCATGTTTGGGAAAAAGAACATTGCCTGTCTGCTGCATCAGATAGTTTGAGAGACACCGCTCCAGACCAGTGGTTCCCAATCGTCAAAAGGTGAGGATGTTGGACTACAACTCCCAGGATCCCTCACTTTTGGTCATGCTGGCTGGAATTTCTGGGGGTTGAGATCTGACAGCATCTGAGAATCCACAGCTGGGAAAGTGACTGATGCACTTCAGTCCCACTGGGCATGAGGACGCCAGGTAGGCAGCACCGAGGCACACTGCTAGAGCCTGATGCACATCAGGACACGCTTGCCACATTCTCACAATTCCCATTCAAAAGGGGAGAGCGTTAGGTTGACCCACTTGGCTCTTGCAAGCTCTAAAATTTACCTTGTATGGATAGTATTATCTCTTAGGGCCCTTTTGCACTATACTGTTATAGTGCTATTATTCTGCTTTCAACCTCCTATGGAATCCTGGGATTTGCAGTTTAGGAAGGGGCCTTTAGAATTCTCAGCCAGAGAGCTCTTTGGCCTACAAACTACAAATCCCAGAATTCTACAGGATGTTGAAAGTGGAATAATAGCACTATAACAGTGTAGTGCGGGAAGGCCTTTAATTTAGCCAGTAGGTGGCACTAGACAGTAGTTTTCAGGTGCAAAAGTTACTATCACAGTTGCATACTGTCCTGGAAACTTGCTATGGACCAGTAGCTGGTGCCTTGTATACTGTACTTGCACATATTTGGAAGCAGATTAGCAAGCATGTCTGACTCCCATTTTAACTGTGGCAGCAATGAAATGACTAGCCCCACCCAGTTTTACAACCCTGAAATGGAGACAGTTTTTTGCCTTGGGGCAGAGGGAACCAAAGATTTGGAGTGCTGTATGAATGGACCGATTGCTCAGTTCCTTTCTGATCCTCAGAACAAGTTCCCAGGTTCAGAAAGAATCCTTTAATTTTAATTGTTGGCCTTTTGTTCCAGCCTTTGTTGAGCTGAACAGAACCAAAGTGGATTTTGAAAGCCAAATGCACCAAATTATTTGACGGGGTGGATATTTTCCTACTCACGGTAGCGATCTTGGATGGCTGTTCTTGACACACTGGCATTCTCCAGGCGGGCCTGGAGCTCAGAGAAAGCCTCAGAGATGTTTTCCAAGAAGTCAACATCTGAAAACAGAGGATCGATGTCAGAACAAAGCAAGTAACCGAGGTGAAGGAAGTGAAAGGAAAGCTATACCTCTTTGAGAAGCCTGGCTGACAAAGAACATCATTAGTGTGAGCAGAGCATGGGAGATTTCCTTTTTGGATCTCAATTCGCAAGCCAGCAAGATTCTGGGAGTCATGGTCCAATCCCTCCTGTTTTGACTTCAGCTCCAAAAATCCCCAGCCACTGGCCATGCTGGCTTGAGGATTCTGAGAATTGTTATCCAAAAAACAACTTTCCTAAGCTCTGCATGTGCTGATAGGGAGCAGCTGAACCAGTTGACTTTCTTTTGTAGTTGTTTTCGTAGTTCTGTGCTTCCAAGTTGTTTCTGACTCATTTCTGCACTCGACTGTTATAGCGTGATTATTCCACTTGCAACATCCTATGGAATCCTGGGCTTTGCAGTTTTGGGAGGGGCCGGCCTGCACAAAAAGGCACTATGCGCATGATAACCAGTTTTTTTCTGGAGGAAAGCAAGAGTCGGAATAAGATTTTTCTCCTCCCCATCTGAACACTTTCACCACCTTCCTATTTGGCCAGGAATTGATGAGACCAATGGTTAGATTTCTGAGTTTTGCAACTTACTCTCCAACACCTCCTTTGATCCATAAGAGATGTTGCTGAGCTGGAGGGAAGTTCTGATTTTTTCCACCACCTCATCAAGTTCCAGCAGCTTCCTCTCTTTCTGGAAATCTATGGATGAGACAACCACAGGATTATAAACCCCAAAGAAAAGTACGGATGAAAGAGAAAGAGAAACATTTCTCTTTCCATTCCAAGAAGGAAATAAAGGACCCTCTAGATTCTAAATGGCATAGTCTGGAGATGGCATTTGGAGACTCTTCTGGAATGGAGACTGTCTGGTTATGTCCTCATTGTCATGCACTGTAGGGTGGGCAGAAGCAGGCAGATTGGGGGCCCTTTCACACTTAGAGTGCTTTAATGCCCATGGGTTCTTGTCTCTTAATTTTCCTGGTTTTGGAAAAGGGTTAAGGCCAAAGAAAACCCATGTTGACCCCTTGGGCCTTTTCACAATATCCAACTCTAGCATTATGATTCCACTTTAACTGCCATGGTTCTATTCTGTGGAATCCTGGGACCTGTGATTTAAAGAGAGGCATCTGGAATTTTTAGTTGGAAAGCATTCATACCTCAGCAAAGTAGGAAGGAAGGGATTATTTGTTGCTTAGGCCCTTTCCGCACAAGGCTGATACATCGCAGTAGCATTGTATTGTCGCCTTTACGTTTGCACATTAACCTGGTTTGGAGTCGTTCTGTCCTCTGTGGTTCCGCACGAGTTGAGGTCTTAGCGTGCTTAACATCGACGTTAAACCGATGTATTGTAAAAATGGAAAAACTCCGATGTAAACCACCCAAACCGTTTCTGCTGCTTTTTCTCCTACATGCAGAAGCGTTACATCGATTCACACCACTTGCACTAAAATGTAGCAACGGTTTCTACAACTTTTTTTTTAATTGACCAATCAGCAGCGGCGGGGTGGAGCGAGGGAGGGGAATAGGAGTTCCACGAGAATTGACAATGCGGAAGCTACTAACGATTTGCTCCGCGTTACTTTGATAGAAACTGGAGGGCGTGCAGAGAGGAATCGGGGTAAGTCAGGGTAAAAAACACCGCTCATGACACGCAGTGAAATGCTCCTCCACTCAAGTGCGGAAATGGCCTTAGTCTAAAGACCACCGCAAATTAAGTACAAAACATCCAAACTCTCACACTTATAATTACAAAATCACAATTAAAATTAACTACATAACATTTATCTAAACTTAAAATGAGTCACTTGTATTATTAAACATGGCACATTATGGTAACAAAGGAAAACAATTAACCTTTCACAACGTGACAAGAACATGCTATATTCAACTATCATCGGGATTCTACTACAATTAGCCTGAAATGGATTTAAAAATCTTTTCTGTGTCTGTACAGCCTTTGCCACAAATGTGGCAATCCTGCAAAACACATGGTGATTTGCTGATTGTAACAAAAAACTAAGTTTCTCTTTTACACTCAAATTTTATTTTCTTTAGGAATAGCTCTAAACAACTGTCTTTTATATCATTATGTATCTGACATTTAAGAATATACAGTACGATCTCCATATTGGTGGATTCATAATCCATGGATTCAGTTATCCGCAGGTGAAAACAGCTGGCAGCGTGGGATCGCACCGCCTGCTGTTTTCCCAGCTCCAGCCACAGGCCCAGGGCCCGATTGCCACGGCGTTTGGTACGATCCGCGGATTCCCGTATCCACGGGGCCCCTCCGGCACCAATCCCCCGTGGATACGGGGGTCGTACTGTAATGGGCCAAATCTTCTAACACTGGCTCTCCAGAAATACACAGCCTATCTTGTATTGGGACACTATGGACTCTGTAGCACCAAACTACAAATCCCAGGATTCCATAGGATGCAACCACGGTAGTGAAAATGGAATCGTAGTGAAATTCTCATCTAGAGTAGACCCACTGAATTAATGTGGCCTGGTAAATCACATTGATTCAATGGCTCGGCTGTAGCTGGGATTCACAACAGGATTTAGGCCTCAGTCTCGGAGCTGATCCAACATCTGCCACATCTGATTTAACAAGGATTTGAAATTGCCCCTCCACGTGTGGATGAGCACTGCAAAGGAACTGTGAGGGTTTGGCTTTTTACAGCTCTTTGAATGTGCTTTGAAAAAAAAAAAAGTGAAGAATGGGAAGAAAAAGTTATGGGAAAGAGAAGTCACTCTATGGGGCATTTGATGGGGGTTTGGGGGATTCATGCTGACCCAGAGCCCGTTGGAAGCAGAGAAGCATCAACGCTTGTATGAAGGGATTGCCGCGAGGCAACCCTAGAGGGTGTGCCGGCCCTTTTGTTTCGCTTCTCTGTTTCTTTCTTTGGATGGTGTCCTCAAGCCTTTTGCTTCCCTCCTGCCAGCAGAGGCCAGTGCCCCCTTCTCGCAGAAGTTACTTACTCCTTTCTCTCCCGTTGTCTGGGAAAGGCGTATCCGCGAGGGTCCTGCCTCAGAACGGAGGAGGGCCAAAGATCCACACATGAGAGTCAGCCTAAGAGGTTCTTCTAATGAAATTTAGGTAATCTTTTCTCCATCACATTTTCTATCCTAAGGATATGGACAAGCTGGGACGTGTCCAGAAGAGGGTGACCAGAACGGTCAAAGGCCTGCAAACCAGGAAGACCTGTGGGAAGCAACTTAGGAAGCTAGGTGTGTTTAGTCAGAAGAAGAGAAGGTGAAGACATGAGATGATACCCACGTTTAAGTATTTGAAAGGATGTCCCGTGGAAGACGGAGCAGATGTTTTCTGCTGCTCCAGAAACTAAGATATGGATCAATGGCTTCAAACCACAGGAAAGGAGATTCCACCTCAACATTAGCAAGAACTTCCTGATGGTAAAAGCAGTTTGACGGTGGAATACCCTGCCTGGAAGTGTGATGGAGTCTTCTTTTTTGGAGGTTTTTAAAGAGAGGCTGGATGGCCATGGGAATGGTTTGATGGTGTATTCCTGAATGGCAGAAGGGGGTGGTCTGGATGACCTTGTGGGCTCTTCCAGCTCTAGCATTCTATGATGTATGACTTGAAACAATAAATGTAATTTTTCCTCTTTTTTAACCTTACAAGAACGTCGGGAGTATTTTCTCCGCAAGCTCATATTGCGCCGGCTATGCTGCACTCTGCTCGATCTAGATGCCGAACATTCCTCCAGAGCCACGGAAACCAAGGGGGAGCCGTACTTACACAAAATGGCCACCGCAGTGAGGGCGATGGCCAGCAGGAGAGCCAGGAAAGCCAAGGCCGCCGGGATGGAGAAAGTTCTCTTGCGAGAAGGCGGCTTCAGAGGCGTCTCTGGAAATAGAGGGGTGAGGGTGACACGAGTCAAATTTGTCTTTTGTTTCCTCTTTCCTTTGACCACAAAGCTTGAGCAGGGATGCTGGAGACACCTGAGGCTGAGGAACACAGGTCAGAATGCTGCCCGGGAGAACAAAATGGCTGAACGTTGCCCAATGCCTCCAGCACCCGTGTCTGGAACAGATAACGCCTGCCTGTTTTCCTCCCTACCTGATGCCCTCCACCCTTTCACGCTAATATATCCTCCAGCTCTCCCAATTTGGCAAGGACATCCCACGTAAATCTCTCTCATCCCACCCTTCCAGCTGGGCATAAAATGTCCCAGTTTCCCTCCCCTCCTTCCACTTTCCCCTTCATCCTCAGCTGGCTTCAATCACGGCAAAAGTGCAGAAGAAGTTTGCAAACGGTTCACTCGGCAGGAAGGAAAGGAGAGGAATCTGACCCTTCGTGAATGATCTCGGTTCCAGAGTTTCCCGGTTTAAAATAGTACTTTTCTTCCCCTCTCTCATCACAATCTCACTCTGCTTTTTCCCCCAAGAATGGGACTCAAGTCAGCTTACAAATTAAACCGATTACAGTATAGTCAAAAATATCAATAACTTTTGCGTTCCTCTTGTCTTACCACATCCTTTTCACCACATTCGGTTGTGGCTCAGCTTTATGTGTTTAGTTTTTCCTGTCAGATGTTGGAGGGTAGGCACTACCTCATTTTAACATTTTGATACCACTTTAACTGCTGTGGTTTCATTCTATGTAATCCTTGATATCTGTTTTTTAGGCTTTCTAAATAAGACTTCATTTTAATTCACAATATGAGCCACTTTGGGTCTCACATCTGGAATAAGGCAGGGTATAACTCCCTATATGACTGCATGATTTTTGTTTTTCTGCATATGTTCACTAGAAGCAATGGAGGCTGGTGGAGCAGTCAGTCTGTTCTGGATTTAAGTTGGAATTTTAAAGATGTTATTCCCATCCTTCAAATACGTTCAGCACCTTAGACAACTCTTAAAATCTGGACTAGAACCCAGGCCAAATCCTGGGTGGCATGAGTCAGTAATTTATTTCCCCTCAGATTGGTTTGGCAGTTCCAGTCCAATAAGGCACCCTGTCAATATCCTTTCGCCTTAAAAAAATGTTGCACGTTTTCACATTTATAACATGTTTAATTTTTTGTATTTCCTCAGGTTATTGCCTCCCTCTGGCAAAATCTTTATTTCTCTCAGGAGCCTTCATTCTCTCTGCCAGGGCTTAGAATTTGTCCTGTCAGCCACTTTGTCATTAGAAAGTTTGCCAGTTTTTATGACTTTTCTTCTCATAAGAACAAGGGTTTGAAACTTCCCTTAAAGTCCCTAAATTATGCGTTATCTCAGCTGACTCAGCCACTCTTTTGGGCTTTTTCTCCTGAACCAGTCAGCTATAACCATGAAGTAAAATACTATAGAATTGTTCCAGGCCAATTAAATTTTCTAAATATTGTTTGGATTTTACTTTAGACTGAATAATCTACTTGGAAAACGATCCAGTTAACACCCCACCTGGGTATACATTTCCTGAGTTTTCTTTCTTAAGTTGTGAAATTCTCTAGTTACTGCCCTGGCTAGCCCGAGCTTTGGGGATATAAAAGATATCTTTGATATCACTAATTCAGCTTCACATATCCCTTCCACGTGCTTGCGAGGCCCCCGGACAAGCACGCACACAGGCTCGGCCGATTATCGCCGCAATATTCCTAGACAATGCAGGCAGGCCAGAAACAGCCGACTCGCCGCTTTAGGAGACCTCCAGGCAAGTACCTCCATTAGGTATGCGAGCAGCTTTTGAAAGATCCTCTGCCCCACGCTGGCAGCTTGGTGATCGAGCTATACAACACTCAAAAACTCCATGTTTGCATACCGACTATCCTATTAATAATTTGGCCTAACTCAATCATTCAAATTCTGACCTTTCGAAGGCTTTGTCTCCCGCTCCAAATCTATTGTTTTCCCAAAGTCCGACCTAGCCTGCGGTCACAATTTTCCTTATAAAAACCCCTGACTTTGAGCGCTTCCTTGGATCGCTCCCGAGTTCCAGACTGCCTGGCTGCCACATCGCTTGGCGAGCTTCCCCTCGGCTCCACGTGCCGAGATACATCGAACCCCAGCTACGTTCTCCATTTTCTTCCGGACTTCAGGACAGGTTTCGTATCACCCGAACCAACTATCCCCCTGAAAATCCCGCTATCTTACTCACACCTTTATTTTCCTTAGTCATCTGCGTGCTTGTGTTGCTTACATTGTGTGCCTGCATTTAATAAAGATCATTCATTATTTTCCAACCAGTCTGCTTCTTGACTTGGCCTGACCCCGTAGACACTGGGTTGCAAGATCCTGCTGAGTTACCCTGCCTCTCGTTTGGCCTACTTGTGCTCTGAACTAATTTCCCCAACTTATAGCAATTTGGTGTCCCTCCCGGGACCCCCAGACAACAGGGTAACACTCTTCTGTGATGCTCAGCAGTTAGCCCACAATTCTTTCTTTAAATCAATGATAACTGTGGGATTCCTCCAGTTTCATTTTCCACGAAACTTCCATATATCCCAGACTTTATGTAGCCCATCCCCTGCTTAGTTTGGACAGCTAGCTCCAAACTGCCTCCTCCAAAAATAGTAAAAAAAAAAAATATCTATATTATCTGTCCTGTAATATCTGGGAAATCTCTTCATATCAATTTGAGAAGACCTGCTAACTTCGTTTCCATTTCTTGAAGAGTTTGCTGTTAACTCCTTTAATTTTAATTGATACCCTTTCTCAAGCCTCATAGCTTCTAATTCTTTTTGGTGTTGCAATTCTTTTTTCCTTACTTCTGTTTCTTTTTGGTTCTCGCAGCTTTCTTTTTCCCTTGACTCTTTTTGTTGATGCAGTTCTTTTTCTCTTATCTATAGTTCTGCTTCTCTCGTTTCCATTTTTATTTTCCATATGTCCGTTCTGCCAGCTGTGGTTGTGGGTGAATCCTCCACGATCTCTTCAGTCCCTGGTTCTCCTTCTAGAGTCTCCATTACTGCTTTTATTTTCCTGGAGGGCATGTCTTAGCATTTCCTTACATTTACTGAAGACATTTACCTCAGGAAATACTGTTTTTAAATATCTAGGCACCTTTTCCGGCACCTGGTTTCTTTTCCAGAGGGTAATTCCTTACCGTAACTAGGACCTTTTCCTCAGAAACCACCTACTTGTTTTTATTTCAGTCCGTAAAGTTTTCAAATATTTTCAAATATATTTCAAAATCAATATTACCTCAGGGACTGTTATGAAACCACAACAGTTTTAAACTACAGTTCTCTCAGCTTCCATGCAACCCCCTGCTTTATCCCGAAGCTCTATCCCTCAGGCATGACTGTGGCTGTCTGACACGCCCGTATTATTTCCAAAATCAGTTTCCAAGTAACTCCTGACTTTTACTCCCGGACATTTACCTCAGAGAATTACTCTAGCTGGCTTGGACACACAAACCTAAAGAAATCTCTGAATTCCTTCACCTGAACGAGAGAATTCCAAACTAGATCTCTAAATCCCCACTAGACTTTCCCAAGATCTTCATTGGATTTTTTGGGCATTCCACGTTCTAATCCGGCTGCTTTTGGCACCAATTTGTGGCAGGCCTTCAGACTGGTTTGGCAGTTCTAATCTAATAAGACACCATTTCAATATCCCTCGGCCTGACTTCACCCTTTTCTCACAACCTTTCGTAGAATCGTAGAATCATAGAAATGTAGAGTTGGAAGAGACCACACGGGCCATCCAGTCCAACCCCCTGCCATGCAGGAACACCCTCAAAGCACTCCCGACTTTGTGTAAAACGGCTAGAATTTTAATTGTTCTTCAGAACCAAACTTTAATGGAAAGTCGAAGGCTTTCACGGCCAGAATCCATAGGTTGTTGTGGGTTTTCTGGGCTTTGAGGCCGTGTTCTGTTAGTATTTTCTCCTGGCATTTTGCCCGCATCTGTGGCTGGCATCTTCAGAGGATCTGGTGGCATGGAAGCGAGACGGAGTATAGATACTTGTGTAGTCCCCGGGTGGGAGGGAGCAATGTGCATGTGTTAAGTTGGCCTGTGTGGATGTCCTATTGTTAAATGGGCTATCCCCCAGGGTGTATCGTTAGTCAGGGGATATGCATAACAGTGCGTTAAGTACGTTGTGTTGTTCCCTGTAGAGGGACCTCCAGAGTCTGGGTGGTGTTCATTGGCATCTTTTTGAGTCTTGATTTTAGTGTTCCTCAGTACGGGTGTCCAAATCTTGTTTACTTTCTCAGTTTCTTCTTTCCTGTTGAAATTGTCCATGCGTTTATGGATTTCCATGGCCTCTCTGTGTAGTCTGACGTAGTAGTTGTCAGAACGGTCCAGAATTTCTGTGCTTTCAAAAAGCATTCTGTGTCCAGGCTGGTTTATAGCATGTTCTGCTGATTTTTCTGGGTGGATCAGTCTGCAGCGTCTTTCACGTTCTTTAATTTGTGTTTGGATGTTGCATTTTATAGGGCCCGGGCTGGCTGATACAGGGAGATAAGTTCTGATACTTTCTGTTGTCCCAACAGGGAGGGGCTGCAGATGTTGTGCCACAGATGAGGTAGGATGTTCTTGCCAAAAATCTGCCTGTGGTCTTGAGAAGGGAACCGTCAGACTTTTGGAAAGACCTCTTTTATTTTCGTTTTCAGATTGAAAGAGAGAGGGGAAGTTGAGAGATGACCAGTCCCCCTCTTACAAAAAGCTGCTTGCATCAGACTTCAGAGCCAGACTGTTCTTTCTTCCGTTCTCCTTCCGTTCTCATACGCAGTGACAGAAACCAGTGAATTAGCACAGATCAAGTTGTGGGTTAAGCTGGGAATTTCCCAGTGACAAGGGATAGAATCAATAGAATCCGAGAGTTGGAAGAGACGCCAGGGGCCATCCAGTCCTACCCCCTTCTGCCATAAAGGAACCCACATCAAAACCCTCCCTTGGACAGACGACCATCCAACCTCTGCTTAAAAACCTCCAAAGAAGGGGGAGACTCCACCACACTCCCAGGCAGCATATTCCACTGCCGGACAGCGCTGACCATCAGGAAATCCAATTAAATTATCATTTTTTTTAATGAAACAAATTGACCTACATTGGGATATCAGTGCAAAAGTCTCCCCAAATTTAAATTCTGTGTGTGTGGATCTGCCCTCAAGTCTCCTGTTGATTTAGTGTGACCCCATTAATTTTTCATAGGATTTTCTTAGGCAAGGAATATTTTTTCCTTTGAAATATAGCCTATAGCATCTGGTATTCATTGCTGGTCTCCCATACAAGTACTGACCATAATTGATCCTGCTTAGCTTTCAAGATCAGGCAGGATCTATTGCCCTAAGGGAATTTAAACTAAGTTGTTAGTTCATTAATTGCATGGTCCTTGTACAGAGCTACTGTGGTGTAGTGATTTGAACATTGGGCTATAACTGTGAAGACCAGGTTTGAATTCTCACTCAGCCATGATAACCCACTGGGTGGTCTTGGGCAAGTCACACTCTCTCAGCCTCAGAAGAAGGCAAAGACAAATCCCCTCTGAACAAATTCTACCAAGAAAACTCTGTCATAGGTTTGCTTTACAATCACCGTAAGTTGGAGATGACTTGAAGGAAGACAGCAACACCAATGCAGAAAGTTCTGGTACTGTATCAATATCCACCAGAACTCACTTGGGGATTTGTGGTTTCATAAATGGACTTATGTCTGTGGCAAAAACAGTTGAAGAGTTTTGCAACATCCCTATTCAATAAGGGGCTGCTGTTATATTACTATATAACACCACTACTACCACTCTGTCCTGCTTTGGTCATACTCCACCTGGAATTCTGTGTTCAGTTCTGGACACCACAGTTCAGGAAGGATATTGGCAAGCTGGAACATGTCCAGAAGAGGGCGACCAGAATGGTAAAAGGCCTGGAAACCATGAAGCCCTACAAGAAGCAGCTTAGGGATGTTTAGCCTGGAGAGGAGAAAGCTAAGAGGTGACATGATAGCTATGTTTAAATATTTGAAGGGATGTCATATGGAGGGTGGAACAAGCCTGTTTTCTGCTGCTCCAGAGACTAGGATGTGGAGCAATAGCTTCAAACTCCAGGAAAAGAGATTTCACCTAAACATTGGGAAGACTGACAGTTTGACAGTGGAATATGCTGCTGCCCGGAAGTGTGGTGGAGTCTCCTTCTTTGGAAGTTTTGAAACAGAAGTTGGATGATCATCTGTTAGGAATGCTTTGGTTGTGTCTTCTTGTATGGCAGAATGGGGTTGGACTGGATGGCCCTTGGGGTCTCTTCCAGCTCTGTGATTTCCATGATTCAATGTAGGGTGCTAGGAATCTCTCCCTGCCGAGCTGTAGCCAGCAAGGGAGGTCAGGAATACTTGCAGGGAGAGTCCGAATATACCAAACACAAAGAAAACGCAAGCCGAGCCAGGTGAAGGTCCAGTCCAAAGGTTCAGGAGGCAGAGATCCGTCCGGAGGGTTTCAGGGAGCAGGAGACACGAAGACCATGAGGGCTTGCTGGTAATTTGCTGCAAGCAAAGAACAGCCACGCCAGCAGACTTAAATAGCCCCTGTGAGCAGGTGCTGCAGGTTATTGTTTCCTCAGCCTAGTCCATGCAGCCTCCCTCTGAGCTGTCCGTTTCAGCCTTTTTTCATGATTGAAGGCTGATGGGCACAGGGGGCTGCTACTCCTCTGCCTCACTGCTGGTTCCCTCTCCGTCATGAGCTGGCCAGGGCAACTCTGTCTCTCTTTGACCTTCCAGTGCAGGGGATGTTTGCAGGTTGACTTGCTCAGTCACTGGCTCGGTCCCCTGCACAATCAGTTGCTCCTCAATCACAGCAGCAGCATCTATCACACTGGCAGTGGAACAGGCTCCCTCAGAAGGTGGTAGAGTCTCCTTCTTTGGAGGTTTTTAAGCAGAGGCTGGATGGCCATCTGTCGGGAATGCTTTGATGGGTGTTCCTGCATGGCAGGGGGTTGGAGTGGATGGCCTTGGGGTCTCTTCTAACTCTGACACTTTTCGGACCTTACCTTTTCGCGGTGCTGGGGTGCGGGGCTTGCGCGAGCAGCCTCTGGAGGAAGGCTCTCTCTTCCCTGCTTCTTCGGCTCTGCACGAGCTTCCTGCTCACGTGAGAGCCCCGCCTCTTCCTTTCGCAGCGCAGCCTGGGACCTTTCCAGGCTGCACTGGACAGGAAGCATGACCGGCCCAGCTCCCAAGGCTCCGCACGCAAGGTAAGTGCACGTGGGGCCCCGGAGCGATGCGCAATCAGTTGTTCCTCGATCTCAGAGGCATCATCTTTTCCACTCACTGGCTCGGCCCCATGCACAATCAGTTGCTGCTCAATCACAGCAGCAGCATCTATCACATAGAGGAGCCAGTGCACAGTGGGACTGATATGTAATGATACTGATGCGCAATGGGACAGTGGCTATGGAGTGCCAATGTGCATTGGTACAGCCTGATGTACCTTAGGACCCTCTTACCAGTGTCCCGTCAGACATCTCTGCGATTCACTAACAGGGTTCCTTAGCCCCTCTGCTACGTAGCTAGGAAAGCATAAAGTTATGGAATACAGATAGTGATACGAAATTCCAGCCATCATCCTCACCGCAACCCTGCACTTTTCTCAACAATGGGACTCAAGGCATCTTACAAATTAAAATATATTCAGTAAAGTTAAAACCGACAGAAGATCAACATTAAAATGGAATTAAACGATTGACACACTTAAAACAATTAAAAACATATAATATTACCAAAATGTTAAAAGGTCTGGAAACTGTGCCTTATTAGGAGTCGCTTAGGGAACTGAGTATGCTTAGCCTGGAGATGAGAAGGTTAAAAGCTGACATAATGGTATAAATATATATGAATGTGTGTATGTATAAACATTCATATATATCTATATCTAGATATTTTAACCTGTATATTGGTCAATTTCACTTTCAATATAAGTATATTATTAGCAAAATATATACAGAAAATTTCCTAGTCTCATAGTTGCAAAGTAGCCAAATGCATGGATAGTTAACTGTAACAACCCTCCGTGAACCCCTTTTCCTAAACTTCCCACTTTAAATCTCTTGTTGGATGAACTCTCGAACGCACTTTCTTCTTAATCCATTAATCCGCCTCAGTTTTGATATGTAAATACTCTAACAATGGTTGCCAAGTTTTTAAGAATTTACCGTCTAGTTTGTTTTCTATTAGGGATGGGACGAATCCAGAATTTTCTGAATCTGAATGCGAATCCCTGGAAGGTTCTGGGAATCCCCAAATCTCATGAATTTCGAATCTTTCGAATCCTTTGTTAAAAAAGAGTTTAAAAGGCAAGGGAAAGAAGGATAATCTTGGGCAAGACACACTCTCTCAGCCTTAGCAAAGCCTAGGCAAAGGCAAACCTCCCTCTGAAGAAATCTGGCCAGGACAATGGTCCTAGTTTTGCCTCAGGATCTCCCCAGATAGAAGACGACAGGAAGGCCCTTTCTACACAGGCAGGAAAATGTGGATTAATCCCACATTTTCCTGCCTGTGTAAACAGGGCACATACTAGAGTACAGAGATAATCCGGGTCAAAACTGGCTTTTCTTTGCAAAGCTCCTTCTGGCATCCTGGGGTTTGTAGTTTGATGATGCACCAGCATACTTGGCAGAGAAGGCTGTGAGACCTGGGAAAACTCCAAACCCCAGAATTGTGTCTGAAAGAGGTTTGCAAGGCAGCTCTGCGAAAGACTGTTTCAGCTGTCCTTGGAATCTCAAGCTTGTCCCTTCCAGTCAAGTGCTGAACTTCAATATGAAACGTTCAGTTTAAATATCTTAGAATACGAGCCCAGATGTAATTTCTGAAATTGTTAGCAAAGGCCGTTATTACTGCAAGGCAAAACCTCACGTACTTACTATCATCCCTCGTATGTACGGTCTCCCTGGTTTCCAGGCATCCCGGTCGCCAACAATCTATTTAGTTGGTGGATTCGAAAGATTCCGTTTGCCTATTTTGGCAGAGGGATTCTGATTCGGGAATCTGGAATCCTTACCCAGGATTCGAGGATTCGAGGATTCGGTTGGCCCATCCCTAATAATCAAGTATGCCTTTTGATCATGATAAATACACTTAATCCAGGTCAGGAATGTCTGTCCAAGGATGAGGCAGGCTTGTTTTCTGTTGCTCCAGAGGCTAAGACAGGGAGCAAGAGATTCAAGCTACAGGAAAAGAGATTCCACCTAAACATGAGGAAGAACTCCTGACAGTAAGCACAGATTGACAGTGGAATCTGCTGCTGCCTCCATGGAGTGCGGTGGAGTCTCCTCCTTCTTTGGAGGTTCGTAAACAGAGGCCGTATGGCCATCTGTTGGGAGTGCTTTGATTGTATGTTCCTGCAGGGCAGATTGGGGTTGGAGCAGATGGTTCTTTGGATCTCTTCCAGCTCTAAGATTCAATGATTCTAAACTTGGCACCCCACATTTGCAAAGATTAGGGGTACAGGACCTTTGCAAAAGTGGAAAAATCATAAATATTAACGTGTGTATGTATGTGTGTGTGTGTGTGTGGGCATAGCGGGGAGAGTGGGCGCACAGTGTCCAAACCAGGTCAAGGAAAGGAGAGGAAAAGAGGGTGGGTTGGGATGGTAGCCCTACACTTCCTCTCTCTCATCCGTCTCCTTCCTTGGATGTCTGGGGTTTATGGTGCTGAGAAATTGGACTCCAAGCCATCCCTAGCTGTCCAGGTAGCAGCTGGCAGCAGAGGAGGAGGACAAGAGGAAGGTTTTCAAAGGGCTGCGTGGCCTTCCTGGAGCTGCCAAGTGGGAAAGTTCCCCTGGAAAAGAAGCACCTGAGGTGGAGGCGGGGGACAAGGGTTGGAAAAATTTGCAAATGATCGAATCTGTGAAAGTGAGACCTGCAAATGTGGAGGGCCAAGTGTATGATTTATTCTTAAAAAAGTAAAATTAAAAGAGTACAATACCCTTTTAAAAACCCTTTCTTTAGAAACCTAAAGTTCTTAAAAGCCAAACGACAACATCTAAGATCCAACAGGAGGCAGCCTTGCTGCTGTCAGAGAAAGACGGCTTTAGACAGCCTGGCATTCAACAGTGCTCTTACCGGCGACTTTCAACGCCACAGTATTTTCATAGATGTTCTCTTGTGCCATCTTTCTGCCACAGTCCTCTAGAGCTGATCTCTTGGACGTTCCTGATTCTCTTGCTGGTTGCTCTCTGTCTCCAATAAAGAGCGATGCCTTTTGTGTTATGGTCACACAGTGCGAAAATATTCCTTGTAGCTGTCTTTTGAAACAACAGATTGTGAGAACTGTCGGTTTTGTGGTTTTAAAAAAACCAAAACCCTCGAACAAACCCAACCTTCCTGATTCAGGAAAATGTGGTGAGTTCCTCTTTGCCAGATATGCTGACTGGGCATGAGTCAGAAAGCCTCGCCCAACCATTCTGAGACATGCTTCTGGTTACTGTGAGGCTTTCTTGGCCTTGTGGGATTATCCTACCTGTGTCAAAATGGCAGACCTCAAAGCCACTCCAGTTCACTTTCTTTCCAGTAGAGTTGACCCATCAGGACTACTCCAGGCCCTGGGTTTCAGAAGAGGTACGACCTGGAGACCAGAGTTTGATTCTCTGCTTGGCCATTGAAACCCACTGGGTGACCTTGGCTGTGTCCCGCGCTCTCTGCTCCAAAAAATTCCGTGATAGCTTTTCCTTAGGGTCGCCGTAAATCAGAAATGACTTGAAGGCACACAAGAACAGCAAAGAGCCAGAGTGGTGTAGTGGTTTGAGTGTTGTACAACCCTAGCGAGAAGAGTTCAATTCCCGACTTGGCCAAGGGAACCAACTGGGTGACTTCTGGTGCATCATATACACTCAGCTCCAAAAAACTCGGATAGGGTCACCATAAGTCAGAAGTGACTTAAAGGCACGCGACAACAGCAAATACTGAAGAACACCCAACAGAATCTGAACTAAATGAATTTACTGGCGGGCTTGTTCTCTGCTGCTCCAGAGACCAGGACCAGGAGCAATGGATTCAAGCTGCAGGAACGGAGATTCCACCTGAACCTCAGGAAGAACTTCCTGACGGTCAGGGCTGTCCGGCAGTGGAATCTGCTGCCTCGGAGTGTAGTGGAGTCTCCTTCCTTGGAGGTTTTTAAGCAGAGGCTGGATGGCCATCTGTCGGGAGTGCTTTGAGGGTGTTCCTGCATGGGTGAAGGGGGTTGGACTGGATGGCCCCTGGGGTCTCTTCCAACTCTATGATTCTATGATTCTACTTTTGTAAATCCACTCTGAACTTTTTCTAGCCCAGTTGCATATGTCCTTCAAAGCTATCTCTTTCCCTCTTCTCTCCCTCCCTCCCTCTTTTTTTAATTTTATTTTTAAAAATATTTTTACTAAAAACAATTTAAAAAAATATAAAACAACATATAAGGAAAGAATATACAAAAATACCCAACAGAAACTACCTAAACAAACTATCTAAACAAACACACCAACAAAACAAGGATACAAGCATGAATTCCAGCTCCCCAGAGAACAGCTATTTATCCTTTATTAGTTATAATTAGAAATTCAAATATCTTTTATTAATTGATCTAAATCCCAGACTACTATACAGTATGCTGTATAATTTTCCTTCATTTGTACTTGAGCTATAAATGACTCTTATTTCATGTTAAATGCAAATTTGCAGTAATGTATTAAGTATCGAATTCTACAATGAAGTTTCTAACCATTCTATTTGAATCTGATAACTGCTTTTCTTCCCCCCCAACTTTTTTTTGAGCATCCACTAAAATTAAGGAAAAAAAAGTCTTTGAGGCTGGTTCACCAGTTTATCATTGGACCAGCAAGTGGAGTGATATCTGCACCTCCAAAAATGACGGCTGCCAGAATAGCATATTGGTATGTATTGGCTTTAAGCAATATAGAAAAACTGTAATGTACGATGACACTTTGTGTAGATATTATGGTATAATTAAGTATCGTCCCTTTTGATTTTCAATTTGACATTTCTATTTGTGTTTATGTAGAAGGCCATTGGAATGTATTGTTACCCCCAAACGTGGGTGACTCGGGGTCCATCCATGATGCCAGTACCTCCCTGAAAGGTGGGGAATATTAGCTCTGAGAACTTGGCTACCGGTTCATTTCAATTCAAAGTGCTGGTCATGAAGTATAAAGCACTATACCACTTAAATCTAGATTATTTGAGAGATCACGTTCCCCTAAAAGAATCTGCCAGCGTTTTAAGATCTTCAGGGGGAGGCTAGCACTAGTCCCACTAGCATCCCAAGCTTGCTTGGTGAGGACATGGGAGACAGGGTCTTCTCAATGGCAGCTGCCACCCTCTGGAACTCCCCTCCACAGGACACCAGACTGGTCCCTTTGCTGCTCACCTTTCTGTTTAAGCAGGTGTTTAATATTGAAGCTTTTGTTGGGATGCTTAATTTATTTATCTTTTAAACATTTGTATAGCTTTAAAAGTGATTTTATATTGTTCTATGTGGAGATTTTAATGGTTTTTAAAATGTCATTGTTCTGGTTTTTGGTTGACTCTGGAAGCTGCCTTGGGTACCACTTTGGGAGGAAGATGTCATTGAAAGGAAATACATAAATAAATGAATGAATGAATGAATGAATGAATGAATGAACGAAATAACCCTACTTACAAGCCACAGCTGTACATTTCCCAGAGCTTTGAGAGTCATGCCTCCAGTGCTCAGTGTGACTCCTTCCTCTTCTGCCGTCCCCTGGGAATTGAGAGATGGGAGGGGTGATCGTTTGACCTCTTGTGGACGCCGGAGTCTGAAGACAGCGCCTAGAACAAGGACACAGCTTGGGACCTGGGCACTTAGGGAGACAGAAGGAGAAAAGCCCTCCTTCAGTGTGTGGCAGTATATAACCCCTGCGAATTGTTGGTTTGGCCCAGTGAGCTCAGTGCTGAAAATTGTATGCAGCAGGTAATTTTCTTTAAAGTGATAGCCATGTTTGTGCATTTCAAGATAAAATGAAAGGAGATAAAGATGTCCCATAGCATCCTTAAGACTGGCAGATTTAGGGCTTTTCCACACAAGGGCAATACATCGCGCTGGCATCGTATTCTTGCTGTTATGTCTGCACGTTAAACTAATAAGTATCGATGTTTGCTCTGTGGATTCGCACAGCTTGAGCTCTTAGTGTGATTACTATCAACGTAAAACCGATGTGTTGTAAAACCAGAAAAACTCCGATATAAAGCACAAAAACTGGTTCAGCTGCGTTTCTGACAACATGCGGAAAGGGTACATGCGGAGGTGGTTCTTTGTGGGCACCCCCACCTTTCCCTGGCGTCATGTCTGTCCCCTCCTGTCTCCGACCCTCAAACGCGAGGCGGGCGCTGGAATACAATGAAATACGTTGGCATCCTCAGGATAGTTGCTTTTCAATTTCTGGCTATCTAGACCAGAGCTTTCCAGACTTTTCATGTTGGTCACACACTTTTTAGAAATGCATCATTTCACGACACAGTAATTTTACTAGCAAACCGGAGGTTAAACTAACCCCTTATAAGAGATCCAGGCATATACATACATTGTAATAATGAAATGTATGGGGACGCAACGTATCTCATGAAAACCTTTCATTTATATTTTTAAAAATATATGCTTTATTTATAACACGTAATATACATTTCCAAGACTTGGGTGGGGGCTTGTCTTCTGTAAGAATGAACTAAAGTTCCTCTGCTGATATGTAGCAACGTTTTGTTTTGTTTTGTTTTAATTGACCAATCAAAGGTGGTGGTGTGGAGCAAAGGAGGGAGTGGGAGGAGGACGGGAGTTCCACGAGAATTGACGGAGCGGAAGCGGCAAACGATTTTCACTGCATTACTTCAACAGAAACCGGAAGGCGTGCAGATAACAATCCGGTAAAATTGGAGGAAGGCGGGTTAAAAAACACCGCTCACAACACACAATGAAACGCTCCTCCATTCTGGTGTGGAAACAACCTTATATTCATGTTTTACAGTCATGGAATCATTCCAATCATGGAATCATGGAATCATAAAACCATAAAGCTGGAAGGGACCCCAAAAGACTCCAACCCTCTGTCATGCAGGAACATATAACAAAAGCACTCTCAAAAGATAGCCAACCAACCTCTGTTTCAAGGCCTCTGAAGAATAAAAATCCACCACTCTCCAGGGCTCCTTGGAGAGGCTGCTGCTGGCAAACTGCTCCTACTAACAGGAAGGTCTTCTCTATGTGGAATCTCGAGGGCCATCTAGTCTAAACCCCACCACACAGGAACACACAGTGAAAGGATCCCCCAAAGAAACCCACCTCTGTTTAAAAACCTGCTAAGAAGGAGAGTCCACTTCTCTACGAGGCAGTCTGCTCCACAGCTCTTACAGTCAAGAAGTTCTCCCTCTTTCTTGCCATTTGAAGATACTTGATCTGTCTCTTAATTGCTGGATCAGCAGAAAACAAGCTTGCTCTTTCTTCCACCTAGCAGCCCTTCAGACACAGGAAGATGCCATCATGCCACTCATCTTCTTCTCCTTCTCTTCAGGATAGCCATCCTGATACAGATGTTTGTTTTCTCCATGAGGAACGGGGCAAAGTCCTGCCTCAGAGGTGGAGCCACCGGGCAAGGAATTCAGCAAGAGCACTTAGGTTGGTGTTGTGCCAGAGAGTTGCCCATGAATTGACCAAGGATCAAATCTTTTCAGATTTCTGCCGTGGTGGGCAGTCTCTGGTTCCCACCCTGCCGCTGCTGGTCCCCATGTGCAGGAAGAAAACCTGGCAGCCGTATCTCAAGGACCTTCTGACCTTATTGGATTGCGCTGGGGGAGGAACCTTGGAGAAAATAAATTGTGTTTATTGCCACCTGGTGGTGGGACCAGAAAGTCTCAAAAAGCTTTCAGCTATTCTGGCACAATTGCCGGTCATTGATGGGGAAAGCCTGTCAGTGATTTGCGGTGTGATTGCACCGCCTGGGGATGGGAGGAGGACAGGATCCCAATGACATCGTGCATAACCATTGTTGCAGTCCTGTCCTCCCATCCCAATGGCGGGTTGTCAGTGTGAAGTGGAAGAGGCCTTTGGTTCACTATCTTAAGCCATTGAGCTGTGCTGACAGTACTGAGATGGTTAATCATTGGTGGGGTGTTGGGGATTTCATTCCATGTGTTCCTATAGTGTTATGTTTATTGTCTTTGTCCCTGACTGTATATGTTGATCATAGAATCATAGAGTTGGAAGAGACCCTAGGGGCCATCCAGTCCAACCCCCTGCCATGCAGGAACCACCGTTTGTTCCATCCTTTGGTGAAAAGGGTGTTATAAATAAATATTATTAAAGCAGTAAATCAGAGCTAGGTTTAGAGACTCATGGTAGCTGAGCTAAACAATCAAAGGGTTGCAAATACATTAGACATACTTGCACAAGCTGAGTTGTTGAGAGGAAGGCTGGAGTTGTACTGAGCAAGGTGGTGGTGGTGGTGGTGGATGTTGCCTCCTTATGTAGACAGCTTGTTCAGCCAGTGCTCTGTTCCCCAGCAGTAGTTAGGGAAAGTGTTCCTCAACTGTGCTCCTGCTGCCACCTTGATTGCAACCTTTCGCTCCATCTGCAGAGGATGGTCTGAGCCGGATGAAGGACTGTATCCTCCCCTACGAACCGGCCCGGGCATTGAGATCTGCAGGAGAGGCCCTTCTCTTGGTCCTACCACCCTCACAGATGCATTTGGTGGGAACACGGGAGAGGGCCTTCTCAGTGGCTGCTCTCAGGCTCTGGAGCTCCCTGCCCAAAGTGCAGGAAGCAGCTAAAAGCATTCCTCTTCCAGCAGGCATTTTATGTGTAATTTCTATCAGTGCTGGTCATTTCAATTGTTATTTAATTGATATTTTAATGCTGTTTTTATATGTATCTTAACATGTTTAACATCATTATTGTAGTTTAACTTTTGTATATGACAGTTTTTAATTATGTTTCTTTTAATGGCTGTAAGCCGCTTTGAGTCCCCTTGGGGAGAAAAGTGGGATAAAAATAAAGGTGATGATGATGATGATGATGATGATGATACCTGAGCCTCCACCTTTCTCTAAACCTTTTCCGCACTAGACTGTTATAGTTGGGCCCCTCCCGAAACTGCAAACCCCAGGATTCTGTAGGATGTTGCAAGTGGAATAATAGCAATATAACAGTCTAGTGCGGAAAGGACATAAGACTGGGGGCTCATTCTCCAGCTCCTCTTCCTGCTCCGAACCTGGCCCGGCCTGCTGAACCAAAGGAGGCCTTGTCCGGCTATTGGGCATCTACTGCGGCTCTTCCAAAGGTAGTCTGATCATCTTCTTCAGGAGATGAACTCTCTGAGGTTGAGATGGCCCTTGGAGAGCTTCTTTGAAGAAAAATCTGGAGCAGATTTATTGCTCCGCAGACAGGGACACCATCAGAAGCCACCAGCCAGGGTGAAACTGTTGCTGCAAATAACGAGCATCCTCATTGTGAAGGGGGTGCATCGGATTTGAGGGGGTGGTCTGACTTGTCTGTGGCCATCATGGGGACAGTCTTCTCTGCCAGAAAATACCCTAGGGCTCATTAAAAGCTTTGAGGTACTCCCTGCTCGTCGCTGATGGGGTGGATGACACCACTTGTACGGTCGCTAACAGCTGTGTAGCACACAATGCACACAGCAGGGAAGTCAGGCACTGAAGAAAATATAATGCAGGGGTGGGCAATGTGGCCACTCTTATGGCCTCAGAACCCCCAAGGGGGGAATAATTTTCATTTCCCCTCCCAAATGCCCCCTAGGGGGCTTTGGGGAGTGTATTTTGCTGTGCTTTTATCCCCTTGGGACATTTTATGGCTAGGAGTGTCCCTTTTCAACCAGAGATCACTTCCTGTTTTAAAAAAGGACTCTCCCAGGTCTGAAACTATATAGCCCTGGTTCTAAACAAACTGCTTTAGTTGTCAATATGTTTCTGATCTGAATTCAAGGTTCTGGTAATGACGTGTAAAGCCCTAAATGGTTTGGGACCTTGATGTTTGAAAGGCTGGGTAGAAATAGTGTACATAGTGAATATTAACAAATAACATCACCATAATTAGTCTAACTGTAATTTAGTAGTCTAACAGTAGTGTAACTGGAAGGTTATTACAGTTGTCTAACTAAAAAGTGACTAATGCACGCTTTATTGTTATTACATTTGTATTTATTCATAAAGGAGGCTTAAACGCAAATTATTTTTAATATGACAGTGACTATTGATTGTTGAACTGAAAGGAGCCAACCCAACTGTAACTGTCCCATTCATTGTGGTGTGCTCCTTTTCCTCCTGACTGGATGGCATTGAGAGCCAGTGTGGTGTTATGAGCATTGAACTATGGCCATTTCTGGACTACACTCTAGTAGCGTGATTATTCCACTTTCAACATCCTACGGAATCCTGGGGTTTGCAGTTGGGGAGGGCAATTTGCAGTTTAGAGAGGCATATTCAGGGTTCTTAGGCAGAAAACTCTACTTCCCCACCAAACTACAAATCCCAGGACTCTATAAGATGTCGCCATGGCAGTTATATACGTGCCAACTGTCCCAATTTGGCAGGGAGAGTCCCAATAAATCCTCTGCCGCCCCACTTTTAAATGTGCCACTTCTCTCTCCACCTCCCTCTTTCCCCCCTCGGTCCTCAGATGAATCTGACCTGCGATGGCCCATCTCTCTCTCAATCTCTCTCTCTTGCAGCTTTTCATCTCCTCTCAGCTCAGCCACCCTACTTGGATCGGTCTTACGGATGAAAATGTAGAAGGCGACTGGGAGTGGACCGACAGGTCCAGGGTGATAACGCAGTGAGTCTTCAAAGGCGTCCTCTGGGATACGGTGATGCTCCTGAATGCCTGCGCCTGCACCATTCCTTGCAAAATGAGACGCAGAGCACAGGGCAGGAGTGGGCAACTGTTGGGACCTTGATTTTTTGTTCCCTACTCCCCATGGCTCCAGTTTGACATTGCTGATTTATGGCGACCCTACAGTGACTCCATCATGAGCTTTTCTTGGCAGAATTTCTTCAGAGGGGGTTTACTCTGGCCTTCTTCTGAGGCTGAGAGAGTGTCGCTTGCCCAAAGTCACCCAGAAGGTTTTCATACCTGTGCGAGGATTTTAATCCTGGTCTCCCAGTATCCTGGTCCAGCACTCAAACCTCCTACACACCACATTGACTCTCAGTGGGCTACTGGATCACAAGTTCGTGACCTCTACCTCATTTCCTGTTGAAAAAAATACCTTGGGGGCATTTGGGAGCCAAAAATATTTGTCAAAAATGTTTTTGATTTTTTTCCATTTTGGGGGGGGGGGCTGATAGCCAAAAAAAATAGTCTCAAGAGCCACATCTGGGCTGCGCTTTTCCTGCCCTGCCATAGAATTTTCATAGAATCATAGAATCGTAGAGTTGGAAGAGACCCCAGGGGCCATTGAGTCCAACCCCCTACTATGCAGGAACACCCATCAAAGCATTCCTGACAGATGGCCATCCAGCCTCCGCTTAAAAACCTCCAAAGAACGAGACTCCACCACACTCCAGTGAGGCAGCAGATTCCACTGCCGGACAGCTCTGACCGCCAGGAAGTTCTTCCTGAGGTTCAGGTGGAATCTCCTTTCCTGCAGCTTGAATCCATTGCTCCTTGTCCTAGTTTCTGGAATGGCAGAGAACAAACCCACTCCCTCCTCAACGTGACATCCCTTCAAATATTTAAACATGTCTATGACGTCCCCTTGTAATCTTCTCTTCTGCAGACTAAACATACCCAGCTCCCTAAGCCGTTCTTCATAGGGCATGGCTTCCAGACCCTTCACCATTTTAGTTGGGGAAACAGTTCTCAGTTGCTATGTTGAATTTCTCTCTCAGTAAAACTCTCCCCTTTTTGCCCCTTCCTTTTCAACAAAACTGGGATGGGATGGTGGCAGGACTCTGGCAACCTCTGCGGCTGAGAAGTAAGCATGGAAGACGTGGGGGGTTGCCTGCCACGAGGGTCCCTCCGGTTTCCCTGGAATATACAGACTGCGGGGGGTCTTGGAGGTCAGATCTGCATTCTTCTATGCCAAGAATGGTGTTACCCCACTGGCATACCATATCTCTTGAACTATAAATTTGATATCAAATATGCCTGTCACGCCAGAGAGGTTGCCCGGATGGGCACGTAGGCAAAGAGGTCAAACAACTGAAACCAGGTCAAGACCAGAAAAATCCCCAGTCACATAGCCCAAGGAGACCTCAGGCAATACACATCCACATAAACAAAGGGTCCTCAGCCAAGAGTAGCCAACTTGAGGGGATTAGCGTGTTTTCCCCAGCTTGAGCACCTTTGACTCTGGAAAATCCTAGAAGGTGAGGTCCATCTAGATAAACCAATGGTGAAACCCTGCACGACCACGACCCTACACACCAGCAACCCAGCATAAACCGATCACGCAAACGACCAAGCTGCCGTTATTTGGCATTCCTTCCTTTGTCGTGGCCATTGTTCTTCCTGGGAGAGGGCCTGCTCTCGAGGTACCTTCTGCCCTATAAGTAGTCCCAGTTTTTAAGGGTCTCTTCGGAGAGCTCCCCGCCACGCTAGCAGACCGGCACTCTGTTAGTTGAGTGATCCCCTCAACCGTCTCTTCGCTGAGCTCCGTCCTTCTCGCCGCTTCCCGGACTGAAGACTTCAGGATAGGTGCGGTATCACCTATTCTACTTTTCCTTTGCTATATCCCCTATCCGTTTTTCACCTCTTTTCCTTCTCAGTAGGCCTTGTGTGTGTGAGTGAGTGAGTGCGTTGGTGTGAGGCGCTATATTCATTTAATAAAATTCATTTATTTGATATGTTTGTCTGGCTTTTTGCTCGGCCTGACGACGTAAAGTTGAGTAAAAGATCCTACTGGGTTATCCTGCCCCTCGTTTTGCTAATGCCAGTGCTCTGCTAATTTCCCCAACCTTTATAACTTGGAGCGAACCAAGGTGTCCCCCAAGGGACCCCCAGAACTCATTGTGGGGGGGAAGGGGGGAGTATACTGTCCAAGTTGAAGGAAGTTGTGGTGCCCCTCTGTTCTGCCCTGGTCAGACCTCTCCTGGAATACTGCCTCCAATTTTGGCCACCAGGATTCAAGAACAAGGGCATTTTCTCCACATTGCCCGTCCCCCAGCCATTTTAGGTTAGGAAAAGTCTTTAAAAAAAAGAAAGAAAGAAAACTGAAGTAAACCAGAAGTCACTGTGGACCTAAAATGGCCTAAACACATGTCAGAAATGCCCCCTCAACTTCCAGAGGGGGATACTCGGGAGCAAAGAGGTGGATGCTTTTGCAACGGGATGTGTGACGGTGGGTGCACACCCGGGTCTCCTAAGGGGCTAATGCAGCTCCCTAGCCCCCCCACAATTGGCCACTCCACAATGGAGTAAAAAAAATCTCTCCCTTTCTGCACGCACAGCCTAAGCCCATTCCGCCCCCTCGAGCATTATCATTTCTTATGGCCTCTTCCTTCTGCCACAGATCTACATCTGGCTTCTCTCTATTTTTCCAACCTTATTGAACCCCTTCCTCTTTCGCCCAGGTTTTGGTCCCAAGGCAATCCCGAGCTCCACGACGGCGGCACAGAAGCGGATCAAGATTGCACCGCCGTCGAGCCTTCACACGTCAGACACAACTGGAACGACACCGACTGCCATGAACTCAAAAGGTGGATTTGTAAGGAGAGTCTAGATATCGAAGAACCAGCGGCTTGGCCAAATCCGTTACACAGAAGAGCTACAGAATACTAGAAGATGGCAGGCTCTTCTAGGGAGAAGTCTATTCATTGCAGAATAAACATGGAGAACCTCTCTCTCATGCCAGCATCATTCCTTTGGAAACCCACAGAGACGGGCGAGCATGTGTTACTGTGTGGATGTTACAGTCCTCCGTGACCTGGGTGGTCGGTTTCCATTTATCACTCCCAATGGGGGAGGCCGTTACTATCGTTAACTGCCGTCAAATTGGGCTTGGCTCAAGTGTCCTCTGTGCCTGAGGCGTCCAAGAGCCCTGGTCAGGAACCCCTCCATTCCTGTGTTGGAAGCTCGGGGCCACCGTGGCTTTCTTGATGGAGTCCATCCACCTATGTGGTGGTCTTCTTTTTTTCTTGCTGCTTTCCACTTTGCCACTCTATTCTGCTTTGGTCAGACCTCGCCTGGAAAATGGGGCCTGTTTCTGGGTGCCACAATTCAAAAAGCATATTGACAAACCGGAACACGTCCAAAGGAGGGCACCCAAGGTGGCAAAAGGCCGAGAATCCATGCCCTGTAAGGAGGGGCTTAGGGAGCTGGGTCTCTTTAGCATGAAGTAGAGACGGGTAAGAGGTGACGTGATAGCTGTGCTTGATAATTTCAAGGGATGTTGTGTAGAGGATACGGCAAGCTTGTTTTCTGCTGCTCCAGAGACTCGGGCCATTTCCGCTCTGCACTGTTATAGTGCTATTATTCCACTTTCAACCTCTGTAGAATTCTGGGGTTTGTAGTTTCCTGAGCCCCAAGAGCTCTCTGACTGAGAAATCTAAATGTCCCTCCCTAAACTGCAAACCCCAGGATTCCATAGGATGCTGAAAGTGGAATAATAGCACTATAACACTGTAGCATGGAAATGGCCTAGGATACAGAGCAATGGGTTCAAAGTACAGGAAAAGAAAAGAAAAAAGAAAAGAAATTCCACCTAAACGTTAGAAAAAACTTTCTTTCCTTCCTTCCTTCCTTCCTTCCTTCCTTCCTTCCTTCCTTCCTTCCTTCCTTCCTTCCTTCTTTCTTTCTTTTTTTGTATATTTTTATTGATTTCCATTAAAATATCAGAACAAGTAGACAATGAAAAACGGTGTAAGAACACTGGAAGAAAACAATACTGACAGTATCATATAAATAACCAAAAAAATGACAACAATAGAAAAACAAATCATACTATCACTGGTGAAAACTACAGGAAAAGATATTTCATCTAAACATTGGGAATAACTTTCTGACAGTAAAAATAGTTCAACAGTGGAATACACAGCCTTGGAATGTGGTGGAGTCTTCTTCTTTGGAGGTTTTTAAAGACAGGTTGGATGGTCATCTGTCAAAGAGAATGCTTTGATTGTGATTATGTATTGTGATTATGGGTTGGAATAGATGGCCCCAATGATCTCTTCCAGCTATATAATGCTATGATTCTATATTTCAGTTAAAGGAAGGAAGGAAGGAAGGTCATAAGAGGAGAAGGTTTTTAGAAGACCTTTTTCTAAGACACTTGGCATTGGAGTGGGGAACATTAGAGGGTGGGAATAAAATGTGGAAGCTAACACCAGAACTTGTCCAAGACAACAGAAACATTGGCCAAAATCTATTATGAAAGTTTTGTTTTCATAAGTAGACTTACATATGGACAAATTAGAAGTGATCAGTTTTGTAAAGTCCGTATCTCACAGAGGGCTGCTGTTACAGTACTATGTAGTCACGCCAGCAAAGCGTGCAATGGGCGTTGCACACCAATGCGCATTGGGCCCTCCTGCCGTTGTCCCGATAGGCATCTTCACAATTCACTAACAGGCTTTCTTAGTGCCTTTGCTACTTAGCTAAGTATACATAAAGTTAAGTAAAAGGTGATATATAGGATTCCAGCAAGCATTTGTAAAATAACCCTGAGAGGTACAGCAACAAACCCTTCCACCCTTCAAACATTTGCTTTGTCTGGAAGAACTCTTAGGAAATCAAGGCAGAACCATGCCAAGGAAGCCAAAGTGTCAAAAGCCACCCAAAAGAATGGACTGTACCCCATTGACTTTGGTCTTCATCGGATCCAGTCCGTTCAAGTCAACCTGCCCCTCCCATCCTCATCCAATGGAAGCAAAGATGGGCAATTGCCACAGATCTGGAGACCACGTTCTGCCCCGTGGACCGTCTGGGGAGTGCAGGTGCTACCAAAATGACCACAAAGTGGGGCAGGCAGAAACGGCTGCAAGTGTGGGAAGTTCGTTTCTGGTTTTGTGAAATGGATGTTTGTTAAATCCTGTAAGAGGTAGGGCAACAATTTATATAAAAGTTGATCTGCCTTTTTGGAAGTCACTTGAGGGAGCTCAAGGACTATCTCATCCAATGCCCCTTTAGTGCAGAAATTCACTACTGAAGTACCCCCGAGAGATGGCCATCCAGACAACATTTAAAAGTCTCAGATGACGGTGGGTCTATCATTCTCCAGGAGAATAATTCCGGTCAGAGCAGTCTTGATAAGCATGATGGAGCCTTGCCAGACAGGCAATGGGTTTAGCAACCGAAATCTTCAACTGAAGGGTGGAGTAGCCCAATGACCATTTAACTACAGGTGTGCAGAACTCTCCTATGTAAGTAAGTAAGGCGTGGGGCCTTGGTCAGTCTTGAGTGGCTGGTGGCCACGATGGCACTGAGACCCTTCCTCCTAAATTTTAGAGCAGTTCTGAAAATGTTACAATTATCTTAAAAAGAGTTCAGTGTATATGAAAAACATATAAACAAATAATCATATGAAGAGACTGAATAGCTCAGTGGAACGGCCACGATCCTGGATCCACGGTCTGTGAGCGGCACTCCTTTTAATTCCATCTGAGCCGTGACCGGCCTGTGAAAGCTGGAGGCCACCAGACTCAAAAAGCCTAACAGCAACCTCCTGAGATTTCTCTTTTCAAACAGACTAAGCCCAAAGTGTCAGCTCAAGACGTTAAAGCAGCGTCCAGATGCATGTTCCACTTAGGTCTCCTGGGGGCTGGAAATGACAGCATCCCACTGGGAACCATGGAGGAAGACAGGATTTGAGCAAGAGTGTTTCTCCATGCATATAATGGCGCAAAGTGGGAAGCCTGGCAGTCCTGCGTCGAACCAGGCAACGACAGCTCATGAAATGCCATGACGGAGGGCCTTTGGGAGAAAGGGTACAAAGGAGGGCTTGTCTGTAAGAGAGAGAGGGAGAGGGAGAGGGAGAATTAGGGCAGCCAGAGACAGAGGAGAGGTTCAGTTAGGAAGAGAGAACGTGATGAGATGTGGACAGGGTCTGGGGGAGTGGGCAGCACAGACAAGGTTCAGGGAGCTCTTGCTTAAGCGAATTGTTCTACCACACCTCATTCCCAGCTTTGCTCTTTAGAACTGCGTCTGACTACTTCGCTTAGGGATCGCAAAGGAGAGCTGGCCGTGCTTTACCACATGGAACCCACTGGTCGACACCGCCCCTTCCCCAGCACGGAGATGACCCTGAGGTCCAAGGACCAGATCCAAGAGGGACCCTGAGGGTAAGAGGCCCTGGTGAATTGGAGGAGGCCTAGAGCTGGAACTGTGGGGCCAGCGTGGGTACGGGCTCCATCACAACCGGAAAGCTGGAAGGACAGGACCTGGGTGGTGCGGTTCTGTGTTGTGTGACCATCAGAAACCAAGAAGCAGTCTGCTGGAACATTTCTTGGAAAGCGGCATCTTCAACCCACAAGGGCTCTCCGGCAGAGTTGGGGTCCTTCTTCCCTCCTTTCTTCAGGGGACCACATCCCGCTGTCTCAGTGCTCCCTCTCCCCGTGCCATCACAATGCACCTTCCCTTTCAGCTGCAGCTGTGTCAGTGATTGTGAATGCCGGCTAGGGTCAGCAGGCATCCGGCCAATCAGCAAGGGGCTTGAGTCCCAGGAAGGAAGGCACGTGGGCCATGCCGGGGGGAGAAAGGAAGCGAGCAGAGCGGCTGGGGGAAGCTGTAAGAGGCAATGGGAGACACAGAGGAGAAGTAGGGCAGGAGTCGAGTGGAACAGATCCGGAAGAAGAGCGGGGGATAGATTTGTCCGGCAGCCTCGGACCTCTGAAGGAAATCAGGTGGTCATCTGGGTTGGCCCTGTATTGCAGCAAATGAGCCTCCTCCATTGGGTGGATTTCCTTCGGCAAAGACTGAATATTTCACCACGGGCCTCCTCTCTGGAGTTGTGGTTTGAATAGTGGGCTGGGACACTGGGAAACCGGGGTTCAAGTCCCTGTTCGGGCATGGAAACCCACTGGGTGACCTTTGGCAAATCTCAGAGGAAGACGGTGGCCAACCTTCTGAGAATACATCTTGCCGAGGAACCCTGGAGAGGGGGACCAGAAGTCAGAGCTGACTTAAAGGCACAGGACTTCGTCAACAGCTTCGTCCCCTTCTGGTAGCTTCATTTGTTTCCTTCCTGTCCCCAGAGGCTGGATGGCCATCTGTGGGGAAGGCTTTGATGGGCGTTTCTACATAGCAGGGGGTTGGACTCGATGACCCCTGGGGTCTCTTCCAACTCTAGGATTCTATGATTCCAAGAACGTTTGGAAAGACATTTAAGGGATGTTTGGATACGGTCTTTTCCACCTTCCTCTAATTTAAAGGGATTTCTCTGTCCCCTCTTAAGATTTACTGTGCAAGATCCCTGTTTTAGGCCTAAATACCCTGAAAGTGCCAGATCCCATCTATCTTGGGTCAGCCCTGGTTTGTACTTGAATGGGAGGCTGCCAAGGAGGACCAAGTGCTGCAGGCTATGTTTCTGAGGAGAGTCTTGGCACAGCACTTCTGAGTATTTGTGGGCTAAGAAAACACTGTCAAACTCCTCAGGTCTCCATAAGTCGACAGCTGACTCACACACACACACACACACACACATCCCCATCTTGACTTTGCACACTAAGGCCATTTCCACACGGGATTTTTAAAACGGTGCAGAGCGTCCTCCAGGGAGGATGTCTGCACCTGGGAGTGGACTGGGTCGGATCTACTTAACATAGAGCCGCACCCCAGCCCGCTCCGGAACGACCGCAAGTGGTGTCCAGTGTGCTTTTGAAAGACCGCTAAAAACAGGTCTTTCAAAAGCACGAAGCACGCCACTGCGAGCCTGCTCCCTTATGCAGATTCGCAGGCTTGCATTGGTGCAAGCCTGCAATCTACCGGAGGCGCGCTTTAGGCTAGTGAGCTTCAGCGGTTGGTCAAGACCCTCGACCAACTGGAAGCTGCCATTTTCGTCCCCGGAGCAGTGCAGAGCGACGGCCACGCACTGCTCCAGAGCAGCGTGGACTGGACCAGGGAGCTTTAAAGTCCGGTGAGTAGCGTCAAGGGGCAATTTCCTCGCCGCGTGCGGAAGTGGCCTAAGACTCAGCCATGGAATGCAGCGTGGGGTGGAATTGGCTGCTGCTTAGCAATGGTGGAATACCTATGCTTCCTTCTGGATACTTTTTGAGTTCTGGGTATATTGGCAAAATCCCAGAACAAAGGGAAGACAAAACCAATTGTGGGGGTGGGTGTTAATTTTGTTATCTTCATGAGTTTTTCTTCTTTCTCCTCGTTCCAGCCATGGGTCCCAAGGCTAAAGCCGTACCTGCCAAGGAATCTGTATCTGCAGCTAAAGTTGCACCGCCTGCTGCTCCACCACCACTTGCTGCCGAAACTCCTGCTGCTGCTGCTGCTGCTGCTATACCACCTGAAAAAAAGTCTAAATGTCAAATTCCTCCAAAAGCCTTATGGGCGATTCTTGGGATCTTTGCATTAATCTGTTTTGTCCTCTTGGCTGGAGCGATCTACCTCTGTAAGTTTTCAATCCAGCCACTAATGCACAGCCTGCAAGAAGAAGCTATGGAACCTCCATGCTGAGAGTGGATTGTTATTGCTTTCCTGTCAGTACAGAGTTGATTCTGCTCTGGGTTTAGTCTGAACTTTAAAGGATCACTCTGATGAGGGATAGAAAAGGAGCAAAGGAGGGAGATAGAAAAAAAGAAATTGTCCAGCATTTTTAAGAATAAGTGGTTTTTAACCATAGCATGAACTTTCATGGATATCAATCCTTCAGATGCAAAACAGGGTGATATTAAATCCTCTGGATGTAAAACATATTTATACAGTTGTGAGAGTGAGAAAGAATGTAATAGGATCCAGAAAGATGCAAATTGTGACTCCCACCCTAAATCTTCAAAGAGTTCTGTGTGGTGATAACAGGTTTTTCAAATAGTTACAGCGGTCACTTAGTATTGATATGTGAAAGCAATACATCTGCTTACTGTAAACTCAGTTCTCTTGGGGTCAGTACCTTCTCTGTGGAAGTTTCTTTTTTATATGTGTAGTAGTGAATACTCATGTACTAATATATATAGCGTGCCATGAAACCCTTGTCTTGGTTCACAACTCTGCTAACGGATAGGAATCTGTGAATACAATTCAACTCAGCTATTTCTGGTCTTCTGTTTCCATTTCCTTGTTCAAGGACTGTGACCTGTAAATCCTACATTGAATGTCCCAGAAGGCTAAAATGCTTCCTGAAATTGGCTTTTGAGTACTCCCGTTCCTCGTGTCAGATCCATGTGCAATAGGAGATGTGGTTCAGCATCTTGGAATGCTCCAAGAAAATTCCTTTTAAAATTGGACAAAAACGTAGTTGAGGGAAACAGAGAAAGGAACCGTATCTATTTATTAAAATAGTACTGTTGCCACGATTGTAAATCCCCTCCAAATCCACCTTAAAATGCAACCAGCCACAGGAAATGAAGGAGTTCTGCAACCCTGCAAGCGGGGTGCTGAAGGGTGAAGCATTCATCCCCCTCTCACCAGCGGCCAGCTCGCTGAAGAGTTGTGATGGGAGCCACAGGTGTCCCTTCTTCTGCTCGGCACACCTGACCGACTGCTGGTGGGAAGGGGCTGGATACATCCTCCCTCTGCACCCCACCTGCCCCTGCTGCAGATTGCAATCCCTCGGTGCCGTTGTTCGGATTTTAAGGTTTGGGGGTTACGATCGGGGAACGCAGAATAGCCATGACATTGTGGTATGTTTCTGCTGCAAGATCTTGGCCCATGTTTTTATTCTTTTTCATTTGAATTTGGGGGGCATTTTTGCCAGTTTCTTAGACCTCTTTCTGAGAGCCTCAGTGCACAATACTGGTCATCAGACCCAATGCAGCTGTTTATCCTTGGTTTAAGTTTATGTGTGAACTGTGGATTTGTTGAGTGTATGTATTGGGGAGGCAGGAGTTGGGGCTGTATAAGAGCAAGTATTCAGTTATGCAGAAGTTGCTTAGCTTGAGGCAGCTGAGAATCATCTGCATTTTAAAAAATATATTTTATTGGAATCTTTTTGGTGCAAACAAAAAGGAAAACAAAAGTAAAAAGAGTCGGGAAGAAGCAACATAAAATGGAAAATAAGAAAGGAAAAAAATTACGTTGACTTCTGACTTTGCTAACAATGGTTATACGTTTTAATATGTAAGGTAACTTCTCCAGCTATATACAATTCACGAACTTCTTCAATTTAACCCAAACCTATTAATTATCAAAACCTACAGTTAACATGTTATTCTCACCTTTCTGCCAAAAGACAAAGGTAACCAATCTTTTGAAGGTGATGCCATTGATTCGTCTAATCAGCTTTGATAATTTCTCCATTTCTGTATCTGTCCTTTCTTATTAACTCTAGACATTTCATTGGATGAGGAAAGGAAGCACCCTGCAGATGAGCCCATGAAATTGCTGAGGAAGTCCATGGCCACGGGGCTCCGGACCCCTAAGCTCAGTTATGAAAACCGTAAGTGGAAGGGCAAAGAATGGCTTGTTTCTAATCAGATACACACATAGAGCCACTGCTAAAAACCATCCCAACTAGAACTCTTCCATTTGCTGTGGCCTCTGAACACTTTCCCTGCTCTTTGGGTTCAAGATGACCAAACTCTTGTTTCTAAATGCTCAACTGGAGTTTTTTTTTTTAAATAAAATAGTCTTTATGAATTTCAAATTAATATATATTGACATACATTTATGAAACACAATACAAGATCCTTGTGACCCACAATAGAAAATAGAGGATATACAAAATACAAATCTTTAAAGAAGAAAGAAGAAAAAAGAAATAGGAGGGGGAAAAAGAAAGAGAAAGAACAGGCATAGAAAGAAAGTTAAAAGAGTTAAATAAAAAAAGAAACATAGAAGCCTAGACATTCTCAATTCACCACTAACAAATACTTAACAAAAAAAGTAACTTCCTGATTTACTTCAACTGCTGGTTCTAATTATCAACTGTCACCCCCCTTTTAATCTATATATTCCCAGGTATTCTCTTTACCAACCTAAATCTATATGATTTTACATATCAAATCCAATTATTACCAAGTCTCTCCAAATGCTCTTTACATAGTCTGTGAAGGGTTTCCAAGTTTTTGAACAAGATTCAATTGAGTTTCCTCTTAGTAAAGCAGTAAGTTTATCCATTTCTTCTAATCCCAAAAGTTTATTTAATCATTTGTATAATTTTGGAATTTTCTTACTTTTCCTATATTTTGCATAAATTATTCTAGCTACTGTCACCGTTATATCTTAATAGTTTTCTATGCTGTCTTTCCATTAAATCATCCTTATCTATCATATTTAAAAGCAATAATTCTGGCCTAAATACTATTTTTACTTTTGATACGTTCTATATATAATTGCAAATCCATTTCCAATTCTTTTTGCTTTTTTACATTGCCACCATTGCCACCACTTCATGATTTTTACATTTCCAGCACGCCTTATTTACTCTTGTATATATCTTAGCTAACTTAATAGGGGTTAAATACCATTTACACATCATTTTGTAAAAAATTTCCCTAAGATCATTACATTGTGTAAATCTCAATCCTTTCCCCTAAACATCCTTCCATTGTTCTAGTTCTATACTGTGTCTTAGTCATTGGGCCCAATAGATCATACATTCCTTTATTTGTTCTGCTTCTGTATTCATTCTTGGTAATAATTTATACATTTTTGAGATTAGATGGGAGTCTTCTGAACATAATAATGTTTCAAATTCATTTTTAGTATTCTCAAAGCCAATTTTTTTTATCGTTTTCTTTGAACCTTTCCTTCATCTGGTAAAATGTTAACCATTGACTTTTACATCCCTCTCACTCTAAATTTTGTCTATCCTTAACAATCCATTTATCACCTTCTTTTATTATATTCTTATATCTAAGCTTCCCATTTCTCTTCTATAGAATGCCTCCTGTGGTGACAGCCACCCTGGAATTTTATTCCCAAACTTTTCTTATATCTTTCCCATATTTTAAAAATTGTTCTTCTTACAATACGATTTTTTAAATCCTGCATTTGCTTTAATTTTTCCATAACATAGGTAGGCATGCCATCCAAATTTTAATTCACGGCCCTCTAACTCTAAAAATTTCTTATTCCCTAATGTTATCCAATCTCTAAGCCATACGCAAGGCCTCAAAATAAATTCTAAGATCTGGGATACCTAATCCTCCTTGTTCCTTTGCAACTGTCAACACATTTTTAAAAAAATTTGGTGCCAAAATAAGACCTGCACTGGTATTATTATTATTATTAAACCCTCGCTCTCAAAGCTAGAAATTCCCTTTTTCCAATCTGAACTCAACAGAGTCTTTAGATGTCCATTCCCTAGAAGAGTGAGGGTCATATAGGCTAAACAGGTTAAGAGCATTGACTCCATCCCGTGTTTTTTAACACCATGGCCATTTCCGCACGGCACTCTTATAGCGCTATGATTCCACTTTCAACATCCTATGGAATCCTGGGGTTTGCAGTTTAGGGAGGGGCCGGCTGGCCCCTCCCGAAACTGCAAATCCCAGGATTCCATAGGATGTTGAAAGTGGAATCATAACGCTATAAAACTCTAGTGCGGAAATGGCCCTAGTTAAGAATGGAAGGCCATTTCTGCACTACATTGTGATAGTGCTATCATTCTACTTTCAACCTCCTGTGGAATTGTGGGGTTTGTAGTTTCCTGAGGTCTAAGAGCTCTCTGGCCGAGAATTCTAAAGGCCCCTCCCTAAACTGCAAACTCCAGGATTCCATGGGATGTTGAAAGAGGAATAATAGCACTATAGCAGTGTAGTGTGGAAATGGCCCAGATTTCCTCCTTGATTTGCAGCTGTTAATTACATTCCTTATTTAAGGCAACACACTCTCTGAAGTAAACAAACCTCTAAGTTCCTGTTAGTTGAATTTCACATGCTATCTGAAAATGATAAACAGAGGTGGACAGTTTGGGACTGTTGATAGATGCCAGACAGAAAGGATGTGCATTGAACTAGGTGTTAATTGCTTTCTGAACGTTTACATTGGGAAACCCACCTGTTTAGTGTGTATAAGGTGGAAGCTGAGAAATGTATTCTGTCTCATTTTGGACAAAGTATGCACCTGTTTCTGGTACAAAAAATAAACCTTGCCTTTCCTTAACTCGTTGCTCATGTTGCTTTGCTAAGCTGGACACACTGCTGGGCAACAAATCTCAGTCTTGTGACCTTGGCACCAATGAGGCCTCCAAAGGATGGCGTTCCACAATTGGGGCACCACAACTGAGAAGACCTCTCTCACTCCCTCACATAGTGTTGTTAACTCCAGCGGTGGGACACAGATGATCTCCCACAGTAGAGCGCAGTCCTCAGGCAGCTACACAGAGGGAGAGGTATTCCCTGAAAAATTAAGATCCCAAGCCATGTAAATTTTCAAACGTCTATACTACTATAATTGTCCAGTCCAGACACACTCTGTGTTTCTTCTGTCCCCTTCTCCTTTCTGTGAAGGAACAGTGCTTGGGAGAGGATGTGAATCCTCCAGATATAGCTAGTTTTCTGGTTTTTCTTTTTAAACTTCAGACTTGTGTCTTGCCTTTGGGAAAGAGGGAGGCTGGATCTAAATATTTAAGCACAGGAATGCATGCAGAAGACAAGCAGGAAGCGGAAATTTTTCAGCTGACACTGGTCATGTTTTTAGCCATTAAGCTGGCGGAAGAAGTAGAGAGGTTGCCAAAGTACCTAGAAGAGGCAGAAAAGAGCTACAATGAGCGGAAAGAAAAGTACAGTAAGTATTCCTGATACTGACTGTAAATATTAGACATAGAATTATATATGGTAAGTCATTCTAATACCTTGTAGAAATACGGTATTTCTAATACCCTGCAGTCGCCAGAGCAGTGAATCCATTCTGGGTTTTAATCTGGATGTTAAAGGAACTATCTAAGGTTCTGAACCTATTTTTATGGGGGAAGAAAAGGGATAGTGTACAGCACCTTCAACATTCAGATTATTACCGGAAACAGATTCACTGCCCCATAACATGGAAGCCACCAGCTGCCACTGAGCGGTGGGTGCCATGGAAGGCAATATCGCGCAGCAGCAATGGATCTAATCCCATTCTGTGAATGCTTTGGGCCAAGTCTAGCTCCAAACAGAGTAAAGAGGCTGAAGGGACAACAGTTTTGTAAGGTCCATCGAGTCGGTGGACCTTCTCTATTTCAGAGAAACAGTTGGATTTAAGTACTTTAAATCTTATCTGATTTAATAGCTAATAATAATAATATTTCAACAACAACAGCAACAGCAACAACTATAATATTTAAGCACTTCGGTTTCTCTGTATTCATGGGGGGAATCACACATCCCACTGCCTGTCTGGGCACTTTGTAGAGTCCTGAGATTTTTCTAGCATCTCCTGCAGATTTTCCAGTTGTCCCAGCCTGACAGAGATGACCATGATTAATCTTCTCTTATTCCACTTTTCAGCTGCTTTTAAAAAGTCCTTGCTTCCCTCTCCTCCTCCAAGCTTCCCCCTTTATCCGCAGTTGGTTGTATAAGAACAATGTAAACTATGTCCACATGCATGGTGTCCTGTTAGTTTTGGCATACCCCTTACAGTATTTTCTAATGTTTGTCTTAAAACATTGAAGTCATCATCACGCATCACGATATCCTTTATATTTCATGTTCTTTTGAATGAAGTCAATGTTTGTTCCTTGCATCCTGGAATATTCTCTAATATGTGCTAGTGTCAATTTATACATTTCTGTTTAATTTTAGTAATGTGATGCAATGTGAGAGAACAGTGCCTGTTTTTGTCACCGTTCCAAACAGCGTCTGCCAGCTGCTTTAACAAATTGGTTGGCTGTCAGAAGTTGTGGATAGCCCCGTGCCTTCAGTTGTTTGGACACTAAATCAGCTTAATCAGCTTAAACTCTGCTTCATGAAAACAGTTTCATTTCTGAGGAAATGGTCAGAAGGTCTGAGGAAATGGTCAGGAGGGAGATGATGGACCTTTCCGCAGCTTCTCTCTGTCCTGGCGGCATCTGGTGAGGAAGGCAGCAGCAGTTCTCCGAGGAGGGGAGCACAATGGAGTGTTCCCCTCCTCACCGGCTGCCTGCAGGATCCAGGAACCTCAATGGCCGCATCTTTTCCTGCCGCAGCGCAGCCAGGTCTGTCCCAGGCTGAAGCGGGGCAGGAAGTGCAGCCATTGCTCTTCCAGGATCTCACAGACAAGGTAAGTGCGGGTGTGCAGCGGGACGGTGGCATGATCGCCAGTTGTTGGTCAAAATCTGTCAATGATTTGCAGCACGATCGTGCCACCTAGGGATGGGAGAAAGACCGGACCGGGACAATGTCGTGCATAAGTGTAGTCCGAACCACATCCTTCTCCCATCCCCATGGTGGGTTGGCTGTGCTGTGCAGAAAGGGCCTAGATCTCATTGTTCTAGGATGGTTACTTTCAAAACCGAGATAAGTATTAGCATCAGTAGTTTTTTTAAATATATATATATATATATATATATATATATATATAGGCCATTTCCGCACTAGTCTGTTATAGCGCTCTGATTCCACTTTCAACATCCTATGGAACCCTGGGGTTTGCAGTTCCGGGAGGGGCCGGATGACCCTCCTTTTTTCTACTACTCAGATCCAGAAAATGAACCTCTATGTTGTTATATTCAAAATCAAATTGTATACTTGTCTTGATGGAGTTAATTAAACTATGACTATTTTAAATCACCATCTCTCCAAACATAAAATATATCATCCAGGTAGGAGGGCCAAAATATGGGTTTCCCATTATATTCAGTATTAGGAGAGGCTCCTTCAAAATACTCCACGTAAAGGGTCCTCAGCCACTCCCTTAAATTTCCAATAATACTTTTGTTCAAAGGTGAAATGATTTTTTGTTAATGCTATTTGTGCTGTTATGGGAGGGGTGTTCTTTGTCTTCTCTGCTGTCTAAAGTAAATTTTATAACGTTAAGGCTTCATCTTGGGGTATGTTAGTATACAGTGACCTCACGTGCAAAGTGCCAAATATGTCATTCTCCTTTACCATCATGGCATTATTTTATTTACGAAGTCTATAGAATCCCATATATAAGATAGGGGGTATGACAGGTTTCAAGAAGTAATCCACAAATTATAACGGTTCCAAAACTGAGCCACAGCCTGACACAATTGGTCCTCTGGGAAGGATATATTCCTTTTTGATTCTTCTTTTCTATGTTGTTCCAAAATGGGGAGGATGTCCCCTGTGGCAGGTGAGGAATGAGAGTTGACTTCGTATATCACGTCTGCAGGTGAAATTTTTCAGTAATATTTTTCAGTTTTCAGAAGTTTAATGCAACCATAGTGCAACTATGTGAGTGTAGATTTGCACTACAAAACCATGCTGTTATCTCTTAGCCATAATATACCCATGTGAGTCAAAGGAGAGAAGGTTCTTTAATCTTTGCAAACCTGTCCTTTCTCCTAGGATCGGATTCTTTGGAGAAGACTCAGAAGCGGCCAGAAGTCCTTAATGTGTAATATCTTTAATAATACACAATAATAATACATTGAATCAGGACAAGCTGTCTTTCTCCCAGGAGAAAAGACATCACGAGCGGGTTAGCCAACATATCCAAACTATAGATGTCAGCTAGGCTAAGTGAGTGACTCATTTCTGGTTACGGAATATGGAATATGTTCCCAGCCTGGGACCAGCGTAGGATCTTCCGAATTACATTCTTCTTCCTGCACTCTCCTGTTCTCAGAATCTCTCTTCAAAAAAGGGGCGAGATCTGGTGGCTGGCAGCTCTTTGGGAGAAGTCTGTACTATATTTCAAAGGGACAGAAGACCTGGTATGATGCCGAGAACTTCTGCTTGTCCAGAGATGCCCACTTGGCCTCCATCCTCAGTGACGAAGAACAGGTACTAGATTGTGCTTTCTTTCCCTTCTTCTTCCTCGAGATGAAACTGTTTCCTCTTCCTGCCCAACTCCCGTGCTTTCTACCTTCCTACACAAAGACTTCATGAGCTCTTGCATGTGCCTCTAGGACTGCTTCCTAATCACCCATCGTGAACCCTCCTTCGCAGGATTAATGCGGTGCTTCACAAACGGCATTTCAGACTCCTGTAGGATCCCGTGGAGCTCATTGGTTGACAGCGGGGGTGGGCAATTGTCAGAGGTAGGGGGCCCCATTAGCTCCCCAGGAGGTGCACTTTGGACGGTCCGTGCAGGGAGTGGGGTGGCTAATGCGATGATTTTGTAGTATTAACTTTGGACCCAAGGTGAAGTACAAAGAGGGTCCCATTATTGCGTCCATATCTGGAGCAAACAGAGTAACCGGGAGCTTGTATTTCCAAGCTTGGGGTCGTATATCTCGAACCAGTTCCATCGTTGCTGTTTGGGAGGCACCATCTCCCTTTTTTGTGGGTGGTGGGAGTTTACAACCTCTTCTATTTAATTTTTCTTGTTGTTTGATTGATTATTTTATTTCTATGCCACCTTTCTCCCAATATTGGACCCAAGGCAGCCTGCTATTTTGGGTTAACACAAATTTTAGGCTAAGACCCTGCGTTAGGAGAGGCCCATGTGTTAAGTAGCCCTACCTCCCAAGGCTATCACAAAATATCCCTCCGGGTGAGCAGTCCCGCCTCCTGCAAGACGGCCGTTTCCATGTTGCTGGAGACCGGGGAGATCAGTGGGACGCATCCAGCCATCTTCCTGTAGTTCGATGCACTGTAGAAGAGGCAAGTACTGGACTGCACCCGACTGAATCTGAGGGAGAAAGGGAAGATACATCTCTGAAGAGCTCAGCCAATGGCATTTATTTATTTATTTATTTATTTATTTATTTATTTATTTAACAAGCCCACGCATATTTGCATACGCACACACATATATATTTCAATGGCCTTCTTCAGAGGTGATACGCTATCTGGCCCAGGATAGTTGTGTGACTGAAAATCTCATTCCGTTCCACTCATCCCATTCCATTCCCTGGACTGACGATGAACCAAAAGGCCTGGGGAAACGGAAAGGTCTTTGCCGGCCGGCAGAAAGAGCAGAGAAAGAGCCGAGTGAGCTTCTCCCAGGAGGGAATTCCACAGCCTGGAAGCGGCCACTAAGCAGGTTCTTTCCTGTGTCCTTATCAAATGTGCCTCCTTAACTCCCTCTGCGGCCCGTGAGCAAAGGATTTTGTGGCAGCTTACTATAATAAAACACAAGAAAACACAACACCTTCGCAGAGCAGAGAACAACGGGAGCGGAGGATCCAACAAACAAAGACAGCATCAGAATCAACACAGATGTTGAAACTCACATTCAGGGCTCATCCCAAAGGGAAAACAGCCTCTGCAAATATCAGGCATTCCCAGTTCTTTGTGTTTCGATTTGCCTGCGTATTCCCAGGTTGGAATCCAAAATCTTTCTTGAAATATCCCAGGTTTCCCTCCCTTCCCCCCACGCCAATCACATATCACGTATTGACTCATGCAACATTTACTCATCTTCACTGAGATGTCTGTATTATTTTGGACCTACCGTCAAAGTGCTGAAGTACTTTAGCAATATTACTCTCGTTAAACGCTAGGATCAGGTTGTTTTGGTGGAGACTTTTCCTTGTTCCGTTCTTGATCTCTGCCGAATCTGTATCCTGGAAGCCGTAGCCATGTTCGCTAGCAGTGGCCATCTTGGCCAGTTCCTGGATAGTGCCCACAGACAGCCAAGCAGAGATAGGTTTCAGTTTGGAAAATGCCGGGTTAATTTAAGATGACCGAAAAGTAAGAATTTGAAAGCCCTCGGTAATTTCAGACCTTGCCAGGAAATACTTGGGGGTGAGTAAAATATCATCTGGATCTCCAAAATAAAATGGTTTTGTCCAGGAACAAAAGTAGGGACTTCCAAAGGCTTCCCCCCTCCCAATTTGGGGGACTCTAAGACTGATGTGTGGGTAGCCGGAGAGGAGATACCGTGCCGTGAGAGTTCGGCTTCTTTCTTCCAGAACTACATCAACTCTCAGCTCAAGCACTCTACCTGGATCGGCCTTTCGGACGAAGAGACGGAAGGTCGCTGGGAATGGACCGACGGCTCCAGCTTAACCACACAGTGAGTTTGCCAAGGCACGTCCGGGAGGTGGTGCTTCCAAACGCCTTTCCCCAAAATATCTTAGGCAGGCTGGCCGACACGTGTCTGTCTCCGGGTTTATCTGGGGGGAGAAGGGGACGGAGGACATTGCCCCCCAAGAAGAATTCTGCTCCCCCGATTGCAGAGGTCTTTCTAGCACTGCAGAGAGGAAGACGTGAAAATGGCTCACGCCCAGAACCGTCCTCTTTGCTGTGTTCTCATTACTGGAATGGCGCTCTTTTAAAACTTTGGCTGAGAGTTTCAACCTCTCAAGCACAGGGGCAGGCGAAGGTAGGTAGATGGGTGGGAATCCCGTTGGCGAGTTCTCAACCGCCGGAAACCCAGCGGCTTAACTGTTGAACGGTGAGGAAATCCGAGGGATTCAGTGGCTCTGCCTGAGTTGGCACCCGGAAGTAACCTCGCTGCGCTTTCGGTGCCATTTTCTGCCGGTCTTCTGCTTCTTTGGAGGCTCATCCAGAGGAAGGGCGTTGTCAGGAGAGCCAAACCACGGGGCTTTGTTCCACTTTGGGGTGGGAAAGCACCCAGTTTTTGATAGAAATATTTTGGTGGTGGGATTTGGGGGCTTGGGGATGTCCTGAGGGGCTGTGGGGCCCACAGAAAGAGGTGAGGGCCCCATTTGGCCCTTGGCCCTTCCCCGCCTCTACTTTACCAGACGTGTAACCTGAGCCTTGGCACGAGGGACGGTCTGTCAGGAAGTCCTCCTGCACCAACAGTACTGAATTGAACAAAAGTTCCTTTTTCTCCAGCTGCATGTTACCTCCCTGTAAGTTGAAGATGCTGTGGTTGAATCCTACTGGCAGTCCTAACTAAAGTAGACCCATATTACCAATGGGATTTACACAAGTGTTAACTTACCGTTCAACTATTGAGTTGATAGGTTGACTGCAGTAAATACAATCTGTAGTAAACGCATCATCTTGGATTACAAACAGGATTCGACTCTGTGTGTGTATTCATGCGTGTGTGGGTACATACTAGGGATAAAAAGGACATTTGCATATTTTCTTATCCTGAACAAGAAAGGATGTCTTGATGCTAAAACACTTTTAAGTTACCCTGTAGAAAAAATCTGGAATATGTAAAGCCCTGTAGGATCCCCAGTGCTCTTGTGAGAGAGAAGAGACCAGGGCTTTCTGCCCACCATTTTGTGTTTGCTGCTGTTTGTAAAAAGACTTTGGCCAGAAGGTTTTGTGGATGTAAATGACCACCTGTGGAAATTGTCTGACATTTTTGTCTGACATGGAATGTGCATTTTGTGAAAGCAATGTTGGGCATGTGGCCCCATTGTACATTCAGAGGTGCCTACAGATGTTCATGTACACTGTCATGTAACTGCAGATGTGCCTGTGGAAACACATGCACTTTGCAGTCTGTATTTGGTTGTGCAATACTGTCACTCAGAACAAGGGTCCTGTAGCACCGTCAGAGGTATATCTAGCATAAACAGTGCCTAGGGCAAGTGTGGAAGTTGTGCCACTTCCTCCTCGTCCTCCTCTACCACTTCTGGCACTGGTTATTTGTGCCCCCTGGCACCCAGGGCACATGCACTGCTTGCTCCACCCTAGATGCACCTCTGAGTACAATCAATGTGTAACTCACTGGTGGAGGTTTATCCTATATAACACTGAGGTAGGACCTCCACCACTGCTTTTCGTGTAGTCCATAGTGAAGTATTCGAAAGTCCCATTGTTCTTCCATCTGCAATCCAACTGGCACAACCTCTTCCTTCAAACGTCCTAGCTAAGGAAGGAGAAGACAATTGTGTGGGGTGCAGAGTCCACCCCCTCGCACCCCCCGCATGGGCTACATTCCCCACAGCAAATCTAAGTACGTCCATTTTCCCTTGCAGTCCCTCTCAAAATGGTGGCAGGTAGTTACACTAGATCGCTTCCTTTTGCCATTTTGAGAGGGATTGCTGAAGAAAATGGAGGTATTTCTAGGTAGTACAGGGTGCTGGGGTCCTTGTAGGCGTGGGATGTGGGTATTTCCACATATTTTTATTTTTGAGAATTTGAGTGGTTGAAAAAATGGGTTCCTTAGGCCTCATCCATTGTATGGGCAACGCTATGCCATCCCCTGGTCTAAAGATTCACAACCTCTCATTTTCCTTCTGCACTCCTTACGTTTAATGGGAAATCTTTCCCCCATAGGTACTGGTCCAGTGGTCATCCCACAATTTCAGTGGACTATGGAGAAGTGGAAAAAGATTGTACTTCCATGGAGCCTTCGTCCAGTGGACCAAACTGGAATGAAGCCAACTGCCACGAACTGAAGCGGTGGGTGTGTAAGGAGAGCCTTGAAGTTGAAAGACCGTGAAGCTGGCTTGATTCTTTTATCTGGAGCAACACTAGGAGATGAATTTCTCTTTTCATTTCAGTGTCAAACCCCATGAGAAGTCTACTCATCACAAAATAAACAAGGATATACTATTGGCTGCAGGCTCACTTCCTTCACTTTGAAAGCAAGGGTGTTGGGCTGGGTCAATGTGGATCTTTCTCAGGCTTTTGCCTCTGATTAAAAAAAAAAAAGATTGAAATGGTATAGAAAAACAAGAAATACCCCACATCTTCTTTCCTCCCACAGAGTTAATGGACTACAAACTACTATTGCATCTTAAATTTCAGTTTGCAGCAATTGAAGTAAGCAGAAGAAAAAGGGGGAAAGTGAGAGAAGGAGAAAGAAACTGGGACATTTAGAAAGCAGCTAGGAAATTCAGTGGGCTAAGGATTAACTGGGACAGTTGGAGCATCTTAAAATTATCAAAAAATGTAAAATCATCAAATTAAAACATTATCAATTTTTAAAAATCTTTCAAATACCCAAAAAGGAGAGTGTAAGGTCCAACATATTCTTCCTTAGCCTTGTTCTACAAATGGTGGAGGAAGCAACAAGGGGATTTGGGTTTGATCTCAAGCAACAGAAAAGAATTGGTGAAATGGGGTGGAAATAGTGGGGTCCTTGGGTGGGACCCATCATCTCCTCTTTGGAGTTGTTATACAGAGAGAAGAGGAAGCCAAACATAGGCCATTTCTGCCCTACACTGTGATAGTGCTATTATTCCACTGTCAGCATCCTGCGGAATTCTGGGGTTTGCAGTTTTCTGAGGCCAAAGAGCTCTCTGGCTGAGAATTCTAAAGGCTCCCCCCTAAACTGCAAACCCCAGGATTCCACAGGATGTTGAAAGTGGAAAAATAGCACTATCACAGTGTAGTGTGAAAAGGCTCATAGTCAGGCACACACTCTGGGAAAGAGGGCAGCTAATACCTCAGAGGAGAGGAATTAAATTCAAAATGACCTTGCCAAATTGGACAGTTGGGCCAAAACTAACAAAATGAATTTCAACTGGAACACAGGAAAGGGCTACATCTAGGCAGGGAAAACAAAATGCACAAATATAGGACGGGGAACATCTGACCTGAAAGTAGTACATGTGAAAAGAAGCTAGGAGTCTTAGCAGATCATGAGTAAACCTGAGTCAAAAAATGTGATGCAGCAGCCCAAAAAGCCAAGGCAATTCTGAGCTACATTAGTGGGATTATGGTGTCTAGGCGAAGGAAAGTAATAGTCCCACTCTGTTCTGTTTTGGCCATACCTTATCTGGAATCTTGCAGCCAGTTCTGGTCACCACAGTTCAAGAAGGATATTGAAAAGCCGACACTTGTCCAAAGAAGGGCAGAGAAGATGACCAGAGGTCTAAAAACCAAGCCTTGTGAGAAACAACTTAGGGAGCTGAGTATGTTTAGCTTGGGAAAAAGAAGATTGGAAGGTGACATGACAGAGCCATGTAATGTAGGGTTGCAGAAAAAGGGATTTCTGTTCATTTCAATAAAGTTTGTGCAGGAACTTCTTGACAGACTGTCCCTTATGTGAAGGCTCAGGTTATGTGTCTAGTAAAGGATGCCATGTAGAAAATGGAGCCAACTTGTTTTCTCTTGCTCTAAAGGCTGGAACATGAGCAAGTTGGTTCAAATTACAAGAAAGAGATTCTACTTAAACTTCTGAGAATTTTTTTTTCTTTTTTCTTTTCTTTTCTCTTTGGCCATTTCCGCACCGGGCTTTTAAAATGGTGCAGAGCGACCTCCGACGGAGGTCTTCTGCACCGTAGAATGGACTGGGTCGGACTACTTTTTGTAGTTCTGCACCTCAGTCCGGTTCTGCGCGACCGGAACTGGTTGCTCAGCATGCTTTTTAAAAACCTCTTTTTAGAGGTTTTTAAAAAGCACAGAGCGCGCGACTCCGTCTCGCTCCGTCGCCGCGCTCCGGAGCAGATTTGCAGGTGCTCGCAAGTGCGTGCTTGCAGATCTTCCGGGGGCGGGCTTTCAGCTGGCGAGCTTCTCCGGTAGGTGGAGAGCCTCCACCAACCGGAAGCCGCCATTTTGGATGCCAAAGCAGTGTGGAGGGACGAGCTCGCACTGCTCCTCGTCCCGACAGACTCGCACGGATGCTGAAGAAATCCGGTGAGTTCCGTTTTGGCGCGGCTCACCCCTCACGTCTGGAAAGGGCCTTTCTTTCTTTCTTTTTTACCGCAAGAGTTGTTTGACAGTGGAATAGATTACCTTAAAGAAGAATGGACTTCCATTTTTGGAGGCCTTGCAGAGGTTGGATGGGAGTCTTTCAGGAGTGCTTTGATTGTATCTTCCTGCATGGCAGAATGGGGTAGGATTGGATGACCCTGGGGGTCCCTTCCAACTCTAGGATTCTGGGATTCCTGGCTATTAACACACCTGGGCCCCCTGCCTCTAATACCCATAGTGAGATAGAAGACTTTTGCCAGTTCATGGATGGACTCATCCTCTGAGAGTCTATCTAGATTGTTTTCACCAGTGATGTTCCCAATCTTTATCATGCGGTTGGCTATGACAGACTAAGACATAGGCTCAGGATGGGAACTGGACCGCTTGCAGACTACTTGTGGTCCATGGGGTTTTCTGAACCTTCCCCTAAGGAGCCTGAATCCAGACCCCTCCAAAGGTCGAGATGGTGCCTAGGAGCTGCCTCGTGTAAATCTCCACATGTGGAGTTACACACTTCTGTGCTCTGCAGCCCTTGTGTTGAATGGCAATACTGCACAACTAAGTGCAGACCTGGATGTGCAGCTAAACGCACAACAGAATAAGGATGTGCCTCTTTCTGTGCATTTGCAATTGCACCACATGGGAAACTCTGCTTCCCACAGTTTGAACTGAGTGGGGACATTTCATATCAGAGAAAAAGGTCCAACTGCTTCTGCAGAGGAACTTATGCCTACGTAATACATTAACAGCACTCTTGCCAAAACGGTCAAGCATTTTTTTCTTCCCAATTTTCAACTGAAAAAGGCATGAAAATGTCAGCCCATGATTTCCTGAAAGACTTTGGGACAGGTAAACAGCGGGCAGGTTCGTGCAGAAACTTTTCAGGAACATTTGATTTATCCCAGAGTGAGGAAAAAGTGGCAGGATTTTTTTTTTCCTCCTCACAGGCAAGGTTTTCATATTTGAAGGTTTGCATGAGGTAGTTGGAGAAGGAGCAGGGCAGGAAACACAAAGTGTCTGCAGGTTGTTGTTCTGCTTCAAAGCCCTGTCTTGGGCCATTTCCGCACTAGAGTGTTATAGCGCTATGATTCCACTTTCAACATCCTATGGAATCCTGGGGTTTGCAGTTTCGGGAGGGGCCGGCCGGCCCCTCCCGAAACTGCAAACCCCAGGATTCCATAGGATGTTGAAAGTGGAATCATAGCGCTATAACACTCTAGTGCGGAAATGGCTTTGGTCAGGGAATGTCCTGAGGGGGAAATGGCAACCCATCACCCAGGGTGGAGATGACCACAACACAGAACAATTGTACGCAAGGCTTTTCCTTCACCATCTTCCTGCCTCATTTGCAGAATTTAGTGGAGGTTGCAGATGACAGTGAGAAGCAGTCCTGTGCAGTGGTTTGAGCGTTGGACTTGCACTCCAGGAGAGCAGGGCCCAAATCCTCACTCAGCTATGGAAACCACCTGGGTGTCAGAGTCCAGCTCCCTGCCTGTGCCTCTCTGCCTGCAAGGGAAGGGAGGCCGGAGTACTTCCCCAAGAGGAGAAGGCGGTGGGGGGTGTCCAATGTAATCAAACTAGTGGAAACGCTGAGCCGAGCCAAGTAAAGGTCAAATCCAAAGGGTCCAGCAGTAGCTGAGCTTGGAGGGTGGGAAAGGGGGGTGGGAGAGAGAGGGGCTATGGACGAGGAGTGTGGCCACTGTGTGTGAGGGTATGGCTGTGGCGTGTGGAGGTGTGGCTGCGGTGCATGGGGGCATGGCCAGGGCATGCAAGGGCACGACTACAGGCCAGGATGCCTCAAAAACATTGCCGCCCCGGGCCAACCACCCCTCCGCTCGCCCCCGTCCCTATGCGACTGAAGTCCAGAAAGCCGAAGTCTGTCCAAAGGGGTTGAGGAAGCCAGAACACAAGAGTTGAGAGAGCTTGTGTAGTGATTTGCTACAAGCATATGGAAAGCCACACCAACGGACTTAAATAGCTGATGAAAACAAGTGTTACTTACCACTGTTTTCTTAATCTTGCCAAAATGGTTTCCCTCTGAGCTGCTCGTTTCTGTCTCCTCCGTGATTGGGAGCTGGGGGGCAAAGGTGAAGCTAATTCCTCTAAATCATTGCTGGTTCCTTCTCCCTCCGGGGCTGGCTGCAAGAACTCTACCTCCGCTTGTCTTTCAGCTGATAGGGGTGTTTGCAAGCTAGTTTAGTCTGTCACTGGCTCTGTTCCTGGCATAATCAATGGCTCATCAAACTCTGAGCCATCATCTATCACACTGAGTGACCCTGGCAAGTCACACTCTCTCAACATCAGAGGAAGGCAATGGTGGCAAACCTCTTTGGATAAATCCTGAGAGGCAGCATGGTATAGTGCTCTGAGCACTGCACTAGGACTCCAGGAGGCCAGGCTTTAAATCCTCACTCAGCCATGGAAACCCACCAGGTGTCCTCAGTCAGAACACACTCTCTCGGCCTCAGAAGAAGGCGATGGCAATTCTCTTCTGAAGAATCCTTTCCAAGGGAAACCCTAATGTATGATCATCATGCATTGGAGTGAATTTGAAGGCACATTAATAGCAGAATTAACTATTTTGCTGGCACCAGTGGGGTCTAGTGGTTTGAATGTTGGACTTCTGGGAAAGAAGGGTTCAAATTCCTACCCAGTCATGGAAACTGTGTTTATTAAAACAGCGATAGGCCCTCCTTAGGGTTGCCATCAGTCTGAAATGACTCAAAGGCACACAACAACAACAGGACACCAACAGAATTATTATGGACCTGTGGAAGGCTATGAGCATCTTAGTTGGGGAAAGATGCTGGAAAGATCTGAGGAGATGCCCAAACAGGCAGTGGGACATGGGGTTCCCACCCTCAGTACGGAGGAAGCAAAGTGCTTAAATATTGTAATAGCAGTTGCTGCTGCTATTGCTGTTATTATTATAAATTATTAAAAGAAACGAGATTTAAAGTGCTTAAACTCAACCCCCACTGCCCCATTGTGGTTTACTGGGACAATAATAATCTGTAGCTATGGTCGTGGTGAGCTATGGCTCCAGAGATGTTCATTTCGGTGAAGGTAGGGGGTGAAGACAGTATAGTGGACAGGCTTGATTGTAGCATTGGTGGAGGAGGCCAGGGTGGCCAGAAGATGAAGGAGGGAGGGCTGAGGCTGGAATGACCTACAGGTTCTCAAGGAGCTGAGATGTAAACCCAAAGGATGCACACCAGCATTTCAGTTTCTTTCGAGGCACTCTCCCTAATTTTCATGGCAGATGAAGGAGGACCTCATTTTCCTTTCTGCATCTAGAGCTTGCTGGATCATCAGATCCGAATCTCAACTTCTTCAGATTACTGGCATTTGTACTGGCAGAGTGCAATGGCTTAGGGCTGTACTTGTAACTACTGGAGTAGCCAGCGTGGTGTAGTTGTTTGAGGGTTGGACTACAACCCTGGAGATGAGGGTTTGTTTCCCCGTTCAGCTATGGAGACCTATTGGGTGACCCTGGACACATCACACACCCAGCCCCAGAAAACCCCATGTTAGGTTCACCTTAGAGGTGCCAGAAGTTGGAAATTACTGGAAGGCATGCAACAGCAACACAGAAACCCATTGTGTGACCTTGGGCAAGTCACACTTGGCCTGAAAGGAAAGCAATAGTATATCTCCCCTGAAATCTTGCCAAAAAACCCCATGATAAATTCACTTTAGTGTCTCCATAAGTCAGACATGACTTGAAGGCCCATAATGACAACAATCAGACAACAGCATCCTTCACCCATAACCCTTCCTTGTTTTTCTATTCCACTTTCATCCTTTCTCTTACCACAGAAGACCCACTATCAAGGAAAAGGCCATGAAAGGCCCATATTGACCCAACTCTCCCCCTTGGTCCCAAAGTATTGAAGGAATGGAGCCTGCATCTGATAGTACATCCTTGTTTATTCTGTGATGAGTAGATTTCCCATGGGGTTTGACACTGAAATGAAAAAAAAATCCTCCTCCTAGTGTTGCTCCAGATAAAAGGGTCAGGTCAGCTTCATGGTCCTCCAACTTCAAGGCTCTCCTTACACACCCATTGCTTCAGTTTGTGGCAGTTGGCTTCATTCCAGTTGGGCCCATTAGATGAAGGCTCCATAGAAGTACAATCTTTCTCTTCTTGACCAGAGCCCTCTGAGAAGGTGGGATGGCCACTGGACCAGTATCTATGGGGAAGAAGTTTCCCATTACACATAAGGAAGTGTGGGAGTGCAGGAGGAAAATGAGAGGCTGTGAATCTTTAGACCAGGGGTTGTCATACTGCAGCCCGTGGGGTGGATGAAGCTGTAGGACTCCACTTTTTGAACGTCTCAAAAATCTTCAAAAATTGGCAGATTTTTGAGCATTTTCTGCCCCAAAATCACATAAAAAGAACTGCAGATGTGTGAAAATATGTGACTCCATCACCCTGTACTACTTCCATTTTCTTCTGCAGTCCCTCTCAAAATGGCAACAGGAGGTGACGCAGTGTCCCTTCCTGCCACCATTTTGGGAGTGAATGCAAAGGCAAATAGATGTATTTAGACTTGCTGTGGGAAATGCAGTCCCTGAGGAGGTCTGCATTGGGGGAATTGGCCCTTTGACCCCACACAGATGCCTGATCCTGCCTTAGATAGGAAGTTTAAAATGGGGGAAGGCTGTGCCAGTTGGACTTTAGGTGGAAGAACAATGGGACTTTTGATTACTTCACTACGGACTGCCCCAAAAACAGTGGTGGAGATCCTACCTCAGTGTTGTGTACGATAAATCTCCACCAGCAGAGTCACACACTGATTGTGATACAGAACCTCTGTACTGAATGGTGATGTTGCACAACCAAACGCAGAACTGAAAGTGCATGTGTTGCCACAGGCACATCAGCAGCCACATGTGAGTGTACATGAACATTTTATGCATCCATGAAAGCATGATGGTGACACATGCCCAACACTGCTTCTGCAAAGCGCATGGTTTATGCCAGACAAAAACATCAGACAATTTCCATAGTGGAACTTATGAATCCACAAGACACCAATGGGATTCTGGACAATGTCTTTTTGCAAACAGCAGCAAACACAAAATGGTGGACAGAAAGCCCTGTTCTTTTCTCTCTCACAAGAGCACTGGGAATCCTACAGGGCTTTACATATTCCAGATTTTTTTCTACAGGGTAACTTAAAAGTGTTTTAGCATCAAGACATCCTTTCTTGTTCAGGATAAGAAAATATGCAAATGTCCTTTTTATCCCTAGTATGTACCCACACATGCATGAATACACACACAGAGTCGAATCCCGTTTGTAATCCAAGATGCTGCCTTTACTACAGACTGTATTTACTGCAGTCGACCCATCAACTCAATAGTTGAACGGTAAGTTAACACTTGTGTAAATCCCATTGGTAATATGGGTCTACTTTAGTTAGGACTGCCAGTAGGATTCAACCACAGCATCTTCAGCTTACGGGGAGGTAACATGCAGCTGGAGAAAAAGGAACTTTTGTTCAATTCAGTACTGTTGGTGCAGGAGGACTTCCTGACAGACCGTCCCTCGTGCCAAGGCTCAGGTTACACGTCTGGTAAAGTAGAGGCGGGGAAGGGCCAAGGGCCAAATGGGGCCCTCACCTCTTTCTGTGGGCCCCACAGCCCCTCAGGACATCCCCAAGCCCCCAAATCCCACCACCAAGATATTTCTATCAAAAACTGGGTGCTTTCCCACCCCAAAGTGGAACAAAGCCCCGTGGTTTGGCTCTCCTGACAACGCCCTTCCTCTGGAGGAGCCTCCAAAGAAGCAGAAGACCGGCAGAAAATGGCACCGAAAGCGCAGCGAGGTTACTTCCGGGTGCCAACTCAGGCAGAGCCACTGAATCCCTCGGATTTCCTCACCATTCAACAGTTAAGCCCCTGGGTTTCCGGCGGTTGAGAACTCGCCAACGGGATTCCCACCCGTCTACCTACCTTCGCCTGCCCCTGTGCTTGAGAGGTAGAAACTCTCAACCAAAGTTTTAAAAGACCGCCATTCCAGTAATGAGAACACAGCAAAGAGGACGGTTCTGGGTGTGAGCCATTTTCACGTGCTAGAAAGACCTCTGCAATCGGGGGAGCAGAATTCTTCTTGGGGGGCAATGTCCTCCGTCCCCTTCTCCCCCAGCTAAACCCGGAGACAGACACGTGTCGGCCAGCCTGCCTAAGATATTTTGGGGAAAGGCGTTTGGAAGCATCACCTCCCGGACGTGCCTTGGCAAACTCACTGTGTGGTTAAGCTGGAGCCGTCGGTCCATTCCCAGCGACCTTCCGTCTCTTCGTCCGAAAGGCCGATCCAGGTAGAGTGCTTGAGCTGAGAGTTGATGTAGTTCTGGAAGAAAGAAGCCGAACTCTCACGGCACGGTATCTCCTCTCCGGCTACCCACACATCAGTCTTAGAGTCCCCCAAATTGGGAGGGGGGAAGCCTTTGGAAGTCCCTACTTTTGTTCCTGGACAAAACCATTTTATTTTGGAGATCCAGATGATATTTTACTCACCCCCAAGTATTTCCTGGCAAGTTCTGAAATTACCGAGGACTTTGAAATTCTTACTTTTCGGTCAGCTTAAATTAACCCGGCATTTTCCAAACTGAAACCTATCTCTGCTTGGCTGTCTGTGGGCACTATCCAGGAACTGGCCAAGGTGGCCACTGCTAGCGAACACGGCTACGGCTTCCAGGAAAGAGATTCGGCAGAGATCAAGAACGGAACAAGGAAAAGTCTCCACCAAAACAACCTGATCCTAGCGTTTAACGAGAGTAATATTGCTAAAGTACTTCAGCACTTTGACGATAGGTCCAAAATAATAAAGACATCTAGTGAAAATGAGTAAAAACCCATTTCTGAAACATTGCGTGAGTCAATAGGTGATCTGTGATCGGCGTGGGGGGAAGGGAGGGAAACCTGGGATATTTCAAGAAAGAGCTTGGATTCCAACCTGGGAATACGCAGGTAAATCAGAACACAAAGAACTGGGAATGCCTGATATTTGCAGATGCTCTTTTCCCTTTGGGATGAGCCCTGAATGTGAGTTTCAACATCTGTGTTGATTCTGATGCTGTCTTTGTTTGTTGGATCCTCCGCTCCCGTTGTTCTCTGCTCTCCGAAGGTGTTGTGTTTTCTTGTGTTTTATTATAGCAAGCTGCCGCAAAATCCTTTGCTCACGGGCCGCAGAGGGAGTTAAAGGAGGCACATTTGATAATGACACAGGAAAGAGCCTGCTTAGTGGCCGCTTCCAGGCTGTGGAATTCCCTCCTGGGAGAAGCTCACTCGGCTCTTTCTCTGCTCTTTCTGCCGACCGGCAAAGACCTTTCCGTTTCCCCAGGCCTTTTGGTTCATCGTCAGTCCAGGGAATGGAATGAGACGAGTGGAACGGAAAGAGATTTTCAGTCACACAACTATCCTGGGCCAGATAGCGTGTCACCTCTGAAGAAGGCCATTGAAATATATATGTGTGTACGTATGCAAATATGCGTGGGCTTGTTAAATAAATAAATAAAAATAAATAAATGCCATTGACTGAGCTCTTCAGAGATGTATCTTCCCTTTCTCCCTCAGATTCAGTCGGGTGCAGTCCAGTACTTGCCTCTTCTACAGTGCATCGAACTACAGGAAGATGGCTGGATGCGTCCCACTGATCTCCCCGGTCTCCAGCAACATGGAAACGGCCATCTTGCAGGAGGCGGGACTGCTCACTCGGAGGGATATTTTGTGATAGCCTTGGGAGGTAGGGCTACTTAACACATGGGCCTCTCCTAACGCAGGGTCTTAGCCTAAAATTTGTGTTAACCCAAAACAGCAAGCTGCCTTGGGTCCAATATTGGGAGAAAGGTGGCATAGAAATAAAATAATCAATCAAACAACAAGAAAAATTAAATAGAAGAGGTTGTAAACTCCCACCACCCACAAAAAAGGGAGATGGTACCTCCCAAACAGCAACGATGGAACTGGTTGGAGATATACGACCCCAAGCTTGGAAATACAAGCTCCCGGTTACTCTGTTTGCTCCAGATATGGACACAATAATGGGACCCTCTTTGTACTTCACCTTGGGTCCAAAGTTAACACTACAAAATCATCGCATTAGCCACCCCACTCCCTGCACGGACCGTCCAAAGTGCACCTCCCGGGGAGCTAATGGGGCCCCCTACCTCTGACAATTGCCCACCCCCGCTGTCAACCAATGAGCTCCATGGGATCCTACAGGAGTCTGAAATGCCGTTTGTGAAGCACCGCATTAATCCTGCGAAGGAGGGTTCACGATGGGTGATTAGGAAGCAGTCCTAGAGGCACATGCAAGAGCTCATGAAGTCTTTGTGTAGGAGGGTAGAAAGCACGGGATTTGGGCAGGAAGAGGAAACAGTTTCATCTCGAGGAAGAAGCAGGGAAAGAAAGCACAATCTAGTACCTGTTCTTCGTCACTGAGGATGGAGGCCAAGTGGGCATCTCTGGACAAGCAGAAGTTCTCGGCATCATACCAGGTCTTCTGTCCCTTTGAAATATAGTAGAGACTTCTCCCAAAGAGCTGCCAGCCACCAGATCTCGCCCCTTTTTTGAAGAGAGATTCTGAGAACAGGAGAGTGCAGGAAGAAGAATGTAATTCGGAAGATCCTACGCTGGTCCCAGGCTGGGAACATATTCCATATTCCGTAACCAGAAATGAGTCACTTACTTAGCCTAGCTGACAACTATAGTTTGGATATGTTGGCTAACCCGCTCCTGATGTCTTTTCTCCTGGGAGAAAGACAGCTTGTCCTGATTCAATGTATTATTATTGTGTATTATTAAAGATATTACACATTAAGGACTTCTGGCCGCTTCTGAGTCTTCTCCAAAGAATCCGATCCTAGGAGAAAGGACAGGTTTCCAAAGATTCCAAAGATGGGTAGGTTATGGCTGAGAGACAACAGCATGCTTTTGTAGTGTTAATCTATACTCACATAGTTATACAGTGGTTGCATTAAACTTCTGAATATTGACATGGTGCAACCAATGGGGTTTCTGCCACTGTGCTTGCCTCTTGTCCCATTGGGCAACTGGGAAAGCATAGGGACTGCACCACTCCAGGGAATCAAGTGCGCCATTAATGAAGAGTTATGCTCTGTCCAAGAATGCGCAACTGCATGCCTGGATTCCAGAATCCAGAACTGATTCAGCAGATTTATTCTATGTAGTTGGGACTAACCAACAGAATTCCAGCTGTGCAGTTGTGCATTCTTGGGCAAGGCATAACTCTTCATTAATGGTGAATGGAGGTTCAGTAGGCTGACAAATCCCATTGACTCAGTGGTTCTTCTCTAGCTTGGATTAACAATAGGATTTTGGCCCATGTGAAATGGTTATGTTTGTGGAACTCGACTCGTACAACCATGAACCAAATATATCCACTTTATCATTACCCAAAAAATACAACCGCATGAGTACATGTGGTTGACACAAGTGTAAGACACCAACAAAGCCAGTGTGATGTTACCGCTGTTTCTAGCGCGAGCTTGTGGAATATTAAGATATCATTTGATATCAATAATTTTGCCTTCTCTACCCATTCCTCTCCACGTGCTCGAGAGGCCCCCGGACAAGCACGCAGACAGACGCGGCCAACAATAGCCGAACCATTCACATCCCAATCCAGGCAGGCGAGTCATTGCCGAATGCAGCTTCAGGAAACCTCACGGCAAGTGCCACGTTATGTATACACGTTACTTACAAAAGATCCCCTGCCCCGCGCAGGCAGCTTGATGGGCGGACTATACAACGCTCAAGCACTCCACGTTTGCATACTGGCTACTCTGTTGACAACTCTTTCATAATTCAATCATCTAAAGTATTGACCTTTCGGAGGCTTTGTCTCCAGCCCGAAACTCATTGTTATCCCCAAGTACAGACTAGCCTGCGGCCACAATTTTCGCTATGAGAACCCCTGACTCTGAGCGTCTCATTGGATTGCTCGTGACTTGCCTCCCGACTTGCCATCTCTCCGTTTGACCAGCCTCCCCTCAGCCCCACGTGCTGAGAATCCACGCTCCCCAGCTTCTTTGCTTTTACCGGGCTTCAGGACAGGTATAGTATTTCCCATACCAAACCTCCTCTCAAAATCCCTCTATCCAGTTCCTACCTTTTGTTTCTATAGTTCCTTGTGTGAGTGTGTTGCATACACGTGTTTGACTGTATTTCAATAAAACAATTATTATTATTAACTTCTGCCTTATCGTTGACTCGGCCTGACCCCGTAGACATAGGATTCAAGATCTCACTACGTTACCCTGCCTCTCGCATTGCTAACTAGTGCTTTTTGCTAATTCCCTCCCCATTATTGTGAGCACGTTTAGGTGTCCCTCCCGGGACCCCCAGAAATCAGGGTAACAGTGATGTCATGGTTTGGATGTTGAACCAGGACACTGGAGGACAGGATCTGAATCCTTGCTTAGCCATGGAAAAACCCTGGTGATCCTGGGCAAATCACACTCTCTCAGCCTCAGAGGAAGGCAATGGCAAAGCCCCTCTGAACAAATCTGGAAAGGAAAACCCCATGATGGGTTCATAAGTCAGAAATGACTCAAAGGTACACAACCACAACAAGATCGCAACAGAATAATTATGCACGTGTGGAAGGCTATGGGCATCTTAGTTGAGGAGAGATGCTGGAAGGATCTAAGGACTCTAGGAGGTGGCCTAGCAGACAGTGGGACATGTGAATTCCACCATGAGTGCAGAGAAACCAAGATGCTTAAATATTGTAATTGTTGTTTTTGTTGAAATATTATTATTTCTCTTTATTAAATCCGGTAAAGATTTAAAATGCTTAAATCCAAATATTTCTCTGAAACAGAAAAGAGCCATTGACTCAATGGGCCTTATGAAAGTGTTGTCCCTTCAGCCTCTCTACTCTGTTTGGAACTAGATTTGGCCCAAACCATTCACAGAATGGGATTAGATCAATTGCTGCTGGCAATATCTGCTCACCTCTGCCTTCTGTGGCACCCCATGATCAGTGGCAGCAGGTGGCTTCCATGTTATGAGGCAGTGAATCTGTTCCCTGTTATAGTCTGAACTTTGAAGGAGCTGTCAAAGATGCTGGACACTATCCCCCTCCCTTCCCCACAAGCAAATAACTCCACAATCAGATTAAAACCCAGAATGGATTGAGAAAAGCCACCAATCCTACACACTGTATTAGAAATACTAATTGCATGTAATTCTAAGGCCATTTCCACATGAGACTGTTATAGCGCTATGATTCCACTTTCAACATCCTATGGAATCCTGGGGTTTGCAGTTTTAAAACTGCAAACCCCAGGATTCCATAGGATGTTGAAAGTGGAATCATAGCGTTATAACAGTCTCGTGCAGAAATGGCCTAAGTCTGTATTAGGAATACTTACGGTACTTTGCTTTCCGCTCATTGTAGACCCTTTGTGCCTCGTCTATGTGGTCTGGCAACTTCACTACTTCATCTGCTACCTTCATGGCTAAAAAACAAGACTATTGTCAGCGGAAGGGTTTTCACCTCCTATTTGCCTTCTCCATGCATTCCTGTGCTTAAATATTTAGATCCAAATTATCCTGTCTCCCAAAAGCAAGACACAAACCCAGAATTTAAACCAACCCCCCGCAAAAAGCTAGAACTATCAGAAAGATGTGCATTCTCTTCCAAGCTCTGTTCTTTCATGGAAAGGAGAGGGGACAGAAGAAACTCAGAATGTGTCTACACTGGACAGTCATAGGAGTCTTATTCCATATTAACTACCCCCTTTATTATAAATATCCCCTTCTTGGGTAAGTGTTTGCATGGGTGCTGGTTGGGCAACTTCAAGTATTCTCGGAGGAGACAGATTCTCTGGACCTGGTTTCAGACCAGGGTATGGCACCAAGACTGCCTTGTTTGCACTGATTGGCAACCTGCAGCTGTTGTTATTTGTGTGTCTTCAATTGATTTATGGCTTAGGGAAACCCAAAGGCGAACTTATTACAGGGTTTCCTTGGCAAGGTTTATTCAGAGGAGATCTGCGGTTCTCTTCCTCTGAGGTGGAGGGATGATGACTTTTCCAAAGTCACGGTGTGGGCTTTCATGGCAGCAGTGGAGCCTGGACTGTGTGGAGGGGGGTGCAGGAGGAAGTGTGGTCATGGTGCACGGGGCATGGCTGTGCTGCGTGGGGGAGTGGCTATGAGCCGGGACACCCCAAAAACATTGCTGCTGGGGGAAAACTGCTCCCATCACTCCCCATCGTTATGCGACTGTTTCATGGAGAAGCAGAGACATGAATCCTAGTCTCTTGGAGTCCTAGGCCACTTCTGCCCTACATTGTTATAATGCTATTATTCCACTTTCAACCTCCTGTGGAATTCTGGGGTTTGTAGTTTACTGAGGCCAAAGAGCTCTCTGGCTGAGATTTCTAAAGGCCCCTCCCTCAACTGCAAACCCCAGGATTCCACAGAAAGATGAAAATGGAACAATAGCACTATAACAGTGGAAACGGCCCTAGTTCAACATCCAAATCACTGCACCATGCTGGTTCTGACTGGCAACCTACTACAGAGGAAAGACAGGCAAGTGCTACCCTATTGACCCTCCTGCCTCTCTGAACCGTTTTTGACTCCATTGACAATGGTATCCTACTAGACCAATTCTGTGGGAAGGGAGTGGAGGAACCAGTCTTAGGCTGGTTCTACTCCTGTCAGTGGGGCCAGTCCCAGAGAAGCAGAGCTGGGAGATTCCTGTTCTGCCCCATGGCTATTAAACTGTGAGGTGCTCCATATTATGCCCTATTTTATCTCCTCCTCAGAACTCTACTACCTGATCATCTGCTTTCTCTAGGCTGTGAAGGAGGAGCTGGGCCAGCCTGGTGAAGGCAACCAACCATGGCTCAGGGAATGCTGGGAAGGGGAGAACGGTGCAGGGAGGAAATGTTACAAAACTGAGGCTTGTTTCAATCAGAAGGCAGAAAGGGAAAAAGTGGTACAGAGATGGGGAACAGAGAGATAGGAACAGGTAGAATAGAGGCAGGAGAGTCAGACAGAGGAAAGGACTGACTATGGTTTTGGAGAACAATGAACGACTCAGTTCAAGGGCTAACACATTATTTTCTGTGTCTTAGGCCATTTCCACACTAGGCTGTTATAGTGCTATTATTCCACATTCAACATCCTATGGAATCCAGGGGTTTGCACTTTAGGGAGCCTCAAAGGCCTCCCTAAACTGCAAACCCCAGGATTTCACATGATGTTGAAAGTGGAATAATTGCACTATAACGGCCTAGTGTGGAAATGGTATTAAACTTCCACTTGCCGTTTGTTTAAGCTGTCTCTGTCAAGCCTGAGAAAAGGTCAGGTCATGCTAACCATGAGCCCACAAAACAACGCAGCCACTGGCCCACAGTAGGGGGTCCCCTTGAAGCCTAAGTCCCCAATCCAGGAAGGGATTAAGAAGGGAAAAGGGCAAGGAGGGTGACAGGAGCCAAGGGTGGGAACTGCGAGGCCAGCCTGGCAAGGATATCTCTCACACACACCTTGTAAGAGAACCTGGGTGTTTTAAAAATCTGTCCAGACAGAACTTTTTTCTCTGAAAAAGAGGACATGTCTGGGAAAAGGAAGAGATATGGTAACCCTTGTTGTAGTGCTGTACTGCTTCTCTGCTCTTAAACAAACGTTTTAGTTGGCTTTTATTGTATAGCTAGTTCGATATTGTTTTAATCTGGTTTTACTTGTATCTCTTTTTGTTCTGTAGGATGCCCTGAGTCCCACTCTTGGAGAAAACGGAAATTATAAATCCAGTGATTGATCGAATGACAGCATTCCCACAGATGCCTTAACCAAGGTGCCAGCTTAAAGGGTTTTCCATTCTGCTATCAAAGCCCCCTTTTTCTTCTGTTTTGCTTTTCATGGTGGTTGTGTCTATATGTGCATATTTGACTGGAAACCAGCCTTTCTGTTTCCTCTTACTTACGGTTTTCAAAATTGAGCTTAGGGCTCCGGAGACCTGTAGCCATTGTGGACCTCAGCTTTCTCATAGGCTCATCCAGAGGGTGTTTCTTTTGGGAAACCAATGCAGTATCTAGAGTTATTAAGAAAGAACAAGTGCAGAAGATTCCCATCTGCCTTCAGCTAAGCCATCTCTACATAACTGAGTACTTGCTCTTACAAACCCCCAGCCTCCCCCCAATACACACACACAGCAAATACACGGCACATGCGTAAACCTGGAGGGGAATTGCATTGGGTCTGATGACCAGTTTTGTGCACTAGGGCTCTCAGAGAGGGGTCTAAGAAACTGTCAGAAATGCCCCCCCCCAAAAAAAAACCCAATTAAAATGGAAATGAATAGAAGCATGGGCCAAGATCTTGTAGCAGAGACATACCACAATGTCATGGCAATGCTGCGTCTCCTGATTTTACCCAATCCCCAAAAAACACCTTAAAATCCAAACAACCACACCAAGGGACGGCATTCTGCAGTGCAGGCAAATGGGGTGCAGAAGGATGAGGCATCCAGCCCCCTCCCACCAGGAGTCAGAGGTGAGCTGAGCAGAAGGAGGGGCCCCTGTGACTCCTGTCACAACTCTTCAGTGATTTGGCAATCACTGGTGGTGGTGGTGGTGGGCTGGTTGCTCATCCTTCAGCATGCCACTTGCAGGGCTGCAGAGCTCCATCATTTCCTGTGGCCGGCTGCATTTTACGGTGGGCTTGGAGGGGATTTATGACCATGGCAATGGTACCATAATTGTAAATGTGAATAGGAAACAATGGCAAGGTTCTTAAATCCAAATGAAGGCCTCGTAACTGACTAATGGGGTGCCGTCTGTACCTTTCGTTTTGAAAAAGAGTCCTAAAAAGTATTGGGGGGGGTGTCTGGAGCCATTTAAAAGGTGAGTTCCCACTAGGGTTGCCAGCTCGAGACTATCCCTGGGCTTAACATTTCAAGTCCCAAAACGGAATTCTTTTTCCATTGCAACATCTTGGGGAGCAAATCCTAGTTAAGTCACAATGGCAATGTTACAAGGGGCCTCCCCCAGTGATGTCCCTAAGCAGGAGCTCTTTAGCTTAAGCTGCAGTTTCACACAGACCATGCCGCTCAGTAAAAAACAACATGTCTAAGTAACCAGGAAGGTGTAGATATGCACACTTTCCGAGGTGTCACTCTTGCCCTGGGATTCCTCCCATTGCCCTGAAGACAGGAGATGACGGTCCATCCCCTGAGATCTAGAAACCCTTCGCATCGGTCCTGGAGGGCTCCAGGAGAGGTGGCTCCTCCTTTTGCTCTGGCAAGAAAAAATGTGCCCCAGGGTATCTAGTGGAGTTGAGGACAATGAAAATGGCCATGAGGGGCACCCATTGCCCGCATCGACTTTCAACATTGCATTTTTATTGTTTCAAGCCTACAAGTCATTTCTGAATTATGATCACCCTGAAGTGAACTATCACAGGTTCATTTGGGAAGACGGAAGTTTGCCATTGCCATCCTCTGAGGCTGAGACTGTGTGACTGGTCCAATGTCACCCAGTGAGTGAGGATTCGAACTTTGGTCTCCCTGAGTCTCAGTCCAACACTCAAACCATTATACCACACTGGTTCTGAAATAGTGCATACTCTTCAGTATTTCACAGACAAAAATGGGACACATGTGGCCAAGCAACATTGGAGTGTGGTCAAGATGGCGAAAGGTATTAATGAAGAAGAAAACACAAGCTAGGAATGCAGCAGTTTGCTTTTGCCTGACTGTTCTGGGAAAGGTAAGATTCCTCTCCCTCCTCTCCCTAGAGTGGGAGTGACAATTTGCATCTTTCTGGATCCTTTTACATTCTTTCTCACTCTCACAACCATATAAATATGAATTTTATAACCAGAGGATTTAATATCACCCTGTTTTGCATCTAAAGGATAGATATCCATGAAAGCTCACGCTAAGTGTGCTGTTTAGTTCCTTCTCTCTCTCTCTCTTTTTTATCCCTGATTGGAGTGCTCCTTTCAAGTTCAGTCTAAAAGCCAGAGCAGACTGAGTTCTCTACTGATACGAAAGCCATCACCAGCCATTGACAGTGTGGCTGATTCACTAGCTCTTTCTTGCAGGCTGTGCATTAGTGGTTGGACTGAAAACTTACAGAAGGAGGTCATTATAACCAAGATGATAAAGCAGATAAATGCAAAGGTCCCAAGAAGCATCCATAAGACTTTCGGAGGAACGGTTTTCAAAGGGTTAAAACGTGCTCCAAATGATGCAGCACCAGGAGGTGCAGCTTTAGCTGCAGATGGAGAAGCCTTAGCCTTGGCGGGAGCAGGTTTAGCCTTAGGAGCCATGGCTGGAAGGAGAAGAAAGGAGAAAAATCCATGAAGACAACAGAAATGAAGCACCTCCCTCGCTTCTCTATTCTGTTTGTTCTGGGATTTTACCAACATATCCAGACCCCAAAAAGTATCCAGAAAGAGGCATAGATGCTCCACTGTTGAAAACAACAGCCAATTCCTCCTCTTTCACACTCCATGGTAGAGTCTCATTGTACAAACTCAAGATGTGTGTGTGTGTGTGTGTGTGTGTGTGTGTGTAAGTCAGCTGTCGACTTATGGAGACCTGAGGAGTTTCACAGTGTTTTCTTAGCCCACAAATACTCAGAAGTGCTGTGCCAACACCCTCCTCGGAAACATAGCCTGCAGCACTTGGTCCTCCTTGGCAGCCTCCCATTCAAGTACAAACCAGGGCTGACCCAAGATAGATGGGATCTGGCACTTTCAGGGTATTTAGGCCTAAAACAGGGATCTTGCACAGTACATCTTAAGAGGGGACAGAGAAATCCCTTTAAATTAGAGGAAGGTGGAAAAGACCGTATCCAAACATCCCTTAAATGTCTTTCCAAACGTTCTTGGAACCATAGAATCCTAGAGTTGGAAGAGACCCCAGGGGCCATCGAGTCCAACCCCCTGCTATGCAGAAACGCCCATCAAAGCCTTCCCCACAGATGGCCATCCAGCCTCTGGGGACAGGAAGGAAACAAATGAAGCTACCAGAAGGGGACGAAGCTGTTGACGAAGTCCTGTGCCTTTAAGTCAGCTCTGACTTCTGGTCCCCCTCTCCAGGGTTCCTCGGCAAGATGTATTCTTAGAAGGTTGGCCACCGTCTTCCTCTGAGATTTGCCAAAGGTCACCCAGTGGGTTTCCATGCCCGAACAGGGACTTGAACCCCGGTTTCCCAGTGTCCCAGCCCACTATTCAAACCACAACCCCAGAGAGGAGGCCCGTGGTGAAATATTCAGTCTTTGCCGAAGGAAATCCACCCAATGGAGGAGGCTCATTTGCTGCAATACAGGGCCAACCCAGATGACCACCTGATTTCCTTCAGAGGTCCGAGGCTGCCGGACAAATCTATCCCCCGCTCTTCTTCCGGATCTGTTCCACTCGACTCCTGCCCTACTTCTCCGCTGTGTCTCCCATTGCCTCTTACAGCTTCCCCCAGCTGCTCTGCTCGCTTCCTTTCTCCCCCCGGCATGGCCCACGTGCCTTCCTTCCTGGGACTCAAGCCCCTTGCTGATTGGCCGGATGCCTGCTGACCCTAGCCGGCATTCACAATCACTGACACAGCTGCAGCTGAAAGGGAAGGTGCATTGTGATGGCACGGGGAGAGGGAGCACTGAGACAGCAGGATGTGGTCCCGTGAAGAAAGGAGGGAAGAAGGACCCCAACTCTGCCGGAGAGCCCTTGTGGGTTGAAGATGCCGCTTTCCAAGAAACGTTCCAGTGGACTGCTTCTTGGTTTCTGATGGTCACACAACACAGAACCGCACCACCCAGGTCCTGTCCTTCCAGCTTTCCGGTTGTGATGGAGCCCGTACCCACGCTGGCCCCACAGTTCCAGCTCTAGGCCTCCTCCAATTCACCTGGGCCTCTTACCCTCAGGGTCCCTCTTGGATCTGGTCCTTGGACCTCAGGGTCATCTCCGTGCTGGGGAAGGGGCGGTGTCGACCAGCGGGTTCCATGTGGTAAAGCACGGCCAGCTCTCCTTTGCGATCCCTAAGCGAAGTAGTCAGACACAGTTCTAAAGAGCAAAGCTGGGAATGAGGTGTGGTAGAACAATTCGCTTAAGCAAGAGCTCCCTGAACCTTGTCTGTGCTGCCCACTCCCCCAGACCCTGTCCACATCTCATCACGTTCTCTCTTCCTAACTGAACCTCCCCTCTGTCTCTGGCTGCCCTAATTCTCCCTCTCCGTCTCCCTCTCTCTCTTACAGACAAGCCCTCCTTTGTACCCTTTCTCCCAAAGGCCCTCCGTCATGGCATTTCATGAGCTGTCGTTGCCTGGTTCGACGCAGGACTGCCAGGCTTCCCACTTTGCGCCATTATATGCATGGAGAAACACTCTTGCTCAAATCCTGTCTTCCTCCATGGTTCCCAGTGGGATGCTGTCATTTCCAGCCCCCAGGTGACCTAAGTGGAACATGCATCTGGACGCTGCTTTAACGTCTTGAGCTGACACTTTGGGCTTAGTCTGTTTGAAAAGAGAAATCTCAGGAGGTTGCTGTTAGGCTTTTTGAGTCTGGTGGCCTCCAGCTTTCACAGGCGGGTCACGGCTCAGATGAAATTAAAAGGAGTGCCGCTCAAAGACCTTGGATCCAGGATCGTGGCCGTTCCACTGAGCTATTCAGTCTCTTCATATGATTATTTGTTTATATGTTTTTCATATACACTGAACTCTTTTTAAGATAATTGTAACATTTTCAGAACTGCTCTAAAATTTAGGAGGAAGGGTCTCAGTGCCATCGTGGCCACCAGCCACTCAAGACTGACCAAGGCCCCACGTCTTACTTACTTACATAGGAGAGTTCTGCACACCTGTAGTTAAATGGTCATTGGGCTACTCCACCCTTCAGTTGAAGATTTCGGTTGCTAAACCCATTGCCTGTCTGGCAAGGCTCCATCATGCTTATCAAGTCTGCTCTGACCGGAATTATTCTCCTGGAGAATGATAGACCCACTGTCATCTGAGACTTTTGAATGGTGTCTGGATGGCCATCTCTTGGGGGTATTTCAGTAGTGAATTTCTGCACTAAAGGGGCATTGGATGAGATAGTCCTTGAGCTCCCTCAAGTGACTTCCAAAAAGGCAGATCAACTTTTATATAAATTGTTGCCCTACCTCTTACAGGATTTAACAAACATCCATTTCACAAAACCAGAAACGAACTTCCCACACTTGCAGCCATTTCTGCCTGCCCCACTTTGTGGTCATTTTGGTAGCACCTGTACTCCCCAGAGGGTCCACAGGGCAGAACGTGGTCTCCAGATCTGTGGCAATTGCCCATCTTTGCTTCCACTGGATGAGGATGGGCGGGGCAGGTTGACTTGAACGGACTGCATCCGATGAAGACCAAAGTCAATGGGGTACAGTCCATTCTTTTGGATGGCTTTTGACACTTTGGCTTCCTTGGCATGGTTCTGCCTTGATTTCCTAAGAGTTCTTCCAGACAAAGCAAATGTTTGAAGGGTGGAAGGGTTTGTTGCTGTACCTCTCAGGGTTATTTTAAAAATGCTTGCTGGAATCCTATATATCACCTTTTACTTAACTTTATGTATACTTAGCTAAGTAGCAAAGGCACTAAGAAAGCCTGTTAGTGAATTGTGAAGATGCCTATCGGGACAATGGCAGGAGGGCCCAATGCGCATTGGTGTGCAACGCCCATTGCACGCTTTGCTGGCGTGACTACATAGTACTGTAACAGCAGCCCTCTGTGAGATACGGACTTTACAAAACTGATCACTCCTAATTTGTCCGTATGTAAGTCCAGTTATGAAAATATAACTTCTTCATGCTAAAGAGACCCGGCTCCCTAAACCCCTCCTTACAGGGCATGGCAAAGTGGAAGGCAGCAAGAAAAAAAGAAGACCACCACATAGGTGGATGGACTCCATCAAGAAAGCCACGGTGGCCCCGAGCTTCCAACATAGGAATGGAGGGGTTCCTGACCAGGGCTCTTGGACGCCTCAGGCACAGAGGAAACTTGAGCCAAGCCCAATTTGACGGCAGTTAACGATAGTAACGGCCTCCCCCGTTGGGAGTGATAAATGGAAACCGACCACCCAGGTTACGGAGGACTGTAACATCCACACAGTAACACATGCTTGCCCGTCTCTGTGGGTTTCCAAAGGAATGATGCTGGCGTGAGAGAGAGGTTCTCCATGTTTATTCTGTAATGAATAGACTTCTCCCTAGAAGAGCCTGCCATCTTCTAGTATTCTGTAGCTCTTCTGTGTAACGGATTTGGCCAAGCCGCTGGTTCTTCGATATCTAGACTCTCCTTACAAATCCACCTTTTGAGTTCATGGCAGTCGGTGTCGTTCCAGTTGTGTCTGACGTGTGAAGGCTCGACGGCGGTGCAATCTTGATCCGCTTCTGTGCCGCCGTCGTGGAGCTCGGGATTGCCTTGGGACCAAAACCTGGGCAAAAGAGGAAGGGGTTCAATAAGGTTGGAAAAATAGAGAGAAGCCAGATGTAGATCTGTGGCAGAAGGAAGAGGCCACAAGAAATGATAATGCTCGAGGAGGCGGAATGGGCTTAGGCTGTGCATGCAGAAAGGGAGAGAATTTTTTTATTCCATTGTGGGGTGGCCAATTGTGGGGGGTTAGGGAGCTGCATTAGCCCCTTAGGAGACCCGGGTGTGCACCCACCGTCACACATCCCGTTGCAAAAGCATCCAACTCTTTGCTCCCGAGTATCCCCCTCTGGAAGTTGAGGGGGCATTTCTGACGTGTGTTTAGGCCATTTTAGGTCCACAGTGACTTCTGGTTTACTTCAGTTTTCTTTCTTTCTTTTTTTTAAAGACTTTTCCTAACCTAAAATGGCTGGGGGACAGGCAATGTGGTGAAAATGCCCTTGTTCTTGAATCCTGGTGGCCAAAATTGGAGGCAGTATTCCAGGAGAGGTCTGACCAGGGCAGAACAGAGGGGCACCACAACTTCCTTCAACTTGGACAGTATACTCCCCACTTCCTTCCACCCCATTCTTGGTATAGAAGAACACAGATCTGGCCTCCAAGACTCCGCGCATCTGTATGTTCCAGGGAAACTGGAGGGACCCTCGTGGCAGGCGAACCCCCACGTCTTCCATGCTTACTCCTCAGCCACAGAGGCTGGCAGTCCTGCCACTATCCCATCCCAGTTTGGTTGAAAAGGAAGGGGCAAAAAAAGGAAAGTTTTACTAATAGAGAATTTTTACATGGAAACTGAGAACTGTTTCCCCAACTGTGAAAACTCTATGCCATGGTAAGAAAAGCGCAGCCCAGGTGTGGCTCTTGAGGCTATTTCTGTGGCCCCCAGCCCCCCCCAATGGAAAAAATCAAAAACATTTTGGACTTCCAAATGCCCCCAAGGTATTTTTTCTATAGGAAATGAGGTAGAAGTCAAGAACTTGTTATCCAGTAGCCACTGAGAGTCAGTGTGGTATGTAGGGGGTTTGAGCGTTCGACCAAAATACCGGGAGACGAGGGCCCTTTTCGCACGGCATTTGCCATGTGAAAGGGCACCTGGAGCATCGGCTGATTGTGAGGAGCGATCTGCACAACGCACTGACAATCGTGCAACGCTCCAGGGTAAGGCAGGCGCCGCACACGCACTTTTTCATTTTCGGCTTTCAGCCGAAAATGGTGCACGATTGCGCATTGCTCCGGGGTCCCACACACACTTGCCATGTGTGCGGCACCTCCAAAGCTGTGACTGTCACGCTTCCTGCCCCAGTGCAGCCTGGGAAACTCCCAGGCTGTGCTGCGGAAGGAAGAGGCGGGGCTCTCACGCTAGCTGCTCGGAAGCAGGCAGCTCACGCGGAGCTGAAGCAGCAGGGATGCAAGAGTCTCTCGCTGGAGGCTGCCTGCGTGATCCCCGCACCCCAGTTCTGAAAAAAGGTAAGCTGCGGAAAGGGCCAAGGGTTCAAATCCTCACTCAGGTATGAAAACCCCTTGAAGTGACACTCTCTCAGCCTCAGAGGAAGGGCAGAGCAAACCCCCTCTGAAGAAATTGTGCCAAGAAAAGCTCATGATGGGGTCACGATAGGGTTGCCATAAACCAGCAATGTCAAACTGGAGCCATGGGGAGTAGGGGACACAACATCAAGGTCCCAACAGTTGCCCACTCCTGCCCTGTGCTCTGCGTCCCATTTTGCAAGGAATGGTGCAGGCGCAGGCATTCAGGAGCATCACCGTATCCCAGAGGACACCTTTGAAGACTCACTGCGTTATCACCCTGGAGCCGTCGGTCCACTCCCAGTCACCTTCCACGTTTTCATCCGTAAGACCGATCCAAGTAGGGTGGCTGAGCTGAGAGGAGATGAAAAGCTGCAAGAGAGAGAGATTGAGAGAGAGATGGGCCACCCAACGTCAGATTCATCTGAGGACCGAGGAGGGAAAGAGGGAGGTGGAGAGAGAAGTGGCACATTTAAAAGTGGGGCGGCAGAGGATTTACTGGGACTCTCCCTGCCGAATTGGGACAGTTGGAGCATACGTAACTGCCATGGCGACATCTTACAGAGTCCTGGGATTTGTCGTTTGGTGGGGAAGTAGAGTTTTCTGCAAAAGAACCCTAAATATGCCTCTCTAAACCAGGATCCCATACGATGCCAACGGGGCACTTAAAGTAGAATCATAGCATTGCATTGTGTAGCATGCAAAAGCCTCTAGTCTCATAAAGTGGAATGCAACACCTTTTCTCCCGAAGAACACAAAAAGCCCATTTGGTGCTCGGATGATCACATTCAGGCCTAGGAAACGTCCGCATCTGACACTGTGTCAGAGTTCTGCTGAAGGGACACAAGCACCCTTTCTCTGTTTCTGTTTTCTATCTTTGCAGCCTTGAGTCCTCAGAAGAGGCCTTTTCTGGCTCCCACCACTTTCACAGGTACGCCCAAAGGGGTTACAACTGAGGGCCTCCTTGGCCGTGGCCCTGGGCTGTGGAATTCTCTTTCTAAGGTGACCTCCTTCCTATCCTTCTGTCAGCAAGATTTTTTAAAAATTCGAGCAAGCTTTTAAGAACTTGACATTTGCATAAAAAAATAGGGTTTTTTGCTCTTTGCATTGGCTTAACAATTTTTTTTAAAATTTTTAATTGTATATTTAATTGTATTTTTAATTGCATGTTTTACTTTTATTAGTTTTAACAGAGGATGCAAACAAGCCAATCCATATTCATGGGGGAGGGAGGGAAGGGCAGAAGAAAAGAAACAAACCACATACAAGCAAACATTACACATGTATAACTAGGACCAAAATTAAACTAAACTAAATCAGGCTAGACTAAAATGAAACATAATAGCACAACTCATTATTAAAATACTCATCTTTTACACTGAACACGTCCTAAGCCATTTCTGCACTAGACTTTCATAGCGCTATGATTCCACTTTCAACATCCTATGGAATCCTGGGGTGTCCCCTCCCGAAACTGCAAACCCCAGGATTCCATAGGATGTTGAAAGTGGAATCATAGCGCTATGACAGTCTAGTGTGGAAATGGCCCTAACCACTGCACACTTCACTCTGCTAACAAGCATACAAGGGAACACTGACCCCTGTATGGACGAACTGTAACGAAACCAAAAAAATGAATTCATCTTATTCTATCATTACAGATCTAAATGTATTCAATTTACTAGAATTGCTAGTAATCATAACCACAGATTATTACATCCTTAGATTTCTTGTTGCTTGAAAAATGAATAAATAATCTCTAGTCTTTCAAAAAAAAAAATCCTCCATCTGATCTGTCTTTTAAAATCCACATCAGTTTTGCAACTGGGGCAAGAGCCGCAGCTTTAACAACCCCTTTTTTCCATTGCATCAGTCCATTTCCAAAGCAACCCATGTTCTTGCAGGTGTTATCATGTATCGAAAGAGTAGTCTATATGTATGTTTTAAATTTATTTTTCTTGCTACTGATAGCGTCATCACATTTCCATCTTTACTACTTGGCTATGCTTACCCCTGAAAGTCCATGCTTCCCCAAATGAGCCTGCCTCAGTTTTAGGAGGACCTGTTCAGGGGAGGACCTTCTCTTGTTCCACAGTCCTCTTAGGTTCATGCGGTAAAGACAGAACACACAGGGCCTTCTGGGGGGCTCCTCCTAGGCTATGGAAGTCCCTCCCAAGGGAAGCTCCAGTGTCACTCTCTCCAGCAGGCCAAGATCTTCCTATCTTCAGCCTTTAAGCAGTAAAAGGATGTACAGTGTGTGTGCCGTTTCAACTAATATGTGTTTTATTTGTCTTTTTAATTGTTTTTGCATGAACGTCTTCAAAGTAATATTTTAATAGGGTTGATTGCTTTTGCAGTCTTTTGTACCACATATTGTTTTAGCTGTTCCACTTTATGTTGTAAGCCATTATTGAGTCCTATTTTGGGAACAAGCACGTAAACAAATATGTAAACAAAAGAAGGAGGGTGTGCTTCTAAGTACTTCTACTGGGGGTCTTCTCAAAGGCTTCTGGCAGAGCCATGGGTAGACAGAATGCTGGGCCTGAAAGGTCCATCTAGCCCACATCTTCTAGAATCCTAGAGCTAGAAGAGACCCCAAGGGCCATCTAGTCCAGCCCCATTCTGCCATGCAGGAAGACACAATCAAAGCACTCTCAACAGATGACCATCCAGCCTCTCTTTAAAAATTTCCAAAGCAGGAGACACTACCACACTCCCAGGCAGTGTATTTCACCACAGACAGCTATTACTGTATGGAAGTTCTTCCTGAGGTTTAGGTCGAACCACTTTTCCTGTAGTTTGAAGCCATTGCTCCATGTCCTAGGCCCTTTTCGCATGGCATTCGCCATGCGAAAGGGCCTCTGGAGCATCACGCAATTGTGAGGAGCTGTCCACATGACGTCCTTGCAACTGCATGACACTGCCGGGGTCGGCAGGCACGAATTGAGCACTATTTCATTTTCGGCTTCTAGCCGAAAATGGTGCATGATTGTACATCACTCCAGGGCCCCGCGGGCACTTACCGTGCATGCAGAGTCTCCAAAGCCACGGCACTCGCGCTTCCTGCCCCAGTGAAGCCTGGGAAAATCCCAGGCTGCACTGCGGAAGGAAGGGAGGAGCCCTCACGCTGCCTGCTCGCTAGCAGGCAGTGGCTGCAGAGCTGAAGCAGCGGAGATATGAGAGCCTCTTGCAAGAGGCTGCTCGCGTGATCCCCGCACCCTGGCACCAAGAAAAGGTAAGTTGCGGAAAGGACCCTAGTCTCTGGAGCAGCAGAAAATAAGCTTACCCCATCCTCCATGACATCACTTCAAATATTTAAACATAGCCATCATGTTCCTTCTTAACCTTCTCTTCTCCAGGCTAAACATATCCAGCTCCCTAAGCCATTCCTCAGAGGGCTTCATGGTTTCCAGACCTTGTACCGTTTTGATCACAAAATGATCCTTATCTTCAATATACTACAATAGAGTAGAGTGTCAGTGCAGGGAGAAAGAAAAGCCAAACACAGAATGAGCTCAGGCTTGCTAGAGAAGTTAAAAACAATTAAAAGGGCTGTTTTGCTTACGTCTACAGCAAAAGTAAGAACAAGAACATGGTAGACCCACTGCATGGAGAAGATCAAGAAATGCTAATTGGGGACAGAGAAAAGGCAGAACCATTCAACATCTTCCTTTCCTTGGTCTTCTTCCAAAAGGAAAACAGTGCTCGACCTGGGGGAAATGTAGCACAGCATAGGTAAAGAAGTAGTACAGGAATACCTGGCTACTCTAAATGAACTCAAGTCTCCATGGCCAGGTGAACTACATCCAACAGTGTTAAAAGAACTGGAAGAAGTAATCTCAGAACCACTGGAAATAATCTTTGAGAATCCCTGGAGAGTGTGAGAGATCCCAGCAGACTGGAGGAAGGCAAACATTGCCCCCATCTTCAAAAAGGGAAAAAAAGAAGATCCAAACAATTACCACCCAGTCGGCCTGACATCAATACCAGGAAAGATCCTAGAGCGGATCATTAAACAGACAGTCTGCGAGCCCTTAGAAAGGAATGTCATTATCACTAAAGGTCAACATGGGTTTCTCAAAAACAAGTCATGCCAGACCAATACTTATCTCTTTTCTTGATAGAGTTACCATCTTGGTAATTGAAGGGAATGCTGTGGAAATAGGTTATCTTCATTTCAGTAAGGCCTTTGACAAAGTCCCCCATGATATTCTTGCAAATAAGCTGGTAAAATGTGGGTTAGACAATGCTACTGTTAGGCAGATTTGTAACTAGTTGGCTGATCAAACCCAAAGGTAAACACCAATGGCTCCTCTTCATACTGGAGAGAACTGACTAGTGGGGTGCCAGAGGGTTCTGCCTGGGCCCAGTGCTATTCAACATCTTTATCAGTGATTTGGATGAGGGAATAAAGGGCATTCTTAACAAATTTGCATATAATACCAAATTAGGAGGGGTAGCTAACACCCCAGACCGCAAGCCGAACATGAGTACCAGTGTGATGTGGCAGTAAAAAAGCCAACGTGATCCTGGGCTGCGTCAATAGAGGTATAGTCTCTAGGTTAAAGGAAGTGACGATACCATTCTATTCTGCTTTGGTCAGATCCCACCTGGAATTCTGTGTCCCGTTCTGGGCACCACAGTTCAGGAAGGATATTGACAAGCTGGAACATGGCCAGAGGAGGGGGACCAAAATGGCTGAAGGTCTGGAAACCATGAAGCCCTCTGAGGAGTTGCTTAGGGAGTTGGGAATGTTTAGCCTGAAGAAGAGAAGATTAGAGGTGATACGGTAGCCATGTTTAAACATTTGAAGGGATGCCATATGGACGATGTAACTTATTTTCTGCTGCTCTAGAGACTAGGATGCAGAGCAATGGCTTCAAACTTCAGGAAAAGAGATTCCATCTATACGTTAGGAAGAACTTCCTGATGGTCAGAGCAGTTTGACAATGGAACATGCTGCCTCAGAGTGTGGTAGAGACTCCCGCTTTAGAGGTTTTTAAACAGCAGGTGGATGGCCGTCTGTCAGGAATGCTTTGATGGTGCATTCCCATGTGCCAGAAGGGCGTTGAGCTGGGTGGCCTTTGGGGTCGCTTCCAGCTCTATGATTCTATAATGATTCTATGATCCTGAACCCCAGATACGAGAGGGAAAGAGGAAAGGTATTAAACCTGCTCGTCTTCAGTTAAGATGGAAGCCAAATGGGCATCTCTGGACATGCAAAAGTTCTCTGCATCGTACCAAGTCTTCTCTGTGTTTGAAAGGTAATAGATATTCCTCCCAAAAATCTCCCACTCATCCGCAGACCTCAGTTCTCCTTTCTTGAAGATGGATTCTAAGGAAGAACGTGTAGAAAGAGAAGAGGGTCACAGACAAGGGACTCTGATTATGTGGACTGGTGATAGTGGGGTACAAATCCTGGGGGGGGGTAACTGTGGCAAACCAATGGGGGCCCTCCAACCCTGCAAAGTAGGGCAGTCTGAAAAAGATCAGCCAGCATCCTACATGGTGCTTCCATAACACTTGCATTGACACTCCTGTAGTTAAGGGGTGGTTGTGCTATACCACCCATGTTTATTTGTTTTGAGATTTCTAATTATTAAAAAACAAAACTTTACAATGTAAAACACAACAAGAGGAAAAGGAAGGAACTGATGAAGATGGTTTTTTCCAGTTTAAGATGTTATAATAAACATAATAAATAATAAACATTTATTTATAACACCCTTTACACCAAAGGGCAGAACAATGACATATACAATCAGGGACAAAGACATTAAAACAAAAAACCCACATGAATACATGGCATGAAATCCCCAACGCCCCCCTAGTCATTACCCATCTCAGCACCTTAAACACATCTCAATGGCTTAAGATGGAGAGTCAAAGAGGAAGGTCTTCAACCATTTATGAAAACGGGTGAGATCCTCCTCCTCTAGCTGGAGGTCCAAAGGAAGACCGTTCCAGAAACACAGATCCAGATCCTGAAAGGCTCACAGCTGTGACAGAGGTGTGTGTGTTGGTGGAACAGACAATAATCCTTTGCCTTCTGATCTCTAGTTCCTGGATGGAAATTACCAAACAAGCCGAGCTACGAGCTACTGAGGGAGGTTGGAACGCAAAGCTTTAAATACCAGGACTAAAAGTTTGAAACAGGCCCTGGTCTGAGCTGGTAGCCAGCGAAGGGATCTACGGGGAGAAGAAACAGGTGGATATTTTGGCAGATTCAAAGCAACCCAGACAGCATTGTTCTGAATTAAACCAAAGGAAGAAGGGAGCAGGAAGGCAAAGCTGCCAGTAAGCTGTTACAATAATCCAGGCGTAACCAAGGCCCAGACAAGCAGATGGGCAGCCTCTAAGGTCAGGAACCTCCAGATCCTGCGGATGTTCAAAAGATGTTCAAAAGTTGCGTGCCTCTGCTGTAGCCCCGATAAAGGGATGTAGAGATAGGCGGTCATCCAGCAGGACGCCAAGGCTCCTGCCAACTGAGATGGGACCCACTGTGCAACCCAGTAGAAGTGGACCATAGAGTTGCACTGGAGGACCCAGAGATTCCTAGAGAAAACGCATTTTTTTCTGTGGTAGGGACAAACAGAGTGAGATTTTTTTTAATAAATAAATCATAACCCACGAATAATGAAGTATGTGAATGCTGAACATGCAAATGTGGAGTGCCAACTGCGTATAGAAAGGAGGTTAATGATGTATTGTATAAGAGAACCACTGAAGACTTCATAGATTTAAAAAAACAGGTTAAAAACACTGTTGAGAAGATTGGGAATCACTTTTTTCCCCTTATTTTTGTTTGTTTGTTTGTCCCTTTCTTCTGCTGTATCTATTTGAAAGACCGTATCTCCCTATAAAAACCTGCCTTAGCCCTAAGATCCGCAGAAGAGTTTCTCTCGGTCCCGCTACCATCCTAGGCTCCTCTGTTGAGGACACGGGAGAGAGCCTTCTCGGTGGCTGCTCCCACCCTCTGGAACTCTCTTCCTCAGGAAGTTCACCCGGCCCCCTTCTTGCTCTTCTTTCGCCGGCATGCAAAAACATTCTATCTTATTTAAGCAGGCTTTTAGTATGTAAACAGGTGGGACCAAGATTTTTTTAAATGTAGGTTTTTGGATTTTTTTTGGTAATTTTTTAAAATTTAATTTCAATTTAATTTGATTTAAATGTTTTTAAAATGTTTTTATTTGTTTTAATTGCTTTACTAATGTTTCAAACTTTTTTGGAAGCTGCCTTGGATCCCACTCTGGGAGAAAGGTGGCACATAAATATAATTAATAAATAAAATATCTATTCTTTTTTTTTTTTCTTCCCTTATTTCCTCTTGTTCTGTTTCACCTTGTGCTATACCACCCTTCTGTGGAATACTGGTACTGTGCAGCCTTTGCACATCTGCAAAGGTAGCTGCTGTTTGTGCAATCTCAGTGAAGCGAGGAGTACACTGACGGTGCTGACTGGTGGGTTCACACACCCCACAATCGCATGTGCAAAAGTTGCATTTGCTAAGCAATTGTGAAGAGACAATGGCTAGCATCCCAATAGGGATAAAGGCAGGTGTAAGTTGGGGGACATGAACGGAGTGACCTTTTCTCTTTTCCTTCCAATGTGCAATGGTTGTATCCAGGTGGTGATGGTGTTAGCAGAGGAGCACATTTGGGGCCATTGTACATGTATCAGAGCATCAAAGTACACAAAATGGCATGCAAATGCACCTTGTCGCTTTGCATAGTCTTGCGCATTGCAAATTACAATTGTGCAAGGGGTTGTCAGCCATACATCCGGAACACTGAACTGTGTACATTGCTTTTCTGTGTAAGGGTTGTGAAGCATAACTCTTCTGATGAATATCTGTGCTATGGCAATAATGTCAGAGCCAAGAAAGTCCAAACACAACTTCTGTGTGCATAAACACTAACACGGTGCCCACCATCCTTTAACTATATTCCCCTGAAGTAGGCTGTTACCACAAGTATTTAATAATATCTACAGGCATCCCTTGCTTTTAGACAACATGTTTTTCCACAGTCTGCTCTTTCAACCACTGTAAAATGTAGATTTGTGCTGTTCTTTCGATGCAGGCTCCACTGTTTAATCAGTTTTTTTCCTCTTCCTTTCTTCCTGTAGGAAACATGGGGGACTCTGCAATTCCCTCATGTTCTTTACAGGAAGGAAGCAAGAGGAGAAGGACTGGCAACAGACTGGGTTCTAGATTTCAACCAATTCTGCTTTCTGACACTGCTCTGGTCCCTCATCTATCAGATGACCAGGGGAATGCCTGTATTAAGAAATCTAAAAAAAATCTTATTTAATACCAATATTTAAAAATTCATAACCTGGATATGTGGAAATGAAATGCCTTGATAAGGCCGATTTTAAAAGCTAGGTGATATAAACTCCATTTCTAATTCAATATAGTCATTGAAGAACCAATCAGGCAGGCATTCAGAAACAGCCCATTTCTTTTCAGAATATCGGACCCTGATCTAGTGAACTGTGTTTCCAGAAATAATTGTTTTAAAATAGGTCTGGAAAAAGTATTGGACACTATTTTTAAAAAACAATGAAAACAAACCCACACCTCTTGAGAATCAAGAAACTCCTGGACTGAGAAGAATCTTTGCAGTTTCTGATTCACTTACTATTTTTTTGGGTAGAAAACAGCATTTTCTGCAGAGGAAACATCACCTATCCCACATTCTGCAAGTATTTTATACAGAAATGCTATTTCCTGTGCAGAAAATGCTGTCAGCTGCTGAGAAGAGGCTCTTTTCTGCACAGAAGTACCGGTTGCGAATTTTGTGCAGAATACATCCCAAAACAGAGAATACTATTTGAAAAACACTCTCACAGCCGGGAGAACATTGCTAACAATATTTACTGCTTCCTTTGAGAAGAAAATGAGTGAAGAATTCCATCCCTACTCTTAAGGAGGTAGGAGATAGAGAGGTCACGGTGAGGGAATACCTTTGATGGTATCATTGGTGGAAGAAAAGGTTATGCATGACCAAAACCAAGACAGGACTGCAAACAGGCCAGCTGGTGACTTCCATGTCAGTGGAGACGATGGGTCTATTCCAAGCCTTAGTATAGAATTTAAAGAAGATATCCAAGGTTCTAGCATATTTAGGGAGATAGGCTTCAGCACCTCAGGCAATTCCTCTAAATTTCAAACTATCCCACCGACATGAGAGTCAGCAACCATCGTTAGCTGACACTGAAGAAAGAGGAAACACTTTCTTAAGCAGCTGAGAATGAAACCCAGAGCTCACATCCTCATATAACCTCATATAACCTAAAAAACCCAGAACTTGGGTGTGTTGAAATAGAGACTGGAGTTGGGGGGTTAAAACATGCAGAAGTATAGGCCGCAGTCCAAAGATTGCCCTGAATTTCTTAAAACTCATGTCAGCATTTAGTCCAGTGCCTAGATGTTCTCCAAGCCATTCCTCATAGGACTTGGTTTCCAGATCTTTGACCGTCTTGGTCAAACTCCACTGAACATCTTCCAGTTTGTCAAGGACATTGACAGGCAGGATGGGTTCAACAGTTGTGTGGGTCTCCCAGCACCCATCACTATCCTTACACTAGGTCAGTACAAGGGGTAAGCAACAAATAAGCAAATGCTTCCACTACTCTGGGGGCTCACTAAGACTGAGATGGTTCATAAGGTAATACAGGAGCAGGAGAAAATGGGTCATTTTTGCTTTTCACAAGAACTCCATTCTCCTCATTTAAATTTGAGCATGAAAGGCCAAAGGACAGGATGGCTACACGGAGAGACCATTGTGTGCAAGCATAATTTATGACAGCAGACAACAACATTTCTGATCAAGGTGCACATCTCTTAAGACATCAGTCTCAGCTTCAAGAAGAGCATAGTGTCCAGATCAAGCAAAAGGGATTTTGTAGCAGCTTCAAGACTGAGAGAAGGAAGATGGCAGCATAAGCTGTCATAGCAGCTTCTATGTAAGCACTTCTTTCAGGTAGTCCTAAAGGGGCTACAAGATCCCTTTGCGTATCAATCCAGACTAACACAGCTATGTCCTTGAATTTTGTCACAGTGAGAGAAAGTCATTGGTAGCATAAGCTTTCGTGGACTTAAATCTACTTCATCAGATGGAAAGGAAGTAGCCATGCCACTTTATTCTGCTTGGGTCAGACCTCCCCTGAAAGACAGTGTCCAGCTCCGGGCACTACAGTGCAAGAAGGATATTGACAAGCTGGAGTGTACCCAGAGAAAGGCTACCAAGTTGGTAAAAGGAATGGAAACCAAACCCGATAATGAATGGCTTTAGGAGCTACGAATGTTTAGCTTGGAGAAGAGAAGAATGACAGGTAACATGATAGTCATATTTAAATACATAGAATCATAGAATCATAGAGTTGCAAGAGACCCCAGAGGCCATCCAGTCCAACCCCCTCCTATGCCATCCACTCCAACCCCCCATCACTCATTTCTTTCTGGAAAAAGGTTTTTTTTTCTTTCTGGAGGGGGTGACAATCTTCAAATTAGGGTTTTCTGATAGAGCTAATTTGGCATGATCATATGGATCAAATTGTAACTGACGATGTTGTGCGCTAGCCGTCCTGCAGTAGAGATTGCAGAAGGCATCACCCCTTTCTTCAATCAGGAAACCTAAGGAAATCCATCTAAAAAGAAGTTACAAGTAAGTTAATTTCAACACTGTCTGTGGATAGAATGTCATAATCAGGCTGTGTTTGTCAGTCATTTGTATGAATTGGGAGATGTGCCTTATGATACAAACTGAAGCCTAGAAAATAAAAGCCACCTTCTGAAAATGATGTGAAGGGATGCAGTGTAGAAGAAGGAGCCAGTTTGTTTCCTGCTGTCTCAGACACTAGCACATGAATCATTGGGTTCAAATTAAAAGAAAAGAGATTCTGCTTAAACATTAAGAAGAATATCTTGATTATAAGAGCTATTCGTTAGTGGAACCAACTGCCTAGTATGGTGGTAGACCCTTCTTCCTCAGAAGTTTTTGAAAATATGAGTTGGATGGCCTTTTTCAGGAGTGCTTTAGTTGTGATTTCCTACATGGCACAAGATTGGACTAGATGGCTCCTGGAGCCCCTTTCAACTGCATGAGGCTATGAGGTGATTCATAGAATCACCGCTGTAGACTTCATTTAGGTTGCAATCCAGGTGCCCCCCCCAACCCTAGGAGCAGCTGTAACTAGCATCTGCCAGAGAATCAAATCTGAAGTCTGAGATATTTGCTGACACTTCCATTCATAAATTGGGCTGTGCGACCATATTTAGAAATGTAGATGTCAAGGCTGTCATCATCATCATCATCATCATCATCATCATCATCTGCCTTTTTTCCCAATCTGAGACAGAAGGCAGCTAACAAAAGTTAAAACAGATTAACATTTTTAAAAATTGTAAATGTTTAACATAAATGTTAAAATCCAAGTAAACTGTTTGTAATATTAAAAGCAATTGAAAGTATCACTATTCAAAATAGGAGCAATAAATATAAACAAAATAACCGGAAACGGCCTTTTTCTGACTGTCCAGTCAGCTCTCAACAAAGTCCTGTTGAAAGATGAAGGTCTTCACCTCCCTATGAAAGCATAGCAAGAAGGGCACCAGTCTAACCTCTCTTGGAAGGGAGTTCCAGAGCCTCAGAGTTGCCACCAAGAAGGCCCTCTCCCACCTGTCCACCAGGTGTACCTGTGAAGGTGGTAAGACAGAAGGAAGGACTTCCCAAGAACAGCTCAAAACACAGGCAGGCTCATGTAGATACTTACGGTACTTTGCTTTCCGGTTGCCGTAGGCCTTTTTAGATTCTGCTAAGTGATTTGGCAACAGCAGTACTTCATCTGCCACAGTGACATCTGAAAACATAACCAGAATTAGTAGGAGTTTCCTTCATGGACATCTCTTACATATGTGTGGTTGGGCTTTTTCGGCCATGGAATGGAAAGAGTATTTGAAGACTCAAGAAATAAAAGGAAAAGGGGGTTTGTCAACTGTCCAGAAAGTCCAGTGAGGAGAATCCTTCCCAAGCCCCTTTCTCGTTGCCCATTCAGTCCGTGAATAGATTGAAGGACTATCTTGCCACCTACCCCAGCTCAGATTTACCTCCATTTTTTTACCTTCCCTCCACTGCATAGCCATGTAGTGCATACCCTCCAACCTTTCACAGGTACAAGGAAGACAGCACTCTTCCTCAATGCAGACAGCTCTAGCTTGTATTTTCTCCTTAGCTTTGTCCAGCTAATCATCTATCCAATCAAAACAAAGATCTTTACCTATGATTCCAACCCCAGAACACTAGGAGTCTTCTGGTTGCTTGCCATCTTGATTACATCACCCTGTATGCTGGTGTGAATGGCTATTCTACCTACTACTGGATGTCTGCTAAGGGTTATTGTAGGTCATCTTCACTCATGTCTCATAAAATTCCATTAGAAATGCTGGTATCCTTTCTTCTTTCTTGTTTACATTACAGTAAGCATTTTCCCGAGCCTTATGATGAACCCTGTTTTCTGGTGATTCATGCACACTGTTGTTACTGCCCTGGCTAGTCCGAGCTTTGGGGATATTAAAAGATATCATTTTGATATCACAATTCGGCTCCACTTCTCTATTCCCCTCCACATGCTTGCGAGGCCACTGAACAAGCACGTAAACAAGCTCGGCCATTAATTGCTGTAATATTCCTGGATAATTCAGGCAGGCCAGAAAATAGCTGACTCACTGCTTTAGGAGACCTCCAGGCAAGTACTTTAATTAGGTATGCACGCAACCTACAAAAGAGCCTCTGCCCCGCAATGGCAGCTTGATGGGTAAACTATACAATACCCAAGTACTCTGTGTTTGCATACTGGCTACTCTATTGAGAACCTCTACGATAACTCAATCATTCAGATTCTGACCTTTCGGAGGCTTTGTCTCTAACTCCAAATCTATTGTTTTCCCCCAAGTACGGCATAACCTGCAGTCACTTTCTCCATATAAAAACCCTTGATTCCGAGACCTTCCTCGGATCACTTCCAAGTTTCATCCTGCCTTGCTATCGCTTTGCTTGGTGAGCCTCCCCTCAGCTCCACGTGCTGAGGTACATCGCATCCCAGCCTCGCTCTCTATTTTTCTGGGCTTCAGGACAGGTGAAGTATCACCCAAACCAGCAACTCCTCTAAAAATCCCTCTTTACCTCTCCAACCTTTATTTCTTTAGTTATCTTGTGTGAGTGTGTCGCATACACTGTTTGCCTGTATTTAATAAAATATCATTTATTATTTCAACTTTTGTGTGCTACTTGACTCGATCTGACCCCGTAGACATAGGGTTGCAAGATCTCACTAGGTTACCCTGCCTCTCGTTTTGCCAACTTATACTCTGAGCTAATTTTCCCCACCTTTAGTTGAGCACGTTTTGGTGTCCCTCCCAGGGACCCCCAATACACAGGATAACAGAATGGTGGAGAATGCGGGCAACCCCGGTACCCCTAGTTTGAGAAGGAGTCACGAACCTCCTCAAATCAGGCTGGTAGTGACTTAGGTGACGGTCGGTCAAGTCGTTAGAGCGCAGTCAGGCAGGAACATGTGTGTGAGAGAATTCTGTGCGTTTGAGCTCTAGAGCTATTCTATCTGGGTGGAAATCTGTTCCCCTTTCTTGCTTGGTTTGTGTATGTCAGCCACCCCGGCGTGGTCACTAGCACTAGGCGGTGAACCATTGTCCGATAGCAAGGGGTGTGCACAAGCTGTCCTGGGAATCACATCCCTAACTTGGGGTCTATTGTGGGCTGGGATCCGAAGTGTTAGAGTGTTAGCATGGTAGGAACAGTCTACACTCATCCAACACCATAGTGGCAAGGCAAAATAGCACTTAGGGAAGAAATTCTCCCCTCAGAGTAGTATACGAGTGCGTCCCATCCTTGTTAGGAGTCAGAGAACGCGGTTGTGTCCCACTAGTAGTTGTGAAGCACGGGTGCGTCCCGCTGTGTAATTTCAGGTGCGTCCCAATTGGCTAGCTGACTAGGTGTGGGTGGTGAGTCCCGACCTAGCCTAGGGTTTTAAGAAGTTTGTCCCGAGGTAGAGGTAAGCACCCCTCACCCGAAAAACTGTTAGGAACGGTTTTGGTTTAGTTTCCCATCCCTTTTCCCCTGCTGCTTGGCCAGGCGGTGCTGTAAGTTCCACTGGGTTTGTATCCCCCCTTCAGGTAGGTAGAGTACTCCTGAGGGTTCCCTGGGTCTAGGTGACCTCCCTGTCCCCAAACCGTTACCTTGTCCTTTGGTCCCTAGTGCTGTCGAGGTGGAAAACCGGGCTTGGGAGTACCAAAGTGACATCGTTTGGGCAGGCTGGAGATAGGTTCCCGTCCCTCTTTCCTAGAGAAGTTCCGCAGAGTCCGTTTCCCTTCAGTCCCCCAGGGGTGTAGGTGATCCTTTCCATCACTCCAGTTCCTGGTCCCGTTTGCAGTTTGTGGTTTGTAGTTTGTAGCTTGTAGGTAGTGTTAGAGATAGTTGTGGTTTGTGTGGAAAATGGCTGAGGTTAGTAAGGTCACCATCAAGGACCTCATGTTGGAAGAAGAGGTCAGAGGTAAACTAGAGAGATGGGTGTTGAGTAAGGGGAAATGCCCCTGGAAGGACTCCATCTTCCAGACGGTCGATCCCTTTACCACACTCCGGGAAGCGTATACCCTGGCGCGTAAATCAAAGAACCCATTCGGGCCATCTAAGGCCGCTTTGGCTGCTTGGGGACTTTGGCTTACGGCCAGAGATGCCAGTAACTTACAACAAAGGAGGAAAGTGTGAGAAACAGAGAGGGACTTGGGGCCTTTCTGCATTACACTGGCCATTTCCACACTAGACTGTTATAGCGCTATTATTCCACTTGCAACATCCTATGGAATCCTGGGGCTTGCAGTTTTGGGAGGGGCCGGCTGGCCCCTCCCAAAACTGCAAGCCCCAGGATTCCATAGGATGTTGCAAGTGGAATAATAGCGCTATAACAGTCTAGTGTGGAAATGGCCACTGTTATAGTGCTATTATTCCACTTTCAACCTCCTGTGGCATTCTAGAATTTGTCATTTCTTGAGGCCAAATAGCTCTCTGGCTGAGAATCTTAAATGCCCCTCCCTAAACTGCAAACTCCAGGATTCCACCGAAGATTGAAAGTGGAATAATAGCACTGTGATAGTATAGTGTGGAAAGGCCATGGGGCATTTTAAAAGCAGCTGAAAAAAATGGGATGACAGAGAATTAATTCCTGGAAATTCAGGACAGTTGGAGGGTATGATGGTGATGGTGTAGCAGGAGTGTGGGGGCAAAGGAATAGGGAGGATCATTTTTAGTGTAATCTGGAAATCTATTTGGGGCAGCCATGTTGGCCATTCAGCAAAATACAAAACCCACAAAAAAAATAATACCTTAATGAAAGTTTTTTTTACCTTTGTTGTTTTCTTCCAATTGGTAAACTTTACCTATACAACCACTAAAACTTTTTTCCAGATGTAACAATACATTGACTTTTTGAGAAATTCAATGTTCTCTGCTTAGGAAAAGAGCAGTTAGCTTTGCACAGGACAGAGACAATCTGGATCTCAAGGGAAATTACTTTTCTGCTGTTAATGGAGCTGAAATTTCATTATCTGTCTTTTATTGCCCTTTGACCCGGGTCCCCACATGGTCAAGAAGGGGACTGGCTTCTGCCTGAACTAAGATCCCTCCAGAACAACTCAACTACAACAGAGAGAACTTCAGACACAAAATTTAGGCCTGCCATCATTGTTTTTCTTCTCCTGTATATTTTTTAAAAATCTTTTTTCCCAATGAAGAAGCTGGTGGAGCTTCAAAAGCTTGCATGATATCTCTTGTGTATTTTGGTTGGCCGTAAAAGGTATCACTCTTTTGTGGTTTTTGGATTTTGCCAGCATAATCTGTCCACTATGATGGCCTCATCCTGCAGGACCTCTGAAAGATCCCCAGAAGGTCCCAAAGAGTTCATGCATTGGCATGCACTGGTCAGAAAGGTCAGTCCTGATACGAAACCTACATGATCATGTTGATGGAAAAGGGCAGGGGAAAGTTACTGACTGAGCTCCTTTGTCCCTGGCTAGCCAGTGCCTCTGCTGGTGCCATGGCAGGACAGCCTGTCTCCTCTGGCCCCAAGTGAAGCCCATCATCCTGGCTGTCTTCTTCCCTTTCTTTGTCCAAGGAGGTCTCCTCCAGGTAGGACAAGACAAGGACAGCTGCAGCTGCAAGTTGGGTTTTGGAAGGTAAGGGAGGTCAGTACCTTCATCTCACCTGAGACAGCTTTACAGTATCTTGTTCGGGTCCACAATCTGTTCAGGATTAAAGCTGCAGGAGCTCATCCTGTGACCAGCCTAGGAACCCTGCCCAAGCTTAAGGCAAAGCAATGGAAGAATACAGGCTGTTGTGAACCTTCTCCTGCTTTATTTCTTTGCCATTGTGGGTATAATTTTGCAGCAAGGTCTTAGGTATGTTCCATTATGAAATGGAGGAGGGGTGCACAAGAACAGGGCTCCTTTGTGTCTCCAATTCCCTTGAATGTGACTTGGCTAGAGAATCTTCCTAATGGTTCCAACTCTCCCTGCTTCCCTCTCTGTATTTAACCATCACTTCTTTCCCCTCCAGCTCATGTGGCCTTTAGTAATTTTCTCTTCAATTTTCTGTGTGTATGGGTTTTTTTAAGGCAGGAATGCAAATCCAATGGTGCATCAATGAGACTTGTTTGCCTTCTACTTACAGTGTTCAAAAATGAAAGACGGTCTTCTAAGCCCACTGGACAACGTTTCCCTCAATTTGTGCAGTGGTTCCTCAAGGGGATTTTTCTCTGCTAAGGCCAACAGAGCATCTGAAATTGTTAAAGCAAAATTTCCATAAGATTACCAAGTGCAGAATGACTTATAATATGGCATTGTCTTGTACAACATCTGAGCGGTGGGGCAGGAGAAAATCATAGTCCCACTATATTCTCCTCTGGTCAGGCTTCACCTGGAACCCTGTGTCTAGTTCTGGGCACCACAGTGCAAGAAGGATGTTGAGAAGCTGGAACATGTCCAGAGACAACAAACTAAGATGGTAAAAGTTCTGGACACCAAGCCCCATGAAGAACAGCTTAGGAAGTTTGCAATGTTTAGCTTAAAGAAGAGAAGCTTGAAAGGTGATATCTTGAAATATCTCTAATCTTCCTCAATACCTGGCAGCTCAGTTAACTTGGTGTGGACCACCTAGGAATTTATGCAAAGGATTACAGTCTGTTCCACTGATGCATACCAGCACTGCCAAGGCTGAAAGATTTTCAAGATTTGGCTCCACATCAAGGTCTTCCTTTGGATCTCCAGCTGGAGGAGGATCTCACCCATTTTTCTAAGGGTTCAAAGACCTTCCTGATTGATTTGCCAGATTAAGCTGCTGAGTTGTACCTGAGATTACTGAGGGGGTCATGACTGGTGGGGTGTTGGGGATTTCATTTTATGTATATTTGTGGTGTTACGCATTATTGTCCTTATCTTTGATTGCATATGTTGATGTCCCACCTCCAGGTAAAAAGGGCATTATAAATAAATGTTGCTATTGTTATTGTTTTTCTTACTATCTGAAGGGGTGTCAGGGACAAGATGGAATAAGTTTGTTTTCTGCTGCTCCAAAAACTAGGACATGAACCAGTGGACTCAAATTACAAGAAAAGAGATCCCACCTAAACATTAGATGGGACTTCTTGACAGTTAAGTCCTGTTCAACAACGAAATGGACTGCCTCCAGGGTTAGGGGACTTTCCTTCTTGAAGGTCATTAAAAAGAGGTTGGATGTGTTGACATTCACAGCCCAAGACGGCTCTGTCTGTTCCTGTGTTAAGGGTTAACTATGTTCTTGTTTACTGCGCTGTCCTCTCTGCTAGCAGAAGCCCAGCAGTTCCCAGCACACAAAGCAGATAAGGGTTTTCTCTGAGAGTCTCTTCAGCCTTCGCGTCCCATAACAAAGGTTGTGTTTTGACTAACAGAATTCCCTGTCCCTCTTTCATCCCATGGTGTGAAGAATTGTTGACAAGCTACTACTTAAGAGCAGCCTGAAAACAGGCAGTGTGTATTTTCTCTTTATGTATTCTCTGTGCTACTGATGTCTTTGTCCAGACACGGATTTTACTTAGACCTGCTGAACATGTACTCATGCTTCCTTCAATAAACTGAGTAGTTTTTAGCCAAACCGGCTGGCCTCGTCCACTGGCAGCTTTATGGGACTGAACAATATTTTGTCTTGCTTTTAAGGACAGTTAAACTGTGGGTCATGCTAGCGATCTACAGCATGACCCCCTGCATTTTCCAACAGGATGTTCGTCTTTGGGAAGTGTTTAGTTGTGTGTTTCCTACATGATAAGGGCTTAAACTAGATGGCCTTTATGGTCTCTTCCGGTTCCTTGATTCTATAAATTTGACTTACTGAACTGTCTAGCCCAAGACTGTCTACTCTGAGTGGCAATGCTCTTCCTGGCAGAGTGGACTCAAGACATTTGGTTTCCTGAGACACAGAAGAGGTCTTCCATTTATCCAAGTTATGATGCTTATTACCCAGAGGTAGCCAATTTATTGTCACCTAAGGGGCAAAAGATTCCACAGAATCCTCCTCACTGATCCATTGAAATACTGAAGTGCAGCAGTAAGGAGCTACAAAGATCAGCTGGTGAATCACATACAGGGAATTCTTAAACTTGAGAAATTTGAATGCCTTTCAGCACATGCCGAGCCCTACTCCCATAGAAACAAGGTACAGGGTCTTCAAAGATCACTGTGATAGCAGATGGCTTGCATTCAAGGGACGGAAGAGACAAGCTTAATCCCTGCCATCACCATTTTCCAACAAGTTCCAATCTCTCCTGGGATCCTCCTCGTGAGACCATCTCCAACAATAAACAACAAGGCAAGACTTCATCATAGGAATAGCGTCTGCTGATAATCAGCACATTTCCTTGTTAAGCCTGGTTGGTGGAATGGGGAAATGAGTATGCAAATAACTAGTTAAAACCAACTTGTTATTGGGTTTAATTTAGTAGAATTTAATTTAGTTGATTTTAATTTACTTTATTTAACTGTTTTATTCCCCAAGCTCTGAGCGTAAATGCTTGCTAATCGACAACTAATTCATTCATTGTTGGGAAAGAGGTTGACTAATTGGTACATACTTAGTTATATTAAATTAGTTATTTTCCAGTTTGATAAAAGCAAGATTAATACATAGGTAAAAATACAGCAAATCGTGGCTGGAATCCTAGCAGTGACTTATACACTCATAAGTTCCTCTGTGGAGAGGACTGGAGATTTTGTCTAACGGAGACTGGTTGTATTCAGCTGAGGACTGTGGAAATTGAGTCGAACATGTGGTACCAATGAGCACAGTCACACACTGAGCATTCATTCATGTATGCATTATGCAATGTGACATGTTGATATGCGCATGCATGCTTACCAATATGAATTGTGCATTGCACACGCAGGTGTTGTTTGCACATTCAGCTGTGTGTTTGGTAGTGCAATGCACTGACAAGGGGGCAGTGCAAAACTGCCACATAACTCTGTAAGCATAAAGTTACACTCCATCTTTAGGATCTAGGATCTAGGATCTCAGCCAAGATGGTTGCACACAAAATGTGTATTGTTGGATCTAGGCAGCAGAGAATACAATGCCCCACCCCCCAGCATAGGTTATGGTAGTGCTCTGTTACTGTAATCAGATCTTGATAAAGTTGCTTTTCTGCACTACAAAAGCCAGATCCTCCCAGTATGAATTAAAACGTGAAGATGGGGTGCTTGAGAAGAGCAGGGAATCCCACGCCTGTCTGTTGGTTACATCAGACACTGGGAGGATGGGCCAATAGTATGGTTTTCTACCCGTTCTCACTATGCTCAGGCAGATTTAGCACGAGGGGGTGAGTAACAAAGGAGCAAATGGCTCAGCTGCTCTAGGAACACACTACGGCTCAGAGGCTTCATAAAGCAATACAGAACCGGAAGAAAGTAGGGCATTTTGGCTTTTCCCAAGAACTCTGTCATCCTGCCCTGAATTTGGGCACAAAAGGAAGAGCAGAAGGTGTGGCTAGCAGAGTTCACCAATTAAAGCATAGAATTTCTTGTGTCTCTCTGAGACTCGCTTTAGTGAAGTAAATTGGATAGGCAGTATTCAAATGACTTGAATAAAAGTCTTTAGTCAGCAGGGGTGAGGAAGAAGCCCTTGTGCACTAAGGCAGGGGAGGGGAGCAAGAATCTCATGGAATTGCAAGCTATAACATGCTACTTCTGCCGCCACTACAAATGGCAGCCAATGAGCCACTCCAACCACACATTCAGTCATGTCCTATAGGGATGTACACACAGAGAGCATGTGTATTGCACTTTCCCATGGTCACTAATCCATGGCAGTCAAGGGACATGACCAGAGAAGACGTCTGCCAGCAGACTCAACCCTTCACTCTTGCTCATAACATGGAAGGGTGTTTTGTTTGCAACCCAAACCCACAAACCCACCAGTGCGCAGGAGGAAAACCAAGAATTAGAGCATTTCCTTATGTCCAAGAAGGCAGAGGTGAACTTACACCCAATCGTTGATCCAATGAAAATGAAGAAACACACGACTGCAAATGTTGCAATGAGCATAGTTTTGACCTTTGGAGGAAGTGATTTCACCTTGATGCGGCCACCAAGTAGTCCTTTCTTTTGGGCTGCTGCTGCTGTTAGGTTGCCCTTTGCTGCATCCTTGGGAGCCATGGCTGGATGGAGAAGACAGAAAAACCCAACAGGATATCAGGGCCAGGGCAAATAAACCACCGTCAGCCCTCCGTTTTCTACCTGTTCTGGGATGTTGCCACTGCAGGCACCCTACTGGGAAGAGAGCAAGAAGTTAGGTGGTTGCTAAGGAGCAACCACTTGTTTCTGCTTCCACTGTTCATGGCCATGGATGGAGACAAGTCTGTTGCGTGGTTCAAGTTAGGAGGAACCTCGGAAACACCTTTCTAAACTGGAGATAGATGGAGAAAGAGTACGTGCTCACATCTGTTAAATTTTAAAGAAAGAAATATCCAGGAGAAAAGTGTTCATCGAGGAAAGAAGGAAACCATTTAGGGAAACTTAAGGTTAAATACTGAGGGCTTTCCAAGGGAAATCTACTAAGCAGAGGATAGACAGCAAAACAAGAGGCAGGCTAGATTGCTATACCTTCTACTTCTGTTTCCCTTGATTTGTTCCAGGTGATAGTTCAAATATTTTCCTTGCTCTTCTTCTGGGTCTGTTTCTCCTCTGTGCCTCCCATCGCCTCTCGCAATTTCCTCCAGCCGCTCTGCTGGCTTCCTTTCTCCCCCCAGCATGGCCCATGTGCCCCTTGCCGATTGGCCGGATGCCTGCTGACCCTAGCCGGCATTCACAATCACCGACACACCTGCAGCTGAAAGGGAAGGTGCATTGTGACGGCACGGGGAGAGGGAGCACTGAAACAGAGGCTGTGGCACCCAGGGTCACACGAAGGAAGGAGGGAAGGACCACCCCAACTCTGCCTGAGAGTCCTCGTGGGTTGAAGATGCCCCTTTTAAAGAGAAATCATGACAGGTTGCTGGTTGGTTTCTGATGAGTCGCACATACAGGGCAGCACCATCCAGACATTGTCCTGTCCAGCTACTTGCTAAGTTCAGGAGAGATACACTCTTGCACTGTTTTTCTCTGCTGTTTTCAATGGGAAGTTGTTACTTCCATCCCATTGGGAGACCCAAGCATGGTTTCCAAAGTGGGAAATGTAATTTGGATGCTCCTTTAACTTCTTTGGTAGATGCTTTTGGTTCAAAGCTGATGCACCTGTAGCTGAAAGGGATGGTGCATTGTGATGGCATTGTGTGGGAAAAGCACTGAGACAGTCGGCAGGGCACTCTGCTGTGAGCTGCGGTGGGCTGAAGATGCTGAAATTCAGTGGCAAGAGGATAAATGCTCTCTATTTGTTCTTGTGTGCCTTCAAGTCATTTCCAGCTTATGGAAATCCTAAGGCAAATCTGTGGATATGTGCTTTCAAGTAGTCTGTTGACTTATAGTCACCCCATGAATTTCATAGGAATTATTCAGGCCAGGAATCTTCAGAGGTGGTCTTACCAGTTCTGTCCTCTGACATAGAGTCTCCAGCACCTGGTAATTCATTGGTGGTCTCCCATCCAAGTACCAAGACCAGACAGGATCCAATGACTTTAGGGTATTGCATCAAATCTTTTCTTGGCAAGATTTTTTTTGTGAGTGTGTGTGTCATTGCTGCCTTCTGAGGCTGAGAGAGTGTGACTTGCCCTTGGGTTGCCATAGCTGAGCGGGGATTCAAACCTTAATCTCCAGAGTCATAGTCCAATGCTCATAACACCACACCGGCTCTCAGTGCCATATAGTCAACAGGAAAAGGAACACACTACAGCGAATGGATTTATTCAATAATATTTACAGTAAAATATGGGGAGAAATAACAAGTGATCTGAAAAGGTGGTCCAATCTTTATCTATCTTTACTGGGTCGGATAGCTACAATTAAAATGAACATTTTACCTAAGTTAAATTTTTTGTTCCAAAATCTTCCAGTTATTACGAATGACAATCCTTTTCAACAATGGAAAAAAGAACTGACAAAATTTATATGGTTAGGCAAAAAACCAAGGATTGAATGGTAGTTATTGACAGAACAAAAAACTAAAGGAGGTTGTAACCTACCCGACTTGAAGCTATATTATTATGCTAATACAATGGTCTGGATACAGGACTGGATCACTCTAAAAGATAAAATAACACTAGTAATAGAAGGATCCAATATGCGGTTTGGATTCCACGCATATTTATAGTATGGAAAAGAGAAGATAGACAAAGAGTTTTGCAATCATTATGTTAGGAAATCAATGCTAAAAATTTGGACGAACGTAAAAAAAAGTGTCTATAACAAAATAGCATCTTGGGTTTCCCCACAAGAAGCTTTCTTTGGAAAATGGACAGATCAACAAGAAGACTGGATCAGATACAAAAATCTGATAATCCAAGATAATAGAGAAGGAATTAGGATCAAAACCCGCAAGGAACTCCATAACCAAGGCTTCAAGATTAATTGGTTTCCATATCTACAACTGAAGGAACGATTTAAAATGGATCAAAAATTAGAAGGTTTTACATCCCGAAGAACATGTAATGATCTAGAGACAATAATCTTTACCAAATCAAAACAAAAGATTTCTCATTTCTATAAATACTTCCTAAATCGTAAATTAGAAGATGAGATAATAAAAGAAGTAATGATAAAATGGGCTAGAAATTTACAACATGAAATTCCATTAGAACATTGGGAATCTACGTGGAAGAATACAAATGAGTTTACCTGCTCCCAAGATTTAAAAGAAAACTTTATAAAAAAAAAATGTAGAGGTACCATCTCACTCCAGTAAAGATAGATAAAATTTATCATACGGGAAATAACAAATCATAGAATCATAGAAATGTAGAGTTGGAAGAGACGCCAGGGGCCATCCAGTCCAACCCCTGCCATGCAGGAACACCCTCAAAGCACTCCCGACAGATGGCCATCGGGCCTCTCCTTAAAAACCTCCAAGGAAGGAGACTCCACCACACTCCATTGAGGCAGCAGATTCCACTGCCGGACAGCCCTGACTGTCAGGAAGTTCTTCCTGAGGTTCAGGTGGAATCTCCTTTCCTGCAGCTTGAATCCATTGCTCCTTGTCCTGGTCTCTGGAGCGGCAGAAAACAAGCCCTCTCCTTCCTCTACATGGCATCCCTTCAAATATTTAAACATGGCTATCATGTCCCCTCTTAACCTTCTCTTCTGCAGACTGAACATACCCAGCTCTCTAAGTCTATCCTCGTAGGGCATGGCTTCCAGGCCCCTCACCATTTTGGTCGCCCTCCTCTGGACCTGCTCCAGCTTGACCATGTCCTTCTTGAATTGGGGTGCCCAGAACTGGACATAGTATTCAAGATGAGGTCTAACCAAATTTTTAAATCTTTCAGCTAATATAGTGGTGAAGATTTTATAATCTGTGTTTAAGAGAGAGATAGGTCTATAATTTTCCGGTTGCATGTGGTCTTTTCTCTCCTTTGGTATTAACGTTATGTTTGCTTGTTTCCAAGTTTCTGGGAGGCCCTCTTGTCTGTTATATTTAGAGTTTTAGTCAATCGTTCCAATAGTTCTGATTCAAAAATCTGTTAATCTGTTCTGCTTATATACTGTGGTAGTATCTGAGACACATGCGGCACCTATGCATTAAGAGCTGCTGTGTATAAATAACATACAGACCAGAGTGCAGATGGCAGCTCTTTCCTAGGGTTTCCTTGACAAGGTCTATGAATCCAAGGAGGTTTGCCATGACCTTCCTCTGAAGCTGAGGGAGTGTGAGATACCCAAGTTCCTTCAGTGGAGGTTCCCATGGGGACTCAGAGCCTGGTGTCCAACGTCTTAGTCCAACATTCAGATCACTTTATCATGCTGGTTCTAAAAATGTGGGGACTCTGCCGTAGACTTTTCTTGGCAAGATTTGTTCCTAGGAGGTTTGCCATTGCAGTAGGACTTGCTCACAGTCATCCAGTGGATTTCCAGAGTTAAACAGCCATTCAAACCCTGGTCTCCTACCTGGTCCAACAGTCAAACCACTACAGCGCATGTGTCAAACACAAAGCCCACAGGCCAAATCTGGCCCGACAGGCCATTTCATGTGGCTCTCATGCCTCTCCTGCAGCTGCAGCTGTCAGGGATTCCAGGCAGGGAACCCTGGGAAAATGATCAGCCCACTGCAAAGATGTTGCATCATGCCCCAGCTGTGGGTAATTGCAAGGTTGCATAAGAAACTGGGGTCGTGTGCAGATGGTAGAGGGAGGTGTGCAAACCTCTACCTGATTGGTTGTAAATATGTATATAAGAAAGCAATCCCCAGTATGTTTTTGTCTGTTGACCAAACCGGTGTCTGGCGCAAGCCTTTGTCCGTCTGTTCCATGTTTTGTACATAATGGAACTTTGCTGCAAGATAAAGTGCCTCCTGTTTGGAAGAAACTCCTCTGTGTGTGAGTATCCTTACTGGGGAACAAGGCTGCTGTTGTTGGCTCACTGACCTCTGGCTTTTCCGCTGCATTTCTGTGGGGCTGAAACTCCTATCATCCCCCAACAGCAGCACTTCCCCCTCCTGACCAGCCCTATCCCCACATTGTGGGCCCCTGGCTGCCGGTATACTGAAGAAGGGCCTAGCAGCCAGCACTCGCAATCCACTTCTACTTCTGACTCCTCCTCTGTCCAAGTCTCGCCACCAGAGCGTTGCCCACAAGAGTTGGACAGAGGAGCAGTCAGAAGTAGAAGTAGATTGTGAGTGCTGGCTGCTAGGCCCTTCTTCAGAATACCGGCAGCCAGGGGCCCACAATGTGGGGATTGGGCTCACCATGCACAGAGAGGGGCAGGGAGGCAGAAAGAGGCACAGAGAGGGTCTGGGGGCAGAAAGAGGCACAGAGAAGGTCTCAACTGGGACCAAAAAGTTAAATAATGTAATAAACAGTGCTTGGTAATATTTGACTGATGATTAAAAAAAATAACTTTCTGTTTTCAAAATTCGTTTTTTAATAAATTGTACAACAGTTGTGCACTTGAATATCTGCTTGCTATTATTGTTCCTAGACTCAGGTCCTTTTCGCATGGCATTTTCCACGCAAAAGGGTGCCTGGAGCATTTCGTGATTGTGAGGAGTGATCTGCACACCGCACTCACAATCGCGCGACGCTGCAGGGGCCGGCAGGGGCCGCTCGCACGCCTTTTCATTTTCAGCTAGAAGCCGAAAATGGTGCGCAATCACGCATTGCTCTACATTAATAATGTCTATGGTAATGGGTAAGAGGAAATTATGACAGAATGACAGAAACAGAAATAATATGCATGTGTAACATTTTTCTAAATATGCAATTATTTCTGTTGTTTTGCAATATTTTATACACTTGTATTTTTGTGTTTTTTTCTTTGTTTTTATTTTTAAATAAAAAGGAATTATTAAAAAAAAAAGAAGAGAAATAGGAATTGCCAGAAACTAACAGCAGAACATTTCAGTCTCCCTGGACACACAGTCACAGTCCTTCAGGGGTAGAAAGAATTCAAAGGAAAGCTCAAAAGAGAAACAGTGGGATTAAGATATATCCACAAATTCCAATGTGCTAACAGAGGTGTGAACAAAGCTAATGGTTTCTTGACATAATACATATATTTATGCACTGGTTCCCATCATGGTTGCATAGGTAACAAATGCTCTCCAGAATGCTCTCTTACTTCAAGGGAACTGACTTTCAGATATGTAGAATGTGTTGTTGTTTTGTTTTTGTTGTTGTTGTGCACCTTCAAATCGTTTCGAACCTATGCTGACCCCAAGGGAAAACCTTTCACAGGGTTTTCTTGGTAAGATCTGTTCAAAAGGGGTTTACCTTTGCCTTCCTGAGGCTGGGAGAGTGTGACTTGCCCAAGGTCGCCCAGTAGGTTTCCATGACTGAGTGTGGATTTAAGCCCCAGTTTCCAGACTCATAGTCCAATGCTCAAACCACTACATCATGCTGAGATGTTATTTATATCTTAACTTTTTTTTTTTTTGGCATTTGATTGAGTAGCTGGAAACTTTTTAAGACTTTCTGGTCCCACCACCAGGTGGCGATAAACACAAAGATTTTCTCCAAGGTTCCTCCTCCAGAGCAATCCAAAAAGGTCAGAAGGTCCTTGAGATACGGCTGCCAGGTTTTCTTCCTGCACATGGGGTTGGGCTAGATGGCCCTTGGGGTCTCTTCCAGCTTTATGGATTTATGATTCTATGATAGTAAAACATAAAAATAACTCTGCCAGTCTTAAGGATGCTATAGAACTCTCCTTACATTGTATCTTGAAATGCACAAACATGGCCACCACTTTAAAAATTACCTACTACACACTATTTTCTGCCCTGAGCCCACTGGGCCAAACCAACAATTCATAAGGGTTACATACTGCCACACACTGAAGCAGGGCCTCTTTGTCTCCCTAAGGCCCTAGGTCCTAAGCTGTGTCCTTGTTCTGGGTGCTATCCTGGGACTCTGGAATCCCTCAAGAGTTCAAAGGATCACCCTTCTCAATTCCCAGGTATGTCTTGTAAGTGGTGGCTGTTTGTCCCCTGGCATGGTGTACTGGGCTGGTAGGAGGCTGTTCACTGTCAATAACACCTGCTTGTTCAAGATGGAGCAGAAACATAGTATAGAATCAGTCCAAAGGTCCAGGAATCCAGTGGGTAACATGGTCAGACAGTCCAGGGCTAGAAAATCCAGGCAGACAACAAGTGGGGAATCTAGAGTACACACGCCAAGGGCTGGCTAACATATGAGTTGTTTATGGCATCAAGCCAACTCCCTCTGCCTTCCTTAAGAAGGCTGGAGCCAGCTGGCTCTCATCTCAGTCTGACTAGCTCCTGGTGCACTTGCATCTGCTTGTCCTCCTTCAAGGCTGCTGTTCACCTGGAGAAGCCAAGTCCTGGCCCGTGACAGTATGGGAGAAGAGCAAAAAGTCACATTGAACTTTGGAGATGTGACTCTGGAACCTCTAGGAAGTATAATGGTGTGACTCATAAGTACAGTTCCGGGATCTCAGGGCTTGGGCCCTCTTCTCCAGTCTGCAGGCCATGAGGGAAGAATCTCAGGGCAAGAGTGACCTTTAAAGCCCTACAAAAGTTAGGTCCAGACTACTTGGAAAACCTTTTCTCCCCATATGTACCTGCCTGTGCTCTAAGATCTGCAAGGGAAAGATTTCTCTCAGTCCCACCACTGTCCCAGACATGTCTGGCCGTGACACAAACAAGAGCCTTCTTGGTGGCTGCTCCTAAATTGTGGAACAATCTTGCCCCCATCCTGCTGTCTTTCTGCTTGAAAGTGTGTATATGCACGTGCTTCAAGTTGCCTGTCAACTTAAGGTGACTCCAATGAATTTCATGGGGTTTTCTTAGGCAAGGAATATTCAGAGGTGGTTTTGTCAATTCCTTCCTCTGAAATCTGGCCAACAGAACCTGGTATTTGTTGGCAGTCTTCCATTCAAGTAATGACCCTGCTTAGCTTCCAAGATCAGATGGGATCTGGTGCCTTTAGAGTATTAAGACCTTTTTATTTAAGGAAGCATTTGGTTTTCAGTGTGTTGTGGCAGATAAAGCTTTTAACCAGAGGGCACAGTGCTTTCATTCACTCTGCCTCTGACTGTCCTAACTCTCTCTATCTCTCTTACAGATGAGCCCCTCCTTTGTACCCTTTCTTCCAGAGGCCCTTCTTCATGGCGTTTCATGAGCTGTGATTGACTGGTTCAATGCAGGCTTGCCAAACTTCTTACTGCACACCATTATATGCTTACTCAACTTCCATATTTCTCCATTGTTTTCAATGGGATGTTGTACTTTTCTTAGCAATTGCAAAGGAGAACGGGTCATGCTTTACCACACTGGTGTTGTTCAGAAACCATCAGAAACTAAGAAGCAGCCTGCTGTGACTTTTCTTGACTGCACATTCAAAAAGAAGAGATACAGTAAAAATAGGAGATTTCAATTACCCGGATGTATGTTGGCAGTCAAACTCTGCCAAGACAGCAAGGTCCAGCAAGTTTCTTGCTTGTCTTGCAGACAGTTTCATGGTCCAGAAGGTGGAAGAGGCCACAAGGGGATCAAATATTCTAGATCTGATCCTGACCAACAGGGATGACCTTGTTAATGAGGTCGAAGTGGTTGGATCTTTAGGGGGGAGTGACCATGCCCTATTGGAATTTGGCATTCAGTGGGAAGGAGAAGATAAGTGTAACCAGACACTCATCTCAGATTTTAAAAAAGCAGACTTCTGTAAACTTAGGGAGCTGCTGGCTGGAATTCTGTGGTCAAGAACAGTGAAAGGGAACGGAGTCCAGGAGGCATGGGAGTTCCTTAAAAGGGAGATACTGAAGGCACAGTCTAAAACTGTGCCAATAAGGAGGAAAAATGGAAGGCATCTGAAGAAACCAGAATGGTTGACTAAAGAACTCTCAGCTGAGCTAAGCGTTAAGAGAAACATGTACAGGAAATGGAAGAGGGGGGAAACCAGCAAAGAAGAATTTAAGCAAGTAGCCAGGAGATGTAGGGAGGAGGTCAGAAAGGCTAAAGCACAGAACGAACTTGGGCTGGCCAGAGACATCAAAAACAATAAAAAGGGCTTTTTTAAATATGTCCGTAGCAAAAGGAAAAAGAAGGAGACGATAAGGTCGCTGCGCAGAGAAGATGGCGAATTACTAACAGGGGGAAGAGAAAAGGCAGAACTACTTAACACCTTCTTTGCCTCAGTTTTTTCCCAGAAGGATACAAGCACTGAACCTGGCGGTTGGGGAGCAGGGGAGGAAGGAGGGGAAATGCGGCACATAATAGGTAGAGGGGTGGTACAGGAATACCTGGCCACACTGGATGAATTCAAGTCTCCAGGGCCAGATGAATTGCATCCTAGGATATTAAAAGAACTGGCAGAGGTCATTTCGGAACCGCTTGCTATAATCTTTGAGAAATCTTGGAGGACAGGAGAAGTTCCAGCAGACTGGAAGAGGGCAAACGTTGTCCCCATCTTCAAGAAGGGAAAAAAAGAGGACCCAAATAATTATCGCCCAGTCAGCCTGACGTCAGTACCCGGAAAGATCCTGGAGCGGATCATTAAGCGGTCAGTTTCTAATCGCTTAGAAAGCAATGCGGTAATCACGAGAAGTCAACATGGATTTCTCAAAAATAAGTCATGCCAGACTAATCTTATCTCTTTTTATGATAGAGTTACTAGCTTGATAGATGAAGGGAATGCTGTGGACGTAGCATTTCTCGATTTCAGTAAGGCCTTTGACAAAGTTCCCCATGACATTCTTGCAAAGAAGCTAGTAAAATGCGGGCTGGACAGGGCTACTGTTAGTTGGATTTGTAATTGGCTGATTGACCGAACCCAAAGGGTGATCAGGAAGGCTGCTTTTCATCCTGGAGAGAAGTGACTAGCGGGGTGCCACAGGGTTCTGTCCTGGGCCCAGTGCTGTTCAATACCTTCATCAACGACTTGGATGAAGGAATAGAGGGCATGCTGATCAAATTTGCAGATGACACCAAATTGGGAGGGGTTGCTAATACCCCAGAGGACAGGATCAAAATTCAAAATGACCTGGATAGATTGGAGAGCTGGGCCAAAGCTAACAAAATGAAATTCAACAGAGAGAAGTGTAAGGTCCTACACTTAGGTAGAAAAAATGGAATGCAGAAATACAGGATGGGGGACACGTGGCTGGATGGCAGTACGTGTGAAAGGGATCTAGGAGTCCTAATAGACCACAAGTTGAACATGAGTCAGCAGTGTGATGCAGCAGCCAAGAAAACCAATGCAATTCTTGGCTGCATCAATAGGAGTATGGTGTCTAGATCGAGGGAGGTACTGGTACCACTCTACTCTGCTTTGATTAGACCTCATCTTGAATCCTGTGTCCAGTTCTGGGCACCCCAATTCAAGAAGGACATGGTCAAGCTGGAGCAGGTCCAGAGGAGGGCAACCAAAATGGTGAGAGGCCTGGAAGCCAAGCCCGACGAGGATAGACTTAGAGAGCTGGGTATGTTTAGTCTGCAGAAGAGAAGGTTAAGAGGGGACATGATAGCCATGTTTAAATATTTGAAGGGATGCCATGTAGAGGAAGGAGCGGGCTTGTTTTCTGCTGCTCCAGAGACCAGGACAAGGGGCAATGGATTCAAGCTGCAGGAAAGGAGATTCCACCTGAACCTCAGGAAGAACTTCCTGACAGTCAGGGCTGTCCGGCAGTGGAATATGCTGCCTCGGAGTGCGGTGGAGTCTCCTTCTTTGGAGGTTTTTAAGCAGAGGCTGGGTGGCCATCTGTCGGGAGTGCTTTGAGGGTGTTCCTGCATGGCAGGGGGTTGGACTGGATGGCCTGTGTGGTCTCTTCCAAGTCTACATTTCTATTCTATGATTTTTTGAAAGTGTCATCTTCAACCGTCAACGGTTCTCGAGCTGAGTTAGGGTGGTCCTTCCCTCCTTCCTTCATGTCATTCAGGGTGCCACAGCCTCCTGTCTCAGTGCTCCCTCTCCCCGTGCCATCACAATGCACCTTCCTGTTCAGCTGCAGGTGTATCAGTGATTGTGAATGCCGGTTAGGGTCAGCAGGCATCCAGCCAATCAGCAAGGGGCTTGAGTCACAGGAAGGAAGGCACATGGGCCATGCTGGGGGGAGAAGGGAAGCGAGCAGAGTGGCTGGGGGAAGTTGCAAGAGGAGATGGGATACATAGAAGAGAGCTGGGTGGGAGTCAAGTCGAACAGATCCAGAAGAAGAGCAAGGAAAGTCCTTGAATTGGAACTGATCAAGGGAAACAGAAGTAGAAGGTATAGTGGTTCAGTGTACCATCTGTCTATCTTCTGCTTGGTAGAATTCCTTAGGCCATCCCTCAATATTTACATTTCCCTTTGGGATTGTTTCCTTCTTGCCTTCCATTAAACCTTTTCTGCTAGGCATTTCTTTTATTTAAAGTTTAACAGATGCTAGGATGTGCTCTTTTCCCATCTTCCTGAAGTTCAGAAAGGTGTTTCCCCATAAGATGAAACATGCAGTGGACTTGTGTATACCCAGAACCATGAACAGCAAAAGGGGGAACCAGTGACTGTTGCTTAGCAACTGGCCAATGGTGGTCTTCCCTTCTCATTAGGGTGCCTAGAGGGGACTTAGTTAATTAGGGCAAAGTCACAGAAAAGACAGAAGGTGGAGGCTTGATGGTTGGAAATTTGTCCCTTGTTGTGATGAATTCCTGGCTTTTTCTGTTTTCTTCTCCTTCCAGCCATGGCTCCCAAGGCAAAGGGGAAAGAGACACCAGCCAAAGGGGCAGCAGCTAAAGCAGCACCAAAAACGGCAGCCAAAGAAGCACCCCCAGAGAAAGAAGAGGAAGAATATATTGATTTTTCAAAGCTCAATCCTTTCAATATTATTCCTCCAGAGAAACTGTGGATCTGTGGTGGGATCTTTGCAGTCGTCTGCATTATCGTCATGGGGATAGCAATCCATGTCTGTAAGTTTAGCTCTCCCTGTCAATATGCCTTTCCCTTCTCCCCAAACAGCCTTTGAGTCAACCATGCCTCCTCCCATCTCCAGGTTTCCACAGGCATAGAGACATTGGGGACAGTGTGGGGCTAAAATCTCCATCACACAATGAGCAGGGGAGTGGGATTGGGGCTGTTATTGGGGGGGGGGGATGGGAAAGAGACCATCCCCCTCCAGTAAGAAATGGTTTTAGCTATTGGAAACTACCTTAAGTCCAAAAGTAGAAAAAAGGCAGAGAAATACTACTACCACTGTTACCCAAAAATGTGACTCAGGGGTCCACCTGCAACGCCAGTACCTCTGTGCAAAGATGGGGAATTATTAACTCAAAGAGGAGGCCTGTGGAGAGGAGGGCAGTAAACTTATGAGATCTTTAACACCAATGTTTACCAGTACTTCTGCATGGAAGAACCAGCCAGAGAGCCGAAGGTAAACTTAATTTGTTTTATTGGGAGAGTTAATCACGCACGCAAGATCCAAACAGACGTGCAGTTGCACAAGGCTAACTGAAGGAAAAGGGAGGAAAGTTTCAGATAGCGAGATGTCAGGGTGTAGTTAGTGATATTTACCAGTTTAGAAGAGCAGTGAAGAGACAACAATGTGGCTTAGACTCACGTCTAAGGACAGTGCACAATCAGGAATTGGAGTAGCAGACTGGCTACCAGCAATCGGTGTACTGCAAGTCAACTGGCCAAAACTAGGGGTTTATCTATCCAATTTCTGCCTGGAGGGACAGGGTGTTAATGGCTCTCCAGCAAAGGAAACAATGGAGTTTGCAGAGTGGACAACGGTATCTGAAATGAGCTAATGGTCTTAGCGTTTGGCAACAAAAAGCTAATGGTTGCCCTGATAGCTCAGTGTTTGTAGGTCAGGTTTTAGGACAAAAGAGAGGTTTGCGTGGTCAGAGGAAGAGGAATTAAGATAACCAGTGGTTTGGTGGGAACTTCCCAGTCACTATTGTCCAAAAGGTGGAATTATTAGGCTAGCTGCAAGCCTTTTATCTCTGGAGTTTCCTGGTGATTTCCTGACTATGACCTGGCTATGCTTAGAGGTGTTTGTGACCTAATTCACAGCAGAGGTGTTTGGTCTTTTTCTCTTCTCCAGCCTGGCCATACAGCCATAGGAGAGCATGTTTTATGTCAAAGCCAATTAATATATTTGCCAATTAAATCGTATTTCACCAACGAAATCATGTCAGTGTGTGGGAGTGTGTGGCCTACTACTACCTCTACTTTAATCTTTATTTTCTCTCATCAACTTTAGATTTGACCTTGAAGGCAATTGATAAGCTCCCCACTGAAGAGCCCATGAAAAAGCTGAGGCGTACAATGGCGCTTGGACTTAGAAATCCCAATGTCAACTATGAAAATTGTAAGTGGATGGATCACTTTAGATTGGTTTAGAGGGGAAAAAATAAAAAAAAGAAACCACCCACCTTAGTCTCTTATTTGAAGGCCAGAAAGCTCATTCCTTAAAGGACTGGTAGGGGTCCCCTGTTATGAAGGATGCCCCCTATCTGAGGGTTGGAAAGCTTTTCATTTTATATAGACTGACCAAGATACCCCAAGTCCCCTGCCCCCATATTGTGGGATGTGGGGTTTTCATAAAGATAGAAATGTGCTCATCATGTAATTTATGAATGTGGAAAATATATTCATTTTTAAGGATAAAAACACGTCTAAGTAACCTGTAAGTAATACTTCCGTTAGGCATTTAGATAAAATACAAACTTGTTAATACAGTGGCTAATTCCTGCTTGTCAAATCTGTGTGTCATGAACTTTGACTCCTCCTTATTGCTATTTTGAAAACCTAGCAACACCAACCCCTTGCATGTTAAAATTTGCCTCAGCAAGACAGCAATGTGAGAAGCTTCTTTAAAGGCAAAGCAGATGAGATTTCAAGATGGCATCTTGATTCAGGGGTGAGTGGGGATTAGTTTGCTTCTCGCTTTGCTGCACTGGCTAACACCACCCATCACAGAATAGGTACAAGGGGAGGATGCAGTGGTTCAACAGTGGGGGTCTTTTGTTGTCGTGATGGGTAGAAGGGAACAGCAACCTTTATAATGACCAAGAAAGACATACACAGGTATAAAGTGGACTTACCCCTTGGGCCTAACGGCATGCCAGCTCATGTCTGCCCGGCTTGGATTTTGCCAGCTGATTATTGCATTCCTATGACTACGTGTGACCTTGTGCTGTGTAATTGTTGCTGTGGTGTTATCCTTAGATTGGTACTGCTCTGCTCATTTGTTGACCCCTATTGTTTTGATTTTGATTGTGGAATCCTCTGCTTTGCACTGACTTACTCGCTGGTAAGTTTTGGTTCTTGACTTTTACTGACTGTGTTTCTGAGTTCGCCTTTCTTGGACTGGGACTGAGTTGCTCATCTAATCCTTTTCTCCTTGGACCAGGCAAACTATGCCACAGGCTGCACCTGACCAAACATGGGACAGGAAGGCCATTTCCACAGTAGACAGTTATAGTGCTATTATTCCACTTTCAACATCCTATAGAATCCTGGGGTTTGGAGTTTAGAGAGGGGCCAAAAAGGCCATCCTCAAAGGCCCCTCCCTAAACTGCATACCCCAGGATTCCATAGGATGTTGAAAGTGGACTAATAGCACTATAACCATCTAATGTGGAAATGGCTAAAGTCTACACTCTGGTCTCTGTGTTATTTCTACACGGCAACTCTTAATGCATAGGGGCCGCATGTGTCTCAGATACTACCGCAGTATATAAGCAGAACAGATTAACAGATTTTGACCATTAAAGTGAAATTTCAAAAGTGATTAGCTCCAATTGGGACGAATTGTTGGTCCCAGTAAGAGCTGTTGGTATTAACTGCCTTCAAGTCAACTTTGATTTATGGAGAACCCACAGACTTCTAAGTCACTCTGGTAATCAACAGTCCTGTTCAGGTCTTGCAGATTCAGGGCAGCTGTGGCTTTACTGATTGAGTCAATCCACTCGTTGTCTCCCTATTTTCCTTCTGCCTTCCACACTACCAAGCCTTATTGTCTTCTACAATTAGTCATTTTGTCTCCTGAGATATCCAAAGCTAGAAATGTTAGATGGATGGAAAGTTCTCTCAGGCCATTTCCACACGCGGTGAGGGAATCGCTCCCTGCCGATACTCACCGGATCTTCTGTTGGTCCGGTCCCGTCCGGTCCGGTCCGGGATGAGGGGGAGCAGTGTGTGGTTGTAGATCTGCACTGCTCCGGGGTCCAAAATGGCAGCTTCTGGTTGGTCGTGGGTCTCGACTAACCGCTGAAGCTTGCCAGCCTAAAGCCCGCCCTCCGCAGATCGCAGGCTCGCATTGGTGTGAGCCTGCAAATCTGCATGGGAGAGCAGGTACGCAATGGCACTCGTCGGCATTTTGAAAGACCTGAAAAATCAGGTCTTTCAAAAACATGATGTAGGACCACTTGGGGTCGTTCCAGAGCGGACTGAGGTGTGGATCTGAGGTAAGTAGTCCGGACCCAGTCCTCTCCACGGTGCAGACGTCCTCCGTGGAGGATGCACTGCACCGTTTTTATTACCCCGTGTGGAAATGGCCTCAGTATCCTTAGTCTAAGTAGCTTGTGAACGATCCCACCCCCTGGCTTCAAAGCAACCAAGGAATGTGTTGTTGCCACCACTCTGATCTTTGTGACAGCTTCTGTGTTGCTTTTTTGCTCTTCACCTTGCTTTTAGGACAAGTCTGGGCAACTGTGGAATGCTGAGGCATGGGATACCTTGGAGGGTAGCACCTCCTTATCACATCCACCTCTGGAAACAAAAAATTGAAAAAGCTTTTTGCCTCAACCCCAAATACTACCAAATTCCTTGCAGTGGGCATTTTCAACATGTTTTGGTCCTTGCTAGACCATTTTAGGTTGAAGAATATTGACTTTTCTCAATGCCTAGATAGAAGTCACTTCCTGTTTCAAAAAAGGTTTCTCTGGGATGTGAATTGGTCCAACTCTGCCACTCGCATGTGATGGAACTGTCCCCTATGCCTCCTAGAGGACATTTTGGGGCAAACATTCATAGAATCTTAGAGTTGAAAGAGACCCCAAGGGCCATGCAGTCCAACCCTTTCTGTCATGAAGGAAAATACAATCAAAGCATCCCCTTTAACAGGCCTCTGTTGAAAAACCTGAAGAGAAGGAGATTCCACCGCACTTCCAGGCAGCAGCATATTCCACTGTCAGACTGCTTTTACTGTCAGGAAATTCTTCCTAAGGTTTAGGTGGAAACTCTTTTCTTGAAGTCTGAAGCCACTGCTCCACATCCTAGTCTCTGGAGCAGCAGAAAAATTTCACAAGATAAATTATTTCTGCATGGCAGGGTGTGTGTGTGGGTTCCATGGCCCTTGTGATCTTTTCTAACTCTATGATTCTATGATTATTATTTTTTTTGAGCCTTGGGGAGCAGGGGCTCTAATGTGGCATAAATGCTACTCATACCTCCAGAAGATGTTTTTTGGTGGGGAATTACCCCTGGGGGGCTCTGGAGGTTGTATGCAGCCCAAGGACCAAATTTTCCTCACCACTACTTCAGGTTCTTTGTAGATAAGTAAGTAAGGGTGATGAGAATAAAAGGAGGCCAGCTCAAGAAACTCATTCTCACTCTGGAAGTGTTTTCAGATGTCAAGGTGGCAACACAAATAGTGAAGATGCCAGAGCACTTACAGAAGGCTGAAATGGATTACACTGCACAGAAAGAAAAATATCGTAAGTATCAGAATTCCTAAATATGGTCCCTCTTCACAGTTTGTGAATGCATGGCTGAGCAAACATCTGTGAGTTCTGTTGCATTCTGAGCACAATTGTACCACTTTCTCAGTTCTATGGGGCCAACTGTAATATGAATATTGCAAACCCTGTTTCTGTTATTTTTCTGTTCTGCTGACTCCTCCAGCTATCCCATCCCTTTGGCTAACCAGTGAAGGAATAGAATTAAATCCCTTCTGTTACGAATGCGGCTCTGTTGTCTACACCCCTCCCCAGAATTCGTCACAACTGGGAGACCAGGATTCAAATCCTTGCTTGATCATGGAAATTCCCTGGGTGACTTTGGGCAAGTCATACGCGCTCAACCTTAGAGGAAGGCAATGACGAACTTCCTCAGGAGAAATCTTCACAAGGAAGTCCTTTGACAGCTTCACCGTAGGGTCACTCTAAATCTGAAATAACTTAAAGGAGCAGAACAACAACAGCAATAACAATAGCAAATTGTCTTGCACTATCCCTCAATTCATTTCCTGTGGGGAAAAAGCCCTATCAGATTACCATTCCTTCTATTTGACTAATTATCAGTTCCTAGAGTAGCGCTCTGTGTGTGTGTGTGTGCACGTGTGTGCACATGTGCACGTGCATTCAAGTTTCCTGTCTACTTATGGTGACCTGAGGAATTTCACTGGGTTTCCTTAGGCAAGGAACCCTCAGAGGTGGTCTTTGCAAGTTCCTTCCTCTGAAATATAACCTGCAATACCTGGTATTTGTGGTCGTCTCCCATCCATGTACTAAGCAGAGCTGACTTTGCTTGACTTCCAAGATCAGATGCGATCTGGTTTCTTTAGGGCATTTAGCTAGGCTCCCAGAGTAGCTACTCGTGTTCCATAGTTACACACACAGCCCTAAGCCACTGCATTCTGCCAGCACGAATGCCAGTAGTCTGAAGAAACTGAGATTCAGATCTGACAATCTAGCAAGCTCTAGATGCAGAAAGGAAAATGAGGTCCTCCTTCATCTGCCATGAAAATTAGGGAGAACGCCCTGAACGACACTGAAATGCTGATATACATAATTTGGTTTCATATCTCAGCCCCTCAAGAACCTGTAGGCCATTCCACCCTTGCAGTCTCAATCCTCCTTCCTTCATCTTCTGGCCATACCACCCTCCTCCACCAATGATAATCAAACCTGTATACTGCACTGTCTTCACTCCCTACTTTCACCGGGCTGATTATGGATGGAGCTACTCCTACGAAATGGGCTGATTGCTTTAACTCTAGAGTGGAAAAACATTGATGGGATTCCTGACAATCTCTTAATGATTGGGCAGTTAGGGCGTATAGGTAAGATCTCTGTAGCATAAGATTGAGACATGGTCTCTGATTGTTCACCAATCTGGGCAGTTTGTATTCCATTGTATTAAAAAATGCCAAGGGCCTGAATCAGTGAAGGGGTTAGCACAAACCCATCAGCATCCAGGTTTTCTGAATAATCCTATCTGGACTTTTCACGACCCAGAATATGTCTCTGTTCAGTGTGACCTTGATCATGTTCTCGGTCATTAATAAATCCACTTTGTGAAAACTACGTATCTCGTAGGAGGGGTGGTAGGGTATGGCAAAAGTATTCAGCCCGACTAGGACTCCAGGAAACCAGGGTGTGAATCCTCACTTGGCCTTTGAAACCCACTGGGTGACTTTGGGCGAGTCCCACTCTCTCAGCTGCAGAAGATGGCCATGGCAAATCCTGTCTGAACAAATCTTGCCAAGAAAACCTCAGGATAAGTTTTCCTCAAGGTCACAATAAGTTGGGAAGGACCTGAAGGCGCACAACAACAACACACCATCATTTATTCATACCATCATCTGTCCAACCTCCCAGCCCAAAAGTGTTATGTTTCCCAACTGCCTGGTTTATTATTATCGGGTAGAATGACAGTGGAGGAAATTAAAGCTAGGGAGCACCTGATATGATCATCACACTCTCAGCCCCTAAAAACCCATAATAGGGTCACTGTAAGTTGGAAATGACTTGAAAGCACGGAATAACAAATCACAATAGAACCAGAGAAATGACTCACTAGGGGTGGCAGAGGACCAGCAAGAGGATCAAAACTGTTGCTCTTGTTAGCAAAAGAATATGTACAAGGCCCAGAACCAGCACTTGGAATTTAGACTTAGGCCATTTCCACACAGGTTAAAAAAAACGGTGCAGTGCGTCCTCCACGGAGGACGTCTGCACCTTGGAACGGACTGGGTCTGGACTACTTGGCATAGAGCCGCACCTCAGTCCGCTCTGGAGTGACCCAAAGTGGTCCTCCAGCGTGTTTTTGAAAACCTGATTTTTCAGGTTTTTCAAAATACCGGCTCGCGCCATTGTGTGCCTGCTCTCCAATGCAGATTCGCAGGCTCACACCAATGCAAGCCTGTGATCTGCGGAGGGTTGGCTTTAGGCTGGCGAGCTTCAGTGGTTGGTTGAGACCCATGACCCACGTGACCCACGACCAACCGGAAGCTGCCATTTTGGACGGCGGAGCAGTGCGGATCTGCCATCACGCACTGCTCCTCCTTGCCCCGGACCGGACCGGACTGACAGAAGATACAGTGAGTAGCAGCAGAGACCGATTTCCTCGCCTCGTGCGGAAATGGCCTTCGATTTCTCAAGAGTTTGGGCTCCCAGAGTTCTGATGAATCTTCTATCTCATTGGCCATTTCTGCACTAAACTGTTATAGTGCTATTATTCCACTTTCAACATCCTATGGAATCCTTTGAGGCCCCTCCCTAAACTGCAAACTCCAGGATTCTATAGGGTGTTGAAAGTGGAATAATAGCACTGTAACGGTCTAGTGAGGGAATGGCCACTGTCATTTCCCATGGGTAGGTTTTAATGGAAAGAGTGGGAGAGCGAAGGAGGAGGGCTGAGGCTCAACTAAACAGCAGCTGAGTCTGAACTGAAAAGAGAGTCATGGTCTGCGCTCATAATTAGCCCAGACGTTTCAGACTTGTGAAGGGCACAGTTCAGACACTTTAATTCCAATTTGTTGACTATGTGCTAGTGCATTCAAGTGATTTGCTGGGAAATCTTCAGAAATAAAAAGCAACAAGCCCTGGTATCGCCCAATGGAAAGGATATAGAGAAGAAACTGAGGCCATTTCCGCACGGAGCGAGGGAATCGCCCCGTGACGCTACTTACCGGACTTCTTGGCTTCCCAGTCCAGTCCATGCCGCTCCGGAGCAGTGCGTGCTCGCTGATACACACTGCTCTGGCGTCCCAAATGGTGGCTTCTGGTTGGTCGAGGGTCTCAACCAACCGCTGAAGCTTGCCAGCCTAAAGCCCACCCCCGGCAGATCGCAGGCTCACATTGGGGCGAGCCTGCAAATCTGCACAAGGGAGCAGGCTCGCACTGGCGCACTCTGTGCTTTTGAAAGACCTGTTTTTAGTGGTCTTTCAAAAGCACGCTGGACAACCACTTGAGGTCTTTCTGGAGCGGGCTGAGGTGTGGATCTACGTTAAGTAGGTCCGACCCAGTCCGCTCTCAAGTGCAGACGTCCTCCCTGGAGAACACTCTGCCCCGTTTTAAAAACCCCTTGTGGAAAAGGCCAAAATCTCAGGGCATTGAAAAGGATGACTTTATTTTATTGATCCCAGCATGTTTCAGTCTACTAATATTTAACGGCTTTCTTCAGGGGAATGCAATTTTAAAATCACCTGCAAGGATTCCAAAAAGACTGTTTTCTGAGTTTATCCCAGGCAACTGAGCCAGCATGAGCTAACACCGTGAGACTTTGTCCGAATCTCCAGAAATGTCTGGAGATGTACATACAAAAGGTGGGATGATGATGTTACTGCCCTGGCTAGTCCGAGCTTTGGGGATATTAAAAGATATCCTTTTGATATCATAATTCGGCTTCACTTATCTATTCCCTTCCACGTGCTTGCGAGGCCCCCGGACAAGCACGCATACAGGCTCGGTCGATTATGCCATAATATTCCTAGACAATACAGGCAGGCCAGAAAACAGCCGACTCGCCACTTTAGGAGACCTCCAGGCAAGTACTCTAATTAGGTATGCACGCAACCTACAAAAGATCCTCGGCCTCGCGCTGGCAGCTTGATGGGTAAACTATGCAATACCCAAGTACTCTGCGTTTGCATACTGGCTACTCTATTGAGAACCTCTATGATAACTCAATCATTCAGATTCTGAACTTTTGGAGGCTTTGTCTCCAACTCCAAATCTATTGTTTCCCCCCAAGTACGGCATAGCCCGCAGTCCCAATTCTCCTTATTCCGAGACCTTCCTCGGAATGTTCCCAAGTTTCATATCACCTTGCTGCCGCTTTGCTTGGCGAGCCTCCCCTCAGCTCCACGTGCTGAGCTACATCACACCCCAGCCTCGCTCTCTATTTTTCCAGGCTTCAGGACAGGTGAAGTATCACCCAAACCAGCAACTCCTCTGAAAATCCCTCTATACCACTCCAACCTTTATTTCTTTAGTCATCTTGTGTGAGTGTGTCGCATACACTGTTTTGCTTGTGTTTTTAATAAAACATCATTTATTGCTTCAACTTCGGTGTGCTCCTTGACTCGGCCTGACCCCGTAGACATAGGGTTCAAGATCCTGCTGAGTTACCCTGCCTCTCGTTTTGCCAACTTGTGCTCTGAACTAATTTCCCCAACTTATAGCAATTTGGTGTCCCTCCCGGGACCCCCAGACAACAGGGTAACAATAAGAGTGGAATGTACAAAACTGAAGAAATTCCGGGGTTGGGTGTGTGGAGTGGGTGGAGCTTTCTCAGTGGATCTATTTTGACTTAGTGTTTATTACCTTTGGGATCCTGTTCGTCCCAGGAAGAGCTGATGAGGAGCTGTGAGCTCAACTGGGCTGGCTGAGTGCCCCATCTGAAACAAGTCCATACCCCTGAGCTGGATGTGGGATTTGATCTCTAAGGATGTAGGATCTGGCTCATCATAGTGTCTTCTACATTCTTTTTTTCACCTCCCCCTTTCTTAGAGTCCCTCTTTAAGAAAGGTGCAAAGTCTGCTGGTGGCTGGGACCTTTATGAGAGGAATCTCTACTATATTTCCAAAGAGAAAAAAACCTGGTATGATGCTGAGAGCTTCTGTCTGTCCAGAGATGCCCACTTGGCCTCCATCCTAACCAGCGAAGAACAGGTATTGTATTTGCCTTTTTCCTCTCCTTCTTGATAGTTGGGGCTTCTCAAGAAACTGTTGCATTCTCTCCTGTGCTTCTGTGTTCCTGTCCGCCTCTGTTTTCTCTGCCCTCCCTTATAAATAAATGGTGATCTCTTGGAAAACTCCCACAGGTGCTTTCCAGACATACGTTTCAAACTTTCTTAATGCAATGCTTTGCAAGCTGTTTGTTTGTATCCTGACTTTTTCTCTTCATGGGATTCAATGTAGCTTATAACCATTAAAAAAAAGTACAGTACAGCTTTTAAAAAGTCCTGTTAATACATAAGTTCAAACACAATTATATCAGACTTCTATTTAAAAAACACAAGTTAAGAATAAAAGTCAAAAACAATTTTAAAAAGACATTTAAAATATAGAAACAACATTTCTCTTAAAAAGCTCCATTTGCTGCAACATATTAAAAACCAAAATGTCCTTGCCCACTGGTGGAAAGTGAGCAGGGAGGGAACCAGTTGGGCTTCTGAAGGAGGAGAGTTCCACATCTTGGGAGCAGCTACTGAAGAGACTCTCTCCTTTGGATTCTGGGACCGCTCATGAGAGTCTCCTTAGTGCTAGTGTAAATATGCAAGGATTTTTTTTAAAAAAAAATCAATTAACTTTCTTAATTGTTGGTGAATCTCAGAATTAAATTGTTACCATTCATACACTGGGGAGGAAGTTCGGTTAATTCCACTGTTTGTTGCAGAAGCTCTTATGTTTCCTTCGTTCTTAAAGAAAGGGAGATTTGGAGAGAGGAGAGGGAAAATCATAAGGAGGTGGCTGTCTCTCTCTCCATTGATTCTTGGAAGGGTACCTTTCAGAAGGTGCCCAAAGTCAGTATTTAGGAAAGCGGTGTGTAGTACAACCCGCAAGTAACTCTGTAAAAGTGCAATATGCAGTGATGATATAGGAGCTCAGCCAAGAAGATCAGAAATGTCAGAGAAGATTCCCTGAACTTCTATGATCTTTTCCTGCATTGTGTCACATAGGAGAGCATGGGGCGCATTCTAAAGCACCTTCTGATTATGTGGGGGTTGGTGATGGAGTCCAAGAAAGAACTTCTTGGGGGTTCCAAAGTGTGTGCACTCTATAGATTCCTCTGCAGTCCAGAGGGGTCTGCAATAGACAGGCAAGAGATTCCTTGACAATGAGATGGATGTGGAAACTGCTTCTGTTCTATAATGGCACAGTTGGTTTTATCTTGCAAAATAAAGCTGATGAGTTTAACAGGGAGAGGATACACAAGCCCAGACATGCTGCTGTCTCTGTCATGCCCTGCTTCCAGAGCATGCACTCTGACTCTGAAGCAGAGGGCACGCCAGAGACTGAAACAGGAGGCATGCCAGGGCCTGCTGTACAGAGAGAAGTTACAGTGCCAGAAACAGAACAGAGGGCAGTGCCAGCTCCAACAGAGAGTCCTGCCTCTTCAGATACAGAACACTTACATAGACCCAGCTTCACACAACACAGGCAGCAAAGAGATACCCAATATCACTCTTTCAGAATTTATAACTGGCAACAATCAATCAAGGCACAGCTGTGCTAGGCTTTGGGTCTATTTAGTTGGCATCCTTCCCCTCCAGGAGTTGTCAGAACTTATCTGACCTGCTACCTTGCTGGATGCCTTGACAAATGCTCAGATTAACCTTGGACATGCCCTTGCCATGAAACCCTGCTGGATTTTATGTTGGACTTTATTTATGACTCCTTGCTTACTGTCTGGAAGTAAATAACAAACTGGGAGATATTCAGTTTGTTTTGTTTGATTTATCAGCTGTGCCAGGACTGAGATAGGACAGTCTCTTTTCTGTGGCATTTTTCATGCTTAGTTTGCTGAATTTGACCTTGTATGTGGTGAGGATGTTCCTTCTCTTTCACAGAACTACATCACCTCGCAGTTCAGTGAACCTTTCTGGATTGGCCTCACAGATGAAAATGTGGAAGGCAACTGGGAATGGACAGATGGCTCTAGAGTGATAATAGAGTGAGTGTGAAGAGGTGTGCTCTAGAAGTTGATGCTTCTAGATCTCTATGTCTGTCTCACTGCATGCAAAATGTGATGCCGAATGAACAGCAAGAGAGGGGAGCCTGTGTTCCCCTTTGTTCCTCAGGTCTAATCTGGACTACAGAAGGTCATCACCTAACCTCTGCCTTCCCTGAATTCCTGATCACTCTAGGAAGGAAAGGAGCCCTTGTATCTTTGTTTAAAGAGAGATCTGAGGTAGTGGAGAGAGAGGGAAGTTTACATTGCTCATGCAAGGAGATCTTCACTGTTGTTGGGACACCACATCCTGCTTTCCTGTAGGACTTTCATGAATGAGCTGAATCTAAGCCCAAGACTTAGACAGCTCCTGTAAATGCTGGGTAGAAGTGGATCTCTTTCCCTTCTTCTTCTTCTTTTTCAGGTAGAGAAAGAGAACAGGGATCAACTTATCTACCTGTCGGCTGGCTCTTCTTGGAGCTCCTGAAAACACTGGCACAGAGTCCCTTCCAACTTTCTCCCATGTGTAAAGAGGAGGAATACTGGTCTGGCTTAGAGTCCCTGGCCAAAATGTATAGTGAACTCAGGCCAGCAACCTGATGATTTTAAGGGGTCATGAACATGTGGGGTTTAATGTGGGGATTCAGATTCCCATCTTTCAACCTGCTCTGGTATACAGTCTCCAGCAGAAGCAGTTAGCAGCCCCATTATTTGGGAGCAATGAATGCACAGTATGTTAAAGCTATTCTGTGTCGAATGAAGCACTTTATGGGTGCTGTCCAAGGTATTGAATCCTATTCCCAAAAGGAGGTTCAGCATGTTGGATAGCTCCTTGTTAAACCTGGATTGAGTGCTGTAAAACACAGCATGGTTTCACCCGCCCAGAATCATGGAGCCACTGATCACCTCTCTGTCTTTTGGAAAAGATATTTGCAGTTCTGTGGCTCCAAAAATGGTCAAAGTGCCATGCAGAATTTGAAGTTTCATGACACTGTGGTTCCCCAATGGCCCCCACAGGTTGCCATCTCCTGGGAAATGTTTTGGTGGCAGATCCATCTCACTGAAGTATCTCATCTTTCTTTGCAAATAAGAATGAGACCTCCCATGAAGGAACATTTATAATGCCATTAAAAAACAGCAAAAGAGAGAGAGAGAGAGAGAGAGAGAGAGACAGAGACAGAGACAGAGACAGAGACAGAGACAGAAAGAGAGGTCTGAGCTACAGGAAATTCTCCTTTGCTGTTCTGTTGAATTGAATAGAAGTTCATTTTTGTTCCCAGACTTGTACATTCAGCGTAACAGGGAATTTTATTCTACCAATTGTGTCTAGAGAGAGAAAAATCATCTAGAAAGGAGATGGGAGTGATGAGGGAGCAGATAATGTCATCCCAGGGAATGTCAGTCTAGGAGACAGATCAGATAAGACCAAAGGAAAACAGCCACGTAGCCCCCACTACTCTTCTTGCCCCCTTCACTTACATAGGTTTCAGTAGAAGCATTCCTGTATATTTATATTTATTCCAATAATGGCACTCTTTCCCCTGTAGGGGCTGGGCTAGGGAAAAGCAGAACCTCTCAAAGGGCATTGAAGCAATGGAGAAAGACTGCGTTTTCATAGAGACGTCCTTTGGCCAACTGTTCTATACCTGGAAAGATGCTAACTGCTACGAACTGAAACTATGGGCCTGTAAGGAGAGCCTGGATATCGAAGATCGTAAAGTCAACCAAATTGTCTACTTCAAATGATGCGAGAAACCCAGGGGAACTGTTGCTCATTCCAGTGTCAAGCTCCATGGGAAATCCCTCACTCACCGAATAAACCTAGCCCATGAAAGGACCAGAGATGGGACAGTGTGTGTCTCTGTGTGTGTTACTGTCAGTAAGTTGCAGTCGTTTGTGATGGGTTGATGGCTGCATGGGCTTATTTTTTATTTTTATTTTTTAATTTTATTGAGCATAGACAAAACAAAACAGAAACAAAAAACCAACTCTTATTGCATTGAGGCAGAAAGAAAGAAAAAATAGTAAAAAGAAAAAAGAAAGTGTAAAGAAAAAGTTACAATTACACTTGATAATGCTAACATAGGTACACATATCAATACCAACACCAAAATACTAACATAAACATACTTCCTCCCTAAACCTATAACTGGAGTTGTTATCCTATAACTGAAAATTCTCATCCAATTAGTAGTAAATCTTTAGTCTATTGATTCAGTTTACACTACTTCTTACTTAACTTCCTCTAATTAAATAAAAAAAAAAACCAAGAAAAACCAGAAAGAAAGAAAAAAGAAAAAGAAAAAATAGAACATACATTTCGGTTGCTCATTCTACCGTAACATCACTCCACTTCCGTTTCAGGAAGTTTTTAATAAGTTGTATTCTTTTAGTACTTTTCTGACTTCCCCTTAATATAATGTGAAAGTTAATCCATCTCCATCATAACCAAAATTTTATATAACCTTATTTCTAAATCCAGAGTCTTCAAACATTTCCAAATTTTTTTCTATAACTATCCTGGCAGCCATAATCACATGTAACATTATTTTCCAGTGCTCTCTTAGTACTGTTGCCTCTAAGTCTTTAGTAATGTTTAAAAGAAATCGTTCAGGTTTCATACGTATTGGAGTTGATAACATTTCTGACATCACTACCCTTATCTTATCCCAAAAGTCCTTAATGTGTGGGCATGACCACCACATGTGAATAAAAGATCCAACTTCTTGCTGACGTTTCCAACATTTATTGTTACCTGTTTTGTAGATTTTTCTCTAACTTCACAGGGGTTAAATACCATTGATAGAACATTTTGTAATAATTTTCTTTTAACTCCTGGGAGGCCATGAATAAATTTGCTTTCTTCCATAAATCTTCCCAGCTCTCAAGCATAATTTCATGCCCTATATTCCCAGCCCATTTAATCATTATCTCTTTTACTGCCTCATCCCACAAGTTCAACTGAATTAATAGCTCATACATTTTAGAAACCATATACTGGGGGTTTCCAAATACAATTTTTTTCAGACTTGTTATACTCTTGGGACAAGTCAAATCCTTCTAGTTTATAATCCTTTTTAAATCTTTCTGATAGTTGCATATGTGGAAACCAATTGCAGTTAAAGCCTTAAATAAGCATGGGCTTATTTTTAAAAGCTGGAGATGACATGACATCACCTCTCATTTGGGTTTCAGCTGTTTCTGGCCATTCTTGAATAGCAAATCCCAGCATTCCCCATCCTCAGCTATGCTGGCTAGGTCTACTGGGACTTGCAGTTCAAGAGCATAGGGAGGGCTGCAGAGTTTCTATATCTGACCTAAGCCAAATTTAAGCCCACAGGCCTTTCCTGTAGGATTCCTCACTCAACAGCCTGAGTCAATTAGCTCATAGGAGCTACAACAATGTAGAGTAGAGTGATTTATTCCAAGGGAATAGCACAAAAAAAGAAGAGTAGCAATCCATGTCAAGGCTTATACACTTTCAAGGAACTCCATAAACCAGAGCACTGAAGGTTGGTTGATAACATTCAGGTAAAAATTAAAGGAGTTTAGGATGCATGGGAGTTTCTTAAAATAAAATATTGGAGACAACTTATAAATGAGTGAACAGTGTGATGCAGCAGCTAAAAAAGCCAGTGTGATTCTAGTCTACATCAATAGGAGTTTAGTGTCTAGGTTGAGGGAAATAATCATACCATTCTATTCTCCTTCCCTGGAGTGCTGTGACCAGTTCTGAGCACCACAATTCCAGAAGGAGATTGGCAACCTGGAACATGTCCAGAGGAGGGTGACCAAAATGGTAGAAGTCCTGGGAACCATGAAGCCCTTTAAGGAGCAGCTTAGGGACTTGGGCATGTTTAGCTACTTCCCTCTATCTGGACACCATGCTTCTGTTGATGGAGCCCAGAATTGCATTGGCTTTTTTGACTGCTGTGTCACATTGTTGACCCATGTGAGCTTGTGGTTTTATACTGCATTTTGTTTTAACTTATATTGTTAACTGCGTTGAGTTCCATACTGAGAGAAATCCAAGAATTATCAGTTGATCAGTCAATCCGTCCTCACCTTCCAAACAGTCAGTTTCCACTGTTGACAACACAGCTTAAATCTTTAGGGGGTTATGTGTAAAATTTATTTGAAATCGTGTTGCTTGTCATTGGTTCAGGTCTTATTCTCTGGAGCAGCCTTAAATACATTTGTTCAAACATACATGCCCCTTCTAGTGTTCAGTATTTTTTGTATTCTGGCATAAAATCTCTTAGTCATCTCCTTTCCAGAGGAGAGGAGATCAATTCTCCAGAGCAATTCATTCAACATTTCCTTATAGGAGATGATCTTGTGGGACTTACCACTGTAATTAATAGAATCATAGAATCTTAAAGTTGGAAAGGACTTCTAGTCCAACCTTCTACCACACCAGAATATACAACTCAAGCACTCCTAAGAGATGGCTATCCAATCTCTATTCAAAGACCTCCAAAGAAGGTCTGAGACCATGCTCTGAGACAGTCCATTTCACTGTTAAACAAGTCTTGCTATCAAGATGTCTTTGTAAAGTTCAGGTGGAATCTCTTTGCTTGCAATTTGAATCCATTGGTTCATACATGAGTCTCTGGAGTACCAGAAAAAATTTAACCATCTCACTCCACCTTCTGCAAGACACCCCTCCAGATATCTGGGTCTGGAAAGGTCTGAAAGCCATGCCCTATGAGGAGCAGCTTAGGGAGCTGGGTATGTTTAGTCTGCAGAAGAGAAGGTTAACAGGGGACATGATAGCTATGTTTAAATATTTGAAAGGATGTCATGTCGAGGAGGGGGCAGGCTTGTTTTCCGCCACTCCAGAGACCAGGACAAGGAGCAATGGATTCAAGCTGCAGGAAAGGAGATGCCACCTAAACTTCAGGAAGAACTTCGTGACGGTCAGAGCTGTCTGGCAGTGGAATCTGCTGCTGCCTCCATGGAGTGTGGTGGAGTCTCTTCCTTCTTGGGAGGTTTTTAAGCAGGGGCTGGATGGCCATCTGTTGGGAATGCTTTGAAGTGTGTTCCTGCATAGCAGGGGGTTGGACTGGATGGCCCCTGGGGTCTCTTCCAACTCTATGATTCTATGATATCTAAAAGTGGCTTTGCCTTATCATCTTTCCATCTTCTCTTCTTCAGGCTAGACATACCCAGTTCTCTAACCCGTTCTGCGAAGGGCTAGTTGTCCCCTCTGCCTTCTCTTCTCCAAGCTAAACATACCCAGCTTCCTAAGTGTCAGAGGTGAGTGGAAAAAAACACCGCTCATCAGTGCTGAGTGTGAAAGGCACAACCAAGCCTGATACTCAAGATCTGCCCAGCCTCACACCTCTTTGTGATCAGAACTGAACAGCCAGGGATATCTCTGAATCAAGCCAGGACCAGGACAAATGGGTATGCCTCAGTTCTCCCTCTCTGAGAACGCAGTCCCTTCCTCACTCTTGTCCCCCCTTGGCTTCTTCCTTTCAGGACTCTCCCCCTTTACTACCTTCCCTAAATCTGCCCTTCTCTGAGATGTAAGGATCAGCAGTGATTTATATTTTCCAAGACTGAGGTACTGTTGGCACTAAGGTCATATTACTGCCCTGGCTAGTCTGAGCTTTGGGGATATTAAAGATATCCCTTGATATCATAATTCGGCTTCACTTCTCTATTCCTCTCCACTTGCTTGCGAGGCCAAGGGCTTGCGAGACAAGCACGTAAACAAGCTCGGCCGTTAATAGCCATAAGATTCAAACTACAATACAGGCAGACCAGAAATAGCTGACTCACTGCTTTAGGAGACCTCCAGGCAAGTACTCTAATTAAGTCTGCACACCACTCACAAAAGAGCCTCTGCCCCGCGCTGGCAGCTTGATGGGTAAACTATGCAATACCCAAGTACTCTGCGTTTGCATACTGGCTACTCTATTGAGAACCGCTACGATAACTCAATCATTCAGATTCTGACCTTTCAGAGGCTTTGTCTCCAACTCCAAATCTATTGTTTTCCCCCAAGTACGGCATAGCCCGCAGTCACAATTCTCTTTATAAAAACCCTTGACTCTGAGACCTTCCTTGGATCGCTCCCGAGTTTCATCCCGCCTTGCTGCCGTTTTGCTTGGCGAGCCTCCCCTCGGCTCCACGTGCTGAGTTACATCGCACCCCAGCCTTGCTCTCTATTTTTCTGGGCTTCAGGACAGGTGAAGTATCACCCAAACCAGCAGTCCCTCTGAAAATCCCTCTATACCACTCCAACATTTATTTCCTTTAGTTATCTTGTATGAGTGTGTTGCATACACTGTTTCGCTTGTATTTAATAAACATCATTTATTATTTCAACTTCTGTGTTCTCCTTGACTCGACCCGACCCCGTAGACATAGGGTTCCAGATCTCGCTACGTTACCCAGCCTCTCGTAATGCTAAGCAGTGCTCTGAGCTAATTTTCCCCACCTTTAGTTGAGCACATTTTGGTGTCCCTCCCGGGACCCCCAGTTCACAGGGTAACAGTCAAGATGATATTATTGATAGCATGTATATCCCAGGATTCAGAATAAGACTCTGTGACACTGTTTTAAGAAATACAGAACTTCAAATATTTATTGTATTTGAACTGTTGCTTTAAATTTGTTTTGTATCTAAATGTTTATAAACAGCACACCATTCTTCTCTCTCTCTCTTTCTTTCAATTCATTCACTATCTCTCGTACACCCAATTTCTCAGTTCTCTCTCCCACAGAGCTCTTCAAATCTCCAACCTCTCCCAAACACACCACAAATCACACCCCTCTTCAAACACGCACCAGACAGTTAAAATCCGTTATTTTCCTCTTTCCACCAACCCCTTTCCTGGGCTATCCAAAGTTCCATTTCACCAGCCAATCAGCTTAAACACTCTCAGTTGCCAAGGAGGCTCTGTCGTCAAGACCCCCTCCCATCAGGTTCGTCACACTAAGCCATTCCTTATAGGGCGTTATCTCGGGACCTTCTCTCTGGAATTCTGTTTCTGGTTGTCATGCCCTGCCCCCGAGACCCTGACAAGAGAGGAGAAGAGTTCTAATTCAGAGGCAGAGGATCACCCAGAGGAACAGAACAACCGCCAGCAGGAGCAACAGAAGGCCAACAGCAGCAAGAGTCAATCTACACAGGCACCTACCTTGGCAGAATGACTGCAAGAGAAAGAAGCACTCGGGTGTTCAGCTTGTTTGTATACCAAACGAGTCCTAATGAGAGAAAACCCACGTCAACATAATCTACTATACAAAAATCAATGTTCCTCTGCGCGTTTGTCTGTTCGTCAGCGTCAGCATATGATTGGCTGAGTGAGCCGAGAAGACCTCATATGATTGGCTGGCTGTGAAGATTCCATGGAATCCTGCGGTTGTCAGTTTAGGGAGGGGCCTTTATAGCTCTTGGGCCTCAGGCCGGTTGCTATGGAGATGAGGCCTACCATCAATAAGGATGCCGGAAGACTTTTGAGAGGCATATGTGAGAAAAATTAAAGTGACATTTACGATTTGGGATGCATCCAAAGAAGTGATGAGAGGTTTCTTCATTCAAAAAAGACAAATTCAAAATAAGAGAAAGTGACAGGAATATCAAGAATTGATAACAAAACTTCAAGAAAAAGACAAAGAATGTAGGGGAAAACCAGAGGAAAAATCAATACAAGGGGAAATAAAGATAATACAACAAAAGATAAGGATGAATTTACAAGAAGAAATAGAGAAGAAGATGAAACAATTAAAAGTAACCCAGTTTGAGTAGGCAAACAAGATTGGGAAATGGCTTGCGTACAGGTTAAAGAAGAAGAGAGAAAGAAACATAACAGCTGAACTGAAGAATGGGAAGAAGAAAATTACACAGCAAGAGAAAATAAAACAGAAATTTAAAGAATACTTTGAAAAACTGTTCCAGGAAAAAAATCCTCAATATCAAATAGAAGAAAAATGGAAGGAATTTGTAAAAACTATAAAAATTCCAAAAATATCAGCAGAGAAATAGGAACAATTAAATAAAAAAAAAATAACAACAGTTGAAATAGAAGAGGGAATAAAAGAGTTGAAAATGGATAAGGCACCAGGACCTGCCGGATTTACGGCATTGTACTATAAAAGATTTACAAAAGAGATAATACTTCCATATCAGGCAACTTTGCATGAAATTGAGAAGGAAGGGAAACCGCAGTCATGGGGAGAAGCAAATATAGTGGTAATACCTAAAGAAGACAGAGATAAGAGGGAAATAAAGAATTATAGGCCAATCTCTTTGTTGAATGTAGACAATAAAATATGGGCAATGATATTGGCTAAGCGACTCAGACACGCAATACAGGATAAAATACAGGAAGGACAAACCGGTTTTCTCCCAGGCAGACAAATGAAGAACAATATTAGAACTTTATTAAATACAATTGAATATTATGATAAAAATCAAGGGAAGAAGATAGCTATCATCTCATTGGATGCTGAAAAAGCATTTGATAATGTTTCCTGGAATTTCATGCATTACACTTTAAGAGAATATGACCTGCGAGAAGTATTTTGCAATTGGTTGGAGAAGATATATTGGGATCAATCAGCGAAGTTAATAATAAATGGAGATAAACACAAAACTTTGAAATAAAGAAGGGGGTACGGCAGGGATGCCCGTTATCACCGTTATTATTTATAGCAGTTTTAGAGATATTACTGCTGGTAATAAATGAAGATCCACAAATAAAAGGATTAAAAACAAAAGGGAAGGAGATAAAGTACAAAGCCTTTGCAGATGATGTAAAAACATTTCTTGAGGAACCACAAGATTCAATACAGAGGTTGAAGGAAATCTTGCAAAACTATGGACAAATAGCAAGATATAAGATAAATAAAGAAAAAACGAAGATGATGACATTAAATATACCAAAAAAAAGAACAAGAAAATTTGGAACAGGATATCAAATAGTAAAGAAAATAAAATATTTAGGAATAAATATAACAAATAAAAATCAAGAATTATTTGATAACAATTACGAGAAGACATGGAAGGAGATTTAAAGCAAATTGGAAAAATGGACAAATAGAGGGATCTTTTTTTCATATGTGGTGGACCTGCAAAATAGCAAAAAAGTTCTGGAAAGAAATACATGATGAAATTCAAAGAATGTACAGTTTAAACTTTGAAATGAAGCCAGAACTTTGTTTGTTGAATATGTTAGGGTAACAAAGAGAAATAAGATCTCATCAAAAAACATTGTTATATATAATAACTGCAGCAAGATTGACTTATGCTCAACATTGGAAAGGAAAATATATTGATATAGGAGAATGGAAATTCAGAGTCCTGGATATGGTAACAACAGAAAAGTTAACTTTTTCACTTAAAAATAAGCCAATCCAGGGCTTTGAAAGAGAATGGTGAGAGGTATTGAACTGGATAAAAGAATGAAATAGGGGGAAAGAAAGAAAGGCTGTGAGAAAGGAGGAAGACAAAATGAGGTGGTAAAAGATAAAATGTAAATAGTTACATATAAGCTAAAAGTAACAATATATGATTGTTATAAAATAAAGATAATGTATGGAACAGAATGTTTATATGGAATGGAATGTTAAACTCAGATTCAACTGGGAAAATTGACGTCTGGAAGAGGGGAGGGTTTTTTTTATTGTTTTTTCATTAAAATTTTTAATAAAAATTAGTTAAAAATATAAAGTGACATACACAACATAGCTCATTTCCACATTACGCTGTCATAGTGCTATTATTCTACTTTCAGCATCCTATGGAATCCTGGGATTTGTAGTTTAAGGAGGGGCATCTTAGAATTCTCGGCCAGAGAGCTCTTCGGCTTCAGCAAACTACAAACCCAGAATTCCACAGGATGTTGAAAGTGGAATAATAGCACTATAGCAATGTAGTGCAGAAACGCCCATAGTTACAAGGTCTTCTCGCCTTTTAAGATTTTTCACACAAGGTTCCGTGTGTGAGGAATCTTAAAAGCTGAAATTCAAAACAAAAAATGCTTCCAGAAAAATGTAAAGCCACTGCACAAATTCAACAGAAAGAAAAAAATTTCCAGTACATCAATGTCACCAGACAACACAGATTGGACTGGGGACTATGGGGAAAAGTTACAGGTACTGGAATAGACTGGTTGCTATGGAGATGATGCCTAGCAGCAAGGAGGAAGACAGTGTATTCCCGCAGGAGCCCAACCTCTGTATGTTAACAGCTATGAATACAGATTGGATTGGGGAATACGGGGAAAATTTACAAGTACAGAAATAGGCCGGCTGCTATGGACATGAGGCCTAGCAGCAAGGAGGAGGACAGTGTGCTCCCTCAGGAACCCAAAATGTGTATGTGAATAATGCTGAATATAGATTGCATTGAGAAACATGGAACAAAGTTACAGGAAATGGAGAAGACAGTTTGGTGAGTTCTTAAGAGGAAAATAAAAACCCTGGGCAGTGCCGGGTAAATACACTAGTTAGACTATAAATGAGAAGCATCTGGCTTCTCTGCCCAGGTTCATCAACTGCTTTTCTCAGTGGTTCAAAAACTGCCTCTGTCCCTTGTTTCCTTGCCAAGAACTCTGTCTCCAGTTGGACCTTCGCCTGCTGTGTGACGACAATTCTGGTTTGCCCTTTGGATTTGATACCTCCCAACTCTGGACTTTTGGCAACGATTAGGACTGGACTTGAACTACCCTCTCTCTCTCTCTCTCTCTCTGCCCTGGTCCCACCACCGGCTAATGGCTCTTAGCTCTTGAAGCCTTGCCCAGCTGTCTGGCCTGTCTAAGACACAACACTGGTGAAACAAGACAACGTTACTCTAAAATATAGCACAGAGATCCCAGGTCTATTCAGGGACATCTCAGCCATGGGTCTTCCCCAAGTTTTCTCCTGGGCTACTTCTTCACCTTCTCTGAGGCTTCACTCAAGGTTCAGAAAACGTCTTACTCCAGCATTCCGTTTCTTCTTATGACAAGAGAAGGGAAGCGGTGGGACCCCCATTCCCAGTGCTGATTGGACATAACAAGCACCCAATAAGAAAGCAGAAGAAGTGCCATGGGATGGATTCTGGAATGGTTTATGTCACAGGAAAGGGCAAACATGACTGTTAAAGGAAAGAGTTGAAGAGGGAGGAAGGAGGTGAGGAAAGGAGAAGATCAATCAACAATAGAGTGTCAGTACGGGTGTCGGTACAGGGCAGCCCTAGGTTGGGAAATAGTGTTCCTGCGGAATGACTTTATATGGTGGTGTTACTTCATTTTCTTTCTGATTTATGGCAACCCTAAAGAGAACCTCTCAAGGGGTTTTTTGGGGCAGAGAGTTTGTGACTCGCCCAAATTGAACCCTAGGCCATTTCCACACAACACAGGGATAGTGCTATTATTTCACTTTCAACATCCTGCAGAATTCTGGGGTTTGTCGTTTAGGGAGGGGCATTTAGAATTCTCAGCCAGAGAGCTCTTTGGTCTCAGTAAACTACAAACCCCATAATTCTATAGGATGTTGAAAGTGGAATAATAGCACTATAATAGTGTAGTGCAGAAATGGCCCTAGTCTCCTGGGTTTACTGCTCTCCTGGGTCGTAGTGCAGCGCTCAAACCACTGAACTACAGTGGCTTTGCTTGGTATTGCCAGACAATTTGTAATCTGTGACTGGGACCAGGTTTCTAAAGCCTTGGCCAGAAACTGACTTTCCTAAATCCCCCAGCTTTTAATGGAAGGCATGAAGGTTTGAAGCTTGGACCTTGTAGGTGGCAAGTAGGTCTTCTGTCACCAAGTTGTGATTGCCAAGGTTCCAGGTGGCCTGTTGTTCTGGAAGAGCAGCAAAGTCTCTGGAGATAAAATCCCTGGAGATAAAAATGAGTTGGGAGGAGACACTCAAGAAGCTTATTGTACCAACATGAATGAAGAACTCATTGTGACTACTCTTTTAAATCTTTTTTAAAATACTCTTTTAAACTGTAGACTCATGCAACACTGCACTGTTATAGTGCTATTATTCCACTTTCAAGATCCTGTGGAATTCTGGGGTTTGTAGTTTCCTGAGGCCAAGGGCTCTCTGGCTGAGAATTCCAAAGGCCCCTCCCTCAACTGCAAACCCCAGGATTCCACAGGAGGTTGAAACTGGAATAATAGCTCTGTAACAGTGTAGTGCCAAAATAGCTGGAACTGGAAGGAACTGCAAGGGCTATCTAGTTCAACCCCCTGACAGGTGAGAATACACAATTAACTCCCACCTGAAAATGGCCATCCAATCACTGTTTAAAGGCCACCAAAACATGAGACTCCATCACACTCTGAGGCAGTCTATTCCACTGCTGAACTGCTCTTAGAATCAAGAAGTTCTTCCTAATGTTTAGCTGGAAATTCTTTCCTTTGCCGTTTGAATCCATTGGTTTGTGTCTAGTCCCAAAAGCAGCAGTAAACAAGCTTATTACATCTTCTGCATGACATCTCTTCAGGTATTTAAAGATGGTTCTCATATCACCTCTCTGTCTTATTTCTTCTAAGGCCCTTTATGCACGAGGTGAGTGAATCGCTCCGTGCCGTTATTTACTGGCTCTTTTTGGGTCCGAAGAAAGGCAGACTTTCCCTTGAGCCCTTCCGCAGGGCTCCTCCATTGGTGCCGGGCGAACCGGAGCAGTGCGAGGTCTGTAGCTCCGCACTGCTCCGGCTCAAAATGGCGGCTTCTGGTGTCTTCGTGGGAGTGGACCAACCGCTGATGCTGGCCACGTCCACAGCCCGCCCTCTGCTGATCGCAGGTTCGCATTGGTGCGAGCCTGCGCATCTGCACAGATAAGTAGGAACACAATGGCGCGTTCCAGAAAATGTAAAGACCTGATTTTTCCAGTCTTTACTTAGCACGCTGGAGGACCACTTAGGGGCGGGTTGGATCGGACTAAGGTGCGGAACTAAGTTGAATAGTCCGCACCTAGTCCGATCCTAGGTGCGGACGACCTCCGTGCCAGGACGCCTAGGCCCATTTTAACTGCCTCGTGTGGAAAGGGGCGAAGCTAAATATACCACACTAGCTAAGCTGTACCTGATAGGCTTTGGGTTCCAAAACTTACCATCTTGATCATCTCCTCTGGTCACATTCTAGCTTGTCAAAATCCCTCTTGAATTGCGGTGTCCAGAACTGTATTCCAGACGAAACCTGACCAAAGCAGAATGCAGCATGAATAGTGTGGATGCAGCCTGGAATTGCATTGGCTTTTTCAACTGCTGCCTCACACTGTTGACTCATCTTTAGCTTGTGGTCTACTAAGATAATTTCTCTATTATGTTAATGATGTATTGCATTATATGGTCCCACAGATTCAACACAGGATGACACATGACTTATTATCATAAGATAAAATGGCATCCCCAAAGTACTCAGCAGCAGCAATAAGTAAGTTTCTTTTCAAATAATTGTCTCCTTACAGGAAATAAAGAATGCACATTGTCTCTTTCTACCCAGTGGCTCCCTGATGTTCCTCTGGACATATTATGAGGTCTATGCCCTAAAGTGGGGATGGAGTTACTGCATCAGTTTCTAATAAGACCATTTTTCTTAGGGGAGGCAGTTAAAGAGACTTCGAACTTAGCAAGAGAGGACCAGCAAAGCCAGACTATGTGTTCTGGGATGATCTAATGCTGCATTCCCCAATACAGAGTGACTTTGATTCCTTGATGAACCTTTGTTGCAAATCTTTCATATCTTAAGCACAGACAGAGAACAACACAGACAGATGGCCCTAAATTTACTTGGTAGCCTGTTTTGTGGTCTGCAGCAGAGACAGGGGAAGGGAAGGCTTGGCACCCTTTTCTGCATGAAGCTGGTGTCTTTTTCCCAGGGTCCCACATAGTTTTTTTGCAGGCTTCCAGCTGCAGGTTGGAAAATCTGCCAGTCAAGGTTGGCTCAGATGTCTCAGGAGCAGGTATTCCAAGCGGATGTATTGGCTTTACTCAGGTCCACCTGGGAAGGAATAATTTACTGTCCTGGCTGCCCAATCTTCACCGGGCTTCCTTTGCTACATGTCTTTTTCTCAATGTCACAACTTTTTAAAATACATTTTTTATTAAGATAAATCAGCAATAATATTAAAATAACACACTTTCATTATTCCATATATAAATCATACTATTCCATATTATTACCACCTTACCTCCTTACCCTCATTTCCATCTTTTTGCACTTTCCCCAATTTATGCCCATTTTTTATCTATTTTTACTGCCACCTCTTTATGCATCGTCTCTTTTTCTTAGCTTGTTATGTTAATGATATACTTCAATATTCACAAATGTTACAGATGTTAGAAAGGTTACAAGTATTACTTTACCTTTTTACTTATTGCATGAACATAAATATACAAACTTATCACCACTAACCTGTTTCCACTTTCATTTCTACAACCCTTCTTTAAAATCTTATTTCTTCTTACATTTTAACCAATCAATCACACATTTCCATTCTTGTGGCCTGCGTTGGAAATGTGAAGAAACCGCTGGTACCTATTATCACGTGTGAGGGACTTGTCAATATGCAAGGAAGTTTTGGAGAAAAATTCATGACTCAGTTCAGATGATAATCAACTTAAAATTTGAGATGAACCTGGAATTATATCAGTTAAATATACTGGGCCAAAAAACAGAGATGAAAAGAAATAAAAAGATACTTTTATATCTTATAACAGTTGTCAGATTAACCTGTGCACAGTATTGGAAAGAGAAGATAGAACTGAATTTAGAGGAATGGAAATTAAGAATTATGGAGATGATAGAGACAGAAAAACTCTCCAATTCATTAAAAAATATTTCCACTCACTATTACAACTTTTGGTGGTTTTGCATGGGGATGAGAGGACCAGGCTTAGGTAGATAAAGTCTGTGTGCCTATTATTCCCAGTTGGAGGCCTTTTTGATTCATGTAACAAAATCATCATCAAAGCTCATAGTATCTAGAACTCCAAACAAAAAGACCCAATTCAGATTATCAAAAGCCTTTTCAGCATCTAAAATATAAATGCTACCTGCTCCTCTTTGTGGTTTTCTAAATATTCCAAAATCTCCAAGATACGTCTAGTATTATCATATAACTATTTTTTTCATGAGAATACAAATTGGTTTTTATAAGTAAAGTCTTGTAAAATTCTCATCAATCTTTCTACCAAAGTGCGAAATTGGGAAATTTGGAGGCCCCTTAAAGGATTTCAGTGGTGAAGGCAACACGGACACACACCCAGGTGGAAGTTGGGTAATTCTACCTTAATCCCAGGTAGTGGGGAATCCACATAGCAGCTTTTGGCTTATGTGGTACCCCACTTCTGTCACTCCAGGTGACGTGGTTGGTTTTTTTTTCCTGGTGGTTAGTGATTGACAGGTTGCTCGTCCATGATCCCATACAGGTCAAGCCTTCTACAGCTGTAAGCAATGGAAGCTGTAGCTTTTTAATCTGAAGCCATGGTTGCAGATGTGTTTATTAGCGAAGCACCACTTCTCTCTGGTTCACCACTGGGCACTGCAGCAATTGCAAGACCTGCTTCATTTCTTTAGCCATGGTTAAGAGATGTAAAAAAAAAAAAAATTAAGGTAAAGTGGGTACAGAGGACAGTGAGCTTCTCAGATACCTGATCTTTTAAACTGAAGATACCAAGGACTGAACTAGATCCCTACTTTTGCATGTACAAGATGCACTGCCACTGATCTTTGCCACCCAACTGTTTCAGCGATGCCATGGGATCAGCCTCTTCTAGCTTAAATAAACACGTTGGTCAGAATACTACACCTGCTACTTAGTTATGTACCTACATAGCTGTGTTTAATCATCAGGCTGTCCAGATAGAGCCATAGCTGTCTCATTAACCTAAACCACAAAAAGTCGCTCTGAGCCACCACTACCACCTCTCCTTCCACAGAAAGTGTCCAGTCCAGAGCAATTCCCTCCCCAACTAGCTCCTACATGGGGAATATAATCCTGTCCAAAATGGATTTCAAGCCTCCATCTAGAAAGGCTGGTTTGTGACAGCACAGCTATCCCTGTTGTATCTGGATTAAGCTTCAGTTTGCTGATTGTCATCCACTCTCAAATTGACTTATGACACTGAGTCAAATATCACAATGACATGACCCTACTGAGAGGGAGAATGTGAGGACAGCATGGTTGCAGAGACAAGTGCGTCCAGTTGGCTACTGAGAAAAATATGAAAGGAAAATCCACTGTTGTTACTTCACCCCTCCACTAAATCCACAGCTGTACTATCAGATATATCTCATTTTTTAATCTTTTCAGTTCCTCATATACAAAATTCTTTATTTTATTTCGACCTTTGGCTTGCCTGTAGATTCTCAAGAATGAAATGTTATTTTTTTTACAGGGGCAGTCACTTTCACAGCAAATGGACCGAATGTGGGAAGAGGATTCACACGTATGTATACAGTGCATACACATGGGTCTCATTACACAGAGGGGGAATAGCCAGGAGCATAGAATCATAGAATAATAGAGTTGGAAAAGACCAGAGGGGCCATTCAATCCACCGTCCTGCTATGGGGGGACAGACCAGAAAGAGAGAAGCAGGCTAGGAAAAGTGAGGATGCCGACGGTAGGAGTATGGTGGGAGTCTCCCTCTTTGGAGGTTTTTAAACAGAGGCCGGATGGCCATCTGTCATGTGTACTTTGATGATGTTTACCTGCCTAGCAGAATGGGGTTGGACTGGATGGCCCTTGAGGTCTCTTCCAACTCTAGGATTTTATGATTCTTTATTCCCACCAAATATGCTTGGAAGGCAGTGGGACTGAGAGAAAGTCCATTTTTCAATCCCCCTTTAATTCTTTATAAGGGTAGTTTTATTTCAGCTTATAACCTACATCAAGGTTCCAAAAAAGGACTGTATGTTGTTCTTTTCACAGCCACCCCCACTGCAAGCAGTCTGAGAACTGGAAGAGGAGGCCGACGTATGTATGCTGGACATTGATAAAGAGTTCTTTGTATGCAGACGGAATGATCTGAAAATGAGAGTTTACAAAAAAGAGATGGGGTAGAGCTAGCAAAAGTTATGATCCTGAGGGTGGCTGACCTACTTTGGGAGTCTAGACAATGAGCATCTGTTGTCATTTTTACAGTGACTCCCACTGGAAGCAGAGGGAGTGTACGCAGAGGAGTTACACGTAAGTATATCGCAACACACAGATGGATCCCTTGTACAGAGGAGGAACAAACGGAAACACAGCCTCCAACATTTCACTGATGAAAACCAGTACACACGTGGCTGAGTCACATTGGAGTGTAGTCTATAGGGTGTGGCTGGGTGGGATGGCAACGGATTAATTGCCAATTCAAGATGGAGGGCGTGCTGCACCAGTTGGCAGTGACTCTACTCTGGATTTTAGTGTGAAATTTAAAGAAGTTGTCCAGGACTGCAGAACCTATTTGGGGGTTAGGGTTCATTGCCTTGAGTAGCTCCTTTGAAGTTCAGAGTAAAACTTGGAATGGACTCTTCGCCATCCCCCTGTGACATCAGAAGATTGCCTGGAGCTGTCACTGCTAAATTGGGAGCATTGGAGAATATTCAGGAGCAAAGGATTTTCAGTAAGAGAAGAAGCAGCTGGGAAAGGTTATAGTGTTGGTGGGAACTAGCCACCTCTAGATTCCAGAGAATAAACCCATGCTGTTATTTTTACAGCCACACCAAGCAGTCTGAGAGCTGGAAGAGGAGTCCCATGTATGTATACTGCACACACGAAGGGCTCATTGCACAGCTGTGGAATGATCAGGAACAGGGATTTTCCAGAAACAGAGGAAGGGACTGCAGAAAATTTTGATGGGTGGTGGTGGGTACAGTGATTTAAAAAAACCCATAACCGTGATTGGAACTAGGTGACTCTTTAAATCATAAGTAGGAACAAAAGTCTGATTCTGAATGCTCACACTATGACATCATGCTGGATCTGTGCTAGGACTATGCAATCCTTTTACCAAATACCACCATAGCGTGTCATATGAGAAATGATGAATGCGCATAACTTCTACTCTTATTGCACACTGCACAGAGGCAGTGCATAATGCACACTGACACACTGCTAAGGTACATGGTCTCACATCTGCAATGCTTCTGCACGTGCAACTCTGGTCCTGCCACCATTGACTGGATATGTCTGTTCTGCATTGCCCCAAAAGTCCCCCTGCATATGTAGCGCAACTGATGCCTGTGCATGTCACCAATAAGATGCTCACCCATTGTTCTCAAGGCCAGGTCTACCTTGAGGTGGGCTCGGTCTTCTGCTTCTGAGAGCCCCCCAGAGAGAGGCTAAAAGTGTGGTCCAAGGGAAGATGGTGCAGCTGGAGAGGGCATCTATCCTCCATTCCAGTGGCACTGGTGGGGGCATATCATGTACTGCTAGTGTGCAAGAAAACCTTATGTACAGGGATGACTATGGGTTGTTGACCATTACTGATGAACAGTTTTGTTCCCTCTTGTTTTTTTCAATGAACAAAGCAAAGACACCATTCTTCGAAACTCTGGCTGGCGATATTCTTCTCTATGCCCTGGCTGGGATCTCATTCGTCCTCGCAGTTGTCATGTATGTTTCGTGTAAGTAAAGGGGATTTTTTAAAGCGGATTGTGGTGGTGGGAAAAACCTTTAGAAGTATTTTGGCTAGCTATACTTCAGTGTGAAAACCAACCCATTCAACAATGGCCCCAAAACTGGACTGCAGAACTAAGCATTGGGTAAATTCCTTTAATTTCCCTTGGTTTCAGAGAGTTAAGATGACAGTGTGTTGAGGATTCTCCCGCTGAAATCAATGGGACTTTCATGTTCCCTTGAATATCTGTTCCAGCATATCTAGCTACATAATGGGCAACATGACTTTATGGAATAGCCTTCATCCTAGGCTTCAATTCCCTGTTCCTTTTTCTTGTAATCTGCAAATGCTAGAGGAGAATGTCCTTTTCTTGAAATGACAGTGACATTTTCAATAGCATGGGTCTCATTTTCCCCACTTTCTTTACTCATAACATGGTGGTTCAGTGTTGGCCAATTGTGGGAGGACAGGGGTTGCATTAACTTCCTCAAGAAGACCTCAAAGTGCTACACTCTTACCACATCCTGTGCAAAATAAACATTTTCTTGCTTCCAAATGCCCTCTAGGAGTCACAGAGGCATTTTTGCAGGCTTTTGGGGCATTTTAGGCCTAAGAGGGGCCTTTATTAGCAACAGGAAGTCACGTCTTATTCATAGAATCATAAAATCATAGAGTGGGAAGAGACTCCAGGGGCCATCCAGTCCAACCCCCTGCCATGCAGGAACCCACCTCAAAGCACTCCCAACAGATGACCATCCAGCCTCTGCTTAAAAACCTCCAAAGAAGAAGACTCCACCATACTCCATGGAGGGAGCATATTCTACTGCTGGACAGCTCTGACCATCACAAAGTTCTTCTTGAGGTTTAGGTGGTATTTCTTTTCCTGTAGCTTGAATCCACTGCATCTTGTCCTAGGCTCTTTCCGCAGCTTACCTTTTTGCAGAGCTGGGGTGTGGGGATCGCATGAGCTGCCTCCAGTGAGAGGCTCTCGTGTCCCCACTGCTTCAGCTCCGCACAAGCTACCTGCTCCTGAGCAGGCAGCACCAGAGCCCCGCCTCTTCCTTCCTCAGTGCAGCCTGGGAGTTTCCCAGGCTGTGCTGGGGCAGGAAGCGCGACTGCCGCATCTCTGGAGGCTTCGCAGGCATGGCAAGTGTGTGCGGGGCCCTGGAGCAATGCGCAATCATGTACCACTTTGGGCTCAAAGCTGAAAATGAAAAAGTGCACAAACGGCACCTGCCCTACCCCAGAGCTTCATGCAATTGTGAGTGTGTTGTGCAGATAGCTCCTCACAATCGCGCGATGCTCCTGGTGCCCTTTCACATGGCAAATGCCTTGCGAAAAGAGTCTGTGGTGCAGTGGTGAACAAGCCTGCTCCCTCCTCGACATGACATCCCTTCAAATATTTAAACATAGAATCATAGAATCATAGCATTGAAAGAGACCCCGGGAGCCATTCAGTCCAACCCCCTGCTATGCAGGAACCCACATCAAAGGATTCCCTTTGACAGATGGCTATCCGGCTTCTGCTTAAAAACCTCCAAAGAAGGAGACTCCACCACACTCCATTGAGGGAGGAAATTCTACTGCTGGACAGCTCTGACTGCCAGGAATTTCTTCCTGAAGTTTAGGTGGAATCTCTTTTCCTGCAGCTTGAATCCATTGCTCCTTGTCCTTATCTGGGGAGCAGCAGAAAATGAGCCCGCTCCCTCCTCAACATGGCACCTCTTCAAATATTTAAATATGGCTCTCATGTCCCCTTTTAACCTTCCCTTCTGCAGACTAAACATCCCCAGCTCCCTAAGCCGCTCCTCACAGGGCTTCATGGCTTCCAGACCCTTCACCATTTTGGTCGCCCTCCTCTGGACACGCTCCAGCTTGTCGATATCCTTCTTGAAGTGAGGAGCCCAGAACTGGACACAGTATTCCAGTATTAGAAAAAAATCTCTCCTAAAGGCCTAAAATAGCTCAAGAGGAGCCAAAAACCTGGCAAAAATGACCCCACTCCTTCAGAGGGCATTGGAAGGCATTTTGGGGAAAACCCATACTCTTTGACCCCTGAGGGGGAGGCTTGGGGACTACAGAGGCTTGGGGAATAATTTAGCTTCTTACCTCCCAAGGAGTCTCCAAACACCTGAAGGCCTGAGACCCTCTGGATTTTATATTTTCTTAAAGAGTTGATTAAGGAAAAAAAAGCAATGAGCGATCGCTTTTCGATTTTCTTTTTCACCCTTTTCAATTAGCACACAGAGTCAAAAGAGTGGCCCATGCTTTAAATGTATGAGATCTGGCTGTAATTGAAAAGAGTCAAAAGAGCAGGTTGTCGAAATGCAGGGGATGCCTGTATAGGGCATTGGCTGGCTACAGTAATGAAAGAAGGGTCTAAAGCTAAGGCGTGAAAAGCCCCGGATCAAAACCAGCTGTGGCAATTCTAGCATGGGAGCAGACCTACTAACCCTGTCCCTGCATCGAACACCAAGCAGGTGTTTTTGAAAGACACATTATTTTTCTTTTCTCGGTTCTAGATTACAAAGCATTAAATAAAGCTGAAGACATACGTGAGGCAGTGGCATTGTTGCGGGAATTCTCCATTAATCAGAATCCAGAATTTGGAAAGAGAAGTGGTGAGCAATGAGATACAATCTGAAGGTGCACTCTTAAGGAGGGAAAGATGATTGGAAAACATTTTTAAAAATGGATTTCTCAAGTGTCAGGAAACTCTAGTGAGGATTTTCCTGGACTGATGAGAATCATGGGAAGTTTGGAACTCATTCTGTGCAAAATTCACATGTAGTATTTTTGGTGCAAGAAAGAACAGATTCTGTACAAGAAACAGCATTTCCTGTGTAGAAAAAAGATATTTTCTGTACAGAAAATGTTGTCTTCTGTGCAACTGCCCCCGCCCCGGTATGAATTTTATGAGAATAAGTCAACAACATTTCCTAAACAGGAAACAGAATTTTCTGCACAATATTTCTGGGCAGAAATTATTTGCAGTGCAAAAAATGTTAGTTCCCCTTACAAGAAAAGTCTGAATTTTTTTTTCCAATTTATATTTATTAATTTCATTAAGTTGGGATATAGTTAGCGAACAAGAAAGGTCTGAATTTTCTGTAGAACTTGTCTGCAATTCCAACATTTTTGCACAGGAAAAAGAAATTTCTATGCAGAAAATAGTACTAATCTTTCTGGGCAGAAAAATTTTTTTCTGTGCAGAAAATACTACTTCCTGTGCAGAAAAAAACCCTCTCATGAGTGTATTTTTTTTTTTTTTTTTGCAGAATAAATCGCCAGTGATAGGATTTGCTGCACAGGAAATACAATTTTCTGCACGTAAAATAATACTGATACCTGGAATCCTGTTGGGGCGTACATCTTCACAAGTGGACTTAATCTATGAGAAATACAGTCTGTAACATCCATATCCAGGAAGGGGATGCTGTTATGTCACTACACCCATTTCCGTACTAGGCCGTTATAGCGCTATGATCCCACTTTCAACCTCCTATGGAATCCTGGGGTTTGCAGTTTCGGGAGGGGCCGGCTGGCCCCTCCCGAAACTGCAAACCCCAGGATTCCATAGGAGGTTGAAAGTGGGATCATAGCGCTATAACTGTCTAGTGTGGAAATGGCCTACCTCGAGGAGGTGGCAAAGTGACCGATATGACCCAGAACACCAGCTAGGGATGAAGCCGTGGCAGTTAAAGTGGAATCATAGCTTTATAACTGTATAATGTGAAAGGGCCCCAAGTTTGTACCTCGTCTCCATTAATCCTCTTCTGGGCTTCATTTCCGCTTTAATGCTAGAATGTGTAAGAATACTGGAGAAATGATTTCTTATTTTCAACAGTTTGCTCTTTTATGATCCTCTCATTTGGATTGTTGTCAACTTTTTAGATCTTGAAGTAGTTGAGCTGGCTCAAAACTTAACCAATGAACTGCTTGGAATGCAGGAAGAAAATGAAAAACTCCAAGCTGAAATTGGTAAGTATTTCAAGATTGTGATACTAAAAAATGAGGTTGCAGGAGGAACTTTCCCTGTAAGTCGTACCTATTTGTTGTTATTTGTTGTCGCTGTTGTGTCCCTGCAAGTCGTCTCTCACTTGTGGCAACCCTAAGAAGAATCAGTCATGGTGCTTTTCATGGTAAGAATTGCCCTTGCTTTCCTCTGAGGCTGAGAGTGTGTGATTTGCCCAAGGTCATCCCATGGGTTTCCATGGTTGAGTGGGGATTTGAACTGGCTGATTTTCCTTTAGCATGCATATTACCAAATTGTGTGAATTGTTTTAGAGTGATATGGTTGAATTCATATCTGATTTGGACCAAGCTGGTCAATTCGGACCCAAACTGGACAGTCCAAATTGGCCCGACAGAGTCAGTTGAGGATTTGATGAAAGCCATTCTTGACAATCCCCTCTGAATCAACATTGCCAAGAAAACCCGACGATAGGGTCATCTTAGAGTTGCCATACGTTGGAAATGGAGGTACAGAACAACATTTTTATTAGTTGTTTAATTGTATTTTTAAACTTTTTAAGGCTGTACTTTTAAAAGCCCCATTTTAATTTTTGTAATCTGTGTAGAATCACAAACTGGGAAAAAGTCAGGATATAAATACAGTATAATTGTGTTGTTGTTGTTATTAACTGGAGCATAATGACCTTTCTGTGTATAATTAATTTTTTTTTCTTTTAGAAAATCAATAGATTTGTCCTTTATATTAAAACCAACTGTTGTTCTCTGTTCTTCTTCCTTGCGCGTTCCTGACTCGGCTCAAAGATGAGCTTATTGGTATGCTTGGTGGCGAGTGGAAATGGTATTACAGGAACCTCTATTACTTTTCCAAAGATCAAATCACTTGGGATTCTTCCATACAGGAGTGCATTAAGAGAGAATCTGAACTGATTTCTGTCAGCTCGAGAGATGAACAGGTTGGTTGAACACCATGATTAACCATTCTCACAAGACTGCTGTTGCAAAGTTTAGATGCTCTATGAAGGTTTGCAAAAGCTCCCACAGCACACGTAACTGGACATCTTGTTTCCTCCTGCCAAGCGTGCCTGAAGAAATAATTCTAGAGGCCTAGCCAAAGTTTATAAAATTAAAACTGCTGTGTTGATTATTTGCAATAGTTCTACCACCCGGCAATCCCATCCCAGAAGAGATGAAAAACATTTACTTTAATGGCAACTATAATTATAACAGACTTCCAAAGATCTGAGAAACAATAGTAGGTCTTGGTTTTGGTGATATTGGGCTAGACAATGGCCAGGTATCAGACTGCTAGTCTGCCATTATCTTTGTTGGACTGTTCATGCTTATGATTAAAACATGACAGCTGCATTTCAGTTCTTTAAGAATGATTAGTTAAAGCTCAGGGTATTTTACAAGTTAAACCTATATAGTCAGAAGCAAGCATTGCTCGGAGCTTGGATATAAATTAGATAAGAATATTGTTGTTGTTGTATGCCTCTAAGTTGTTTCTAAGACTATTTCCGCACTAGCCCATTACAGCGCTATGATTCCACTTGCAACATCCTATGGAATCCTGGGGTTTGCAGTTTCGGGAGGGGCCGGCCGGCCCCTCCCGAAACTGCAAACCCCAGGATTCCATAGGATGTTGCAAGTGGAATCATAGTGCTGTAACGGGCTAGTGCGGAAATGGCCTAACTTATGGTGACTCTAAGGCAGTGGCCGGCAGAGGGTTAACAGCGCCCAGGGCAAGAGGGTGGGGCAACCAGTGGGCAGAAGTGGGTGAGGTGATGCTCTATGAAGGGTTGCCCCACCCTCTTGCCCTGGGCGCTGTTAACCCTCTGCCGGCCACTGCCTTAGAGTCACCATAAGTTAGGCCATTTCCGCACTAGCCCGTTACAGCACTATGATTCCACTTGCAACATCCTATGGAATCCTGGGGTTTGCAGTTTCAGGAGGGGCCGGCCGGGGGTGGCAGGAGGGGGCAAGTGGAGGTGGGTGGGGTGAGTGGCAGGCAGAAGTGGGTGTGGCAAGTGGGGGTGGGCGGGGAGAACGGTCAGCAGAAATGGGCGGGGAAAATGGCGGAGGGGGTGTGGTGAACAGTAGAAGTGGGCAGGGCGAGTGAGGGACACGCCAGGGAGGAGTTAGTGGAGGTGGGTGGGGCGAGTGGTGGGTGGGTGGGACAAGAGGCAAAAGTGGGTGGGGTGAGTGGGGACGGGTGGGTGGTGGGTGGGTGGAGGTCAGTGGGGCGAATGGCAGACAGAAGTGGGTGGGGTGAATGGTGGTGGGGCAGTGTGAGCGGCAGGCGGAAGTGGGTAGGGTGAACAGCTGGAGGGGGCAGATGGGTGGTTCCTCTTTTTTGCGCCCCCCCCGACATTGGCCCCTGGGGCGGGCGTCCCGGTCACCACACCCTGGATCTGCCTCTGCCCTAAGCTGAACTTATCATAGGGTTTTCCTTTATTCAGACGGGGTTTGCCTTTGCTCTGAGGCTGAAAGAGTGTGACTTCCCCTCGGCCACCCGGTGGGTTTCCATGGCTGAGCGGGGATTCTCCAGAGAGATAGTCCTATGCTCAAACCACTATACCGTGCCAGCTTTCCTAATCGTCTTAACAAGGGATAAAGTCACTTGCTTGGCAATGTAACTAACTTTTATGTTATTTTTACAGAAGTTCTAGAGTGTAACCTCACTAAATGTTGGAGGAGGACTATCATATGAGTCAAATCCTTTTTGAAAATAATGTTTGCAAATGTAGTTTCTTACTTGGAAAAACCCAGAAAATTAGATATTTTAATGGGAACTATAATGGCAACTAACTATTTCTGTAAGTCTTGCAACTATCACTAGTACTATAATTCGATGTTTTTGAAAAGCAGCTTTCTTGACTTCTGACGATAGTCATTTCAAGTCTGCTGTTCACACACTCTCAGCTCCAGAAAACCTCATGGTAGGTTCGCCTTGGGGTTGCCCTCTGTCAGAAATGACTTGAAGAGACACAATGGCAACAGTCTTCTGCTAGTGATGTTACCAGGCCATACACCCCCAAAGATATAGTTTAATTTGTAAATGTTAATTGGCATGAAATATAAATTATATCCTGCTAGGGCTGGCAAAGAGGAACTGGCCGCACATCTGTGTTCCAAAACTAAGTCCAATCAGGACCGCAAGGCATGGTGAGGTCATAGCCAGGGAAGTTCCAGTGATAATGGACTTGCAGATGTACCTCAATGACTTGACCTTTAGAAAGAAAGTACCTGAAACTGCTTCCATAGAACAACTGATTGTCTCTGACCCTCTTGCTTTGCCCACTGAAACTCTCCTCTTATCCCCCCACCTGACCGACCATTATGGAGTTAATATGGTTCCCATCAGTCCTTTATCACCTAATACTAAGGCCATTTGCTTGTTCTGGGCCCCATAGTCTACCCTGCCGACCCCATTGTCTAGTCTGCCAGACAGCCATTAACACCTTCCCCTCTCAGGGTGGAGAAAGAATATTTAAACTCTGGCTCTGAGCCAGATAGCTCGCAGTACTCTGGATGTAGGTGGTTACTCAGTTGCTCTGATTCCTGATCTGGTACTACCCTCAGACTTGTAGTCTGGACCGCATTGCTTCATCTCTTCTCTCTGGATATGTATATATCACCCACTATGCCCTAACCTCTTGCTTTACACTGCTGTAAAAGATCCTGTTGAGGAAAAGATCCTCAAGGCCTCCGCCCTCGAGCTAATATTCTCCACTGTTTCACAGAAGCACTGGCATCAGGGGCAGTGGTGTAGCCTGGCGTGAGCGGGGTAGGGGCAGGGGTGGAGGGGTGTGGGTGGGGCTACTGTGCACATGGGTGGGTGGGGCTACAGTACACGTGGGCGGGGCTATGGCATGCAAGGGGGGCTATGGCATTCAGGGGAGAGCTGTGGCACATGGGGGAAGGGTGTCTGTGTGTGTGGATGGGGCATTGGCGTGTGTGGGTGGGGTGACGGTGTGTAGGGGCAGGCAAGGTGTGGCAGCATTCCCCGAAAAGTGCCACTCAGGGCGCACTTCCCCCTTGACCTCCATCCCTATGCCACTGAGCCCCTGAGTCACCCTTGTTTTGGGAGTAACAGTGATATGGTGTCATCTGCTCATCTTAAACTACTGATGCTCCTTCCCTCAGTTTCCATGCCTGCTTCTCCTGAGACTCACCCTACTTTCTGTATGATATGTTCTGTAGATACATTAAAGAGAGAGGGTGATAAAACACAGCCTTGCCAGGGGCAAGCCTTTCTGTTTCTCCATATTGTGCCCCGACGGCGGCCTCTTGCCCAGAGTACAGGTTACACATCAAGATAATAAGATGCCGTGGCATCTCCATTTGTCTTAGAGCGACGCTTCATTTAGAAAGAGCCAAAATGTGCCGAACAGCTACTGGGCAGCAGCAGGAGTGCCAGACGACACTGGCGAAGGACATCGGCTGTGGCGCGTCAGCTGATTCTGAAGGAGTTTATGTAGGCATGCTTCAGTTAGCCCAGCCTGTGTGGGGGGGGGAATCCCCTGTTCCTTTTTACAAAGTCTTTTTATGGGAGTCCAGCCCAGCCCCCCTTTTTCTGTCTAGCTGAAGGCTTCTTGCAGCTTTGGCATTGAGAGGAATACAGTTGGATACAGTTTGGAAGAGGCTTTCAACTGGTCTCGAGAAGATTCCAAAAGTTTTGGTTTACTTCTTCAAGGCTTACCTGATCTGGTTGTTTTATTTCACGTGGGCATTATGCTAGAAACATCTAGAGAAGTCTCCTGAAACATGTTGAAGTACCTTTCCTTTTTTGTGGTGTAGGAACCCATTTCTCTTCTTTCCACATAATTTCTGCCTCTGGTACCGAACTTTCTGTTAGAGAAGCAAAGCCCAGGAAGACATTGATTTTGTTACCTGAGCAGACCTGCACAGCACAAAAGAAGTCAGTGGGCAACCACTCCTGAATGCCTTTTACTGTGACACCCCAGGATGAATGTACCAATGAATTTCGGACAACAAATTATCCTGAGTTGTATAGATCACACCAAAATCCTTTGATTGTGTAGATCACAAGAAATTCTGGTTTGCTCAAGAAGAAATGGGTGTGCGACTAATCTGATTGCCTGAATGTATCACTCTCATTCCTACTAAAGATTTACTATTCATTCTTTTTTCAGGCCTTTATAGACAGTGAAGCCACACGCTTGGGACGTATGTTCTGGATTGGACTCCGTAAGAATCATGTTGACAACACACACTCAAAGTGGCTTAATAACGAAACAGTTAAAGTTGCGTGAGTTTCTGAACAATACAGCCGTAACGAATCCTAGAATCATAAAGTTGGAAGAGATCTGAAGGTCTCCACTCCCTTCTGCCACGCAGCAAGACAAAATCAAAACACTCCTGAGAAATTGGCCACCCAGCCTCTCTGTAAATACCTCCAAAGAAAGAGACTCCACCACACTCCATTGGGGCAGCAATATGTTCCACTGTTGAACAGCCCTTACCATCGGGAACTTCTTCCTGATGTTTAGCTGGAATCTTTTTTCCTGCAGTTTGAGGCTGTTGTTCCATGTCCTAGTCTCTGGAGCAGCAGAAAACAAGCCTAATCCACCCTCCATATGACACCCTTTCAATATATAAAGATGCCTATCATGTCAGCTCTGAACCTTCTCTTCTCCAGGCTAAACATGCCAAGCTGCTCCTTCTAGGACTTCATGGTTCCCAGGACTTTGACCATTTTGGTCACCCTCCTCAGGACCTCTTCCAGCTTGTCAATATCCCTCTTGCCCATGGTGTAGAAAGCTTCTTGGAGACATTCATTTCTTCTTCTCCTTCTCCTTCTTCTCCTTCTCCTTCTCCTTCTCCTTCTCCTTCTCCTTCTCCTTCTCCTTCTCCTTCTCCTCCTTCTCCTTCTCCTCCTTCTCCTTCTCCTTCTCCTTCTCCTTCTCCCTCTTCTTCGTCTAGCTTTTCACGTTTTTGTACAAATTTTGTCTAAAATCCAGCACAGGATTTGCCTGACAAAAAGAGTAAAAACAAAAAAAAAAATCTAAAGTGAGATTCTTTTATCATCTAAGTATGGTTGTATGATGTATAACTGAATGGTGTTTCCATCAGGTTTTTGGGGGAGAGTGGGCCAGCATCCTGGCCAATATTGTAGCCATTGTAATTTGGAAGCCACCTCTAAATCCAGTCTTGGCCAAAAGGCAGAGTACAAACAGAGTACATCATCATCTTCACCCACCCACCCCTGCTTTCATTTTTCAGGCACTGGAATGATCAACGTGACGTCACCAAGTCTAAGGGGGATTGCGTTTACATTGGACCTCAGTGCATTTTTCTGCGTTGCTGGTATGAACTTCCCTGCAATCTTACAAGAGGGTATATTTGTAAGAAGTTCCCTAATCCATATTGGAAAATTTAAAGTACACAGAACTCTGGGTTTTACAGTCTCGTTTTGGAAACAGCCTGGATGAAAGCGCACCTGGAGGGATGCCTGGACAAATGGAGCCTTTGAGATTTGTCAAAGTCAATTGCACCTACAAAGAGTTTTGCTTATTCCCCAAATTCAAGCACAACGTTCTGTTGATCTCTCTGGGTGGTTTCTTGGGCTCTTGCAAAATCTAATAACAAAACTGAAAATTAGTCACAAAGCTGTAAAACAATAAAAAATTCCTTCAAATCAGTAGTGGTATGTGACTTAAGCTGGTGATTCAAAGAAATGGCAGCGGGAGGAGAATAAGTCCTCCTCAGGTGGCAGAAGAAAAAATTTACGTTGGTAGCCCGTCCATGAGGAGATTGTTCGATGCCACAACAGAGACTGAGGGCAGAAGCAACTATTTTGAACTCCTGCTTAAAGTTCAAAGGCCCTCACTGGTTGGTTGTTAGATCAGGAGTGTTTTCCCTCATTGCAGATACATGTGTATCTCAGTTAACAAAACCTCAGAAAAAGAACCTCCTTGTTACAAGATCCTCTTAGGTTTCATCTGTTACCCTGCTTGCTGGGGGTCCCTTAGGGAATTCCCAATGCCTGTTAAAATTATCACTTGTGGGGAAAATTAGCTATGAACACTGCTGTAGCAATGCAAAGAGGGCAGGGTAATTAAGGATCTTGAGCCCAGCTTTTACGGAGCTGGATCACAGAGAATCAGGCTAGCTGTTCAAATTTATGGTTTTTATTAAATGAAAATGTTCTTACGCACCAACGCACTCACACATGCACACAAGGCCTATTGCGAAAGAAAAGAGGTGAAAAATGGATAGTGGACATAGCAAGAGATTGTAGAGGGGTGATACTGCACCCACCCTGAAATCCTTGTTTCCAGGAAGCAGCAAGCAAAATGGAACTCAGCAAAGAAATGGTTGAGGGGATTACTCAATTAACAGAGTGACAGTCTGCTAGTGTGGCGGGGAGTTCTCCAGAGAAATTCTCAAAAACTAGGACCGCTTGTAGGGCAGAATGTACCTCGAGGGCAAATCCTCTTCTGAGGAGGACAATAGTCATAGCAAAGGAAAGATTGTTCATCAAAGGCAACTTGGTTTGCATGATGGATTTATGATGTGTTGCCAGTGTTTCAGGATCTTCGATTGCAATGGGTTATAGCATAAATTTATGTAGATGGGCCTCACCTCGTAGGATTTTTCCAGAGTCATAGGTGCTCAACCAGGGGAAAACATGCTAATCCCCTCAAGTTGGCTCCTGTTTGGCTGAGGACCCTTTGTTATTGTGAGTATGCACAGCTTGAGGTCTCCTTGGGCTACTTGACTTGGGATTTTACTGGCCTGACCTAGTTCTCAGTTGTTCGACCGTTTTTGCCTACGTGCCCATCCAGGCAACCTCCTTGGCATGCTGAGCATATTTGATATCAAAATTGTAGTCCTCGGGATAGAGTGTGCCAGTGGGGTAACACTCCAACTTGTCAGCTCCCTCCTTCTCCTCTGTCTTAGTGGAAGTGTTTCAGTAGCATTGGCATTGGGAGGAAAGACAGACTTTCAGGGCCATCCCTGTCAATCAGCATATAGGCTGCTTCAGTGGGCAGTGAATCGGTTCCATGTTTTAGTCTGAACTTTAACGGCGTTCTCCAAATCTGCTGGACCTATTTGGGGTGCAGGGTTCATTCTCTCTCATATAGTTCAGATCAAAACCTGCAGTGCCCTCCCTGCTGAGATGGAAGCCACTTGCTGCCGCTGTATGCTCAGCAGCCAATTGGGAGCAGCAGAAGCTCAATGGGAGAGTTCTGGAATGTTCTACATCAGAGGGGAAGGTGGTTGGAACTGTTGCAGAGCAACATCAGGAAGGGGCAGAGGCAGAGATCGGAGGCATTCCCTGAGGCACCAAGGTAGGGCACCAGACAGAGCTGGGAGGGAAACGGGAATAATTAAGATGAATTTGTTTTATGCTGAGCTGGCTCCTTCGCTACCACCACTGATGCAGTGAGATAGGGTTCATAGGGTTGAAGTCCTGGGACTGTGATGAACATGAATTATTAGGACACCACCTGCCACTTCCACTCCTAAACCTGTATTCCCCTTTCCCCCCAAGTTGAGCTGCAACTGCCCAGAGCAGCTGGAGGCGAAATGGATTTTCACAGCAACAGTTATCCTTGCTGTAATCCCAAATCTTTTGGGCTGGTTTGTTCTTGAGTGGGCGAGATTCCACCAACTTTACGAAATCTAATGATGGAGACGAAAATCACCAGAAGTGGTTGTTGCATACAGTACAGCCCCGATCCTGCTGCTACTGCCAGCTATAGCAGAACCCATTGAATCAGTGGGATTTAACTCTGTGTTGTCTCATCGTGCAACAATTAATTCAATTGATATACTGTGTCTGAGACTAACCAACAGGATTAGACTTTATACAGCATTTATGGACTTTCCCTGTGGGTGGTACTGCCGAGACTGTTATCCATCCATCCATTCATCCGTCCAGCCCTCCCTCCCTTCCTCCCTCCCTCCCTCCACCCATCCCTCCCTTAATATCTCACTATTTCACCAAAGTTGGATCCAGGGATTCTTATGAAAATTACAATAAAACACATATAAAAGCATAACGAAAGCTCAGATCAAAACAACATTTAACTAACAACAGGGATTAGCACCATTTAAAAAGGTTAGAAAAATATAGTTGTGTTGCAGTATGCTTTAAAGTCATTTCTGACTTACGGGGACCTTAAGGTGAAGTTATCATGGAGTTTTCTTGGGCTGAGAGTATGTGACATGCCTAAGTTCATCTAATGGGTTTCTGTGCCTGAGTGGGGAACTGAACCCTGCTTTCCAGGGTTGTAGCATAGTATAGCTCCAAAAAAGTCATTCTCTTGTTAACAATCAAAGATTTGTTGGAATAGAAAGTTCTTTACCTGCTGCACAAAAGACAACAACGGAGTCATCCTCACCTCCCTACAGAGGAAATTCCAGAGTCTAGGAGCAGCCACAGAGAAGGCCCTGAATTTCTGTCAAAGGTGAGGGTGGTGGGATAGCGGGAATTCCCCCCTCCCCAAAGTTCTTAGAGCATGCCCAGGCTCATAAGAAAAGGGCTGGTCCTACAGACACCCTGGACCTGTCATGATAAGGGCCTTCACTTCTAAAAGGTACCCTTGGAGCACTTGGTTGTCTCATTGGTAACAACGCCAAAGAATGTCAGGCAGAGTCTAAAGGCCTTTCCCAGGATCTTCCATCCATCCATCCATCCATCCATCCATCCATCCATCCATCCATCTGTGTCAAGTGAGGGCTCCATGCCACTGAAGTGATGAACCTACTCAAGGTGTTACTCCAAACTTTATAGGATCTGTCCAAGGTACTGAACCCTATCCTCAATATAGGTTCAGCATTTTGGATCCGTTCCTTGACTTTCAGACTGGCACACATTTGCTGCCCCATTGACATGGGAGTTATCAGTCACTAGTCGTGCTCCTCTCGCATTACTCACCTGTCCTTTCCGGTCCACTCAAACTCTGCTCTTTGCTGGAAGCCAAGGGTGCCGTATGGAGAGAACGCCTTTGCTTCCTGGTTACAAAGCAGCAATCTCTCCTTTTTTTAAAAAAAAAAAAATCAACAATAATTTTTATTAAGAGTTTTTCATAGTACAATAAAAGATTGCAGATAATTTGAAAACAGAAAAAGAAAGCAAAAGAAGCAGGAAAAGTAGCGTATAGAAAGAAACATAAACTGCACCATACCCTTCTTCCAATAACCAAATATTGTTGTTATTGTGTTGCATTGTGTGTTGTGTAGTTTATAAATTCCTGGTGTGTTTCAGCCCATGTGAACTCTTATGGTCTTCTTCGGGGGCTATATGAAATCATTAAAAAATGCATAATATGACAATATGTAATTCTACATGTTATAACGTATTATGTATTGCCGTATTAAGCATTTTTGTGTTGGCCTTCTATGATTTTACATTTTTTTTGTGTGTGTCTTCAAATTGTTTCCGATTTATGGTGATCCTAAGGTGAACCTATCATGAGGTTTTCTGGGGCTGAGAGTGTGTAGCACACCCAAGGTTACCCAGTGGGTTTCCATGGCTGAGGGAGGAATCGAACCCAGCTCCCCAATGCTCAAATGACAACACTACTCTGTTTCTCAGTCAAATCTTACAAATTGTCAAAACAAAAATTGCCAAATTATTTTCTCTTTTTTTCTGCAAAAAGTCTATGAGAGGTTTCCAATCTTTTAGAAACGTCTCCAATGACTTTTCCTTAATCAGGCCAGTGGATTTGTCCATTTTTGCTACTCTGGTGGATTTCAACAACCATTCCTCCCTCACAGGCAGTATTGAGTTTTTCCATCTTTGTGCGTGCAACAGTCTTGCTGCTGTAATTATATACTGAAGTAATCTCTCCTGGCTCTTTTCTAGCTGTTCATCTGTAAGTCCCAGAAGACAAAGTTCTGGTTTTTAATTGAATGTTGAACTTTAAAGTTCTCTGCATCAAAGTACGTATTTGGACCCAGAATGTTTTAGCCTTTTCACACATCTACCACACATGGTAAAATGTCCCTTCCTGTTGTTACAGAGCAGCAATCTCATAACCATTTGCTTGGTTCCTCCTTCTTCTGACAGTGGTGGAGCCTTGATTTCTACATGCTTTGCTTTTTAATTAAATTGAAGTGGGAATGCCTGTCACGCACTGTCTGGTCAGTACTTGGACCAGGTTTCTGGAGCGATTTTACACCAACTCTCCTGCATAGAAAAAAACCATTCTGACCGAATGCCTCTTACCAAATGCCTGTTATATTCCCTCATGTCTCATGCTAGATGTCTCCTGTCTTTATTTTGCATTCATGAAAAGCTATAAGGCTCAAAAGGAGAGCCTTCACTGCTTATGGGGCTTTCCTTGCCCTACTGAAACCCTGGGAGACGTTCCTTACAATACAGAAATTACCTGACGTGGTTAGTTAAACATACACAAGGGGAATGTAGTAGCCTCACATCCTCCATTGCCACCTTGCTTATGTTTGAAAAGTGGGGGACCTGAAACAGGGATCCTCTAGTGTACGTGGAAAGCTAGAATACTGGAAAATCAGGTTTCTGTAATGCAATATGTAGGCAACCTGTGATCTTCCAGGTGATGTTGGATTGCAGTTTTCATCAGCTTTGATCACCACAGGTAGTGGTGAGGAATACTGGAAGCTGCAGTCCAGCAACATCTGGAGAGTTGCACTGCGTCTATCCTTGCCCTAAGGTTTGATAAAGGGGCTTTTTCTCTGTGTTCCATTTATGGGGAAGGCATATTAAGTTTGGTGGAGGGTCTGGTCATGCTTACTACCTAGAACCCACCAAAGCAACACAGCCATTGGTCCACACCTTGAGGTCCAATCCAGGAAAGGATTAAAAGGTGGGAGGGATGAGCAAGCTGAGTGACAGGAACTCAGGATTGGAACTGTGGGGCCAGCCTGGCGAGGAGATCCTTCACAGGCCCCCTTGTCAACACTGCAGATCTCTTTCACTCAGGACAATTGACTGGCTTTCAAGATGGGTTTCAAAGACATTTACAATTGTGTCAATGTTACCACAATAGTACCTGTGGCTGGGGAACAGCTTAACTTACAATACTGTGACAGCACACTGGTCACAGTTACTAAAGGACAGACCTAACTGGCCATGCCTTCATTCTGGATTTTCTTGATGTGACAAGTTGGGTTGGCACCCTCATGTCAAATGGAGAAGAGCTTCCTATTTAGACCGGAGTTAGTTTCTCAGCTTTTGATGTAATGTTTCATTTACCTTAATATATTTTGTAGGGTTTTTTTTTATTGCTATGCACTGACGTTAACCACTTTTGAGTCATAGGTAGATATGAAGGCCAAGCTTATGAAAAGGCAAACGTGATTTCCTAACTGCTCCTGCCCATGATACCTGTAGAAATATTTGGTATCTATGGCCCTTTCTGCACGATGGTCCCTTCCAACCTGCCATGAGGATGAGAGGAGGATGGGGCCGGGACGACGCTTATGCATGATATCATCCTGGACCGGTTCTTCTCCCATCCCCAGTCAGCACAATTGTACTGCAAATCATTGATCAGTTTTTCCCTGTCAATGACTGGCAATTGCGCCACTCTCCCACCATGTGCCTGCACTTGCCTTCGCTACAGAGGTCCTGGAAGCGTAATGGCTGTGCTTCGTGCCCCAGAGCAGGCTGGGACAGTACGTGGTTGCACCATGGAAGGGAGAGCCATGGCCATCACACTTCCTGGTTTCCGCAGGCAGCCGGTGCAGAGGGGAGAGCTGCCACCGCCATTGTCACCGGATGCCGCTGGGACAGAGCTAAGCTGTGGACAGGGCCTATATCGAGCAGAATAGAGTATAGCCAGTGCAATGTGAGCTTTGTTAATAAACAGCAGAAAAATACTCAAGATTCTCTTGTAAGGTAAAAAAGGTGGAGAAAAGGAGGTCCGTCTTGGATAGGAAAGGAAATAGATAAGAAAAAGTTCCCTAACATTTTGTAAAAGAGCCCCTCTTGTGAGTGAACATAAGCCATCCTGCATGGATGCTCCCTTTCAAAAAAAAAAAAAAAGTGAGTGAAAGACTAACTAACTTTTGGAAGAAGGGGGAGGTGACAAAGCACGAAAGAGGCAAAAGACTTGAGAACATAGATAAAAAAAAATAAACAGAGAGGTGAAAAAAAAAGGAGAAATAGTCTTCAGAGCTTCCCTTTGTTAATCTATACAAGCATTGATGCCTCTTTGCTTCCTACAACACCAAAGAACTTTCAGGGCCAGACGTTGAAGAAATAGGAAGCTAACATAGACCCAGTCTCTAATATATATACTGGCTGGTTTCCATCTCCTCTGGTAGAGATGTGGAGCCAGGGCTTCCTGCTACCATTTGGCACCCTTGCTGCTCTTCCACTTGTGCAAGGAGATCCTGGATACACCTCTGCACGAGTGATGGGATGGCCATAACCACTTATACAATGATCCGTTGAGCAAGTGGTTTGACCCTGGAGAACCCGACCAGAAAGATCATGAAACAGGCATGGAAGTCACAATGTCAGTTAGATACCCATGTCAAGCCTCTGTTTTCCTTTTCAAAATGACTGAATCATTTTCTACAAGCCTAGGCCATTCCCACACTAAACTGTTAAAGTGCTATTATTCCACTTTCAACATCCAATAGAATCCTGGGATTTGCAGTTTGGGGAGGAGCCTTTAGGCTTTAGGCCCCTCCCTAAACTGCAAACCCAGGTTCCATAGGAAGTTGAAAGTGGAATAATATCACTATAACAGTCTAGTGTGGAAATGCCCCCAGTTTTTTACTACATCAATTTCTATGCCCATGTCAGTTCTCCTCTCAAGCTATCAAGCTTTTTTTGGGGGGGGGGGTAAAATTTGAGAAGTATTTAATTGCATTATCTACGTTCTTTTAGTTATTATTGACTATACTGGTTGTAATGCTTCTTGAAATATTATTTTACAGGAACTGTTTCCTGATCCAACATGGCCTCCAGAACCAACTTTGTCCCAAGATCCCAAGCTGCCTCTCAAATGACTTTGGATTCCAGGTCCCGTGCAGCCTCCGGGACGAGAATGGGTGCTAGATCGAATGTGCCCTCCCGATCGGGCCTGGCAGGCAGAAGGCCACCCCCTAAAAAGCGGGGTACGTATACTGCAGGCCCTTTAATAGGTCATTGAATAGAGGAGGACTTTTGACTCCTGGGGGTTCTGAGAGAGGCCACAAAAACAGCCCTTGGGCCATATTTTGGGCACCTGTACTTTAAGCACAGGAAACTAAGCCTAAAATATAAACAACAGCCTCCTGTTGTAGGCCGCATGGTATATTTTGCAAATTTCAGGCTCTAAACTGAGCTAGTGAATGAGTATAAACTGAATTAAAACAAGAAGAGATTGCACATTTTATTTGTATAGTCCAAAGAATTAATCCTTACAGAGAAACAGTTCGTTGAAATCTGTCGGGACGCAGCCCTAAAGTACCGTACTATGACATTCGGAGTGTGTTGGTGGGAAGAGAAAAGCAGATAAAGTTCTGGAGGGCTGTAGCAGTATTCTCTGCTGCCTTCCCTCCTTGGCCACCCCGTGTGATGTCAGGAGAGCGTGGTGGTGGGAAGAGAAATGAGGATCTGGAAGGCCATAGCCTTCCAGGATCCTTGGATCCCCTCTCCCTCACCTGTCCCATATGATTTTACAAGGTTGGGGAAGAAGGCAGCTGAAGGTCTGGAAGGCTGTAGCTTTCCAGGATCCTTATCTGTCTCCCCTGCCCACCTCTTGCCCTCACACAACATCGGGATGTTTGTGGTGGTGGTGGGGAGCAGTTGAGGATCTGGAAGCTGTAGCCTTCTGGAAACTTTTCCAGGCTCTCTCACACCTGTTCACTGTGTGAAATTGGGAAGTGAGTCTATCTGAGGACTGGTGGGAAAGCAAGAAGAGGGCTGAGGAAAGTTATCCTAATTGGAGTTTTGGACATTCAAAAAGCTCATTTCTCAGAATTTTCCCTCAAGCATTTGGATATTCTCGCTCTATCCCTTATATGCACTATTATAAACTTTTCCATGAGAGAAGAATAATAGATGGTCTGCAATGGTAAATGAGTGTTTAAAATACCTACTCCTTTTCAAATAAATCTGAATCACTGTGAATTTACATTTCAATAAACTTTGGATACATCTACAGTCAGGTGAAATCCATCTACATCTCTCACTGCGGCCATTGAATATCTCTAATAATAGAGAAATATCCAGAAACTTGGAGGTTGGAATGGCCTTTTAGATCAAGAGTAGGGAATCTTTGGCTCTCCAGTTGTTTTGGCTCACAGTTCCCCCAATCCCTTACCATTATCCATGGTTACTTGGGCTCCAGGGAGGTGGAGAGTTCCAAAACATCTGAAGGCCAAAGATTGCCCAACCCAGTTACAGATGAAGGCTTTGCATGGAGGTATGCCCAATAAAACTGAATGTGGGTTGCAGCTGAGCAGACAAGTCTGTTAGGGAATTGAGAGATTCTGGTAATGAGACTCTCAATCGGCAGAGTATCTAGTAATTGCACAAAACGGAAGTTGAACAGATTACCAGTCCCACTTCTATCACTCCACCCCAAACACACTTAGGCCCTTTCTGCATGGCATTTGCCATGCGAAAGGGTGCCTGAAGTGTCACGCGATTGTGAGGAGTGATCTGCACAATGCACTCACAATCGCTCGATGCTCCAGGGGCCGGCAGGTGCTGATTGAGCACCTTTTCTTTTTCGGCTGGAAGCCGAAAATGGTGCACAATTGTGCATTGCTCTCGGGCCCCGCGTGCACTTACCTGGTGTGCGGAGCCTCTGGAGCCGTGCTGGTCACACTTCCTGCCCCAGCGCAGCCTGGGAAACTCCCAGGCTGCACTGTGGAAGGAAGAGGCGGGGCTCTCACGCAAGCAGGCAGCTCGTGTGGAGCTGAAGCAGCAGGGACGCGAGAGCCTCTCGCTGGAGGCTGCTTGCTCGATCCCCGCACCCCAGTGCTGGAAAAAGGTAAGGTGTGGAAAGGGCCTTAATCTAGCTCAAAATAAACACAAAAACAGTTTGGATAAAAATATAAAAGAGTTTACTCACAAAAATCTTGTGCATAGTCTACACAGGTTCAATTCCTGAAGAAGGTAGGAAGAAAATTAAGCACTCACATGCTTGCTGAAAATAATCCCTGTTAGGAGATCTCAGGGCACGCTTTCAGGACAAAAGGCAAAGACAAAAGGAAGGAAGATAAATGGCAAGAGAACCTTTTTTAAGAACAAAGTATGTGTATGTGCTGGAGGAAGAGATGTCGACCAACATGAACAGGAAGTTTTCTCTAGGCTATCTCTCTATGACTACAATAAACATGCAAACTAACTAGTCAGTTAATTAAGCATGCAAAGTTTGCCACTCCCAGCAAAGTCTGTGTTTGCACTGTCGGGCTACACCCCTATGCATGCTTACCTGAGTACAGGATACCTTGTCAGGTTTCAGTCCTTGGAATTCATATTGCAATGGAACAGGAGAGCTGGTGTAGTGGTCTGAGTGTTAGACAAGGACTCTAGGGAGATGAAAGATTGAATCCTCACACAGGCATGGAAATCTACCAAGTGACTTTGGACAGCATCAAAGGAAGGCAATGACAAATGAGCTTGGAATAAATCCTGCCTATCAAATCCTGTAAGACAGACTTGAAGACACACAACAGCAATGCATTACAAATTCTGCAGGTTTCCTAACGGGCCATTTCCGCACTAGACTGTTATAGCGCTATGATTCCACTTGCAACATCCTATGGAATCCTGGGGTTCGCAGTTTTGGGAGGGGCTGGATGGCCCCTCCCGAAACTGCAAACCCCAGGATTCCATAGGATGTTGCAAGTGGAATCATAAGGCTATAACAGTCCAGTGTGGAAATGGTCAGAGTAAGCATGGGACAATGATTGGAATGTTGGGTTGGGACTCCTGGGCTAAACCAGGGAAACCCACCAGGTGACCTTGGGCAGCTGACACTCTCTTAGCCTCAGAGGAAGGCAATGGCAAACCTCTTCTGGATAAGCTATGCCAAGAAAACACTAGAACAGGATTGCCATAAGTTGGAGTGGATTTCAAGGCCCAGGGCAACAACAAATTAGATTCACATCATATGATTATTATCAAAAGGAACTGGGATGGTGAGACAGCCCAATATAGCAAACACTTCAGATTAGAGATATTGTTTCTATTATGATAAGAGTAGGAATCCTGTGTCCAGTTCTGGGTACCTCATTCCAAGAAGGATATTGACAAGCTGGAGCATGTCCAGAGAAGGGCAACCAAAATGGTGAAGGGTCTGGAAGCCATGAAGCCCTCTGAGGAGCGGCTTAGGGAGCTGGGGATGTTTGGTCTGCAGAAGAGAAGGTTAAGAGGGGACCGGATAGCCATGTTGGAATATTTGAAGGGATGCCAGGTAGAGGAGGGAGTGGGCTTGTTTTCTACAGCTCCAGAGACTAGGAGAAGGAGCAATGGATTCAAGCGGCAAGAAAGGAGATTCCACTTGAGCCTCAGGAAGAACTTCTTGACCATCAGAGCTGTCCGGCAGTGGAATCTGCTGCTTCAGAGTGTGGTGGAGTCTCCTTCTTCTTTGGAGGTTTTTAAGCAGAGGTTGGATGGCCATCTGTCGGGAGTGCTTTGATGTAGGTTCCTGCATAGCAGGAGGTTGGACTTTATGGCCCCTGGGGTCTCTTTCAACTCTTTGATTCTATGAATATATGATTCTGAGTAATTGAGAATTTTAGGAGCTTTTCTCACAACACTGTTAGACTGCAACTTCACTGCCTCCGTTTCTGTGCCTGGATCTAATCATATGATATCTTAATCTGGGAGCAAGCAGCACTGAACTTGGTGTGGCATACTTCTAAGTAAATGTAAAGCCTTGCCTTATTAGTTGTTAATTTCACATAAACATTTAAGGAAAATAATTTTGGATTATATTTGTTTTTTAAAATGTTCCTGACGTATGAATCTGACTATTAAAGATTTTTTACTGAGGTATATTTCTAGTTGAAAATTTGGAAGTGCTGGTATGGGTAATAAAGAAATATTGTGAGTAGAAAATATTGCAGAAAGAAAACAAATGCATATCTTTACACTTTTTGTACATTGTTGGCTCTTGATGGTTAAAGCAGATTTTTTTCCCTTTTTTCTTGTCCTTCAAGGAATAATCGCGCATCTTAGATATCAATTGCAGGAGCTCTTGTCTCCAGATGTTGTTTTGTTTCTTTCGCTGACAGCAACCCTCATGCTATTTTTCGGTGCAATTGGGATGATTTCGATGTGTAAGTTCAATTTTTCTATGAAAGAATAGCCATTAGAATTATCTTGTTTGCCTTTACTTCAATGTGAAGAAAGTTTTGTATATACACACACAGTCTGTCTGTCTGTCTGTCTGTCTGTCTGTCTGTCTGTCTGTCTGTCTGTCTGTCTGTCTCTCTGTGAGGTTAGCCGTCATAGTCTGTTGTAGCAAAACCAGGGTGATGTGTGGCACATTAAAGACCAAAATGTTTCATTTGGCATATGCTTCCATGTGCCAGAAGACAGCTGGTGGCATACGCAGGGTGTTAGTTGTGCTATGCATGAAGAGTTCCTTTTTTGCTGACCAACACATGAAATGACAAGACCACACAGCAGAAATTGGGTGTAAAGCACAGACCACTTTATTGATCTATTCCCTATTTAGGTTTATTCCTTGAGATGTGCAAATGCAATGGTCTCCCCTGGGTCTTGCCCGCAGCTTCCCCTGGGCAAGACACCTGAACCGCAAGGGGAAATCCATATGCTGGGTTGCTCCCCAACTGACAATTCTGCAAGGCTAACCTGACAATAAAACTCCTAGTCAACTGACTTAAAGTGAAGGCTACACTCTCAGCCCAGGACTAAGGACACTGTCCTTCCCTACCCCCCATGTCTCTTGACACATAGTGTTACCCCAAAACATGGGTGATGCAGAAGTCCACCTGTGATGCCAGTACTTCCATGTGAATCCACGGGGAATTAATTAGCTCAAGTAGGAGGTCTGCAAGAGGGGGGTAACCTAATGAGATCTTTTCCACCCAGTTTATGGGGTCCTTGCAGGAAAACCAGCCAAAGACTCAAAAGTACATTAAAAATGTGTTTTATTGAGGGCAATTCACTCATGCATGCACACAAGATACAGTCACACATTCACACAAGAGCTAACAGAAGGATAAAGGGAGGAAAAATTATGGATAGCAAGGCTGAGGGTTTGGGGTTATACTTACCATTCCAGAAGAGTAGTGAAGAAGCAGTAGAGCAGCTTAGACTTGTGTCTAGCATTTCAGGTGCTGCATCTGACTGCTCAAAACTCTGTTTCCCTCCTTGAAGGGGTATGAGTTAATTGCTTTCTAGTGGGGTAAAATAAAGAGGGGGTCTGAAATGGACTGATTGTTTCAACGTCTTGGTTGGGTGAAATCACTGGGGAAGGTTTCGGTAGGAAATGCACACAGGAGTGGTGCTTGCCTGATGCACCTGGACTTGACTATTGTTTTCTGTGGGCAGTTGAGAGGATTAGCTTTGAGCCATTAAGTCAGGCTTTCCCAGCTAATTCTCAGTGAACTTTTGACCTGGCCATGCTGAGGTCCTTTCTGACTCACTCCCAGCCTACCTCCCTATATCTGAATTAGGGCGGAAAGGCCATAAGTCAGATGTAGGGAGTAGAGCTCTTGTTGACAGATGTTTAGCCCCATGCTGTGCACGCCTAGTGCAGGAGAAAAGATAGCGGCAGGTAGTATCTTAACAACTGTGGTTTGACCATCATTGAGCGGTGGGAATGATCAACTAGTTAACCTGCCTTCAATTCTTGCATTTGTTCTCCTTTGTCTCTTGATTGGACAAAGACCACTGACCACCACGCAAATGATAATCTGCTTATCCAATATGCAGGAAGGCAAATGGTGTCATCAGGAAGCTGGGTGCAAAGCAATGGTCCCCCATACTTCTGTCCTCTTTGACCCTCCTCCTCTTCACCCTGGTGCCTCCTCTATCTGCAATCAGTTAGCAATCAGAGAGGGGAAGGGCGCTCCAAGCATGTGCAGAACTGATGTGCAGAATATGCCAGCTGATATTTTGTCCCAAGGCTTTGAAACTCTGGGTCCCACATTCCTAACTGGCACATCTCATAGCCTGAAGTAACTGGAAATGTGCTTCAATAAGATCCAGCAGGATGTACATTCTGTCTGCTCATATTTTAGGGTGAACCATGATATGGTAAACAGGATCTATTTCTATATAATTTAGAGACTTGCCCTCCCCCTCCTCGCCAAACCAGCCCTACCACCTCTTGAATGGGCCTGGATGAAGAGGAAGAACCATGCTAACCCAATTTAAAATAACCATAGGATTAAATTGTGATGGAATCAATTGGATTTACTTGTATGTTGACTCAGCATTCAACAGTTAATTGAATGGTTCTTCTCCAAAGGGGACTAGCTAACGAGATCAAAGCCAGAGCATGTTGGAATGCCGAATTCCCTTTCTTCTTTCCTGTTTTTAGATCAAATGAGAGCAAAGAAAGTATTCATGATGAATACCGCTGTTAAGACTATTTCAGAATATGCAGTCACACTGGAACCATCCCTGGAGAAAAAGACTGGTAAGCATTCTGTTATAGTTGGTAGTGTTGCAGCAGAAAAAGTTAAAGATCCAGTTTGGATCATTCTCCTCTTCTGCCAGATAGACCAAGAGGAAAGAGTACATCTAAACAATGGAGGCAGGAGCAGAGTTCCCTATGTGCAGCCATTGTGACAGTACTCCTGGTCCCTAGGAAATGAACTAGCACGTTAAGACATTTGGTGTATACAGTTGGCTAGGGTACCAGTGGGGTAGAGCTATTGACAAACACAGAAATGTCTGGATGAGAAAAGTCAAGGCACTTATGAATTCACTGGTGTACTACAGAGCATGGAGTCTGTAAGATAAGGCGTCATTTTTCACACCCACATGTTGGTGACATACACAGGTGTAACTGTAAATTGAGCCTGTGTATGTCTCTTTCATTTAGTGTAGATGGAGGTATTCAGCATCTCCCCCCGCAACAATCTCCCCCCCCCCATGCTCTTTACTTTCTATTTTTTTAGAAAGGTCACCTCTCCCCATTGCCACTAAGTGGTACGGATCAGAGCTTGACCACAAGGCCAAAGAAAGAGGAGGCACATCTGGAGATTCTCAGTGCAGGTTGGGCCTCTCTTATCCAATAATCTAAAATCTGAAAACCTCCCAAAGCTGATGTTTTTTGCCACCCACTGCCAGCTGTTACCTTCAAGGCAGTGGCTGCAGCCCTCCTGCTCATTCATCTCTAAGATCCTCCGTCTCTCACTTTTTGCCGCCGGCTACCTCCTTCTGCCTTCGTGGCCGTGGCGGCTGTGCTCCGTCTCTCAGATCTGAAGAGGACTGCAGAAGCGAGTGGCTGGTGGAAAAAGAGAGAGACTAAAGGTCTGTGAAATGGAGGGAGGTGTGGATTCATGCCAAACATTTTTCTTGGATTCCCACCATTTCAAAGATCCTCAGTCTCTCTCCAGCCTTGCAACCCATACACACGACAAGTAGGAAATGAATGAGATGTAAGGCTATTCCAAAAAGGTACAATTGGTATAAATAAACTGAAGAAGAGGGAGAAGGAGGAGGAATTATGACTATTACATATGTGAAATTATGAAAGCATAACTGAGTATCATCTCCAGGCCTGGCCCTCCAAATCTACCTTAAGAGCCAGCAGCTACCCTCAGCGACAGAAGTCTGTTCTACTAGTGATCAGGGTGCAGCCGGATGACATTTTCAGGGTGCTCCCGGTGGTGATCTGTAACATGACAAGGAATTGCAAAAGAAGTGCTGTTTCTGGGTGTTGTAGCCCCTCTCGCTGGGGGGAGAAGGCTGGAAACATCATCCTGTTGAGCCCTAATCACTAACCACACAGACCTCCATCATTCTGAGCAGCTCCCTGGAATTTAAGATGGGATATGGGGAGAATTTATGATTGTAGAAATAGTTCCACAGTTGTGAGTATATGATATAATTGAACATGGAGAAGTTACGGTTCAAAAACTCTAGGTTATGAATCCATAGTGGCAAATATAGGATGGCAGTTATGATTATAACATGTTTCCATCCTCCTGCACAGATCCATATCTAGACTCTGACTCTTGTGATAGGATGTTGGAAAATTAGACAGACAGACAGACAGACAGACAGACAGGGTAGTTTGAGATCCCACTGACTTGAATCATGACAATCCTTTCAGATTCTGAAAAATTGGAACATATGCAAAAGTTAGCAGATATATTGGCTGTGTGGACCTTTAAAATCATTCAGCTGGAAGATGCGATTGGTAAGCTTAAAGAATATGTTGCTGAAAAATCAGAGGCAAGGGAAACCCACCCTGAGACCCCACCCATGGGAGATGCCTCTTCTACACAGTTCTTCCTGGTGGAGGGCTGTCCGTCCTGTGCACGAGGCATCCTAGCTAGAACCCCTTTCACACACACTTTGCTACTTAGCCCAGGGCCATTGATTTGAGAAATAAAATTGGTTACCAAAATCCAGTGATATAGCCAATTTGCCACCATAAAATATGAAACACACATACAAATGGGAAGTTGTAAACAAAATATTTAATAAATATCAAGTCAACTTATATGACAGTAATAGAAATGGGAACCCCTCCTCTATTGTTCCTAGAATCATAGAATCCTAGAGTTGGAAAGGGGCCTCGTGGGTCCAACTTCCTGCTCATCTGGTCCAACTTCCTGCTCAGTGCAGGATCTCCAGTTAGAGCATCCCAGCAGGGAGCTGTCCAGCCTCTTTTGGAAGATGTCCAGAGAAGGAGCTCTAACCACTTCTGTAGGCAACTGGTTCCACTGTTGGACTGCTCTTACTGTCAAGAAGTTCCTTCCACTGTTCAATTGAAATCTACCCTCCTGTAACTTAAAACCATTAGATCTGATTCTTCCCTCTGGGGTAACAGAGTACAAACCTTTCTCTTCCTCTCTGTGATGCCCTTGGGGTATTTAAAGAGGCCAATTCCTCTTCCTTTCCCCATCCTCTCCCTGCCCAAATCTTCACCGTGCTGACTCATTTTGGCAGTCCATCATATGGAGGGCCGTCCATTCCTTTTTACTTGACCGAACTGCCATGAGAAAACTGGCCACATCAAACAGATTTGGTTCTATGGGTCTGGCTTGTCAAGAAGAGCACCATGGGTCATGTTTTCACCAGACACTTTTGTGTCCCGGCTACCATGCTATAAATTTCTGTCTTCGGCTGCTGTATGAACAGAACCAAAGCACTGTTGTGTTCCCAGGTTTCCACAGCCAACTACCCGGGCCGGCACCACATAATCTCCAACATTTCAGAGATGAAAACCAAGACACGTGTGATCAAGGTGCCAAAAGTTGTTATTAAGGAAGAACACACAAGGAAGGAGGGGCTGAAGCAGTTTGCCTTAGTGTGAGCCTACTGGGAAGAGCAAGTTGGCAGAAGGCAGTGGCAGGTGCACGTGGCCATATTGCATAAAGGACGGGCAAAGTCACATAGAGGAAATAATCCTCGAAGGTATCAGGCAAAGGTTTTAAAGAAAATTTTGAAGTAGTCAGGTGAAGGGTTTATAGGGAATAACCAAGACTCTTGAGTTGCACTTGAGTGGACCAGAAACCATGCAACTCAGGCAGAAAAGGTATCACATGAGCATAACACTTAGCCTCGGTCAAGAATTTGGTGACAGCGCTCTGCACCACCCAAAGTGTGCAGAGTGTGTGGAGTCTCCTGCTGGTCTGGATGGCCATCTGTCTGGAATGCTTTGACAGTGTCCTTCCGCATGGCAGAAGTGGATTGGGGTCTCTTCCTGCTCTACGACTCTCTGTATTCCTGCATGGCAGGGGATTGAACCTGATGGTCCTTGTGGTCTTTTCCAGCTCTATGATTCTATGATTCTAAAGTTTCTGGGTCATTGTCAAGGTCAGACCCACATGAAGTGCTTGATAGAAAGCTATCTTCTGTGAGCCTGCCCAGACCTCCAGCGCTTTTTAAGGGAGGTCTTTCTCTCAGTTACTTTCACAGACATGTCCATTGGGAATACGGGAGAGGGTCTTCTTGGTGGCTGCTCCCAGTGGGTCCGTACTGTCTCCTTAAAGATACTAGGGTGGCCCCCTCCTTGTGGGTGAAAACTTTTCTATTCTGACAAAGGCTGTCTACAAGGGCTTTTAACTGAACTGTTTTATTGGCTTTTATCTTTGAATCTTTTCCATGAATATATTTTTTTAAAGTTCTCTCAATAGTATAATCACCCTTGTTATGTCTTTCAATGTAACTTTATCTGTATTTGTGTTAATTTGTAAAAGCTGCCTTGAGTCCCAGTTTTGGGGTATAAATGAATAGACAGTGATGATAGTGGTGGTGGTGGTGGTGGTGATGATGATGATGATGAGAATAATGATGTAATTAATGCATGGATAGTTTTAGCCATGTGTGCCTCTGTGAGGAACAACCCATCAGTTGCATCAGGTCAAGCCACAAACCTCAGCTCAGCCTCCAGCAGCACCTCAATTGCGAGGTTGAAGTGAACCCCCAAACTGAGAACCTGACCTTTCCAGGGAATTGCACCTCATCCAAAACTAGGCCAATATCCTATCACAGCACTCATAGACTTCTTGATCAGTATCATGGTAGCCATGAATAAGAATGGTAGGAAAATGTCTTAGGTTCACATTTTCATACCAACAGAGCTACTTTGTACTTTCCAAAACACAGCTACGTTTTTGTATTCACTCCTTCCCAGTTTATGCAGTGTGGTTCATTGGTTAAAAAAAAATAAATACAGTAATTAATTTTATCAAGTGGAAGTGTGTGCAAAAAGGAGCGTACAAGTGAAAATAAGGTACAAAAAGGTATTGTATAAGGGGAAATGGTTAAAATGTGAATATTAGGATACACTGTGTCCCGAAATGTGTATATTAGGAGGGTTAAGAATGAAAATGCCTGTGAATTTTTAAGTTTTTTTTTTTAAATGTGACATTTTTGGGGAAATGGGACAAAACAAACTTAAGGTTGGAAAAAAGAGAAACAGAATGAAACAAAACCATGCAGATTGATCCATCTTTACTCTTGACTGGATTTGCATTTGTTTATCCTTATCTGGTTCATGACTAACTCCAAACCAAGTTTGAAAGAACTTCCCCAGAGGGACTTGGTCTGAACAAGAAGATATGTGAGCTGGGTATCATCTGCATATTTTAGATGATTTTTCCCAGCCAATAACATGGAAGTGCATATTGTTTTATGATGCTGGCCTTGAACAAAAGCCGAAGAGGAGGAATGTACAATCACAGAATCATAGAATCCTAGATTTGGGAGGGAATGCAAGTGCCCTCTAGTCTACCCTCTGCCATGCTGGGTTGCACAACCAAAACACTCCTGGGAGATGTCCATCCAACCTCTGTTTAAAGAATCCCCACTCTCTGAGGCCATTGAACAGCTCTTACCCTCAGGAAGTTCTTCCTAAGGTTTAGGTGGAATCTCATTTCTTGTAATTTGAATACCCTCGTTCATGTCCTAGTTTCTGGAGCAGAAGAAAATAGGCTTGCTCTATTGCCTGCATCACACCCCTTCAGACATTTAAAGATGGCTACCAGATAATCTCGTAATCTTATCTTCTCCAAGTTAAATGTTCCCATAAATATTCCTCATAATTTGAGTTGACTGAAGGGTTGAGATTCCTACTACTTTCTTGGTTCTCACTGAGGATAAAGTAGAAAATTTACTCTGGTGCTCTGTCTCCAGGAACAGTCTACCCAGCTGGTGGCTAAGAATGCTGGACTGTGAGTGTGCTACAGGTCCATTGCCACAGTGGGGGATCACCTTTTGTCCCTGCAAGAAGGGGAATCCAGAAGGTCTCCTGGACCTACATAATGTATGTCTATAGCTAGGTTCTAGTTACTTGGTCTAAAGTCAAATCTACCGGGTCATAGCCTAAGAACCATCCCAAACGGTGAAGAAGAATTCTGGATAGTCTTGTTTCTGTACATTTTCAATGGCAACCCCCTGAAGACTTTTCATCCACTGCCTCACCTTTATGAATTCTTGCATGAGGACACTCCAGAACACAGGAGACATGCTATACATGTAGCTAAAACCCATTGGACCTATAAGCACTGGCCACCTGATGCTGTCATACCTTGCTACCTGGAATCCGAGGTGATGTAGAAGAATTGGACTGAGAGCGGTTTCTGTCTCCAGAGGACAATTCCCTCTCTGAGTCAGAAAACCGAGTGGCCAAAGTAGCTGAACAGCTCCATCCTCAGCATGACCTGATGGATGCTGAAGACTCCATCCTTTGAAGTCCAGCAAAGAGAGAAGGAGCAGCATCATAAGATCAGTGTCTCTTAAACAGAAAATGTGGAGCAACCATACAGCTGGAGTCTCAGTGTCAGCCCCCTAGAAATGTTCCAGCAGCTGCTGGGAGTCCTCATTGCTTGCAATGGTCCAGCCACCCCAACTTTCTTGCTTGTGTATTTCTTGGGATTCTTGACCTCCTGACTGACTACATTTAACATCTCCTTGTCTTTTGGCTTCAGTTATCCAGTTGGACTATTGGTTTCTTTGTAATGGATCCTGGACTGGATGAGACCTTGAAACTGTACCTCTCTTCATCTTGCATAAACTTCCTGGATTATTCATGCATAACCTGAGCTGGTTTGACTCACCTGTAGCTGCTTGCCCTGTGATAACTCTCTCTCTGGGCACTTGTTGTCTGTAGGCAGAGGACAAATATTGCTCCATTTACTGCACATGAGGAAAACCCCCAGGGCAAAATTTCTCAGCCCCAGTTACTTAGTGTCTCCAAAGAGTGACCAAGCATTGGGTAAAAGGAAGTGAACCATTCGCAAATAAAGCATCAGTGCAAGAAGGAGGTAAGTGGTACCCATTTATTTACTTCTTCCTTTACTCATGATAAATGATACATTTATTATATATTTTTCATACATACCTAAATTTACAAATCATCAGCTAAAGCCAAAATGAGGGCATGGTAGGAATGTGGAAGGTATTTAGTGTGTTGGTCTGAGTGCCACCTCTATAGCTTGCTTGCTAGAAAATGCAAGTAGGAGCTCAGTGCAGCTCCTAGTCTTGAGGCCAAGATAATTGCCCTGGCAAAACTTGAGAGAAGCAAAAATCTGATGAATGATATCTATGGGGAGGTGTTTGTGGCATCCTATTCGCAAGGTGACAATTCCTTTGGGTGTCATAGAAAAAAAAGTGGTCCACCATGAAGTCAGAGGTGTATCTAGGGTGGGGCAAGTAGGGCATGTCCACTGGGTACCAATGCCAGGAGGGTGCAAAAAAAGTTCCCCCCTCAGCCCCATTGCCTGGGACAGCCGGCCCAGCAGTGCACCCTGGGAGCAGAAGCGTTCTCCACTGTCGCCACTGTCCTCGCCAAGGTCATCCTTGGCCTGGGGCGGCAGCGGTGGGAGAAGTAGCCTGGGGCACAACTTCCATGCTTGTCCTAGGTGCTGTTGAAGCTAGATGCATGAAGTATCGCTCTGAGAAAGAGACGAAGAGACAAAGACACTCTCAGAAAGGACCCATTCCCCAATGGAGGAATGGACATTTCCTGTCACTGAGGATAGGGCTTCTAGTGCAGGGAGCGTGTTATAGCAGGAGATACGGTCATTTAAAATGTGGAGGGCTAGATCTGTAACATGTATGCAAACCTCATGGTGAATCTCATGCCTGGTATGAGAGACAAGGACACGATGCGTCTCCTAGATCAGTCCTACTCAAAGTGGTGGTCCATGGAGAGGTGGTGGTCTGCCACCCATTGGTTGCCTGTCCCCGGCAAGTTTCCGGGAAAGACTTTTTTAAAAAAACAACAACACGGCAGCCAATGAGCACACATAGAATACCAGCCCCTGGGACACTGGGACAAAGTAAGTGCTGATTTCCCACATCGGATAGTTTGGGAAGCACTGATCCGGATAGCATAGTTCCGGGATGGAGTCAGTAGTTTTGCTGCACGTGGGCACTGGTTATTTGGGGAAATGGAACGGCAGGTCTTGGAAGCTGATGTAAGGTACAGGACTCTGTCAAGGTAAGACCTTCTGTCCTTGCCAGGCTTAGACTGGAGGGGGACCATTTATGAACATCTCAATACTCCCTGAAGTACAGATGTACAGAATTGATTACAGTTGTCCCTCAACATTTATACATTTAACTTTTGTGCATTTGATTATTTGCAAGTTATTTGCCACTGCCTCCTCTGCTTCCTTGCACCATTTTTAAAAGGGACTTTTAAGTCTTGTCTTGCATTCACAGTCTGTCTGCAAGCCTCACGAGACAGAGAGAGACTGTGAGACGCTGCAAATGTGAAGCGAGGCTTATATGTTCTTATTAAAAATTGTGTAGGGCAGCAGCAGAGGCAGCAGCAAGCCCAGCCAGTCACCCACTTTTGCCCTGCAAAGGAATCCTGCTCCCATGAAGGTAGAACTGGGTAGCTGGTGTCTGCCTCACTGCAGATTACAATGTGTTGTGTACAGTGCATTTAAATTCACAGATCATACTTTTTTGTGTCTGTTAAATACGGTTTTTGGGGGGACTAAAGATATTCACATTTTTCCCATTTTTGCGGGGATCCTGTATCCCAACCCCTGTGAATGTGGAGGGACAACTGTACTCAACAGGAGACTATATAAAAGCAAGTATTCTTTACTGCATCTAATCTCTGATACAAACTATAATTTGGTCAGTACTGAAGTTTTCTAGATAGATCAAGGATGCATACGCAAAATATTCAGCCCTTGTAAAGATACACCGTGTGTATTCTCCTGTCCCTTGTTTTTCCCAGACCTCTTGTAGCACAGGCATAAGGACACCGTTTCCAACTAGGAGAACTGTCTCACAGGACATTTGCAGGTCTTTGTATGTGCTTTTGGGAGGTTCTAGAATACAACTGGCACTGCCACAGATGTCTTAGTCCTTTTGAGAGTTCACGTTTGTCTGTTCTAAATGTCACCTGTTAAAAAACTAACTAGATTTTCTGTGACATCTCACATTAGCAGCCCCTCTTCACATGTGGCCTTTCTTTGACCTTTTGCTATCTAGAGTTTATGATCCCTTGTATACGACCTTTAGGACAATCATAGTTTCTCCTTGGCTTGACAAATTTAAATAAATTAACAATTAGGGGGAATGCAAGGAAAGTTGGCATCTTTCTTGACTAGACTTAAGGCAGGCGTATAAGTACAGGAAGTCTCCACCTTTTGATGCTCTGTTATCTGATTATTCACTCTTTTCACACTCTGGTGTTATTGCTGTTTATTTATCTATCCTGTTAATGGTCTAACTTTGATCCATTAGGAGTTTTTGGTTAAACCTCTATACAAAAACTTAGCATGGTTTCAAAAAAGATACAAATGGCACATTTCCCCACCAGCTACAATAGGAAAAATATGTGACAGGTTGGAGGATGAAAGGCTGGATCTACAAGGTGACATTACCTGAAATACAGGCATCCTTCATTTATAACAAGGCCTCTGACAAAGAAGCACCTTTTCACAAAGTCTGCCCAACCCCTATTTTCTTCCTCATCCTCTGTCTAGCTGGAAGTATTTTAGCAGCATCTGCATTGGGGGGATGGTGAAGAAGAGTTGGAAAAACCCAGACTTCCACAGTCAGGTTGCAGCAGTACGTCTGTAGCAAGCAATGCAATAAAGCTTGAGATGAAAAAGAATGGGATTCTACTGTGGTCAACCCTGCTGTAGCTGTCTGCCTGCCTACAGCAGGCAAGGTCAACAGTAGCTGCTGCCAGAATCCTTTACTGAACATGTATGAAAAGCCGAAAAAGGGAAAATGGCAGAGTGGGTCAATCTGCCTTACCGGCTTCTCTAAATGTTGGGCCACCAAAATGGAACTCATAAAAAAAGTGGAGGCTAGAAAAATGAAAAACAGTAATAATTCTTGGGTGCATTTTGGAAGAATCTCTCAGGTGGTCTCTCAAAGGTTCATAATGTGGGTTTTTACATATGCAAGGCTAACCTGACCTGGTGGTTTCATTTCACACATGCATATTGTCAGTTTTGGATAAAAAGCTTGCTAAAATGTATTGAACTACTTTTCTTCTTTGTGGTGCAAGGAACTGATCCTTATTCTTTCCTTGTCATTTCTGCCTCTAGTACCAAATGTCATGTTAAAGAAGTCATGCCTAGGAACCCATTTACTTCACCAATAAAGATAAACTGGTACTACTTGCTCCAGAGACAGGGCCAGCTAGAAAGGCCACACTAATGAGTCTCAATGTGTGGTTGAGATGGTGGTACAGAGAGGAGAACTCAAGATATGTTGGGTCCTGGGCACTGTTTTGGAAGAAGCCAAGATTTCACAGAAAGGATGGTTTCTATTTGAGCCAGAATAGGACCAGATTTCTGATCTATTCTTACTATTATTTCAAGTGACAGAGTAGCTATGAAACAGAACCATTAGGAAAACTGACAAGAGCTGGGAAATATCCATTTCAAGGTTAGAACGTACCTAGGGAATGACGGAGAAAATGTTTCCAGTTGCGCAGATGACGATGCAGTAGACATAGGCCAGGCGCATAAATGAAACATGGCAGCCAGTCAAATAGACTTTGGTACAAAATAGAAAATAAAAAGTATACCTCATATTTTCTGGAGAGGGATGTCTAGAGATTTCTGGAGAGGAATGTTCTGTCTTAACGCCAAACTTCCAAGACTAAATCAAAAAGGAGTAGTGGTTGACGCTGAGGAAAATGAGCATAACAGAAACCTGGTAGATCAGAAGGAAAATCTGTATGATATAGTCAGTTACAGTACAAATTATGAGAAAAGGAAGGAAGGTGTTAAAAGATGTCCAGCTCTTCAACTTGTTCTTCATAGGGCTTGGTTTCCCCATATTGCAGATAAAGTCATGGCTGATAAGAAAGATTTCTTTTTCACATACTCCAGGAAGGATCCAGGTGGGGAGGCAGCCGGACTGTTGCATGAAAAGAGACTTATGGAAAGATTAAAGAAGGATAAGGTGGTAGCAGAAAAGCTAAATGAATTCTTTTCATAAGTGTTTACTGCTGAACCTATAGGACAGATCTCCATGTCTGGACTGGTATTTCCAGGAGGGGAGACTGAGGAGTGGAGAGAAATAGTGGTGAAAATGGAAGAAATTCTAGACCAAGGGGCCTCTAATTTAGCTCATGAGATTTGCCAGTCTAGTTCACAAAGGCTCCAGGGACTGCTGCTCACCAAGGCCTTCCCCTCCTTGGGGTTCCTCCCTTCCTCACTCCCTGTTTAGGATAACTTAATAGAAGGTATGATTAAAGATAAAATTATCAAGCTTATACAAGGGCAAGATCTGCTAAAAACTGAATCAATACGACTTCTTCAAAGGTAAGTCCTGTCTCACAACCCTTTAGAGCTCTTTGGAAGGGTCACACAACGTAGCTGAGCTTTCTTGAATTATATGTCAAATAAAGAACTTTGTCCAGAATTCCCTATCATGGTTTACGTTTTGTAACTTCATATACATTTAGCTATGTAGCAGAGACATCATGGGACTGATGTGCTTCTGTCCCAATTTGCATTGGTGCCATTCTTCATTCGTTCTGCTGTGAACTGGTCACTTTGCTAGCTCTCCTATATAGTAATGTTAAACCTAAAGCATATTACACAGTTGTGGGCATGGGATGGAATGGAATAGGGATCCAGAAGGATGCAAACCATGGCCTTCACCCTAAATTTTCAAAGGCCTGAGTGAGAAGATTCAGGACTTCCAGATCTTTACAGTGGTCAGTTAGTGTTGGTGTGTGTAAAAGCAATAAATCTGCTTAACAAAATCTGTTTCTTTGGGTTCAGAACCTTCTTTGAGAAGATTCTTTTTGTTACAGGAACAAGAACTTTTGTATTAACATACAGTGCACCCCCATATATGTGGGGTTTCCATTCCAGGAACCCCAGCCTAAAACAAACAAAGCAAATGCTCATGTCTCATTATGTTCAATGGATGCAATGTTTGTGATCCTGTTGCAATGCGGGCGCATGCCTGTTGAGTCCATTGGCAATAATGGACATAATGCTTCATGTGACCTCAGATTTCTGTATGCCGAAGTCGTACCACAAGAGGGTGCACTGTATGTAGCGTGTCATGAAACCATTGTCTTTGTTCATACCTCTATTAATGGACTGGAATTTGTAAATATAATTCAATTCAGCTGTTTCTCTCCTTTGTAATTTCCTTGGTTCAAGGACAACAGCCTTTAAATCTTGTATGATATGTCCAAATAAAAAGAGAATTTAAAAAAATAAATCTGGCATGATATGTCCAGTTGTAGGGAATACGTAGGGATCATAAAAGTCCCCCAGTCATGACTTACCAGGCAACAGCTGCTGCAAGTGACTGATGTCTGTTCTCCAGTCAACAAGGATGCAGCAAACTGACATTTCCACCTCCTTCTACCAGTGATCTCCAGTGCAAGGAGGAATTGTGACAAGGATCCTGATTCTGATTGTCAGACAGAGATCATTGGAAGGAGAGGGTTTGGAAATATCGGTATACTGCACTCTGAAAAAAGGGAGAATAGACCTATGTTGCTCAGAGCAGCTGCTGCCCATTAAGGTAGGATTGGGAGGGTCAGTTCAGGAGACACTAATTATTTAAATACTATTTTAACTAAATAGCTGATCTAGAATCTCACACACTTCCTCTAAAAAAACCCTTTTGTTCTCAAAAACATGTCAGAATAAAAAAAAGTCCTTGCCTTCTGAGAGAGGGACAACAAGGAACAGCCCATTCTAGTCTCTCTAAGACAGAAGTTCCAGAGCCTGGGGCAGTCACCAAGAAGGCCCTGTCTCACATGCTCACCAGGATTGCCTCTAAAGGTGGTAGGGATGAAAGAAGGGTCTCTCCTGAGGATCTCAGAACATGGGCAAGCTCTTATGAGGAGCCAGTGTCTGTCAGATAGTCTAGACCTATGATGTTATAGATCATAACCAGCGCTTTGAATTGTACCCACAAACAAATCGGCAGGCAGTGGAGGTATTGTAGCAAAGGAATTGCATGGGTCCTGTAACCCACAATCTGATTACAACTCTTTGTACCAACTGAAGTTTCCAAACAGCCTTCAAAGGCAGTCCCATGTGGAGCATGTTACAGTAACCCAGATGGACTGTAACTAAGGCACCAGAGCCAGATTAGACATCTCCAGGAATGGGCACAGTTGGTGCACCAGTTTTAAGTATGTAAAAGCACTCCTGGTCATTGCAGAAACATGGTCCACCAAGCTCAAGGGTGAGTCCAGAAGTACTCCCAAAATGTAACCTTGGATCTTCAGAGTGAGTACAACCTCACCTCCCTCACAGTGATAGCCTTAGGTTAATTAATACAGTTTATTGTTATTGTTGTAAACCCATCCAGCACAGGCTGTTGTTCCAATTTCCTGCTCTGCCAGGAGTACTTCTCTCTTGTCTGGATTAAGCATCAGTTTCTTCAGCTTCATTCAGTTCGTTACTGATGCCAGACGCTGGTTTAGAATTTGGAGTCTGGTGGAAAGGAGAAGTGATTTTGGGTCTCCTCACCATACTGGTGGAACTGAAACCCAAATCTGTAGATGTCCTCTCTCAACGGTTTCATGTAGAGCTAGAATAGCACAAGGGATGAAAGTGAGCCCCCAGGGACTTCATAGCATCCAAGGAGTTGAAGAGGATTTCTCTACAACCACCTTCTGGGCTCACTCCTCCTGGAAGGAACGGAGGTCTTTCCACGTCGGTGCCTCTAAGTCTGTGGTTGATGTTATCAAGAACCAGTCAGAGATCCAGCAGAAGGACCAGGAACACAACCACCTTGTCTATTTCCCAGGAAAGATCATCTACCAAGGTGACAAATGTTGCCTTCTTCCCACAACCAGGCTCAACCTAGATTGAAATGGATTAAGACAACCTCAGTCATCCAGGAACCCCTGTTGCTGGGAGGTCACCAAATGTTCTTATACTTTGGCCCACAACAGAATCTTGGCGAGTCATGATGGTGATGCTGGTAGCAATCATGGTGAAGATGCCGATGAAAAAGAAAAGAGATTCCACCTCAACTTTAGGAAGAACTTTTTTCTCCTGTAAATGCTGTTTGAATTGATGGAAGAGACTGCCTCAGAGGAATCCCACCTTTAGAGGTCTTTAAGCAGAGGTTGGATGGGTACTGTTCAGGAATGCTTTAACAGTGTGTTTCTTCATGGCAGGTGGTTGGGTTGGATGACCCTCAGGGTCTCTTCCAACTCTGTGATTCTATGGTTCATTTTGGCAGGAAAAGTTAATTGAAAAAATTACCTTGAAACCAATTGGGGATAGGATTTTCAGGAGCTATGTGAGTCTTCAGATGACCTTCAAGGGCCACAAGATTGGAACTCAGGGGCCACCCTCTTTAAGCCCAGTATATAATATGTCACTTTGATTTTATAATGATTTTAAAAAAGAAGTCTGCACAGTCCTTCAAGGTGGCTTCTTCTAAATATCCTCTTTTATTCTCTTTCTCTCTCTCTTGCTCAATCCTGGTTTGGGTCAAAGAGGAAGTTACGAAAAAATTTCGTCTAAAGTGGCAACAACATAACAATACCCTCTATTATTTTGGTGAACTCGTACGTACATGGGAAGGAGCGAAAAAATTTTGTGAAAGTCTAGATTCCGCACTGGTTTCTGTTGAAAATGAAAGAGAGGAGGTGAGCAGAATACAGGAATGCATGAGAGACACATATTACTCTGTTTTCATTTTATTTTAATAGTACTAAAATATTTATATCCCACCTTATACCATGGGATCTTGGGGTGGCATATAACAAAAACAGTTTGCACAGTTTTAAACAATTGGAACCAGTAAAAAAAAAAAAGAATAATTTAAAGTCATTAAAAGTGTGCAGAACAACTTGGTAAGTTAAAACCAGGGAAAACAGTTCAAGATCATTTAAAACTATGCACATGTTCAGATTTAGGTTAAATTAATTAGGGTCTGAAATATTTATTAAGAAGTTATGGGAAGAATTCTGCACCACGGTCTACGTTTCCTAACTTTATGAATCCATCACTACATTGCAGAAATGTAAGGAAACCCTGTTTATTGAATTGTAAAGTTCCATGGGCAAGGGTGTCCCAGTGCACACCGGATGCTTAAGTATTTTTATTAAACACATTTAAATAATATAAAACAATGCAAAAGGGAAGACTTACAGACAAGCTACAAATTATCTACAGATGACACAAACTAAACTATATTAAACAACTAAACTCAACAATCAAGCACAAAAAGTGCTAGAACAATTTCATGCTACTTCTGACTCCTCATTGGACAGATATTAGTATACATCAGTTATACTTCTTTAAAGTTCCAAGAAAAGAAGGGCTTGCTAATGGTCTGTGAAGTAGCATACTGAGAACCTTCAAGTGCCAGGAGAGTAGAACAAACTGGAATTTCCTAAAGGAAGGTTATCGATGGGAGGCAAGCCTAAAGAATAATTTCTGTTGCCCTTTCTCCCAAAGCAGCACCTGGAAAACAAAGGTCTCAGTCCTGATTTGGAGGAAAGTACCAAAAAAAAAAAAAAAAAAAAAAGCCATTTGCCTTCAAAGGAGCAGTGAGAGAGTAGAGAAGGTGAATGGTTTTTTTGAAAGTACCTACCCTCTTTATACTCTCTTGGTGCTCCTTTGTGGGATGCCATTTCCTTCCAGAGGAGCACTGAGAGAGTTAGAAAGGGTAAGTGCTTCTTTGGAAAGCACCCATCTTCTCTCTACTCTCTCAGTGGTCTTTCGGAGGAAGATGGTGTTTCTTGCATGTTTTCCCCCAAAGGAGTACTGAGACCTTTTCTGCTTCGCTTCCAAGCAGCCACAAGAGCAAAGGAACTCCCTTCTACTCTCATGTTCTCCATTCTATTCTCTCTATTCTCATGGTTGCTTGGAAGTGAAGCTCCACCACACTGCCCGGCCCTGGTCTCAAGCAGTATTGCCACACTGACCACACAAGGCCTGGGCTGGGTGTCTTCCTATGTCTTCTGGGCTCTCCTCTCACCTTCGCACCTTCTTGGCTCTCTGGCACACCTGTGCAGTAGTGCCCAGAGCCTCTGGCTCAGGATGGGACACCTGCCAGCACACTGTCCCCACTGCTGCCGCCATCATCACTGCTGTCTTGGAGGAATCCAGGACATGCTACATCAACCAGCCACAACTGGCTTGAATATGTTTTAGTCCCTTAAATGTGGCTTTTCCTTCATTTTCCAGGATGAATGGCAACCCTACACAGACCCCCTGTGAGGGCTCTGCAGGTCCCCATGTGTCCATGGACCCCCGTTAAGAACTACAGTGATAATTGTAGCCAAGTTATTGGCCATTTCCGCATGACACTCTTATAGTGCAATGATTCCACTTTCAACCTCCTATGGAATCCTGGGGTTTGCAATTTCGGGAGCGGTCGCTGGCCCCTCCCGGAACAACAAACCCCAGGATTCCATAGGAGGTTGAAAGTGGAATCATTGCACTATAAGAGTGTCGCGTGGAAATGTTCATTGACATCAAACCCTTTTGCTGCCCATCCCCTTCCTGCTACTTAAATATATATATATATATATATATATATATATATAACCTTTCCTGCTGTTCCTAAAAATCAATCAAAGGAAACCTTTAATTATTTCTCTAACATCAATACTGAATCTTCTCTAATACTAATTTTTTGATAAAAATCTTCAATTTGTTCACCTGAACTTTATACATCTTTAAGGGCCTGATCTGACTTTAGTTCAAATCTTCATTTTGTCCATCTCAACCCATCCCTTCTTCATCTTCATTGCATACATCTTTAGAGGTCTGGTCTGGAAGCTTTCCTTCACGTCTCTTTCCCTGCATCGTTGATTTTCTCTCTTCTTGAAATCTCCTCCTCTCAAATCTGTTTCGTATTTCATTAAGAATTCTTTACTTTTGAAGCTGTGTTGAAAATATATCTTCTTTGTCTATAACATATTGCCACACCTTTAATTTTCCCCCATTAAAAGGGGAGCCCATACTGTTTCAGCTTGTCCTTCAAGAAAGCATAATCACTCCTGTTTCACAACATCTGAACTGACAAATCTGGCAAATTCTCATGTTTGACAATCTGTAAATCAATCTGTTGATCCCACCAGAGGAACAGAGAAGTGTCCATCTTCTTCCCAGCAATTCTTATTCCTTGGTAGACATATGTTGGAAGAGGCGCTTCTTCACTCATCAAGGGCCGAAGCTATATAGATCTTTGAATGTCAAAACCAACTCCATAAATTTACCCTTCACAGAATGATAATCTTTCTAAAGCCCAGTCTTTTGGGTGCCTACAGGATCACATGGAAAACCCTCCCACACTTGCATCAGATCAGTCTTATTGCTTCTTATGTTCCTCTCCCGCTTTACCAGAAGGAAACTGTAAGAAAACTTTAAATATGTTGCACATTCTCCCTCCCTCCCTTAAACCCAGAGACTTTCAAAGACCATAGTATACATTTCAAAAGCACAAGACACTTTACGATGCAAAGTATGTAACTGCAACAGTACACTCCTATAGTCACCACTAAAAATTAAACAAATCCATCCAGGCCAAAATAAGACCATTTCCTGAATCAAATAGTTTAGGCTACAACTATAGTGTTGTAGAGGTGCCAATAGCTATATTGCCTCCTTGAATGTTTTCTCACTCTTCCATCCTCCAGCCAGGTGGCTCCATTTGTATGTATATATGCATTTCATTGATTTTGTACCCCACCTTTCTCCTGAGGAGAGATCCAAAGAGGCTTACAGTAATTTAAGACAAGATTAAATTAAAATCTTATTTTACAAAAGTTAAAAAAAAGAATTAAATAGCAATGTGGACCAGAATCCTTTTGGGAACTTATGTCTCTGTAAGTGGGCTTACATCTATGGGAATTAAGATTGGGAAATTCTGTAATATCCGTATCCAGTTACATTACTATGTAGGGGATCCAGCAAAGTGACTGATGTGTATTGGTACCAAAACACAACGGGATGGATGCACAGCACGCATCAGTCCTGTTGTGCATGGGTACACTGGCCAGGGACTGCCAGCAAGCATTGATAGAGCCCAGTGCACATGGGGACAGTCTGGCTGGTGATCTGTTACGTACCGTCTCTATTCACTAACAGGGTTTCTTAGCATCTCTGTTATGTAGCTAAGTATATGTAAAGTTATGTAAAATATATTGCAATGGAAGATTCCAGCCCATTTTTTTTTTAAAAAAAATATACTGGTAAAAACAGTTTAAAACACATCTAAATCAGGGCTGTGTACATTGGTGGAACCGAAAATAATCTTTTGCCTATAGATCATAGGTTCCTAGATGGTACATACCATACTAGCAGAGTTGTCAGGTTCTGGTGGAGATTAGAGTGCAGAGCCTTAAATACCAGAAAAAACAAAAATCTGAAATAGCCCCTGGCCCAGATTAGTAGCCAGTGAAGAGATCTTTGGGGAGAAGAGATATGTGAATATTTAGGGGGGAAGTAGATGAGTACATAGTTGATAAAGCTGTCAGTGGCTACTAATTTTCATGGTGGCTTCCTTGTCAGAGGGATGGTGAATCCACTCCAGGCTTCACTATGAAATTTGAAAGAGCTGTCCAAGGTGATTAAAAAATCTGTATTTGGGACATAGGGTTCAGCATCTTGGACACCTCCTTTCAAACTGAAACCTGGAGTGGATTTGCCACCCCACTGACATAGAGCCCACAAGCACTGCTGGCAACCTTATTGCCACCACTAGATATGGCCTCAAGTGCCCATGAAAGTATTGCTGTCAATGCCAGTTGCTGGGAACATGGACAAGAGAGTATTTCAATATTTTCATGTGGTCTTCCCACTGGGACATCTGATTGGTCATTGTGGGAATAAAATGCTGGACTAGGTAGGTATTTGATCTGAGCCGGCAGGACTCCCCTTGGACTCTTAACAGCAAAACCAACAAGGGAAAGTAGATTTGTTTCATGACAACCAAAAGCCTACAGAGAACGTGCAATGGAGGGCAGCATGGATAGCGCATGATCATGTTTCTCAATGGTCCAGCAGCCAGAGCAACCTTCGCAAGGAGGAAAGTCTTTTTAGTTTAGAAAAATGATGGCCAAAGGGATCACATATAAATGTATACATTTGTCAGAATCCTGTGCCCATGTGGAAGAAGCTAGAAATTTTTGTAGGACACAGAATGGCTCTTTTCTTTTCAAGGCCGCAGAAGGACAGCTTCACTTAAGGTGCCATTGCTCATGGTTGTGCATTGTGCATGGATATGCGTGCACATGGATACACACATTAACCATGCAGATGTGCCTGTGGATTTGGTTGCATATGTGGTTGCTCAGCACTGCAATTCAGTAATGAACCCTGCTTGACTCTTATATTCTTAAGAAAAGAGCTTTCGCTTTGTCCCATCACCCTTACAGGGCCATCTGGAGAGGACATGAGAGACAGACGTATTGGTAGCTGATTCTAGGCTATGAAACTTCTTCCCAAGGGAGGCTCCATTGGCCCCCTCTTTTCTTTCTTTTCCTGGCAAGCAAAGACCTTCCTATTCAAACAGACCTTCACTCTGTCACTGATCAGGATTGATCGATGTGCTATGGGAGTGCTTTTTTAAAAAATGTGCAATATATGTGAATGTGTTTCAATTCATATTAATGTTTTAATAGGATTGAGCCAAAGTGGTGTAGTGGTCTGAGCATTAAACTACAATCCTGGAGACCAGGGTTCAATTCGCAACTTGGCCATGGAAACTCACTGGGTGGCTTTGGGTACATCACACATTCTCAGCCCCAAAAAACCCTGTGATAGGCTTGCCCTAGGGTCACCATAACTCAGAAACTTCTTGAAGGCACACAACAACAAGAGGACTGATTGTTTAATGATTTCAAAATTGTGGACCACATATGGCTTTAACCAATTTTTTTTTTCATTGTAAGCTGCTCTCGGTCCCAGATTGGGACAATGGGATATCAATCAATCAATCAATCAAGGAGGCATTGTACAACTGCCTTGTAAAGAGTGTAAGGTTCTGCAGCTGTCTTGCTTTTCCACATCCTGTGTTAATCCTTTTTTCTCCAGGACTTCAGGTTGATCATTCTGAGTTTAAAATATTTCTGTCTAGACAAATGCCCATCTCTTCATGAGTGGAAGCCACTGTTTCTCTTTTCACCTGACTCCTTATTGACTGTCTCATATTGGTGATCAGTCTTGCGCTGGGCCCATAACCTGTGGAAGCTGGCATTTGGAAACATTCCCAAGGGCTGTCTTCAGTAAAGATAAAGGGTTGTTGCGGTGAAATACATACTTGGGAGAGGAAGAAATGCCATTTTCTCACTTGAGAGCCAGTGTGGTGAGGTGGACTAGAACCAAGAATCCAGGAGACCAGGGTTTGAATGCCTGCTCATCTATGCAAGCCCAGTGGGTAACTTTGAGTGAGTTGTGCTCCTTCAGCCTCAGAGGAAGGCAATGGCAAATCCCTTCTGAGCAATTCTTGCCAAGAAAATCCTGTAGTGGTTTCATCTTAGGAAATGTCTTGAAGGCAAACAACAACAACAAACCTTGTGCTTCCTGACTGAGAAAGGGATGAAGAGGTATGGGAAGATGTGAAGCCTGAGAATATTATATTTGGGTCAATGAACTTTGATTCCGTTATGTTTGAGTCAAGGTAGCAATAGTTGTGTCCGCCTCAGTTGTTTCCTCGTAGCCACTATGCAAGCATGGTTGCCCCTTTCTTCACGTCCATCACAGACTACATGCAAAGACCAAAACAGGAGGACCTGACCTCCTCTTAATTAAACTTTCAGAGGGAGATATCGCAGGTGGGGGGAGATGGAAGGAGGGAACAAGCTGACACAATCTCCTATAAGCTGCCATGCCTCCAGAGAAAACATGCAGTCACCTTCCTGACATCACTGAAATTCAGGCATTTTGTACAAGGTGCTTTAAACTGACAACTGAACAGACGATAGTTCTCAGGACAGTTGATACTCTGAACTAGAGTACAACTACTGAATCAATAGGAAGTTGGTAAAACACTCACTTGAATCTTGCTGATTCAATGGGTGTAATCTAGTTGGGAGGACCAATTGTATTTAGCCCTTGGTTTCCTTTGCACAAAATCACCTCCTGAATCACCTTCTTGAAATGTCAAGTTGGACCAGGCTGCTGTTAGAAGAAATGCAACCAAACAATGACAAAAATAGAAGAGATATTGATGGAAACGAATCTCTAGATGCCATTCTGTATCCATTCTAACTAGCAAAGAAAGCAAATTAAGCCTTGTTCATTTTGTGACCATTCATCCATGAAGATACATATTTCTGGAAAACTTACACAAACACACATAGTTCAGGAGAGAGCCTGTCACAGTGATTTGAAGTAAAAATATAAGAAGAGCTCTGCTAGGTCAACTAAAGGCTTCCCTAGTCCAGCATCCCTTTCTCCCATGTTGGCTAAATGGATGCCTCCAAGATTCCTGCGAGAGGGACAGGAGCATAAGTGCCAACTCCCTCTCATGTGCCATGACAACTGAGATCCATAGCATGCTGCCACCGAAATGGGAGGTAACTTATAGACATGAGTAGTGTTTCCTAATACCCATTTGCCTTTTACTGCCTCGAACACTTAGGCCCTTTCCGAAGGCACTCATCATCCCGCACTGGGGACAGGGGAAGGATGGGACCCAAATGACAGTTCTGCATGACATTGTCTGGGTCCTGTCCTTCTCCTGTCCCCAGGTGTGATTGTGCAGCAAACCATTGACAGGTTTTCGCCATCAATGACCGGCAATTGCACTGCCCTCCTGCCGCCTGCCCAGACTCACCTGAGCTGCGGAGGGTCAGGAAGCGCAATGGCTGTGCTTCTTGCCCTAGTGCAGCCTGGACCAGTGCCTGGTTGCACTACTGAAGCAAGGCCATTGTGCTTCGTGCATTCCTGTAGGTAGCCGGTGCAGAGGGGAGTACCCCTGTCACTCTCCCCACCACCACCAGGAGAACCACTACCAAGATCCCTGTGGGATGTCACCAGGATCAGGTAGGGCGCAGATGTCACATTGGATGTCACAGCCTCCCTGGGGGAAGTTTACTGCCTGGAACTTCTTTGGGAAGAGAATGTAGCCCCGAACTATCCGAAAAGACTTTCCGATTGTGCTTTTTCCAGTTATTCCTAGAAAAACAAACTTATGCTTCACATGAGGACTCCTGGATTGGATTTTATCTTGACGAGGACTGGACATGGGTTGACGGAACTGAAAAGACTGTTGAGTGAGTTGACTATCATGAAACGAAAAGTCTATGTTTTGTTTTGTAGAAACCAATTTGTTCTTGTCCCTTTTTAAAAAACATTATACCATTTTTTTTTTAACACCAAGGGGAAGTAAGCAAAAGGGTGGTGATATTCTGTTGTTGGAGTTCATTAAAAACAGTTGGCCAGCAGTGGGGCTGAATGCTGAGCAGGGATTCATAGTTGCTTCACCCTTAGCAAGGAAGTCATGAAGGATATCTGAATCACAGGGCAAGGGCCATGATCCTTCTGGACAGCATAACTACTCCCGTATCCATGACAATGGCAGGTTAAGTGATGCAGCTAGGAGGGTTAGGTGTAACCAGATATGATGGCAGCAGAGTATGGAGGAAAAATGGCATGGGATGCCAACCCTCGTCAAGCAAGCAAGCAACGTGGACACCTTTTTCTGCCAGCTTTCACTCGAGCAGCGCACTGCTCCACAAACTCCCTTAATGCTGACATGAGGGAGCATTATGCTGGTGTAGACCAAATACTAAATCCAAGAAGTTCCATTCCAGGCCATGATTCCGGCCAATAAGTTAACTCCACCTAACCAAATCCCTTGTCATTCTCTCTTTGTCATTGCCAAGGGGAGGAATTTGCAAACCTTGGAAGACATCCAGTGTAGGGAAGAAGTTCTAAACTTGTCAGCTTGTCCACTTGCCTATTTTGAGCACTGCTCCTTGGCACTTCTTGGAAAAGTGGGCAACCTCTCAGTGAGCTACGATAGCGCAAATCCAACTTATGCTACCATAACCCACTTTGAGGATCATTGTGAAGGATGGAATTCTTTACCAGCTACACAGATACCCCAATCCTTCCCCAATCCACCTTTTAAGCAGCACAGTCTTCCCCAAAACATGGTCATTTCCATCCTGTTCAAAAATGGTAGGGTGGATCCAGTCAGTGTTGTCTTGTAGCTGGGAGCATTGCAAGGATGTCATCTCAGGGACTTCCCAAGGAATCCTGAGAAGTCCTGCAGATGCCTATTGCACTATATTAGCTACAGGAAAATAGCTGGATATATCTCTACTGATCGCCGTGCTCTCCAGAGACATGGAAATGGCCATATGCAAGGCTACTTCCCCTTGCAGATATGTGGCTATCTGTCATAGATATGCAGATATAGCTACATGGTAGATATATGTCTCCTGACGTAGAATCTCAGTCTTACACGCAAAGAATTATGTGCATGGAAAGAATTTTGCTCCTTCCTAAAGAAAAACTGTATAGGCGACCATGACTAGCTTTTTTCTGCTACTCTATAGTTCCCCAACCCCAGATCTGTGAGGTTTTTTTCAGCTAACCCCTCCACAGGAACCCCTCTGAAGCACACCAAAACATAAGGTTTTTTTTAAAAAAATCTAATTCTGTTAACTATACATATATTATAAATTTTTAACTTTTTCAAAATACAAACAAGAGCTGGGAAACAAATCAAAACAAGACTTGGAAACGATGGAGAATAAAGGGAGAGAACCTAAATACCCTTAAGGCACCAGATTCTGGCTGATCCTGGAAGCTAAACGGGGCCAGCCCTGGTTAGTACTTGGATGGGAGAATGCCAATGAATTCCAGGTGCTGTAGGCCAGATTTCAGAGGGAAAAACTGGCAAAACCACTTCTGAGTATTCCTTGCCTAAGAAAACTCTATGAAATCCAGAGGGTTGCTGAAAGCTGAAAGGTAATTTCTAGCACAAACGTGTGCACACACACACACATACAAACACACACAGAGTCTTGAAAGACCTCTCTAGCTTGGGAGGCAACACCTTCCCTATTTCCTATCTAAGGTTGCCAGATCTCAGAGTCTGGTCTGTAGTCTCAGGCCATTTCCACATGGGGTTTTTAACCCGGGGCAGAGCGTCCTCCAGGAAGGACGTCTGCACCTGGGACCGGACTGGGTCGGACCTGCTTAATGTAGATCCACACCCCAGCCCGCTCTGGAACGACCCCAAGTGGTCATCCAGCGTGCTTCTGAAAGACCGCTAAACACAGGTCTTTCAAAAGCACGGAGCGCGCCGCTGCGAGCCTGCTCCCTTATGCAGATTCGCAGGCTCGCATCTGCCGGGGGCGGGCTTTAGGCTGGCGAGCTTCAGCGGTTGGTCGAGAACCTTGACCGACCAGAAGTCGCCATTTTCGTCCCCGGAGCGGTGCGGAGCGGCGGCCACGCACTGCTCCGGAGAAGCGTGGACCAGACCGGGGAGCCCAAAAGTCCGGTGAGTAGCGTCACGGGGCGATTCCCTCACCCCGTGCGGAAATGGCCTCAGAGTGTCAACCCTACTCTTTATTTTTCTGGCAAAAGAGAGGAAGCTTAGAGTGAGAGAACCACTTTTGAAATCTTTTATGCATATGTTTTCTCCTTTTGAGTGTACGGTGCTTTTTATTTGAATAGCACATTATGGGCCACTGTGGTTGCTGCTTAATGTATCACTCTTAATGACAGCAATAGGAACTGCTCCTCGTGACTTCACCAGGGCCTTCCCTTGTGATATCACAAGTCCTCAAGACTTTGCGTATTTATGAATACTGCAGTCTGTGCAACTGTGGGTGATGCTTATGGTATTGTGCTTAATTAGTATTACCGTGATGTATTTATATAGCACCATCACCGGGATGGCTGTAGGGGAGAGGATTAAATCCAGCAGATACTGCCCCTTCTTCTCTTCTTCTGAGGTCAGGGCAATGGCATTTGGGATGGAGAGGGCCAGCCCAGGCATGATGGAGCTGTGCTGTCTCTTCTTCTCTCTCTCCAAGGCCAGGGCAGTGGCAGTTGGGATGGAAGAAGGACCTTTTATCTGCTTCTGGGCCTAGACATGATGACTCCATGCCTGCCTCTCCTTCTCTTCCGCCAAAGCCAGGGCAGTGGCAATTGGGATGAAAGATGGCTCCTTCTATCTGCTTCTGGGCCAGAATGGCAAGCTTTATTGCATTGTTCGCCACAGACACCCTACAGCAACCCAGCACCAAAAGCCTGGGTTGCTCTAGCCCTTCTGCACTGTTCTTTCAATGCCAATGCTGCTAAAAAATCCAACTGGACAGAGGATGAGAAGCAAAAGGGGGGATGGGTGGGTGTAAAAAAGACTTTCTAAAAAGATTTTCTGTCAGAGGCTTTTAAAACTAAGGACAGTAGAATATGCTGCCTGGGAGCGTGGTGGAGTCTCTTTCACTGGAGGTTTTTAAAGAGAGGCTGGATGGCCGTCTGTTGGGAGTACTTTGATTGTCTCTGTCCCCCTCACAGTGGAGACTGCTCACATAAGAGAGGGGCCAGAACATCAGTCAGCTGCTTCCTGAGTGAGCAGGGAGCAGACTGCCCTGCTGTCTACATTGAACAAGAATTCAGGGTGCCTAAGTCAGAAGCCATCGAAGCAGGGGGTATCTGACATCAAAACAGTCCTAGGTCGAGAAAGCTGTAAACCAGAGATAGACTTCTAGGGAGTGCAGTAGCAGAGTCGATAACCCTGGGGCCATAAATCCATAAAGCACTCTTGCAAGAGCTGAGCCACCAGGAGGAGCAATTTAACTGGGGAAAGCAACCTTCTTCTAGAGTCAGCCTGTTCAGACAATGCCCTGATCCCAGGCCGTCCGTAGGGAGAGCGTTCCACAGCTGACTTCCTCCCAATGCCTTGACTGGAGCCTTTCCCTCTGTCTGTGGGGGATGATTGAAGCCAGGTGCCTGAGCCCCCGCTTTTCTCAGGGACTGGGAGGAGGGCATCTCCTCCAAGTCTCTCTCCTGCTTTGAAGCTGACTCAGCCTGCTGAACTGAAGGAGAACTTGGCTGGCTATCCGGTGTCCGCCGAGGTTACCCCGAAGGTATGTCTGCTTCATTATCTAAGGAAGGCAAACTCTGAAGGGTGGGCATGACACAGACCTCCACCGATTGTAGCAGCTGCTGTCCCAGTCAGCGGGGATTGGGACACGTTCATGGCCCCTTCATGGCCCCTAAATTCAGGGATACACAGCCACCGTGAGTATGAAGCAGTCACAAATATCTTGGTTATGGATTTGTAACTACCCAAGGGGATTCCGTCTCCTTTTGTGAGGAGCCGTGGAACTGATAAACAAAGAGGCACTTGTTCACTCCCCTTTCTGTGTCCTGAATTGTCATTTATTTTCTCTCAAATTTTGAGGTAGAGTTTTCTGGGCAGAATTTTTCTTTTCTATGCAAGAATGTTCTTCTCTGTTCAGGAAAAAAAACTATTTTGCATAAAACAAACTTGTTTTCTGCATAGAAAATGCTATTTTATGCATGAGTTTTTCATGTAGAATAAATTCCAAACTGTGCAAGTTTTAATCCATCCAGTATTTTCTCCATCACCATTTACCAACACCCAGGAAACCTATTTTTCATCTCTTGTTCAAATATTTCCAAATATTCTTTCCATCGCTTAACTCACACTCACCTATTAGTGCATGCATTCTTCCCATGTTCTCAGCCAAGAGAATTCCACTGAAATACTCTTTGTTGCAATAAGTGAGTAAATAGATAAATAACAATTTCATTTCCCTCAAATTGTATGCAAATGATCAAAAATGTCAGAGAAACAGTCAGCCCAGTGGTAAAAGTACTACTTTATCCCTTATTTTTTTTTAAAGAATTTGATAATTTCATGGAGTATTGGTGAATATCAGTCCTGAAAGGAAATTTTTGCCACAAAGTTCAGAGGAAGTGTCCTTTTGCATCCTTGATTCTTTCTGAAATGCAAATTTTGCAAATGGAGGGCAGGATTTGTTGGCTGCTTTCAAAGTATTAGAAATGGAAGGTTCTGTCTTTCAAAGTGACATGCTTGTTGCTTGTCATTTCTTATGAAATGCAAGTTATCGTAGTAAAAAGGGAAGTTTGTACGCTGGAGGAAATTCACCCATTAAAGCAAATGATCCGAGTCTTTACAATGTGAACAATCAATTGTGACTGTGAGCGTTTGAGAGAGAGGGGCAACTTTGAGAGAGAAAGAACTGAGTTGAAAAATTTTGCAATGCTGCAAGTATAGAGGAGGGTTGATATCCAGGCTAGAGTGGTTCCTTTAGACTGAATTATTCATCGTTCATTGATCAGCTGCTGCCTTTCATTTTCAGATTTTGGACGTTTCATGCTCCCCACCGTTACACTGGTAAATGTACCGTACTACACGCGTATTGTATACCAACAAGATGTTGGCACAACATTGATTGCAACTCAAAAAAACGAGCCATTTGTAAGGTGAAGCCCCCTCTGTATTGGTTGCTACAGAAAACCTAAAGAGAAATAAAGCTGAATTTCATGATCTTTACACAAAAGCAAAGACGACAGATCAAGCGTACCTTTAATGTTGAAGACACAGTCAACCACTCAGGTACTGGAAACGAAGCATGGGAGAAAGCAGCTTTTTGATACCAGCATTCAAAAGAAGACAGCCAAACCTTGCTTCCTTGCGGTGGTTAAAGAGATTTTATTTTGCACCTGCCTCCCCCCCCCCAAAAAGCAACAACCCCAAAACTGAAACCAAAAACCTTATGCCCATATTCGTATGTGAAAGAATTCAGCTGAAAGCCACTATCTGTTAATAAATGAATATGATCAGCACATACTTTCTTCCTTGCTATTTGACTTTTAGTTGACTAGACTGAGGCTATTCTTGTTATCGTTCTGTGCCTTCAAGTCATTTCCAACTTCGAGTGAGAATTGTTTTCACGGCAAGGTTTGTTCAGAAGGAGTTTGTCATTGCCTTCCTCGGAAGCTGAGGGAGTGACTTGCCCAAGGTCATCTAGTGGGCTGAGACCAGGCCAAATGGGGCTTTGAACCCTGGTCTACCCAGAGTCCTAATCCAACCCTTAAATGACTACACCACCCTGGCTCTTGAGGCTATCATACTTTGGATGTAACCTGTGATGACATGACTCACTGCAAAGAGGACAATGCTTGATAATGTGGAAGGCAGTGGGAAAAGAGGAAGACGCATTACAGAAGGGTTGATTCAATAAAGGAAGTCATGTCCCTGAGTTAGCAAGACCTGAGCAGGGCTGGAGATGTCTTGATGGTCTCTCATTGATCACAGACTCATAGAGTCGGAAGAAACCACCAGGGCCATCCAGTCCAACCCCCTTCTGCCATGCAGGAAGTACCGTCAAAGCATTCCCCACAGATGACCGTCCATCCTCTGTTTAAAAACCTCCAAAGAAGGCAGTGCATTCCACTGTCCAACTCTTACTGTCAGGAAGTTCTTCCTAAGGTTTGGGTGGAATCTCTTTTCCTGTAGTTTGAAGCCATTGCTCCATGTCTTAGTCTCTGGAGCAGCAGAAAACAGGCTTGCTCCATCTTGCATAGGACATTCCTTCAAACAGTTAAACAGCATATTCCACTGTTGAACAGCAATTAACATCAGGAAGTTCTTCCTAATGCTTAGGTGGAATCTCTCGTTCATAGAGTGGCTATAAGTCAGTTTTATTTGCTGACTTGTCAGCAATTAAAAACAACTACCTGTTGGGGGCTGTGGATATGTTACCGTAATCAATGACTTGTAAAAGTAATTTTTTCAAGCTCCGTATACGTACATGGGGGACAGGGTTAGCATAGGCTCAGGGATCACAGGTTCCTCCCAGACCTCCTGAATCTTCCAGCTCCCAGTCTCCAAAACTGACCCCACGGGGAGAACTGCTGCCGCCTAGGGAACCCCTTGTCCTACACTGGGGAGATTTAGAGAGCCAAGGGCCAAAGTTGCACCCTCTGACCTACAGCCTTAGTGGAGTAACCCCAAACTGGAGCATGAGACTGGACCTAGAATCAAAGTGAACTCTAGACCCCCGCCCCTCCCAAAAAACCCCCTCAAGACCAGATTGAAAGAGAGATTTATTCACATACTGTGGGGAAGAAGGGAGAGCTATTTACAAATCAGAACACACTTTTTGAGAAATGTATAATGCAACCAACTCAGGTTGCACTGAAAAAAGATACAGCTCAGCTAGCTACACATGCCAGTATGCTAGTCCAGATCGCAGACCAAAGAAACAAACGACATACAGAATGCAAAACTCTGCAGCATCCACTATCTCAAACACAGGTAATGCTTCAGGTGTGGGATGCACAACCCAGAATGGCAAACGACAGTGATTGGAACTATTTAAAACAACGGTTCTTAACCTCTTTACTGTGGAGCACTTTTAAAAAACTTTGTTATTGACTGGCATGTTCTCACTGTGTGCAGAAGTAACACGTGTTGAGGACCATTTTTTGCTGTCGAGCAGTTTCATAACTTTTGAATGGTTTGAGATATTGTAATGAGACTTTGTGCAGATGATGTCTGTCACGGGCAAAAGACTCCTGCTCTTTGAGATCAATGAAGGTCTACATTTTTTTTCCTTCCTTCCTATTTTAAGTGTTAAAGCTCATAATATTTCTTCAAGCTTTCACAGACCCCCTGTGAGGACATCACAGCCTCCAGGGGGTCCACAGATCCCAGGTTAAAAACCACAGATTTAAAACATTTACCTATTTGCTTCATTTTACAGCAAATCCCAGCTCAGCAACAGGAAAAATAAATAATCAATGGTCAGATTCTTCAAAGCCCATCTAAGCAGAGTCCCTAGGGAATACAGGGAGTACGCCTTTCCATGCATCTCAAGTTTCAGGCAAGCTGCTCTTTGCAGAGGTCAGTTCTTCAGAGTTCCCTCTTGAAGGAACCAACAAGTAATTTTAACATCTTAACAATTAAACAATCATGCAGCTTTTGAAGCCTTTTTGCAAATTGAGATTTGTTCCACACAAAATTTGCGCATGATAGTTTTGCATGAAAAGCAGATTTTTATGTGCAGGAAACAACACTTTCTGCACAGAAAACAATATTTCTATGAGGAATATTATTTCTCATGTAAAAAATGTTGTTTCCTATGCAGAAAATGTTGCTTTCTGTGCAAGTCAATCACGTGCAAATTTTTCATGGAATAAATTCTCTGTTACAGGATTTCGTCTACCAAGATAGGATTTACTGTTCAGGAAACAAAACTTCTCCGTTGAGGTATTATTTTTCAGTGCAGAAAAGGCTGTTTTCTATGCAGAGGAGCCATGTAAAAAATTTGTTCAGAATAAGTCCTGAACTGCAAAGATTTTCATCAGTATTAGAGTCTTCTTGTCAGAGGGCCCTTCTGCATTACACTGCTATACTGCTATCATTCCACTTTCAACCTCTACACTATAACAGTGTACGGAAGAAAGGTCCAGAGTGTCTCAACACATGAAAAGCAGGTTTTTCAACCATTTTTCAAAAAGAAAAAAATTAAATATTCTTTCCATTCCTATCACCCTCCCACAGATCAGGTTTTACATTGTGGCTTTTTTTCTCCCCCTTCTGATTCTTTTCTTTGGTCCCTTCACATTGGCTCTCATGTCTCTTGATCTTCCTTGTCTTTTCTTAACTTTTGCATCGGAGTCTATGATCTAGGAGTCTTAGTAGACAACTGGCTGAACGTGAGTCAGCAGTATGATGTGGCAGCTAAAAAAGCTAATGCAATTCTGGCTGCATCATTAGGAGTCTAGTGTCTAGGTCAAGGAAAAGGATAGACCCAGTCTATTCAGCTTAGGCCAGATCCCACCTGGAATCCAGTGACCACTACCGGGCACCACAGTTCAGAAGGAATATTGACCAGCTGGAACGTGTTCAGAGGAGAGTGACCAAAATAGTAGAAGGCCATGGAAACCATGAAGCTTCATGAGGAATAGCTTAGGGAGCTGGGTATGTTTAGCCTGGGAAAGAGAAAGCGAAGAGGTGATATGGGAAACTTCAATTAGTTCAGAATATGGCAGCCAGGTTGGTGACCGGTAGACCTAAAACTGACCATATAACACCAATTTTAAAGTCTCTCCATTGGCTGCCTATTAGTTTCCGGGCACAGTACAAGGTGTTGGTCATTACCTTTCAAGCCCTTCATGGCTTGGGGCCAGCCTACCTGCAGGATCGCCTTCTCCCATACAATCCGCCCCGCATGCTAAGGTCCTCCGGGAGGAATTTACTGCAGCCAGTCAGAACTAGGCTGGCTGCGGTTACCCGGAGGACCTTCTCTTCTATCGCTCCCAAGTTACGGAACGGCCTGCCGGAGGAGACCCGGTACGTTACCAGTCTTGACCGCTTTAAAAGAGCGGTCGAGACTGATCTCTTCCGACAGGCCTTCCAAGACTAGCATTTCTATCGCCTCCCATCCATTGTCTTGCTGTTTTGTTAACAGTTAATTGATTGACTGTTAATTGTTGTGTGTTTTAAGGGGTTGTTTTAGGTGGGTTGGGGGGTGGGGAGGATTGGGTATGTTTTAATGTTTTTAATGTATTTAATGTATTTATGTTGTTTGCTGCCTCGATCCATGTGGAGAGGCGGGATAGAAATAATAATAATAATAATAATAATAATAATAATAATAATAATAATGATTCCCAGAGGAGAGAGCAGAGGGTGAGCTGGGTCTGTGAAGACATCCTTGACCAGGTGTTGTTTACAGGCTTGTGGGGCTGTGCTTGCTTGTTTGTCTGTTTGTTGCTTGTTTTGGTTAGGTCTCCTTGTGCTGGCCGTGTGCTCTCCCTGAGCACACGGTCTGACTAACGAGGGGGAGGAGCCAGCTAGGGGGAGGAGTCTTATTAGGAGCTCCCAACGGCACGCGCCAAAGGCGCGCGCAGTTCAAGCCCTCTTCTTCAACCCTTCCAATTCATCCCTTGGCGATCAGCAGAGGAGACATACTTGATTCAGTTGAATTTTAGGAAGAAAGCCCTGTTATTCTTTCTAGACCTACTCCCTGTACTACTGTCTGTAGTATCAAGGATGGAAGGTGAGGGAGCTGCCGCGGTCACCTGTAGCACTTGTGGGATGTTCCTTTTCTTGCCACAAGATGTTGTCAGGTACACCTGCAACAAGTGCAAGCTGGTGACCTTCTTGGAGGAGAAGGTTCGCCAGCTGGAGGCACGAGTTTCTAATCTTCGTCTTATTAGGGAAGGTGAGGAGTTTTTGGATAGGGCAGAGAAGACCTTCCTGAAGACCGAATGCGCGGGGGAGCTACCCGATCAAGAAGTCAGCACACTGGGCCAAGAAACGGATGTTTGGAGGAATGTCACACGGAGGAGTAGGAGGATCAGGAAGGAAACAGAGACTCTCAACCTACACAATCGCTTCAAAGTTCTTGGCCTTATGAACGACGAGGAGCACCAGGAGGAGGGAACAGAATGTCAACAAGAAGGAATCCAACATCGGCAACAGGAACTAGATCAACACTCCCAGCCTCAACAGAGTGTCCAGCCAGTCCTAGAAGAACCTGCTCATCGAGGAGCCCCGGACAAGCCTCAGAGGAGGCGAGTTCTGGTTGTTGGGGACTCCTTGCTCAGAGGAACTGAACCGGTAATTTGCAAACCCGACAAGTTCAATCGAGAAGTCTGCTGTCTTCCTGGGGCCAAGATCAACCACATAACAGAGAGGCTAACCAGGCTGGTCAAGCCCACTGACCATAAGCCCCTCATTGTGGTTCATGTCGGAACCAATGACACTGCGAGGCGCAGCTTTTACCACATCGCAAAGGACTACGAGCTTATGGGGACAAAGCTTAAGGACCTTGGTGCGCAGGTGGTCATTTCATCTCTCCTCCCTGTTCAAGGATATGGTGCACAAAGGGAAAGGGCAATAGCAGAGGTAAACAACTGGCTCCGCACATGGTGCCGCCAGCAACGGTTTGGGTTTTTGGAACACGGCCTGAATTTCCATGAACGTGGGCTTCTGGCAAGGGATGGGCTGCACCTCACGAAACTTGGCAAGAATGTTTTTGCAAACAGTCTTGCACGGAGGATTAAGAGGTCTTTAAACTAAGTTCTGCTGGGGAGGGAGACAACATTATTCAGGGCAAAGACACGGCGAGTGCAGGGGGGAAAGGCCCAAATTATATTGACCAAGTAGTACAAGCGTCCAGTGGTGGGAGGAGTAGAAACTATAGTACAGGACTTGCAGGAAGGGCCCGGGGATTTAAGTGTCTCTACACTAACGCGCAGAGTATGGGAAACAAGCAAGATGAACTTGAACTCCTAGTACGACAAAATAAATACGATTTGATAGGCATCACTGAGACCTGGTGGGATGAGTCTCATGACTGGAATGTAGGAATAGAGGGGTATAGCCTATTTTGTAGAAATAGACCAAACAAGAAAGGAGGAGGAGTAGCCTTGTATGTCAAGGATGTTTTCACCTGTGAAGAGATCCATGACTTGAACCCAGAAAGCCAGGTCGAGAGCATCTGGGTAAGAATTAAGGGAGCGAGAAACAATAGGGATATTCTGGTGGGGGTTTACTACAGACCTCCAGCCCAGACTGAGGACCTTGATGACGCCTTCCTCAACCAAATGACCGCGCATTCAAAAAGGAGAGATACAGTAATAATAGGAGATTTCAATTACCCGGATATATGTTGGCAGTCAAACTCTGCCAAGACAGCAAGGTCCAGCAAGTTTCTTGCTTGTCTTGCAGACAATTTCATGGTCCAGAAGGTGGAAGAGGCCACAAGGGGATCAAATATTCTAGATCTGATCCTGACCAATAGGGATGACCTTGTTAATGAGGTAGAAGTGGTTGGATCTTTAGGGGGGAGTGACCATGCCCTATTGGAATTTGGCATTCAGTGGGAAGGAGAAGATAAGTGTAGCCAGACACTCATCTCAGATTTTAAAAAAGCGGACTTCTGTAAACTTAAGGAGCTGCTGGCTGAAATTCCGTGGTCAGGAATAGTGAAAGAGAAAGGAGTTCAGGAGGCATGGGAGTTCCTTAAAAGGGAGATACTGAAGGCACAGTCTAAAACTGTGCCAATAAGGAGGAAAAATGGAAGGCATCTGAAGAAACCAGAATGGTTGACTAAAGAACTCTCAGCTGAGCTAAGGGTTAAGAGAAACGTGTACAGGAAATGGAAGAGGGGGGAAACCACCAAAGAAGAATTTAAGCAAGTAGCCAGGAGATGTAGGGAGAAGGTCAGAAAGGCTAAAGCACAGAACGAACTTAGGCTGGCCAGAGACATCGAAAACAATAAAAAGGGCTTTTTAAAATATGTCCGCAGCAAAAGGAAAAAGAAAGAGGCGATAGGGTCGCTGCGCAGAGAAGATGGCGAATTACTAACAGGGGGAAGAGAAAAGGCAGAACTACTTAACACCTTCTTTGCCTCAGTTTTTTCCCAGAAGGATACAAGCAATCAACCTGGCGGTTGGGGAGCAGGTGAAGAAGCAGAGGAAATGCAGCACATAATAGGTAGAGAGGTGGTACAAGAACACCTGGCCACACTGGATGAATTCAAGTCTCCAGGGCCAGATGAATTGCATCCTAGGATATTAAAAGAACTGGCAGAGGTCATTTCGGAACGGCTTGCTATAATCTTTGAGAAATCTTGGAGGACAGGAGAAGTTCCAGCAGACTGGAAGAGGGCAAATGTTGTCCCCATCTTCAAGAAGGGAAAAAAAGAGGACCCAAATAATTATCGCCCAGTCAGCCTGACGTCAGTACCCGGAAAGATCCTGGAGCAGATCATTAAGCAGTCAGTTTCTAATCACTTAGAAAGCAACGCGGTAATCACGAGAAGTCAACATGGATTTCTCAAAAATAAGTCATGCCAGACTAATCTTATCTCTTTTTATGATAGAGTTACTAGCTTGATAGATGAAGGGAATGCTGTGGATGTAGCATATCTTGATTTCAGTAAGGCCTTTGACAAAGTTCCACATGACATTCTTGCAAAGAAGCTAGTAAAATGTGGGCTGGACAGAGCTACTGTCAGGTGGATCTGTAACTGGTTGACTGACCGTTCCCAGAGGGTGCTCACCAATGGCTGCTTTTCATCCTGGGGAGAAGTGACTAGCGGGGTGCCACAGGGTTCTGTCCTGGGCCCAGTGCTGTTCAATATTTTCATCAACGACTCGGATGAAGGAATAGAGGGCATGCTCATCAAATTTGCAGATGACACCAAATTGGGAGGGGTTGCTAATACGCCAGAGGACAGGATCAAAATTCAAAATGACCTGGACAGATTGGAGAGCTGGGCCAAGGCTAACAAAATGAAATTCAACAGAGAGAAGTGTAAGGTCCTACACTTAGGTAGAAAAAATGGAATGCAGAAATATAGGATGAGGGACACGTGGCTGGATGGCAGTACGTGTGAAAGGGATCTAGGAGTCTTAATAGACCACAAGCTGAACATGAGTCAGCAATGTGATGCGGCAGCCAAGAAAGCCAATGCAATTCTCGGCTGCATCAATAGGAGTATGGTGTCTAGATCGAGGGAGGTATTGGTACCACTCTACTCTGCTTTGGTTAGACCTCATCTTGAATCCTGTGTCCAGTTCTGGGCACCCCAATTCAAGAAGGACATGGTCAAGCTGGAGCAGGTCCAGAGGAGGGCGACCAAAATGGTGAGGGGCCTGGAAGCCAAGCCCTATGAGGATAGACTTAGAGAGCTGGGTATGTTCAGTCTGCAGAAGAGAAGGTTAAGAGGGGACATGATAGCTCTGTTTAAATATTTGAAGGGATGCCATGTAGAGGAGGCAGAGGGCTTGTTTTCTGCCGCTCCAGAGACCAGGACAAGGAGCAATGGATTCAAGCTGCAGGAAAGGAGATTCCACCTGAACCTCAGGAAGAACTTCCTGACAGTCAGGGCTGTCCGGCAGTGGAATATGCTGCCTCGGAGTGTGGTGGAGTCTCCTTCTTTGGAGGTTTTTAAGCAGAGGCTGGATGGCCATCTGTCGGGAGTGCTTTGAGAGTGTTCCTGCATGGCAGGGGGTTGGACTGGATGGCTCGTGTGGTCTCTTCCAACTCTACATTTCTATGATTCTATGATTCTATTATTATTATTATTATTATTATATGATAGCCATGGTTTAAATATTGGAAAGGATGCCACATGGGAGATGGGGAAAGCTTGCTTTCTGCTGCTCCAGTGACTAGGATACAGAGTAAAGAACGCAAACTACAGGAAAAAAAGATTCCACTGAAACATTAGGAAGAACATCCTGAGGGTAAGAGCAGTTGGCCAGTGGAATCTACTGCTGCCTGGGAGTGTGGTAGAGCCTCTTCCTTCTTAGGAGGTTTTAAGCACTCTGGGTCTTTCCTCCGTACACTGCATGACCATCTGTCAGGAGTGCTTGGATGGTCTATTCTTGCATGGCAGAATGGGGTTGGACTGGATGGCCCTTGTGGTCTCTTCCAGGTCTAGGATTCTATGGCCTTTTCCGCACTACACTCTTATAACGCGATGATTCCACTTTCACCATCCTATGGAATCCTGGGGTTTGAAGTTTCGGGAGGTGCCGGCCAGCCCCTCCTGAAACTGCAAACCCCAGGATTCCATAGGATGGTGAAAGTGGAATCATCACGCTATAATAGGCTAGTGTGGAAAAGGCCTATGACTTTGCCAGATAGGAAGGATTGGAATCATGTTTCCACTCTAGACACAGAATTGGTTTTGTAAATAACAGGCTTGGGAAATCAAGCACTACAGACGAAGAGCAAAAGTCAAAGAATCCATTCTACCAGGAAAACCCCATGATGGGGTCACCATAAGTTAGAGTCAATTCGAAGCCACAAAACAATGTGCAAGTGATGTGCAATTGTGACCATCTGTCAGCCTTTGAGGAAGGCCATGATAATTCTTGAGATACAGCAGAGTATGTCATCATCATCATCATCATCACCACCACCACCACCATCATTTATACCTTGCTTTTTTACCCCATTACCACCATTGAGACTCAAAGTGACTTATAACAATTAAAAAAGCATAGTTAAAAACCACAATTAAACAACCAAAAATAAAATATATAATTGAAAACTCTCACACCAATACATTTCAGCAACATCATTAATATTATGCAGAACTTTCTAATAGACAGGCCACATATAATCATGCATCAGGTGCCTGTCAAAATAAAAGCAACTTTACTTGACTGCAGAAAGACAGTAGGGAGGGTCCCGATGTGACTTCTCTCGGAAGGAGATCCAGAGCCCAGCGGCAGCAACTGAGAAGTACTACTCTAATTTCAGGGGTCCCTTGAGGGACACCTCACTGTGCTCCACTTGAGGGGGAATGGAAACTAGCCAGAGCACGAGCAATAGCACTGCAAAAGGCAGGGTAACCTAGCGGGATCTTTCTACCCGGTTTTTACGGGGTCAGGCCAAGCCAAAAACCAAACACAAATGTCCAATAAATGATTTTATTGAATGAAAATCTCATGCAGCAATGCAATCACTCACACACACACCTAAGAGCAATTAAGAAGCAAAAGAGAGGAAATTGGACAGGGGGGTATTGAAGGGGGTAGTTGGGGTACTACTGCACCTTTTCCTGAAGTCCTGGGTCCAGGAAGGCAGCGGAGAAGTGGGCCTCAACAAGGAGAGGGCTGAGGGGATCACTCAACCGATGGAGAAACGGTCTGCTGGGATGACTGGGAGCGATCCAAAGAACTGCTCAAAAACTGGGACTATTTGTAGGGAAAAAAGTACCTGGAGGGCTAATCTTTTCCTGGGGAGAACAATGGGGGTTGCAGTGGGCACGAAGCTCCACAATGGCAACTTCCTTTACGTGATGAGATTACAAGGTATTGCCAAAGTCTCAGGATCTTTGCCTGCATTGGGTTGTGGTGTGACTTCATGTAAATAGTCCTCACCTGATGGAATATTTGCTCAACTTGGGGCAGACACTCTAATCCCCTCAAACCGGCATCCCTGGGGCTGAAGACCCTTTGTTTATTGTGGGTTTACACATCTTGAGGTCTCCTGGGGCTACGTGACTGGGGATTTTACTGGCCTGACCTGGTTTTTGGTCTCTCAACCGTGCCTGCCTACATGCTCCTTCAGGGGACCTCTCTGGCACCCAGAATCATATTTTAATATCAAAATTGTAGACCCCAGGACAGGAATTCTCCATTGGAGTAACAGAAGGCCTTGTCTCCTGTGTTTTGCACCAGATGCACCTGTGAGGGTGGTGGGACAGAGAGAAGGGCTTCTCCAGCAGACCTCAAAGCCTGGGTTGGTTTGTAAGGGAGATTATGGAGAATGTATAACCTTGCAAGATCCTGTACTGAATAAATGCCACAAAACAGAGTAAAAATCTCCCAGTGGCTACTTTCTCTTGTAGCAGTTCAAGCAGCAGGGCTCAAAGTACTCTTCTCAAGGCCATTTCTCCAAGTATCCTTATGACCGCCACCTCTGGAAGAATATTGAGAGCCCCCCAAATTGTTCCCTAATGGCCACTAGCAATGCCCAAGCCAGGAGGGTGGTGGTGTTAACTCTTTCATCACCATTTTTGGACCCCCATCACTTTTGGGGGACCGTATATGGGCATGTTTTTGGCTCAAAGAGATCTCTCCTCAAGTAGGAGGTGATTTGGTCAGGAATTTGAAATTCCCCCCATGTGAAAATGTGAGAAAATGGCCAATAACAACCCCCCTGGCTTAGGAAGAACTGTTGGCCATTTGGGGGCAAAATGTATGTTTGGCCCCACAGGGAGATCATGCAGTGATGACTGTGGGGTTGCAACACTCCAGGGTCCCATGAGAAGTCAATGTGGCCCCCAACCACTGGAAAATTTCATAAATCTCTCTCACACATGCATTGCAGTTAAGAGAGGAACCAATGTGATTCAAGGAATCCAACCCACTGTGCTGTTCTCAGTCAATACCATTGTCATTCATGTCAAAGGATATTTAATAAGATTTAAGCCGGGAAGGAAGTAAACGATAATTCGCAATTGAAACGATCTCAATATATGCATCATTACTTCTAAGGCCTTTGGAAAAAGCCTTTCTTTCAGTCTTACTAGCTTCCCTGACTCATTTGGTGGGAACAACGGAGAAAGAGTCTTTTCGGAGGCTGTTTCTAGTCTTCGGAAGTCCCTCCCTAGAGGGGTTAAGATGAGTCCTTCCTTGGTCTCCTGCCACCAGCAAGTAAATAGCAATCTTATTCCACCAGTCTTTTAAGGATTGACTGCAATAGGCAACAATCTTTGAGAATTCCTGGAGAATGGGAGAAGTCCCAGCATCCTGGAGGAGGGAGAATATTATCCCCATCTTCAAAAAAGGAAAAAAAAAAGGACCAAATAATTACTACCGTCAGCCTGACATCAATACTGGGAAAGATTCTAGATCAGATCAATAAATAGCCTGTAAGCAATTAGAAAGGAATGCCGTGATCACATGGGTTTCTCAAAAACAAGTCATGCCAGGTAAATCTTATCTCCTTTTTTGATAGAATTACTACGTTGGTAGTTGAAGGGAATGCTGTGGATATAGTATATCTTGACTTCAGTAAGGCCTTTGACAAGGTCAATGATATTGTTTCAGACAAGCTGGTAAAATATGAACTAAACAATGCTACTCTTAGGTGGATTTGTAATTGGTTGACTGACCAAATGCAAAGGGTGTTCACCAAATGGCTCCTCTTCATCCTGGAGAGAAGTGTCTAGTGGAGTGCCAGAGGGTTCTGTCCTGGGCCCAGTGCTATTCACCATCTTTATCAATGAGTTGGTTGAGGGAATAGGGGATATTCTTATCAAATTTGCAGATGATACCCTATTAGGAGGGGTAGCTACCACCATAGAGGACAGCATCAGAATTCAAAATGACCTTGACAGATTAGATTGCTGAGTCAAACCTAACAAAACGAATTTCAACAGGGAGAAGTGCAAGGTGCAAGGTACTGCACTTGAGCAGAAAGCAATGAAATGCACAGATATAAGATGAGCGACACCTGCCTTGACCAAAGTACATTTGAAAAGGATCTAGGAGTCTTAGTAGAGCATAAGCTGAACATGAGTCAACAGTGTGATGAGGCAGCTAAAAAAGCCAATGAGATTCTGGGCTGTACAGTATCTAGATCAAGTGAAGTGATAGCACCACACTATTCTGCTTTGGTCAGACCTCACCTGGAATTCTGTGTCCAGATCTGGGCACCAAAGTTCGGGAAGGATATTGATAAGCTGGGACGTATCCAGAGGAGGCTGACCAAAATGGTAGAGGGCCTGGAAACCAAGAAGTCCTATGAGGAGTGGCTTAGGGAGCTGGGAATGTTTAACCTGAAGAAGGAAAGGTTAAGAGGGGACATGATAACCATGTTTAAATATTTGAAGGAATGTCATATTGAGGATGGAGCAAGTCTGTTTTCTGCTGCTCCAGAGACTAGAGGCCTTTCTGTACTAGACTGTTATAGTGCTATTATTCCACTTTCAACATCCTGTGGAATTCTGGAGTTTGCAGTTTACTGAGGCCAAAGAGCTCCCTAAACTACAAATCCCAGGATTCCATAAGATGTTGAAAGTGAGATGATAGCACTATAACAGTGTAGTGTGGAAACGTCCTAGGAAATGCAGTAATGGCTTCATACTATAGGAAAAGAGATTCCATGTACACATTAAGAAGAACTTCCTGACGGTCAGTGGAGTCTGCTGCCTCAGTGGAGTGTGCTGGAGTCTCCTTCTTTGGAGGTTTTTAACTAGAGCTTGGGTGGGCATCTGTTGGGAATGCTTTGATAGTGTCTTCCCGCATGGCAAGCCGAACTCAATGACCCTCGTAGTCTCTACCAGATCTATGGTTCTAAAATGATGTGTTGTTTTCCTGATTTTTTTTTAAAGAGTCTGACTTTCAAAGGATTTCTGAATGGTTTTAATGCTATAGATTGATTGCCTTTTAAATGCACTTCTATGTTTTTGCTGACGTCTTTGCAAGCATTTTAATCTGTATTCATTTTTATTTTTGTCACCACCCTGGTGGTGGTGGTGATGATGATGATGATGATGATGATGATGACGACGACGACGACGACACGGGTAGAGAGGCATTTCAAGGGTATACCTGTTTTCAATAAATTATGGTGCAAGGTGAAACAGCATCACAGTGGCCCCTCCACTTTTGCGAGGGTTTGGGGTGCCAAAGTGGAAAAATGCCTTCACCCTCCCATTCAGTTCCAGGGCTCCCCTCTTCTGTTCTCTTGCCTTTTGCCCTGGCGCAGGGCCTTTCTTAATCCACGCTCAGGCAAAAGGCAAGGGAACGGAAGGAGGGCATATGTACCCCCCATTCCTTTGCCTTTTGCCCTGTCACATCTTCTCTGTACTCGGGCAAAAGGCAAGGGAGTAGGGGGGGGAGGCATGCACGCGCCTTCCTTCTCCACATGCAGTGCTCTCCCTGCCATTCCCTTGCCTTTTGCTTTGATGCATGTTCTCCACACCCAGACAATAGGCAAGGGAATGCGGAGTATAAATGCATGCCTCCCCACCATCCCCTTGCCTTTTGCCCCAGCGTGCATTCTTGTCTTTTGCCCTGGCATGCATTATCTGCACATGAGAAAAAGGCAAGGGAATGGGGGTGAAGACACATGCATGCCTTCTTTCTCTGTGCGTATGATGCTCCCTTTTCCATTCCCTTGCCTTTTGCCTCCATGAGTTTTCCACGCCTGAATAAAAGGCACGGGAACGGGGGGGAAGGCAGACACGCACCTTCTTTCTCCATGTGCTGTGCTCCCCTCCCATTCCCTTGCCTTTTGCCTTGGCACATGTTCTCCATGCCCAGTCAAAGACAAGGAAATGAGGAGGAAGTGCATGTACCTCCCCCACATCCCCTTGCCTTTTGCCCTAGTACGCATTCTTGTCTTTTGCCCCTGCTCTCATTCTCTGCGCATGGGAAAAAAGCAAGGGAATGGGCGTGAAGACATTGCGTGACTTCCTTCTTTGTGCGCATGGTGCTCCCCTTCTCCTTCCCTTGCCTTTTGCCCAGGTGTGGAGAAGGTGAGCAAATGCACCTGGGCAAAAAGCAAGGGAATAGGAGGAGAAGAATGGAGAGAGGGGAGGCACAAGAACCTTGTGGATAATCAAATTGGTGGAGACCAACCCCGTGAATGTGGAGGAAGGACTGTATAGAGTATATGTTCCAATCCTTTTGTACTTTTCAATGTCTGCACAGTCTTTCAGCTTGGCTTTTCCTGAATCTGGCCTCTTATTCTTTCTTTCTTTCTCTCCCTCCTACAATCCTGGCTTGACTCAAAGACGACATGAATCAAAGGCTCAGCCTAGACTGGTACCTTTTCAATGAAGCCATCTATTTTTTTGATGAAAATTTACAAACATGGCACGAAGCAAGACATTTTTGTGAGACTCGCCAGTCCATTTTGGTTACTGTTGAATCTCCAGACGAGGAGGTGAGCACACTGTGGGGTACACGGAGCAGAGGGTCACCTGTCCAAGAACGGATACTAGTCTTTGTCGTGGACTATTGGGAACACCCTTTTTCACTCCTTTCATTCTGAGATGCTAAAACAATTTCAAAAGTTTGGTCCTTCTTGGATAAGAGGATTCCACCCCACCAACTTAATTTGCAGACAAAAACAGGTTCTGGCATCCCCGTCAGCTGGACTTATGACCTTGTTACTGTTTTGCATTCACATTTATGATGGCTCCAGTGCCATGACCTCACATGCCCCTAAATCTCACCTTAAAACCCAGGCAGGAATATTGAGCAAAGGAGTTGTGCAACGTTGGCACGCGGAGCACCGAAGAATGGCAGGTTCAACCATCTCCCGCTAATGAGCCACAGTACAACACGGAGAGGAGACAGGACTCCTCAGCAGTGCCCTGTTGCTGCTCATAATGCTTCAGCCTTCCTTCTCTAAAGGAGAAGGAGGGAGGGAGCTGGCTGTGTCACCTTCCGTTGCCCTGCTCGCCGGCCTCACGGAACCCCTTCTCTTGATATGCGTGCCTGGCCTTTAAGGGGGTGAGTCAGAAGACTGAGTGCAGCTGCGACTTTGTAGCTGCACGTCCAATGCAGGAGCTCACCCAGAGCATTTTGTGCAGAAAACAGTACCTTGTGTATTTAAAAAAAAAAAATCTGGTTTTCGTCCAAAACAATGGAGTTTTTTTCCCCCAGGTTTTTTCTATAAAGTTTTTGCCATGAAGTCCACCAAAGTTGGGGGGGGGGGAATCCCACCACTCTGGTAAAAAGCTTTATCATGCAAGGCAGATAAATCACAGAAGCTAGGACTTACATTATCTTGTCCCTCTTCCATTGTTTTCCTGGTGGGAGACCATTTGGACAGTGTTTCTTTTACAAAGGAGGTCATCAAAGGATTTTTGTGTGCAAAAGATAGTCGTGTCAGCCAAAGACACTATTATCCTGCTGTAATTATGATTTACCTGCCTTGTGTGATGAAGCCCACCTTTTCTTGTAGGTGAGAACATTTGTGAGTATTCTCTATATCTCTAGTCCACACAGAGTCCCACGTAAATCTCTCCCTTACTTGCAACTGACCTAGCTACTGTTTCTTGCTCTTCTCCTGTAACACCACAAAGTTACAGGGAAGTTTTCCTGGAACAGGAGAGAGTATGGCAGCTATGATGGTTTTGTAATGTCTGTTGTCGTAGCTTCTCTCATGTTCTTGGGCAATGAAGAAAGGGCTAGTCCGACCGGGAGCTCCCAGCTTCTAGTCACTAGCCACACATTCTCCCGTGCCATCTTCTCCAAAGTGGGAGACAGAGATGGGAGTCTATCAAAGGGCCTTTTTGTACTAGACTGTTATCACGCTATTATTCCACTTTCAACATCCTATGGAATCCTGGGGTTTGCAGTTTAGGGAGGGGCCATTAAGGATTCCATAGGATGTTGAAAGTGGAATAACAGCACTATAACAGTGTAGTACAAAAAGGCCCAAAGTGAAAAGACTTTCTCCCTTCCTGTGCTAGAGAAAGAAGGCAAACCATATGTGCTGAGTATCCAAAAACATTCTGAGGTCCAATAGAGAGTTAAAAGAACTTTATTATTCTAAAGTCAGAAGGACTAAATCAGGTTTCTGTGTATCAGGTATTTGAGCATCCTCTTTCAGACCATAGATTAAGAACCTTCAAGGTAACAAGAAAAAGGTTATATTCAGAGGCTCCTTGGAATTGACCACCAGCTCACAAAACATAACAAAAGTGCCCCCTAACTCAAACAGTGTTTGAGTTATAAAGAAGTTGCCTTATAAAGAAGTCCACCTCCAGTTCTCAAGGTTTCCCATGGCTAGGGAAGCAAGAGTCTGAGCCTTTTGGGACTGGCTTCTACCCTTCTTTGTGCTGATAGTCAGCATTCCAATAGGAGGGAGCATGAAAGAAAAGACAATGAGAATAAAGGCAATAAATAATATTGTTATTTTTATCTGCCTCTTCCTACGGATCGAGGTGGAGAACAACAAAATATTACAACAGGACAACAGATTGGACACATATCACCGATTAAAAAACACAGATTAGTAAAAAGGGTATATAAAAAGGAACTGCTCTTCACTGCTGTTTTGACATCCAAGTGGTACATCCAAGCTACCACATCTCCTCCAGCGGGTCATACCACCATTTCAGGGTGGTTGAGGAAAACATCCTCTGGATAACAGATGTCAGCCTATTTTGGGGGACATTTACTTCAGTCAGCTGAAACTAAGCCAACAACTGTTACCCAGAGGATCTGGGTGACCTGAGTGTACTGAGCGGATTACGCATGAGAAGACAATCCTGTAGATAACCTGGAACCAAACCATGCAGTGCTTTAAAGCTAACAACCTACACTTAGTATCTCTGACCTCAAAGATCCCAGATGTTTTATCACTTCTCCAGTCCATACAAAGCTTGACAGGCATCAAGTATCTCCCCTGATATCACATAGCCCTCTGCCACCCCACATGGTAAATTAACCCCTTGTTACCTGGCTATAGATAAGCTCACAGCTACTAGGTAACGTATCGGTGGCATTATTACATCTATCAAGTAAGGTAGATGTTGGACAGATGTGGTTAATGGAATACAGGAATGACTGGTGGATCATAGAATCCTCAAGTTGGAAGAGACCCCAAAGGCCATCCAGTCCAACCCCATCCTGCCATGCATGAAGACACAATCAAAGCTTTTCATACAGATGGCCATCCAGCCTCTGTTCAAAAACCTTCACACTCCCAAGCAGCCATGTATTCCCCTGTCAAACTGCTCTTACTGTTAGAAAGTTCCTCTTAACGTTTAGGTGGAATCTCTTTTCCTGTAGTTTGAAGCCATTGCCCAATGTCCTAGGCTGTGGAGCAGTGGAAAACAGGCCCCATCCAGATGGCTATTCAATCTCTGTTTAAAAATTTCCAAGAAAGGAGACTCTACCATATTCCCAGGCAGTAGTGGATTCCCCTATCCAACTGCTCTTACCATCAGGAAGTTCTTCCTAATGTTAGGTGATACGTAGCAGCCAATGAGAGGATGGGCCCACAATGCAAACGAGTCCTCTACAGATTTGAATTTTTAATTCTACCAAGCCACTAGAAGGGGTTACCTCCTCCTTGCATGACTGTCCTTGTTTGGAAAGGTTTTGAGAAAAGAATTCAGCTCCCCCTTCCTAAGAAAAATCCTTTCTGTGGTTTCTGCAGGCATTCCTAGAAAGCAGCATCAAAACTGCCCCTGAAGACTACTGGATTGGACTGGTCTGGTATAATCAATGGCTTTGGGCTGATGGTGCCAGCTATGAAAAAATGTGAGTGGGATCTGTATTTTTTTTTTTAAAAAAAAAAATCTGGATATTGTTACCCAGAGATCTTTGCATTCCTGCTTTACTGGAACGGTTTCACCCCACCCTTCTCCTTCTATTAGAACCTTCCTTAATTGGAATATGCAAACTGCTTTCATGTTCATCATCATCATCAGTGCTTACGCTGCTGGGAAAGAATCTTTTCTCTCCCCAGCCCCATTGAAATAGGGCAGCTCCTTGTACAAACCGCTTCACCTTTTGCATGCAGACTCTGCCCCAAAGGTTTCTTGTGGTCAAGGCCAGTTTGCAGTCCTGATATCTGATTCCAGAAGAAATATTAGCTTCCACTCATATCAGTCTCCATCTGTCCCAATTCTTGAGATGAATGCCCAATCAAAGCATAGATCTGGTTCTAAGCTACCAAGCTTGGCTACAAGAGAGGACCCCTTGCCATTGGGGGCCTTCTTGAGAGTAGGGAGTCTCCTCAAAGCAAAGGTTGTCCTCCCAGGAGGTCAGCTGCCACAATGCCTACAGTTAAAGTCTAGTTGGGACGTGGCTGCTCAGCACGATAAACCTCAATCCTAGAAGAGCAAGGGTGCTGGAAGCAAAGTATATTCTGAGCTCTAGACCATGTCATCTGCTCTTGAATACCTTGGCTCATAATGTGACTGATCTGCTAGCCTTGGATTGTGTTTAACTTGGGTCTTCACCACCATTGTCTGGTTGCTGCCTGAAATGGATTAGTTGCAGGCCCCAGACTGGTTGTGCTTTGTTGACTAAGGACAAGGTCAACCAGCAAGGTTCGTAGCTCAGTGGAGACTTGAGGCTGGATCCCCCAAGTCCCATGCCAAAACTCTGAATCACTTGGATCTGGACCAATATGTATGCTCCTTACTATAATAATAATAATAATAATGATGACGATGATGATTCACCATTACTGTACACTTTACAAATGGAAGAAGAACAAAACAGTTCCCTGACCCCAGGCTTAAAGTCTGAATTGATAAATTGATCCTGCTTGATAAAATAGTTCCTCCTCACCAAAGCTCTTATTTTTTAATTTATTTTATGTTATAACATTATCCCTTAACTCCTTTCCCAACAAGAGCATGTGAAACTACTTTTCAACTAAGTTACACAGCCTTAAAAGACAAAATAAAAGAACATCAAAAGTGTTTATGCGCTTAGGCAAAAGGACTTGTTATCTCCCTGCACCACATATTCAGTAAAACAATTTCAAAGCACAGTAAAATTGTTTTTCCCCCCTCCTTTCTTTGCATTAGCTATTAGAAGTTAATTTTTTTCAATCAAAGCTAGTTGCCGTACCTTATTATACCTGGTTGTCACAGACACCCACTTTAAATCTTTCCGAAATGTAACAATGCCCAGTCTGGCAGCTATAAACAAATAGCTTCCAAGATGCCTTTGCATTGCCTCCTGGAAGGGGAGAATAGGAAATTCAGTTCTGGAGACTTTGGAAGATACTTTGTTAGTGATCTTATTTAGTTAAATAAAAAATACTCCAAAATTTAGATACTTTACTACAGAACCAACATAAGTGCATTTTAACTTTTGTATTAAGAATTTTTTTTAAATTGGATTTGTGCTTTCAAAATGTTGCATGCCTCCTTGGATCTCATGTTGGGAGAAAAGCAGGATCAGAAAGGGAAAAAAAAAAGGAAAGGAAAGGAAAGAAAGGAGCTGATAGGATTATTTAATCTTAGAGTTGCACCAGAGTCAGATGGCATTTATATAAAAATTTTAATGTTTCCCTTGAAGCAAAGATGCCTTTGAGAGATGATTTGCCCAATATACCATCCATTCCCCCCCTCCTTGTCTAGCAAATATCCCAGTCAGTTTCCCATGTCCTTCTGAGAGCATCTGAGGGGCCCATATCTAAATTAATCAAACTTTTTCATATTGTGTAGACCAAATCCTTATATATTTCATCATTTTATTTATTATATTTACATAGAGTCATAGAATCATAAAGTTGGAAGAGACCCCAGGGGGCCATCGAGTCCAACCCCCTGCTATGCAGGAACACCTGTCAAAGCGTCCCCAACAAACGGCCATCCAGCCTCTGCTTAAAAACGTCCAAAGAAGGAGAGTCCACCACACTTCATTGAGGTAGCAGCCTATTCCCCTGATGGACAGCTCTGACCGTCAGGAAGTTTTTCCTGAGGTTCAGGTGGAATCTTCTTTGCTGCACCTTAAATCCATTGCTCCTTGTACTAGTTCTGGAACAGCACAAAACAAGCCCTCTCCCTCCTCAACATGACATCCCTTCAAATATTTAAACATGGCTATCTGCTCACCTCTTAACCTTCTCTTCTGCAGATTAAACATACCCAGCTCCCTAAACTGCTTCTCAGAGTGTTTCATGGCTTCCAGACCCTTCACCATTTTGGTCACGCTCCTCTGGACACGTTCCAGCTTGTGGACATCCTTCTTGAATTGAGGTGCCCAGAACTGGACACAGGATTCCAAATGAGGCCTAACCAAAGCAGAACAGAGTGTACCATTAACTCCCTCGATCTAGACACCATACTCCTATTGATGCAACCAAGAATCGCGTTGGCTTTCTTGGCTGCTGCATCACACTGCTGACTCATGTTCAGCTTGTGATCTACCAAGACTCCTTGATGCCTTTCACATGTACTGCTATCCAGCCACGTGTCCCCCATCCTACATTTGTGCCTTCCATTTTTTCTGCCTAAGTGTAGGACCTTACATTTCTCTCTGTTGAAATTCATTTTGTTAGCTTTGGCCCAGCTCTCCAGTCTGTCCAGGTCATTTTGAATTTTGATCCTGTCCTCTGGTGTATTAGCAACCCCTCCTAATTTGGTGTCATCTGCAAATTTGATCAGCATACCCACTACTCCTTCATTCAAGTCATTGATGAAGATGTTGAATAGCACCAGACCCAGGACAGAACCCTGTGGCACCCCACTAGCATCCTTTTCTTGAAGATGGGGATGACATTTGCTCTCCTCCAGTCTGCTGGGACTTCTTCTGTTCTCCAAGAGTTCTCAAAGATTATTGCAAGTGGTTCAGAAATGACATCTGCCTGTTCTTTTAATATCCTTAGATGTAATTCATCTGTCCCTGAAGACTTGAATTCATCTAGTTTAGCCAAATATTCCTGTACTACTTCTCTACTTATTCTGTGCTGCATTTCCCTCGCTTCCTCACCTGCTCCGCATGCCCCAGGTTGAGTACTTCTATCCTTTTGGGAGAAAACTGAGGCAAAGAAGGTATTGAGTAGTTCTGCTTTCTCACTTACCCTTGTTATTAATTGGTCATCTTCTCCATGCAGTGAACCTATCATTTCCTTGTTTTTCCTTTTGCTGAGGACATATCTAAAAAAGCCCTTTTTATTGTTTTTAATGTCTCTGGCAAGCCTGAGTTCATTCTGCGCTTTAGCTTTTCTGACCTTCTCCCTACATATCCTGGCTATTTTGCTTTAATTCCTCTTTGGTGGTTCCACCATTCTTCTATTTCCTGTACATGTTTCTTTTAACACTTAGCTCAGCTGAGAGTTCTTCAGTCAACCATTCCGGTTTCTTTAGACACCTGCCATTTTTCCTCCTTATTGGCACAGTTTTCAATTGTACCTTCAGTATCTCACTTTTAAGAAACTCCCATCCATCATGAATTCCTTTCTCTTTAAGTATGCTTGACCACAGGATTTCAGCAAGTAACTCCCCAAGTTTAGAGAAATCAGCTTTCTTAAAGTTTAGGATGTGTGTCTGGCTACACTTGGCTTCTTCTTCCCACTGGATGTCAAACTCCAAAAGAGCATGGTCACTCCCCCCCTAAGGAACCCACCACCTCCACCTCTCAACAAGGTCATCCCTGCTGGTCAGGATCAGATCTAAAATAGCAGACCCCCTTGTTGCCTCTTCCACCTTCTGGACCATGAAATTGTCTGCAAGATAAGCGAAGAATCTATTGGACCTTGTGGTCTTGGCAGAGTTTGACTGCCAACAAATATCAGGAAAATTGAAATCTCCCATTAACACGGCATCTCTCCTTGTTGAATGTGTGGTCATCTGCTCCAGGAAGGCCTCATCCAAGTCCTCAGGCTGGCCTGGAGGCCTGTAGCAAACCCCCACAATCACATCCCTTTTGTTTCTCGCTCCCTTAATTCTCACCCATATGCTCTCGACTTGGCTTCCCAGATTTAAGTCCTGGATCTCTTCACAGTTGAAAATATCCTTGACATATAAGGCTACTCCTCCTCCTTTCTTATTTGGTCTATTTCTGCAAAATAGGTTAGACCCCCCTATGCCTACATTCCAATCATGAGAGTCATCCCACCAGGTTTCAGTGATGCCTTCTAAATCATATTTATTTTGTTGTATTAAGAGTTCAAGTTCATCTTGCTTATTTCCCATGCTCTGTTCATTAGTGTAGAGACACTTGAGACCATGTGCCCTTCCTGGAAGTCCTGTACTAAAGTTACTTTCTCTCCCCCTGTTGGTCTCTAGTTCTACTTGGCCTGCCCTATCTACACAATACCTTCCTTCCAGAGTGGGACCCAAGGTGGCTTCCAAAAAAGTTAAAAACACTATGAAAACATTTAAAGCAATTAAAAACAGGTGATGCTGTGAGGAACAGAAGCTGGGATCTCTGTAGAGACCTGTCAGAACTCTTCTTTGCAGCATAGCTTGCTGGTGGGCAGGGGCTGGTTGGGTCATCTTGTAGTACCCTGCTCACCAGAACTCTCTCACTCTGGATGGCTAACTGGGTTTTCAGGTGGATTTCAGGGGATGGACGGGGGAATTAAAGCAAGGTACCGCATCTTGCCTACATGTTTGGTGCAGGATCTTGGCTGGTATATATATACACATGAGGGTGGATGAAATGTAAGTGCAGATGGAAGTAGATTCTCAGTCTGGAATGGTTACTTTTGATAGACCTGGAGGTATGACTGATTGCGTCTGCTTCTTGATTTCAGATACTGGACTTATGACCAGCCATACAATGGAGAAGATAAGGGGTGTGTCATGGTACGAAAGAATTGCAGAACACCAAAACGTTGTTGGATCAACTTCTATTGTGGTTCCAAGAAGAGGAGCATTTGTAAGAAGAAGCCTGACAAAAGGTGGTACATGTGGACCCCTCACTATATAAAGAATGGATTGGATCCTGTGATCTCCAAACAATAATTAGGACAATGGCTCCAGCTCTTCTTTTAATATGGAAGCTACACTCAGCAGTCTGGCTAATGGAACAAGTTTAGAGAGCTTCACACTCTAACCTCAGCTTTCAAAAGAGCCCTCCAACTCTACTTTCTTGAGGCTGAGAAAAAAAGATGTCCTATTTTGCAACCTCAAAGATTTAGAAATCCACAAAAATAAACTGTGGAAGAGATCCGTCTTAAACCAGTTCTCTTGCAATAGATTACAGGAATGGGATAAAATTGATCACCACTTAAGAAAACCAGTCAACTTTGAGTTCATTTACTGTTTTAAAAAGATCACTGTTAATCCATTTTAAAACACCTGTTCTCCCAGAAACATAGCAAAATTGCTTTTCATAGTACTGGGGCTTGAGGGGGACATTTTGGGAAAAGTAAGGTTGCTGGGGGGGCCTGCAGATCTCAAAATTGCCCTGTGCAGCAAGAAAGGCCCACAGGATACACTTTCTTCACCCCAGATTTAGTGGAATCAAGTTACCCAAATGAGCAAGTCAGCCCGCTTGTCTCTGTATAGAAACAAAAGTCCTTACCTGCCCTTTAAAAAATTCTGATGTGTTAAATTGGGCTCTTTGAGAAACCTGTTTCCCTCTCCCTGTTTTCTCCCTTTTTATTTCCTTTCCTTTTTTCATTTTTTTGCTTCTTTTAGCAGAATGAATGAAAGAGAGACCACCAAGTCACCTTATCATTTGCTCAGGTCTTGCAAAGTCAAGGTGGCCAGGGCTTCCTTGATGGAGTCTATCCATCTATAAGGCAGTCTTCTTCTTTTCCTACTGCCTTCCACCTTTTCAAGCATTATTGTTTTTTTTCTAGTGAGTCATATCCATCTTGGCTTCCAAGGAGAGCTCAGGACTGATTTATTCTAGGACACATTCATTTGTCTTTTTAGCAGTCCAGGGTATCTATAAAACTCTCCTCCAGCACCACATCTTGAATGCATTGATTGTCTTCCTGACACCTTTCTTCACCATCCACCTTTCACAACCATAAATAGAAAATGGAAACATGATGGTGTTACCCTGTTTTCTGGGGGTCCCGGGAGGAACACCTAAATAACCTTGCAGTTACACAAATTGGGGAAATTAATCAAGAGCACTGGTTGGCAAAATGAGAGGCAGGGTAACGCAGCAGAATCTTGTAACCCAGTGTTTACGGGGTCAGGCCAAGTCAAGAAGCAGACCGGTTTGAAAATAATGAATGATCTTTATTAAATACAGGCACACAATGTAAGCAACACACGCACACAGGTAACTAAGGAAAATAAAGGTGTGAGTAAGATAGCGGGATTTTCAGAGGGATAGTTGATTCGGGTGATACGAAACCTGTTCCTGAAGCCCGGAAGAAGATAGAGAGCGGTGCTGGGGTTCGATGTATCTCAGCACGTGGAGCTGAGGGGAAGCTCGCCAAGCGATGCGGCAGCAAGGTGGTCTGGAACTTGGGAGCGATCCGAGGAAGGTCTCGGAATCAGGGGTTTTTATAGGGAGAAGTGTGACTGCAGGCTATGCCTTACTCGGGGAAAACAATGAGTTTTGGGTGTGAGACAATGTCTCCGAAAGGTCACAATTTAGCATGATGGAATCAGAGCCAAATTAACAATGGTGTAGCCAGTATGTAAATGCGCAACGCTTGACAGTGGATGGTTCAGCCTTTGTCAAGTTGCCTGCTTGGGGCAGGGAGCCTTTTGTAGGTAGCGCACATACATAATGAGGTGTTTGTCTGGGAGGTCTCCTAAAGCGGCGATCTGGCTATGTCTGGCTTGCCTGTATTGTATGAGATTATTTCAGCAGTTAAGTGCCCAGCCTAGTTTTGTGCTTGTCCGGGAGCCTCACAAACACTTGGCTGAGGGTGGTAAAGTAAGCCCGAATTATGATATCATAGTGATATCTGGTGCTATCTCCAAGTAGGGCTAAACTGCAGTAACAATGGCATGGACAATCCCATCATTAGTACCTTTAGACTTGAGGATCTTGTCTAGTTCCTTCACAGCCGACCTTCCAAGACCTGGGCCATTTCTGCACTACACTCTTATAGCGTGATTATTCCACTTTCAGCATCCAGCTGGCCCTTCCCAAAACTGCAAACCCCAGGATTCCATACGATGCTGAAAGTGGAATAATTGTGCTATAAGAGTATAGTGTCTTCTTCTGATTTCTTGACTGTAGCCTCCATTCAGATTAACAGCTAAGCCAAGGTATAGGAAATCTTTATCTCAATGAATTCATTATTTACTTTCAAGCAATGCAGGGCAGAATCCCAAAATTTGCACACAACTCCAGCATTCCTATCAGACGGTGTTTTGGTTTCTTGGTCACAAAGCAGCATACTAGAAAGCAGTAACTTTAAGGATATCCCATGTCAGATACATTTTGCTTGCCTTTCTGTTCAGCTGTTGCTTTCCCAGACACTCACTGCACTCACCAGTGGAAACACACCTGGGAGTGGGGGGAGGTGGTTATCGATAAAATGGAACAAACAGCTTGACACATGATGAATATACATATAAGTACACACAAGTATGGGAATGGAGAATACACACCAAGAGATCACCCTGTTTCAAACCTTGATGGGTTGCACTGACAAAGCCATAATGGGTTTCTCATAGGACTGACAAAGGGGTCCAAAATGGGCTGATTGCTTCAACTCTGGAGTGACAAAAGATTGATGGGATTTATGATAATCTTTTAATGTTTGGTCAGGTAGGGTGTATACGGAAGATCTCCATAGGGTAAGATTAAGGGATGGTCTCTGGTTGCTCACGAATCTCGGCAGTTCATCTTCCACTGTGTTAGAAAATGCTAAGAGCCTAAGGCAGCGAAGGAATTAGCCGAAACCCATCAGTGTTGGAGTTTTCTGTATAATCCTGTTACTCTGTGTACTGGGGGTTCCGGGAGAGATACCAAAATGTGCTCAACTAAAGGTGGGGAAAATTAGCTCAGAGCACTGCTTAGCATTATGAGAGGTGGGGTAACGTAGCGAGATCTGGAACCCTATGTCTATGGGGTCGGGTCGAGTCCAGGAGCACACCAAAAGTTGAAACAATTAATGATATTTTATTAAATACAGGCAAACAGTGTATGCGACACACTCATACAAGATAACTAAAGAAATAAAGGTTGGAGTGGTATAGAGGTATTTTTAGAGGGATTGCTGGTTTGGGTGATACTTCACCTGTCCTGAAGCCCGGAAAAATAGAGAGCGAAGCTGGGGTGCGATGTAACTCAGCACGTGGAGCCGAGGGGAGGCTCGCCAAGCAAAGCGGCATCAAGGCGGGATGAAACTCGGGAGCGATCCGAGGAAGGTCTTGAAATCAAGGGTTTTTATAAGGAGAATTGTGACTGCAGGCTATACCGTACTTGGGGGAAAACAATAGATTTGGAGTTGGAGACAAAGCCTCTGAAAGGTCAGAATCCGAATGATTGAGTTATCGTAGAGGTTCTCAATAGAGTAGCCAGTATGCAAATGCAGAGTACTTGGGTATTGCATAGTTTACCCATCAAGCTGCCATTGCAGGGCAGAGGCACTTTTGTAAGTGGTGTGGATACCTAATTAGAGTACTTGCCTGGAGGTCTCCTAAAGCAGTGAGTCAGCTATTCCTGGCCTGCCTGTATTGTAGTTTGAATATTACGGCTATTAATGGACGAGCTTGTTTACGTGCTTGTCCGGCGGCCTCGCAAGCACGTGGAAAGGAATAGAGAAGTGAAGCCGAATTGTGATATCAAGAGGTTATCTTGTAATATCCCCAAAGCTCGGACTAGCCAGGGCAGTAACAATCCTATCTGGACTTTCCTGCTATCACAACCTCAAACACGTCTCCAGTCAGTGTGAGCACGATCATGTTATCCAATCATTAATTAGTTCTATTTATGAAAATAGCATATCTTGTAGGAAGGGTGGTAGGGTATGGTAACAACACTCTCCAAGTTTTAACAAGCTCCTGAACTGATAGTATTAACAGAAGAGAGAAGGGCGTCAGCATGGAAAATCTTGACTGAGGTAGTAAATGTACATGTGAGTTACACCACTTTAGGATGTAAATGGAGATCACAAAAAAAATCTACAGAAAAATATTATGCAGTGCCTTACATAAAAAGAAAGAAAAAAAGAAAAAGAGAAGGACCCCCCACACACACACACAACTAGATTTGGCTGTAAGAATCCAGGCAATCAAAGAAAGAGTCTTTGCTTCTCTGAAGAATGTAGGAGTCCACATCAAACTGAGGGGGTGGGAAATTAACCTTAGTCTTTTCCCTCCAGTAATTAATGGATAATTCATGGACATTGTGCTCAAGATAAGGGGAGAACATGGATTGGCAATGAGGTAGATTTTAGAGGTCCTGGTGTGAGAAGTTCAATGGTTAGTGTCCACTCTCAGTCTGGTCAGTCAGCCAAAGAAAAACAGCTGATGAGAACCAGCAGCAATGAGCCTCAATCTCACAGTGCAATTCCTTATTTTACTCTAGTAGGGAAACAGACTTGAAACAAATACAAAGCACAACAACAGTCCCAGCAATATTCATAAATAAAGGGATAGTCAATACAATCCCAAGGCAGAGATCAGAGACACAGCAGGAGAAACAGTCAGTTAATCACCAACAAGTTCTGGAGGGGAATGGCTCAGCATTTATAGGTTCAGAGATCAGCACAGCTTGTGCATAATTAGCTACTGTCTGTTATAAATTCACTGAGATCTATGTAGGTGTTCCCTTTGGTGTCTATGCTCAGCGAAGGTGGGTATTGGTAAGTTGTCTTCTGTGTCAGAAGGAGAAGAGGTCTCTGCTGATGCTGGCACTGCCCCCTGTTCTGTCTCTGGGGTGGGGAGTACTGTCTCCTCCTGTTCAGATTCCACTGTTTCAGTCTCTGAGTCATAGTCTATGTCCAGGTCATGAAAGCAGGGCATGACAGTTAGAAATGTAAAAGAAAGGCTTTGATGGTCATCTTGAATCAACTGTGCCTGCTATTGTGGATGTCACACATCATAAGTTGTTATGTTCAAGTTATTTACTACTTATAGCAATTCTAAGGTACATCTGGGTAAGATTTATTCAGAGGAGGTTTGTCACTGCCTTCTTCTGAAGTTGAGGGAGTGTGACTTGCCCAAGATCCTCTAGTGGTTTCCATGGCTAAGTGGGGATTTAAACCCTTGTCTCCTAGAGTCCTAATACAATACTGAAACTGCTACACCATACTGGCTTCCATATACAATAGAGATGGCTGTATTAAGATCACCTCAGTTTTCCAGTTCAATATAGAAGCTTTTGATTTGCATAGAACCATTCCTCATAGGGGATATCCAGTTCGGAGTCCTTTCTCACATTGAATATACAGGAGCGAAGCTTAAGATGGAAACTGTCCTTCTAAGTCAGCCCCTTCTCAAACTGTTTTAGTCCTGAGTTGGCAATGGAGGAGGTTATTACAGGTCCAAATTCAGTCTGGCTTCTGTTGTGTATTAGAGAACTAAGGCCATTTCTGCACTAGTCTGTTATAGAGCTATTATTCCACTTTCAACCTCCTATGGAATCCTAGGGTTTGCAGTTTAGGGAGGGGCTGGCCTAACAGAGAAGCACATTGGGACAAAAGAGGAATGAAGAAGTTCCGTTGTGAGTACAAAAATCCATAAGAGACCCATGTCTGTCCGCAGCACTGCCCGGAAACTAGCTGTGTTGCAAGGCCTTTCCACAGCTGAGGCCTTTAAAAGGAAACAATGGTAAAATCTGAGGCAATAAAAAAGAAGACACATGGAATGCTGATTGGTTGCCTGCCAGTTCCATCAGGGAAGAAGGTGAATGGGAAGAGTTCTGGAATGTTCCACATGAAAGAGGAAGGTGGTTGAAGCTGTTGAAAGAAGGGGCAACATCAGGAAGCAACGGAGGCAGAAAGAAGAGGAGTCACGGTATCGAGAGAGGGGGTAGCTGTGTTGGGTGGGAAGCTCATTCATGTCAACGTGCCTTGTAAAAAATCAGACTGCTGATGATGTTGCCATAATCACCTAACTCAGCCCAAATTCTCAGGCACAGAAAGATCTTTGAATCTTCCCACTGGATATCTCAACAAGAATTGCCAGGGACAGGAGCGTGGCCATTTTAAATGCAAAACAGGTGCTAAGTCACTAAGGTAGGACTTGAAAGTCTTCTCCACCCCACTTCACCAGGGTATTAGTAACCTCCTCAGGGTCCTTGATTCTTAAAAAATGAAGTTGGAAGACAGTGTGGGAGATTTGTTTGGTTGTCAGTGTTCTTGTATATGAAGAACCCACTGAGGCTTCTCTTTGACAATGTCTTTCTTCAGGAAAACTCCACTCTGAGACCACACTCAAAATGAGAAAATAAAATGGAGGATATAGAAAGACGTGCATCCACCCCTGCAGCAGGTAAGATGCTTTCAGTTTTTATATTCCATTTAGAAGAATACAAGAGCATGCTGGCCTCAATCCTATTGGAAGTCCCTGCCTTATTGGATCAAGATGATTTTCTCATATGTTGACTTGCCATTCAAAAATTCATTCATGGAGCCTATCCAACAGCTGGGTTCAAGAAGCAGAAAAGGGGATCCAGGAACCACTGAAGTTGTTTTAGATCAGGTATTAATAAAGTATGGTCTATGTTCTGTATGAGACTCCAGAGTCCATTTTTGTGGGCTTAGAAGCCCCCTTGGACTCCCCCAAAGCTCCACAGCACTCCCCAAAATACAATTTTTTTTTCCTGACATGATCTTAAGGCAGTTTTGATCTGAAAACCACAAGGAAAGCTCTCGAAATGTTCAAAAATGTGCAATAACATCACCCTAGAGCCCTCCCACCCCCAAATACCTCTGTTTTCATTGGAGTCTTTCTCAAAGTGGTGACAGGAAGCGTCTCTTCCTTCCGGAGGCCTGACTGGTGCCAACATTCATGTTATTTAGGCAACAAGTTAAAGCTGGGTAGTTCATCAAAGCCTTTTGGCCTCATTGACCATTTCCGCACTAGACTGTTATAGTGCTATTATTCCACTTTCAACATCCTATGGAATCCTGGGGTTTGCAGTGCAGGGAGGGGCCGCCTGTTTTGTGTGCCTGCTTAGGACCACCGAACACGGATGTTCAGGGAGCTGCCGTAGTCATCTGCAACAGCTGTGGCATGTTTGCGTTCTTGCCAGAGGAAGCGGGCAGCTACACCTGCAGCAACTGCAAGTTGGTTGCCTTGTTGGAAGAGAATGTTCAGCAACTTTAGGCCCATGTATCCACTTTTCAGTATATTAGAGAACATGACGTTTTCTTGGATGGAGCAGAGCAGACTGTACTGGAGGAAGAACATACAAGGGATTCCTGTGAGGAGAAGGCCAGTTCCAAAACACAGGGAGTAGACATTTGAAGGAATGTGACACACAGAACTAGAAGGACCAGAGATCTTTCTGTTAATTGGGAGCTATCTAGAACTTCTGTTAACTTGGAGCTACAGAACTGAATCAAAGCTTTCTCCCTTAACAGTGAGGATGAGGGACAGGAACAACCGCAACAGTGTCATTCCTCATAAGAATGTGCCAGGAACCTTGGAAGACTCAGCATGTGCATTGGGCCCTACCAATCTCCAGAGGAGACGTGGGGTGGCAATAGGGGACTCCTTTGCTTAGGGGAACAGAAACAGTGGCTGTGGGCCGGAGAGGATGTCTTGTGAGATGTGTTGTCTCCCTGGAGCAAAGATCGGTGATGTAACATGGATGATTAATGATTAATGGATGAGGAGGAGGAGGAGGAGGAGAACAACAACAACAGCAAAATTCTTATCTATGGATTGAAGCAGGGAAAAATAACAGATTAAGATACACAACAGACTGGACACATACGCTCTGTGCTGCTGTTCTCATAAATCCTACACTTCTGTCCTGTTTTTTTTCTCAGTGACAAAGCAAACCAAACCGAAGAAGGCTGGGAAAGCCACTGAAGAAGCAGCATCAGCAGAGATCCCAGAGGGTATGTGAGATTTATATCCATGAATCTGTCAGGGCTGAGCCATGAGCAGAAGTCTGCAGAGTGGGTCTGCAACTAGGAACTGGAAATTGGGAGCTGGGCCCAGAGAACAGTCCGGGTAAGGGGACAGACCAGATTGTAGGACTCAGTAACAAGCTAGGAGCCAGGACTAAGAACGAGGCACACAAATTGCAAAATACTCTACAGCTTAAGGAGGCCTTGTTGCTCAGGCAAGGCTGAGCTAAGATAAGAAGTCCCTTGTCTGGGACCTCCTCAGTTATGGCCAGACTGGTTGGTAGAGCAGCCCAAATCTGGAAGACATTGGCCATTTCCGCACGGGGTAATAAAAATGGTGCAATGCGTCCTCCACGAAGGACATTTGCACCTTGGAGTGGACTGGGTCCGGACTACTTAACGTAGATCCGCACCTCAGTCCTCTCCAGAACGACCCCAAGTGGTTCTCCAGTGTGCTTTTGAAAGACCTGATTTTTCCGGTCTTTCAAAAGCCGGGAGCGTGCCACTGCATGCCTGCTCTCCAGTGCAGATTCGCAGGCTCGCACCAATGCGAGTCTGCGATCTGTAGAGGGTGGGCTTTAGGCTGGCAAGCTTCAGTGGTTGGTCGGGACCCACAACCAACTGGAAGCCGCCATTTTGGACACCGGAGCAGTGCAGATCTATGACCATGCACTGCTCTGGAGCAGCCTGGACCGGACCGGGGAGCCAGAAGATCTGGTAAGTAGCGGCACGGGGTAATTCCCTTGCCCCGTGAGGAAATGGCCTTTGTCCAGAGAGTCTGCACTAACATGGCTGACCATATGGGGGCAGTAGTGTGCAGTCACTGACCCTTCTATCAACCCAGCATGAAGGTGGAATGTACAGCAGTTTCTGGAGCCTTACTTGTTCAGGAACAGCCGGAAATTACTACTGCTATTAGTACTATGAATTTTCTTTATATTCACATCCTGTCTTTCCCCCAGAACCATGATTAAAAATAAACAGAATAATTGAAGCAGATATCATTTAGTTAAAGCAAACAAAAGAGCATGAATAGAGAACTGTTATGGATGAGCAAATATAAGTTATGGATGAGTAAATATAAGTAATTATTGCCTATTCAAGATTGCTGCTTTGTCAGGATTGTAACACTAAGGCCACAATCATAACTCCCCTCGAAAGCTACTTTTTCAGGTATCAGCTGCATGGTCAATTCTTTTGGCAACAGGAACATGGTTGAGTGATAATTCCATCAGGTATGGACAGGTCAACCCACGGGGAGTTACTTAGCTAAATATACTTAATTAAGTGGCTGACAGCAGAATCTCATATCACCTTATACTTAATGCAACTATGTGTATTCTTAGCTAAGTAGCAGAGGCACTAAGAAACCTTGTGAATGAATTGCTAAGATGCATTACAGGTTATTAACAAGGGTGTCCAATGGACTTTGGTACCCAATGGGCATTGGTCCAGTTGTGCTTGAATCCCATTGTGGATCGGTTACCATACCATACCCCCCCTCCTCTGTGGGATGTGTTATTTTCCAGATTGGACATATTTTATGGCTGAAACACATGTTTGAAAGTGCACTGACTATAAGCATATGTCAGGTCAAGATGACCTTGGAAATCATCAGGTCATAAGTTCAGAGAGGATTAGGTAGGAAAGCCCAATGCTGATGGGCTTGGGATAATCCTTTCAAAAGCTGTAAATTGTGAGCACTCTGAAAAACAAAAGAAAATGAAACTGCCCAAGTGAAGCAGTCAAGCACCCCTGCTGTAAGCGTATCCTACAGTGTCTTTCCCTATTCACTTCACCTGACCAAAACGTTAAGAGATTGCCAGGACTGCCATCAATGGTTTGTCACCCAAAGTTAAGACAATTAGCACATTCTAGACACCTTTGTTAATTTTGTGGGAAAGCCGTTACTGCTTTGTCCATGCAGCCTCCTTCAGGGTAGAAAGTAGGGTACAAAAAGCCCAGCTCCAGACCCAGTAGTTTGTAGCACTTTGGATGTTGTATGTGGCACCTAGATCTCTGTTCCTTCGTGCAACCCTCAGATGCTCTGCCTGAGCCATTCCGCTTTGACCTTCTGCTTCAGGACAAGTAACAATCACCCTTTCCACCAACCTATCTCTCTATCCAGCCTTTCTTTCCTCACTTTCTGATAGCCTTGTATGGTTCTTGAGAGTGTCTGATTTACTGTATGCTTGTTAATTCCCAATAAAATACTCTAATTTTGAACTGGAGTTCTTTCTACATTTTGTAGGAGTAAACACAGGTGAACAGATGCTATCGTTATCCTCCTCTCGCAGGCCTCCTTTGAGCTATAATTCCCCAAAATTCTAAGGAGATGTTGGCATTGCTGGTGGACCTGAAGGTCCCCTGCTTCTTCAGGTAGCAAATCAGTCCTGTAGTGTGTTGGTCACTTTGTCAAATCTGCAAAGTAGTAATGTAGCAGCAGCCATCTCTTGGATATGGACGTTAAAAAACTAGCCAATTCTAATCTCCATATAAATAAGCCCCACTTATGAAGAGGTAACTTCCATACAGGCTTCTGGTCTATAGTTGTAAGGGGAATTTTTTTTAAAAAAATGATATAGGGGTTGTTACAGGTGTGGCTTTATTGTGACCAAGGTCCATGGGTGGCAGGTTCTGGATCCAATTTTCCTGGAGATAGGGATGCCATAGAGGCACTGCTCCAAGATCCAGCTCATCTGCACCCCCATCTGTCCCCTGGTCTGTAGCTGGGGAGTGGTAGAAAGACACACCAAGGAGCAACAGGAAAGAAATAGGGACCATATGCTGATCTGCAATTGGTTAGTTGTTCTTGCATAGGAAAGGTGGCACACTTTCCACAGAGAATTGGAACAATAAATATGTAATGTTGTTGCTCAGTTGCAGTGACAAAAGGCAAAAAGGCTGAGAAAACTGAGATGCCCGAAGACGAAGATGTGGAACTAGCAGAGAAGACTGTGGAAGATGAGGCAAAAGGTGACTGTCCTATGGACTATAGTGTGCAAAGGGATCTTGTAGCACCTTTAAGACTAAGGCCATTTCCACACTAGACTCTTACAGTGCTATTATTCCACTTTCAATATCCTATGGAATCCTGGAGTTTGCAGATTAGGGAGGGGCCTGATGTCCCTGTCCAAGAGCAAATAGAAACCAGGACCCAAAGGTAGAGCAGAAATGGATGGCATACAACTATTGATGTAGTCTCGTTACTTGAGCAAAGTTCAGCTGGAAAGGAAAAGTTCACCTAGGATTCTTCTAGAAAGGGTTGCCAGAGCAAAAACTAGAGAAGACTCCTGTACCTGTAATGGTTGTGTGGAATAGAGAATTTCAGCAGGTGTTGCTTGTCCTCTGGCTGTGTCACAAGCAGGGGTGTATCTAGGGTGGGACAACTGCGGTGTGTGCCCTGGACACCTATGCCAGAGGGCACAGAAAGCCAACCCCCTCACCTTCTGCTTGGGCCTGGCCTGCCACCACCCACTGGCCTGGTGCAAGGGAAGGCGACAGCAGCAGCCCCATCACCACTGCCCCCACCCCTGCCTGCCGCTGGCCCCCACCCCCACCAGGGTCCTTCTTTTGCCTGGGGTGGCAGTGACAGGAGAAGCAACACCTAGGGGCACAACTTCCATGCTTGGACTAGGTGCTGTTGACCCTAGATATGCCACTGGTCAAATGACACCTGCTTAAATGTCCTCTTTTGTATGACCAATAAAGGTTGTCCAGTTTTCACTCTGGGAACCCTACAGAAGAGATATGGGCCATTATGAAAGTGGCAACATGGGCCCCAGGGGACCTTGGGAGGGGGCACACCTTGCTTCTCTTCCCCCCTCCACAAAATTTTTTTAAAAAATAAATAAATCTGCACCTGTATCCAACTTGTTTTGGGACTCCTAGGCCATTTATTTTTTCAACAAAAAGTCACTGGAAGATTAAGTTCCATGTAACATCTTGTAGAGAAAAAACAAGCCTGTCCTGATCCTTAAACAGCCCTGGGAGCACAAAACATGGCAAAGTTGCCTCATATGCTCCATAGCAGGAATTGGGGTCATTTGGGTACAAAAATTCTGATATTATTGGTGAGGGGGCTAGAAGCCACAGGTCAGCTTTGGGGACTTCAGGTTCCAGCCCTGGACCTAAGTAATGGCCAGACTCAGAAACCAGGCAAGATCCAGAAGTTCTTCCCTGGGAGGATGCAGTTACCTCGCTCACCACATGGGGGCATTAACAATAACAAGACACAATAAGTGTCTTGACAGAGTTTTTAAAAACTGTATTAAATAATCTAAAAAGTACCAGATCCCATCTGATCTTGGAAGTTAAGTGGGGTCAGCCCTGGTCGGTACTTAGATAGGAGACCACCAACTAATGGTGATGTATTTTAGAGGAAGGAACTGGCAAAACCACCTCTGACTCTTCCTTGCCTAAGAAAACCCTGTGAAACTTATGGGGTCACCATGAGTCCACAGGCAACTTGAAGGCACACGTGCAATCTAGAGTAATTCGTAAGAAGGAAAGTTGAAAGAGAAAAGATCAATTAGAACCATTCAAGATGGAGACACAAAAATCTGACAATATCATTCTTGCTGCATTTCTCAGTATCTCACCTGCTTTTTTTGTCCCATCCCAGTTATTGATTGGGTTGTGGGGACTTTTCTTTTCTGTACAGAAATCTGCACTATATAAGATACTCTTGTTGAAAGAGAGAGAAGATGAAACAATTAAAAATACAATGATCAAATGGGCTCAAAATTTTGGCCATCCAATACAATTGGAACACTGGGAATACAGTTGGAAACTGACCCAAAAATTTATTGCTGCTGTTCAGAGATCTTTCATAGATGGTACATGACTCTGAGCAAGTTGAAAAAAATTTACAACTTGGGTACAGGAAAGTGCTGGAAAGGTCAAGTAGAGACTGGCACAATGCATCATTTATTTTGGACCTGCAAAAAAAGCTAAAGACTACTGGAATGATATCCATAAAACAATAAGAGAAATTCTGCAAATTGAATTTGACAAAAACCCAGAAATATATTTATTAAACGTGCTTCATATGACAGATCAAAATATAAGGAAAAACTATTGGAGGATTATGCTTTATATGATAACTGTGGAGAGCATTGAATATGCTAAACTTTGGAAAAAAGAAGGGATCCCTAAGATAGAATAATGGGTCCAAAGCCTGTCAGAAATAAAAACAGCAGACATTTTGTCACAAAGACTTAAAGGTCTGATAGACGAAAAATAGATAAGGACTGGGCTCCCCTGAGTCAGTTTCTTCAAAAACAGAGGACATAAAACAAATTGACAAATGTACCTACTGAGTTTCAGGAGGAATGGTTATGTCATAACAGAAGTGAAGTAATGAACACGCAATTAAAAAATGCAAAGAAAGAGGTATTATTAACTACAGGACTCAGTAAAATAGAAAATAGTTTGAGGTATATTCAATTTGATAAGACATTAATGGGTATATTTATGGACTTGATAGATATGATTACTCAGGAGCAAACATTTACAAGGTTTTCTTTTTATAGAGTAACATATTTAGGACATACGTATTAATAATAATGTACTTTGGTGAGGACAGGACAAAGATCTTAAGACATTAAATGAGTTATAATATAGTGTAAAAAAGTCTGTACATGTTTTGTGCACATTTGTTTCCCCAAACTGAATAAATTTTTGTATTCATTTTTCAAAGGGGTGCATTTCTGTATAAGTGTATATGCATGTTCTTTTAATGCATGAGTTCTTAACTGAACATCTTGTTCAAATGGATTTGGTTTTATGCCACAGTGCACAAGAAGGCTTATAAATTTATAGATTTCTGAGGCTATTGTGTTGCCAGTTTTGGGAGGTGTGACAAAAAAGGCCTGCCCAGGAAACAAAAAATACTGCATCATTTGTTGTTATTTTCATTTATTTTTATAGCGCCATCTGTGTACGTCGCACAAGTAAGACAACCAAAAAAAGTGGTTCCTGTCAAAGAATCTAAAATATATGTATATACACACAAACACAAAGGGAAGGAAAGAATAATAACACTGTACCGTACAATGGCAAAACAAATTGCCCAGATAAAATACAAAAAATTACAATATAATATAAAGCAAGTAGACAAGTACATGTAATCAAACTATACAAAATTATAAAAGTATATTAAACTGAAACTCCAAAACCTTTTGAAAACACGTAGGTCTTTAATGGAGATTTAAAAACATGAGGAAAGGAGCAGTCTGCAAATGTTCAGGAAGGCAATTCCAAGAGCATGGAGTAGCGAGTGAGAAAGGGCAAAGCTGAGCCAAGGAAGAGGAATCCTTTGGTTGAGAAACCTGGGCCATTTCCACACTAGGCTGTTATGGTGCTATTATTCCACTTTCAACCTCCTATTGTTGGGTAGCCCTCCATATTTTGGTTATGGGACCTGTAGTAGGAGTTAAGTAGCAGCTTGCTTGTAACAAGGTATGAGAACCAGAGACCTTTAGATAAACAAAGCTAGGGATGTAGAGATAAGCGCTGCCAGGCTAAACCAGAACTCCAAGGTCTCTTGCGGGTGGGATGAGAAACTCTCTGCCTTTTATGTTTTGAATTTTGTTAATTGCCTCCAGTTCACTCACTGAAGCCCCGTACTATGTATCACGCTCTTAATAAATAGTGTTTATGCACTGCTATATTTGTGTGTGTGAATTCAGTTCCTGACACCTATGGAATCCTGGGGTTTGCAGTTTAGGGAGGGGCCTCAAACCTCAGGATTCTGCAAACCCCAGGATTCCACAGGAGGTTGAAAGTGGAATAATAGCACTATAACAGTCAAGTGTGGAAATAGCCCTAGAGTTCCTAGAATTCAGATCTTGAGCAGGCTGGTAAAAAGAAATAAGGGCTGAAAGACAGTGGGGTACTAGGTTGTGCAATACTTTGAACATTAAAACAAGAAGCTTTGAAGAGATATCAAATGTGGGGTCACACCATCTTTAGAGAAGCCTAGCCTCTCTTGGTTCTTGCTTCCTCATCTCAGCAAGGTTGCTACTGAGTATGAACATTTCAACTGCTGGAATGATGCTGGGATGATGGTACTCATAACTATAGCAGGACTTGTTCCCACTTTTCCTTCCAGAAAAAAAGGAGGAGGAGGAGGAGGAACAGGAGGCCGAGGGTGCTTCTGGAACTAGATGGTCTCTCGGTGTGTTGTGCTTCCTCATGCTCTGCAGCTCAGCTGGATTGTTTGCAGTATGTAAGTTCACTTCTTCTAGAAAGAGAGTCCCGTAAGAGTTTTCCTGGTTGGGTTCAGTTCAGTATGAGGGGACCTTTCCAAAGCAGCGGGTAATGGTCCAGTCTGCTTCTCCTGGAGCCAGGTGGCAGAGTGAAGGGCACAATTACCCCTCTGGGGTTGCCAGACTGAACATGGGACAGGGCTCTTATTGCTTTAGTATTTAGCAGACCCCCGAAGAGAAACACTTGTCATAAAGTTCTGTCGGCATGGACTATAGCACCTCTTCTCCTTCATCCCCCAAACCCATCTTTTAGCTAATGCAGCCCCCCATGGCTGTATACTGATTAGAAGAAAATGGTGTGTTCGTGTGTGTGGTAGCAGCAGAGAGATGCCTAGCTATATTCCTGTAGCTGGACACAGCAATGAGGTCATCCTCCAGGACTGGGGGATTGGAGGACACCTAGGTGGTCATGAGGATGCCTGTGGCTGCACATCTAGCTACAGGAATGGAGCTTATTCAGGGGTAGCCATGTTGGCCTGCATGTGGCCTAAGGACTGCAGTTTCCCACCATGTCATATGACCAAGGTAATGGCCAACTTCAGATGCTAGGCCAGGACCAGAAGTTCCTTCCATGGGAGGCTTCATATGAAATTCATGGGTCACCAGTAAGTTGACAGGTGACTTGAAAGCACGAACACACACAGGCTCATCTGTTTCAACTTTCATTAGCCATCGTGAGTCTCAGGCTAGGGAAAAGGCAGGAAACAACAACATGATGATGATCTGTTGATTCACTATTCAATGGCTCCTATCGTCAGTCCTGACTAGAGTAGAACCACTGAATTAATTAGATTTACCTGTATATTGACTCACCTCTCAAGAACTGAATGAATAGGTCTACTCTAGATAAGAATAACCAACAGGATTCCAGTCACTCTTTGATTCAATGAGTCTAATCTAAGCCAGGATTAACTAACAGGATTCCAGCTACTAGTTAACTCAATGGGACTAATCTAAGGCCATTTCTGCCCTACACTGTTATAGTGGCCTCATTCCCCTTTCAACCTCCTGTGGAATTCTGGGGTTTGTAGTTTACTAAGACCAGAGAGCTCTCAGGCTGAGAATTCTAAATGCCCCTCCCTAAACTACAAACCCCAGGATTCCATAGGAGGTTGAAAGTGGAATAAGAATACTATGGCCATTTCCGCATGCGGTGAGGGAATCACTCCCTGCTTCTACTCACCGGATCTTCTGGCGGTCTGGTCGGGTCCGGGATGAAGAGGAGCAGTGTGTGGTCATAGATCCACACTGCTCCGGTGTCCAAAATGGTGACTTCTGGTTGGTCGTGGGTCTCGACCAACCGCTGAAGCTCGCCAGCCTAAAGCTCACCCTCCTCAGATCGCAGGCTCACATTGGTGCAAGCCTGTGAATCTGCATCGGCGAGCAGGCATGCAATGGCGCACGCCGGCATTTTGAAGGACCGAAAAAAATCAGGTTTTTCAAAAACACGAGAGAGGACCACTTGGGGTCGTTCCGGAGCAGACTGAGGTGCGGATCTACGGTAAGTAGTCCGGACCCCGTCTGCTCCAAGGTGCAGACGTCCTCCTTGGAGGACACACTGCACCGTTTTACTTACCCCGTGCGGAAATGGACTATAATAGGGTAGGGTGAAAAGGGCCTAAGTCAGGATTAATCAACAGGATTCCAGTCACTATTTGATTCAATGAGTCTAATTTAAATCAGGATTAACAAGATTCCAGCCACTAATTGATTCAATGGGTATAATCTAATCTCATCCTATTGTTAGTCCTGACTAGAGTACAACCATTGAATTAATCAGATTGACCTGTATATTGACTCACCTCTCAAGAACTGAATGAATAGGTCTACTCTAGATGGTAATAACCAACAAGATTCCAGCCATTCTTTAATTCAATGGGTCTAATCTAAATTGGGATTAACCAACAGGATTTAGATCTCTCCCTCCCAATCCCAGGGGTGGAGGTGGTGTGTGTGTGTGTGTAGTAGACTCCATAGTAACTGTGCATCCTGATCTTTCTTTGCTAAAATGTCTTCCCACTGCAGAACAGCAGATCTTACAAATAGAGGGTAGTCAGGTTCTCTCCAGAAACTCGACGCTGTCCCCTGTAGTACTGCTTCCCCTGTTTGAGGGCCAGGAAACTTGGCTTGCACTGGAGGAGAGAAGCAGGTGTTGTGTGCAGAGGCCACAGTTTCCTCTGGCAGAAGCATCGGTGTTCCTGACCAGTATTTCCTTTTTACCTTCCTCGCTATTAGATTATCTCAAAGTACAAGAATTTGAAAAGGAAATAGTTGCTATAAGGAAGATTCGGGAGTTTATGATTCGTCACAATCAGTCCCTTGAAGGAACTAACGGTAAGTGGTGAATCCTGGGGGAATGTTCAAACATACCCTTCTCTCCCCTTCAGTCCACAATCTCCCACCCTTTTGCTCCTGGAACATGCACTGGTATCCTAGAACTGCTACTTGGTTGCATCTGCATGGCTAAGTAACATTTCCTGGCCCAACCTCGCCAGCCCACCTTAAGAGCCAGCCACAAGATCAGGTGAATGAAGTCTGTTCAGCTTCCAGTCGGGACCCATGGAAGGTGACCTTCTCACCCCTTTCTGCCAGTCAATGAGATTATGGCCATTTCCGCACGATGGCGCTCTTCCGCATTGTTGCATTGCCTTCCCAGTCCAGAAGGGAGTGCATCAGCAACACTATCCTCTGCACATCACTGGCTCCTTGCAGAAAGGAGAACAATGGTGCCGCCTCTGCCTTCCGAAGTGCAGCCGGGTACTTTCTACTGCTGTACTATAGAAGGAAGTTCACCACTGAGCTTCTGCAGTTTCCGCACGGCTGGGAACGATGGGAACACAGTGTGATCACAGGTGTAAAATTCTTCTGTTTTGCAAAAACTGTGCAAGCGCAATGCTTGGGGATGGGATGGCAACGGGCCAGTGACAACATTGCGTGGAAGCACAACCTGCTGACCTCTGCCATCCTGTCCCAAAAGTGGCTTAGCCCCAGTCACGTAGGGATGGGGGGGGCTATTCGTCCCGGGCAGCAATGTTTTGGGGGCATCCCGGCCTATAGCCGTGCCCCCGTGCGCCCTGGCCATGCCCCCGCTTGCCGTGCCCCCGCCCCTTGTGCTATAGCTCCACCCCCTCTCGCCCCCCCTCCACACACAAGCTCCACGACTGCTTAGCCCCATTGTGCAGAAATGGTCTATGACAAAGACTCATGACAGAAGTCCTGCCTCTGATTGATACATCCTTGCTCACTGGTGGGAGTGGGTGGAAACATTATCCCCCTTTTGTCTCAATTGGAAGCTGAATGGACCTCCTTTGTCCGATCTGGCGACTGCCTCTCAGGGTGGGCTGGGGTGAGGGTTATGTAGGGTTACAGTAAAACTGCATACTCATTGTGAATGCAGATCAGTTATGGGTCCATAACTCTAGGGCCATTTCCACACTGTAGTTATAGTGCTATTCTTCCACTTTCAACATCCTAAGGAATCCTGGGGTTTGCAGTTTAGGGAGAAGCCTCAAAGGCCCCTCCCTAAACTGCAAACCCCAGGATTCTATAGGATGGTGAAAGTGGAAGAATAGCGCTGTAACGGTCTAGTGTGGGAATGGTACTAGACCCTACACTCCTATAGAATCCCCCTGGCTTTTTTAGCTGCTCCTTTATGTCTGTGTCCTGGGTTCTCCCCTCCAGTTCATGCTGGATTTGGCTGAGTGTTGGGGATGGCCAGCCGAGATCCAGACCCCATCACAGACTCAAGGAAGCCACGGCCAGCCTGAGTTTGCACGATCTGAGCAGACCTGTTGAAAACACGGAGACTTGGGGGTCTCCCTTTCCCTCCCCATAAGTCAAAGTGGTGGCAATTAACAACAAACAATTCCTGAGACACCTCTGACTTAAATTTTTACAAACTTTAGATTTAGTAATACTCAGCAAAGCCAAGGAATTAGCAGATGAAGTGGTGGACAGCAACATGAAATCTGTTAACCTGGATGCTTCCGTCGGTAAGTTCCTCTCAAGCTGTGATGCAGAAGAATTTGAGTGCAGAAAGAACCAATCCAAAACCGTACCACTTCCAAACAGTTTCTCAATTCTTTAAAAGAAAAAAAAACCGGTGCGAATTTTGATTGTGTTTGTTCTGTGCCTTTAAGTTCTTTTCTGGCTTATGATGACCTTAAGGCAAACCTATCATGGGGCTTTCTTGGCAAGATTTGTTGAGTGGAGGTTTGCGTTTGTCTTCCTTTAAGGCTGAGAGAGTGTCACCCTGTGGGTTTTCGTGACAGAGGGGGATTTGAACCCTGCTCTCCAGAGTTGTAGTCAAACCACTACACCTTGCTGCCTCTCTATGAAAACAGTCTTCTACATTTTTCCTGGCAAGGTTTATCCAGAGGGGTTTACTATTGCCCACTTCTGAGGTTGAGAGAGTGTTACTGGACCAAGGATGCTCAATGGGTTTCCATGGGCTATGCCTTTCATTTTAAATAATCCACCCAGATGCCTTTGCTCATTTCCACTGAACCTCCTTTTTTAAATTATTCCTTCTCTCTCTCTTTCTTTCACTCTCTCTGGCTTGCTGGAAAGACGAGATTATTCTAAAGCTTGAGAGAGGGTGGAAATTACTTGAAGGAAGCATCTTTTATTTTGGCCAGATGGAGAAGACTTTTGATGATTCCTTGAAAGAATGTGAAGAGAAAAAGAGTACGTTGACTTCTGTGACCACCCCTGGAGTGCAGGTGAGAAAACATTGGAAGACTTAGAAGTAAAAATGAACTGGAAAAGTCCATCCCAACCAAATCCTTTTGAGCTGGTGCACATTTGTTGGTGCCTTTGCAAAATGCAAAAGAGTCTTTGGCATGCCTGGGGAGTGGGAAATGGAACGGTTCTCTGGAATCCTATATGACTTGTCATGTTAACTTAACTTTAGTATACTTAGGCCATTTCCGCATTAGCCTGTTATAGTGCTATTATTCCACTTTCAACATCCTTTGGAATCCTGGGGTTTGCAGTTTAGGGAGCGGCCTCAAAGACCTCTCTAAACTGCAAACCCCAGGATTCCATAGGATATTGAAAGTGGAATAATAGCACTATAACAGGCTAGTGCGGAAATGACCTTAGCTGCATAATGGTGGTGCTAAGAAAACTCTTGAATGAATTGCGAAGGCTAATAACACCGGCAAGAGTCCTTGATGTGCATCAGTGTGCATTGTGAATTTGCTGGCACCACTATGTAGCAACGTAACAGCAGTCCTCTACTGGATATGGCCATTGCTCAACTGCACAATTCTAATTCCCAAAGTCGTAAATCCACTTATGAAAATGTAAGGCCCTAGCAGGAGCTCTGCAATTAATTTATCCAATAGCAGGGCCAGCCCTGGAGTTAAGAGTATGAACCAAAATGTATGGGGCAGTAGGTAGCATTAAAAATAAAGTCATATTCTAGGAAAGGTAGAAATTTTGTGCAAAATCCTACATTGGGGTTGTGTAGCATAAATTTCCACATGTAGAATTATGCATTAATTTAGTTATAAAAACTTTGTCAAGCAAAACAATGTCTCACAACTGAACCATCTGCAATGGAGTTGCTCCACTAAATTGTTGGGACTGGAATCTGAGAATGCTACATTTATTTCTTAAAAATATTTTTATTAGACACAAAGTTTACATACATAAAACAACACATTAGGGAATAAAAAAAATATTCCTGCAGATGATTGTGCCCTATGAGGCTTAGGAAGGTAGGTATGTTTAGCCCGGGGAAGAGAAGGTTAAGAGGGGACGTGAGAGCCATGTTTAAATATTTGAAGGGATGTCCTATGGAAAAAGATGGGGCAAGCTTGTTTTGTGCTGCTCCAGAGACTAGGACGCTGTGGAGCAATGGCTTCAAACTAAAGGAAAGGAGATTCTACCTAAACATCTGGAAGAACTTCCTGACAGTAAGAGGAGCTTGACAGTGGAATATGCTGCCTCGAGGGTGTGATGGAGTCTCCTTCTTTGGAGGCTTTGAAAGAGAAGCTGCTTGGGCATCTTTCAGAGGGAGGGCTTTGATTGTGTCTTCCTGCATGGCAGAAGGGGGTTGGACTCCTTGGGCTCTCTTCCAACAATATGGTTTTATGATTCTAAGATCCTACAATGCTGACTTAGTTATGTGTAACTAAGTATGTATAACTGTCCTCTAATGGCCTAGCACCTCAAAGCGGGTGCCATGCCCCAGTCGGAGGACCCAGGTGCAAACACAGGCAAGTTCCTCCCCAACAGCCACAACACACCAACCTGAACAGCACAATACTTACTGAAGCCCAGCGTAGATGAGAAAGGGAGAGCCCGCAAGACTCAGAGCACTTATACAGGGAAGACGCATTAATTAGGCAAACAGCTGGGGGAGGCTGCTGACCAATAAATACAAGAGATGAGGAGGGGAGAGAAGTCCGTTGCAGACAATTTATATTTCCAGTGGAAGCAGCACATTCTTCTTTTGATCCTTGGCTTGTCTTCCTGGAAAACTTTGACCCTCCTTGCTTTGTGTGCTGACTACACTGGTGGATACTCCCTTGAACTGACGCTCTGAATTTATTGCTGACCCGGACTGCTGAAACAAGAACGGTAATTGACTAAGCTTCTGTACGCCTTGACTGTGGCTGCAACTATAGACTCTGGCCCTTTCTGCACCTTACTTTTCTCTGGCGCTGGGGCGCGGGGATCGCACGAGCAGCTTCCAGCGAGAGGCTCTCGCTTTCCTGCTGCTTCAGCTCTGCATGAGCTACCTGCTCGCGCGAGAACCCCGCCTCTTCCTTCCGCAGTGCAGCCTGGGACCTTCGCAGACTGCACTGGGGCAGGAAGCGCGACCGGCCCGGCTCCAAAGGCTCCGCAAACCAGGTAAGTGCACACAGGGCCCAGGAGCAACGCGCGATCGCGCACCATTTTTGGCTTCTAGCCGAAAATGAAAAGATGCGCTATGGGTACCTGCAGGCCCCTGGAATCTCATGCAATTGTGAGTACGTCGTGCAGATCGCTCTTCGCAATTGCGCAACGTTCCAGGTCCTTTTTCGCATGGAAAATGTCGTGCGAAAAGGGCCTCAGTTTAAGGACTGTGAACCTTGGCTGGCTTTCTGAACAGGACAGCTATTTTAAAAGCCAGCAACTGCTCCCAGCAAGGGAGATTTGTGCTGCTGGCATTCAGGGAGCAGCAGGATGACATTTCCAGTCTCCTCCCTCCAATGATATGAAGTACGACACAGAATTGTAACAGGAGTCCTACTGATTGTTGCAGCCTTGCTTGCCAATGGAGGGGCCGGAAATATTGTGCTGCACCTCAAATGCTGTCAAAACAGACCTCCATTGCTTGGATGGCTCCCTGTACTTTTAGGTGGGATTTGGGTTGGGGAACCATTTACAATCCTAGTGATGGTGTAGTGATTGAATACGGAGCAATTAACCGATATGTAACTCTCAGTTTCAAATCCATAACTGAAGTAAAGGACATCAGTGTTTCAGTTTTGTGCCTCCTGCAGAAATTTCTAGAGACTGAATCTAGAGCAAAAGCAATTGGTCTTTGGATTGGATTGGTAAGAAATGGCAGCAGCTGGAGATGGATTGATGGCACAACATTCAACGAAACGTGAGTAAGAATAAAACCTCTTTGTGCCCAAGATTTTTAATTTTTTCTTTGAAGTTCTTCATTTATTTATTTAGTTGATTTTTCTCCTGCCTTTGTCCCAATATGGGACCTAAAGCAGATTGCAAAGTAAGTTGAAACATGGAAAGCTTAGTTTAGTTATTCTTTACTAGGAGGGGGTCCCCGTTCTCTCCGTTTACTGAACCTGGAGTCCAACACAAGATTTGATTCCCAAGGAAGCTGAACTTTTAGTTAAATTAAAAAGAAAAAAGAAAAAGAAGAAGTCTGTAGCAGGCGGAAATGTGGACAATCTTTCTGTTTCAATTTCACTGAATTGTTCCAAATCTCAGCTGGAATTCTGTATCAGCTACTTAATGAAGTTTAGTTAATGGGCCTCCATTAAGAATGGACCTCCTTCTCCCCATGCAGCTGATGGCTGGTAAAAGGAGATTCAGGCAGGGGAAGCTGTTATCATGGTTAGTTTAGTTAATTTGCATGGGATGATCTATGAATGAATGAATATCTTTATTACAGTCATTGACCAGCATAGGAGGGGTATACAATTATAAAATAAGACATTAGAATCAGTAACAAAGTGAGGCAAAGTGTTTAAAATGGTATTTAAAACAGTACAAATAAAGTGTTAAAAACAGCAAATATTAAATTTAGTTTAACACAATATTACCGCTATGCACTGATCTAAAACTACAGAGAATATAAAATAGACTAAAAACAATAAAACAACTCCTGAGACAAATGCATAGAACTACATACGAATGTACCTATAATATAATACCGTTAAATATCAATTATTACTGATCGTCGCCTGGCGTACTTTAATAGCTGCTGCACAGAAACTAGCCACCCTACGGGTTATCTTAGGGTTTGTATCTGTGAGTAGCAAAGAAACATAGAACTGATCAGATCTACCAATACAGTTTTGAAGTACTGGCAAAATAAGGTCAAACCGTAAATCTCTGTAAAACGAACACCGGAGGAGTACGTGTTCTATAGTTTCTATATGGCCAGTTTTACAAGGACAGCATCTTTCTGAAAAAGCGACTTTTTTATAGCGTCCATCAAGGACAGCTGAAGGAAGAGCGCGACGTCGAGCCAGGGTAAAAGCCTTACGATGTTTTGGCAGTTCTAAGTTGCTTATATAAGACATTGGCATTTTTAGGTACTTGTTGCATTCACTGACAATGAACGAAGGGACTCTAGCTAGATCCATTTGTCGCTCTATGTCAGTGATGCGCTGTTTAATGGCTGCTTTAGCCTGATTATACCCCAAATAAAGCAGAAAATTTGGGGAGAGACCCAAAGTCACAATTTTCTTTGAGACTGCCTTGGTCCATGAGGACTGGAATTCATCCTTCAACACCAGAGAAGCCAGCCCCTTTGGAAAAAAGGCTAGCCCAAGCCAGTAGTAAAGTATGGAAATCCATATCCTGGCTTCTATACTCAAAAAACTTGCCTCTAGTCACAGAGTGGCATTAGATACACATTTTGGAACTTGGAAAACTGACCTCAGAAACTTGGATTGGACACGCTCCAAGATCACATTATTAGGGAAGGGTCCTAGTTGGGCTCCATAGAAAAGTTGGGCAGTTGTTTTTGCCTCAAATAATTTTAAAGCAGCTGGAACATAATATCCACCTTTAGTTCTAAAATTTTTTTGAATGGCCATTGAGCTCCTCTGGGCATTATTAGCAACATAATCTCCATGTGCTTTCCTACTCCCTGAGGAGTGAAAGACTACACCCAGATATTTAAAACAAGAAACCTGTTCAATCCTATGGGAGTCTATACGCCAGGAAAGTTGCCTAGGGTGTTTGGCAAATGACATAATTTTAGTTTTTTGAACGTTAAGCACTAAATGATTTTCTTGGCAGAATTGGGACAATTCTCTCAGAGCTCGTTTAAGGCCATTAGGTGTTCTTGAAAGAATGACTGCGTCATCTGCATAAAGCAGTATGGGGATGGTTCTTCCAGCTAGCTTTGGTGGATGAAAATTGATATTATGAAAAAGCTCTACCATTGAGTTAATATAAAAGTTAAACAAAAGTGGAGCCAAAATGCATCCTTGTTTTACTCCCTTCTCTGTTTCAATTGCTCTAGTAAGATGTTCTTGTGGGGCACACTGAACTTTAAGGGAGGTCCCTTCATGTAACATTCGTATTAGGTGTAATAACCGCTTATCAATTGAGGATGCCTCCATTTTTCCCCATAATATGGAGCGTGAGATAGAATCAAATGCTCCTTTAAAATCAATAAAAGCAGCATACAGAGCAATAATATTACCAGAAGAATATTTCCCAATCAAATGTTGCAAAATTAAACATTGATCAATAGTTGATCGGCTTTCCCTAAAGCCAGCTTGTTCATCTGCTAGAATGTTCTCTTGTTCCAGCCAGTCCAGAAGTTTCCTATATAGATGCCTTGCATATAACTTACTAATTGTATTAAGCAGGCTAATTGGTCTATAATTTGCTGGGTTGTCCTTTGTCCCTTTTTTAAAAATGGGCACAAGGACTGCTGATCCCCAGTCAGGAGCAATATGTCCATAGAAGTCAATACAAGTAAAAAGAGAAACTAGGAGAGGAGCCCAGAACTCTAGGTTGTTTTTAATGAATTCTGGTGGAATCAAATCCTCTCCTGGAGCTTTAACAGTTCTTAGTTGAGCTGCAAGGCTTTTTATTTCAGAAACTGTCACGGGGGGCCATGGTGGGAAAGTCTCAATTGATTGGATACATTCTTCTTTTCCCATTCGGGGATCTGAATATAAATCTTGGAAATACATTTGCCAAGTATTGGGAGTGATTGAATATTCTATCCTGTTTAAAGCTCTGCTTTGCATACCTGATATAATATGCCAGAAGAGGGATGAATCATTAGATTTAACGGTTTGAATAAGACAAGACCAAACTGGTCTTCATAGCTTCTTTCTTTTCGTATGCCAATAATTGTTTATATTGTCTCTTTTTCTGAAGCAGCTCTAACGTAATGAATGGTGACGTACTAACTAAATGTAGCTGATAGGTAGCGATAAGTTCATTTTTCGCTTTAACACAGTCCTTGTCAAACCACGGTTTGGAATAAGATCTATGTAATCTTGGTTGTGTGCTGCCATGGTATAAAACTGATTGATGTAAATCCTGGATCAATGTATTATAGTTATTAAAAAGTGCCTCCGGGAGCTCCACGGAAAGAATCGCAAATTGCAGACACTGAAAGTGTTGGGTAGATAAAAAATCAGTTATCAACTGATTTAGCTGTGAGCACCATCTAGGTCTATGGTAGGTTCTTTCATCAAGAATAATATCAGTTTGGTGAAGATCTTCACCATGAGACTCATATGCAAAGTTGATTAGCTGCAGTGTCATTGGGAGATGATCACTGTCAAACCTTGGAATGACTTCTAAGTCCTTCACATATACAAGAAGCTCTCTAGAAGCAATAATATAATCAATTGCACTCATTCTGGTTCCAGAGAGGTAAGTAAAACTAGCTGGGTAATCTTTATCCATAGCACCATTTAATATATGGAGATTTAGTCTGAAAGTCATTAATGCCAGACACAGACCCGCACAGTTGGCTTTCTGGTCCTTTGAGTAGCGTGTCATTAGGACTGCGCCTTCTTCGAAATATGGAGGTGGGAGATTAAACTGTGTATATAAGGTGCTATTATCAGGGCCCAATCTGGCATTCAGGTCACCTCCCAATATCACAGATGCATCAGGATACTTAGTAGAAAGATCCACCACGTATGATTTGAGTTCTGCCCACAGTACTTTAATTTGGTTCTTCTGTCTCAGTGGAGGCATATAAACATTAATAATCAATAGTTTGATGGATTTAAATTGAATTTTGACAGCCATAGCATGCGACTTAAATGAGGGGAGTGATATTATAGAAACTCGTAGTATTGTGGAGATCAGAATTCCCAGTCCTCCTATGGCTCTACCATACTTAGACCCTGCAGCTGCCCTTAGGGAGAAAGAATGAAACCCATTTAATAGTATCTCTCCCATAACCCAAGTTTCCTGTATCAAAAGAATATCAAAGCGAGATAGGAAGGCAATAAAATTGGGGTCACTGGTAGATGCAGTCCAACCTGCCACATTCCAAGATAGAAGGGAGATCTTACTCTGACTCTTTTGTGGTCAGGCAGGTATATTGTCACACACAGATTGAGTGTGAGATCTTGTAGGAAATGAAGATGTTTCTTGACGTAGTAGGCCAGTTAGGTGGAACTCCTTATCCAAGCTTTCAGTCTGATCCAGTTGGTGGGCAGGACTACTAACGTTTGAAATTATTGGCACAGTTGCCTTCCATGGTTGCTTTACAGGATCAGCATGTTCTGTTGTTTGTCCTAATTCATGCTCCTCTAGGAATCACATATCCCTCCATGAGGAGGGTTTTGTCTTTAGAACGGTTGATCTCAAGTCATTCTGCACAGAAATATTGGTCCCGGTAGTACAGCCGTCACTTGGATGTAGCGTCTCTGCTTTTATAAGCTCTTCTACCATAGTTAGTTGATGTATATTTGAGGCCTGTTTGGTTAATAACTTTATTCTCAAATTGTCTAATCGTTTTAAGGTATTATTTTGTTCCTCATAAGGGAGAGCAGAAAATGAGTCCAAGAGACCTATTTCCTCATCACAGCATACAGACTCTAGCTGGGGTGGGGGGCACAGTTTAAACTTTGGCCCTTTTCGCATGGCGTTTTTAAAGCGTATTAGGCACACTCCCTCCCCCCTTCAGCTCCCGCCGTACCGCATGACGTTCTGGCCGACCAGGTGCTATCACGACCACGGGTAGTGCTGAAGTTGCGTTTTTTCATTTTCGCCTGAAAGGCAAAAATAACCTCCCTTTCACGCATCGGTTGCGTGACCAGAGGGCCCGCGGAGCCGCCGTCCGGTGTGCTTCCGGGAAGGACCCGGGAGCGGGCGGGGTGTGGGCAGTCCCTGCTGCCTGTCCCTCACGCAGCAACTCCCAGGGGACGCTCCGCCCAGCAGCAGGCGGGCCGCTGCCCCCATCGCAGCAGAGAACACTGCACGACAGGTCACCGCGAGAGGCCACCCCGGGGCTGCGTCGCCACTCACACTCGAGACGACAGCAGTCCCCGGGGTCCGGCCGACTGTGTTTTTTTTTTAAAACCCGGCGCTATCGTTAGCACGTTACCAACGTAGTACGAAACAGCCTGTTGGCAGGCTCTATTGTGCTAACGTTAGCACGATAGCCTGCAAAAAAAGAAAAAGAAACACCACCGCCCAAATCAGCAGCGGTGGGGCGGGGACAGGGCGGGACTTAGGCGTGGCCCGGGATGCCGACATGCGGAGAAGTGGGGACTGGTGCTCTCTCGCCAATGCCCTGCTGTATGCGGACTGCAAGGGGGTCTCTACTGACCCTCTTGCGATATTAGCAATATCGTGAGGGCTCTGGTTCGTCGCGCTAGCAAGGTAAGGTGCGGAAAGGACCTACGTCTCAGCTGAGATTTTTCCTGTTTCCCCCCACAACATCATCTGGACTGGATTTTATAATGTCCGGACCTTCACTAGTTAAATCAATCAGGTTTTCACAGGGTTTTATTTGTTGAACGTGATGACTAAAAATACCTCCTTTTAAGTACAGAGGAGGTGCTTGATTTTCAAACAGTCTGGTCACAATTAGGCCAGAGTGCTCTCGCTCATCCTTATTTTTCAGTATCCAGCTGGCCGTTATACAATCATTAAATGTGACCACTGCACGAGCACGTACCTAGTTGAAAAACAGATATTCCATTTGATTTATATCCTTAATACTGCAAAAGTTAATGGAGAACTGTCTCAATAACTTTAGGAAGTGAGCTTTACGTTCGTGCTGAGATAAAAGCCCTGTTGGTTTAGGGTAATTCTGAAAAACCAGTTTTTGACGGGATAACACAAGTTTCCATCTAGTGTCCTTGATATTTCTCTTCTTTACTTCTTTTTCTTGGAGCGCTATCACTGACCAGGGGTCTGGAGGGCCCAAAGTCTGAAACTGATCTACTTGGCTGGCCTTTCCTCCTCTTAATTCCTTTGGATCAGCAAAAGATTTATGTAATTGACTTACAGGCTGAGGTGTTAATAAGTTTGGGCAAGTTGCTGGCTTAATGACGCCGCTGTTGTCATTTGGCTTTATATTTATTTCTTCTGGTGGCTTTATCTCTAGTTTTGTCTCCTTATCTAGCAGATCGAAAAGCTTCTTAAAGTTCATCTTAGAGGCATGCTTCCATTGTTTAACATTCTTTATATTTTTACTTTTTTTTAGATTATTTGTAGCCTTCTTAATCATTTTTTTCCTTGGATGGTTCTTATTTGATTTAGCAAGTAGACAAGAATTGCCCGGTTTAATTGGTTGCTGCTTATCGGTATTTAAAGCCTTATCGACTTGCTTGTCTATATTCAATATTTTATAGACCTTCACAAATAAAGTCAATAACCCAGTACAATCATTTAGGAAGGATTTAATAAACTGTATGTCTTTGGACAGGGAGCAAAGCCATCCTTCCATCCACATGATGTCTCCAGTATACAGTTCAATGTTACCATGTGGCTTTTCCAAGCTTGCCCCTTCCGTATGTTCACCCGGCCCTGGCCCAAAGGCTTGTCCTGGCCTCGCTTTTCTCTGCTCTCTATCAGCCTCACCAATTTGGGGGCATTCATTTAATAGCTTGGTCTCAGCAAGAGCAATTTCTACTGCCAGGTTCAAGGGAGGAGAACCTTCCTTTATATTCCTCTTAGATTTATGTAATTGCTTTTGCTCAGAAGAAGACAAATCAGCCTGGGTGCCTGAAGCTAAAATATTGTTTTTTAATAGCTGATTCTTTCTCCCCTCCTCCACGTCTGGGGAGAAGTACTGAGTTATCTTTGTCTGTTCTTTCCGTTTACGTCCAGCCAGAGGGACACTTTCAAGAGGAGGGGGTTCCAGTATATTCCTATGTGCCATTCTTGTATACGCCATTGTTAATATAGCACAGAAGTAGGTAATTAGGTCTCCACAAATTACCAAATCCCAGCAGCCTGCCAAAGCTATGTTGATATTAAAGTTAAGGATAAACTCCCCTGCAATTAGCTTCCCCTCACTTCCAGTTCTCTCAAAACAAACTTACTTGAAGTCTTTCTGTCCTTGGCAAACTTCGTGGTTTATCCAAAGCAGATAAGATTATGAGCTCTTGTTTCAATTCCACGGTTTACTCCTTGATCATTAGCAATTCCAAAAAGAGTTTAGAAGCTTACAAGGTTTCTAAAGGAGTTTCTAGGAGTTAAACAACAAACTTGCAAGGGAACTCTCTTACTACGTGTCTGCCTCTGACGCCATCTTGGCCCTCTCCGATGATTTATGAATATTTCCGCACTAGACTGTTATAGTGCTATTATTCCACTTTCAAAATCCTATGGAATCTTGGGGTTTGCAGTTTAGGGAGGGGCCTTTGAGGGGTCTTTGAGGCCCCTCCCTAAACTGTAAACCCCAGGATTCCATAGGATGTTGAAAGTGGAATAATAGCACTATAACAGTCTAGTGCAGAAATGGCCCCTGTGTCAAACAAGGAGCCACATTGTCATAGCTATGTTTTAACTCACCATCCAACCCATGAAACCCACCTTGAAAGCCAGTCAGCTGTGTGGAGTGATGCAGGCAATGGTGCTGCTGAGCCAGCGGCTGTAGGATGATATGACTGACACTTCCTGCTAGCAAACAACACAGCAGTGAAGAGTTGCAATAGGTCAGTGCGGCATCATAGAATCCTAGAGTTAGAAGAGACTCCGAGGGCCATCCAGTCCAACCCCCTTCTACCGTGCAGGAAAACACAGTCCAACCACTCCCGACAGAAAACCATCTAGCCTCTGTTGAAAAACCTCCGAAGAAGGAGGCTCCCAGGCAGGTATTCCAGTGTCGAACTGCTCCTACTGTCAGGAAGCTCTTCCTAAGGTTTAGGTGGAATCTCTTTGCCTGTAGTTTGAAGCCATTCCTCTGTGTCCTGGTCTCTGAAGCAGCAGTAAACAAGCTTGCCCCATCCTCCATACAACATCCCTTCAAATATTTAAATATCATGGCTATCGTGTCCCCTCTTCACCTTCTCTTCTCCAGTCTGAACATTCCCAGTTCCCTAAGCCTCTCCTCATAGGGCTTCATGGTTTCCAGGCCTTTTACTGTTTCGGTCACCCTCCTCTGGACATGGTTCAGTGTGTCAATATTCTTCTTGAATTGGGGTACTCAGAAGTGGACACAGTGTTCCAGGTGAGGTTTGACCAAAGCAGAATAGAGTGCTACTTCCCTTGACACTAGACACTATATTCCTACTGATGCAACCAAGAATCACATTGACTTTCTTGGCTGTCACATCACATTGTTGACTCATGTTCAGCTTGTGGTCTACTAAGACACCTAGATCCCTTTCACCTGGACTTGTGGTCACTTGATGTTGAGAGGGGACTGGCAGCAGCATAGAAGCCCATTGCTCTGGATGGCTTGCTGGCTTTTAAGATGGGTTTCAGGTTCATTTGAGGTCATGGTCATGGTGCTATAACTGCAAACAAGAATATGAAGCAGTTACAATGGCCTAAGGCTAGCTTAGATAATTCTATCTGACTAATAGGATGGCAGCCTTAACTTATAGTATCCCAGAGTAGTAAAACACTGGCCAGCTAGAAACAAGAACTATTAGGAGGTTGGATTGTGCTGCAACAGGTTGTTGCAGTGATCATTTTGTCTTAATTTATCATCAGTGGCCCCACAATTAGAATACTGCACTCCAACTTACAAATAAATAACAACCCAGGAGAAAGTCGGCCGGGGGAGGTGGGAGAAGGGAGTATAATAAATGCCATTGAGTTCTTGAGGATAATTCTGTAGTCTGTATTTTGGCTTGATTGGTGATGTTTCTTCTTTTCAGTTTCTGGATACCAGGTCATCCAGACAGCTCAAGTACCGCGTTTAAAAACTGTGTTGAAATTAAACATGATTGCCCCTCCAAAGATATGGGGAGATGCTGGAATGATATTGCCTGTGACAATAAAAAAATACCTGCTTGTGAGTTCGAATTGGATCGACTGTGGTCTTAAGATCTGGAGTCCCTTGAGCTTTGTGCAAGAGTTTTTTGTTTTGTCTTTTTAAAGAAATGGATAAAACCCCATTTCACAGTAAAGCCCAGTGTCTAATCCAATACGCTTGCCATCTTATGGAAATGGGACCTGAGAGAGTTCTGCATGCTAAAGTCAACACTATGTCAAACTTGCTTTGTTGAAGCTGGAAAAGAGACCCTATTTTGAATCCCCCAAAGGCATAGATGGCCATGAAGAATAAAGTGTAAAAGATTTCCAAAATAGTCCACTTTCTGTTGCTACAGGGCAGTTCAAAAAACCCACCAACACTTCTTGGCACACTACTTCTTCCTCAGGACCCACTTTCTGATCTAGATAATCTCTACACCTGATAATTTGTGTGAACAAAGTACATTTTGGTGTCATTTATAATGGCATGATAAATTCTGGAATCTTGTGCAGTTGGCTTGCATTGCACAACATCAGAACTGCATTAATGTGACTGAACCAAAGATCACCCAAACAACTTCAAGACTCAGTAAAGTATTGTGTGTGCGTGTGGGGGGGACATCAAAAAGCCTTGTGGCACATAAAAAATTTAACTAGCATCCTGTTGGAGACTTATGCACACATATATTTCCTTACCCATGCAACTGTACTTTTTTTTGGCCAAGGCATAACACCCATTAGTTCACAGTTGTCTAAGTGGTCTTTTGCAAGTGTAACCATTTATATTCTTGGATGGTGCATGTTTATTTAACAGTGCATTCAATCTACTCCTTAATTCACTGCAATTGAAGAAATACCAACCACACTGGCAGATACACAGTTGGTTGCACAGTGCTGGCATTCAACTGAAGGGTGATTTAACACTCCCACCATATAATGACATAAGTGTAAATTTACTCAACACAAGCATGATGTAGGATGTTGGCTTAACATATTTTATTCAGTGTAAATTTAGCACCCGTATCTGATGAGCAGGGTTGGAGTCCAGGGAGCTTATGCCAAATAAAACCTATTGGTCTATGGTGTCCCACAAGACTCAGACCTTTTCAAGCAACCTTTTCAAGCAACTTTTCAGACCTTTTCAAGCAACTTCTGTTGCAGTCTGGAAAGCTGCTTGGTTTTCTGGGATATGTGGTCAAGCATGGGATATAACTCCTCAACTGTGCTGTGCACACATTCAAGGACGAATAATTGTCATAGTTTTTCTCCCCTCGGTAGAGGGAAAATGAACATTTTTTGTGCAGAATTCTCCCCATATTTGAACATCTTGAAAGTGTTCCAGGGGATTATTCTGAGCAGAAAAGCACATAGATTTCCTGTGTAGATAAATCTTTGCCCTGTGCATAAACCGTGTGGTTCTTTTTGTACAGAACAAACCATATGTGTTTCTGTGCAGAATACTTGGAGATATTTGATTACCCCAAGAAATTGGTGCAAAAGTCTTGTTGCTCTGTTTGTCTTCCTGGCGGGGTTTGCTGGTTGCCAAGAAATCCCTTTTTCACCCAGAAATGAATAATGGTGAATATTCCATCTCTCTCTCTCTCACGCACACACTCTTGTTGGTTATCTTAAATAATACACAGAGAAAAAAAATACCTTTGAATATGTACAGACTTTCTCTCCAGCTTCACTGGGGAGCCACATTGTGTCCCCACAAATGTAAGTCGAAGGAGTGCCAGATCCAAACTGCAGCTCTGAAACATGCAGACTAAAGCAGACTCCTTGAATCCACCACTGACTGGCAAATGAACATATAGGTAAGTCAATGGGTTTACAGCAGTTGGGATAAGCAGTAAAATCTAGACCAGAGGAGACTAAGGGCAGGTGAACCTGTGAAGAACAGAGGTAACAAGGTGATGACTTCTAAGGAGAAAAGTTCCTTATCACAAAAACTCCTAGCTTAATCCAAAGGTGTGGATTGGGTTATGTTATATCCACAGAGAGTTGGTGGATCTGTCTACCCAGGGATAGCAAATCCAATCTGGATTTTACCATGACACTTTCTGCTGTTCCTCTGAGTAAACCAGAGATCTGCAGGTGCCAAGATAGAAGTCAGCTCTGACAGTGATACCGTGATAAAATCAGGAGTAGTGGATCCACAGTTGCCCCTGGTTATTATGGCCACATCTCTTTTTCACTCCACAATTAGACAGAAAAGTTGAGAGTGAAGGAGGGGTGCCATACCACCACCTGAGATTCAGGAGAAGCCGAGGAAGGTGATGGATGTCTTTTTCATTAAAAACCAGTGTACTTTAGACAGTATTGTAGCTTCTCTGTTGCAGAACAGCTCTCTTGTTCTGCATCATCTAAGCAGAGAGGAAATGTCTTCCAACACATCTTCCATCTTGTTGGGTCAGAAATGTCCACCATGCACTTCTTGCCTATATGTTGAGTACAAAGCCTTCCACGGTCACACCTGACTAGTGAATTTTCTTCTTGTAGTTAACCAACCTTATGCCTTGGTTCCACAGGGATACAAACTGGACCTTGCGTCTTCTGAAATCTGTCCTTATTTTGTCATCCAAGAATGATACGGCTGATCCTTGCTCCCAAAGTAAATTTTGTGAGCTCTCTTCGGAAAGATATATGTGGCATGTTTGGAGAGTAAACTGTTTCGAGTTTCTTTTATTATGCTCTCTGATAGGTTTTCCCCTTACCTTGTTCTCAATGAAATTTTCTAAGCGGGAACCTGGGGATGACCATATGCCTTTGACTCTGTGGGCCTGACCACCAGTAGCTATGATGCCTCATGCCCATCTCTGCTCCCTCGGCAGCTAACTTCCTTTCACTCTGTAAATGTGGTGTTGTCCTGCTCTTAGCCTCAAACAACACTCAGGATTCTCAAGTCAGAAGCCATGGAAGCAAGAAGTATCTGGGTCAAAACAGTCCAGGAGCAAGAAAGCTGTAAATCAGAGATAGCTTTCCAAAGAATTGCGGTAGCCCAGTCATTGAACAATCCAAGAGTCATAAATCCTTAGACACACATGCACAAGCTGTCAAAAGGAAGACTGAAGTAGCTGGTGAATGTACCTCCTTCTATAGGCCGGATGTACAACCAATGCCCCGATCCCCAGTGGTATTTAGGGACAGCGTTCCACAGCTATGCTCCTCCTGACACCTTGATTTCAGCCTTTCACTCTGCCAACAGGGGACGGCCTGAGCTAGACATCTGAGGCTCCACCTTTTTCTGAGGCTGGGGGCTCCTCCTCTAGCTCCTCTTCCTGCTCTGAATCCAACCTAGCTTGCTGAACTGGAAGAGAATTTGATTGCCTGTTCAGTGTCTGTGACGGCTCCTCCCAAAGTAGGCCTGGTTCCTCTTCATGGCATCAGGTATGAATCTCCCCCTCCAAAGGATTACAGACACCAGAAAAGAGTGTTTCCAAATTCTATCTCAGAGAGGCGACCCAGATGGTTGGTGGTATCCAAAGCTGAAGAGAGGTCCTGTGGAGCCAAAAGGGACACACTTTGCTGGTCCAGCTGCTGGTTTAGATTATCCATCCACCAAGTTACTAGTTTAGTTGATCCATCCACCTACCATCTGTATCTCGTAATCAGGTCTGGAAATGATCCCATATGGTGGAGTTGGGATGGGTCTCACCACTGCCTTTGTAAGGCACCGTGGAACCCTGTCCTGCTCCAAAATGGCATTTGCCACTGTCCTTATACGGTCCCCTAGTACCTTTTGGTAACTTTGAAAGGAGCTCATCAAAAGGATGAAACCTGATAGACCACTGAAATGACACTGTTCCCACTCCCACTGTCCCATAAATCTTGTCTTGTGTTGCACAAAGGATTCAGAAGGGCCAACTTGGGAGAGATTTACATCCAGTTTCATGCAACCAGCAAGTCCTGGGTGGCTATTGAGTTTTTTTTCTCCTCTATTCATATACGGAAGTATTCTTCCACGGTTCTTTTCCAGCTGTTCATCCATAAGTCCCAGAAGAAACAGTTCTGAAGATCAACCTTTTCCTACCTCCTTTCCTACCTGGTATTGGCTTTCCTGAGACAATCTTTATCTTACAAGAGCACCTAAAATAATTATTCATGTTTCTATCCCAAGCTCATATTGCCCTAGTCCTTCTGCTGCACTCTATTTAATATACATACCAAATATTTCTACATGGCATTGGCCATGAATATACCTCAACATACACACGAGCACCATGTTTGCAACTCTGCTTCCATGACATTGAACTATATTGAGATGCTGTGCATTGGACACAAATGTCTAACCTCGTCTGTAGGGAATCTTACACATGTTGCACTCAGAGAAATAATAGACTTTTCTTTTGTGGTTTATGGATCACCACTGAGACAAGGAAGATCATTCCCAGTATTGGAGCCTGCTGTTGGTCCCTGATGAATAAAGATGACCTCAACCTTTAAGGCTATAGAGGGATGGGTGTGGTGGTTGTGTTGATTCTATAGTGGGCTGCATCAATAGGTGTTGGATAAAAAATGCAATGTCATTTGCTCCATTGGAAAATACCTTTGATGAACATGTGAAACACCTGGGGAATGACTAAGCAAGTGATGACACATTTCCTAGGGGACATGCAGTAAGGGCTGAGTCATGATACTGCAAACGTGGCAAGGTGTTGCATCATGCTAATGGCCCTGACTGATCACCTGTAAGCAGGAGTGCGTAAAAGAGAAGTGTTAATGCTTGCTCCCTTCTCTCTGCTTGCTTGAATCTATGTCTGCCAGTATCTCTGCCTGCGTATCTGCTATTGATCTGCGTATCCTGTATATAGTTGTACGTATTGCAACTGAGAAGATTAAAGCCTCCAGGTATTTTGGATGACACACTCTGTGTCTGTGAGTAACTAACCTGTGGGTAGAGTGGTCTGAGCAATAATGTATCTTCTGTTGCGGTTGTACTGCAGTTGTGCACACGCTTTTGCTGTTTTTGAAACTCTGCTATATAGGATTGCCTCTGAGGCAATGTGTCCAGAGAGCATCAGCTTGGGAGATAATTTTGTCTTGGTGCTTTAAATCATCTCCCGACAGTATAGTGTCTAGCTTGAGAAAAGTAGTAGGACCACTCTATTCTGCTTTGGTCGGACCTCAGCTGGAATACTCTGACCAGTTCTGGGCACCAGAATTCAAGAAGGATATTGACAAGCTGGAATGTGTCCAGTGGAGGGTGACCAAAATGGTAGCAGGTCTGGAAACCATGAAACCCTATCAGGAGCGACCTGGGGAGCTAGGAATGTTTAGCCTGGAGAGGAGAAGCTGAAGAGGAGACATGATAACCATGTTTAAATATTTAAATGGATAAAATATGGAAGATGGAGCAAGTTGGTTTTCTGCTGTTCCAGAACTAGGACATAAAGCAGTAAAAGATTTTTGACCTAAACATTAGGAAGAACTTCTTGATAGTAAAAGCAGTTCCACAGTGGAATATGTTGCCCCCTGGGAGTGTAGTGGAATCGCCTTCTTTGGGGGATTTTTAACAGAGGCTGGGTGGCCATCTGTCAAAGGGAGTGCTTTGATTGTATCCTCCTGCATGGCAGGGAGTTGGTCTGGATGACCCTTGGGGTCTCTTCCAACTTTAGGATTCTATGAATGTTGATCTGCAATGGTGCAACTTTTAGAGATCCCGTAAAGTTGAGTCAGTAGGAATATAGAGGGATAGATTTGATGGCCTTGTTGAACCAATAGTGCCTGGTGTATCAGCTCAATATTCCAGATGAATACATAAGCTTTTGCTTTGCATAGAATTATTCTTCATAGAAACTATCCAGTTCTGAATCCTTTCTCACACTGAATATACAGGAGCAAAGCTTAAAATGGAACCAGTGATTCCAAGGAAGCCCCTTGTTACTGCCGTTTCTAGCCCAAGCTTGTGGGATATTAGATATCATTTGATATGAACAATTTGGCCTTCTTTACCCATTCCTCTCCACGTGCTTGCGAGGCCCCTGGACAAGCACGCACACAGGTGTGGCCGAAAATAACCGAACCATTCACATCCCAATCCAGGCAGGCCAGAAACAGCCAGACTACCGCTTTAGGAGACCTCAAGGCAAGTACCACATTATGTATGCATGCTGTCTACAAAAAGATCCCCTGCCCCGAGCAGGCAGCTTGATGAGCGGACTGTACAACTCTCAAGCACTCCACGTTTGCATACTGGCCACTCTATTGACAACTCTGTCGTAATTTCATCACGCAAAGTATTGACCTTTCAGAGGCTTTGTCTCCAGCCCGAAACTCATTGCTATCTCCAAGAACGGACTAGCCTGCGGTCACATTTTCCCCTATAAGAACCCCTGACTTTGGCCCTTTTCGCATGCCATTTTTTAAGCAAAAGGACCAATTGAGCATCATATAAATATGAGGAGCAGTCCACACGACGCACTCACATTTACGCAACGCTCAAGAGCCTAAGGCGGACCGCGGATGCATTTTTTTATTTTTGGCTTAAAGCTGAAAATGCTGCGTGGTCGAGCGTCGCTCCGAGGCTCCCCACGCACTTACCTGCCCTGCGGAGCCTCTGGAGCCGGGCCGGTCGCGCTTCCTGGTCCAGAGCAGCCTACAGCTCCCAGGCTGCACTGCGGAGGGAAGGGGCGGGGTGTTCACGCGACCGGCAATCCAGTTGCGGTGACGAAGGAGCAGGGAAGTGAGCGCCTTGCACGAGAGGCTGCTCGCACGAGCGCCGCCCCCCACCTCTGCGAACAGGTAAGGTGTGGAAAGGGCCTTTGAGCGTTTCCTCGGATTGCTCTTGGCTTCCATCCCGCCTTGCTGTCGCTTTGTCCAGCGAGCCTTCCCCTCAGCTCCTCGTGGCTAGAATGCTCACTTCCACGGACTACATCTTCGGACTACCCGGGTTTCAGGACAGGTGTAGTATTTCTGATACCAAACCTTCTCTCAAAATCCCTCTATCCAACTCCTACCTTTTTATTTCTACAGTTCTTCGTGCGAGTGTGTTGCATACACGTGTTTGACTGTATCTCAATAAAACCATTATTAGTATTAACTTCGGCATGATCATTGCCTTGGCCTGACCCCATAGACATAGGGTTCAAGATCTTGCTACGTTGCCCTGCCTCTCACATTGCTAACTAGTGCTCTTTGCTAATTCCCTCCCCATTGTTTGAGCACATTAAGGTGTCCCTCCCGGGACCCCCAGAAATCAGGAAAACACCCTGACTCAAAATTCAGTCCTGCATTGGCGATGGAGGAGGTTGTTATAGATCCAATTTCAGTCTAGCTTCTGTTGTGTATTAGAGAGTTAAGTTAGAGCGAAGCACATTGGGACAAAAGAGGAATGGAGAAGCTCTCTTGGGAGTATAGAAACCCTTAATGAACCCATGTCTGTCTTCAGCACTGCTCAGAAATTAGCTGCTTTGCAAGGCCTTTCCACAGCTGAAGTCTTTGAAAGGGGAGAATGGTAAAACCCAAGCCAATAAAAAAGAAAACACTGATTTTCTCTGGCTCCTGTTCCACGTGGAATGCTGATTCCTGCCAATTCCAATCAGGGAGCAACAGAAGGTAAACAGGAGGAGTTCTGGAATGTTCTGCATAAAAGAGGAAGACGGTTGAAGCTGTTGAAAGAAGAGACAACATCAGGAAGCAACAGAGACACAAAGAAGAAAAAGCACGGTATCCAGAGGGGGGGGGGAGCCGAGGTGGGTGGGAAGCTTATTCATCACCAACTTACTTCACACAAAGGCAGATTACTGGTTATCAATCCCGAAGGGTAATGGGTGCCTAACCTACTTCCCAGCAGACCATCTTGTATTTGTAGAGCTTTTCTGCCCCATATCTGCTTGATAGATAAAGAGAATTTCCCATCAACAGTCAGCACCTGCACATCGCACTGAGCACACACCCATGTCACCTGGTCACACTCCTCTCTACAGTAGCGGCATGCATTGTGATGCTGTCCGTGTTACGGAAATTCTTTCTAAATGTGCATCTACATATAGAGTTTCTCCAGACAAGAAAAAAGCCCCTGAAAGTCTCAATTTTTGCTCCTGTGCAAATTTTATTTTAGACATCTGCATGACTTATCCCGCTTCCTGAACTATTCCCAGGAAGCTCCCAGCATTACCATGGACTTTTCTTTCCCATTGCCCAGGCCAAGTTACATTAGCCCAGTGTTTCCCAAAATGAGACATACCTCTCTGTGGCTGTCTGTGTTATACCAGAACTAGCTAAGATGGCCACTGCCAAGAAACACAGCAATTGAAACCTCTGCTACTTCAAGAGTCAGTTTGGGTGCAAAGCCATGAATACGCAGATAAAATCAAAACAGAAAGAACTGAGAAATCTTGATACTTCTGGGGACTTTTTCCCTTTCTGGATGAGCCAGTAAGTCACATATACACATATTAGGAAAATCCAGGTCCTCTTTTTGTAATTTGGTTCCTCTGCTGGGAGGGGGACATTGCAAAAATGCTACCTAGTATCCAACAAGCCTACTCCACTATATGGTCTCCTCAGGAAAACTCCCAGTTTCATCACCACTCAAAATGAAGAAATAAAATGGTGGAGTCAAGAAGAAAATCATCAACACCAGGAGCTGCGGCAGGTAAACGGATTCTGCTTTCATTTTCTATTTATACGAACACAGGTACAAGAACATGGTACTCTGAGCTAGAAAGAAGGGTACCAAGTGTGTTTAGGGGGAGGAATCGCTTTTGCAACATTGGTTTTCTGTTCTGGCGATGCAGTGACCCAAATCCCTTTCAATCCTACCATGTAAGCTGTGGAGCCCCTTTCCCCAACACAACCATTTCCATGTTGTTGGAGAGTGGGGGATCTGAGGGGTTGCAGCCAGCTATTCTCATTTAGCTGTATATGCCAGAAGGAAGTAATAGAATCCTAGAGTTGGAAGAGACCACAAAGGTCATCCTGTCCAAACCCCATTCTGTCATGCAGGAAGATACAATCAAAGCACTCCTGACAGATGGCCATCCAGCCTCTGTGTAAAAACCTCCAAAGAAGGAGACTCTATCACACGCCAAGGCATCAGTGTATTCCATTGTCAAACTATTCTTACCATCAGGAAGCTCTTGCCAATGTTTATGTGGAATCTCTTTGAAGCCACTGCTCCATGTCTTTGTCCCTAGAGCAGCAGAAACACCTTGCCCCATCTTTTTCCATATGACATCCCTTCAAATATTTAAACATGGCTATCATGTCCCCTCTTAACCTTCTCTTCTACAGACTAAACATACTCAGCTCCCTAAGCCATTCCTCATAGGGCATGGCTTCCAGACCCTTCACCATTTTGGTTGAAATCCTCTACTGCGTTTGTTCAGTGACCAGACTCCTCCCCTAAAGCCATATTTTAGCTGCTGTGGCCCCTCCAAAACATCAATTTACTGGACAGAGGAGAGGAGAGGCATCCTGATATGTTCCTACTGCTGGATGCACAACACTGATGTCATCCTCTAGGATCTCCAGAAGTTGCCCAGAAAGTCCTAAAGGATGCCTCATCACTGTGCATCCAGCTACAGGCATGTAGCTGGATGCTTCTCAGCAACTCTTCTGTTCTTTGCCAGCTAGTAAATTGGCAGGGGGTACTGCAGCAACTAAAAGGTGAGTGAGATGGGAGATGTTTCATAGTTCCATTTGTGTGAAACTTTGATATCTCCCCTGAGCTGTGAATCTTAGCCAAAGTTGGTTCTACCATAGCTCTAGAGGCCTGGTTTCTCTCTATGAAAAGGATGGCATGCACTGACTTTCTCTTGAGTGCGGACATTTTCTGAAGTCTTCTTAGAATTGTTAGGGCAGCTGTCCCATTTGATGTGGTAGAGTCAGATGTTCTTAAGTCCAAGAGCAACTGCAAAGACTTTTGCATGTGGTCTTTGCAGCAGGAGAGGAATGGGAAGTTGTAGCATGCATCTGAGGAAAGGATTGCCTCAGTAGATTTTCACCAGAGATGAATGGAACTCAAGATGAGGCATGATAGTAATGGGAGGGTCCAATCTGTACACAACTGAAATTGGTTTTTGGAAAATATCAGCAATGAGGCAGACTGAATACATACAGTAAAATCTTATGGAAAATTACAATGGGAAAAAGGTCTGTATTGGGGAAAATTGTATGCAAAATGATTGTATATGAACATGCTCTCAAGATTTTATTAATTTTTTTCATGCACTTGAAATTATCCATGGAAAGGCATACAAAATTTAATGCAGACGTTTAAGAAAAACCAATAACTGGTGGTTGTTGAAATGGGACAGAACGAACTTCTGCTTATAAGAATGTGAATTATGAAAAGGGAAGCAGCAACCATGATCTGTAGTGTAAGTCTACGCTCACTCATGTAAGAGGTTGCTGCTCTACACAACCCCTTCTGCTGAATGTGAAGAGAATGCAATAGACTGCACGGTGTCTAAATGTGTTTGCTGTTCCCACAATCCTAGGTCATTTCCACACTAGCCTGTTATAGTGCTATTATTCCACTTTCAACACCCAATGGAATCCTGTGGTTTGCAGTTTGCAGCCGGCTGGCCCCTCCCGAAACTGCAAACTCCAGGATTCCATAGGATGTTGAAAGTGGAATAACAGCGCTATAACAGTCTAGTGCGGAAATGGCTGGGGTTAGGGGCTCTCATGGCAACAACCCTCTCAGTGTTGAATGTACTGCTGCTAACATTCTTCCTGGTTCTGGCAGCTACTGCTGAATTTTTATTCCAAATAGGCTTTTGAGAACTGGAAGTTTTTAAAGGAAGCATTTCTATCTAGGAGGGTTGTTTTGACTCTGCTGTTCTTTTAAATGTCTTTGTACCATTTTTAATCGGCTTTGACTTGCGGTGTGGTGGTGTTTTTTGACTGAAGCATTAAGTGGATTCTCATGTGCGTATCATATTTTTCCTGCTGAGGTACAGCGCCAAAGGAAAAGGGGAAGAAGGCAGCAGGCAGCAGGAGGTCTTCAGTTAGAGCAAGTAGAGATGAGACTGCGCAGGGTCCAGACGGTATGTAACTTCCATGTTTACTTCTGAGGAGTGGATCCATTGCTTTAGGATAGTAAATCCATGGCCATTTCTGCATGAGACTGTTCTAGTGCTATTATTCCACTTTCAACATCCTATGGAATCCTGGGGTTTGCAGTTTAGGGAGGGGCCTTTGAGGATGGCCTTTGAGGTCCCTCTCTAAACTCCAAACCCCAGGATTCCATAGGATGTTGAAAGTGGAATAATAGCACTAGAACAGTCTCATGCAAAAATGGCTTGTGTCTCCACATATAAGCCTTCCTGTCTCCTCAGAGCCTCAGGAGAAGGTCTTTATCTCAATCCCATTACCTTCACAGACGTAAGTGGTAGAAAAGCAATATACAGTCTTGCAGAGACCAACTTTATGGAAAGAAATATGGTATAATCTTTATTAAAACAGCAAACAGAATGAAGTATTGCCTTTGTAAAGGTGTCCAAGTTCAACCAGAACTTTAGAATGCATTTAAACAGGTTGTTGTCTCTTTGTAACAGCATAAAGGCACCTCTCTCTCTCTCTCTATCCCTCACACACACACACACACACACACACTCACACACACGGCTCTCTGGCTTCTCTCTTTGCTATGTTCCCAAATCTAGACCACTCTCTCTGACCAGATTTAACAGTGGGGTTTCTCTTCTACCCCTTCTCTAGGCTTTCTCTGAAAAACATTGCTCTCATTCAACTATCCTCAGTTGAATGAGAACTCTTCTGGCTGTAGGTTTCACCTTTCACCTTGAATCTGACAATTTGTCTCTTCTGGAAAACTCTTTCTTCCTCCTAACCATACCAGGGTGCCTGCTATAAATACATTTCCACTCAGGCATTCCCCCCTCCTTCCTAATAAAAGGGGCTGGGCTTTCCTCTGGAGTGGCCATTCTGGCTGCCTGGCAACCTGTTGCTAAGTGGGTTTTCTACTATCAGGAATCCACTCCTCGTATACTCTGTCACAGGTCTTCTCAGTGGCTGCCCCCCCAGGCTCTGGAACTCCCTTCCTGAGGAGGCTAGAACGATCCCTTCATAGAATCATCAAATCATACACCCTTTTCGCAACTCACCCATTTTTGGTGTTGGGGTGCGGTGCTTGCTCAAGCAGCCTCCACAGAGAGGCTCTCGCTTCCCTGCTTCTTCTGCTCTGCACGAGCTTCCTGCTCGCACGAGAGCCCCGCCTCTTCCTTTCGCAGTGCAGCCTGGGACTTTCCCAGGCTGCACTGGACAGGAAGCGCGACCAGCCCAGCACCCGAGGCTCCGCACGCAAGGTAAGTGTGCGTGGGGCCCCGGAGCGATGCGTGACCACGCAGCATTTTCGGCTTCAAGCCAAAAATGAAAAAATGCGTGCACGGTCTGTGTCAGGCCCTGGAGCGTCACGCAAATGTGAGTGCGTCATGTGGACCGCTCCTCACATGTGCGCAATGCTCAACGGGCCCTTTTGCATCGAAAATGCTGTGCAAAAAGGGCCATAGAGTTGGAAGAAACCAGGGGGGCCATCCAGTCCAACCCCCTGCTATGCAGGAACATGCCATCAACGCATTCCCAACAAATGGCCATCCAGCCATTTGTGCTTAAAACCTCCAAATGCTTAAAAACCTCCAAAGAAGGAGACTCCACCACATTCCATGGAGGCAGTAGATTCCAATGCCAGACAGCTCTTACCATCAGGAAGTTCTTCCTGAGGTTCAGGTGGAATCTCCTTTCTTGCAGCTTGAATCCATTGCTCCTTATCCTAGTGTCTAGAGCACAAGCCCGCTCCTTCCTCAACAAGCCGTCCCTTCAAATATCTAAACATCGCTCTCATGTCCCCTCTTAACCTTCTCTGCTGCAGACTAAACATCCCCAGCTCCCTAAGACGTTCCTCATAGGGCTTCACAGCTTCCAGACCCTTCACCATTTTGGTCACTCTCCTCCTTCCTTGCAGTCCTTCCATCAGCAGGCAAAGACTTTTTTCCCCCTTGTTCCAGCAGGCTTTTGAGGACTGAAAGTTCTTAAAGGAAGCACTTTTAGGAGACCTGTTTCTCCTGATTCACACTCTGTCTTCTAGATAAGGCAAAATGTTTCTGACAGCAGTGGGCAACATGGGTGTCTCTGACTGTCTTGTACTACAACTCCCATAATTCTTGAAAACGGCGATAGTGTGCCCTACATGTATGTAAGGGTAATCTACCAGGAACCCTTACAAAACAAAAACTGTGAACACTCCATTCCATTATCATCAATGGACGCAACGTGCACACATTCATGGTGGTGTGGTATGCAGCTGGTGCATCCATTGATGGTGACTGGACACAAGGCTTCACATTTGTGTGTGTGGAGATTATGCCAGCAGAGGTCACACTGTGTTCTGATCTGGGTCTTTGGGAGTTCTAGTGCAAACCATCTGGAGGAAACACAGTTGCTTATACTGCTTGCAAGTTGTTGCCTCACCTCTCTCTTGAGACCAGAGAGGGGAACAATGGCACATTAATATTCTCAACAGGCAGGTTTCCAACTCCAGTTTCCTCACTCCTTGCAGTCTAAGGCCATTTCCGCACCAGACTGTTATAGCACTATGATTCCACTTTCAACATCCTATGGAATCCTGATTCCATAGGATGTTGAAAGTGGAATAATAGCGCTATAACAGTCTAGTGCGGAAATGGCCTAAGAGTCTAGCTCCTGAACAGTGGGCAGGGAAAGGGTCCAGACCTATCAACTTTGGAAGCTCTCAAAAGGTTGACATGGAGTAAGAACATTTTGTCCACTGTGATGACATTGGGATATTTACTAAGGGTGAACAATTTATTTCCTCTAGCCCTTCTTGACCAGCTGGTGAAGGCAGAGGAAGAGGAGGAGGAAGAAGATGAGTTTGACATGAGGAAATGTGGTATAGGAACGTTGTGTGTTGCCGTGTTAATCAGCGCAGCTGCAATATTTACAACATGTAAGTTTCAACTCTGCAAGAAATGGATGCCTTCAGAATTTCCCCGGCTAGCCTTGGCCAAGATCCTGCTCTAGGAAACACGGCTACAGTGCTGAAGCTCCACCACCCTAGTTATGTCTCCAAACAACCTACCTTAGAAGCCATGCAACATAAGGATTTCTGAGACACTGAGGAACCAGGTGGTGGGTGACGAAGCATCCAGCCCTCTCTTAGCCGCAAGGGGCTTTGCACTGACCTACATTCTCTCTGAGATGGTATTTCTTGAGAGGTCACTTTTCTGTTGCAAATGGAGTTGAAATGTTATTGTCGTTCCTGTGTGTCTTCAAGTCACTCCTGACATCTGGCAATCCTAAAGTGAACCTATCACAGGGTTTTCTGGGGGCTGAGAGTGTGTGACACATCCAAGGTCACCCTGTGGCCTTCCATGGTCAAGCAGAGAATCAAGCTCTGTTCTCCAGAGTTGGGGTCCAATGCTCAAACCACCAGATCATGCTGGTTCTCACAACACACTGGCTTTCTAAAATTTTATTACCTGTCTTTTATTGCTTTCTGTCTCTAGTCCTCACACAGCCAATCAGGGGACTGGCCTCTGATTGCATTGAGATCCCTCAAAGCCATCTTAAGTGACAACATCTCAGACAGAATGGAGGCCTGTGACTCTCACATCATCACCATTTTTCTCCTATATGATTTTTAACATCTTTGCCAGAGGAAGAAGCCAGGGAAGCTTCACAAGCTCGCATAATGCATTTTATGCTTTGGACTTGGTGTATTGCTGCTTGTGGATTAAATAATCCCAGTTCGTTCCTCTTTTAATCCTGATTCATGGTGCGTTCAGCCTCTCCTCCTCCAGTTAACAGCCAGGCTTTCTGTGAGATCTCTCTATAGAGTGGCTTTGTGGAAGCAGTTCCTTGGTGCTTGCTGCCCAGGGCTTGGGAATGGACAGGAGGGAGGGAGGGAAGGACGGTGTGCATTGCCCTGATTGGTCATGCATGAGATCACAGGACTCCTCATCAGAACTGACTGACTTAGTGGAGGTAGGATATAGGAGGGTATGAGGGTGGCAAATCATTTACTATCCCCTCCACAACATTGCAGCTGAAATGTTCCAAAAGATGCTTTTCTTCAGACGGAAAGTTGTCAGAAGCCATTTCCGCACTAGCCTGTTATAGTGCTATTATTCCACTTTCAACATCCTATGGAATCCTGGGTTTTGTAGTCCAAGGAGAGGCCTCAAAGGACCCTCCCTAAATTGTAAACCCCAGGATTCCATAGGACATTGAAAGTGGAATAATAGCACTGTAACAGGCTAGTGCAGAAATGGCTATACTCAACAAATGAGTAACAACCACAGGCTAGGTGTACTAAAAACAACAATCTGGAATGGACTTCATCATCAAGGGGCTCAGAATGACCACTAAGACAGGCATAATTAGATTTTTGTCAAGTCCAACTTCTAGCGAGTTGAAAATGAGGATTTTGGAGGTTGGGAGAGATTCCCTTCTATTTCCTGGTTTTGGGGACAGGAGGATGCTGTTTTAAGCCAAAGGCCAGTGATAGCAGCTCTCCAGAGATCTTGCTGGGCTGCCAATACCAACAATCTTTCATAATCATAGGGGTAAAGGATGATGGGAGTTGCAACCTACAAATATCCAGAGGCCACAGTTGCTGAGCCTTGTTTTAAAAAAGACATACAGACTACCCAGGTGAGATTTGATAGCAGTTCTCCTTTTCCAGATAGCTTAGCTTAGGGGTCTGGTTCATGGGCATTTCACCTTCTGAAAAGAAAGTTCTTATCATATTTGCTGGTGTCCCAGCAGCAGCCAGTTCCTCTCGTCTTTTGGATTCTCGCCTTACCCTCAAAGGGAGATCCGTGGTGCATCGTTTTCTTCTTTTAAGAGGAAAAGTTTTACATACAGACATAGGAAGAGTGAGAGCCAGAAGTTCTCACCTTAATCTTACTGGTAGTCCAAACTGGAGTAAGCCCATTGAAGCATTGGGATGTTTGTAGATGTTGTTATTTAGCAGTTGATTCAATGAGTCTGCTTTAGATAGGATTCCCAGTAGGGTCCAGGTCACTTCTTCCTGCTTGATGGGGTGGAATGGGGTGCTTCTGAGAGGATGGATGAAGATGCTTGCCCGTGCCCTGAGGCACTGTCCCTTGTAGTACTGCTTCTCCTGGTCAAGGGAAACCAGGCTGAAGATCTAAGACTTGGTGAGCCCTGAGGAATGGAGCAAGGCTTGTGATGGGGCCAAAGTGTACCACTTGCAGAAGTGAGTAGTGCCCTGACGACCATTTTCTTTTTACTTTTCTCCATATTAGATTATGTGGAGAAAGAAAAAATTGGAAAGAAATATGCAGCAGTGGGAAGGATGCGGGAGTTTCTGGTCAACCACAACCAATCTTGGCAAGAACTGAATGGTAAGCAATACGTTGTGATGGGGTCTTCTCCTACATTGCTGGTCAGAATAATTACCCTACAGGTGGTGGTGGGGATTTATTTCCAATTACCTCTGCTTGGTAGGCAGGTGGGTAGTAGAAGGACTGCAGCAGAAAAAGATATACTCACTTGCCAGAATCCAGTTGGTATGTTACGCATTGCCTAAGTTCCCCTGCAGAAGCAATTGACATCTCAGCAGTATCAAGATATTTTCCCCCACGTCTCGAGTTCATATATTTAAATGCTGAGGTCAAAGGGAACTGAACGTGCAGACACTGATAATATCAATCAATGCACCTGGATAATAGAATCATAGAATCAAAGTGGTGGAATAGACAACTGCGTCCATCAAGTCCAACCCTCTGCCATGCAGGAATACACCATCAAAGCATTCCTGTTTAAAAACCTCCAAAGAAGGAGACTTTACCACACTCCCAGGCAGCACATTCTACTGTCAAATTGCTCTTGCCATCAAGAAATTCTTTCTAATGTTTAGATGGAATCTCTTTTCCTGCACTTTGAATTCATTTTTCCATCTCGTAGTTTCTGGAGCAGCAGAAAACAAGCTTGCTCCACCCTCCATATGACATCCCTTCAAATATTTAAACGTGGCTATCATGTTGCCTCTTAACCTTCTCTTCTCCAGGCTAAGTATACCCAGCTCCCTAAGCTCTTCCTCATAGAGCATCATGATTTCCAGGACTTCTGCCATTTTGGTCGCCCTCCTCTGGACAAGGTTCCAGCTTGTCAATATCCCTTTTGAATTCTGGAGGCCAGAACTTGACACAGTATTCCAGGTAGGATCTGACCAAAGCAGTGTAGTGTAGTATCTTACACTTCTGCCAGTTGAAATTCATTTTGTTAGTTTTGACCCAGCTCTCTAATCTTTTAAGATCATTTTGAATTCTGATCCTGCCCTCTGGGGTGTTAGCTACTCCTCCTAATTTGATAAGAATGCCCTCTATTCCCTCAACTAAATCATTGATAAAAATGTTGCATAGCCCTGGGCCCAGGACAAAACCCTGTGGTTCCCCACTAGTCACTTCTCTCCAGGATGAAGAGGAGCCATTGGTGAGCATCCTTTGGGTTCGGTTGGTCAACCAGTTACAAATCCACCTAACAGTAGCATTGTCTAGCCCACATTTTGCTGGCTTGTTTGCAAAAATATCATGGGGGTCAAGTTGATTAAATCCACAAAAGCAATAAAGGGTGTTGCTTGATTCCTGTTACTTCCCTTCCCCTCTTTTTATACCTGGAAAGCAGCCATTTACTAACAGTGAGTGGGTAAGAGTCCCTCTCTGTTTTGCTTTGGTCACACTGTTCCTGGAGTCCTGTGTCCAATTTTTGGCACCACGAATCAAGAAGGGTATTGACAAGCTGCATCATGTCCAAAGGAGGCTGATTGAGAAAGGGAAGGATTTAGAAAGCACACCCTAGGAGGAATGGTTGACAGGGCTGGGTATGCTGAGGCTGGAGAAGAGAAAATAGAGAAGTGTTATGGCAGCTGTCTTGAAATATCTGAATGGGTGTCACATGGAGGATGGAATGGGCTTCTTTTCTGCTCCTCCAGAGGACAGGATCCAAACCAGTGGGTTCAAATTACAAGAAGGAGATTCAGACTAAACATTAGGAAGAACTTTCTGACGGTATGAGTGGTTCAACTGTGAAATGTTCTACATTGCAATGTGGTAGTAGACCTTCCTGCATTAGAGGTTTTTCAACAGAAGACCACCTCTCAGGGATCCTTAGATGACCACCTTGCCTGGTTGCTTTAGCTGTGTATTCCCACAGTGACAAGGTGATGAACTTCACGGCTCTTAGGATAATTTCTAAGTCAGTGATCTCTTGTGTTGACTTTGCTGTTGTTGTTGTGTGCCTTCAAGTTGTTTCCAACTTATGTCAACCCTAAGATGAACCTATTATGGAGTTTTCTGGAGTTTACCAAGTTATAATTGATTCAAGGTATATATCCAAGTTAAGACAGCCTATTGGTTTTAGAGCTGCAGTGAGAATCACGTAAGTCTCCAGATGTTGGACTGCAACCCCTAGCATTCATCATCATTGACTGTCAGGGCTGGCAGGCTACTGAGATGTGAAGTCCAGCAATATCTGGAGGGCTGCATGATTCCCACCCCAATGATAGCACTGCAAGCATCTGAGGAAATGGACTGGGGAAGTATCTAAGAGAATTATGCCATTATAAATTTATTCATCTCTAATACCACCAAGAAATTTATTGCTTCCACTGGAACGGTGAGGAACAGACAGTCTGTAGGTGACCTCTTATTTCATCTTCTTTGTCTATTTTTAACAGTGGATTTAACATATTCAATATATCGAAGATGGCGTAAATATATTTGAATGTATAATTGCTGTTGTGTGCCCTCAAGTTGTTTCTGACTTATGGTAACCTTAAGGTGAACATATCACGGGATTTTTCTGAGGCTGAGTGTGTGTGATGTGCCCAAGGCCATCCAGTAGGTTTCCATGGCCAAGTGGAGCACTGAATCCTGGGTGCCAGAGTTGTAATTCAACACTCAAAGCACTACGGCACACTGGCTTTCTGAATACATATAACTGGGGCAGAGTTAATAGAATTTATAGTTTTTTTGGATTTCTAAGCCGTGTTCCTTTTATTTTCTTTATTTTCTTTTATTCTTTTCATTCAGCTACATTATTTCCTGAATTTGGGAAAGACCTTTCTGCTGGAGATGGGAAATATAATACGTAATTAGTATAGTCATGCTTCTGAAGCTGGGCATGGCTGTTTTGGATAGCAGGCAATAGGCTGTTGGGAAGTGGTTGTGTGTTTGTATGCATGTAAGAGTGGTTGTTAGAGAGTCCCTTGATTGGAACTTTTGCAAATCATTCAGATTCACTTATACTTTACGAAGCTTTGAAGTTGATGGACAACGTGATGGACGCCAAAGAGAGAACTCAGAAGGCGCAAGATAAGATTGGTAAGTTACGTTGACACTAAGTGGCCATTTCTGCACTAGCCTGTTATAATGCTATTATTCTACTTTCAACATCCTATGGAATCCTGGGATTTGCAGTTTAGGGAGGGGCCTCAAAGCAGAGGGGCCTCAAAGCCTTTAAGGCCTCTCCCTAAACTGCAAACCCCAGGATTCCATAGGATGTTGAAAGTGGAATAGTTGCACTATAAGAGTGTAGTGCGGAAATGACCCAAGTACTAACCAAAACAGACCCTGCTTAGCTTCCAAGACAGGTTCGGGTGTCTTTCGGGTATTTAGTACTTGGTTTGGAGACTGGTTTTTTGCTTGGCCTGACCTCATAAAAATTGGGTAAAAGATCCTGCCCGGTTACCCTGCCCCTCATTTTGCTATTGCCAGTGCTCCTCTAATTTCCCCAACTTTTACATTTTGAAGCAAATCAAGGTGTCCCTCACGGGACCCCCCAGAAGTCAGGGTAACACTGCTGCCTGGTAAGTCGTGATAGGAGATGCTTCTTAGTTAGGCCACTTCTGCACTACACTGTCATAGTGCTATTATTCCACTTTCAACCTCCTCTGGAATCCTGGGGTTTGCAGTTTAAGGAGAGGCCTTTAGAAGTCTCAGCCAAAGAGCTCTCTGGCCTAAGTAAACTACAAACCCCAGAATTTCACAGGAGGTTGAAATAGCGCTATAACAGTGTAGGGCAGAAATGGCCTCAGTATACTTAACTAAGTAACTGATTTAGAATGGGTTGGCCAATTTCTTCTTCCGTTAAACAAAATATTTTATTTCTGCACACATGCCTTTTGGGGTCACTATGTCAGGCCCAGTGGTGTCTGTGCTGGCAACAGATGTACAATTGTGTTTTCTGTCTTTGGCGACCAGGGTCATTTCTGCACTGGACTGTTATAGTGTTATTATTCCACTTTCAACATCCCATGGGATCCTGGGGTTTGCAGTTTAGGGAGGGGCCTCAAAGGATTCCATAAGATGTTGAAAGTGGAATAATAGCCCTATAACAGTCTACTCTAGTGCAGAAATGGCCTTAGTCATGACTGTAACACCATTGCTATGATTGTACCTCCCCCCTCCTCATACCTACTTTACTGGGCTTCAAATGTATGGGAAGGAAAAGGTCCATTCTGATGGTCATTGGAGCACAGGTAAAGGACATTTCCATCAGGCTAATTAAGTAACAGGAGAGGTTACTTAATTAAGTATACTAAGTAAGTAGCTAATAGAGAATACTGGCCCATATATTTGCAGAAAGAGAGGGAAAAAGAGAAGGGGGTTCTGCAAACTGGCCCTAATAAAACTGCTGATTTTCTTTGTTCCTTATCTGCTGCGGCTCGTCTCAAAGATGAAGTCATTCGAAAAATCAATGAAGGTTGGAAAGTATTTGGTGGCAGCCTCTATTACATTGACCCGAAGCAAACGGATTTCGCTCAGGCCAGAAAAGAGTGTGAAAGTCTAGATACAGTTATGGCTACAGTTCCTGATCGAAACACAGAGGTAAGTAGACCAATGGAATGCAAAGATGCAACCAACACCTTCACACCATCATGATGGTTTCTATCGTGAGGGGTGCATTGACCAAGGCCATTTCCACACTACACTCTTACAGCGCGATTATTCCACTTTCAACATCCTATGGAATCCTGGGGTTTGCAGTTTAGGAAGGGGCCTTTGAGGATGGCCTTTGAGGCCCCTCCCTAACCTGCAAACCCCAGGATTCCACAGGAAGTTGAAAGTGGAATAATAGCACTATAACAGTTGGGTGCAGAAATGGCCACCAACATGATTCCAGCTGTTATGTCAAAGTTTTGCCTTTCCCCAGCTTAGGTGCATCTCTCCCTGGATCAAGGCCTGAGTCCACTATTTTATATGTGCCCCTCTCAGTGTGGCTAACAAAGCACCACGTGGGACCACCGTAAGTCTAGAAAAGCTTTGAGATGAGATTCTAGTCCCCGAAAGATTTTGTTTGTTTGTTTCTTTCACAGTTGTTTTTAGAGACAGAATCTAAAACCACACAAGATGGTATCTGGATTGGGCTGGAGAAGGTAAATAAGAAGTGGACCTGGCTGTATGACAACCTAAGATTTACAAAGAGGTAAACCTGTGACCAAAACTTCTCGACAGATTTCATTGCATAAAAGCTTCTCAGGGAGTGTCTAAGGCCATTTCCGCAGTACATTCTTATAGCGCAATTATTCCACTTTCAACATCCTATGGAATCCTGGGGTTTGCAGTTTAGGGAGGGGTTGGCCGGCCCCTCCCTAAACTGCAAACCCCAGGATTCCATAGGATGTTGAAAGTGGAATATTTGCGCTATAAGAGTGTATGCGGAAATGGAGAAGTGTCCATGTTCCCTGCACGCATACTGCCTAGCACAGGATTTTGCTTCGCTCCAAAAGCAGGCACAGTCACTGCTCAGAGGTAGAATATTACACATATGGAGATGCAGTCAGCCCTCTGCAGTTTAATTTCCATGGATTTAATATTTCCAGGTTATTTGCTATCAGCTCCACTCTGCCCTACACCATTTTTAATAATTTTCCTCTAACCAATATTCTCTCCACCAGGGCTTCCTGACCCTTAAAGGCTGCAAATGCTGATAGAACTTTATACTCAGTGGCAAATAATATGTCAGTGCAGTTCGCTCTGTAAAAAATGTTTCGTATGAAAAAGTGAGCAGCCTCGCCAGGTTATATTTGGCACTAGCAACAATTTCCAAACCTAGCCCGGTCCCCCTGGTTCTCTACCCTGCACAGAACAGAACAAAACGTAGTTGTCCAGTCAGATTTAACTCACATTGTTTCCTTTCCAGCTTCTGGATGCCCGGTAGGCCAGACGCATTTGCTCCCATAGAAGAAAACTGTGTGGAAATTAAGAACAAATGTGAGGACCCAGCGAAGTGCTGGAACAACATTAGCTGCATTAAGAAAAGGAATGCAATGTGTAGGATGGATCCAGATCCAAACCTGGTGTCTTAAGATCTGGATTCCCTGATTTCAGTGATTTCTTTTTTAAATGGATGAAAATTTCACAGCAGAAGCCCCTGGGCAAGCCTATGAGTTTGCCACCTTTTGGAAACTGGGTGTGAAAGACTTTAGCAGTTTGTCGATCCTGCTTTTTTGAGGCCAGAAAAAAAAATACCCTGAGAGATGTATGTGGACACAAAGAATAAAGCACAAAACATTTATACCATAGCTTACTCTCTGTCGCAAGCAAATGGAATGCCAATAACAAGAGTATCAATCAATATTTCTTTAAAAATTCTCATTAAAAAAACCCTAATGTAATAAATATAAATAAGGGATATTTTGCTGTTATTATTATGGCATCGTGAATTCTTCCAAGGTTCTGAGTGCAGTTAGAAGTCCCATTAATGTCAACATGCAGATGGTGTCTAAACAACTAGACAAAGTAGGAGAAAGGATGAAATCAAGGTTCTGAAGATGTTGTTATTTGCTGTCAAGTTGGCTTACAGTGGTGCCCAAAGGAAGGGTCTACCAATAATTTTTAGTATGGAGATAGACATAAACTCAGGCAAGGAGCCAGTGGTGGATTTCTGTGAGGACTGGGTGGGGGAAAGGGCATCCTGTGGACTGCATTCAGCTCTCCAGCATTGTTTTATGGGTTTCCAGTGCATCAGAATTTTTACAAATGTCCCTCTCAAAATACCCCCAAATGCTCACTAGGTTGCTACTTCCCATGGAAAACAAGTCCCCTCGGTGTCATGCCCCAGCCCCAGGACTCGGGTGCAAACACAGACAGGATCCTCCCCAACAGCCACAACACAGAGCCCCTCTTCACATGGCATTTTCAATGTGAAAGTGCCCCTTGAGCGTCACACAAATGTGAGGAGCCGTCCACACGAGGCACTCACATTTGAGCAACGCTCCAGGGCCTGACATGGACTGCACAAGCATTTTTTCATTTTCGGCTTGAAGCCGAAAATGCTGCGTGGTCGTGCATCGCTCCGGGGCCCCGCACACACTTACCTTGTGTGTAGAGCCTTGGGAGCCGGGCCGGTCATGCTTCCTGTCTCAGTGCAGCCTGGGAAGGTTCCAGGCTGCACTGCAAAAGGAAGAGGTGGGGCTCTTGTGCGAGCAGGAAGCTGGTGCGGAGCCGAAGGACCCCGGACGCAAAAGCCTCTCTCTGGAGGCTGCCCACGCGAGCACCGCTCCCCAGCACCGAAAATGGGTGAGTTGCAGAAAGAGTCAGAGACATGAACAGAGACATGAACTTAACTGCAACCCAGCATGGATGAGAAAGGGAATGCCCATGAGGCTCAGAGCAATTATATAGAGAAGATGCATTAGTTAGGCAAACAGCTGGGGGAGGCTGCTGGCAAGTAAACACAAGGGATGGGGTAGGAAGACAACAGGCATTTCTTATGGAAGCAACATGTTCTTCTTTTGGATCTTTGGCTCATGTTCCTGGAAAACCTTGACTCTTGCTTTGTGTGCTGACTACGCTGCTGGATACTCCTTTGGACTGACACTCTGAATTTATTACTGACTTGGACTGATGAAACAAAAACAGTAACTGACTGAAAAGCTTTTGTAAACCTTGTTTGTGGCTGCCGTCTCTTGGAGGACTGTGAACTGTGGCTGGCTTTCTGGACAGGACAAATGAGAAGAGGTAATCCGTCAGGGCATTTCAGTACCAGCAGCCTGCTCAATCATGTTAAGAAGCAGCAGAAAGCAGAACAGAGGCAGAAAAGTGACCAAGTAGCACAAGAATTATCCAGAGGACGGGAGCAAAGAGAGCTACATCTCTGAAAGGCCACAACTGTCAGTATCCTCTCCCCTCCAAGAGGCCCTTACTGACTTGCCTGAAGAGATCTCCATACAATCTTTCCACCAAAGTGTTCCTACTGGGCTCAAACTGGTCAAAGCACAGGACTAACTGAAATACCTCCCCATTTTCTTGATCTATCTTGAATTGATGGATCTGAATTTCATTATGCCCCCTCTCCAAGTTTTACATCATGACAGCCCAGGCTTTACTTGACCAGTCCATTTTGGAAGTGGCTATAGAGTTCGCTCATCAGGAAAGCTTCAAAGAAAGCTGTTAAAGTCTGTTGTGTGGGTCAAAAAAGCTTTGAATAGCAAGGCACACAGTTCCTTTCAGAGCTCATCCAAAATACCCAGGGAAATGGGCTTGCAAGCATTCTTAGCTGCTTCCATCCCTCCAGCATAGCAATAGCAATAGCAATAGCATGTGTATTTCGATACCGCTTATCAGCTATGTGCTCTCTAAGGTATTCGGGCCAAAGGATGGGGATTCTCACTGAATGGATTTCCCAATTTAGGGCCTTGATTGAGGGCATACGGCAGGCATGTGCAAAGTGTGCTCCCTGGCTTTTGCAGTCCCCAAAGCTCCTTTTCAGTCCCCCCAAAGCTCTCCCCATTTTCTTTAAAGAAATCCAACTCTCCACCATGTCTCACCAATGGGGGCAATACATCACACAGGGACAAGGGAGAAGGTCTTTAGCAAATGTAATAGCACGTGTATTTCTATACCACTTACCAGCTAAGTGCTCTTTAAGTGGTTTACAATGTGTTAGCTAACTGCCCCCAACAAGCTGGGTACTCATTTTACCGACCTGTAGAAGGATAGAAGGCTGAGTCACCCTGGAGCCTGGCAGGATTGAACTCACAACCTTGTGGCTGCAGTACCAGCATTTAATCACTGCACCACCAGGGCTCCTGATGTGGATCTAAAACCTCCTGATGCAGAGAACAACTGTATCTTATCCAGGATCAGCAACGCTGACAGCCTGCTCACTTTTGGAACAAGGCAGCGGTTCCTAATCCCACATTCATATAGAAAACTTCATAAGTTCTGGCACAGGAATGGCTCGTTTCTTCTTTAAAGCGGCACCCCATTACAACTGTGCAAATTCTGTAAGCACTCTTAGATATCCCTTATTGCTGCTAGCAGCCAAGCAGTGGCCACTGTCTTTCATAGCCTTAGTCCACCAAGACTTTGGTCCGAGAGGCATCTGGTTTGGAACTGTTACCCTGTGTACTGGGGGTCCCGGAAGGGACACCAAAACGTGCTGAACTCAAGGTGGGGAAAATTAGCTCAGAACACTGCTTAGTGTTACAAGAGGCAGGGTAACATAGCGAGATCTTGAACCCTATGTCTACGGGGTCGGGTCGAGTCAAGTAGCACACAGAAGTCGCAACAATAAATGATGTTCATTAAATACAGGCAAACAGTGTATGCAACACACTCACGCAAGATAACTAAAGAAAATAAAGGTTGGAGTGGTATAGAGGGATTTTCAGAGGGATCGCTGGTTTGGGTGATACTTCACCTGTCCTGAAGCCCAGAAAAAAATGGAGAGCGAGGCTGGGGTGCGATGGAGCTCAGCATGTGGAGCTGAGGGGAGGCTCGCCAAGCAAAGCGGCATCAAGGCGGGATGAAACTCGGGAGCGATCCGAGGAAGGTCTCGGAATCAAGGGTTTTTATAAGGAGAATTAGGACTGCGGGCTATGCCGTACTTGGGGGGAAACAATAGATTTGGAATTGGAGACAAAGCCTCCGAAAGGTCAGAATCTGAATGAGTGAGTTACCATAGTGGTTCTCAACAGAGTAGCCAGTATGCAAACGCAGAGTACTTGGGTATTGTATAGTTTACCCATCAAGCTGCCATCGTGGGGCAGAGGCTCTTTTGTAGGTTGCGTGCATACCTAATTAGGGCACTTGCCTGGAGGTCTCCTGAAGCAGTGAGTCAGCTATTTTCTGGCCTGCCTGAATTATCCAGGAATATTACAGCAATTAACGGCCGAGCTTGTTTACGTGCTTGTCCAGTGGCCTTGCCGGGAATAGAGAAGTGAAGCTGAATTATCATATCAAAAGGATATCTTTTAATATCACCAAAGCTCGGACTAGCCAGGGCAGTAACAGAACCATGCCAGCTGCTAAGCCCAGTGCAAACCACTCTGTCTGTTTATGGGGGAGAGCATCAGCAACACCATTGTTCACTCCCCCCACATGTACTGTGAAAACAATATTTATGCTATAGATAGCTAAGGGTAAACAATGGCCATTTCCATGCTACACTGTTATAGCGCTATTATTCCACTTTCAACATCCTATGGAATCCTGGGGTTTGCAGTTTAGGGAGGGGCCTTTGAGGCCCCTCCCTAAACTGCAAACCACAGGATTCCATAGGATGTTGAAAGTGGAATAATAGCGCTATAACAGTCTAGTGAGGAAATGGCCAATATCATCACCTCATCACCTGGGGTGAGCTTGATGTCAAAGAGTTAATAATGTCTACTGTACTCTATTTGTCACATTGCAAGTTAATGGAAAAGTTATCTAATTCAAGTTAGCTATACAGTGAAACAGTCCAGGAAGGATGGCTTTGACACCAGCCACCTCCCACAGCAAAGGTCTGGTGTCAGCACATTACACTCTAAAATACATGACGAAATCTATGAAATCAGCAGCATCAAAGAAGTATGGCTGCTTGGGTTTTATCTTAAGAGTCTCTTGCCCCAAAAGAAACACAATGCTGCTACACCTATAATTCACCCTGAATTTGCTGGTACCCTCAGCCTATGGTGGGATCAATGGACATCACACATTGCATTGTGAAGATGTTGTACAAATGATTACAGGCCTCTTGCCAATTCTCAGCCTGCTCATAGAACCTTAAAGGACAGAACTGGACTCAATATCGAATATGGAGGGTAAACACATGGCACAATATTTAATTCAAGCAATTAGACTGGAGAGAATGGTTGCGTGTATCATTTAGGATCAGTAAGGAACTGGCTCCAGCCTGGGGATGAATGCCAGATGTAAGTAGATAAGAAATGCCTCCACAATTGTACACCAGATACTACACACCAGATGACACCAGAAAGGAATACTAACATTATATGGTCATTAAATGAGGTGTCACTAACTGAGTGGTCAACAGACAAGCTCAATGAGCATAGGAAAGGAATAAAAAGAAGCTGAGAAACAGATCTTATCAGACTGCCTTAAGTTTCCAATGCAGAAGATGCTGCTTTGATTAACAGAGATGACCCTGCCTGATAGCTCTAAAAATGCTTCCCTAAAATACCGATTCATGCTGGTAAGGCTATATTAAGATCTAGCGTATATACCTGGCATTGCCCAGGATTTCATTATCTCATAGGTAATACTTGTTAGGAAGATTTGAGATCCTGTGTCTCTAATTTCCCAAACTGTTTTGTCCAGTACCTGTAACTTTTCCCCATATTCCTCAATCCAATCTGTATTCAGAGTTATTAACATACAGAGTTTGGTTTCCTGAGGAAACGCACTGGCCTCCTCCTCCTTGCTGTTAGGCCTCATCTCCATAGCAACTGGCCTATTCAGAGCTCTCCGGCTGAGAATTCTAAAGGCCCCTCCCCTAAACGCAAACCCCAGAATTCCGTAAAATCTTAGGCAGCTAATCCTATGAGGTCTTCTCACTTGACACAGACAATCATATGAGGCCTTCACCTGCCTAGCACAGACAAAGAAATTTTGCCTTTTACATATTAGTAGATAGAGATACTTCAGTGACAACAGCTTTAACTTTAGCTTTAACAGCCAAATTCTTCTTGAATACCTGTGTAGTTGCGGAAGCCTGTTAGAGCCTTGATTAGGCCTTGATTGCAGAGTAACTCTGCAAACAGATGAAAAGGTACTTGGACTGATTACAACCTAAGTTGTTGCAGCCACGCACTGCTCCAGACCAGCCTGGACCCAAGCGTGGAGCCAAGAAGTCCGGTAAGTACCGGCATGGGGCGATTCCCTCGCCCCGTGCGGAAATGGCCCTGGATTTGGATGCCTTAAAAGAGCAAGATGTCAGATAATGGGGCATCAAAACTGAGCCGGGGAGGACTTCCTGTACATCCACTAAGCTAGTAACAGACTGCAAATCGACCACCATAAATCAATACCCCGGAAAAGAAGTCTAGGCTCAGAAAAAGTTGAAATGTCCTGAAAAAGAATTCTAATACCAAACTCAAAGGTCTCCCACAAATACTGAGCACCATTCTGCTTGCAATATTACTGCAACAAGGCTTCAAACCTCATTGCTCTGGTGCCCTGCCCTTTCTGGCCAAAGGACTAAACCTTCCTTTGGTGAATCATAGAATCATAGAAATGTAGAGTTGGAAGAGACCCCAGGGGCCATCCAGTCCAACCCCCTACCATGCAGGAACACCCTCAAAGCACTCCCGACAGATGGCCATCCAGCCTCTGCTTAAAAACCTCCAAAGAAGGAGACTCCATTACACTCCGAGGCAGCAGATTCCACTGCTGGACAGCCCTGACTGTCAGGAAGTTCCTCCTGAGGTTCAGGTGGAACCTCCTTTCCTGCAGCTTGAATCCATTGCTCCTTCTTCTGGTCTCTGGAGCGGCAGAAAACAAGCCCTCTCCTTCCTCTACATGGCATCCCTTTAAATATTTAAACATAGCTATCATGTCCCCTCTTAACCTTCTCTTCTGCAGACTAAACATACCCAGCTCTCTAAGTCTATCCTCATAGGGCATGGCTTCCAGGCCCTTCACCATTTTGGTCGCCCTCCTCTGGAGCTGCTCCAGCCTGACCATGTCCTTCTTGAATTGGGGTGCCCAGAACTGGACACAGTATTCAAGATGAGGTCTAACCAAAGCAGAGTAGAGTGGTACCAGCACCTCCCTCGATCTAGACACCATACTCCTATTGATGCAGCCGAGAATTGCATTGGCTTTCTTGGCTGCCGCATCACACTGCTGACTCATGTTCAGCTTGTGGTCTATTAAGTCTCCTATATCCCTTTCACACGTACTGCCATCCAGCCAACTGGTGAAACTCTGAAAGGAAGGAAGAGGCTTCATGCCAATCATTCATGCTTTTATTTGGATTTGTGGAGGGCGAAGGACCCTGAGAGCCAAACTCTCAAAAGAGCAGGGGCTGCTACACAGCTTATCTTCTTCAGTCATAGATCACAGACAGGAAAGGATTGCTGGACCCAGGACAGGTGCTATGCAAGCAGTCACCCTCTGCAGGTTGGGTCAGTGTCATTCTCTGCATCCTGAAGCTGCATTGTCATTCTGCATCCTGAAGCTGCAGTGTCATTCTCTGCATCCTGAAGCTCTGCATCCTGTCCTACTAGAGGATGGGGTGGTGGTTAAAGGTGTCACACCCAAAATATAGCAGAGATTGCTCCCACAGCTTTGGAAGTGTGCCCACCAGCAGAGAATATCTGAGCAGCAATGCACTGTAGCCAGGAAAAGCTCACCCAAGCCAACTGTTTTCTTCCATCAAGGAGGCAATTTATTCTTGAGTTACGATGTGTACATATTTACAAGAATCTCCAGAAGGCATTCCAGCATCCCTCTGCTTGCTCTTTCTGGCAGAGCCTCCGGCAGACGTGTCAGGCAACGTGTGCACTTGTTGGCTAAAACCCAGCTACATTTATACTCACACTAGCTGATGCAATCCTGCCAGCCTTTGCATTCTCCCCACACCTGATGCAACCTTCTCCCCTGGTTGCTCATCAGCATGACTCAGCTAAAGTCACATGGCTCTCCACAGGTGCACTTAACGACCCACATCCCAAAGTATTTTCTACAGGTTTGGTCCAACCTTTACTGACAAAAGGATGTTGTCATATGAAATGTTTCATCCTACATAGACATACCAGTGCTGAAAAATCCAGGTTGGTCCTATTCAACAAGCGAACATCCGCATGACTGATATATTGAAACAGTGATAGGGACCTCCAGACCTGAACCCATGCCACCACGGCAGCAAAATAAAGAAACCTGGCAGCCGATTAGTGAAGTCCAGTCACCTTTCCATTTCCCTATTTTCTTCTTCTCCCTCTCATCCATTTTGTCTTTCCCCTTCTTTTCTAAGGCCATTTCCACTGTTATAGTGCTATTATTCCGCTTTCATCCCCCTATGGGATCCTGGGGTTTGCAGTTTAGGGAGGGGCCTTTAGATTCCTCAGCCAAAATGCTCTTTGGCCTCAGGAAACTACAAACCCCAGAATTCCACATGAGGTTGAAAGTACATAGCAGCCCCCTAGCACCATAACAGTGTAGGGTGGAAATAGCCCAGGTCTTTTAATGACAACGGAAACATATCTATGTAATCACCTCTACAAATTTTCTCTGTGGGAAGAACAAGGTGAAGGGTCTGTTCCCCACATATGGTTGGGTCACATCTGGGGGAGAGGTACACATCACCCCTGGTACTGGAAAGATAGGCATCCCCATCCTGGTCCGGCAGTCATGCCTATGCTCCCCCAGCACTGGTGGGGGAACGTTTGTGGGAGCAAAGGGACCCAATTTAAACGGTGAGCCAATCTCCCAATAAAGTCAAAACTGCATCTCCCATCCAGTGCACAGAGCCAGTGGAAGACAAAACTAAACAGCCAGTCTGTGAAATGTTGCTGACGTGGGAACAGAAGGCTGACTCCAAGACCCCCATGGCCAACTCACTGGGCCCACCAAGGTGTCTCGTGCCAGTGATTCAGGAACCGCATCCCATTGGAAAGAGAGATGCTCCGTGGGCTTGTCTCAGTGGGAACCCCAGCATGCTGGGCAAGAGGGTTGTGAGCATGATGGACTGGGTATGTCAACATCTGCAATGACCAAAATAAATAAAAAAGGGTATATGCAGGACTTGCATTTGCGTATGTCGTTTAGTTAATCCGTCACCAGCATGCAAGGGTGTGATGAAGAGTTGTGACAGGTCCCCACAAGGGTTCCTGCTTCACAGCCTTGATCACTCATAAGGAAGAGTCAGTCACATCATCCTGCGCTACCTTGCTTGGCAGCAGAACAGACTCCCATTGCTCTGAATGGCTGACCCAGCTTTTAAGGTGGGATGCAGATTCATTTGTGGTCAAGGCCAAATGAGGCAGTTATGATGCCCTTGGTCTCACTTATGACATCATAACTAACAGCATGCCAGCCCCAGAGTCACCCTGTCTTCAGAGGATGGCTCAAGAGGAAGCCCACTACAGTCTAAGTACGGGGCTCCACCTCAGAACTGTGGCATCTGGTCTCAGGATACCTGTCATTTCACAGTACCCGGGAGCTCAGGGAAATTTTAGGAACTCCCAGGCTTCTTAAGGACTGGCAATGAGAAAACAAAGGAGATGCACCCAGTCACTGAGAAACTGGCTGCCATTCAGGATGTGAGGAGCATGTGTGTTGAACAGCTTCAAAAGCGGTCAGTGTGTCAGGGCTAGTGGTGATTTTAGACATTGAATCAGGTGAAGCGAGTCTAGGGAACCAATGTGGGTCATTTCGCCTAGAAGGAATGGTGCCTTACTTCAGAAAACAAAGTCCTAGTCTAAGTTGGCACAGCCCAGACTTGGTCCCGAAGTCAGTACAGTTATCCCTGAATTTTTATGAATTTATACTTACCACATCTGCAGATTCTGTATCCATGGATTCAACCAATCACAGCTTAAAATCCCAAAAACAGACTTTGATTTTGCCATTTTATATCAGAGATGCCATTTTACTACACCGTTGTACACAATGGGACTTGAGCATCCACGAATGTTGGTATCCACAGAGTGTCCTGGAACCCAACCCTAGGAGATACCGAGGGCCCACTGTAGTTTCCAGAGAGACACTATGACAGGCATTCTGTTAGTGACTTATGTGTGCATAATTTCCCCTACACGTGCGGCTGTCCTTTTTTGGCCACGGTGTAATGTCTGTGTTCATCTGATGGCTGCAGAAGCTAAGCTGAAGAAGCGGTGTCATTGCACTGTGCAAAAATATGTGTTGTTGGGCAATGGAAAAAACATTTTTTGCACACTCACAGGTTGTGATTCACTAAAGCAAAGTCATCACATAATTGCATGAATGCGAAGTTACACTCCATCTCCTTGACTCCTCTTGGCCACTCTTGGAGGCATCCGGTGTACAAAAAATGGCACATAGACTTTGTTTAGCTGCTTCTACTGTTACTGGCAACCAGCTGACCCCAAGAGTCTCCCCCTTCCTCCAGCATATTCCCTAATTTATCTAAAGGGAGATGCCAGGAGGGTCCAGGTGTAGATAAGACTTGTGCCTTTGGCACCAGAAGACTTGCTTCTTCATTCTCCTTATGTGAGAACAAATGGTGCTCATGAGTTAAAAGGAGATTCCCCCATGTTTGTACTTCTCATTGTCAGAAGTTGAGAGAATTTCCTTTTTAGCATGTCTCCAGCGCTGCCAGCTGGAACCCCAGTTGCTTCGTGTCAATCAAGAGAGACCATCATGAGGATGGCCTCTGGGGAACCTTGGTCCCAGCACTGTAATGTTCATTTTCATGCCTTGCAATAGATTATCTGGGTGAAGAAGACAAAACAAATAGACAGACAAAAAACAGACACAGATCTTGGTGGTCTGCAATCGAATTGGTTGATGCTTACAGATTTAATTCTTCCTTGCTTGCAACTGGGTATCCTTGGGCCATCTGCGAACAATCATAGGACGAACCATTTCTCCTCACCTTAATGATAGTACCAGATTGCTCGAGGTGACTTTTTACAAATGAACTTTCTTTTGGTCGTGCAGGGATCGTCACGCCAACAGTGCTTTATAATGCATTTCGGTGCCACGTAAATACACTCACCCTTATCTATTGGATAGCCAGCATCCCAATATCTGTTTAAAAAACAAAACAGTAGGAATCAATCCACACAGCATCCACCCCCTTCAGTTCTGTCCTTTTCACACAAAGGTCTGAGCAAGCATTTTCCTCATCTTTGCTGGAATAGGAGTACAGTTCTTTACGCAGAGTTCCTGATTACTTGATTGCGCACAGAACTTTCTGTACAAACACGTACACAATCCTATTCACCCTTATGGTTAGCCGTGGAAAAGGAGGGCCAGTAGGCACCCCATAGGAAACAGCACCTCCAGCCAATGTCTCCTTGCATGTTGACGTATGCTGGTCAACCTCAACACCCACACAGGGATCCTTCGCCATCCACCTCCCCTTTGGCACTGGTCTTACTCCATTCCAGTGTTTGTTTAGCATTTCCTCGTCCTAAATAGATCTTCCTCCTTTTCCAAGTGCCAAGAGTTCTTCTGTTGCCCCTGCCCAACTGACTACAAACAGTCATGAATTTCTTGGGTCCCTTTCACACTAGACGATGACTGAGATCCCTTGAACAGTCTCAGCAACATCCTGAGATCTGTGGTTTGTTGAGGCACTAGAGTTCTCTGGCCAAGAACTCTAAGCGCACCTCCCTTTGGGCCATTTTTGGCTGGCCTGTTAAAGGTTGCACTGTTCGGTTGACTTTGGCTATTATTATATGCCCCCTAAACTACCAATCCGGGGATTTCATGGGGTATTGCCATGGCAGTTAATGTGGAATCATAGAGATATACTTGCGTAGTGTGAAAGAGACCTTGGATAAACAGAGAGAAAATGATGTTTCAGGACCCCCTTCTGTATTCCTTCCTGGGCCTTTAGTGGCTCCTTTTCCTTAAACAGCCATTTTCACCTTTCTCAGGGGAGTTCCTCAAGGCATGAGTGTAGGATTGCATGTTATACTTTCCAAAATCCAGGGGAATTATAATGTTGCTTATTGTCCTAATCATGCAGTGGGCTGCAAAACACCCGATTGATACAACTCCCCACCTAATTTCTGACTGAAAACCTTTCCAAAGTTGCTTTAGATGTTGAGTTCCTGCATCATGTTTGCATAGTGTCATTCCACACTCGTGCACACTTCAGCTGAATTCCAGCTCTCTGCAATGAGTGATGTAGTTGCCAATGTGGAAGGAGGTGGGGCAGCATCAGCCAGCTGCTGTAAGCACTGCCTGACAGTGAGACAAGAAGTCTTTATTATCTCAAACCAAGTATCTGAGACCCCAGAACTCCTCTTCCTTTTCAAGAAGGTGGGATTTCACAGAAAGGAACAGAAGAACATCACCTGACCTCATGTCCTTTTTCTATACTGGTTTCACTGCTCTAGGTCCTCCTTCGACCACAGCCCAATTCCCAGAACATTATAGCATCATATGTTGTTTCCGCACTACACGGTTAGAATGCTATTATTCCACTTGCAACCTCCTATGGAATCCTGGGGTTTGCAGTTTAGGGAGGGTCCTTTAGAATTATTATTATTACTGCTACTGCTACTACTACTGTCACAGTGCATCAGTAAAATGGCAATTTTGCACTATAACTAAGGGGAAAACAATAAAGAAGAAAGGAGGATAAAATTTGGCCTTTAAAGCAAACCATTACTTCAGGAAAAAAAATCCCATGGGAGATCCAAGAATTTGCTACAACAAGCCTCCCCAAATCAAAGAGGTTCCATTGCAAGAACTTTCACTGCTTTAGACAACTCTGGAAAGGCCCTTAATTAACCTCTTATTGTTTGGTTGGTAAGGACGAAACACCCAGCAAACTTGGCAATCACAAAAGTTCTCTGCATTTCATTATCAACTGTTTATTATAGGTATGTTCAGCCTGAAGAAGAGAAGATTAAGAGGGGACATGATAGCCATCATATTTAAAATTTTGAAAGGATGTCATATGGAAGATGGAGCGAGCTTGTTTTCTGCTGTTCCAGAGACTAGGACACAGAGCAATGGCTTCAAGCAAAAAGAAAAGAGATTCCAACTAAACACTAGGAAGAACTTCCTGAGAGTAAGAGCTGTTTAACAGTGGAACACGCTGCTGCCTGGGAGTGTGGTGGAGTCTCCTTCTTTGGAGGTTTTTAAACATAGTCTAGATGGCCATCTGTCAGAAGTGCTTTGAATGCGCCTTCCTGCGTTGCAGAGGGTTGGATCGAATGGCCCTTGGGGTCTCTTCCAAATCTAGGATTCCATTATTCTATGATGTGACTATAAGAACATACCCAATATGTGAAAACTAGCAATGCTTTTTTGAGATGTAAAAGATACCTTGATTTTTTTTTTCTGTGCTGAATTTCTAGATTAAGTGCACGGAAAGAGTATGAACAACTTTCTGTAAGGAAAAAAAAATGTGGGAAACTTTCTACAGTGTAGGCTATAAAGAAATATGGTTCAGAAACTCACACTGTCTGAGCTGCTAGTTTATTAAGCCATATCAGGCCATTTGTCACAGATTTATTCTTATAGAGTCCGATCCAGTATTCATTTTTCAGGCGCTTGGATTCTTGGTCTATAAAGCCCTGCAAAAGAAGCATCAGAAAATCTTCAGTTGGAAGGAAGATCTGCATTCTTTCCATGAAGCTTCCCTGCCATTGACCGGTCCCAGCCGTGACCTATGGGCAAAATCCAATGTGCAAAAATGCATCTTGATTGGGTATATGCACCTGAACACTCACCTATACCCATAGTTATTATTGAACAGCAGTGCATAGCACATGGTATAAAACTGAAATGTGTTACAGCTGGCATATCTGCGGTCAAACTCAGGAAGCCTCCACCTTGTTTGAAACCCTGTTATCTGACAGCTCTCTCTCTCGATGCTTCCAAATTAAGCACAGGTCCCATTAATCCAAGCGGGGGTTCTGCTCTTTCATCAATTCTTCTTGCCTAAGTGGGCTTGCTTGGAAACACTCTTAGGCACACCCTGCTTATAAAGTGAGCCGAGAGAGGGAAAAAGGTGCTTCTCCAGCTGAGAGTCTTCGCAAGCAGCGCACATTGTGGTCTGTCCCCACCGAGCCCCCCTAAGTCTTTCATGCTCCCTACAGCATGGGTTCTACTACACGGGTTCCACTTTTCAACCAATTCCATTTTTTGACAGTTTCAGACAGGTACAGTTTCAAGACCAACAAAAGTAGCTAATCATTATAACCATAGATTCTACACTATGTTTACAGGGGTATAAATTTACATGCACGTAGTTAAGTAGCAGTCGCATTATTTCAGCCTGCTGCTGAATAGCAATACTGTGCAATCAACTGCCCATCTGTTGTGTCCACAATCCCAATGAATCACGTGATACACTAAAGGCGCTCATGAGCAGCTTCACACGATGGCGTAGCGACAGGGGACGAGGAGGGCAGTGCGCCCTGGGTGGCACTTTTTGGGGGGTGCCATCGCTCCTTGCTTGCCCCATGCACCGTTGCCCGTCTCCAGCACCGTGTAGCCCATCCCGTGTGCTGTAGCCCCACCCCTGCATGCTGTACTCCCCGCCCCATGTGCCACAGCCCCGCCCCTTCCCTTCCCCCTCCCCCTGCCCCCGCTCCTACCCCATTCGTGCCAAGTTGCGCCACTGGTTTCGCACCATCCAAGAATGTGCAACAGTTACACTTGCAGAAATCCACCGATGCAACTGTGGACTGGATTTGGGCGCTACTTTTTGGACAAAAATTACAACTGGATGTACAGGAAGCCCCTGCCTTTTGATGCCCCATTATCTGACGCCTTGCTCTTTCAACACTTTCAAATTGAGGACAAGTTCCATTCATTTGACATGGGGTCTGGTTTTCATTAGTTCTTCTTGCCTATGGAAGCTTCCTTGGGACCACTCGTGCACTGACTGAGAAGCAAGCTGGGGGTTGCGGGGGGGGGTGCCAAGTGAGCCGAGAGATTTTGCAAGCCGTGCATGCACACCTTGTGAGCCTCTGTGAGGCCTTCATATTCCCTACAGTAGGTGGGTTTCACTTTTCAATCTCTTCTGTTTTCTGACAGTGCTCCAGTCCCCAACTTGGCAGATTAGTGGGGGGAAGCCTATACAGGGAAACTTACGTGTGTGCAAAACACCAACAAGGTGTCAGCTTTAGTTGCCATTTCAAAAACAGCTCTTTACTTTACTTTATTTAAGTACATTAAAGTACTTTACTTTACTTAAGATTTCTCTCTAAACTGCAAACCCCAGGATTCCATCGGATGTTGAAAGTGGGATAATAGTCTACTATTAACAGTCTAGTCTGGAAATGGCCTCAGAAGTAATTTAGAGTTTTAGTATTTAAATAAATCTTTTTTAAAAAAGTTTAAGCTATGTGATGTCCCTTCCCCGTCATTACTTAGTGAGCCACACCCCAATAATGTGAGAGTTACAGTCACACTACAAAACAAGTGAAGTTATCCTCCGTTAGGTTGCAATTGTGATGTGACTTAGTTCAGAGTAATTCGTCTACACAAAAATGCATGCGGTTGGGGAAGCGGGGTTGCATCAAGTCAGAAAAAAAGGGTATTTCTAAACAGGAAGTGTATCTTCTCTGTGCAAATAAAAACAAATAAATAAATATTTTAAAAATGGGTATTTCCTCTCCCAACATGTTTTCTAAACAGAGAAAGAATGTGTTTCTGCACAGATGAATAGAACAAAAATTCATAGAAATCTTTCCCTTCTTGTCCAGGAGAGAGAGAGAGAGAGAGACTACTCCAGGAATTCTTGCCTTCGATGATGAAGAGCATGAATATTTACATTTCTTCCTTGGCAGCAACACTAAAATATATTTATGCAGACACGTTTGGTAGCAAGGAATAAGACGTCCAGGTATGTACGACATAGAAAGTGCTGTAGTCCTTCGTAGGCACTGAAATCCTGGAAGCGCAACATCCTACAAATGGTTAATCTTGCCAGCCTTGTGTCACCACTGTGCTACTAACCTGTTCTTCCCCCCATCTCACTGAAACCAGTAAGGATTCTCTCTGAATACACCTGTCTATGGCATCCCGCCAAGTTGACGTGTCTCTGGAAAAGTAGTAGAGGTTCTTGTTGTAGGCCGTCCATTCAGGAAGCATTTTAGCGAGTTTATCTTTGCCAACGGACCGGGAATGCACACGAAAGAGAACAAAAGAACAATAGAGGGGACTTAGTAGAAATTATCTTATACGCACATGCAACAAGTCAAAAAGGATTATGGACAGAGAGTACATTACACTCTGGCATAGTTTTATCAAGACTGACACATGCTATACTCAACCACCCAACTGTAATTCGCATTGAACTAAAAGATTCTCAGAAGATATGTATAGGACTGCATTAAAATACAAATTATTATTACTATTACTATCATCATCATCATCATCATCATCATCTGTGCTATATAAAAGATCTCAGGGCAATTCACAAATAGTATTAAACAGTGTAAACAATAAAAAAATTAAATAACCTAAAAAAACATATTTAACAACTATAAGTTAAAAACCAATTTAAAAGATTTAAAGGTTTTTAGAGAGGCGTACAACTATATTCGGGATGAATCAACAAAGCCCCAGGGCTTTGATGTACACCCAGGTCTTAACTCGGCACCTAAATGATATGGGTGTTGGCACCAGTTGGGCCTCCCGGGGGAGAGCATTCCACAGTTGGTGAGTCACAGCTGAGAAGGTCCTCTCCCACGTCCCACCATTCAGGGTATTGATCTCTGTATCAAAGAGAAATATCCAGTCTGAAAAAGGTTGTTAAAGGACACCTTTTATCCATTTCCTTGAATCTCAGGGCCTTTCCGCGCTACGCTGTTATAGTGCTATTATTCCACTTTCAACCTCCTATGGAATTCTGGGGTTTGCAGTTTAGAGAGGGGCATTTAGAATTCTCTGCCACAGAGCTCTTGGGCCTCAGTAAGCTGGAAACCCCAAGATTCCACAGGAGGGCCCTTTTCGCATGGCATTTTCCATGCGAAAGGGCCCCTGGAGCATCGGGCGATCGTGAGGAGCAATCCGCAGGACGCACTCACAATCGCGTGATGCTCCAGGGCCCAGCAGGTGCCAATTGCACACCTTTTCATTTTCGGCTAGAAGCCAAAAATGGCGCGAGATTGTGCATTGCTCCCGGGCCCCGCGAGCGCTTACCTGGTGTACGGAGCCTCCGGAGCTGCACCAGTTGCGCTTCCTGCCCCAGCACAGGCTGGGAAGATCCCAGGCTGCACTGCGGAAGGAAGAGGTGGGGCTCTCGTGCAAGCAGGCAGTTTGAGCGGAGCCGAAGGACCCTGGATGCGAGACCCTCTCGCCGGAGGCTGCTCGCGCGATCCCCACACCCCAGCGCCGGAAGAAGGTAAGGTGAGGAAAGGGTCGATGTTGAAAGTGGAATAAGAGCACTATAACAGGGTAGGGCACAAAGGCCTTCAAACTGAATTAGGCTGCCTCTGACTTATGTGAACTGCGTCAGATTGGGTTTGAACTGAATCATATTAGCCTGAAGCAATTCAGACTGTTTGTGTGATCTAGAAAGTAAAAGAAAACCAGAGAGTGCATCTTCAAAATGTTGGGAAAGGAAAGGATGAAATGAAAGTGCCAGGATGGGTAGAAGGGACGGAGGGACTGTTTGAAAATAGATAAAGAAAAGCCCTTCCCTAAATTGCAAACTGCAGGATTCCATAGGATGTCGAAAGTGGAATGATAGCACTATAACAGGCTAGTGCAGGAATTGCCATATACACTTTCAAAGAAGCTCCTTCTTTCTCATTACACATTTCTGAGGAACTCACCAATTTCTTCTTGTAGTTCTTCATTTTTTTCAGTCATTTGAAGCATTATATCTGATAAATTCTGTGCTAGGGCAACTACTTCAAGATCTAAAAAAAAGGTTCAAGAAGATCAGCGGGATCTTTAAACGGTGATTCACAGAAGTCTAGCTAGCTAACGAGTTGCCCCATTCAATATTGTGAGATTTCAGAATAGCATAAAATTAAATACAGTTTTTAAAAACTTACCGGAAATTATATTTCGAATATGCTTTAGTGTTTTTAACTGTTTTAATCATGTTTTTAAAATACTGTTTAATTCTAACATTTGTAAACTAATGTTTTAGCTTAATTTTAAAAAAATGATTATAAGCCGCCATGAATCCCATTTTGGAAGAAAGGCAGGATAGAAACCCAACAAACTTTCTGTCCACCTGTTTTTCTCCCCGCCCCCCATTAGCTCAAGCCCAAGGCTAGAATCAAGTGTGCCGTGGGTGGAAAGAATAATCCAGGGTGCAATGGGGGCCGAGGGAAGAGAAGGGGAGAAGGGACTCAGAGCACTCGTGCTGAATCTGAACCCTTACCGGTCTTCACTTCATATCGTGGATCGTACTCAATGGAGAAATCCCGCATCATTCTGATCGACTCAAAAAGAAGTGCATCTCTCCTCGCCAATACCACATCTAAAAAAAAAAGACAAAGGAAAAGGGCAGATGTTGTGCTGGATGGTGGGGGTCAGTGGTGGTGCTTGGAGGAAGCTGGCTCTCTCTCCACACTGGAAATGCCGGTGTTTGGAGCTCAGCCAAGACGTTAGCCTCATTTCTGAAGGCATGTTAAACCAGGATGCTCAGTACTAAAGGATAGCCAGGATTCTTAGGGCTGCCCGGCCGTGGAATCTGCTGCCTCGGAGCGTGGTGGAGTTGCCTTCCTTGGAGGTTTTTAAGCAGAGGCTGGATGGTCGTTTGTCGGGAGTGCTTTGAGGGTATTCCTGCATGGCAGGGGGTTGGACTGGATGGCCCCTGGGGTCTCTTCCAACTCTACATTTCTATGATTCTATGATTCTGCTTCCGAAAATCATGGCACCTCCCCCGCCGCTTTTATCAAACATTTAAACGGCAGCAAACGGGGGACTAAATCCAATTTTCAGTCCTAACTAGAGTCACCCACTGAACGTGTGGGATGAATGATTAGGTCAACAGTTGTGAAATTTCTCATTGATTCAAATATAGCTATGAATAACAACTGGATTGAGTTCGTAGTCCAGGCATGCCCCAGTTAGCAAAGCCCTTGACCGTAAAGCGCTTTTTAAAGAAAGAGCTTTAAAGCCCAACCAGCTCTATCTTTCCTCCTTATCCTTTGTCTAGCTGGAAGCTTTTCAGCAGCATTGGCACTGGGAAATGGTGAAGGAGGATCGGAGAAACAGAGACTTTTGTGTGTGTCTGCAGGAAACAATACAATAAAGAAAGAGACTTGTTTTTGTGCCAAATTTGTGGGGGATTTTGCAATTTCCAGAAACATGTAGGGGTTTTGTGCAAAACTGATGTCTTTTTCCAGGGGAAAAAGGCCCAAATATTATTTTTCACCAAAAAAATCCGTGACTGAGATCATGCTGCACCAGACAGAGCTATGAGGATAGCGCTTCACTGCCATAGCTATTTCAGCCAATGTCACCCACCCCTTCAGAAGAGAAGGTTAGGAGACGACCACGACAGTCATGTCAAAATAACTGAAGGGATGTCATATGGGGGATGGAGCAAAATTGTCTTCTGCTGTTCTAGGGACTTGCACACAGACCAATGGCTTCAAACCACAGGAAAAGAGATTCCACCTAAACTTCGGGAAGAACTTCCTAGGGTCAGCACAGTTCAACAGTGGAATATGCTGCTACCTGGCAGTGTGGTGGAGTCTCCTCCTTCTTTGGAGGTTTTTAAACAAAGGCTGGATGGCCGTTTGTCGGGAGTTTGTTGATTGTGTCTTCCCGCATGATAGAATTGGGTTGAACTGGAATGGCCCCTGAGGTCTCTTCCACCTCTATGGTTCCGCGACCCCCAAACCAACCTTCTAAGCCATGCAGTGCCCCAACTAAAAGGCTTCCAGGGCTCTGGGAAACGACGGCAGCAGTTGGAAAACTTCCGTCTTTCAGTGTGCCGGTTGCCAGGAAAGTTCCTCAGTTACCATTTCCCAGTGACCTGATCTGTGGAGCCTTGGAAACCGTTCAGGTGTGGCACTGTTTGGGGGGAGTCTCGTTCATTCATTAATGACCGTCAGTGTGAATCCCAAAAGTTACGAGATTGTAAATTCAGTTTACAATTTTATAAATGTTGAACAGAATGCCAGCCTGTGTGTGTTTCTGGAAAATGTTTTATTTTTCTTACGCAAAAGTATGGTTTTGCATGAAGATATAATTTTTGTGCAATAACAACAACAATTACAATAATAAAAGCAACATTATTTATACCCCACTTTCTCCCTGATTGGGATTCACGACTGCTAGACTGAGACTCGGGCCATTTCCACACCTTATCTGATCCTGTTGTCCTCTCGTTGCCATCTCAGCAGCACCTTTGCTGGGAAGTGAGCAGGATGGGACCCCTCCCCTCTTCACCCGGCTGGTGCCCTGCAGAAGGGAGCACGAATGACACGCACCTGCCTTTCACAGCACGGCCGGGCTCTTTCCCATGCTGTGCTGGGGAAGGGATTGCCTCCCTTGCACTTTCTGCCCTTCCGCATGGCCAGGAAGGACTGGAGCATCACACGACTGTGGGCGCTTAATGGATTTATTCCATCAAGCAAATATCCTGCAATTATGATGGGTGGGGGTGGGATGGCAGCAGGACTGCGACAATGTCATGCAAAAGCACAACCTGCGGACTGCTGCCATTGCGTCACTAACCCGGGACTGCGATGCCATGTGGGAATGGCCTAAATGCGAAGAAGAAGAAAAATCAACATGCACTTTTTTTCTGTGCAAAAATTGTGTCTGTGTGCAAAACCTTCATGAATTTTGTGTGTTTCCAACAACAGTGCTTTTTGTCATGAAAATTGTAAGGTTTTTTAAAAAAACACTCATACACACAATTTTAACATAAAAACACTGGCTGGGATTCTCTATCATGGTCTACATTACATAACTTTATACATACCTAACTACGTAGCAGGGCACTAGGAAACTCTGTAAGTGAATTGCAAAGATGTGTATCAGGGCTCCAGCAAGGGTGTCTAAATGCACATGAGGCTCCACCAATGCACATCGATATTCTCTAGCTAGTGTCCTCCTGTACATTGGTCCCATTGAGCATAGCTCTGTTGTGAGTTGGTCACGTTGCTGGTATGTAATGACAGTCCCTTTCTCAATGTCATTTCCCACAGACATAAGCCCACTTAGAATCATAGAATCACAAAGTTGGCAGAGACAACAGGGACCATCCATACCAATCAAAGCATTCTCAATAGATGGCCATCCAGCCTCTGTTTAAAAGCCTCCAAAGAAGGAGACTCCACGACACTCCGAAGCAGCAGCATTTTCCACTGCCGGACAGCCCTGACCGTCAGGAAGTTCCTCCTGAGCTTCAGGTGGAATCTCCTTTCCTGAAGCTTGAATCCATTGCTCCTTGTCCTAGTCTCTGGAGCAGCAGAAAACAAGCCCTCTCCTTCCTCTACATGGCATCCCTTCAAATATTTAAACATGGCTATCATGTCCCCTGTTAACCTTCTCTTCTGCAGACTGAACATCCCCAGCTCCCTAAGACACTCCTCATAGGGCTTCATGGCTACCAGACTCTCCTCCATTTTGGTTGCCTCACTTATATAAATGTACTCCCCCAAGTGAATTCAGGCCAAAACACATGGTTTTTCTGCAAAAACTGTGCCTGATTTTTTTGTTTTTTGCAAAAAAAACATAATTTCTGCACAAACAATGAGTTTCTATGAAAAGTAATTTCCAAAAACCTTCAAGATGTATGAATACCAGGCAAAAATTGCACAAAATGTTCACTTCAGTTTTATTCTTTCCAATCAGGTTTTGCAAGTTTAAGGCGATTTTGGAGTTGCTGGAAAATGAATAACGGCAAATATTGTTTCCGTCCCTAGACGCTCAACAGATTAGCTGAGGACTCTTAAGCAGATATACAAGGAAATATGAAAGTGCCTTTGATAGCATGGGGGAATCCTCAATGTACCATGGTCTCACTCATTAAGATAATTGGGATGTAAGAACTCAACAGAGACTCAGTTATGCCCTCAGTTTTTCAAACCATTTTTGAAGAGGCCCATTCTTTGCATTAAAGGAAACAATTTAAGAGACAATTCTAAGGTGAAGCCACTCTCTCCTCCTCCTCCTCCTCCTCCTCCTCCTCCTCCTCCCTTCTCCCAATAGATCAACGAAGAGCTTAACTTACACAGAGTGAACATCACAAGTGCAAGAACAAAATTGACACCGGCTGCAATTCTCACAGCGAGTTGACCCTTTGGTGTTTCAAGGAATGGCTTCTTCTCTTTGTCAAGGAAAAGAGGAAAGGAAATTGAGCATCAGTAGCAAGAGCCAGCACCCCACAGCCACCCCATAAAAAAGGTTTTGATATACAGCCACCATGCAAGATGTCACCTCCATCTCTGAGCTGGGAGGACAAGTACCACTCCCTGACATTATAACCTCCCTTGCCCCCACCTACAGACACCCCCCCAGTCTCTCTCTCTCAATCTCTCTCTCTTGCGATCTTGAGTAGCAGAGAATTCATTCCACTTCATGGGAGAGCTGTTTTGCCTCCAATTGCCAACTTTTTCAGCTGGCTTCCCTGGCCTGTCAGGCTGGGCTATCCCTCAATTCAGGAGCAGGGCCCTTTCTCTGGTGAGCAGAAGGAGGAACTGAGACGAAGGAGCATGTCTGTCTCAGCATTCCTGATCTGGAGGACAGGGAGACATCATCTCAGTCTTGGACAGCACAACTAAGGGCAGGCACTCATTTGTTCCTTCTGGCACTCAACAAGTAATTGGTCTTCTAGCACTGCTTGCCCTCTGAAACTTGCAAATGTTCAGCCCATGGGGCAGCTTAATGCTGGCAAGTTTCTTTCAGATCGTGCTGTTCTCCAATAGTGACTCCGCTCCACACTTGGAGATCTTTTGCTCGATTGCCACAATGTCTTTGCCGCTGCTTGGATTGCACTGCTTGCCCTCTGCAAATTGCAGCCTTGCAGTCCAAGGGAAGCTTCCTATTGGCAAGTTTCTTTCCATATCAGTGCTACTCCATACATGGAGACCTGTCACCCACTTGCCACAAATTCTTTCATGATAATTAAATCATTCTGCTCTTGCTTTGAGACACCCAGGCTTGCAGTCATAGGGAAGCTAAATACCTGCAAGTTTCTGGCATTTCAGGTGATCTGGAGGCCAGGCCTCTCAACACTGAAGCTACTGAACTATCTTTTTAAGTCTTTTAATTATGCTGTATTCCTAAACTCAATAGCACTTTCTTAAGTATTCCTCTAAACTTGGCTGCGTCAAACAATCTAACTCGTTTGTTTCCTCTATTTCATCCTCTTTTGAGGACTTATCAGTTTCAGATTGGGCATCATCACCCCCCTTGAGAAACTCATACTCACTCTAGTATTTCTGTTGTAGCAACAATTTTTTAAACTGGTGCATCTTGTACCTACTTTGTCTGTCTTTCATACAATTTACCTGCATTGCCACTCTCACTTCTTTGTTCCTTCCTGTCACTTGCTTCCCTTTGCATGATTAATAAGTTCATCAAGTTACGACAATCTGGACCTGATGTGCTGCACTTGGGTAAGCTTCTCTCTGTACCTCTCTTTTGTTCCTCTGAAACTTTCTTTTTGTATTTATTAGCCACGCTGGCAGTAGCAATTCTACCTCTGCTTGCATGACTCATCCCAGACCTGCGAGACTTGTGTTTAAAACAGCCATATTTTTTTCTTTCTCTCTCTTTCTCTTTCTGATCAAGGTAAATCCCCCTTCCATAGCTTGAGGAGTGGCTTCCTTGCCATGTCCCTGTGCTTAGCCTCTGAAATGGCTGCCAATTGGCCTACAGCCGTCCTTGCTCCTACTCCTCTCTTTGGGAGGAATCTGTATTCTCAGAATGACCATCAGAAGTGGCTTGAAGACCTGAACCTAACATTTAGCTCTTCTCCTACTGCAGGGAAAGCACTGGTAAGCCCTTTGCCTTGCCCTTTTTCCTTTCCCCCATCCTTCTTAACTTCCTAAGCAGCCCCCTTTTAGGCCCTTTTTGCATGGCATTTGCCATGCAAAAGGGCCCCTCGAGCATCGTGCGACTTCAAGGAGCGGTCCACACGACACACTCACAATCGTGCGACGCTCCAGGGCCTGGCAGGCGCCGATCGTGCACTGTTTCATTTTCGGCTGTGAGCCGAAAATGGTGCGTGATTGCACATCGCTCCAGGGCCCCTTGCACACTTGCCACGCACGCAGAGCTCTAGAGCCATGGCGCTCACGCTTCCTGCCCCAGCACAGCCTGGGAAAATCCCAGGCTGCACTGTGGAAGGAAGAGGAGGGGCTCTCATGTGAGCAGGCAGCAGCCGTGGAGCTGAAGGAACCGGGACGCGAGAGCCTCTCGGAAGAGGCTGCTTGCTCGATCCCCACACCCCAGCTCCACAAAAGGGTGAGTTGCGGAAAGGGCCTTAGCCGCTACCATTAGCGGCTGATTATGTGTGCGCAGTAGAGGGGAACTTCTCTCTGTTCTGCTTTCCCTTGATATGAGGAAAATCTTTCTCAGGATTGCACTGAAGCTGCTAGCCTGATCACTAGTCAGCCTGTCCAGGTCCACCCGATCAATAATTTTCTCTGTAGGATCACTCTGTAGTCTGTGGACCTCCAGGCTTTTGAGCTTGGACAGACTGTGCCACCATGGACTGCTGCTGCTAGGCTGTATTCACTAGCAGTGCCTTTAGGCTCGGAACACTCAAAGGGTGCTGGAAGCATGGCTGCTTATAGGGTCCTATAGCTGCACCCATGAAATCAGGCTCTGTTCTCCCCCTCACCTTAGAACTGGTGTTTCCAACATGGCAGATTGAAGCTGCCCTTTTAATTTCTCCTGGTCATCGGTGGCTCTCTTCAAATGACCACAGTATGTCTGCTCCTGCTTTTTACTTTAATCACCTCTCTGTTTTTTTAAACATTTTTACTAGGTAGAATTTCCATTTCTTTCTTTCTTTTCTCTTGTGGGAGGGAGTTGCCACAACTCTTTTTGAATCTCTCACTGGAAGTTAAAAATATGCTTTTTAAACTTTTTTCCTCCACCACACAAGAGCCATGCCGGGTAGTGGACATCTGGTTGGCATTTTCTTCCACCTTATCAGGGCCATGCTGGGTAGTTGGCATCACTTGCTTCTTTTTCCTGCCCTCTATTAATAACTTATCCAAAGCTTACTTTCCAAAGAGCAGCTCTCCTTTACATGGGACAAAGGCCAAATTGTTCCTAGACTTTTGGTCTGCATCCCAATGATGCAATGATCTTCTAGCTACCTCTGTTGCATCTATATTTCTGACCATAAAAGTCACTGAATCAGAACCAGCATCCACTAATTATTTCATTCTTTTCCCCTTCCTCTTCTGGCAAAAGGCTGAGACTGTGGCCCTTTCCGCAACTCACCTTTTTGCGGAGCTGGGGTGTGGGATCGCGTGAGCAGCCTCTTCCGAGAGGCTCTCGCATCCCAGTTCCTTCAGCTCCGCAGCTGCTGCCTGCTCGCGTGAGAGCCCCTCCTCTTCCTTCCACGGTGCAGCCTGGGATTTTCCCAGGCTGCGCTGGGGCAGGAAGCGCGAGCGTCCCATCTCCGGAGCTCCGCACTCACGACAAGTGTGTGCGGGGCCCCGGAGCGATGCCCGATTGCACACCATTTTCGGCTCACAGCTGAAAATGAAATAGTGTGTGATTGGCATCTGCCAGGCCCTGGAGTGTCACGCAATTGTGAGTGCGTCATGTGGACTCCTGCCTGTTCCGGCTGGCATGTGGGATTAATCCCAATTGTGGTGGATTCCTCCTCCATGCCATCCCGAGAATAGAGAGCATATTCAGATTCCAGACTTTTATTCGTCTATTAATGGGTTAAGAGATCTCCTGGGTCCAAAAGCATTGTGGGCTTTTTCCTCACCCCCCTGCTACTACCAACACAACCGTCCTTCCTTTCCGTACGGCCCCCATTCCTGGTCATTCCTCCTTTGTGCAAGGAACCCCTCATGCTTGTCCGCGATACATACCTCCACCTTCACCAGCGGCAGCTGCTGCTGTAAAGAGAGACAAACATGTACTCATTCTCTAGTATCTCAAGCATACCAAAAGATGAACTAAAATTAGGGCTTTGTTTAAGCTTGTTGTAAGCAGTCTTGAATCCTATACCGGGAAAAAGGTGGGACAGAAGTTTGAACCAACCAACTAACCAACAAACCAGTATACTAGCTCTGGCCCTATCTAGGCAGGCTAGACTTGGGGCCTTTCTGCACCACACTGTTACAGTGCTACTATTCCATGTTAAACCTCCTATGGCATCCTGAGTTTTGCAGTTTAGGGAGGGGCATGTAGATTTCCCAGCCAGAGAACTCTTTGGCCTCTGGAAACTGCAAAATCCAGAATTCAATGATGTTGAAAGTGAAATTGGAGCACTATAACCATGTAGTGCAGAAAGGCCCTAGGTCTCAGTAATAGTAGTAGTAGCAGCAGTTATTATTGTTATTATGTTTTCTCCCATTTCAGCCCTCAGGCATCCTACAACAGGTGAAAGGAACATAGCTTAAAAATACAGTTAGCCTTCCACATTTGCCAGGGTTAGGGGTGCACAACCCTTACAAATTCTTTGTGTCAGGGTTTCCCAGCTGCCAGGAAACCCATTTTTTTTTACTTGAAATAAATAACTTCAAACCTTCTTTCCATCCTTAATGTGGATGGGTAGCAGGAAGTCACTGAACTGCCTGTATTTTCACTTTTCTGCTTGAGAGTGGCTCTTTGCTTTCTTAGCACCAGAGTGTTGAAAGCGCTGTGCCGGACTCCGAACAGCCAGTCATTGGACTTTTCTTTCTCCATTGTTAATGTTTGGCTGATAACTACTTTAGCAGTTTCTTATCCTTCCATTTCCTTCCAGTGCTACCTTACTGTTTCTCCAACCATTACCTTCCTTTTTCATTGCTTTTTTCATTATTATTATTGTTATTATTTTTGTGCCTGTGTTTTATTGTCTGCGTTTTATTCTATAGCATAGAACTGTAGAGTTGGAAAAGACCACAAGGACCATCGAGTCCAACTCCCTGCCTGCCATGCAGGAATATATCATCAAAGTACTCCCAACAGATGGTCTTCCAACCGCTGTTTAAAAACTTTGAAAGAAAGAGACCTCATCACACTCCAGGACAGTGTATTCCACTGTCAAACTTCTTTTCTGAATGTTTAGGTGAATCTCTTTTCCTGAAATTTGAACCTACTGCTCCATGTCCTGGAGCAGAAGAAAATAGGCTTGCTCCATCCTCCATATGATACCGTTTCAAATATTTGAACACGGCTATCATGGCTTCTCGTAACTTTCTCTTCTCAGGCTAAACCATTTCTTAGAGGGCTTCATGGTTTCCAGGCCTTCTACCATTTTGGTCACCCTCCTCTGGACACTTTCTAGCTTATCAATATCCTTCCCGAACTTTGGTTCCCAGAACTGGACACAGGATTCCCAGTGGGGTCTGATCAAAGCAGAATAGAGTGGTAATAGGGTATTCTGTTGCCGAGATCCTATGTTGTGGAGCACAGCATAAGAGCTCCACAGGTAGAATCTGCTACAAGTCTCTGCTTACCCTCTCCAAAACTCACAGCTTTGCTGTCATAGCCCCCATGAAGGGCCATCCCATGACTGATGGAGAGAAAGGGGTGGATTGGAGAAGACTTTGGCTATGTGAAGTGGTAGCTTAAAAAGTCAATGAAATTCTAGGCTGCATCAATAGAAGTATTGTGCCTAGGTCGAGGGAAGTAATAGTACCACTCTCTTCTGCTTTGGTCAGACCTCACCTGGAAACCTCTGTCCAGTTCTGAGCATCACAATTCAAGAAAGATATTGACAAGCTAGAACCTATCCAGAGGAGGGCAACCAAAACAGTCAAAGGTCCAGAAACCAGGAAACCCTATGAGAAGCAGCTTAAGGAGCTGGGGATTGTTTAGCCTGGAGAGGATAAGGTTAAGAGGGACATGATAACCACATTTAAATGTTTGTAAGGATGTCTTATGGAAGGTGGAGAAAACTTGTTTTCTGCTACTCCAGACACCAGTACATGGACCAATGGCTTCAAACTCCCTGATTCCATCTAAGCATTAGAAATGGTAAACGCTATTCAGCAGTGGAATATGCTGCCCGGGAGTGTGGTGGAGTTTCCTTTTTTTGGATGCTTTTAAACAGCGGCTGGGTGGCCATCTGTTGGGAGAGCTTTGGTTGTGTATTCCTGCATGGCAGAAGGGGTTTGGGCTAGATGGCACTGGTAGTCTCCACCATCTCTTTGATTAGCAGAGTCTGACTATGGGTGTTGGTTGTTCGTGTCACCGGTTTGCATCTGGCTATGTCCCATAACCGGACACATCCCTGATCGCTCCTCCACTCTTCACCAGCAACAGAACGGCCGTCCAGAGAAGCTCTCACGGCAAAACTATGAATCGTGTGTGTGAGCATGCACGCATATGCAGGATTTGATCCTTGTTGAGGTGGAAGAGATCACCAACCTCTGCGATGACCAAAAAAAGAGACATGCACAGGAATAAGAGGGACTTAAAGGTTGCATATGTCACTGAGAAGATGCCAGATGTTCAGTGTCATGGTCTGTAGGGCAGACCATGGCAGATTCAGATTCTAGGCCTTTGTTCCTGTTCATGGGTTAAGAGATCTCCTGGGTCCAAAAGCTTTCTGACCTTTCTTGTCAGGAACTGAATCCACACACAAATAGTACAATGCACAAAGCACTATTTATTTGAAGTACATCTAAGGATTTTAGTGAGGAGACCGAAGCAAAGTGAAAGTACAGGGGTTTAAGATTCCCCGCGTTCCTTCCCCTCTGCTGAGAGACCTTGAAAGCCAAGCCGTGGTTGTCAGTACATTCCTAGCAGTTTAAGGCATTGTTTATATAACGGTCTCTGGCTTCTACTGCTTCTAGTGCTACAAGCCTCCTAATATATTTCACTTGACTGCATATCCCATTACTCTATATGGAGGGCATCCTGACATTTCTTCTCCGTCCCACCTGATACCACCATCAGAACCTTTCCTAAAACCCTTTTCTCTTCCCGTACGCCCCCTATTCCTGGCCGTTCCTCCTTTGTGTAATGAACCCCTCACACTTGCCCTGGATACTTACCTTTGTCTTTATCTGCATCTTTATCTCCACCTCCATCAGGAGGCTCCACTGATGATGTAAAAAGAAACAAAGAATTCTTCAGAATCTCAAGCAAAGACAAAAGATGAAATAAAATTAAGACTCCGTTTAAACTTCTTGTAAGTAGCCTTGAATCCTACACTGTGGGAATGTTGAGGTATAAACTAAAACAAACCAATGAAACCAAAAAACTAGTACGCTAGCTCTGACCCCACCCAGACAGGCTGGACTTGACTGTAGATGATGATATGATGATGGTAGCTGGTTCCCCCCCCCCCAAGTTCTGCACTCAAGGCCGTTTACAACAGGTTAAAAAAATAGCTTAAAAATATACCAAACTTCCCCCACGGGGCAAAAATAAATATTCGTCCTCTCAGTCCCATAGGAACAGTGGGGGGCTTTGCCCCAGGCAGAAATGTTTTTGGGGTGTCCTGGCTTGTAGCCACGCCCCTGCATGCCCTGGCCATGGCCCCAAATGCCCTGACCACGCCCCCACGCACCGCGGCCACACCCCACACCCCATAACCCCCCTCCCGCCCCCCTCCACACACTCCGAGCTCTCCCACTGCCTCCTCCGTTGTTGCCTTTGTTGTTGTTGTCATGTGCCTTTAAGTTATTCCTGACTTTTCATAACCATAAGATGAACCTATCATGGGATTTTCTTGTCAAGAGTTGTTCGGAGGGGATTTTGCCTTTGTCCTCCTCTTGAGACTTGAGAGAGTGTGACTTGCCCAAGGTGACTCAGTGGATTTCCATGGCTGGGCAGGGATTTGAATCCTGGTTTCCAGAGCCCGGCATTTAAAGCACTACCCCATGTTGAGTCTCTTCTTCTCAGTGTTTTCCCAGTATTACGATGTCCCAAAGTGTTACAGAAGAGTAATTTTGTGAATCAGAACACAGTATTTTCTACCCAAGAAACTCATCTTCTATGCAGAATGGGGGGCGGGGGGAGCTGTTGGACAAAAAGTACCATGTGTTTTAACTTTTTTTTCCTAGTGATAATTCCTATCACTAGAGCCATTTCCACACTAGACTGTTACAGCGCTATTATTCCACTTGCAACATCCTATGGAATCCTAGGATTTGCAATTTAGGGAGGGGCCTCAAAGGCAATCCTCAAAGGCCCCTCCCTAAACTGCAAATCCCAAGATTCCATAGGATGTTGCAAGTGGAATAATAGCGCTATAACAGTCTAGTGCAGAAATGTCCTAGGTTTTCTTGGTAAGATTTCTTCAGAGGATATTTGTCATTGCCTTCTGCTGAGGCTAAGAGAATATGACTTGAAACAGTCATGATTCCCCAACCATAGCTCTTTAGACCAGAGGAATGAACATCCTTTGCCACTTGCCAGCTAATCTGGATTCTGTCTGGGGTTCCATTTCTACCTTCTGGCCACCTAGGTGTCCACCCTGTTATGGTGGTGAAAACCAGATAGGTAGAGGTAATATGAGCACTCTTAAGTCTTGGAGTCTCAGGGAACTTATATAAGAAAATGTACAGGCTCTTTGGTAATCTTTCAGGCTATTTATTACTTGCAGTGACAGATAAAGAACTCAAGACATAGGCCATTTCTGCCCTACACTGTTCTAGTGCTATTATTCCACTTTCAACCTCCAGAGGAATTCTGGGGTTTGTAGTTTACTCAGGACAAAGAGCTCTCTAAAGGGCCTTCCCTGAACTGCAACCCCCAGGAGAACACAGGATGTCGAAAGAGGAATAATGCCACTAGAACATTGTAGTGCGGAAATGGCCGTAGTCGTGTTAGTTAGGATCAGTATGAAAAGGGATATTGTAGCACTTTTGAGGTTATCTGGGAGAAAAATTGTTGTAACATAAACTTTTGTAGACTGAGCCTACTTTATCATCTGCATCTGAGAATACTAACCTCCACAATGATTAAAAGAAAGAGGCATACACAGGCATAAAAGGGACTTAAGCTTGTATACGTCACTCATAGGATGCCAGCCAGGAAGTCTTTTTAGTTTGCTTATGATACCCTCCAACATTTCCCAGAGGAAAACCAGAATACTTGGGCCTAGCAACATAACAATATGATCAAGATGGAAAAAGTTATTACTGAGGAAGAACGACATATTAGAAGAGGCTTCAGAAGTTTACTTTTGCCTGAGATTGCTGGAAAGGGCGAGATTCTGTCCTCTCCTGTTCTATCCTCCTGCTGAGTTAATAGAGTAAATTCTACTTTTGTATTTTGAATTCAAGAGCCAGTGTGGCTTAGTGGTTTGAACATTGGACTAGGAACCTTAAGGCCATGGTTCTGTTCCCCACTCAGCCATGGAAACCCACTGGGTGACCTTGGACACATCACACACTCTCAGCCCTGGGAAAACTCATGATAGGGTCACCTTAGGGTCACTATAAATTGGAAATGACTTGAAAGCACACAACAACAACAATTTTGAACTCAGTTTGCAAGAATTGAAGTAAACTGAGGAAAAGGGGAGAGTGAAATGAGAAGAAAATGGGATGTTTTAAAAACAACTAAAAAAGTGGGATGGCAAAGGATCAATCAGGACTGGCTGTGCCAAATTAGGACAGTTGGTGGATATGGGGTAAGGTTTTGTGTGTGTGTGTGTGTGTGTGTGTGTGTGTGATATTAGACCTCAACTGCAGTATTATTGTAAACTATAGGTGTGTTCAACTTGAAGTAGTTTCCCTACGCTGTTGTTCTCAGTTATTTCCTAGTGAAATAATGCTGTTTTTGGTAGGTATGTGCTAGCTTGCCTTCTCTCTGAAATAATCTGGCAATATTCAAACAGCAGGAAGAGAGCAAAGTGAAGAGTGAACAGGAGAAAGGAAAGAGGACGGACAGGGCAGGATCAACATCTTTGCCACGGTTGTGCTGCTGAGTGGTTCTGAAGGAAGAAACGAGCAAAGGAGGAAGCCAAGGGATTGCAGAAGACTCTACCGGATGCTTCAGGCGGCACAAAGTGGTAAATGCCAAAGAAGCTCAAATTGGGAGTTGAACAGCTGAATTCTCTCACACTCCCAGGACCGAAGGTAGAAAAGAAGTTGGAAATATAGGCCAGTGGGACCCCTCTAAGCTCCTTGGTTATAGGGAGACATTGTGTTTTTATTGGTTCCATAAAGATACTGATAGGAGACGAAAGAAAAACCTTACCTGATTTAGCAGGGGGCTTTTTGGGTGCCATCTGATCTCCTTACACTGAGGGCTGTCTCATGCTACAGTGAATCTGTGAGACGATATAGAACTGTAGAATGTTAAAAAACACCTTAAGGAAAAAATATATTTAAAACAGTAGTCTTGGTGAGTTATTCATATGCAGTCGTGGCACAATAGACTTTTTGATGTTGCTCCCAACTACCATTTTCTGATTGGAATCATGATAGGGCTTCTGTAACTTACTTACTTACCTATTTACTTATTTATTTAATATTTTAATTTTAAATTCTACATAATAAACATAAACTAACAAACCGCTATACACAGGGGCTTCTGTAACTTTAATCCTTAACTGATCTTAGAGCAGAAGAAGGTATGGTAAAACCCCATCTCTGCACCATCCAAACCCAAACTTTCAGCTGCAGCTGTCCTCTCTCAACCTGTGATGTGACAGATAAAAAAGTCAATGCGGTTCCAGGTTGCATCAACGGAAGTACAGTGTTTAAGCTGAGGGAAGTAATACTGCCATTGTATTGTGCACAAAAGTTCAGGAAGGATATTGACAAGCTGGAACATGTCCAGAGGAGGGGGACCAAAAGTGTAAACAGCCAGGAAACCATGTCGTACAAAGAGCAGCTTAGGGAGCTGCTGTTAACCTGAAGAGAAGAAGATTAAGAGGTGACATGATAGCCATGTTTAAATATTTAGAAAAATGTCATAATGAAGATGGAACAAGCATGTTTTCTGTCGCGTGGAGTGATGGCTTCAAACTACAGGAAAAGAGATTCCACCTAAACATTAGGAAGAACTTCCTGATGGTAAGAGCAGCTTGATAGTGGAATGTTCTGCTGCCTGAATGGAGTGCGGTGGAGTCTCCTTCTGACAGCAACAATGGACACGTTTTCCCTGGAGTGCAACAAAGTGAGTAAGTTACACACCGGTGGGAGATCCAATTTTTTTTTAAAGCTATTCTTCGTTCAGCTTGAACCAAAAGAATAGACATCCAGGGAAGATTTCTGCAAATCAGACTCACCAGAACAAAGGAAAGCATACACATTTGTACATGTCCACATGATAATAAATTAGCATACTAAGTTATGTCACTTCTGTGTAAAATCTGGTGGGCGTCAGATATCGGTGCATGTGCTTTGGCCCTGTCACATAGCTGCCCCCCTCAATGCATCAGTCATTTACCACCTGTAATTTAGCCAAAGTGGAGCCTGTTTGCATTCCATGCTCTAGAAGTCTATAGGTCTCCCAGGTCAAGCTGCTGCTTCTCAAGGTTGGCATTCGAATGCTGAGGCACCAGGCATCATTGCTTGAGAGGCTATTTTATAAATAGCTGTCAATAAGAAAAGCAGGTCATGATAGGCTAGTAATTCAAAGGGCACCGGAGGAAAACTCTGCAGAGGCCTGGTTAATCGATTCCTTAACACCGTGCTATGCTCCTCTAAGTCCCATCACTCCCAGGCTTCTCCATCATTTCTTTGGTGGTGTTAACAGAGGCCAGATGGCCACCTGTCGGGAGTGCTTTGAGGGTGTCTTCCCGCATTGCAGAATGGGGTTGGGATGGCCCTTGGGGTCTCTTCTAACTCTGGGATTCTAGGATTCTATGGCTATCGTCTTGCAGATGGAAGTGGGGCAGGGGGCCCAGAGAAGTGCCCAGCACTTACAGATTACATGTTACAGGTGCCCCATACCAGATCCAAGCTGGCAAGCCTACTCCCAACAGGTTTTTAGCTGCAACGCAACTTCTCAAAGGGGGGCAGGGGAGTTCTCTCTCTTAACATGATCTCTGCTGGGAGCTCTGGGAAAGCAGGTGCTTCTTTTGATGGCAAAGGCCTTAGGGAGCCGTTGCTGGCTGGCAGATTACCAATCGCTGGGTAGGTTAAATCCTCACTCCAGGGCTGCCTCTGTTTGGATTCCAGGACACTCCAGTCAATTCACCCTCTCCCGTCCTCACCTAAGTCTTTTTCTGCCCTCTTCAGCTCTTTCCTTCAACAGCTGCACCTGCCTTTCCTTGTGATGCAAACCATTCCAGAATCTCTCCCATGTCATTCCTGCTGTTCCCTGATTGGCTGCCTGCTGTGTCCAATCAGGATTGAGAAAGGGAGCTTGGACCCTCTCTCATAAAAGAAATAGCGATGGGGAAAACTTTGTTGCATTTCTCCAAAAACAGCTGCTTTCTCACTCACTCCATCATTGTTTGTATCAGGTTATGGAGCTTTGTTTTCCCTTCCCTCATGGGAGTTGTGTAAAGATGATGATCATTTAATTTAAAAACTGTACAAATGTCTTTTGTAAGCAGACATGGAAGATGAGTCTGTAAAAAAGTTTATGATAGGGTAGATCCAAAATTTTTGGCATAATATGCAAATGGAGTTATGGGGAAAATGTAGACTAAAGATATAAAATTTAGTCTGATCAGTATATATCTATCTATCTACATACATATACACACAAAATGGTGCTTAACTTCAGAAAAGCTGTCAAAAAATATCTAAGAATGTTTCAGATCTATGTTGTCAGGATAAGGATTTTTTTTTCCAGATGTGGTTGACTTGCAAAAAAGTGAAGAGTTATTGGTCTAAAATTTATGTGTTAATTAAAAAAAAAAAATCTAAAGGTAGATTTTGCAATATTACCATAGATCTATTTGTTGAGAATTATTGATAAAGAACTGGGCAGGAAATGTGGACTACTTCTTTGATAGACAACAGCTGCAAGAATACTGTTTGCCAAACATATGTGGACTGATGCCCTAATGATGGAAGAATGGGTGGTTAAAGTTATGGATCTTGCTGAAGTTGCAAAACTGATATGGATTTTAAAAGAAAGATCAATTGAAGACTTTTTTTAAAGACTGGAAATGACTTATGGATTTTTTGAGCAATCAGAAGTCAAATGATGTGATAATTTATGGTTTTCCTTATTAGTAATTCTAGTAAGTGGAATGTACTTAGATCTGTAATGGTGTTACCAGCCCCCACACACATCAAGTTTGATATGGTTTAATTGATATGATTTAATTAGCATAACACATGAATTGGCTTTTGATATAAAACGTGCCCTGCTATGGCTGGGTAACCAGTCTGGTTAAGAGGAAAGCAACTGGTCAAACACATACACAGTGGATTGGGTTGGAAAAACACGTCCTAGGCATGGTGAGATCACAGTCAGGAAATCACCAAGAAACTCCAGAGACAAACGGCTGCTGCCAGACTCAACAACACTGCTTCCCAGAGACAACAGCAACAGGAGATTTCCATCAAACTGCTGATCGTCTTATATCCCTTTTCCACTTACCTGGGGCCTCTCCCATTATCCACAAACACAGAGCTATCAGGCAACCATTACTTCCTTTGTCACCTCATGCTAAAGCTGTCGACCGTTGCTCTCTCAGGACACAATTGTTTGTGCTGCTGGAGAGTCACTAGCACCTTTGCCCTCTGGGCAGAAATTAGATATAAAAGTCCATAGCTTAAGATCATATTTAGTAATAGTAATAGATTAAATGTAATGGAAAAGCATAGAGTTAAGAATGAAATTATAATAATAATGAGTATAATGAGAATGAGATCTAGATATAGATAACAAAATATATAAGGAGTATGATATAGAATATGTTGAGTAAGAATATGATTGTAATGGAATGGAAGAGAAATAACAATGTAAGCTTGTTTTGTAGAAATTTCCTTTTCCCACTGTTATGTGTATCACATGGTGTGTCTTTTTTTGTTCGTTTTTTTCCCTTTATAATCAATTAAAAAAAAGTCTGGAGTTTTGCCCAGTTAGACACAGTACATTGCTTGCTGATTGCCACACTGTCGCTCTGATTCCCAATCAAAGTACTGTCCTTAGGGATGAGTCTAAGGCCCTTTCTGCACGAGGCGAGGGAATCGCTCCGTGCCGTTACCTACCACTTCTTCTGGGGTCTGAAGCGATGTGGACTGTGCCTGAAGCCCTTCCGCAGGGCTCCTCATTGGTCCAGGGCAGATCGGAGCAGTGCGAAGTCTGTAGATCCGCCCTTCTCCGGCTTCCAAAATGGCAGCTTCCGGCTTCCAAAATGGTGGCTTCCAGTTGGTCGTGGGTCCTGACCAACCACTGAAGCTTGCCACACCTAAAGCCCACCCTCCGCTGATCGCAGGCTTGCATTGGTGCGAGCCTGCAAATCTGCACAAGGGAGCAGGAACGCAACGGCGCGTTCCAGGAAAATAAAGACCTGCTTTTTGCGGTCTTTAGAAAACACCCTGGAGGACCACTTGGGGTCGTCTTGGAGCAGACTGAGGTGCGTATCTCCGGTAAGTAGTCCGCTTCTAGTCCGCTCCAAGGTGCAGACAACCTCCGTGAGAGGACGCGCTGCCCCGTTCTAATTGGCTGGTGCGGAACGGGCCTAAGCCACATCGCTGTTTCTTTGCTCTCTTCTGGAATGGTAAATATCACCCACATCCTGAAACTTCACTATCAACCTTTCATCCTTTTTCCTTTGGTTAGCCTTGTGCAAATGTGTGAGTATTTGGATCTTATGCCTGAGGGACTGCATTCCCTTAATAAAAAACATATTTTAGTCTACTTCTGAGTCTTTGGCAGGGAGAAACTGCAGAAACCCTGCAAACATTGGTGGAAGATCTCACTGGGTTACCCCCCCCCCTCCACAGACTTCCCACTTTGAGCTCATAAATTCCCCACTGTCACATGAAGATACTCTCATTATGGGTGGACCCCTATGTTTTGGGGTAACAAGGGTGGAATAAAACATAGGATATCAATTGATTATGTTTTAGCTTAGCTTGAATTAGTTTCGTTTTAGTTCTAATTATACACGTGTAATGTTTGTTTGTGTGTAGTTTGTTTCTTTTTTCCATTTTTTTTCCTCTTTGTGATTATGAATTGACTTTGTGTTTTCGATTAAGATTAATAAATATTCAATCTCAAAAGAAATGGATATTCTGCATATTTCAACAAAAAAAATCATTTTTAAAAAGATAGAACTCTCTTTTTGAAAAAAAAAACCCTCAAAAATAAAAAATGCTCTTGCCAAAGGCAATTGGCCAGTTCACCAAAGGCAAGGAATTCATTTTCAGGAATCTGGAGGCAACAAAAGACTCCAGTTATGCTTGATATTGCTGATGTTGCTTTTATGCTTATGCTGTTTAACTTGCTTGCTGATCAATAAAGTCTGAGGCTTTTCAACCAGAACTTGTTGCCTCCAGATCCCTGAAAACAAACCCCTTGCCTTTGGTGAACTGGCCAATCGCCTCCGGCAAGACAGATGCCTGGTGCAATTTGTCTGACATTTGGCATACCCCATCCCATCCAAAAGTGTTGAGCTTCAAATATTTGTCAAGTTCTGACCAAACTTTTTAGAAATTAGCTCTCTGTTGATTTCCACATTATAATCCATGGATCCACAGATATAAAATGAAGCAGCCCCACCCCAGGATTCTTATCCAAATTCTTCTTCTCTACATCTCAACTAAATCAATGCAATTACAACAGACTGAACTCTCCCAAACTTGCATGACAGTCAATTGGCAAAATACATTCTCAAGGAAGTTGGATTGATGAGGTGTTTTTGAATAATGATGTCAGAGAAGTGATGGTCTTTTATGTTTGAGTTTAACAAACCGGCGAACTGGCTGTGGCTTCTGTATCTAATAAGACGGTGTTGTTGTTTCCTTCACAACAAGCGTGGAACACAGTTCCATTTATCTTAAGGTGTCATCCACTTTTTCTGGGGCTTCATCTTACAAAGCGGTCTTGCTTTTGTACTGCAAAGAGCAGACTCCCAACAGGCCCGGCCGTTTTTGCAGTCAGGTATAGCCCTAGCACAGTATGGTTTTTCTTTGGTTGCACCAATATCCCAGGATGGTTCTCTCTCTGCCCAATACCTGAAAAGAAGAGCACCACCAGTAAGTCAGACCAGATACCTACCTACTTCTATCAAGGAAACTTCCAACACACCCTGGGATCCCCATCTATTCATAATTTTGATAGAAAGTTTATATTGGGAGTCTCTGTGGGGCCTCTTGGTGGGATCCACATGGGAGAAAAGCAGGATACAAAACAAGTTAACAAAAAGAAAAATAAGTTGGTGGGAGAAAGAGTATAAATTGACAGAATGAATGGATGGATGAATAAGCAGCATTAGGGGTACAGCTGTGGGGAGGGGGGCTATATAAGGATTCTTTCCCCGTAAGTGGTCAGTTCCCAAAGGTTACTAAAACAAACATGTCTTTTCTTGCTGCTGTGAAAGGATACCATTGAAGTGACCGTCCCTGAGTTTGAGAGTAGCCACCAAGAAGGCCTCTCCCACATTTCTACTGGAGAGACCTGTGGAGACAAAAGGATGAAGAAAAGCATCTTTCCTGAAGATCTCTAAACCCAGGCAAGCTTTCCTTTTTACTTAAAAATGAGAGTTCCTAGGTGCTTTGAGTAGCATAGGACTATTTCAGCACTTTCTGGATGGGTTAGACTAGACAGATGGAACATACTAAATATTGCAGGAAGTGACTAAATATTGCAAGAATTTGACTGCAGCTCTTTGTACCAGCCGAAGTTTCTAAACATTCTTCAAAGGCATCCCCACATAGAGTGTGTTACAGTAATCCAGCCAAGGAGTAACTAAGGCATGTGTCACGGTGGCCAGATCTGATGTCTCAAGGAAGGAGCACGGTTGGCGCACAAGCTTTAATGCACTCCTAGACACTGCTTAAATCTGATCTTCCAGACTCAGAGAAGCAAAACCAAGGAGCAAAACCAAACTGTGAACCTACACCTTCAGGGTGAATGTAATCCCATCCAGCACAAGCTAACTCCCTATTCACTGACTTGCCTTTCAACTGACCATTTTGTTCACCCTCATCCAGTCCATTACTGAAGATGGGCACTAGTTTAGGAATGAAACGGCTTCCTTTGCTTGTGGTGGAAAAGAGTAATGGAGTTGGGTATTATCTGCATACTGATGGTACCGAACCGCAAATCTCCAGACGACCTCGTCCAGCAGTTCCACATATGTTAAAGCCATGGGGAATAGAACTGAACCTTGAGGGACCCTTCCAGCCAACAGCTAAGTGGCTGAGCAGGAGTCTCCCAGCGCCACCTTCTGGGTTCAGCCCTCCAGGAAGGAACATGCCACCATAAAACAGTGCCCCCAAGTCCCAGTCCAGCAAGGTGGTCTAGAAAGACGCTATGGTCAATGGTACTGAAAGCTACTGAGAGGTCCAGTAAAACCAACGGGGACACATTCTCCCCTTCTAGCTCCCAGCACAGCTCATCCACCACAGGACCGAAAGCCATCTCTGTCTCATTACCAGGATTGAAAGCAAATTGAAATAGACCCAGATAATCCATCTCATTCAGAAACCCCTGGGATTGAGAGACTACTATGTGTTCCAGAACCTTGCCCAAAATGGAATGTTGGGACTGGCCAATAGATATCCAGAATGGTGGGATCCAGGGAGGGCTTTTTAAAGTGGTCTTATAACACCCTTCTTCAAACCTTGTTTTTGCACAGCATTAACCCCTCCTTCTGCCCACTGAGCCATTCTCCTTCTAACTTTTTTAATAAGCCAGGCAGGGCAAGGATCTAACACACATGTGGTGAACTTCATCTCTCTAAGAATGCTGCCTATATCCTTGGGTTGCACAAATTGAAAAGTATCCGTTCTCAACCGACAAGCAGAAGCCAAAGGTACATCCCACTTGATCTGTATCAGTTATAGCATCCAAGTCAACACACCTCTAAGCAATTTTATCTGCAAAGTGCCGGTGCCAAGTTGTTCACAGTGGGCTGCCAAGTAGTCTGCATTTACCTCTCTTGGTAAAAGATCCCTGGCCATTCAAAACAGCTCTGTTGGCTGGCTTCTTGCAGATGCAACAGAGGTGGAAAAGAAATGTGTCTTGGCTGCTTGTATTGCCTCAAAGTAGGCCCTCCATATGCTCTAGGCTGTGTTTGATCAAACTAGTTCTATGTTTTGTGCCAATTGCATTTTAGTTGCCTTTTCACTTGTTTCAACACCACCAGTCTCTAAAATAACAGGGGAAGGGGTGCAGTTTGGCTTCATTCCCTGAGATGGGACGCTTGGGAGCAATTGTGTCTACCACCCTGACCATTTCTCCATCCCAGAGGACAGCTAAGACTTAACAGAATTGCCTGCCAAGGCAGCAGGAAACTCCCAAATCAAGAATCCACCTAGATCCATAAGTTCCTGGGGTGGACCAGGTTAATGAGCCCCTGCTACCCCCGCGATGTTCTGAGTCCCTGCAAGTCTAAACCTTACCTTTTGGTGATCTGCCTAGGACAATGGAACTACAGATAGAAGTGTAGACAGAATGGAACTTGGTTGTTGTGTGCCTTCAAGTCATTTCCACCTCACAGTGACCTTTTGGCAAAGCTTAAGGGGGGTTGCCTTTGCCTTCCTCTGAGGCTGAGAGAGTGGCCACAGCCATGTGAGCGGTTTCTATGGCTGAGCAGGGGTTTAAACCCTGGTCTACAGAGGCATAGTCCAACACTCAAACCATTACACCAGAGCTTTACAAACTTTTCATGTTGGTGACACACACTTTTTAGACATGCGTCATTTTGCAACACAGTAATTCAGTTTTACTAGCAAACCGGAGGTTAAACTAACCCCTTATAAGAGATACAGACACATGCATCAATTGTAATAACAAAATGCATGTGGACACAACATATCTTATGAGAAGCTTGCATATATTTTTTTAAAATATGATTTATAAATAATAACATACATTTCCAAGATTTTAGGCGACACACCTACACACTTCAGGTGACACACTAATGTGTTGTGGCACACTGTTTGGAAAGCCCTGAACTACACAATGGTGGCGCTCATAGAATAGAACTGTAGACCATTAATCACTTGTTCTAATTTTTGATTCTTTCCAAGATCTGTCCTTTTATATTCCAGTCCATTCATTCATACCTTTCGCGATGAAATAAAGTTTCATTTATTGTTGCAATTGTCTGACTGTCTTGTGTATTTTGTTAGAACTTGGTTGCATGTTTCACCATGCTTCCCTTCTACATCCCATTATTTGGCTTTTATTCTGATGACTTGGGTTAAATTGCATTCTGCCTTCTCTCTTCTTCTATTACTATAACATACTGTTTCTTTCTTTTTTTTCAATCAAGAGAAAACCAATTAATGGTAATGCCCAAACACAAGGTGGGTATAGGATAAGACAGCAAAAGACATGAAGCCACTTGGTTTTGGTATTGGCCAACTGACCCACCCTATGCCCAAACCATTCAAATGTCACATGTTAGCTGACCAACACAAAAGATTACCCCCACCCTACAGACTGCTGCTAGTCAAAGCCCAGCCAGTTTCACTACAGAGAGGGCTCATTTTGTAAAGGAACCAGTATCCCCACTGAATCCTTTGCAATGGCACCCTGTGTTAGGAGAGGAGAGAGTGAATGAGATTCCACACTGGAATGTGGTTCTGCTTGTGCAGTTCCATGTCCCTCCTCCCTTCCCATGGAAACTATCAACCTACAGAAGGGGCTGCTGCCACTGCTTACCTGTAGGATGTTCCATATCCTGATCTCTGGAGCAGCAGAGAACAAGCTTGCCCCATCTTCCATACGACACCCCTTCTCATATTTAAACATAGCTATCGTGTCACCTCTTTACCTTCTCTTCTCTTAACTTTGTCTTCTTTCATGTCCCCAATTGTGTTTCCCCTCCCCCTCCCTCCCTCCCTCCCCCCCCCCCCCCACTGACAGCTGCCTTGAGGGGTTGGACTTGAGTTTTTGGGATAGAGTGGAAGGGCAAGAGAACAGCTTTCTATAACCTAAAAAAGAGACATACACACATGCATGTGACAAACAGCACTACAGAAGTGAAGACAAGATGTGATAATGGGCTCTCCTCATTTTCTGGGCAACAGAGCTGAGGGAATATAGTTTCGTCTCCAAGTAAACAAGGGTTAACGATGTGTTGGGTTTAAGTTACATTTGTTGGGGTCAGCATCACAAAGGAGCAACAGAGATCATGAGAGACAACTGCCCCATCAGGAAGACTATTTGAGCAAGGAGGTGGGAGGCTTTGAGACACTTCCAAGAAGAAGTTAGAAGAACCTCAAGGGACTGTGAGGCTGAGGAAGAGAGACAAAGAACAAAGAAAATGAGTAGCTGTCCTGCGCTGGCAGCCTGCCAAGGCTTCCCAGCTGTACAATCAGGCAGACAGCGGCAACTAGAAAGCAGCATTTGCAAAAGCAGTTCAGGTTCATAGCAAGCCCCAAGCAACCGCATCAGAATTTATCAAGAGCAGAGAGGGAGTGTCCAAGATCAGAGTCTACAGTCCAGGCAAAGGTCCAAGGTCCAGATAACACAAACAAAGAATGCAGGACTCAGCAAGGCTGTCACCACCAACAGAGTCAGTAGATTTCGGCAGCTTTTCTGCTGTTCTGACCTCAGCATTATATAGCCTCAGCATCCTGGCCAGCTGTGGCCTAATTAACAAGCTCGTCCTATATAAACACTGCCAGAAGCCTGGGCTCTCCCTTTTCCACACACACTGGCTTCTGTAAGTACTGTCCCTCTCATGTTTCTAGGGTGTGGCTACTGGGAAGGGTCCTGTCTGGGTCCTGGGGCAGGAGCATGACAGGAGCTGGGTTGTAGGCTGGAGAAGGCATCCAGCTTCCCATGACCATCCCAGAAAGGAGAATATCAGGATTGTGAGTAGAATAGAGATGCTGAGCCAGTCACATCAGGGTTTTATGTTCTTTTTAAGCTTGGGTGATATGGCTTAAGCTTTGTTTGTAACCTTGTAACTATTTCTAAGTAATGCTGGAAGGAAGGAAGGAAGGAAGGAAGGAAGGAAGGAAGGAAGGAAGGAAGGAAGGAAGGAAGGAAGGAAGGAAGGAAGGAAGGAAGGAAGGAAGGAGGGAAGGAGGGAAGGAGGGAAGGAAGGAAGGAAGGAAGGTGCTTTTGTGTATAAGACATCCTTTCGCTAATATAGATTCTTGCTTAGAATAAGATATTTTCCTTTATAAAACCTCCTCTTTTCTAAACTCTCTTCATGTGCCTTTGCTCGGTGTGTGCACGCACGTACATATAGGATTCTTATCCCCCACAGAGGGTGGGAAAGGAAAGCCTCCGCTGCCACATGTGGACATCTAAGTTAATTTCTCCAGTAACTTTCAACAGAGTTACTGAGTTACAGGGATTAAATGAGTGGGTGGTGGCAACTACATAATCTTCAGGGGTCCCATCTCCTATTCCAGAGCAGGAGACAGGATTGTGTAAGATTCTTACACAAGGTGACTGAACAAATTAAATAGTTTAACAAACTTTAAACAAAACTATGCAGATTTCACCTTTCATTGACAGCTGCTAGTAGAGAAGAAAACCCTGCAAAAATCAATGGTGAGAAAAAAAACTTTCAAAAACCTCAGAAAGGAAGTGTTTCCACCAGTGACAGTATCTAATTTTGAATTATGTACATCATGCAGGAAACAAGGGTTAGAGGGAGTTTGGTCCTTATTTAACAATGGTACTCATCCTTCCATTTGTCTTGCAAAAGGTGGAGACATTTCATCAGTGGCTACTCACACTCAACCTGCAATGGCACGATGAGGCACATACTGGACCACACAATCCAGAGGCTAACTGTATTTTTTGAGCATTCTCACTGAGCATCCTGAAAGCCCACACACATAAACACCACCTACTTCTGTTCTGTGACCCAAAAATTAATCTCGGGCAGAAAAAGTAGGAGTCAGGCGTGACGAACCCTGGGGGGACGGATGTAGCCAGCAGAGCGGCCCTGGCAACAAGGGTAATTTAACCTGATTGGTTCTCTGACTGAAGAACCCAGTTTAGCCAGAGGGAGGGGCTACATGGGTGAGTCAGCAGAACAGACAAATACCAGAAACAGATAGGTTGTTGCGGGTTTTCCGGGCTTTGAGGCCGTGTTCTATTACTATTTGCTCCTGACGTTTCGCCCGCATCTGTGGCTGCCATCTTCAGAGGATCTGGGGGCACGGAAGTGAGACGGAGTATAGATACTTGTGTAGTCCCCGGGTGGGAGGGAGCAATTTGCACGTGTTACAGTTGGCCTGTGTGATGGCCTATCAAAGAACACAAAAGACGCTGCAGACTGATCCACCCAGAAAAATCAGCAGTAGCAGAACATGTTATAAACCAACCTGGACATAGAATGCTTTTTGAAAGCACAGAAATTCTGGACCGTTCTGACAACTACTATGTCAGACTACACAGAGAGGCCATGGAAATCCATAAACACCGGGACAATTTCAACAGGAAAGAAGAAACGGAGAAAGTAAACAAGATTTGGCTACCAGTACCGTCGGGTAGCTCTCCATATTTTAGTTATGGGACCTGTAGTAGGAGTTAATTAGCAGCTTGCTTGGAACAAGGTATGAGAACCAGAGACCATTAGAGAAACAAAGCTAGGAATGTAGTGATAACCGCTGCCAGGCTAAACCAGAACTCCAAGGTCTCTTGCGGGCGGGATGAGAAACTCTTTGCTTTTAATGTTTTGGATTTTGCTAATTGCCTCCAGTTCGCTCACTGAAGTCCTGTACTATGTATCACACTCCTAATAAATAGTGTATTTGCACTGTTATATTTGTGTGTGTGACAAGTACTGAAGAACACTAAAATCAAGACTCAAAAATATGCCGACGAACACCACGCAGACTCTGGAGGTCCCTCTACAAGAAAAATACAACAGACTGCTAATGTACTTAACACACTGCTATGCATATCCCCTGACTAACAATACAACCCTGGGAGATATTCCATTTAACAATACACCATCACACAGGCCAACTTAACATATGCAAATTGCTCCCTCCCACCCGGGGACTACACAAGTATCTATACTCTGACTCGCTTCCATGCCACCAGGTCCTCTGAAGATGCCAGTACAGATGCAGGCGAAACATCAGGAGAAAATACTAATAGAACATAGTCTCAAAGCCCAGAAAACCCACAACAACCTATGGATTCCAGCTGTGAAAGCCTTCAACTTTACAACCAGCAACAGAGTCTGGGGGGTGATTCCTTCAGTGAGTTTAAAAAGAGTCAGGGCACCAGTAAACAAAAAGAGTGTTTCTGGGAGTGGGTTAGATGCCTAAGTGTGGGGCCAAGAAGTAACCTGTTCCCTTCTGAAAGGGGATCAGAGAGTTGAACTGTGAGGGGTAAAATAACACTTTGAGCTGGGGAAGCCAAAGGGGTACATGAGCGAGGTTTCTTCAGTGAGAGGTGGGACAGGGTGGGAGAAAAACTAAGGGCGTTAATCTAGGGAAGTGTTTCCCTGTCAAGAGCTGGAAGTTTTTTTCTGTTTGATAACATTGAATTGCCCAATACCTTTCCCTTGTTAGTTCTTTTAATAAAGATGTTATTCTGTGTTTTTGAAGTGCAGCCTCAACACAGTGTTTCTTCAATTTAAGCTCATTTGTACACACTAGCACCAGTGACACATTCATTTGGAATAAACCTGAACAACGCTTTGCCCTATATCCACAAGGGTTGTGGGCTTAGGGAAAGTAGGAGTGTTATTAAGTGTGGAGAGGAAGCCGGGGTGGTAATCATGTAAAAGGGTGCTGCTTCTCCAGGAAGGGAGAATAAAAAGCAGGCCTGGACTGTCACAGCCCTGGCTGGCCCAGATCTCCATGTGACATCAGGTACTTTGAGATTTCATATCTCACCTTTCTCCCAACATGACATTCAAACCAGTTTATCAGAAGACTAGAACAAGATAAAGCTAAAATATATTCTGAAGATAAAAAAGTTAGAACACAATTAAGCATGCTATCGTATAAAAATGCCATTAGTTTAAAAAAGCATAACATCATTTCAAAAAGTCAAGAGCAAAAATACAACAACCCCCTCCTTCATAAAAGAAACAGTACCAACAATTAATTAATCATTAAATGCCTGTTTAAAATAAAAGCTCTTTATCTGCTGTGAAAGGACAGCAGAAAGATAGCCAGCTCAATCTTCTTTAGAAGGAAATTCCACAACCTAGAGCACCCCTTGAGAAGGCTCTCTCCTGTGTCCCCACCAGATTCTGAAGGTGGTAGGACTGAGAAAAAGAACTTTTCTGAGATCCTACCAAAATGTTCTTTACTATCAAAGTCTGGGACCACAAGACCCAAAATCCTTACAGAAAGCTGATGCTCTGTGTGTGATCTCCTGAAAAGCAGGAGATCTTTAGAGAATGAACTTCAGCTTATAGCACAGCAAAGTAAATATGATATAATAGGCATCACTGAAATATGGTGGGATGATTCTCTTGATTGGAATTTAGCAATAGAGTAGTACAACCTATTTCAGAGAAATAGATCAAACAGGAAAGGAGGAGGAACAGCACCATATGTCAGGGACATTTATAGCTGTGAAGAGATCCATGACTTAATCCTGGAAGTCAGGTTGAGAGCTGTTGGAAAATCCTAGCATTCTCTCTCCCCTACTCTTGTTCCAGGACAAATGGGTTTAGATAGGATAGGGTTAATTTTCTTTGAATGTAAAAGCACTTCTTGGTATCACAGCTAAAGTCTCAATGTTGTTCTGTGTTGTTTTAAAATGATTGGCTATGTTTTCCAGACCATGTGACCGAGGACACATTCTGCTGTCAGTTACTGGTCATACTTAGAAGGTCACTTCTCTCTCTTTAGCAATCTTGCTTCTAGCAACTTGTCTCTCTATGTTAGCCTTTTCACAAAGAAGTTGGTGAGTTTAAAATGAAGATACTATCTTCCCAAATCCTTTCATTAGTTAGTTAGGATCTAGTTTCTGTAATGGATAAGTAATTGTAAAGTTTATTAGTAATTATTTTAAATTGGAACCTCAAACTGCCTGCCTCATTTTTGCTTTCAAGTCAGCCTCCAGTTCAGTGAAGACACACAAAGATTGAGACATGCTTTTTCTGCAGCTCTGCTAAAAGAAGGCTAATTCCTTACAGCTTTAGCTTTCATAGGGTTCCCCAAAGGGCTAATAGCCTGGGAAACTCTAACTCCCAACAAGAGCATCTGGGTAGTAAAAATTAAGGAGGAGAGAAACAACAGTGATGTTATGTTGGGGGTCTATTACAGACGTCCAAGCCAGACTGAGGACTTGGATGATGCCTTCTGGAACAGATGACAAAACATTCAGAAAGAGAGATGTAGTAGTGATGAGAGATTTCAACTATCCTGATATTTGTTGGAAGTCAAACTCTGCCAAGAGTAACAGATTTGACAAATTTTCACTTGCCTTGCAGACAATTTCATAGCTCAGAAGGTGGAAGAGGCAACAAAAGGGACAACTATTTTAGATCTGACCCTAACCAACACTGATGATCTTATTAAGGGAGTGAAGATGGGGGATTCTTAGGTGGAAATTACCATATTCTCCTGGAGTTTATTATACAGTGGAAAAAGGAAGCCAAGCATAGCCAGACATGCATTCTAGACTTTAAGAAAACTGATTTCAGTAAGCTTAGGGAAATCCTGGGATTGATTCCATTGTCAGAGTTACTTAAAGAGTAGGGAGTTCTTGATGCATGGGAGCTCCTTAAAAGTGAGATATTGAAGGCATAATTTCTAATAATTCCAATGAGGAGGAAAAATGGGAAACGTCTGAAGAATCTGGGATTGGATTTCTAATGAACTTTTAATGGATTTAAGATTTAAAAGGTACATATACAAGAAATGGGAAAAGCGGGAAGTCGTCAAAGATGAATTCAAACAAATAGCCAGCAAGTGTAGGGAGAAAGTCAGAAAAGCTAAAGTGTAGAATGAGCTCAATCTTGCTAGAGATGTTAGAAACAGTAAGGGCTTTTTTGGTTTTGCCTGTAGCAAAAGGAAGAACAAGTAAATGGTAGGGCCACTATGTGGAGAGGATGGTGAAATGCTAGCAGGTGACAGAGCAAAGGCAGAACTACTCAACACTTTCTTTGCCTCGGTCTTTTCCCAAAAGGAAAACAATGCTTTACCTGGGGAAAATGGAGCAGGTGATGTGGTAGGGAAAATACCGCACAAACTTGGTAAAGAAGTAGTACAGGAAAACCTGGCTACTCTAAATGAATTCAGATCTCCAGGACCAGATGAACTACACCCACAGGCATTAAAAGAACTGGCAGAAGTAAATTCAGAACCCTTGGTAATAATCTTTGAGAATTGCTGGAAAACAGGAGAAGTCCTAGCAGACTGGGGGAGGGTAAATATTGTCCCCATCTTCTAAAAGGAGGGGAAAAAGGACCTAAATAATTACCACTCAATCAACCTGACATAAATATTGGGAAAGATTCTAGAGCAGATTGTTAAACAGACAGTCTGTAATTACTTAGAAAGGAAGTCCATGCTCACTTAGCATGGCTTTCTCAAAAACAGGGTAGAATAATCTTATCCCTTTTTTTGATAGGGTAGATGAAGGGAATGCTGTGGAAATAGCATAGGTTGACTTCAGTAAGGCCTTTGACAAGGTCACTCATGGTATTCTTGCTAGTAAAATGTGGGCTAGACAATGCTACTGTTAAGTGGATGTAGCATATCTTGATTTCAGGAAGGCCTTTGACAAAGTTCCCCATGACATTCTTGCAAAGAAGCTAGTAAAATGCGGGCTGGACAGGGCTACTGTCAGGTGGATCTGTAACTGGTTGACTGACCGTTCCCAAAGGGTGCTCACCAATGGCTGCTTTTCATCCTGGAGAGAAGTGACCAGCGGGGTGCCACAGGGTTCTGTCCTGGGCCCAGTGCTGTTCAATATTTTCGTCAATGACTTGGATGAAGGAATAGAGGGCATGCTGATCAAATTTGCAGATGACACCAAATTGGGAAGGGTTGCTAATACGCCAGAGGACAGGATCAAAATTCAAAATGACCTGGACAGATTGGAGAGCTGGGCCAAAGCTAACAAAATGAAATTCAACAGAGAGAAGTGTAAGGTCCTACACTTGGGTAGAAAAAATGGAATGCAGAAATATAGGATGGGGCACACGTGGCTGGATGGCAGTACGTGTGAAAGGGATCTAGGAGTCTTAATAGACCACAAGCTGAACATGAGTCAGCAATGTGATGCGGCAGCCAAGAAAGCCAATGCAATTCTCGGCTGCATCAATAGGAGTCTGGTGTCTAGATCGAGGGAGGTACTGGTACCACTCTACTCTGCTTTGGTTAGACCTCATCTTGAATCCTGTGTCCAGTTCTGGGCACCCCAATTCAAGAAGGACATGGTCAAGCTGGAGCAGGTCCAGAGGAGGGCGACCAAAATGGTGAAGGGCCTGGAAGCCAAGCCCTATGAGGATAGACTTAGAGAGCTGGGTATGTTCAGTCTGCAGAAGAGAAGGTTAAGAGGGGACATGATAGCCATGTTTAAATATTTGAAGGGATGCCATATAGAGGAGAGAGAGGGCTTGTTTTCTGCCGCTCCAGGGACCAGGACAAGGAGCAATGGATTCAAGCTGCAGGAAAGGAGGTTCCACCTGAACCTCAGGAAGAACTTTCTGAGAGTCAGGGCTGTCCGGCAGTGGAATATGCTGCCTAGGAGTGTGGTGGAGTCTCCTTCTTTAGAGGTTTTTAAGCAGAGGCTGGATGGGCATCTGTTGGGAGTGCTTTGAGGGTGTTCCTGCATGGCAGGGGGTTGGACTGGATGGCCCCTGGGGTCTCTTCCAGCTCTACATTTCTATGATTCTATGATTCTATGTAACTGGTTGACTGACCAAATCCAAAGGGTGCGCACTGTTACTCCACTGGAAAAACCCTATCCCAGGGTCTACAATTTTGATATTAAAATATGATTCAATGTGCCTGACAGGTCACCCAGATGGGCAAGTAGGCAGCAATGGTCAAAAGATCGAAAACCAGGTCAGGCCAGTAAAATCCCCAGTTATGTAGCCCCAGGAGACCTCCAGGTGTGGAAACGCCCAATACACAAAGGGTCCTCAGCCCCTGGGAAGCCAACTTGAGAGGATTGGTGTGTCTGCCCCAAGTTGAGCAAATATTCCGTCAGGCGAGGACCATTTACATGAAGCCACACCACAAATTAATGCAGCCGAAGATCCTGAGACTTTGGCAACACCTTGCAATCCCATCACACAAAGGAAATTACCATGGTGGAGCTTCGTTATTACCCCAACACCCATTGTTCTCCCCTGGAAAGGATTAGTCCTCCAGGTACTTTTCCCCTACAAATAATCCCAGTTTTTGAGTGGTTCTTTGGATGACTCCCAGTCATCCCAGCAGACCGTTGCTCCATCCACTGAGTGATCCCCTCAGCGCTCTCTGTGTTGAGCCCCACTTCTCCGCTGATTATCCCGGACCCAGGACTTCAGGAACAGGTGCAGTATCACCCCAGCTACACCCCTCCAATACTCCCTTATCCAATTTCCTCTCTTTTGTTTCTTAATAGCTCTTGGGTGCATGTGTGCGTGATTGTATTGGTGCGTGAGACTTGCATTCAATAAAATCATTTATTGGACATTCTTGTTTGGTTTTTGGCTTGGCCTGACCCTGTAAACACTAGGTAAAAAGACCCCGCTAGGTCACCCTGCCTCTTGCATTGCTATTGCTTGTGCTCTGGCTAGTTTCCATTCCTGGTCACGTGGAGCACATTGAGGTGTCTTCCAAGGGACCCTAGAAATCAGGGTAACAACACCAATGGATCCTCTTCATTCTGAAGAGAAGTGAATAGTCAGGTGCCAGAGGGTTCTGTTCTGGGCCCAGTGTTAGTCAACATCTTTATCAATGATTTGGATCAGAGAATAGAGGGCATTCTTATCAGATTTCCAGATGAAACCAAACTAAACACCCCAGAGGACAAGATTGAAATTCAAAATGATCTTAACAAATTAGAGAGCTGGGCCAAAACTGACAAAATGAATTTCAACAGGGAGAAGTGTCACTTGGGCAGAAAAAAAATGAAATGCACATTTCATTTCTGATGTGTGATACCTTGCTTGACCATATGAAAAAGATCTAGGAGTCTTAGTAGACCACAAGGTGAACATGAGTCAGCAGTGTGATCAGCAGCTAAAAAAGCTGATGTGATTCTGGGCTGCATCAATAGGGGTACAGTCTCTACGTCAAGGGAAGTGATGGTATCACTCTATTGTGCATTGGTCAAACCCCACCTGGAATACTGTGTCCAGTTCTGGCACCACAGTTCAGGAAGGATATTGACAAGCTGGAACGTGTCCAGAGGAGGGTGACCAAAATGGTGAAGGGTCTGGAAGTCATGAAGCCCTGTGAGGAGAAGCTGAGGGAGTTGGGTATGTTTAGTCTGCAGAAGAGAAGGTTCAGAGGGGACATGATAGCTATGCTTAAATAGTTGAAAGGATGTCATATAGATAATGAAGGAAGCCGTTTTCTGCTGCTTCAGAGACTAGGACATGGAATAATGGCTTCAAACTTCAGGAAAAGAGATTCTATCTAAACATTAGGAAGAACTTCTTGATGGTAAGAGCAATTAGACAGTGAAATACACTGCTGCCTGGGAGTGTGGTGGAATCTCCTTCTTTGGAGGTTTTTAAACAGAGGCTGGATGGCCATGTGTCAGGAATGCTTAGATGGTATATTCCTGCATGGCAGTGGGTTGGGCTCAATGGTCCTTGAGGTCTCTTCAAGCTCTGTGATTCTATGATTTCTATGAATCAAACCTAGAAATTCCAACATGTAATACTAGTCCCAGTCTCCAGGAAGTAAGCGATTCTATGTGGAACAGTTGACATTTTCTGCCATTTTGGATATGGGAAATGGCTGTTGGTGGTGGCACTAGTTTCCAAAACTAAAAATATTACAGTCCTGGTGACAGCAAGACTTTGCCCGTATTAGGTTCATTACCAATCAGCACCCTTGCTTCTGTTGTTATTACATGTCTTCAACTCAATTTTGACTCATGGCTAAGTGATCATACGGTTTTCTTGGCAAGCTTTATCCTAAGCAATTTTGCCATTGCCTCCCTCTGAAGCTGAGAGAGTTTGACTTGTGCAAGGCCACCCACTGGGTTTCCCATGGCCAAGAGAGGATTCAAAACGTGGACCATTTCTGCACTGGACTGTTTTAGTGCGATGACGCCACTTTCAACCTCCTATGGAATCCTGGGGTTTGCAGTTTAGGGAGGGGCCGGCTGGCCCCTCCCTAAACTGCAAACCCCAGGATTCCACAGGAGGTTGAAAGTGGCATCATTGCGCTATAATAGTCCAGTGTGGAAATGGCCCTGGTCTTCCAGAGTTGTTACTACCCTGGCTAGCCCGAGCTTTGGGGATATAAAAGATATCATTTGATATCACTAGTTCGACTTCACATATCCCTTCCACATGCTTGCGATGCCCCTGGACAAGCACGCATACAGGCTCGGCCGATTGTCGCCGTAATATTCCTAGACAATACAGGCAGGCCAGAAACAACTGACTCACCGCTGTAGGAGACCTCCAGGCAAGTACCACCATTAGGTATACAAACAACTCTCAAAAGATCCTCTGCCCCACGCTGGCAGCTTGATGATCGAGCTATACAACGCTCAAGTACTCCGCGTTTGCATACCGGCTACTCTATTGATAAATTCGTCTCTAATTCAATCATTCAAATTCTGACCTTTCAGAGGCCTTGTCTCCAACTCCAAATCTATTGTTTTCCCCTAAGTCCGACCTAGCCTGCAGTCACAATTCTCCTTATAATAACCCCTGACTTTGAGCGCTTTCTTGGATCACTCCCAAGTTCCAGACCGCCTTGCTGCCGCTTTGCTTGGCGAGCATCCCTCGGCTCCACGTGCTGAGATACATCGAACCCCCGCTTCGCTCTCCATTTCCCTCCGGACTTCAGGACAGGTTTCATATCACCTGAACCAACTATCCCTCTAAAAATCCCGCTATCTTACTCACACCTTTATTTTCCTTGGTTATCTGTGTGTTTGTGTTGCATACATTGTGTGCCTGTATTTAATAAAGATCATTCATTATTTTCCAACCGGTCTGCTTCTTGACTTGGCCTGACCCCGTAGACACTGGGTTGCAAGATCCCGCTAAGTTACCCTGCCTCTCGTTTGGCCAACTTGGGCTCTGAACTAATTTCCCCAACTTATAGCAATTTGGTGTCCCTCCTGAGACCCCCAGAAAACAGGGTAACAGAGTTCTAGCCCAACACTCAAACCACTACATCACACTGTTTGTCAGGTATACAACTACACTCCTACAAAATCTCTATTTTTATTTCAATATTAAAGGCCAAATTTTGTGCTAGAAAGCACTTCCTGAAGAACAAAAAAGAACATATCCGAGAAAGTTTCTATACTACAGGCCAAACATTTTATGACTTACCCTTTCTTCAATGTTTTATCACTTACCCTTTCTTCAATATTGTGCTGTCAACATCCCATAACCAATTGCTACTTTCCTTCTTGAGGCCAAGCCAGTAACGGCTATGTCTTCCTAGAAGTTGCTTTTCTAAAAAGTCCTGCAAAAGGCACAATGGGAAAATCTTCACTGGGACCGAAAGATTATCAAATATTATCTTTCCAAACAATGCCTCTTCCCCAAGGAGTGTTACAGGCTGAGCACTAATTTTGTATATAGTTTGCAAAATTTAACCCCCTGAAGCCTGAAAGTTATGAACTTAATTGTGTCTGTTTAAAGTAGAAAGCTGTAATGTTTGTGTGTCAGACAGCAAAATATGAAGAGTGCAGGCTTACAGGTATGAAACCAATCTAACTAGAAACAAAAAGATATAGGAAAATAGCCTGGAAGAAAGTATTAACAACACTGGGATACAGAAAACTGAAAAAGTATTCTATATTGGTATAAAAGGGTAACTAAACTCTAATAGCTGATGTAAATTACTGGCGAATGGACAGATGTAATCTGACGGCAGGCAGCCAGACAGTGGCGAGCAACACTTGCAAATGGTTGGTCACTGAGCAGCCTCACAAGTGATTGGTCACAGAGTGAAGTCACACAAAAGGTCAGTAAGAAATCATCCTTGATTAAATGATAGAATCTTTGTTTACATTACCAGGGACTTGTAAGATTTGCATCTGAATGGCCACATAGAGGCTGAAGTATTATAAAACCTAGCTCTTGAGAGCTGAATTGTAGACTGTTTACACCATCTCCAGTGAACCCAACTGTTTATGACAGTCTTATCCAGATAATGCTGCTCTTGGCTGATAAATGTCAAGACAATGCTGATAAGATGTAGGATGAGAAAACCGTTGCTCTCAAACAAGCTATATTTCTTTTCTAGATAGATAAATGCCCATTATAATTATAATGGGTTGTAATGGCCATGGAAGAGTATTATCTTCCATCTTTTATGGATGAATATTTGTAGGCACGTGGGTATCTGGATTCTGCTATGTATAGTAATACCAATGGAATGTTATCGTCTTGGATGACTGTGTGCATGACACACAAAAGACAATATACGGCAACTCCTCATAAGTATTGACTATATAGGTGCCTCAGTCAATGTGTGATAAGATGAATACGAAAGAAGATGCAAGATTCGTAATGCCTAACATGTAATGCAATGCAAAGTCAAAGCACTTTTTTGGATCATTTTTAATTATAAATAATACAATAAAATAGTCTAGAAGAATAACAGAGAGCCTACTCATCCTCCCATGTTAAAATCCTGGGATTCCAAGACTTAAGAGTGCGTAAGTGGAGCGTTGATGCTAACTCCGCTTGTTTGGAGGATACCATTGTTCAGGAGTTGGGAGTGCAGGTAATATGAGGATGACAAAAGAGGTCTCTAAACAGAGACAGATTAGCTGAAAAGTGGCAAAGAACTCTCAATCCCTCAGTCTAAAGAGACAGGGATGCACAACCATACTGATGTTCATTACAGGAAAAAAACATATATATGTGGGAAGGAGACACCTTCATAGCAACAGACTTCACCTCTGACCTATACATGTCCATAGGCAGAATGATGGAAGTTGTAAGGCCCAAAATATTGGCTTACAATTGCCACTCTCACCAAAGTTTCCACTATCTCCAAAGCTGAAGACTAAGTGATATACAGTTCAGCAAGGAAAGAGAAATGTGTGAAAATGTAGGTTCATTTTCACAATTCCATCCTCCAGTGATCCTAGAATCCTAGACTCTTAGGGAGTTGGAAAGGACTGCAAGGACCATCCAGTCCAACTTCCTGTCATGCAAGAATATACAACTCAAACATTCCCCAGAGATGCCCAGATATACGAAAACTCTTTCGTACAAATGTTCATGTAACACTTCATTAATGAAAATGCATGAAAATTCCAGGGGCTCCACTCAGACTGAAAGGCATTACTAAATATTCAAAGCCTCCTACAGGAGCATTGAACACTGTCTTCCACTCATCCCCCTCCCATATTCACAATCGGTAATATGCACCTCTCAAAATCAGCTCAGTGAAAATTTGACCTGTTGCCAACTGTGATAACAAGTCTTTCATTAAAGGCAGAGGGTATTGATTGGGAGTGAACATCACATTCAGCCCTCTAAAATCTGTCACCAGTCTCAACGAGCCACGCTTCTTTTCTTGGAAAAATACTGGGGCAGCCATGGAAGATCTGGCTGACTGAATGAAACACAGCTGTAAGTTCTTATCAATAAATTCCTTCTGCACTTCCATTTCTTTGACAGACATAGAATACAATTTGGTTTTAGGCAAGTAAACTCCCACCTCCAATTTGATTGCACAGTCAGTCTCATGGTGGGGCAGAAACATGTCACATTGGTCATTTCCTCACTAGACTGTAATAGTGCTATTATTCCACTTTCAATCCTATGGAATCCTGGAGTTTGCAGTTTAGGGAGGGGCCTTTGAGGGCTAGTAGAATAAAGAAAAGTAAAAATATCAAAAACATAAGAAAGAAGGTCAAACGATCTCAATGTTATCAGAAAAGAGGTTGGGAGAATTTGTTTTAACTGCTGGACAACAAACTTTCTGATAAAATATTAGATCATAACTGTCGCTTGAAAAATTGGAAAAAAAGTTAAGAGGAAAGTAAAGGACATTGTGCGTAATAATATTGCTAACTTGCCACAGTCGGTTGTTGCAGTAGGTCAAACAGGGAATTCAACAGATTGCCTTTTAGATAATGGCTCCATGGCAGAAGAGCTGTTGGACCCTTGGGAAGAAGTTCTCAGCTCTAACTGGAGATCTACTGAGGTTAACGCTTGATTCTTGGAGCCAAAACTGACATATACAGGGAGCAATTAATAAGGGATAATCTTGGGAATATAAACGACTTTCCCAAATGTCCCCCATTTACCAAGCAGGAAATCAAAGCCCTCATTCAGTCATTAAAGCACAGTAAAGCCCTTGGAGAGGATTTCATGCCATCTGAACTGTTCAAGGATAGCATAGATTGGTGGGCAGCCCTTTTGGCTGGCTTGTTTTCTCATATAAATGATACAAGGTGTATTCCTTGTGGATGGAGGCTTGGCATAATGATTCCCCTGTACAAAAAAAGGGGATCAAAGGAACCTCAAAAATTATAGGCCAATTAGTTTAATAGATATTGCAGCCAAAATCTATGCTAAATCTCTTCTGCAGAAACTGGAGGACTGGGCTGAACAAAATTCTATTTTAGCTGAAGCATAGGCAGGTTTCAGACAGGAAAGGAGCACTATTGATAACTGTTTCACCCTTTTGCATTTGATGTCAAAGTATGCGTCAATGGGTGGACACCTTTTTGCCGCATTTATGGATTTAAGTGCAGCCTTTGACTCAGTTAACAGAAACCTTTTGTGGATGAAATTCACGAAGACAAACATTGATAGGAGACTTCTTTATTTAATAAAGGCCCTTTACACAGATACAAGTTTACAAATCAGAACGGGTATAAATCAAGCTTTAACTAACAGGATCCCCGCATTTAAAAGAGTGTGTCAGGGTTGTATTTGGGTTCCATTCCTTTTTCATTTTTACATTAATGATATAGTTCCAGCTATGTACAGCCCCAATTTTCATATGCCCAAAGTCCTGGACAGACTAGTTAATGTGCTCCTGTACGCAGACGATATGATCCTTCTTTACACAACTCTAGTAGGTCTGTGCAGCAAAATGATTTAGTAATTAACAGCAGTAAATCTAAAGTTGTAATTTTTGGTAAAAAGACGACTCATCACAAGTTTTTCATAGATTCCAAAGAAATAGAACAGGTAGGAGTTTATAATTAATTAGGTATTGTTTTCTCAGCCTCAGAGTCCTGGTCTCCCCAGATAAAGAGGAATGCACTGGAAGCTTCTGCAAGTGTCCATTCTTTCAATAAGTTACTCAGTTGTAAGTACTCTGGTTCACTTCATCCAATCATAAAAATATATAAGGCAAAGGTGCTACCAATGTTAATCTTTGGATCAGAAATTTGGGGATTTTCTAGAACTGAGACTATTGAAAGGATCCAGAACAAATTTCTAAGGCTGATACTGGGAGTGTCAAGAAATTCTCCAGCCCAGGCAATTAGAGCTGAATTTGGAATGGTTGCTGTTTCAGATCTGTTTCTCAGGTGAACAGTGATGGGAAGGATTATCCTTAGTTTTCATGTTTGTTTGTTTTTAGAGACTGAATGAGAGGTTGACCTTCCTGGTGTCTAAGGAACTTGCTTCCTGTCTTTTGAAGAAGTTGCTATAGGAGAGAACCTCTGTTGCTCTCCTTGGTCAGTACCAGTATCTTTCAGTATTGGAGAGTGCTGAGGTGGAGCCACAGTTGATACAGAAGGTAGAACAGAGGAACATTGATCTGCTTGGCAGTCTCCTGGCCCTGAAGTTTGAGAAGAAGGCCTTGACACCAATGAAGAGGCAGTAGTGGAGGGACCTTTGGGGCTTTCTTGGTTCCCCAATTTTCCTACTGTTACTGAGGCAGTGTACAGAGACCTATTTTGAGAGGCCATGTTGGAGGCACTTAACACTTTTTCCCAAAGCATGGCCTTAAGTCTGGCCACTCTATTGCGCCTTGTCTGGGGAGTGAAGAGCTGGCAGTGAGAACAGGATCCCATGTAATGGCCCTCTCCCATGCAGAGAAGACACTTGGAGTGGCTATGCTTATCTGGGATCTTACCTTTGTAAGAGAGCAATGTTTAAAGATAGCTGCTGAGGCCATAAAATGGGAGACAGGAAAACAAAAGCCAATAACCAGACCATGAACTGAAGCTGGAGACTGAGAATCAAGGACTAAAGCCAAAATGCTAGATGAGCTGAAAACCATTAATTCAAGCCGAAGACTGGAAGACTGTAAACTGTAGACTGTGAGAGAACTCCAAGGCTCCTAATGGTGCTGCTGCCATGACAGACCAAAAGAAACTGCGGGTTTTGATGGGAAGGATTGAAAGGATTGAAGGATTGAAATTCACTAGAAATCAGGCCTGAAGTGGCCTCATTCTCAGCCTGGAATAAGGAGTCATGGAAGTGATTGATGCCATTAAGCTTAGGAGAACTTGAACATCTCGAGTGTGAACACTTCTCATACAAAGACAGTGAAAAGTGGCCTGTCTGTCTTCTGGGAGGAAAGCTGCTTGGACCTGAGAGTCCAATACTGCTCCTATGCACCTGATCGGTTGTGAAGGAGTCAGGTGGGACTTCTTGTAATTGACCATGAGACCAAGAGTGTTTGGAAAGACTATCATGGTATCAATGTGTTGAAGAAAATGTTCTTGAGTAGGAACAACCAAAAGCCAGTTGTCCATGTAAGGGAATAGGACACTATCCCCTGACAATAACAGAGTAGACACTACTGACATGCACTAGGTGAAAACACATGAGGCAGTGCATAGTCCAAAGGGCAGGACTCAAAAGCAGTATGCCTTTCTGGAAGGTCTGGAAACCATGAAGCCTTATGAGGAGAGGCTTAGGGAGCAGGGGATGTTTAGCCTAGAAGAGAGAAAATTAAGAAGTGACATGATAGCTATGTTTAAATATTTGAATGGATGTCATATGGAAGATAGGGCAAGCTTGTTTTCTGCTGCTCCAGAGACTAGGACACTCCAGGAAAACAGATTCTACCTAAACATGAGGAAGAACTTCCTGACAGTAAGAGCAGCTTGACAGTGGAATACACTGCTTCAGACTCTCATTTTTTGGAGGTTTGTAAAACAGAGGCTGGATGGCCATCTGTTGAGAGTGCTTTGATGGAGACTTCCTGTATGGCAGAAATGGGTTGGACTGGATGGCTCTTGTGGTCCCTTCCAACTCTACGATTCTATACAAGGCTTCTCCTACCAAAATGGGGTGGAGGGAACCAAACTGGAGTAAATGTACTTGCTGGAGTCCCCCAAAGACTTCTCTGTCATCCAACCCATTTTGGGCAAGGCATCAGTGGCACAAAGAGGAACCTGCAGAATGATAGGATTTCCCCTCAAGTACCGGCTGCTGTCCCTGATCTCCTAATGATTCTGCCTCTACCCACCACCTCAACCCAAGGCTTGGCTTCATCAGCATACAAATTGGTTAGGGGAGGGATGTAGACCTGTCCTGATTTCCTCCGGGTAAGTCAGACCTCATGCTGAAAGGAGCCACCTGGTAGCCAGTTCAATTCTTTTTTAATTTCAGAGTCTTGAATACCCTCGACTCCTGTTGCCCCAAAGAGAAAAACAGAAAAGGCAGAGTGATGAAGATGTAGAGAAAGGAAAAAAGATGTATGAAAAAAATGGTAGAAAGGAACAAGACTGGCTTTCTAGAGAGAAAAAGGCAGGGCACTCCCTCAAAGCCCTATATCATTCCTGTTTGTCAGAGAGAGAGGGAGAAACAACACACTTGAGGAGGTCCTCTCTCTAGTGCTGACATAGGTCATTTCCACACGGGGTTTTCAAAACAGTGCAGAGTGTCCTCCAGGGAGAATGTCTGCACCTGGGAGCCGACTGGGTCGGACTTACTTAACATAGATCCGCACCCCAGCCAGCTCCGGAAAGACCCCAAGCAGTCGTCCAGCTTGCTTTTGAAAGACCACTAAAAATAGGTCTTTCAAAAGCACGGAGCGCACCACTGCAAGCCTGCTCCCTTATGCAGATTCGCAGGCTCGCATCTGCAGGGGGTGGGCTTTAGGTTGGCAAGCTTCAGCGGTTGGTCGAGAGCCTCGACCAACCGGAAGCCACCATTTTCATCCTCGGAGCAGTGCGGAGCGGCGGCCACGCACTGCTCTGGAGCAGCGTGGACCGGACCGGGGAGCCCAAAAGTCTGGTGAGTAGCATCACAGGGCGATTCCCTCGTGCGGAAATGGCCACAAAGTGATCTGTTGCCTGCTTCTCAGTTCCCAATAATGACCAACAGTGCATCCTGTGGCTCATATGAAAAGCAGCCCACCGCTTAAATGTTTGAAAGACAATCCTAGGACCACAGCTCTTCCCATATGATTGGGAACTCTGCAAAGACTGAGAGGGAAAGCTCTCCACGGATACACCAGGAATTCTCTGCACGTATGCTAACGGATGCAGGATGCTGTGACAGAACCATAATGCTGCTTGCAGCCTCTACGTGTTTCCATATTACCACTGCGAGCTTGTAGAAAGGGAGAGTGAGGTGGATTCTTGTCTATGCTTGATGACTGGTGGCTGCACTGGTGCATATTTCTGATTCCATGCAACTGACGCTGTAGGGTGGAAACTGAAACGAAATTGTAAGAGAGGCACAGAAGAATGAAGCCTGAAAATGCAGCACCACTAATATGGAATGGGTAGGAATATCAATATGGTCACTCTTTGGGAAAAGAAAGGATATAAATAAAGTGACTGATTGAATAAAAGTAAGAAGAAGAGGGACTTGTGATGAGTCAAAAACCCAGATGTGAGGGTAGTGAAGCTCCCCAGTGAAATATGAGGAATTGTTGTGCTTTCTGTGGCAAATTTCACTCTACTTCTGGATACAAAGGAAAAATGATCAGGCAATAAGGATACCTATTTTGTGTGCAGGGTGACCTGAGAAGTTTATTGATTGATTGCTAGTTAAATTTCTAGGCAAGGTTACTGCATCTGGGAAAGCCTGTAAACTCAGTCGTACTGGGCACAGCTCAAAAATAAAAAGCGGGGTGGGGGGGACATCTAGCAGTAAATTAGAAGATTGCGCATGCTCTAGGATTAGGATGTAAATTCTTGTCAATTTCATCTTTGCACGTGAAGTTAAATAACATGGTAGTTTCCTTCTCGTGACATATTCTAACTTCCCAAAGAATTGCAGAGGAACTACTCTGCGGAGAAAGTTTTTTGCCCCCCAAAAAATCTTGTTCAGAAAACCATTTTCTGTGCAGGAAACCCTTGTTCTCTTCCCCAAACAGGTTTTTGAACAAAAAATTCCAAGAAGAAGAACTGGTTTTTGATCTGGTAATGAATAATTATGAATATTCTTTCCATCCCTACAAACTGTACATGAGTCACTAAATGGGAGGGGGAAAAGGAGAGTGAAGGTGGGGAACAGGGAATTTCACTTCAGGGAGAGGAAAAAGGGGCAGTTAAGGCTTATCATGGCAGCAGTGCCAGGTACGTTCCTTCTTGGTTCTACTTAGCCAACCAAAAAGAAGCTCTGTGACACATCATTCCTGTGCAAGAAAATGATGGCTGCTGGTCAGTAAGCATCCATAGCCATCCAATCAGCAGAACTATTTTTGCCTGCCTCTATATTGCTTCTTCCCACGTGGTCAAGAGAGGGGAGAACAGAAAGCCACCACTGCTGCTGCCACTTGCACTGCAGTGTAGGAATATATGAGAAGAAAGTCCTCCCTACATTGGAATTGTGTGACAGCCTTACATTAGAATGAAATCTTTGTCAAGCTTTGTGACTTCCTTCTATCCATGGAGGAGAAGAAAAAGGAAGCAATAAGACAACCAAGTGTAAATGGTTATAAGGGCTACTGTAGACTTTTGTAAACACCAGAAGGACATGACAGTTAAAAGATCTTCACCCTGTGAAGGCTGTTCTACTTACCTCTTCCTCTGCATTTTCAATCGTTATCATTTCAGCCTTTTCCTTCTTACAAAAGGCTTTCGCTGCACTCCACTCCACTGCTTCATGTTCAAATAAATAGATGGCATTTCTATAGGCTATCCAGTCATGGTACAATCTGTAACGAATGTCGTCTTTGACCAAAGACAAGATTGGGGGAAAGATTGGATTAGAAGGTGCTGCTACTATATCTCTACAAAGGCCTTGAAGAAAGAGTTGGGAGTCCAGGGAGAGGCTGGGAGGGAGCTGAGGACAAGTCCTGCTACCCATGAGAAGGACATCTCAAAAAAGACAGAGAATAGTAGACTGAAGGCAACTGAGGTGAAGCACCCTTTGTGCAGCGCTATTCTTGATATGGACTTGCTGATTATTCTGCTGCCTCCTTGAGCCTCTAGCAACATCTGACTATCCTAGCTGAGACTTCTAAGCCTGCTGCTAACTAATAGGGTCCTCCAGGGCATGTATCTAGAATATACTTATACGAGCCTGTGCCACAGTCATTTTATTTGGCAGAGGATGTATTGAACTTAAATAAAAATCCTTTATTGATCCTTGAGAGCCTCTGGGTGTGTTTGCAAGGTCATGCAAGAGGGGGTATGTGATGTACCTCTCCCCATAGAGGATACGGAACCCATCACAATCAGATAATCAAAATGATGATAATCAAAATTAGGTAATAAAAAAACAATCAGAGACAGGTTTTACTTCTGTAGGAAGTAACTGTAGGAATCAGGCTGCATCTTCAGTCATTTTTTTAAAAAAAATAGAAAACATATCATGAGCAGGGATCCTTGGGAGCTGTCATTCAACCATATGTGATGGTCATAAGCTGACCTCCATATTGTATGTTCGTATGTACAGGAAACCATTAAAATAATAACTGAGGAAAAACTAGTTGCCTTGTTGGCTAAGTATTTCTGAAAGACATAGATGAAAATGAACAGGCTGATTATCTGAAACTGTGGTTCTTCAAGCAGACATCTGTGAATTCACACACATAGTTCTTGCACCTGGGGGTTTCTGTACCTGGGGTGCTGAAGATGCAATTTAGTGCTTGCTGTTAAAGGCAAGTACAATCAGATACCCTGGGGCTTTGTACTTGACAAGGGAGGATTCTCCTGTCAAAACAAGGATCTCTGATTTACAGGGAACCTGAAGAACTCCGTATCAGTCAGACTGGAGCTCAGCAATAGCCGATCAGGAAAGGAATGGAAACAGCTGAGACCCAGGCTGCAGAAGCCATTGCTGAGCCTCAGAGGAGCTGGGGAAGAGAGACTTCTCACCCCCATTAAGGACAATAAACTTTGTTACCATAGGATCTCTTGGCAATGTGTAGTTTTGATTTAAGCAGAAAGTTGATCTACTAAACAAGGAACCCCTGAACTGCAACAGCTGTAATTTAGGCTTTTAGATCCGGGATTTTCTTGCATAATGTTAAGGGAACTTGTTTGTTTGTTTGTTTACTTCTACTATTATTTTTTCTTAGCACCACTGTATTTACTGTGGAATTTCAGAACTCTGTTCTCCATTTCCTATTATTATTATTATTATTATTATTATTATTAAATTGGGGATTGAGACTTTGTATATGTTATTATTTTCCATTATAGATTTTTCTTTTTTGGACTTTGATTTATGATACTTGGCTGGTTTGGAGTTTTTAAACCTGACTGGGTTTTGTAGAACTTTTGTCAAACTTTTAATTGGAAATAGGTGAAAGTTAAAGGAGGTTAATTTTTTTTTTGTTTTTTAATAAGAATTTGACTTATGTTGTTACTAATAAGAAGACTTGGAAAATAGTTTTTTTTCTCTCTCTCTGAATGGATTGTAACACACTTGCTCCTGTAGTGGATGTTATGTTGCCTGGGAAAGTCCCAATTGCTATGTTGTTTTGTCTTTAGCCATGGGAACATTTATGGTTGTTTTCATTAACTGTGTAAAATATGGCTAAGCTTCAATGATGGATCCCAAATTTCTCCAAGATGAAAATAGCCTGGATGCTACAGAGAAAATGCCAAAGTTCTTCTTAGAGGTCAGAGAATCTATGGCATCAATTATTAAGAAACTTGACAAGTCTACAAAACAGTTGTCTTCATTGAAGGTTCGCGAAGGAAGTGAAACTCAACTGTTTGATGGGCCACCTGAAGATCAGTCAATTTGTAGAAACAAGGAGAACACAGAAGGAAAGGCAATGCAGAAGACTTCTACAAGTTCAGATATGACAAGGCAAGAAGAAGATGACAATATGGAGGGGGAAAATCACTGGATCCGACTCTACTAGAAGAGGATTTCTTGAAGAATGGAGAGATGGATTGAATGTATTTAACTGACAAATCCCAGAGTGCTAGAAGGGTGATGAAGATTAAAGAAATTATCAGTGCAAATTTAATGCTACAGGAGGCTTTATGGGGTCAAGGTGACTTTGTAAGGGGCAAAATGGTGAATGGATTTTTATTTATTACATGATTTTTCAAATAAGGATTTTAAATTATAAAATGCCTACCTAATGCAGATCTGGTTACAGAATTTTCTGAATCTGTTTAAACAGAAATACTTTAAAAAGTAATCACAAAGATTAATAACCCTTAAAAGTGTTTAGATGGAATAATTGGGCTTTGGCTTTTTTATTCAGTTACATTCTCCGAAATGTTATGAGAAATGTCAGATGAAATTATGGAACATGATTTGGTATGATATGTTCTTATAAGTAAGGGAAAATGTCACAATATGAGAACATGAATGTGAAACAAGATAGAAGATATCTAAGTGGTGTTGTTTTTTAATTTTGTCATAGATACCAGCTACACTATTGTGAGAAAAATATTATGAACACTAGATTGTGTTTTGAAGCTGTTTAATGAGAAATATGCTGAGAAATTATGATAAAATTATGAGAAATTATGATATGAAAAGAGGTTTCTACTCATGGTTAAAGGGTTTAAGAAGTTACATTAGATTTAAGATAAGTGATTTTATTTAGTAATACTAGGACTAAAGTTTTATTGAAAAAGTATAATTATATTGTAATCTGTTTAATTTGTAGGCTGTCTTGAGTCCCAATCTTGGGGAAAAAGTTGGGATATCAATCGAGGAAAGAAGAAGAATCACCCAGAATACACTGCAAATTGGGCAGTGCACAAATGATGTAACACCAAAGCAGAATTCCTTCGGAAGCAAAAGAGTTTACCAGACTGAAACAAAGGCAGGACTGAGTAGTTTGGTCTAAAATGCAGATTCCTGGGAAGGAGCCAAGATAGTTGGATATGACCTTGTCTGGTGGCTTCTCAGAAAATGGTACAGGCCTATACCTTATGGCCTCACTCGTACAAAAAGGACATGGGGAATGGCTGTCCCCTTTCCCCACGGAAGGGATGCCCAGCGCCTTGGAAGTCACACCCAAAAACACGGACTGATACAACAATTCCGAGGAGACAGAAGAAAGAATGACAAAGGTGGAGAATATAGAATAAAAGTATAGAAAGTAGAACCACTCAGCCTTTACAAACATAATTGGAAAAATTCCCTGAGGATGGTGATCTCATAACAGACAAAAAAGAACTGAGGAGGAAATGTTTGGCGCACTCAGGTGTACAAGCCGACGTCGTGGTGGAACGGTTCGTGCCCAGGTTGTTGTTGTTGTTGTGTGCCTTCAAGTCATTTCTGACTTACGGCAACCCTAAGGTGAGCCTGTCACAGGTTTTCTGGAGGCTGAGAGTATGTGAGCGGGGAATCCGCAGGGTCATAGTCCGAAGCCCAGACCCCTGCAGGTGCTCAGCTCTGACAAGTTCTCTTCCGTGTGGCTCTGTGAAGGTCTGAGATTCATTTCTGTGACTCACAGAAATCACAAAAAGCGTAACTTTTCTGAGCTCTTAAAAAGAGCGTAATTAAATCCTAAACCGATGCTATTAAAAGTTTAAAATCATATTTCTTAACAGCTTCATTTACAGGGACTGCCGGAAAGAAATTCAAAGACACCAAAATGGAAAGAATGTCTAAGCTAAGAAGGAGGCACAGTCTCCATATAATGTTCAAGAAATAGGAGACGTGTTGATGGTATTTTTACTATGCGTTTCTGTTCATTATTGTAGTTCTATTCTTTATGGGCGATTTTGGGTGCAATTTTTGCAGAAAACTAGCATTCTGATTAGCAATGAAGACAAGAGCATGCTCCCTATTTAGTGATTTTTTTCCCCTAAGGAAAATATGAAATCTTTGTATCATCCTGCAGTAGTGACCTTTATTTCTATTAAAAACTTTGCATTTACTATATTACGCGTTGTTGATTATTTTTACACTATACTAGATGCACACAAAAGTGTACATTTGGACATTTAAATTTAAGTCCCCTCCCTGTTAACCAGCTAGGTCTGCCAGCTATCCAGAGTCAAAACACAGGACAGCTGTACCGAATATTTTCCTTCGAGAGCTACCTTGCAACTTGCAATCAGCTTGGACTACGGTGGCCAGAGGCAGAGGGTGGCACAACCTCAGCATTGCTGGTGGCAGGAAATAACAAAGATGATCCCTCTAGGAAAATCTCTGTCTCCCTGCAGAAAAGCCGTTGTGTTTCCCGCAGTGGCTTACCGATAATGTACTAAACATCCCTCTGTACACAAGTTCTGCATGACACAAGGGAGCACAATTCCAAGACTGTGGATGTTCTGGACACCAACTGCCCCTTCAGCCCTAACCAGCATAGCTAATGAGGGAAGATGGACAGGGAGCGAGCTGGACTGTGCCCCCCTAGAAGTGAATGGACTTTTGCTTTTCTAATGCAAAACATCCAGGGCGTTTTTGAAGAAATTGTTATTGAGTGTCTATTCTACTTAGAAGGTTCATGAGTGGAAGCTTTTCTACTACATTCAAATCCTGACATTCCACTTTGTGTTTAAAGTGATCATTTTCAAAGAGCTGCAGATACGTTCACGTGCATCAGCAAGTTAGCAGTTTATATGATTAGCAATAGCAATGGCATATGCATTTCTATACCGCTTTATCAGCTAAGTGCTCTCTAAGCGGTTTACAATGTATTTAGCTAATTGCCCCCAACAAACTGGGTACTCATTTTACCAACCTGCGGAAGGCTGAGTCAACCTGGAGCCCGGCAGGATTGAACTCACAATCTTGTGGCTGCAGTACCGGCATTTAAACCCTGCGCCACCAGGGCACCAGGGCTTATTGTGTCCACTACCAGCAAAATATCTCAATTAAAAAGAAGAAAAGTTAAAATTAAAAAAAAAAACACCTCTTATCAAAGCTTAGAAAAACTGGTTTAAAAACTAAACCCTGATCCAGGATTATAAAAATACATGCATCTGGGGATTACAGTTATTTTTGGATTGCAGTAACTTGCAGGGGGCACTGAAGTGGGTGCCCATCATGCAGTTCATTGATTAAACTGCATGTGTTCATTTTTCTCCACATGGTGACCAAAAGCCAGGATTTTATGTCCATATGGACCCACAAATATTACCTAAAAATGTTTTGAAAACATCTGTAGGCTGACAGCTATCCATTCCTGGCTTACTAGGAAGGAATGAAGAAAAAGTATGGGCACTTTCAGCAAGTTTTGTCTCACAGAAAGCCTTTCCCCTCCATTTAGATTCTTCTGCATCACAATTTCAGTAACTTACCTATTTCGTCTTCAATTTCATCAAGCATTTTGCTCCACATAGCCAGTTCTTTTGCATATTTATCAGTTTCAAAAATTATGGCAACATCTGAAAGTTTTGCAATAATTTAAGTTAGTGGGACCTTGAGCACTTACACCCTAGCAGTGGAGTCTACCGCATGGTGCCCTTAGCAACCTCCCTTAGTGCCCATGAGGCTCCCTGTCCAATGTTTTGGGGTTTTTTTTACATTTAAAGGACTTTAAAAAAATTGCAGCCCAGTCCTTTGTTTGTGAGCACACCCAGAAAAACAGAAAAGAAAAAGATGAGGAGTAAAGGGGTGTAGAGTGCACCCCAGGTAAAGGAGAATATGTTGCTGTTGGTTCCTTTTGTCTATTTGTTCCGTTGTGGGGTATGCTTCGTGTGATGCAAGTGGTGTTACGCTGGGTTGGGGAGCTGTGTGGTCTGCATTCCTCTGAGCATCGCCAGTGATTTGTTATTTGGAGATCAGACTCTAATTTTGCCCTCATTGCTTGGCCATGTTACATGACTCTGTTACCAGTTTTCCTCCTTGTTGAATGTATTCAAACAAGTGGTCTCAATCTCTAAGCTAAATCTCATACCTTCCTTTTACTTTGGTTCTTCAGCAAGTTACTTTTCTTTTCTCCTTAATAGATTGCCTTCTAAGAAATGAGTGTTTTGTGACTTGCCACTAGCCCATGCCTAATTACCAATGTTAATGAACTAAATTTTTAAATGTGTTGGGTATAAGGCTTCTGAGATGAAAACTGGGCTAACAGATTCTGTCCTAGTGTTTCAGATCCCTTTTGCAGGTTGGCTCTAGGGAACAGATATATGGAGTTCCCAGTCATTTTATTTTACTAATATGATCTTGGTCTAATTCGGGCAAATCCTTCCTTAAAACCTACCCAATTACATCCTAATTATTATTGGCGTTTGCTGTTGTTCATTTGTGATTTAAATGTTATTTGCTATTACTCAAGCCTTATTTTGGAGGGAATCTGGTGTACTGGGAACAAGGCTACAGATGTACAGAATAAAACTTCAGTTTCTTTCATATGTAAGGTGGAACAACCTTTTGAGATGAGAATTGCCTCCTCTCCGGAAGAAATATGATAAAATGACCAACTATTTCCCATGCACGATTTCCCTTCCCTTTCTTTATGAGCTGACATGAAAACCAATCAATTCCATTACCGTGCATTGTGGAGGAGGAAAAGCTGCGTCACAATTCAAGTACAGGTAGGTATATCTTGCTTTGACCCTTCACTTTAGAGCACTTGGCTAATACAGCACTTTTCAGTTATATTCACATTTATTATTTTTGATGCTTGCCTTGCAGGGAGGCACACATCGGCTGACGCGAAGCTGAATTGACCAATCGACCAGCACCATCTTGTCATGCATGCTGGGTCCTTCAATACCTCCAACGCTGCTCCCACCCTCCCTCCCTCTCTTTCTCTCTCTCTCATGAGTTTTCGTCTTAAAATGAATTTTGACCAGAAATCCCTCGAAACAGAGAAGATTTCTCTAAAGGCTCTTGATACAGAAGACTGTCCTCTAGAGAGGGCACACAGCAACTCTGTTTTTCAGACTCTCCTGACGTGGAAAGTTTTATAAATCTCTGATTATTTTCTACACACTTCCACCTCTCTTCACTCTCTTGCTGCGGGACTGTGATACATACGGGGAACCGCTTACAGAGGGTGGAATAGATGAGGGATGAATCTTTAATCCTTTCCCCACTCATCGTGGCTCCACTTTAATCCACCTACAGGAGTTTTTCTCTAATATGAATTGTGAGACTGGGAATAAATTCTGCTTGGCAGGATCCCTGGTGGAGTGACATGTGAGGATGGTTAAAAAGATTATAACATAACTTACCGTCTTTTTCTTTGTAGGATGGCTCTTTTGAGATCATGAAATTTCTAACCATCCTCATTGCATCACGTAAATTCGCTGTTCTATTCCATTCCTTCATACCTAACGGAGAGTTCAGGATTGTTACTTTCTACTCTTTTTCTCTGCTTGCATATTACTATATGCTATACCAAAGGAATATGTGCCGGGACCTTTCACCTAACCGTGGACTACAGCAAAATCAAGTATTTCCAGAAAGGGAAACCGAGTACTGATACCTGTTTGGTTACAAAAATAGATGAAGTCAATACATGGGCAGCATGTAGATGGAACCAAAAATTATTGATCTATAGAGGATAGAAAAGAGCATGTGAAATGGTGACCACTTTGAGGACCTTTCCACACTAAGGCCATTTCCATACGGGGTTTTTGAAACGGTGCAGAACGTCCTCCAGGGAGGATGTCTGCACCTGGGAGCGGACTGGGTCGGACCCACTTGACATAGATCCGCAACCCAGCCCACTCCGGAACGACCCCACGTGGCCGTCCAGCGTGCTTTTGAAAAACCTGTTTCTTGAGGTTTTTCAAAAGCACAGAGCACGCCAGTGCGAGCCTGCTCCCCTATGCAGATTCGCAGGCTCGCATTGGTGCGAGCCTGCGATCTGCCGGGGGTGGGCTTTAGGCTGGCGAGCTTCAGCGGTTGGTTGAGAGCCACGACCAACCGGAAGCCACCATTTTCGTCCCCGGAGCGGTGTGGAGCGGCGGCCAAGCACTGCTCTGGAGCAGCGTGGACCGGACGGGGGAGCCCAAAGGTCCAGTGAGTAGCGTCACGGGGCGATTCCCTCGTTCCATGCGGAAATGGCCTAACGCTATTATAGTGCTATTATTCCACTTTCAACATCCTGTGGAATTCTGGGGTGTATAGTTTACTGAGGCCAAAGAACTCTCTGGCTGAGAAGTGTAAATGCTCCTCCTTAAGCCACAAACCCCAGGATTCCACAGGATGTTGAAAGTGGAATAACAGCACTATAACAGTGTAGTGCGGAAAGGCCCTGAGTGACAGAGGGTGACAGATGAAGAAGAACCCATATGAAATAAGGAGACAGGAGGGCAATAGAAGAAAGATAGGCTTAAAAGAAGTAAAGCTGCCAGAGTCAGAGAGGTATTAGAGAAAAGAAAATTAGAAATGAAAGGGTACAAAAGCACCAACAGTACTACCCCAGAGTGAAGGAGCCGAAAGGTCTTTTCCTCAAGTGGTCTATTTTGACCTAGGAGACTTCCCTTTGCACCAGGTCCTGGGGTTGCATGTGTTAAGCCCGGACATCTTAGCTCTTCACTAACAAGAATTGTTGTCAAGAACTACTGAGAAACGTGATGACTTGGAACACTGGGACTGGGAAGCTTGAGATTCCATCTGAGTTCCTTATGGTTTAAAAGCCAACCCGTTCTTCTCAAAGTATTCTGGTTTGGAACACAGGTGCAAAAGCACCACAGCACTGATTGGAAAATTCCTGCAGCATTAAAAGTGAGCAGGGCTACAATGGCTGAGATCCTACAGTTTTGCATGTGTAGTTCTGTTTGGAGAATTCCCCAATCCTCCCACCACTCAGTAGCTGACAAGCTCCAGGAGGGGACCCTGCTACTGTCACATACTGGTGAGGATGGGAGGAAGTGAGGAGGTAATTCAGGCCATGGAGAAGCAGCTGGTCTCAGCTTGGCTGGGAAGGGAAAGAAGTGGAGCAGAACTCTCAAGTGGCATCCACTCACCTTTCCTTCCCCCAAGAGCCCAAAGCAGCTGGACACTTCCCTCTCCCCCTCCCTCCCCTCCCTAATGGTCAGTGGCAGCACCGGGGCCTCCAAACCATCAGGTGGGGGAAAGGTTTTTAGATGGAATATAAAAGCAAGACAATAGCCCTTTGGGGAAGGAATCAAGTGGCCCCCATCAGACTGCACCTCCCAGCTTTCCTCACCATGGGCTTTGCTGCTTAGGACTGCTGGGAGCTGCAGTTCAACAACATCTGGAGGGTCCAATGATTCCCACCCCAGCTCTGATATCTGAGCAGATATTTCAATGCCACACCACATGCATTTCGGGGGGAGAGACTTAGGTCATTTCTGCATGCAGCCAGGGAATCGGTCCCTGCCGCTACTCACCGGATCTTCTGGCGGTCCGGTCCGGTCCGGGGTGAGGAGGAGCAGTGCGTGGTCGTAGATCCGCACTGCTCCGGCGTCCAAAATGGCAGCTTCTGGTTCGTCTTGGGTCTCGACCAACTGTTGAAGCTCTCCAGCCTAAAGTCAGCCCTCTGCAGATCGCAGGCTGGCATTGGTGAGAGCCTGTGAATCTGCATCGGAGAGCAGGCACGCAATGGCGCGCGCCAGTATTTTGAAAGACCAAAAAAATCAGGTCTTTCAAAAACACACTGGAGGACCACTTGGGGTCATTCCAGAGCGGACTGAGGTGCGGATCTACGGTAAGTAGTCCAGACCCAGTCCGCTCCAAGGTGCAGATGTCCTTCGTGGAGGACTCACTGCACCGTTTTACTTACCCTGTGCGGAAATGGCCTTAAACACAGCTCTGACTCCCTGAAAGACGCGGGAGGTAGAAGGGGAAAGTGGCGAAGAAACCATTTCTTCTCTTTTTGAAAACAATCTTCACACTGAATTACAGTCAGTCAAATTAATCCTGAGAGCTTTCTTTGCAGAAAAGTTCTATGACAGCATTCCTAGCAGTGATACTTCTTCTCTCTCTCTCTCTTTTTTTTTTTAGTGTTTTTATTTGGTTCTTGACTTGCTTTTCGGTACGCATACACATTTTTTTAAGTTTTAAAATTGTCAGGTGGACTGCCCTTCTGTATCAGAAGGCAAGTCATATACATAAATTTAGAAATTAATAGAACTATAAACTTACCTAGAATAATGAATGTAATTGTGATGGCAAGCAGGATGGCATCAAACATTACAATCAGATACAACCCCAAGGGGGTTTTAAAAAATCTTTTTGCTCTCTCAATTATTTTTTGGACTTCAGGACAAAAAGAAAGAAAACTGCATGAATGATCAGAGCTAAAATCACATGATTATCACAGTAAATAACGTGTCTGTACAGTAGAGCAAACAGAACAATACGCAGTGAAAGTGCTGCATGCAAGCCCTCACCTGTTCTTGTAGAACTTGGGAAACCTTCCCCTCTCTACCACCAAGCACTAAGTCAAAAGTCTGATGTTGCTGTTTGAGAGAAAAATGGCTTGTCCTGTAAGTTCATGATTGGCCATTTGCTCATGATGCTAATTGAGGTCTCAGGCCATTTCCGCACGAGTCTGTTATAGCGCGATGATTCCACTTTCAACCTCCTATGGAATCCTGGGGTTTGCAGTTTCGGGAGGGGCCGGCTGGCCCCTCCCGAAACTGCAAACCCCAGGATTCCATAGGAGGTTGAAAGTGGAATCATCGCGCTATAACAGACTCGTGCGGAAATGGCCTCAGTCTGGTCCAGGATTCAACGTTTTCTGTGTGGAACTTATATGTGGTGGAAACCATGCCATGTGAGCTAGGTCTGTTTAGCCAGGAGAAGAGAAAGTTAAGAAGTGACGTGATAGCTATGTTCAAGTATTTGAAGGGATGGAAGATGGAGCAAGCTTGTTTTCTGCTGCTCCAGAGACTAGGACGCTATCGAGCAATGGCTTCAAACTACAAGAAAAGAGATTCCATCTACACATTAGGAAGACCTTCCTGATGGTAAGAGGTGCTCAGCAGTGGAATACACAGCTGCCTGGGAGTGTGGTGGAGTCTCCATCTTTGGAAGTTTTTAAACGGAGTCCAGATGGCCATCTGCCAGGAGTCCCTTGACTGTGTATTCCTGCATGGCAGAATGGGGTTGGACTGGATGGCCCCTGGGGTCTCATAGAATCATAGGATTCTATGATTCATTTTAAAAAGAATAAATGTATACTTTCAGTCCTCTTGCTGACCTTACTAATGCCCTCGTACACAAGGCATTTACAAGTTTATACTTTCTAAGCACGTCTTCTTTGTATTTGGAGGGCAGACTTTTATAAAAGGTCCCTGTAAGAATATATATATATATATATTCTTGAAGGCTGGGTCACGTTGAAAATACTAAACATGATGTTTCACATTGTTCTTTTTACAGAAACAGAAGAGGGAGCTTCCTGAACCAGATTATTGTAAGCTTCTCAGTGTTTGAAGATGAATATTGTCAAATACTGATTGGCAGATGTGCTCCTGTATGTTTCTTATCAGGGGCTATTTTTACTTTTTTATCTTTTAAAATTAAAAAGAGAATTGCACCATCTCTATCTTTGACCACATTGTAGTTGGCGTCCCCAACTATATTTTAATACATGAATTTTGATCACGTGCTTAAGCACCACTTTGCATTTGTTTTTAATGGTTCATTAATTGGTACTGACTGGAGGGCAGGTAGCAACAATGACAACAACATAAGTTTCAATAACATAACATTCAAACAACAATAACACACCACTCAGTAACACAGACTCCAGCTGTTCGATTGGTTTAGCCTTAGAACTTTGCTCCTTGGCTGGGCTAACCTAAATCTCCTGGGCTAAGATATTTGCATCTTTTATCCCTCACTCCCATCTTCCTCACTGATCACATTTCTTTTCAGTCCCTTTATAGCAACTTCCCTTCCCAGTATATTCCAGTAAGTTCAATGGATCACATGTGTGTGTGCATTGCTTCCATACCTTTTGATTTTTCACCCTTTTCATCCTTTCCATCTTCAGCTGGCTTCTCCTTCCCTGGCAAAATAACAGAATGTGTTTCCCATCAGTACTAAAATCAACATAAAACAGCAACATTAATACATAAAATGCACTATACCAGGCAGGTATATAAAGATTTACTACGTGAAAAGTCTTACGTTTCAATTATATTTGTAGTGCCTGGTCTTCTCCTAACTCAATAAGCAGTCCTTAGGGATAGAACCAGAAAGCTTTTATTAAAGACTGGTTCAGCACGAAGGCAACGTTCTCGCCAGAACTGAGGATGCACATGTTACTGCCCTGGCTAGTCCTAGCTTTGGGGATATTAAAGATATCCTCTTGCTATCATAATTCGGCTTCACTTCTCTATTCCTCTCCATGTGCTTGCGAGGCCACCGGACAAGCACGTAGACAAGCTCAGCCGTTAATTGCTGTAATATTCAAACTACAATACAGGCAGGCCAGAAATAGCTGACTCGCTGCTTTAGGAGACCTCCTGGCAAGTACTCTAATCAGGTACGCACGCCACTTACAAAAGAGCCTCTGCTCCGCGATGGCAGCTTGATGGGTAAACTATGCTATACTCAAGTACTCTGCATCTGCATACTGGCTACTCTATTGAGAACCGCTACGATAACTCAATCATTCAGATTCTGACCTTTCGGAGGCTTTGTCTCCAACTCCAAATCTATTGTTTCCCCCCAAGTACGGCATAGCCCGCAGTCACAATTCTGCTTATAAAAACCCTCGATTCCGAGACCTTCCTCGGATCGCTCCCGAGTTTCATCCCGCCTTGCTGTCGCTTTGCTTGGCGAGCCTCCCCTTGGCTCCATGTGCTGAGCTACATCGCACCCCAGCCTTGCTCTCTATTTTTCCGGGCTTCAGGACAGGTGAAGTATCACCCAAACCAGCAATCCCTCTCAAAATCCCTCTATACCACTCCAACCTTTATTTTCTTTAGTTATCTTGTATGAGTGTGTCACATACACTGTTTTGCTTGTATTTAATAAAATATCATTTATTGTTTCAACCTCTGTGTGCTCCTTGACTCAACCTGACCCCGTAGACAGAGGGTTCCAGATCTCGCTACGTTACCCTGCCTCTCGTAACGCTAAGCAGTGCTCTGAGCTGATTTTCCCCACCTTTTGTTGAGCACATTTTGGTGTCCCTCCTGGGACCCCCAGTACACAGGGTAACACACAGACTTTTTAAAAGACTTCTTGACCCTCCCAGCTCTTTTCTGCTCCCATCCTATTGTCGTGCACAGGCCTCTACCAGTCTGTTGAAATACCCTTCTTTCCCATGCTCTGGCCCAACTCCCCGTCCCATCATGCAAACGTCAAAGGAAACACAGCAAGATGGAAACAGTACCGCCAAGCTGTGCATGGCGGGGATTATCTTTTCGGCCCACTGTTTTGATCATGTTACCCTATTTTTGATATATGTTCATTGGTTGTCCATTCCTTTTGGGATTTAGTAAAAGCTTCTTGTTTCAACGTTCAACACCCTACACAATCCAGCTACCCTCCCATCAATCTTTCAGCCTTTATTTCTTTTTACCAGCCTGCTCGAGGTCTGTGTCCAAAGAACTCTACGTTCTCTCAAAACTCACAGTTTCCTCTTCTTTGGTTCCGCTTCATCCTTTTTCCCCTGCTGCTTTATACTCTTGGAATTGCCTCCCTGAACGTCTGCGCTCCTTTTAAATCTCAATTTGAAAGTGTTCTTGTTTTCCAAAGCTTTTGAAATTTTAGCTTAATAGTGTTTTATAGTCTCATATATTTTGATTGTATGTATTTGTCAGTTTGCTTTATATTATTTATTTTATCTAGATGATCTGTTTAACAACTGTATTTGTATAGTTCTATTTTTTTTTATTTTTCCTTCCTTCCCACTGTGTGTGTGTATACATATATGTTTCAGATTGTATGCCCTTGGCAATCCCAACCGCTTTTGGTTGTTTGACTTGTAAAGCACCACATGAGCACAATATAAATAAACGAAGATGACAACAAAGGCGATGATGATGATGATCGAAAGATACACCATCACTATGCTGATGTAACAGCCATTACATCAGGATGAGGTGTCTACATGGCACTTGTCATGTTCTTGGATTATAATACCCATCATCTTTGACCTCTGACCATCCTGGTTCAGACTAAGGGGAACCGGAATCTGCACAACAAGTGAAGGAGAAGAGATTCCAGTATCCATCAAAGCACCATTAATGCACACTAGAGGAAATGGAGGCAGCAATATCCACCTGCCAGCTGCTAACAAGAGAAAAGCAGTGAACATACAGTTAAAAGGACATGTTCAGGAGACTCTTCTTTGCATTACAACATGCACAAAAATGTCTTTTTTACCCCCTTTTTAATGCATTTATTTCACGATTACATCTATACCAAACATAATTCTCAAATACATTACTAGACATTGGAAACATCCATGTAATCATCTAGTCATCTTCTCTTCTTTTTTCCCCCATGGTACTCCCACTGAAGCGCCAGTGGCACAGGTAGTAATAGCCTCACCACAGAGAATCAAAAGGTATCTCTGCCAAGCAGGGTTTCAAGATCCTTCATGATGCTCATAAGCACTTTTTAGCAACAAAACATACCAAGGATAGGAAAGAGAATCCACAAAACACAGGAACCATATGCCAGCTTGGATTCCAAAAAACCACAAACAACCTCCTTCACACAGGAGTTCAGGATACAATCAGGTTCAAGATACAATCTGAGCAGCAATAACTTTGCCAAGCAAGGAAAACGAAAGGCCAAGAGACACTACATGGGAACCGGAGTCACAAACTGACATTAACAGCTGCCAATAGCTCACCAAACAGTGCACAGGGTTGGGATGGAAAAGAAATTGTGAATTTGGGCTCCAGCAAGAGGAACAGGAGAAGATGGCACCATTCAACTTTGGATACCTGGCCAAAATCAGTCCTGGAAGAGCAAAAGAAAAGGAACTACCTTGACTAAAACGTATACCACACAGCAGATGAGAAACATAGGCATTAAAAGTGTTTACTTCCCTGCAGATATTAAATATAAGATCTGGAGTATGTTTTTATGAGAGAGCCAGCATGGTGTAGTGGTCTGAACATTAGACTGCAGCCCTAGATGCAAGGGTTCGATCCCCTGCTCAGCTGTGGAAACCCACACTGGGTGACCTTGAGTGCATTTCTCACACACACTCAGCCACAGAAAACCCCATGATAGGTTTCTCTTAGGGCTGCCATAAGTTGGAAACAACTTGAAGGCACACAGCAATATTTACATGAGTTGCAAAAGCATCCCCTTGTTAGATGCAACAGCTTCTATTCTTATATGCAGCTGGTGGCAAGATTAAATATGGGGTACAGTCCTAAGGCTCCAAAAAAAGGAAGGATAGACATCCAAGTATCTGATACTCAGGAGAAGTGCTGTGCAGGCCAATAGTGTGACTCCATTATGATCTTCTATACCTTGGCTCAGTCATTTATCAAAAGGAGGTTGCAGTCAATAAATCAAAAGAAAACTAAGATTTGGAAGGTCAGCTGTGAAGGAATTAGGTAAAATCCTTAAGTGCAAAGGTATCTAATTAAATGCTAAACTAAGGATCGTCCAGGCCATCATATTTGTAATTTGTATATATGGTTGTGAAAGTTGGTAAGTGAAGAAAGCTGACGGGAATAGAATCAACACATTTGAAATGTGGTGTTGGAGGAGAATCCTACGGATACCCTGGACTGCTAAAAAGACACATGAATCTGTCCTAAGAACAAACCAAGCCTGAACTCTCCCTAGAAGCCAAGATGTTTAAACTATTGTACTTTGGCCACATCATGGGAGAATATGACTCACTGGGAAAGGCAATAATGCCCAGCAAAGAGGAAGGCCGTAGGAAAAGAGGGAGACCATATTACAGGTGATTTGGTTCAACCAAGGAAGCCCCAACTCCCCAGTGTTTGCAAGACCTCAGCAGGAGAGCTGATGGCAAGGCTTTTGGAGGTCTCCAATTCAGAGGGTTGCCACTAGTCAAAGTCAACTCAATGGCAAACAAGAAAAGCATTTTGACTTCCAAATTGCTCATCCTGGCAATCCATGTAACAAGTGTTCCTCAGTTCCATTTTTGGGGTATGCAGTATTGGGAACAAAGACTGTGGACCGGAGGACTAGATGAGAAGAAATCTTTTGTTTTGGATATATATATAGAGAGAGTATCATGTATTGTTTCCTATTGGAAAAGAGGGTCGATTTCTCACCCTGGGTCTTTTAGACTCTGGAAAGAGCAAAGTACGGATAAACATCTGCTGTTGGGACAAGGCCTCGGATAAACGTCAAGACAACAGAATCATATGGACAAGGTGCCAGACTAGCTACTTTAGATGTTTTCAGTGGCTCTGTGTCTAGAGCGTAAGATAAGATAACATTATTTGCCCCAAAAGGAATTGGCACGGCACTTGAACAGTTTTTCTCTTCAGCTGCCACCCACCAAGACAGACTGAGTGTTAGTGGTAATTGGAAAAGGGACCAATCAGAAGACTGGAAAATGTGGATGTTTCAGTGAAATCAAAACGCAGCTGCACTCTAGATAAGAAACTCCTCTTGTTTCCCCCTTCCCATTTTGATTTCACTTTTTCCAGATTTTCTTCTGGGCTCTTAGTTTATCTTCTTGCATTGACCTAGAGAAATAGAGATTGCTCACTAATCTGACAGGCTGCTTCTTGCCATATATTCCTCCTAACACTCAGATATGTAGTGATAAATTCTGAAGTGCAGAACCTTATCATGATAGTTCACACTGTATGTTTTACGGGAAAGATCCTAAAAAGGTTCAACCTTGTCTTTTGGTAATGTTTTTCATTAGAATCAGAAAAAAAAAAACCACCTTGGTTTGCTTTCTGTGGTTCTGCAAGTAGGACCTGGAAGATCCTTCTTGTGCATTACTGAGTTCTGTCCCATGCTAGACAAAAACTTTTCCAGAAATTTGTCTACTTCGCACTTTCTGCAACCTCCCTTTTTCCTCTTGACTTCAGACTCCATTCCTTCATCCTAGACCTCATCCTAATGCTCAGACCCAATGTTTTTTCCCTCCCTCTTAATCTCAGGTAATACCCCCACATATTGCTAACAGGGTTTTAGCTAAAGGGGGTGGGGGAGAAATGAAAGTATTAAATCAGAATTCTGTCAGTGAAAGTTTACTTCCACTCTCAAATTTCTAGCATTAGAGTAACTTAAAAGTTCACTTGAGCATCTGGAAATATAGTTTAGGAATACAAAGAGAAGGAACAGGCAAAGTGCCCTTTTGTGCCTGTGTTTCTGCAAAGAGAAAACAATAGTAAAAGAAACTTGCCTTCCTTTGCTGGTGGAGCTGTTGAAGCAATTTTGGGTGCCATTTTTACCTCCTCAGCATAAATAATTTTTCATTCTGTATGTGAAGCTAAGAAACAGAGGAGATGTTTAAATGCCTCTTTCCAGACAGATGCTAAGATGGAACTAAAACATTTTCTGTGGCAAATATGCGACCAAAAGGTAGGAGGAGCAGTGCTATTATGAGCTGAATGCTATTTTCTGGGTATATCAAGACCATGAAATGGGTTATTAGTAGCAAATAATGAGACCGTATATCTACACTGGTTAAGAAATAATTATTCATAGGAGTTAAAGGGTTTAGATAAGTGGTGTAGTTCTGGATGTTATTCTTTGGGGTGCTCAGCAAATTAGTCTAGATGGTGCGTTCAAGACCAGAGAAAGTTTAGGGACAGATTCCAGCCTTCTTGGTTTGAAGCAAATGGTGCAAATTCTCCCTGCATCAAAATCCCCCTAGAAACAGGTCATAATATAGGTTCACTCTCTGGGCATGCCTTAGGGCGTGATTATGCTGGAGCAGAGGGGCAACGGCTGGCTGAAGACAGTTTGTGTGCTGAGGTGAAGAACAAGGCTCTCATTCCATGTACCAAAATTACCTGTAGTTGAGTCAACTTTGGTAATGTAACAGTCTCCTGTAGAGGCAGCAGGCTAACTCAGAGCGCACAGAGCAAGACCCAAAGTACACAGTGCTCTGCTGCTCCAACATGTTCCAGCTTTTCAGTATCCTTCTTGAAATGAGGTGTCCAGAACTGGACACAGTATTCCAGATGAGGTCTGACCAGGTGTTACCCCAAAACGTAGGTGCCACAAGGGCCACCCTGCAATGCCAAATATCTCCTTGAAAAAGTGGGGAGTGAATTAGCTCAAAGAGGAGGCTTGCAAGAGGGAGGCAACTTAGCGAGATCTTTCCTACCAGTGTTTAAGGGCACACGCAGGAAAAGAACCAGCCAGAGATCCAGAAGTAAGCTAAAAATGTGTTTTATTGAGGGGAATTCACTCGTGCATGCACACAAGATACACACAATCACACATTCACACAAGAGCTAACTGAAAGAGAAAGGGAGGAAAAATTATAGAGAGGCTGAGGGGTTTGGAGTTTTTTTTAATTACCAGTCCGGAAGAGTAGTGAAGAGCAGAAATGTGTTTTGGCTTAGGTAGAACCTAAGGACAGTTCTCATTCAGGAGTGAGATGGACAGAGTGACGGGTAGACCTTTGAGGGACGGCACTGGGCATCCTGAAATCAGGAGTATTTCATACCCTGAAAATGGCTTGTGGCTGTGAAGGTTCCAGATGCAAGACAAAGAGAACCTGTGGTGGACAATGGGTCTTTCGCCTGTTGATGGGCTTAGTTCTTGATTGAGAAAGACACGATGGGTGTTGGAATAGCTGTCTGTTGTGGGTGATGTGAGGACAGAGGAAGGAATCCAGGTGGACGAGGGACGGATATCTGTCAATCAGTGTCCTGGTGGGCTCCTCACAGTTGGGTTCCCTGGAAAATTCCAGCTTCTGTTTAAGCCTGTTATCCACAGGAGTGGTGTGTATTTGCCTGACAAATGACTCAGTCTTACCTGGAGAAAGTTTCAAGTTGACCTATCCTTCTCACGTTTACAGTCAAATTCTTTCCCTCACTTGGTTTGACCTCTCCATCACCTCTCAGGCATGAATTTGATATTAGTGCCAGTTAAAGTGTGTTACCGATTACATATGATGCCAATTGGGTATGGTGCCCATCCAAACCATAATGATATCAGGGACTCCCAAAGCAGGGGCTTACACAAGGAAGAATAGACAGATACTATTACTTTCCTTGATCTGGAAAGTAGATCAAGGAGAGCAGTAGTACTTCTCTATTCTGCCTTGATCACACTTCATCTGGAATACTGTGCCCAGTTCTGGGCACCTCATTTCAAGAAAGACATTGACAAGCTGGAACATGTCCAGAGGAGGGCAACCAAAATGGTGGAGAGTCTGGAAGCCATGAAGCCCTATGAAGAATGACTTAGGGAGCTGAGTATATTTAGTCTGCAGAAGAGAAGGTTAAGAGGGGACATGATAACCATGTTTAAATATTTGAAAGGATGTCATATAGAAGAGGGAACATGCTTGTTTTCCACTACTCCAGAAACTAGGACAAGGAGCAATGGATTTAAACTACCAAAAAAAAGAGAGAGAGAGATTCCACCTGAACCTCAGAAAGAACTGTCTGGTAGTGGAATCTGCTGCTGCCTCCATGGAATGTGGTGGAGTCTCCTCCTTCTTTGGAGGTTTTTAAGCAGAGGCCGGATGGCTGTCTATTGGGAGTACGTTGATGTGTGTTCCTGCATGGCAGAGGTTGGACTGGATGACCCCTGTGGTCTCTTCCAACTCTATGATTCTACGATTCTAACACCTTGCTGCCTCTTCCCAGTGTTGGCCACCTGAAGCCTTTCTGCTCAGGTCCAGGTTTCTTCACTGTCATCTCTTACCTGAAGGATCCCTAGCACTAAGTCTATATAACTGAAGTCATCTGACTGGATGTGAGGCAACTTCATGTGGGTAACATCCTCCATTAAGCATCACCCCTATTTAGAAACTGCAGCAATATCTTCTCCTCACCTGGATTTTCTCTTGCAGTTGTTCATTCCTCTAGAAGCTTCAAATACATTTTCCTATGAGGTAGACTATTCCAGAACCCTTCCCATTCACAATTGGCCACGGCAGGCAGCCAATCAGGATACATTTCTAGCAACAAGGTACAAGGAAGAGTTACATGCAACCCCAAAGCTTGCCTGTACTTGCTCAGGCAAGTATTATTTCACTATAAATTATATTTAAGTGGATCAAAATGTTGCTTTCTTTCTACAACTAAGTATAGGTAATACTGTCAATTAGACATGAGAGTAACCCATATGCCTTTTCCTGTGTGGAGAAAATGAAGTTTGGGGGAATAGGTCCAGTCAGACTGGAGATTATAGAAGATGTCTGATGGAAAAATTATAAAAGATGTCTGCTTTTATTTTTATTTGTTAGTGGAACAACATTTGCGTCTTATTAACATCAACACTCCACCTAAGCATTCTTAAGTATTGGAAACTCATGATATTTATATGGGATAATTAGCAGGCTCTATGGTAAAATCTTTTAGGCTATTTATTATATGCACTCATACATTTACTAACATACACATTCTCCTGAGGGAGAAACATAGACATATCAGTGTCTGAGTGCTTGCTTTCTTCTGCTTTCCTATACGTAAGGCATCATATAATTCATTACATTACATTATACACTTATACTTTCATAAGGATAGAACCTTTTCATTTCTGTATCTCCTTTACAAGCTTAGTAACAGTTAACACATAGAAGAACATTACCCTTCTTAAATCATATAACTTAGTCATTTATCCATCATCATCAGGTTTTTTAATTCTTTCCACAGTGTCTATTAGAGCATAACAGCTTTCACATGTACATCTGTCCCTTATATCATACCATAACCAGCAACCCATCAAGCAATACAATCTCATTTGTTGAGGCATTCATTACACATCTCTGAACAGGCATCTGGAATCCAGCATCCAAGGATTAATTTATTTGAGCATTGTTAAGTCTTAACAGCATCTGTGACATCCATAAGCATCCTGATGGGCATCTATCATAATGGGATATATATTGGGCATCCATCATAAGGGGATATATATCTATTTTGGCATAGCCTAATTGGTTCACACCAGTACTATCTTTCTCTTGCTAGCACAGTCAATCTTTAGCAGCATGCCTGTGCAGACTACTAAAGGCAGTCTGGGTTCTGGCTTTATCTTGGCTCCTTTTATTTAGAGTTGGAAGCAACCCTCAAGGGTTATCCAGTCCAACCCCTGCCATGCACCCAACCTCTGTTTAAAAATGTCTAAAGAAGGAGAATCCATCACCTTCTGTGGTAATCTGTCCCTCTGTTTTACAGCGCTCATAGTAATGTACGAATGAAGATAGTGTGTGTTCCAAAATATTCAAATGGAGATGAGATAGAACCTGGAAATGAGCACGCCATATAGTATTACATGACAGTCATTTTAAGAACTAAAAGTTAACAGTAGGAAATATATAACCTAAGTAATTTGGGGAGGGACCCACTATTTAACTGTTGATGTGCCAATGGATGTAGGTGGTACTGCAGCTAAAGAATGGGATCGAGTCCATGAAAGCTCATGATGAAATAAACTGGTTAATCTCAGTGATGCCACACTTATTAATTGCCACAATAACACTCTCGGCATGCACTGTTTTTCAAGAGAATAAGCAATAAAACTATGGCAATCAATGTGCAACCGAAAGTTTCTGTTTGTCTGCATGTGGATTCCAGGAAATATTCCAGTAGAAATGGTAGTTACTACCAGGATATCTGTATGCTTTTGAAAAATAAAATCAATACAACAGCTAGGTTAATAGGAATTTCCTGTAAGTAACAATGAGTTAGTAGGATGAGACATAGAAACATTTTGTGCGAACAGCCTGTGGGGGAAAAAGTCCAATGTAACGCTTATATAAAATTTAATTAACAAGAATTTCCTATGCACATCAGTGAATCAGCAGGGAGATGCATGAAGACATCTCGCACTAATAGCAGTTAGCAGTGGACCCTCTGGTTTAAGGGAACAAAAGATCTGCAGAGGTTAGGCGGGTCTCATGACAGAGAATGCCAAGAATTTCTTCTTCCTAAGTGGGTCTGGGACAGCCAGTGTGGTGTAGTGATCTGAGTGATGGATTATAGCCTTGGAGACCAGGATATTCCCCGCTCAGCTGTGGAAACCCACTGACCTTGGGCCTGTCACAAACTCTCAGCCCTAGAGAACCCTGTGATAGGTTCACTGTAGGGTCACCATAAGTCGGAAAGAACTTGAGGGTACGCAACAACAACCCAAGTGGGTCTGGATCTCATGACCAAGAAAAGTCATCATGACACCTCTCTGCAAGTCTTCTAACAAAGGGTCATATGGGTGCTATTCCACAACTGCCTTGGGGATACTGCTTGCTCATAACACTGGCTCAGTCAAGAAAATGTCTGATAATTTCTTTTGGGGAGGTTTGTGATCCTGAACAAGAATCCAGCACTCCATATCTAAGCCCCCACAATTTGCATGCTGGACATCATAAACATCAACTATGGAGAAAAGCTTTTTTCCCCCAGCCATTTGAATCCCTACCAAACTGTCAGGATGTTGCCATCCTATTGAACACCGGAGAGTTCCTCATACTCTCCAACATCTCACAGATGAAAACCAGGACACAAGTGGCAAGGAACACTGGAATGGGATCAAGATGGCAAACGGCCTTAATGAAGAAGAACATACGAGCTAGGAGAGGGATGCAGCAATTTGCTTTTGCCTGAGAATACTGGAAGGGCCCCTCCTCTCCTTTCCCCTCTGCTGAGTTGAGTGTAAACTACTTTTGTGCTTTGAACTGAGATTGCAGCAACTGAGACAAAGGGGAAAACAGGCAGAGGAGAAAGAAATTGGGACATTTTAAAAGATGCTAAAAATGTGAGGCAACAGAGAATTAATCAGGACTGCCTCTGCTAGATCAATACAACCAGGCCCTTTCCACACAAGGGTGATCCATTGCAGTAGCGTCGTATTGTCGCTTTTTCATCCGCACGTTAAACTGGTTTGACGTCATTCTGTCGTCTGTGGTTCCACATGAGTTGAGATCTTAGTGCGCTTAACATCGATGTATTGTAAAAACGGAAAAACTCCAACGTAAACCACTCAAACCGTTTCTGCTACGTTTTTTCCTACATGCAGAAGCGTTACATCAATTCACACCACTTGCGCTAAAATGCAGCAAAGGTTTCTACAACTTTTTTTTTAAAATTGATCAATCAGTGGCAGCGGGGTGGAGAGAGGGAGGGGAATAGGAGTTCCACGAGAACTGACAATGCAGAAGCTACTAACAATTTACTTTGATAGAAACTGGAGGGCGTGCAGGTAGAAATTGGAGTAAGTAAAAACACCACTCATGACACGCAGTGAAACGCTTCTCCACTCTAGTGTGGAAATGGCCTTAGATGGTACGGTTCCTTTACTTAAGCGTGCTTCCATAAGGGTCATAAAGAACTACAGGTCTTCGATTCTGCTTCTCCTCTTATTTAGGAAACAGAAAATGAAGCTTTCGGTTGCTTGTTATTCCCAAAACAAATATCTGCCAAAGAAGAGGAGAGAAAACTCATAGGAGGTCTTGAAAAATGCACTCTATAGTACAACTGCACATTTAATTTAAATGTACATGTTGCCATGAAGCAGTCATAAAATGTTTATTGCTTGGTAATTACAGTTATGGGAAGAATCTCAGCTACTCCCCACCCCCTGCAAATTCTCGTGAGCTAAGTTCCCCTGAGCCGCAGTTTAAGCGAACGCCCTGAAGACTATATGAGCAGAAACAGAACATTGTCTTAAGGGCCACCGCGGGAACTGAGTGTTATTTACCGTTCCAGAACCACAGTGCCAAACCAGCCCTTTGCTGGGTGAAATCTGAACTCTTCAGAGTTCACTCATTCAACTCTAGAACCTTAAATATTTAAAGAAGTTCAGGCTTTTCCGCTACAAGCAGAGTTCGGAGGGAGCAGGAAGCATCTCTATCAACAAACCAAACTGCTCCTCCTTCCTTAAATCTGTTATTTACTAGAACTTCTCGTTCCATAAATCTGTACTTTATATATATATAAAGTATATATATACTCTAGTTTCTCATAACATGCCATTCTGTATTTTGCTATGGTAAAAATAAAATCTATCCAAGTTGCTACAAGACTCTTCTTTTCTTGCAAGTTGTAGCTAAGAACCTGAACAATCTCGAAATTGGCAGAATGGCCATATTGCCTTAATGTCTACATCTCAGCCTGGGTTTTGTTCGCAGCTCTAGTGTCACAGCATTAGAAATCCCCACATAGCTACGGCAACCCACTCGGTTGACCTTGGCGTGTCACACTTTCTCAGCCTCAGAGGAAGGCAACGGCAAACTCCGAGTAACTTCTGTCAAGACAGCCTGATCATAGGTTCACTTTAGTCCTGACATGGCAGAAATGACTTGAACAACAACTACGAAAACAACAACAAGAGGCATCTCAGGAACAGAGTCTTCTCCTGTTGCCCCGGGCAAGGCTGCTCAGCAGGAATTCAAGAGAGGGCAAAGTAACTCCCTAACCAGAACCAACTGCTCCTCCTGTTGAAAATCTGTTAATATCTAGTTCATCATGATGAAATAAATTTGTTCAAGTTGCCTTTTCTCACCAGCTGCATGTGTTTCCTAAGTAAAGACCTGAAAACTCTAACAATTGTCAGAATGGCCATATTCGTCTTAAGGTCTCCAGCTGAGCCTGATAACATTTCCGCATGATACTTTTATGGCACTATGATGCCACTTGCAACCTCCTATGGAATCCTGGGGTTTGCAGCTTCGGGAGGGGCCATCCGTCCCCTCCCGAAACTGCAAACCCCAGGATTCCATAGGAGGTTGCAAGTGGCATCATCGCACTATAAGAGTGTGGTGTGGAAATGGCCTGAGTTATATTCACAGCTCTGGAAACCGCAGTGCCGGAAATCACAGCTCCTGTTAATCATTTGAGCAAAGCTAATAATAATAATAGCTTTGGTAGAATTAATCTTTGACTGGCTAAGGGATAAGTAGTTCAAAGTTATACCAAAATCTTTCAAACTGACTGAATGGTTTAGAAGGGATAGCTTTTTAAGTATCTGACTTTAGGGATGTTCACACATTACACGGTACACGCGCTCAGATTTTCTGCATGCTTGTTCCTGTATTTGTGAGACTCCGTACCTGGGTTCATTCCTGGTTAGTACCCAGATACAGTAATCTTTTTAAACCCACAGATCAAGAGTCCAGCTGTACCTGGGTAGAATGAACACGTGCATGTTTGTGTGAATAGATGAGCACACGTTTACTTCACGGAAGCTGTAAATGCAGCCGACTACAACTTGCATGAGGACAAATCCCCTTTTTTTCCTCTAAGGAGCTGCCACCGAAATTCTGATCACAGCATTTTGGGTGTGGAAATTATGAGGGGGAATGTATAATTTAAAAAAGCTGTTTAAGTTGCCTCAAGACACCTCTTTTCTTTTCCTTTACAAGCTGAAACAGCCAAATACTGACCCCTCTTAGAAAATTCTTCCTGTTCCAGTGAGTTCAGAGAGAAGAGAGAGGCCATTTCTGCACAAGACTCTTATAGTGCTATCATTCCACTTCCAGCATCCTATGGAACCCTGGGGTTTGCAGTTTAGGGAGGGGCCTTTGAGGGTGGCCTGTGAGGCCCCTCCCTAAACTGCAAACCCCAGGATTCCCTAGGATGTTGAAAGTGGAATGATAGCACTATAACAGTCTAGTGCAGAAATGGCCAGAGGGAAGAAGCAGGAAGATGTCCAGAGGATGGCAACCAAAATGGTGAAGTATCTGGAAGCCATGAGGCCCTATGAAGAATGGTGTAGGGAGCTGGGTATGTTTAGTCTGCAGAAGAGAAGGTTAAGAGGGGACACCATAGCCATGTTTAAATATTTGAAGGGATCTCATGCTGAGGAAGGAGTGGGTTTGTTTTCCGCTGCTCCAGAGACCAGGACAAGGAGCAACAGATTTAAGCTGCAGGAAAGGAGATTCCACCTGAACCTCAGGAAGAACTTCCTGGCGGTCAGAGCTTTCCCGCAGTGGAATCTGCTGCCTCCATGGAGTGTGTTGGAGTCTCCTTCTTTGGAGGGTTTTAAGCAGAGTCTGGATGGCCATCTGTTGGGAATGCTTTAATAGGTGTTTCTGCATAGCAGGGGTTGGACTGGATGGCCCCTGGGGTCTCTCCCAACTCTATGATTCTATGTTTCTACGATCCTCAAAATGGAGAAACCATTTTTTATTTTGGCAGGCCTTCAATATAGCTGACAACAGGTGCTGGTTATTTTTTAATTTGTAGCAACTGTGATTTGTTTGTTGTTTTTAACATGTATTTTAACTCTGTTTTAGTTATTACTCGATAGTTTAATTTGTGTTTTAACTTTCGTATGCTACGATTTTTAACTATTTTTTTTAAGTGCTGTCAGGCACTGTGAGTCCTTCCCAGGAAAAGTAAGGCCCTTTTCTCACGACATTTGCCAAGCGAAAGGGCGCCTGGAGCGTCACGCAATTGTGAGGAGCGATCCTCATGACGCACTCACGATCACACGATGCAGCAGGGGCCGGCAGGCACCGATCGCGCACCTTTTCATTTTCGTCTGGGAGCCAAAAACGGTGCGTGACCGCTCATGCTCCCAGGCCCTGGGGGCACTTATCTGGCTTGCAGAGCCTCTGGAGCCGCACCGGTCACACTTCCTTGCCCAGCGCAGTCTGGGGAACTCCCAGGCTGGGCCGCGGAAGGACGAGGCGGGGCTCTCGCGTGAGCAGGTGGCTCGCGCAGAGCTGGAACAGCAGGGACGCGAGAGCCTCTCTCTGGGGGCTGCTCGCGTGATCCCTGCACCCCAGTGCCGGAAAAGGTAAGGTGCGGAAAGGGCCTGAGATAGGATACAAATAAAGATAGTCGGAGCAGTCATAGTAACAACATCCTCTGCCCGCTTCTTCCCGAGAAGAAGAATGAATAAAAATTATCTAGGGGCATGTAGCAGGAGGCTCTAAGACTATACGGCTACTTTTTACTTTGTTTTGTCTTAATTGACTGTTATTGTAGGCAAAAGGCATCATAGACCTATCAAACGCAAAGCCGAGACAACTACTGACCAGACTTTCGGATTAGAGGATGTGGATGCAATGTTTTACAAGACAATAACTAGTTATAGATCCTTTACTGTTATTCTTTTCTTTCTTTGCCAAGCAGCCCATCCCACCTTTTTTTTCCCCAGGGGCCAAAACAGCTCCGATTTGTCTTCTTGGAAAGAGGGTATTATAGGGATGTGGACTGGAGTCAAGCGACTTGGACTCAAGTTGGACTTAAGTCACTTCAGTGACTCGACTCGGACTCGACTCGGCAATGAATGATGCACTGACTTAATTCGACTTGAGACTTGCATGCTTTTAGTGATTGACTTTCTGCCCTTGGTTCAGTAACAGAACACATTCATCCGGAAACCTTACGACTCTGAACAAGGCTTCCATATCTTTTCTCCCTAGGGTTCACGTGACAATCTGTCTCAACCTCATAGTGTGGGTACATTTGTAGGAGGGAAATAGCAAACAGGTTAGGCACTGAGCTTGCGGTGGGCTCGAGGTCTGCTCAGCAGCCTCTCCCTACTGCACATTGGAGGAGGCTTCTAAAACTTTTCCCAAGAGCAGAAGGCAAAACTTGTCCCCAAAGCATACGGCATGTTTCTCGGGGAACAGCAAGTGTGTTAGGCAGTGGGCTTGAAGAGGAAGGATCCTTCCTTCTAAAGCTTTTGAAGCTTCAGTAACGGGGAGTAAGAAGGATTGTGTTTCCCACTTCTGAAACTGCGGACTCTTAAGAAAGCACGTGACATTTCTTGCTACCACGCATACAGTCAGAAGCCACCTTGAGTTAAGTCCTGGTGGTCTGTGGCAACAAAAGATATTGAAAGGGGGCCCGGGACAAAGAAAAGGTTAAGAACCACTGCTGCAGACTGTCTCTGTGTCAAACTTCGTCTCAGACATAGCCTGCCCGTTTTAAGGCCCTTTTCGCAAGGCATTTGCCATGCGAAAGGGCCCCTCGAGCGTTGCGCGAGTGTGATGGGCGGTTCACACGATGCACTCGCAATCACGCAACGCTCCAGGGGCTGTCAGGCGCCGACCATGCACTTTTTTATTTTTGGCTTTGAGCTGAAAATGGTGCGCAATCGGGCATCACTCCGGGGCCCTGCGCGCACTTGCCGTGCGTGCGGAGCTCCACAACCACAGCGCTCTGGAGGAAACAGGTACACTGGCCTACATGTGGCAATCACTGGCTGAGATTGTGTGACCTGGCCCTCTGTCCCACTACTTCTGATAGGCACCAGACCCCCTGACCTCAGCATTTCTACATGCCATTGATTTTCAGCGCAGAAAATAGTGCTGAACTTAAATATTAAATGTTCAATTTAAATATGTTAGAATACGAGCCCAGATGTAATTTCTGAAATTGTTAGCAAAGACCATTATTACTCCAAGGGAAAAACTCACCTACTTGCCATCTCCCCTTGTGTGTCTGGTCGCCCACGTTTTCAGGCATCCCGGTCTCCAACAAACTGTTTGGTTGGTGGCTTTGAAAGATTTGGTTTGCCTATTTTGGCACAGGGATTCGGATTCATGAATCTTGAATCCTTCCCAAGGATTCAAGCCTTCAGTTGGTCCATCCCTATTAGAGATACTTATATGTTTATGTTTTAGTTCGGTGCTGTTAGGTTTTGATTTTTGTATGGAATTGTTTTCTCTTTTCTGTGCTTGTTTTTATGTTGTCTTGCTTTTTATGTTCCATGTTGTTTTATCATCATCATCATCATCTTGATTCCAAAAAAAAAAAAAAAAAAAAAATGCCTTGAAAGCCACTTCTTAAATGAGCAAAGGGAAGAACCCTTTATTTGTTAAAAGGATGGTTTTTTTTAATACGTTAAAGTGACAGTGACCTCCATGCATGTGCAAGAATGTTTACTTTCTCAGGACCAAATTTCTTCTACATTTTTGCTAATAAAGTAACTTCTAATGAACAATCAACAATGAACACTGACTCATGCATATTTGCTCAGCATGAAGTGTCGGAAATATTGTTACAGAGAAAAACAGAGTGCTGGGAACCCCTGCTGGGAATCCAGGCATCGACTTTGCCAATGTCAGCATAATTTTAAACAGGAAAGGGGCTGACAACAGGAACAACCTTTAAAATTGCTTAGAATTCAAAATGGAGGAACTCAAGTTAAGAATCTCTAGCAGCCCTGCAAAGTAGACTGAGGAAAGGCACCACTATGGCCATTTCCGCACGAGACTGTTATAGCGCTATTATTTCACTTTTGACATCCTATGGAATCCTGAGGTTTGCAGTTTCGGAAGGGGCTGGCCGGCCTCAGGATTCCATAGGATGTCGAAAGTGAAATAATAGCGCTATAACAGTCTCGTGCAGAAATCGCTTACGTCTGAGTTTTGCTCCTTGGATGCTGGGCCTCTAGAAAACATCACCCTTTTGAAAGGAACAGGCTGAAGGACAAAACAGTCTCCAGAATCCCAAAACAGAAGAATACTTTTCAGACTATTAGTATTGTTCAGGTTATTCAAACATATAAGTATGCAGGAGCTTTGTTTCAAGAGAACATGTCCAGTTTCTCAAATGCTAAACTGCCTCCCTCAAAATACATGCTGCCCCCATGTTGAGCAGACACCGTCATTATTATGTGGCTACTAAAAATTTGAAAGGTACCACCAAAAACCATCTCAATGCAACCTCTTGCCATGCAAGAATACGCAACTGAAGCATTCCTGAAAGATGCCCATGGATTTAAATATATTACAAAAATTAAGAGTTGTAAACTTAAACCTAATAGGAATATTTTCTCAGGCTTAGGTGCGATGCGTGGAATTTTCACTGGAATAGAAGAAGCAGCCAATCACGAACCAGCATAAACTGAATGGAAAGAGTTCTGGAATCTTCTGCATCAAAGAGGAAGGAAGGCGGTTGAAGCTCCTGATGAACCAGCCGAGGCAGAGAGAAGATAGAGGGGCTGAAGCAGAGAACATCTAGCAATCGAGAGCCGCCACACCTTCCCGACCAAGGAACGGGTACAAGGTTTGCATCTTTTTTTTTCTTTTTTTTTCTTTTGTTAGAGTGATTAAGGAGAAAAATGGCAGACAAGTATTTCTGCCTTTTTCTATGCCAGATCTCACCTTGTATTCATCAAGGAAAACTCTACTTAGATTCAGGACAGGTGAAAGAAAGGCCTTCGCACAATGCAAAATTGTCACTGTGTGTTTGGAATTCACTGTCCCAAAACATGATGAAGGCCGCTATCTTCTTGTTGCTGTTGTGCGGATTCAGGACATTTGTGACTTCAAGCAACTCAAAGATGAACCTATCAGAGGTTTTCTTGACAAAATCTGTTCAGTTGCCCTTGCCTGCCTCTTGAGGCCGAGAGAGTGGGACTTCCTCAAGCTCATCCAGTGAGTTTCGGTGGCTGAGTTTTCCCGGTCTTCCCAGAGTCCTAGTCCATTGGCTTTCCTTTTTGGAACTGCAGTCCAAAAAATAACTTTCCCAAACTCTGTGGGAATCATACCTGAAGACATATCTCATCTCATACCCTATTTCCCTCATATAGGCAACTGGATGTCTCTTGGTAGCCCACAAGCAGGAGAAGAGCAGAAGACCCTTCTTTATTTACCTTGTTTGCAACTGGCAGGATCTGAAATACTAATGTTGAATTTGACTGTTCAATAGCTAGTCTGAACAAAAGCTATTGATAGCCTTATTTTCCACGAATTCCTAAAGTCACCTAAAATAGTGGCCAGAGGGCCACCACGGTGTAGTGGTTTGAACGTTGGACTAGAACATTGGGAGAACACTTGTGGTCTCTTCCAGCTCTGTGATTCCATGAATCCACTGGATGGCTTTGAGCAGGTTACCCTCTCCCAGCCTTTGAAAAAGAGCATTGGGAAACCTCCTATGAATAAATGAATGAGAGTTGCCAATTTGGATCCCACCCAGGAGAAAGATAGAGTATAAATGAAATAAATCCTGACAGGATAACCAGGTAAGTGAGTCACTGTAACTCAGAGTTGACTTCAAGCACATAATAACAACAGCAACTCCATGCTGGCTGTCAGATTCTGGCAGAGCTGCTCTTGGGTTGTTATGCACATGAAGCTGCTCGGTACCAATCCAGATGATTGGTAATCTTCTACTTCATGGTGTCTCTTCCCATTTATGCTTTAGGGTATTCTTTTAACTGAAGAGGCCAAGATGTGAGCTTGGGGCCCCTCTGCATGAAAAGGAGATTCTTTCTCACTGAGCTACATTTGAGAAGGCTCTCCTGGGGATCAAAGGATTTGGGGTTTCGTCCACTGCTTCACTCAAGCAACTGGATTTCCCTTCCATTTCCTCTACTCCAGCCTGTTTTTTCTTATGATAGGCCTCATCCAAGGTCATTTCCGCACTTAGACTATTATAGTGCTATTATTCCACTTTCAACATCCTATGGAATCCTGGGGTTTGCAGTTTCGGAGGGGGGGGACGCCTGGCGCTTCCCGAAACTGCAAACCCCAGGATTCCATAGGATGTTGAAAGTGGAATAATAGCACTGTCACAGTTGTTACTCCACTGGAAAAACCCTTTCCTGGAGTCTACAATTTTGATATTAAATATGATTCTGTGTGCCTGAGAGGTCGCCCGGATGGGCACGTAGGCAGCCACGGTCAAACAATCGAAAACCAGGTCAGACCAGTAAAATCCCCAGTCACATAGCCCCAGGAGACCTCTAGCTGTGCAAACCCACAATAAACAAAGGGTCCTCAGCCCCTGAGAAGTCAACTTGAGGGGATTAGCATGTTTGCCCCAAGTTGAGCAAGTATCCTATCAGGCGAGGACCATTTACATGAAGTCACACCACAACCAAATGCAGCTGAAGATCCTGAGACTTTGGCAACACCTTGTAATCCCATCACGCAAAGGAAGTTACCTTTGTGGAATTTCTTTCTCGATTTCGACCCCTATTGTTCTCCCCGGGAAAGGATTAGCCCTCCAGGTACTTTTTCCCCTACAAATACTCCCAGTTTTTGAGTGTTTCTTTGGATCACTCCCAGTCATCCCAGCAGACGGTTTCTCTGTCCGTTGAGTAATCCCCTCAGCCCTCTCCATGCTGAGCCCCACTTCTCCACTGTTTTTCCCGGACCAGGGACTTCAAGAAAAGGTGCAGTATTACCCCAGCTACAACCCCTTCAATATTCCCCTATCCAGTTTCCTCTCTTTTGCTTCTTAATAGGTCTTGAGTGAGTGTGTGAGTGATTGCGTTGGTGTGTGAGACTTTCATTCAATAAAATCATTTATGGGACATTTTTGTTTGGTTTTTGGCTTGGCTTGACCCTGTAAAAACTGGGTAAAAAGACCCCACTAGATTCCCCCACCTCTCGCATTGCTCATGCTCCGGCTAGTTTCCATTCCCCATCATGTTGAGCACATTGAGGTATCCCCCATGGGACCCCAGAAATCAGGGTAACAGAGTCTAGTTCGGAAATGGCTCCAGAGATGGGTAACATTCAGAAAAGGGCAGGAATGTGGCTAGGCAGCGTACAGTAGAAGGCCAAAACTGGGGAGAGGACTGGTTTGCCTTTCACAGACTTTTCAAGAGTAAGGTCCCTTGACTGCAAGGGAACTTTTCTTAGAGCTGTAGTAAGAGGGATGTTTGGGGATATTCTTTCACCTTTCCATAAGCATGGCATTGGATGGCATCTTCTCTTTGAAAATGACACAGGAGCAGGATGATGATGGGATGTTTTTAAAATGCCAACCATGCAAGAAATGCACTCATGTGAGTATACTTTAAAATACTGCAGTTGTGAAAATAAATTATTTCATCCACTCTACTGTATGGTCACAGGGAAAGAGTACAGGACAGCCATCAACGATCAGAATGAGAATTTAAAATGGCGAAGGCAGGTATGTTGTTTCTGCTTCTATTTTTCCCTTTGTAGGAACTCACTGTCTCTAGCCACGGTTCCTTCTTGAGAAGTTGGGGTTGGGTGTAGGTCAGGGCCTCCCTTTTGCTTTTTTATCTTTCAAGTGGGTGTCATGGAAAAGAATTAAACCAAGTCTAACAACTGGGTCCTGGAACACCTCTCTGACAAGGAAAGAGGACAATGTTTGCATGATTTTTCCTTTCACGTTTTGTACAGTCACAGTAAGGCTCTTTCCGCAACGCACCTTTTCATGGAGCTGGGGTGCGGAGAGTGCGCAAGCAGCCTCCACCGAGAGGCTCTCCCGTCCCGGTCACTTCAGCTCCACAGCTGCTGCCCACTCTTGCGAGAGCCCCTCCTCTTCCTTCCGCAGTGCAACCTGAGATTTTCCCAGGCTGCACTGGGGCAGGAAGCGCGAGCGCTGTGGCTCTGGAGCTCCGCACACACAGCAAGTGCGTGCGGGGCCCTGGAGCGATGGGCAATTGCGCACCATTTTCAGCTCAGAGCCCAAAATGAAAAAGTGTGTGGTCAGCGCCTGCCAACACCTGGAGCATCGCATGATTGCAAGTGCATCGTGTGGACCACTCCTCACATTCACGCAATGCTTGAGGGGCCCTTTTGCATGGCAAATAATATGCAAAAAGGGCCTTAAAACGGGTAGGCTATGTCTGAGAGGACGTTTGACACAGAGATAGTCTATAGCAGTGGTTCTTAACCTTTTCTTTGTCCGGGCCCCCTTTCAATATCTTTTGTTGCCATAGACCACCAGGACTTAACTCAAGGTGGCTTCTGCCTGTATGTGTGGTAGCAAGAAATGTCCAGTGCTTTCTCTCAGTGTGGTTCACTTTCATGTTCTTACTGCATGCAAAAGTGGCGGGTTCTGAGCACATTTTTTGCTATCAAACAGTTATTTTCATAACTTTTGAACAATTCGAGATATTGCAATGAAACTTGGTTCAAATGATGTCAACACCAGCAGAAGACTCCTGCTTATTGAGATCAAAGTATGGACCATCCTTCTTTCTTTCTTTCTTTCTTTCTTTCTTTCTTTCTTTCTTTCTTTCTTTCTTTCTCTCTCTCTCTCTCTCTCTCTCTCTCTCTCTCTTTCTCTCTTTCTCTCTTTTCTAACTGTTAAAGCTTATAACATTTCCTCATGACTGCACAGACCCCCTGCAAGGACATTGCAGATTCCTCAGGGTCTGCGAACCCCAGGTTAAGAACTGCTGGTCTGTAGCATTCTTCTGCCAATGAATGTTTTCCAGGTCCAAATCAGCTCCCCAAAGTCTAATTTAATTCAATGGCAGAGCTTGGTGACAGTGGGGTAGGGGGTGGGGGAGGAGGGGGGTGGGCGGGGCTATGGCGCACATGGGCAGAGTGGTGACACATGTGGGCAGGGTGATGGTGCATTTGGGTGGTCCATTATGAAAGTACCTCAACTGATGTAGGTTACTGATCACTGCTACATATCGCATTGTGTGTTTGTGTGCACATTTTAACGTTTGTGTTGCATTTACGCTTCTCTTTTGTAGCTCAAAAGGGAAAGCCCCCCTTGCCTCAGAAGAAACCCGATGTCAAGCCACCACCGGCAGCAGCAGGAGCAAGAGCAAAAAGGGGTCTGTACCCTGAATGCACATAAGTGGTTTGTTGGAGGAGGAAGGCAGAAGGCAAAGAAACTGGTGGAGAGACAGGGAGGGGCTGGATGCTCTCGTGACCAGTGAGGGAGTCGGGGTGGGAGGGCAGTGCTGAAAGCAGGAGGAAAGACTGCACAGCTACTCGGGTCCGGGTATTTCAGAGATGCGAGGGAGGAACGGTGGTGGAGCTCTGAATGCACCCCCTGCAGGGGCCTGGCACGAACACTGGGCAAAGTCCGCACCGCTGGGTGTACACAAAGATTCTGTCAGACGCTGTCTCTCAGCCGTGCTTGTGCGTGGGTGGAAGAAAGAAGAAAGACGAGACCTTAGCAAATGGCAGTTTTATGTATCAGAATCTATGATCTTCAATTTTGTAGTGGAAAAAAGGGGGGATTTGTCTGGGGCAAACAAAAGAAGAGGTTCAGCTCAGGAACTGGAGAAGAATGATTGAGAGTGTAAGAGCAGGAGAGGGGTATGAAGAAGTGAAAGAGGCAATTAGAATGATGTTCCATGTGAAGGGAAAAGAAAACTGATAATTAATAAATTATCATTGTTATGATTGTCATTATCATATTTTTTACTTTATTTTATTTTATTTATTTGTTTTATTTACTATTTATTATTGTTGTTATTTTATATTTTATTCATTATTTTATTATTTTTATATTATTTGTATATTTTGATGATGATGATGATGATGATGATGATGATGATGATGATGATGATATTACCCTGGGGGAGGGTGGAATAATAGTACAGTCAACCCTCCACATTTGCAGGTTTCACTTTTGCGGATTTGATTATTCACGGATGATTTGCTGTCCCCTCTGTTCCCTCCCAGTGCCATTTTTAATAGGAACTCCAAGCCTCATGAGACCAAGAAACTGAGTGAGGCTTGTAAGTCCCTCTTGAAAACGGTGTGAAGCAGCAGTGGAGGGGGCAGTAAGCCCCACCAGCCCCCCACTTCTGCCTTGGGAAGCAACTCTGGTGCGTCAAAGGAATCCACAGTGGGGTGAATATGCCGATCGTACTTTTTTGTGTGTGTTAAATATGGTTTGGGAAGGCCTAGAGTTATCCACAGTTTTTCCACTTTCACGGGAGTCCTGTACCCCTAACCCTAGTAAACGTGGAGGGATGAATGTATTAGGTGAATAAAAAGAGGACATATGTGAAAATCCATGGGGAAATTTTAGTAATGGATTATATTAATATTATGGAATGTAGAAATGGATGTATACAAAATGTAGTCATTATGTGATAACAGTTATAACTAGATTAAATAACACACACACACACACACACACATATATATGAGAGAATGATTTTAAAAAGATGATGGCCCTTTCCACACGGCATTTTCCATGAGAAAGGGTGCCTGGAGCGTCGCACGATTGTGAGGAACGATCTGCACGACGTACTCACAATCGTGCGAAGTTCCAGAGGCCAGCAGGCGTTGATAGGGCACCTTTTCATTTTCAGCTGGAAGCCAAAAATGGTGCGTGATTGCGCATTGCTCCCGGGCCCCGCACGCACTTACCTGGCTTGCGGAGCCTCCGGAGCTGTGCCGGTCACGCTTCCTGCCCCAGCGCAGCCTGGGAAACTCCCAAGCTGTGCTGCGGAAGGAAGAGGCAGGGCTTTTGCGCAAGCAGGCAGCTCGTGCGGAGCCTAAGGACCCCCAAACTAGAGAGCCTCTCGCCAGAGGTTGCTCGCGCAATCCCCGCACTCCAGCACCGGAAGAAGGTGAGTTCATTCTATTCATCTAGCCCAACAAGGGCTCGTTCCTTGGCAGTGAATAACCCAAACCCACATGCTTAAGTTGTTTGCTCTTGTTTCTTGATTTAGACAAGCTTTCACAGAGTATGGTTTGACTGTTAAACACAGTTTAAACCAGGCTTCTCTTTTCTCCCTCAAGGAATACTGACTGCTCTGTCAAATGCGTCGAATCGGATGAAAGCAGTTGCTCAGACGCCTATGTTTAAAACTGCTTCTGTAGCCACAACTGTAATCCTGTTTCTTGGTGCAATTGTCATGATCGTTTTGTGTAAGTTTAACTCTTCCACGCAGAGAAAGCCTTCCAAATGTTCACCAGTATCCTTTGGAATCATCAGCAAAAGACAGTCTTCAATTGTGGGAAAGGTTTATTAGAGTAAGCTGTATGTCTGGCAGAGGTACAGATGGAGTTTACGATCACTGGGTACGTGACAGAGACAGAAGGTAAGAGGGGTGGGGTGGGGTGGGGAATCAGTGTCCCTCAATGTTTGGGGAAGCAGCAGAGCAGACAACAGAAGGAACAAGCCGTAAACACTGAGCCCTCTCAAAGTACATAATCATAAGTATGGCTGCACATTTTTCCAACTCCATTGCTCTTTTGGAACAACGGATGCACAGAGTCCACAAGATTCATCTTCCTTCATGCATTCTGATGATGGTATCTGGGGCATGGCTTGCCAAGAGCATCTGTGGACATTTTCTCTTTTTGACATCCAAGCAAGCTGTTCCTATCTCTAAACAGGTGATTCAGGGGCAGACTACTGGGTCCAGGGGCACAATCCTGGAAAGACTCAGCTTTGTTTGTGATCAAGATTTGGTCTCTACTGTGTGAGAAAAGGTTGGCTATGACCTTTGGCCCAATAAAAATACCTATGATGTGCATGTGGATAGCACCTAGGGATGACAGTGCATGAGGTAATCCCTTGTGACTATAGCTGAGTCACTCTGCAATGTAACCAGGGCAAAGGGTTACACCAGACATGGGAAAATGCAACGTTGGCTGGAGGTTGCATCAGCAAGAGATGTATATAAGGACCTGAGTTCTAGTCAATGTTCCTCTCGATTGCCTGATCGGTTGGGCCAGAGGCTATGCCAGAAAGCATATCTACACTTGCCGGGTGCAGATGGAATGCTGAATCTCTGTTCGGAGGATCTGCAAATCTTGTAAATATGTATGTATTGTAACACAAGATTAAATGCCTCCAAGTTGGAAGATAACACTGCATGGGTGAGTTTTGTGGTCAGAGCATTGCTGCTAGTCAAACTCTGCTATGCATGCTTCTGAAGCTGTGTTAACATACTCTGCTGTATGTGTTTTTGGTTGACACTTGACTCTGGTTCATCATTTTTGGCTAGAGCTCAGTGGTAGGAGGGAAGATCTATCGCGGCTTTGCATAGATCCCATCATCCACCAACCTTCCACATACTGCCTGTTCTACTCTTGAATGTTTTGGTATAGTTTTATGAGCTTTCATGTATCTTTATATTTTGTAAGCAGTGAGCGGGAATTAAAAACAGATACCAGAGCTAAACCTGTACCCCAACTATCACTCCAGATGTGTTGGGGAGGTCCTTTATTCAAAAAGTCATCAAATGATGATTGGAGCGACAGTGGGAAGGGGTACAGACACAAATCCTTCTCCTCAGGCTTCAGACTAGCGTCTTTAAATAGCATTTCTTTCTTCTACCTCTTTTCCAGATAGCCATGAATGGAGTAAAGGTGCTATTGACCGTGCAGCCATTGCAGCAATAAGGGAGTTTGCCGTCGAGTATGATCCACGATTATTGCACAAGGGTGGTAAGAGATGAAATTCAGTCAGAATGTTCACGTCTTTTCCTCTCCACCACAGTGCCCCTCCATTCTCGATCACTGAACTTAATCTCATTCAAAGAAAAGACCATGAGGAGCAGTCAGGTTGCATTCCAAATGCCATCGCTGCAAGAACAATTAGGCCAGGCATGGACAACTACTCAATGATGATTTTAATTTGAGAAAGCACCTCGCAAGGGCATCTCGTCCTTCTTATCTTGATTTATTATTTATAAAAGTGACACACCCCAGTACAATCAATTCAGAATAGTTTGAAATGACCATCCAAAAGTTATAAAGTTCATACATACAGTGAAGTCACAGTAAGTTTTGCATTAAAAATAATGGTAACAAAAACAGTTGAAAGAGAACCACTGAAGCAGTTGCACTAAAACTAACATGAAGGCCAATACAAAACAATAAACGAAATGTCAGGAAGTTGATTAAAGCATAGAATTAATAAAGGTATAGTCCAACTGATGAGGCAGATGTGTTGCTGGGCATTTTGCACTGGAAGCAGAAATAACACGACAAAAAATAGGAGTAGGTTTGTTACCCCAAAATGTAGGTGCCACAAGGGCCACCCTGCAATGCCAAATACATCCTTGCAAAAGTGGGGAATTAATTAGCTCAAAAAGGAGGCTTGCGAGAGGGGGTCAACTTAGTGAGATCTTTTCTACCAGTGTTTATGGGCACACACAGGAAAAGAACCAGCCAAAGATTCAAAAGTAAGCAAAAAAAAAAAGGAATTCATTCATGTATGCACACAAGATAGACACAATCAGACATTCACACAGGAGCTAACTGAAAGAGAAAGGGAGGAAAAATTATAGAGAGCCTGAGGGATTTGGGGGATTTATAATTACCAGTCCAGAAGAGTCGTGAAGAGGAGGAATGTGTTTTGGCTTAGGTAGGGCCCAAGGGCAGTTCTCATTCAGGAGCCAGACGGACAGAGTGACGGGCAGACCTTCGAGAGACTGCCCTGGGCCTCCTGGAATCCGGGGTATTTGTACCCTGAAAATGGCCTGTGGCTGTGAAGGTTCCAGATGCAAGACAAAGAGAACCTGTTGTGGACGATGGGTCTTTCGCCTGTTGATGGGCTTAGTTCTTGATTGAGAAAGACACGATGGGTGTTGGAATAGCTGTCTGTTGTGGGTGCTGTGAGGACAGAGGAAGGAATCCAGGTGGACAAGGGACGGGTATCTGTCAATCAGTGTCCTGGTGGGCTCCTCACAGTTGGGTTCCCTGGAAAATTCCAGCTTCTATTTAAGCCTGTTATCCACAGGAATGGTGTGTACTTGCCTGACAAGTGACTCCGTCTTACCTGGAGGAATTTTGGAGTTGACCTGTCTTTCTCACATTTACAGTCAAATTCTTTCCCTCGCTCGGTTTGACCTCTCCGTCACCTCTCAGGCTTGAATTTGATATCAGAGCCAATAAAAATGTGCTGCCAATTACACATGATGCCAATTGGGTATGGTGCCCATCCAAACCATACTAATATCAGGGACCCCCAAAGCGGGGCCTTACAGGTTCCCACTAAAAAAAGGAGTAGTTCAGAATGCTTCAGCAATCATTTTATTCAAAGCTAACAACACATACATAAAACAAAGCAACTAGGTCAGGTAAACCTTGCATAAATAAACAAAAACATTTGGAACCTTCCTGAGATCACCTGAAGGCTTCTTCCGAAATGCAACAGTGGATTACTTTTTCTTTCACCGGCCTCTACTGTTCTTATGATTTCCATTTTGGTAGTGAGGACACTTTAGTGAAACAGGTTCATCTGCTGTCCCCTCTTCTCCGTTTTGCTGCTCATACTTGCTCACTAAGAGATTCTGGAGGCAGCTGCTGTTTACTTTTCATTTTGTAGGCAGGCAAACAATCCCCTTCTTGCCCCCCGCTCCCCAAAGCTTCATCTCATTGTCTACTGCAGACAATCTGCTAGAGTCCAACACTAAAAGTCTGCATTTTTCTAGCTCTCTTTTGCCATCCTCCAGTGCAGATGCAGCTTAAAAAAAAACAGCTAGACACACAATAAGGAGAAGGAAAAGTGGTGGCTGAGTGGGTGTAAAAAGACTTTGCAAAAAGGAGCTTCTCTATCACAGAGGTTAACTGTGGTATGCTGATATACCACACACAAATGCACACACCTAAGTCACACACACACACACACACAAGCTATTCACGAAACAGCTGGGTTACAGAGAAGTATGACTGCTTCAGAATTCACTTTTATACTGAGCATTAGCCATTCATCTTTCATGCTGCCTCAAACTGCACTTGCACAGTACATTTGAATTAAATGTATTTTAAAAGTTATAAATTAATACTAAATCTTGAGATGAGGCAGGAGGACTCACTTAAAAATATCACTGTGATGGGGAAAAACAGAGACACCCACACCCAACCACCCAAACCACTCTTTGTTTCAAGAAAAGATGATAAAGCCCTCTTCCTTCGCATATCCCAGCAGGACTTCCGTCTCTCCTGAAGACGCGTGTTGCGCCACTGCAATCAAAACTCTCTCTGTATTGATTCGACATTAGACTAAAACCTTTTCTATGCCTTTCTTTTCTGCTTTTTGACGGTGGCCAGTTTTCCAGGTTTTCGTAGCACAGTTCAAGAGCCATACATGGAGTATCAAGAGAATTAACAGATCCAATCAGACATAAGAAATCTTTAGTTTTAGAAAATCAGAACTATTCCAAGCTTGACAGCTTGTGAAAGAAAAGTTATCTGGCTGTTAATGCTGGCTGGGGGGAGTTCTGGAGATTGTAGCCAAAAAGTTATTACTTACAAAGCTCTGCCTTTGCACCCAATACAAAAATATTCCCAAAGGGAATGAAAAAAAGAGCTACACTGTGGTAAATGGTTAAATGTGTACCACTTCTCCAGTGATCTAGGCCACAAAGAAATAGTTCCGATGGCATCTGCACAATCCCACCTGCTATTTTGTATGCTTCCCTTTATTATGAAGCACCAGCTGGCTGCATTATAGCACAGTGGCCTCTTCTTCACCGTGCTATCATTTCTCTGCTGATCTGCAGCCTAGAATTGCAACCCAGAGGAAGAAGGCACCAAGATATCCACTTCTGCTTCTCAGATCAGGAGGTGCAGGCAGGGAGGACACAGAGCAATGGAGAGCTACCTCATAGCAATATGTTTAACAATGCCACCAAGAGAATTAAAAACCACAGAGAAACAAGTCTAAAGCACCTTAAGAATGAGGCAGAAAAAATGTAATCTTCTCTCATTGAGGGAGAAAACATTTGGGAATATGGCGAGCTGAGGATAAGACCATGTTGGGAAAGGGTTTCTTAGGAGATTCAGGAAATGTCTGACTTTGTCGCAAATTTTTTTAGATGAAGACGTTCTGTCTCTTGCTCAGAATCTATCAGATCTGCTCGTTAATTGGGCCAGAATGAACACGATGATTCAAAACGATATTGGTAAGTTACTTCAGTGCTGTGATGCTGAAGAATCAAAGGTAGCAGCCATGAATCCAGTCTAACAGATGCTCTTCTATGTAATTCTTATTGCATTCCTTCCAATATTTCACAGATGAAAGCAAGGACATGTGTCACCAATCAATATCAATGTGCCAAGATGGCAAACTCTTTTAATGAGAAAGAACTCAAAAGCTGGGAGAATCTGCATCAGTTTGCTCTTGCCTAAGCTTACTTGTTACCCACAGACTTGCATCACTCAGGAGTCTACCCATGATGCCAGTACCTCCACACGATGATGGGGAATTATTTAGCTCAATCAGGAGGCCTGTGAGGGGCGAGATCAAACACTCGTACACTCGCACAAGGCTAACTGAGAGAAAAGGGAGGAAAGAATAATAGAAGAGTTCCAGGAATTGGGCAGTCTAAGCCACATTGCTACTTCTTCACTGCCTCCAGATTGATAAGCCTTTTACCTCTGGAGTTACCTTGTGATTGTCCTGACAATGACCTGGCTATGCTTAGAGGGGGTCTCTGACCCACTTGGCAGCACATGTGTTCAGCCAGTGTTTTTCCTCTGCCTGGTTTGGCCTTACAGTCACATCAGGGTCCATTTTATATCTGTGCCAATTCATATATTTTACCAATTATATCATATTGACCAATTAAACCATATTGAATCTGGGATGTGTGCGGGCTGGTAACATACTCGGAAGGGAAAGATTCTGTCCCCTGCTTTCTTCTCCTTCCTGCTGTATTAATTTGAGGGCAGACTACTTTTGCAATTCGAACTCTGCTTGCACCAACTGAAGTAAGCCAGGGACAAAAAAGGGGAAATGGCAGGAGGAGGGAGAGAAACTGGGACATGTTAAAGGCAGCTGAAAAACTGGGGTGACAGAGGATTAGTCAGAAGTGTTCCTGCCTAATCAGGACAGTTGGAAGGTATATATGGCCGGAGGGATCCTGTCCTTGTGTACCTTTGGCCATCCTAGCAGAAGTTCAGACTGGTCCCAAGGTGCAACTTTGGTCAAGAGTAAATCATTCAGGGCAGCTTTCTTGTATTTTGCTCCTGCACAACCAAGTGAGTTTTCTAGTTCCATAGAAGGGGCAGAAAGAACATCATGGTTCATTGTGTGTGTGCTTGTGTGTGCCTTCAAGTCACCTGTTGGCTTATGGTGACCCCAGAAATTTCATAGGGTTGTTACCCTAATTTCAGGGGTCCCTTGGGGGACACCTCACTGTGCTCCACGTGATGGGGACTGGAAGCTAGCCAGAGCACAAGCAATAGCAAAGCCAGAGGTAGGGTAACCTAGCGGGGTCTTTTTACCCAGTGTTTACGGGGTCAGGCCAAGCCAAAAACCACACCAAATTGCCTAATAAATGATTTTATTGAATGTAAGTCTCACACACCAATGCACTCACACACTCACTCACCCAAGAGCTATTAAGAAATAAAAGAGAGGAAATTGGACAGGGGAGTTTTGAAGGGGTGTTGTTGGAGTAATACTGCACCTTGTCCTGAAGTCCTGGGTCTGAGAAGGCAGCGAAGAAGTGGGGCTCAGCACGAAGATGGCTGAGGGGATCACTCAGTGGACAGAGAAACGGTCTGCTGGGATGACTGGGAGTGATCCAAAGAACTGCTCAAAACTGGGACTATTTGTAGGGGGAAAAGTACCTTGAGGACTAATCCTTTCTCGGGGAGAACAATGGGTGTTGCAGTGGGCACCAAGCTCCACACTGGTAATTTCCTTTGTGTGATGGGATAGCAAGGTGTAGCCAAAGTCTCAGGATCTTCGGCTGCATTTGGTTGTGGTGTGACTTCATGTAAATGGTCCTCGCCTGATGGAATATTTGCTCAACTTGGGGCAGACACGCTAATCGCCTCAAGTCAGCTTCCTAGGGCTGTGGACCCTTTGTTTATTGCGGGTTTACACATCTTGAGGTCTCCTGGGGCTACGTGACTGGGGATTTTACTGGCCTGACCTGGTTTTTGACCATTGCTGCCTATGTGCCCATCCAGCTGACCTCTCAGGCACATTGAATCATATTTAATATCAAAATTGTAGACCCCGGGATAGGGTTTTTCCAGTGGAGTAACAGGGTTTTCTTAGGCAAGGAATACTCAGAGGAGATTGTGCAGTTCCTTCCTCTGAAATGTATCAGTCCCAGATGAAGAGGGCCTCCAAAACACCTCCTTTGCCACCCAGTCGTGGGCTAAGAAAATCTGTGGTGATGGTGGCAGCTAGATGAGTGCTTCCAAGTTGTGCTCTGTCAGTGCAGACTCAAATGCCAGGTCTTTTTGCAAAGACAGCATCTGCTGGACTGCTTATCCACCCAGTGCCCCATTAAAGAGGCCAGCCCCGGGTTTCAGTCTGGCAGGGCCAACTATAACTTAGACTCAAACTATCACTCTACTCATATAAGTTCAAAATCTAAATGAGCTATGGATTTCCGTCATGCACAATTTATACTGTGGAGGTGGTAGTGGTGATATGTGTGTTTCTACATCTCATGTTAGAAAACAGTAGGGTTGGAAAAGGTGTGGGAAAGGGTCACTCAAAGGATCCTGTTGGTAAGCTTCCCAATGACAATTGAGGGTCCACTGTTACCCTGTGTACTGGGTGTCCCAGGAGGGACACCAAGACTTGCTCAACTAAAGGTGGGGAAAATTAGCTCAAAGCACTGCTTAGCGTTACGAGAGGCAGGGTAACGTAGCGAGATCTTGAACCCTATGTCTACGGGGTCGGGTCGAGTCAAGGAGCACACAAAAGTTCAAACAATAAATGATGTTTATTAAATACAGGCAAAACAGTGTATGTGACACACTCATACAAGATAACTAAAGAAAATAAAGGTTGGAGTGGTATAGAGGGATTTTTAGAGGGATTGCTGGTTTGGGTGATACTTCACCTGTCCTGAAGCCCAGAAAAATGGAGAGTGAGGTTGGGGTGCGATGTAGCTCAGCATGTGGAGCTGAGGGGAGGCTCCCCAAGCAAAGCGGCAACAAGGCGGGAGGAAACTCGGGAGCGATCCAAGGAAGGTCTCGTAATCAAGGGTTTTTATAAAGAGAATTGTGACTGCAGGCTATGCCGTACTTGGGGGAAAACAATAGATTTGGAGTTGGAGACAAAACCTCCGAAAGGTCAGAATCTGAATGATTGCATTACATAGCGGTTCTCAATAGAGTAGTCAGTATGCAAATGCAGAGTATTTGGGTATTGCATAGTTTTCCCATCAAGCTGCCATCGCGGGGCAGAGGCTCTTTTGTAAGTGGCATGCATACCTGATTAGAGTACTTGCCTGGAGGTCTCCTAAAGCAGTGAGTCAGCTATTTCTGGCCTGCCTGTATGGTAGTTTGAATATTACGGCTATTAACGGCCGAGCTTGTTTACGTGCTTGTCCGGTGGCCTCGCAAGCACGTGGAAAGGAATAGAGAAGTGCAGCCGAATTGTGATATCAAGAGGATATCTTTTAATATCCCCAAAGCTCGGACTAGCCAGGGCAGTAACACCACTCTGTAAGAGAAGATGGAATTCAACAGGCCCTTGCTCTATCAGTCACTCGCTCTTTTGATGTTTGTGTGTAGGTTTAATGAATCAAATATGCTTTCAGTTACTCAGATCTTAGCAGGAGGATGTGGGAAGGCATGGACTGTACATACCAAAGACTTAGGGAATCCAAACTTATATAACTTACCAAGAAATAGATGGTCATGGGGTGCTGGATTAACTATCTTTCTTTCTGATAAATTCCATTTAGTAGTAGCAAAGAGAATCACAACTTGTCATTTCAGTATTTCTCATGGTAGTACAAGAGAGGGAGATTTGGGTTTCTGATCTGAACCGGGGCTGCATATCCAGGTCAAAACAGGATGGTTCTAAATCAGCCCAAGCAGAAATGGACAGTTTTCTGAACTGTTAAGTGGGGACGGGCTCTCAGCTGTACCTGGGGAAAAGGATCCATGCGTATCCATTGCAGGTTTATTTTGAATGTCCTGAATTGCAACAAAAATTGCAAATCCATACTGACTTTGTATTTTTTTTAAGGTGTGCTAAGATACAGGCACTGCTTTGACTAAAGCCTTCCTCTTGTTCTCTTGTTTCTCATGCATGCCTGCATTGGCTCAAAGATGAAATTTCAGAAAAGCTTAGCAAGGGATGGCAGATATTTTCACGAAACATCTATTTTTTTTCCAAGACCACAAAAACATGGTGGGATGCCAAAGATTATTGTGAGAGGAGAAATTCTAGTCTCATTACCGTTCTCAAAGGTGAAGAACAGGTGAGCAAAACAATGGAACATGTGAAAAGCAAGTACAGCTTTTCAAAGGTTTAATGATCATTCGAGAGACTTGGGTATCTATAGATAGACAGAACAAATCTTCACCAATTCAGCCAACCAAAAACAACAACAACAATGTTTTGTTTAAAATAATAATCCATATGATTTGTGGGAATATATGAATATTTGATACAAGAGGCATACAGTCCTGTGCATGTGAAAATTAACTGGACATGAATCTCACCAATAGCAGAAGACTGATAACAAACACTATGCCAACTCTTTAAACAATAAGGCAACAGTTTTTAAAAAGCCAGATATGTTTTAACATCTTCTGTCTTCTTCTGTGCCAATATAGATATCACTCATTTCATAAAATCTTCTCAGTCTTTAAACACCCGGTGCTTGTTATCATATGGGGACTGATGATTTGAAGTCAAAACAAAGGAGTCAAACAAAGTGACAAAGTGTAATCAGTTTTGACAATGGACTATTCATTTCCAAGAGTTTCAGTCACCAGTATTTGGATTAACTTCTGGTTTTGCTGTAATGAGGGAAAAGATGTTAATTTGATAATTGTTATTTAATTATGTTCTTGTAATATATGTATATACAACAGAAAGGAAGATAGCACATAGCATATTTTATACTCTTATTTAGCAACCTTTTGAATTCTGATACTTTTGGGAAGTTGGAGGACAATCCTTTAGCTATTTTCTGTCTGTTGTCTCAATTTACATCTAAAAAGACACTCTGAGACTGGTTGTATTTGCATGTAAGTTTAATGTGGGAATTGATAGCATTCACCCATCCACAAAATCCCTGAACCTGACCCACAGTAGAAAAAAAACATGAAAATATCATCAATATAGCGACCATAATACCTTTTTTAAAAAAAGGTTTAAAAGGATTAACATCTGAGTTAAAGTGAATGGAATTTTCCAAATTTGTCATATATAATTGAGAATACTTGGGGCGACCAGACTCCCTATAGTAACCCTTTAGTTTGAAAATAAAAATTCGAGCGAAACCTAAAGTAATTTTTCTCCCAAATGATATTTAATAAATCCAACAAAAAGTGTATGGGAGGGCTAGAATCTGGTCAAGACCTAAGGATATCTTCAATAATGGGTCTCACTTCTGTACGACGAACGGAAGTATACAGAGCATTTACATCCATGGTAATAAGACAAGTATGTTGATCGGCTTGCATGTCTTCTATGTTCTTAATGAATTGTGCAGTATCGGACTTCCAGTCTAACCAATGGCGCCGTGACAAGGTTCTCCTTGTAGCTCTGACAGGAGACCTTCCTACCAGATGGCCGGAGCCGATTCGGATTGTCTCTGAATTGACTGGTTTCTCTAGGGGAACAGGTGGGGTTCCGGAGATCTATTGATGAAGACTTATTTATCTCAGCAAATTATTAAGACCTTCATGGGAGAACAAAGAGAGATTTTAAATAGCCCAAAAATGATGGTAGAAGTGACAGAAGCCATCCAAAGTTCCAAAAGAGGGAAATCCCCTAATCCAGACAGCTTCCCAGAATTCTTTGATAGAACCTTTCAGCATCAGTTATCGGCAATTCTCCAAGAGATTATGAATAAAGCATTGGAGGGAAACATTCCTAATTCCTGGAAAGAAGCAGACATAACATTAATCCACAAAGAAGGAAGAGATCCACTAAGTGTCAAGAATTACAGGCCAATTTCATTGTTAAACATGGATTATAAACTTTTTGCTTCCATACTAGCCAACAGGCTAAAGAAAGTCCTCCAAGAAGTAATACCAGAGGAACAAGTTGGATTTATTCCCGGGAGACAAATAAAAGATAATATAAGACATATAATAAACATAATTGAGAAGTGAAAATCACCCCCAGAAGAAATTGGCAGCTACTTTCCTAGATATTGAAAAGGCCTTTGACATCGTCGATTGGAAATTTATGACGAACATTTTTCAAAGGATGAATATGGGAGAAAGATTCCAGAAATGGAAAAAAGTGATATATTCTAACCAATCTGCTAAAATTATTATAAATGGTGAGAAATTGGAAAAAGTGAATGTGCAGAGAGGTACAACACAGGGATGTCCCTTTCCCCTTTTTTATTCTTGATAGTGATTGAGATCCTAGCTGAGAATATTAGAAATAATCCCCAAATAAAGGGGACTAAATTAAGTGGCAATGAAAATCAGAGCTTTTGCAGATGACTTGGTGGTTACTTTGGAGGAACCAAATTATAGTCTAGATGAACTTTAAACTATACTTAAAAATTTTGAGAAACAATCAGGCCTGAAAGTTAATAAAGAAAAAACAACTACATTAACAAAAAATATTTCTGCAGATGAGGAATCTCTAATACGAACGTATTGTTAAGAAAGTTAAATATTTAGGAATTTCAGTTACTAAGAAAACCTCAGATCTCTTCAAAAATAATTATGAGAAAGTGTGGAAAGATATTTTGAAAGACTCAAAAAATTGGAAAAATTTAAGATGGTGATTTTTGGGGAAAATCGCAGCAGTGAGAATGTTTGTCTTAGCTAAGTTTCTTTTCCTATTTCAAACAATTCCAATTATTCATAGTGACAAAATTATTAATGGCTGGTGAAAAGAAATCTTAAAGTTTATCTGGGCGGGGGAACCAAGAGTGAAATTGAAAACTCTCCAAGATGTAAAAGAAAGAGGTGGTTTGGCTTTGCCTAATTTAGTGCTGTACTACCATGCCTACTGTTGAAATTGGATGCGAAACTGGATCAATTTAGACAACATAAAATTGTTAAATTTAGAAGGAGCTGGTTTGTGGTCAGGATGGCATGTCTACTTGTGGTACAATAAGGCCAAAAATAATAAAGAATTTTATAACCACTATGCAAGAAAAACACTGTGCAAGAAAAATATATCAAGATTTAGGTTTGAATTTATCAACCTGCATATTTATGGAGGATCCAAAAATGCACTTCCATTTAATCAAGAGCAGGTGAGATGGGTTAACCAGACACTCAAGAGAGCCAGTGTGAATCTCAGTACGACCTCAGTTCCCACACGCAGCAGCATCTCCTTGCAGTTCCCCAAGACTGCTGCTTGCCTGCAAGTTCCAATAACTTCTTTTTCTGGATGAAAGCCCACTTTGCTGGTCTTCCAATACAGTGGCACAAGTCATACCTCGAACACTTTGCTGCTTCAGCCTAGGTCTCAGCTCTCACCAGGAGACGGCTTGTGGCCAGAATCTTTGGAAATTAATTTCTCTTTGCTGTTTCTGCCTCTGACTGACTGCTGTTCTTGTGCACGGTGATAAGCAGGGCTCACTGATTGCCATACTTCACGTGGCAAATTACAGAGGAGATTTCCGCACTGTACTCTTATAGCGCAATTATTCCATTTTCAACTTGCTATGGAATCCTTGGGTTTGCAGTTTAGGGAGGGGCCTTTAGAATTCTCAGCCAGGGAGCTCTTTGGCCTCAGGAAACTACAAACCCCAGAATTCCACAGGCGGTTGAAAGTGGAATAACGGCACTATGACGGTAGGGCGGAAATGGTCTCTGGTATACAGACTGGTTTTGCATGGCTGAAAACTGGTGCACTATGAAAACTGGTAAGACTTCCACATGGCCACAACTACATTCTTTGGCACTCCCCGCTACAAGAATGCCGCTACATTTTCAACCCTTTACAAATTGGAATTTAGGTCCCAGATGAAAATGACTCCCCATCCCTGGGCAATAGCAAAGGCACATTGCCTGGAAAATCAATGAAGGAATACTGTGGTTTTACATTTCCATTAAAAACACTGAATTACTTTTGGTTTGATTTTGTTTCTGCAGGAGTATATTGATAAGGAATCTAATCGAGTAGCACAACATTACTGGATTTGCCTGAGAAGAGATCGCAAAGCATCACGTGCTGTGAAGTGGTGCCAGCCTGGTATAGTAGCTGCTACTGTGTAAGTTTCTGAACAAAATCTCCTGTATGGTAGACAAATTCTTAAAACTGCTTTTTCTTTCTTGCTGTTCTTGCTGTTCTTCTTTCCATCCCCTAAGTCTAGAGTACAGTTCAGGATTAGTTTCCCAGAAACAATAGGATTTAGTTTTGAATTCCAAAGAAGGTTTGTAATGGGATCACAACATTCTTTCTGTACCATCACATTAGGAGCAGCTGATAGTGACATGTATTGTTATTTAATCTTGACAATATTTTATAGGTGCTTCATTGTTGATAAGCCAATGTGGAGCAGTAGTTTGAATGTTGGACTGGAACGCTGGGAGGTTAGAGTCTGAATCCCTCCTTGGCCATGGAAACACACTGGATGACCTCGGCAAGTCCCCCTTTTTCAGCTTCAAACCAAGGCAATGGCAAACCTCCTCTGAAGAAACCTTGCCCCCCAAGAAAAAAAGAAAGAAAGAAAAAGAAAAAAGAAAGAAAGAAAGCCAAAAAAAGTCTAGGAGAGGGTAGTCATAAAGCTATAGTTTGAAGCTGAAGGCACATAACAAAGCTTGTAGTTCAGACCATTATCATGGCACTAGTTGGTAGTCTGAGACATCGGTAAGTTTGGGGTTTGAGGTCTGATTTGTAGACTGAAGCCTAACAATTTGTAATGAAACCTATACTTTGAGGCCTGGTAGTTTATAATAATGTAAGGACCTAGCATGGTGTAGTGGTTTCAGTGTTAGTTTAAGACTCTGAAAGACCAGGATTCAAATCCCCTCTCCCGTTGGGTGTTCTTGGGCAACTTCCACACTCTAAGCCACAGAGGAAGGCATCCTTCTTCACAACTGAATATCTTTCCATGATCTCACTTTCAAAGACTGAACCTAGGAGTTGAACACTGACCAAATGCTGAATTGAGGACATTAAATCCTCTTGGATCTGTTCTATTTTAGGTCAGGGGATGGTAGCCTGCGTAACTAGTGTCTCGTAGAAACCAAGGGCAAGACAGCCGTCATGGGAATGGGCTGAGGAACCACTCTCAGAATAAGAGGAACCTCCATTGGGTCCAAATAAGGTCCACCATCTGAACCACCTGTGGAGGCTGGGAGTATCTAAGTCATGGACTTTGTGCTTAGTGGGGATCACAATGCTTGCCCTTACGCTTTTTCTTTGCTTTCTTAGCTGACAGTTTGAACAACCTGCCTGGCATGGTTGGTACCAATATATACTCCAGCTCTTGTACCAGAGACCTTGGTAACAAGGGCAATACTTTGTTGAAGAGCCTGTCCAGAAACACTAGGAATGGACGGACACTCTTCAGCATTCTCCATTGCTCTTTTATTGGAACAAATACTCATGGAAGCTTATTGGTGGCAGCCAGCTCAGAGGCATTGATCATGGCCTGCTACAACAAGGCCATAAGCTTCAAGGTATAATTCCTCCTGGTGTGAGGGTTGAAGGCATGGCAGTTGATGCAGACATCTCCCATGTGAGCTTCCCTCAAGCAGAGAAAACAATGAGAAGGGACATCAGCTTGGGGAATCTTCTGACCACAATTGAGGCATTTCTTCAAGAAGCCTGCACACGCCATAAACCGATGAACAGACAGGAAGAAGAACTTCTTAGACAAAGATGAAAAACATCATAGAAGTAAATGACTAAATAAAACCGTAATTGAAAGCACAAAGAAGCTTAAAGGACGAAACAAAAGGAAATCTCTCACACAAGCTCTAATTCCAAAGAGCTAGTCACTGATGATCCTGCTAAGATGGGGGATGAAAAGGAACAGAGGAAGAGTAGAGACCAGGAGCACGTGTGCCGAGGAGACGGTTCCCAGCTAAAAGGCAGCTTAGAATCAGAAATTTCCAAAGATGCAGCTGTGCTTACACAAGATGGCCCCTTTGTGTGAGTCACAGAGATGGCAAAGAAGAAAGAATAAGGGAGAAAGAAAAAGTGTTAAGGAGGGAGCAGAGAGTGAGCTTATGGAAAGAGAAAGGGCACAGTGGGAGGGGAAAACGAAGGCCATTTCCACCGGCCCCTTCCTAAACTGCAAACCCCACAATTCCATAGGATGTTGAAAGTGGAATCATGGCGCTATAACAGTCTCGTGAGGAAATGGTCTAAGAAACAAGTACTGGTTGTGGAAGAGAAAGATTAGAAAGTACGAGTAGAGGCAGAGAGATAAGTGAAATCCTGCATAGCGCTGGAGTGGAGGTGGGATCACGGATTGGAATACAAACAAAACTGTGTAGTTTTACTAATAAATATTTGTTTTTTAGCATCCCATTGTATCTTCCAAAGTGACACACTTGTCCTATTTAATTTCTTACAAGAAGTTGGGAAAAGTGGAATAAATCCAAACCATTTTTGAAAAACATGCTTTCAGATGGCTAAAGGAGAGAAGTGGGCATTTGTTTTAATTTTAGGAAGTATAGAAGAAAATAGCTATCTAGTTTGTGGGATTCATTAGTGCTACTTCTTTTCAGATACTGGAAGGCCGGTGAACCAAACGGGAAATTCGGGGACTGCGTTACAGCAGCTCCTAACTGTCCTCTTAAACAATGTTGGGACGACAGGACCTGTGATAGCAAATTTAGGTATGTTTGTAAGAAGTCACCTGATGAAAAGTGGTACGAGTAAATGCCTAAACGTGAACAGAACCAAATTCTACAGTCTTTAATGTCACCTGGATGCAATAAAGCAGGGAAGAATTTGACCTGTTGGAATGTTGAATTTTGTGCCATTTGTTTCTTTTCTTTGCACTTCTGATCTCCAATTTCTTTTAATGGTCCTTGTTATAAGATATAAAAATGACAACTAGTATTTTACTATAGATAAAATGAAAGAAAGATGGTTCTTTCTCCTGATCAGTTCAGGGCACTGAAAACCTCCCAACAGTTAGAGGCACTGTTGAGAAGAATTATATCTCTGCTTTTTGTTGTGTCAAGCAAAAAAAAAAAATCTCCGAGCATGCAGAGACCATACATATTTAGGATAAAGGAGAAGGGCTTTCAGAGCTGATATAGCTTTTGTGAATACCTGGGTCTTCCTGACACATCTCTCTTGGGAAATTAAGGCCCAATTATTTTATTCCAAAAGCAGCAATGGAGAAACAGGTAAGAAAGGCCATAAAACATGATAAATAAACCCTGCTGGCCCTGATTTCATATTGGACCACAGTAAGAAGTGTCACTGGAAAGTACTCAGGTCTTTCTGTTCTTTTTGAGAGCTCCCAAGTAGTATATTTATATATGTATTGTAAATAGGTGACTCCTTCCTTGAAAAGACACATTGATTGCTTGAAAATGTAATGTAAAGGAAGAGATGTGATGCATTAGCAGTTTCCAGGGCCCTTTCCGCATGGCATTCACCATTTGAAAGGGCACTTGGAGCATCATGCGACTGCGAGGAGCAGTCCACACAATGCACTTGCAATCACGCGATGCTCCAGGGGCCAGTAGGCGCTGATCGTGCACTATTTCATTTTCGGCTGCGAGCCAAAAATGATGCGCAATCACCCATCGCTCCGGGGCCCTGTGTGCACTTGCCATGCATGTGGGGCTCCGCAGCCACAGCGCTCGCGCTTCCTACCCCAGCGCAGCCTGGGAAAATCCCAAACTGCACTGCGGAAGGAAGAGGAGGGGCTCTCACGCAAGCAGGCAGCAGCTGCAGAGCTGAAGGAACCAGGACGCAAGAGCCTGTCGCTAGAGGCTACTTGTGCAATCCCTGAACCCCAGCTCTGCAAAAGGTGAGTTGCAGAAAGGGCCCAGATTGTGCTTCTGATCTTTGAAAATGACCCTAAGTATACTTTATCTGATACGAAAAAGGAGATTATCACCATTTTCGCACTAGACTGTCATAGCGCTATTATTCCACTTTCAACATCCTATGGAATCCTAGGGTTTGCAGTTTAGGGAGGGGCCGGCGGAAATGGCCTTAGTTTTCCCCTCCCACTGTGCCCTTTCTCTTTCCATAAGCTCACTCTCTACAAACCCCAGGATTCCATAGGATGTTGAAAGTGGAATAATAGCGCTATAACAGTCTAGTGCAGAAATGGCCTATGACTTAGGGTTTCCAAATGTGAGCAAACGCTACCATATGTAACTCTCCTGCTGAGTTAAGGGAGTTCATGCCTTTTTGAGTATATCAACACTGCACAGTTAGGAGCAGTTTGGCAGTACTTAAAATGCCATGGCTCCATCCTAGTGAATCTTGGGATTTGTAGTTTAGGGAGGGACTTGAAACTCTCTAAATTCCCCTGAGCTATGGCATAAGAACTCTCTGCTAAACTATTCTAGGTAGCTCAAAAACTGCAAATCCCAGGTTCCCAAGGATGGAGCCATGGCAGTTAAAATAGTATAGAGGTGTTATGATTCATATTGTAGATGTCTTCTTTATTAACCAGTGGGCAACTGGTTTGTCTGAGACACTACTGGGAAATATATCTCATTATATAAAAAGAGTATGTTCTTAGTAAAACATCTAAAAGTACATTTACTTACAATATCTGTTCATAATGAAACACTGAGGGCCTTTCTGCACTATACTATTATAGTGCTATTATTCCACTTTCAACATCCTATGGAATCCCGGGATTTCCAGTTTAGGGAGGGGTCTTTAGAATTCTCAGCCAGAGAGCTCTTTGGCCTCAGTAAACTACAAACCTCAGAATTCCACAGGAGGTGGAATTGATGCATAGCAATTATCTAATTTCCTGTTTATCAAATATCTATTTTTTTCTAATAAATGAGTTTCTTGAATACATATAATATCTGCTTTCTGTTTTTCTAATGAAACACTTTTTTCCTTCTTATCAGTGAATTCAATCCATTTACATTCCAATAGAGTACATTAAAGCTTATCCTAACACAGTACTCCAGCCCCTAAGCTAACACAGTACTCTAGAATTATTGATGGTGGGAGGCAAGTGAATTCAATCGCATAGCATATGGAAATGATGGTAAGCATCCAAGAGTCTTAGCCAATTTGCTGCCACACATTGAGATGGTTGGTCAAACAGGATTGACTGTGATTTTGAAGATGGTAATGCAAAGATGTAGGCAGAAAACATAGGAGATGTGATGAGTGAAAGGCAATATTTTAATTCCTATGAGGACTTTTTGGAGACTGAGAATTAATGATACAGAAACTGCTGGGAAAAGGAATGCTATGTCCCTGCTGACTGAGAAGACTGATAGAACTGACATAGAGGAGACCTGGATATGGAAGAAGAGACAAAGGTCTGGAAGTGTCACCAGAGGTACATCAGATAAGGTAGGTAAATACAAGCCACCAATAGAGGCATGGTAACTGTAGCAATAGGCCAGACAGACCATGATGAGTGGAAATATGCTTGATATGGAGAGATACCAGGTTTTTTCCTTGGCATTTATTGGCAGAGGATTTCTGGAACTAAGGCTCTGAAAGGCCTTTCTCTGCTCAAGATCCTGGGGACCTATGGCTACATAACCAAAGACCTGACTGGGGTAAAAGAAAGGTTCATGGGGATGACATTCCCTGTCCAACACTGCCCTCTTTACGTACCATAACAAGTCAGACCACACCTGGAATATTGTGTCCAGATCTGGGCACCACTGGTCAAAAAATATATTGACAAGGGGGAATGTGTCCAGAAAAGAGTGACCAAGATGGTAAAAGGTCTGGACACTAAGCCCTATAAAGGATGACTTAGGGAGCTGGGTATGTTTAGCTTGGAGAAGGCTAAGAGGTAATATGAAAGCCATTTTCAAATAGCTGAAGATATACTACATAGAAGATGAAATAAGCTTATTTTCTGCTGCTCCTGAGACTAGGACACAAAGCAATGGATTCCAGTTAATAACAAGAAAAAGATTCCACCTAAATATTAGGAAGAACTTCTTGTGGTAAGAACTGTTCAACAGTGGAATAGGCTGTCTTCAAGAGTTTACAGGCTTTATCACTTGAGGCAGGTAAATCAGGATAATAGCATCTTTGGCTGGGACTTATTACCAGATGTTGTTGTTCTTTCTTTTCTTCCAGTGGGAGATCCTTCAGAAAGTGTTTCTTTTACAAAGGAGGTCATTAACAGATTCCAAATGGAACTCTTTAAACAGAATATAGATGACCAGGTTTCGGAAGTGCTCCAAATGTCTATTCATGCATGGCAGAGGTTTGGACTAGATGACCCTTGCAGTCCCTTCCAACTCTATGATTTTCTGAATTTATGTTCTCTCTACCTTTGGTTCATCTTGCAACTGTTTTTTTAACCTCTAGCAGCTTGAATCATTTTTCCCTATGATGCAGAACATTCCAGAATTCTTCCCATTCACTTTGTGCTCCTCTGTGATTGGCTGGCTGCCATGCCCAATCAGCATGCATGACACCGCACACAGCATTACAAAGAGCTGAAGACAACGTGGAACTATGAATTCTGGATAGTGCTCAGGCACATATGTTTTCACCGTGAATTATAGAATCATACAATCATGTCCAACCCCATTCTGCCATGCAGAAATATACCATCAAAGCATTATGTTTTACAACAGTGCTACTCAAAAGAAACAGTTGTAGGTGATGGGTACAAATATGGGCCAGTCCCTGGTGTGTTGGGTAAAAAATTTAGTCCCTAACATCTGAGAGCTTAAGAAGCGCTGCTTTAGAGAATCAAAAGCAGCTGCTTGATTCTAATCTGCTTTCTACAGATTTTCACTGAACACTACAGTAATCGATATCCCTTTTTTTTTGTTTGTTTGGGAAAGCTGAAATTTGGAGAAATAGCTTGAATTCATTCTGGAGAGTATAAAAGAAGTCTAAGGAAAGATGCTGCTTCCATTTTATTTCTTAGAACCGGAGCAGTAGGCAGTCCGCTGTTTAACCCTGGGGTTGAAAACCTCTGCTGCCAGGAAGGCCCGGAGAGGTTACCAGCTGATCTTGGAAGAGGTCTAATTTAGTCTATAGTTTAGTTTAGATCCACCTCTTTCTGAAATGTTGATGTTAAAATACTAGCAGACATTTTTGCAGATAGGTTACAAAATGTAGTAACAGAATTACCATAATTTCAACATCAGGAAACCCTCTCTAAACTGCAAACCCCAGGATTCCATAGGACGTCGATAGTGGAATAATAGCACTATAACAGTCTAGTGCGGAACTGGCCAGAGGCTGGATGGCCATCTCTTGAGAGTGCTTTGATTGTGTCTTCCCGGACAGCATGACTGGATTGACTGGCCCTTGGGGTCTCTTCCAACTGTAGCATTCTATGACTCCATAATTCCCCCGAGCCCAGGTAGATTTATATAGCATATGCAAGAAGCTGATAGTTTAAGATTAGTTACAAATGTGATTGCTTTAAATACAACAAGACTTGACTCTGATGCCAATATCTCTCTTGACTCTGAAAAAATCATTGACAAAACTAACTTGACAGTTTATTTTTAGGACTTTAAATGTGGTTGCCCCATAAGAATTTTTGAAATGGATTCAGATTTTTTTTTTACCACTTAAATAAATACTAGCCACCGATAACCTTAGCCTCCATGAATCCAGTTGCCCCCCACGTTAAAATTGTCTAAGATGATGGCCATTCCTACATCTTGTGAGAGTTAAATGGGACCAAACCAGTTTGCCATTTTTGGCAAAACAGGAATGATACACTCTGATTGGTCTCATTCAGGATTAAATCAATGTTTCTTCCATTGTGGTGACTCCATTGGGATCAAGAAATGCCCCACCGTACACCAAGTGCATATTCTATCTCATTTTATTTCTTCTGATTTCACTTAACTTTTTATTTTCTCCATCTGTTTTCAGATTCTGGTTTACAAGGCAATACTTTTAATTACACGTACAGATATATACATACTCCTTTGGATATATGACCATTTTCATTACCCCAAATACAGTGGAATCAGAAAAATCCCACACAGTACACAGAAATGCAAGATCGTTCTGCTTTTTACAATCTTTGTGCAGATAGGATTAAAGTTGCCAGAGTCAGTCCGGTGCAGAAATTATAGTATCAGTCCAGGAAATCTCCTTCTATCACTGTACCTAGAATCACAGAGTTGGAAGAGACCAGAAGGGCCGTTGAGTCCAACACCATTCTGCCATGCAAGAATACACCATCAAAGCATTCCTGACAGATGGCCATCCAGCCTCTTTTTAAAAACCTCCAAAGAAGGAGACTCCACCACACTCTGGCTGTTTCTGCACTATACTGTTATCGTGTTGTTATTCCACTTTCAACATCCTATGGAATCCTGGGGTTTGCAGTTCAGGGAGGGGCATTTAGAATCCTCAGCCAGGGAGCTCTTTGACCTTACTAAACTATAAACCCCAGAATTCCACAGGATGTTGAAAGTGGACTAATAGCACTTTAACAGTGTAGTGCAGAAATGGCCTTCCAGGCAGCACATTCCAATGTCAAACTACTATTACCGTCACAAAGTTCTTCCTAATGTTTAAATGGACTCTCTTTTCCTGAAGTTTGAAGCCCTTGCTCTGTGTCCTAGTCTCATCCTACTGTCCTCACATGAATGAGGACAAACTGGTGTGAACAATGTGGATCCTCAGTGTCACCCCGTATATGCGCAGACACATAGGGCCTGGGTTCTGGAGTCACATAAAATGGAGACAGACGACCCTTCTCACTGATGGCTTCAGATCTAGATCCATCAGATGGATGCCTACACGCAGACAGCTTCAGGGCAACAAGGCCCTTCTATCAGGAGACTGTCAGAAGGAGAGGAGTTCATTTAGCTTACCTTAGTCAATGCTGGAGAGGGGGAGCAAGGTGTGTGGACAAGCTGGCAGTAGCTTGTGACTTACGTGCTGTGAGGGAGCTAGCCACAGACCAGGGCAGAGGTCACCATTGGTGGGCACTGTTGAATGCTGAGTGCCTCTGACTCTGACTGCAGTTCAGAGCTTTGGGAGGGAGCACAGCGGGTAGGGTTATGAAGAAAATGCCGAGGGGGTGAAATCAAAAGGAGGATCAGTGGGCAGTGAAGAGGAGCAATGGAAGGTAAAAAGGCGGAAGGAAAGGAAGCAATGGGCACGTAGGAGGAAGAAGGTGGTCAAAGGACATGTATCAGCTGTTACTGCCCTGGCTAGTCCGAGCTTTGGGGATATTAAAAGATATCCCTTGATATCACAATTCGGCTGCACTTCTCTATTCCCCTCCACGTGTTTGCGAGGCCACCGGACAAGCACGTAGACAAGCTCGGCCGTTAATAGCTGTAAGATTCAAACTACAATGCAGGCAGGCCAGAAATAGCTGACTCGCTGCTTCAGGAGACCTCCAGGCAAGTACTCTAATTAGGTACGCACGCCACTTACAAAAGAGCCTCTGCTCCACGATGGCAGCTTGATGGGTAAACTGTGCAATACCCAAGTACTCTGCATCTGCATACTGGCTACTCTACTGAGAACCGCTACGATAACTCAATCATTCAGATTCTGACCTTTCGGAGGCTTTGTCTCCAACTCCAAATCTATTGTTTTCCCCAAGTACGGCATAGCCCGCGGTCACAATTCTCCTTATAAAAATCCTTGATTCTGAGACCTTCCTTGGATCGCTCCCGAGTTTCCTCCCGCCTTGCTGCCGCTTCACTTGGCGAGCCTCCGCTCGGCTCCACGTGCTGAGCTACATCGCACCCCAGCCTCGCTCTCCATTCTTCCGGGCTTCAGGACAGGTGAAGTATCACCCAAACCAGCAGTCCCCGAGGGAACTGGACTCCGCGCCCAGCTCCCAGGCAGGACAACAGGCAGTGGCAGGGAAGAGATTTCCGTGGCCAGCTCAGCAAGGCAGGAAGTCCCCCACAGCAGCCCACCGCCCCCAAACAGCTCTCTGCCTTGGGCTGTCCCGGGGAGACGTCTGGTGGGTACGATCCCACAGCCCAGACGTACTCCTCGGATAGAGTAAGAGTCTGGATCATGCTCAGAAGGTTCGGGCTGGACATGAGCCAGTTCGATAAGCGGCCAACATAGGAGCTGCTGGAAGCTCTAGATAAGCAGCTTCAGGTGGGAAGTAAACAGCCGGTCCAGGCCGTGACCGACGGCCCACCTCCAGCTGGATACTACCCTAACCTGGACCTGCAAGTATAGGGGTGCCCCTGGTCCAGGAAACTTCCCTGCAACGTTGTGGCTAGGTTGAAGCCAGACAGGTGGGGAAGGTTCTGGGTGAAGGCAGGCATAGGGACCGAGAGGGATAAGACTCCTGCCACCCTTCTTGTGGACTCTGGTGCAGCAGTCAATGTGCTGCACCCCAAACTTGTGAGATACGGTGAACCCATGCCCGAGCATGTCCAGCTCTCTGGATATGGCGAGGGGGGGGTCACCAAGCTAGGGCATGGACAGGCATCCCTCTAAAAATCCCTTTATACCACTCCAACCTTTATTTTTTTCAGTTATCTTGTATGAGTGTGTCACATACACTGTTTTGCTTGTATTTAATAAACATGATTTCTTATTTCAACGTCTGTGTTCTCCTTGACTCGACCCGACCCCGTAGACATAGGGTTCAAGATCTCGCTATGTTACCCTGCCTCTCGTAACGCTAAGCAGTGCTCTGAGCTAATTTTCCCCACCTTTAGTTGATCACATTTCGGGGTCCCTCCCGGGACCCCCAGTACACAGGGTAACACAGCCACAGTAGGCTATGGGAAGATTCACCTGATAGAATGGAAGGTTGTATGGCTGCCCAGTTAGCCTCCGCCTAAAACAAAGATATGCAACATGTCCCAGGACTGACCAGTTATTCTCGGCAGCTTGTACCTGATTTTGCCACCTTGGCCATATCCCTTATTGAGTTCATCTGGAGAAGAGCTTCCCCGAAAATACAGTGGAGGAGCAGGGAACAGGGGTCTTTGAAGTACCCAGAGAGCACCACCCAACTAGTGTGCACACCAGACTTCACCAATGCCCTTAGAATACAAATGGATGCTTCTAACAGAGAAATAGGTGCAAGATTAACCCAAGAGTAGGATGGAGAAGAGCCGTACATGCATCTCAGCTTAAAATTATTTTCCTGGAGTAGCAATACACTGCAGTCAAAAAGAAAGCTTTGACTGTCAAATGGTGATCCGTGCCCTGTGGTATTAACTCCGGTGGGGTTCCCTTTACCCTAGTAACCACTCATACTGTTAGCAACAATGGGCAGGTTTCCCTGGAGCCCGGCACAGCCAAAAGTTACACACCAGCAGGAGATTCAAAAGGAAAAAAAAAATAGCTTATTCAGCCGAGGCTGGGACAAAGAGACATCTGGGGAAAATCCCAAATCAGACATGTAGAACAAAGGAAGGCAAACACTTTTATACATTTCACAAGAAACAAAATTAGCATACTAAGCGACATCCCCGTTACGTAATGACTGGCTTCAGATATCAAAGCCTCTGCTTCGGCCCTGTTACGTGGTGCCCACAACACATCAACCACCTAACACCTGGTTGTTTATTTATTCAAAGTGGGACCTGCTTACATTCCTCTATTGGGAGGGGGGCTGGCATTGCAGGCTCCTTTGTTTGCTACTGGTAATGTTACTCCACTGGAAAAACCCTAGCCCGGGGTCTACAATTTTGATATTAAAATATGATTCAATGTGCCCGAGAGGTCACCCGGATGGGCACGTAGGCAGCAATGGTCAAAGATCGAAACCAGGTCAGGCCAGTAAAATCCCCAGTCACGTAGCCCCAGGAGACCTCAAGATGTGTAAACCCACAATAAACAAAGGGTCCTCAGCCATGAGACGCCGACTTGAGGGGATAAGCGGGTCTGCCCCAAGTTGAGCAAATGTCCCATCAGGCGAAGACCATTTACATGAAATCACACCACAAACTAACACAGCCGAAGATCCTGAGACTTTGGCAACACCTTGCGATCCCATCACGCAAAGGAAATTGCCATGGTGGAGCTTCGTTATCGCTCCAACACCCATTGTTCTCCCCGAGAAAGGATTAGTCCTCCAGGTACTTTTTCCCCTTCAAATAGTCCCAGTTTTTGAGCATTTCTTTGGATCGCTCCCGGTCTTCCTAGCAGACCTTTGCTCCGTTCGTTGAGTGATCCCCTCGGCCCTCCTCGTGCTGAGTCTCATCTCTCCGCTGCCTTCCCAGACCACGGACTTCAGGACAAGGTGCAGTATTACCCCCAGTTACAACCCCTCAATACTCTCCTGTCCAATTTTCTCTCTTTTACTTCTTAATAGGTCTTGAGTGAGTGAGTGTGCGAGTGCGTTGGTGCATAAGGCTTGTATTCCATAAAATAATTTCTTGGGCATCTTTGTGCGGTTTTTGACTTGGTCTGACCCCATAGAAACTGGGAAAAAGACCCCTCTAGGTTACCCTGCCTCTCGCATTGCTATAGGTCATGCTCTGGCTAGTTTCCATTCCCTATCACGTGGAGCACACTGAGGTGTCCCCCAAGGGACCCCAGAAATCAGGGTAACAGTAACATTCCATTTACAATGTTCATATGTTCTCCACATCTGTTTGTCCCGTCCTGGGTGCCAACCTTCACCATTCGTCTATAACAAAACACACTAAGAACTCAAAGGTCATGAGGAAGGGCAAAGGCCTGTAGAGGCCTGCAGAGGCTTGGTCAACTGATTTCTGTACTATTCTGTGTTACTCTAAATCCCATCATTCTCAGGCTTCCAGGCTTCCCTATCAATACTGCGTAAAGTGAGTGCGTTCTGTGGAGGATATCTGCTTGACCGGCTGGCATCTAGACTGGCACGCTATATGCTTTCATCGTTAAATACCTTAAAGGCTTGGTTCATGCTAACATGGATTTCTTCTCTTAACAGAGCTCCTGGACCGGTCAGCTCCTGGACCCCTGCTTGACCAGAGGAATTTGTGGAGCAAGATGAGGGGAGTCCACAGTGACCCCAGAGCTACCCCTGAGGCAGAGGGAGTGATGATGGAGATGCTGGCACCGGCAACACCAAACTATCAAACACAGCAGATGGAGTTATGAGGTTGAACACGACCCCCTCCCCAAAAAAAAGGAGGGATAAGACCTATCTCGCTGAAATAATGAAAAGTAAACAGAGAGAGTTAGGACATAAGAATAAAATATATGTGTAAAAGTTTATGACAAATAAAATAAATCACTAAAATAATCTATTATTAAAATAAGCACTACACAGTTCTCACTATAAATGAGAATATGGGAGAAGTCCATAGGGCACAAACTACTTATTGAAGGGAAAAGATGACCCAAGGTCTCATCTGGTTCTTTTAAAAAGAAGCCAGATGCATTTTGACTACATTCATCCCTCCGCATGTGCTAGGATTAGGGACACAGGACCTCCATGAAAGTGAAAAAAACATGAATAACTCTAGGACTTCCCAAACCATATTTAACACACATAAAAATATGGTCACCCTATTCAACCCACCATGGATTCCTTTGAGGCATCAGGGTGTCCTTCCCGAGGCAGAAGTAGGGGGCTGGTGGGGCTTACACTGACCCCTCCACGGCTGCCCCACACCCTTTTTAAGAGGGACTTAACAAGGCTTGTTCGCAGTTTCTCCGTCTCACCAGGTTTGCAGTCCCTATTAAAAATGACACAGGGAGACAGCAGAGGCGGCAGCAAATAATCCGCGAATAATCAAATCCACAAAAGTGAAATTTGCAAATGTGGAAGGCTGACTGTAGTAGGCTTCTTTGGTGGCAAATGTAAATCTTCTGTTGACCGATATTTCCTCATGACAGATGGCAACTCTAGAGTCATACAAAATACTAATGTCTCTTCTCTTTCACTCTCCACAGCCGACAACATAAGGTTTGCACTGGACACTGATAAAGACTTCTGTTTAAAAGAAAAATCACATGAGGTGTTGGGCCATCTCTTTTCCTTCAACAAATGACTTATATCCTATGGACCGTCCCCCCTTTTGCCACTTATAATATGGACTAGGTAGTGTTATGAGGCTGATGCTATGAGCAGGAAGTTAAAAAGAGGAGCAGTGGGCAGTGAGCAGAAGGAAAAGAAGACACAAATGTTATGGCCCCGTGCATCCCCAAGATTGATACGGTTTAATTGGCAAAATATGATTTAATTGGCAATTACTTTAATTGGCATTGATATAAAGTGGAACCTGAGGTGACTGGGAGGTCAAGCTGGAAAGAGGAAAATTACCAACTGAAAATGTGAGATTGCAAGGCAGGTCAGCCAACATGTCGTCAGGGCATAGCCAAAGTCATCGACAGGCAGATTACCAAGCAGCTCCAGAGTTAATAGGCTTAAGCTGAAGCTAGAACATCTCTGAGCATACAATAGTCAAAAGGGAAATTCCCAGCCAAACAACGAATGTTTCAACTAGGGATGGGATGAATCCAGAATTTTCCAAATCCGGATCCGAATCCCTGGAAGGTTCTGGGAATCCACAAATCTCACAAATCTTGAATCTTTCGAATCCTTTGTTTAAAAAGAGTTTAAAAAGCAAGGGAAAGAAGGATAATCTTGGGCAAGACACACTCTCTCAGCCTTAGCAAAAGCCTAGGCAAAGGCAAACCTCCCTTTGAAAAAATCTGGCCAAGACAATTGTCCTAGTTTTGCCTCAGGATCTCCCCAGATTGAAAATGACATGAAGGCCTTTTCTACACAGGCAGGAAAATGTGGCTCAATCCCACATTTTCCTGCCTGTGTAAACAGGGCCACATACTACAGTAGAGAGATAATCCGGGTCAAAACTGGCTTTTCTTTGCATAGCTCCTTCTGGCATCCTGGGGTTTGTAGTCTGATGATGCACCAGCACACTTTGTCAGAGAAAGCTGTGAGACCTTGTAAAACTCCAAACCCCAGAATTGTGTCTGAAAGAGGTTTGCAGGGGAGCTCTGCAAAGGAATGTTTCAGCTGTCCTTGAAATCTCAAGCCTGTAGCTTCCAGTCAAGTAGTGAACTTAAATATGAAATGTTCAATTCAAATATCTTAGAATACAACCCTAGATGCAATTTCTGAAATTGTTAGCAAAGGCCATTACTACTCCAAGGGAAAAAGTCACCTACTTGCCATCTCCCCTTGTATGTCTGGCCTCTACCAGATTTTCAGGAATCCCGGTCACTCAGGTTTTCAGGAGTCCCAGTCTCCCAGGTTTTCAGGTGTCCCGGCCTCCCTGGTTTTCAGGCGTCCTGGTCTCCAACAATCTATTTAGTTGGCAGATTCGAAAGATTACGTTTGCCTATTTTGGCACAGGGATTCGGGAATCTCAAATCCTTATCCAGGATTCGAGGATTCGGTTGGCCTATCCCTAGTTTCAACCCTGTTCCCTCACACCTGGACATCTCCCTGTATTATCCCCCAAATCCTCTCCACAACAATACAGAACTATTATGACAGCCATTACCTCTTTGTCATCTAAACACTAAGACCATTAACTCCATTCAGGCCCCATTGTCCATATTGCAACTCCCATTGCCCACTCAGCTGGGAAAGCTATTCTTACCCATACCTGCCGGGCAGTTTTTGGGTATAAAAACCCTCAGTTCTGAGCAACTCAGTGCAGTCTCTCACCTTGCTGAATGCCACACTGTTGATCTGATTTCCAGACGAGAGCTGTCCTTAGGTGCAGACCTAGCCACATCGCTGCTTTCTTGGCTGTTCTCCAGATCAGTAATTATCACCCAAACCTTAATATTCGTCTATCCACACCTTTCCTCTCTTTATCCTTTGGCTCGCTCTTGTGTGAGTGCATGAGTGTTTGGATTGTTTTCGTGCATTTGTGAATCTTTCAATAAAGCACATTTTAGCTTATTTTGTAATCTCTGGCTGGTTCTTTCCTGCATGACTCCATAAACATTGGTGGAAAGATCTCATTAAGTTACCCCCTCTCGCAGGCCTGCTAATTTTGAGCTAATTAATTCCTCCTTGTCACGTAGAGGTACTGGCATCTGGCGCTGGTACGGACCCAGGAGTCACCCACATTTGAGGGTAACACAAAGGAAGAGGCGAAGGAGGTAGTGGACATGTCAGAAGAAGGATGGGTGGAGGAGTCCCACGTGGGCAAACCAGGGAACTCAGAGAAGCCACGGCAACCCAACTGACTGTAGTCACAGCAACCACTACCGATGGGTCAGAGGAACCCAAGGAATCAAGTGGCAAATGCAGGGCTCTGGCAGCTGAGAGGTCAGCACTGGATGTCCTTATGGAGGGGGAGGAGGCTCCATGGGAAGAAGAAAAACACGGCAGTAGCAAGCTTAGCCCCCAAAGAAACAGTTTGGTGGGCTGAGGGATATCCCCTCCATGTCCTCCAGCACATGTTGTATCATAGAATCATAGAATCATAGAAATGTAGAGTTGGAAGAGACCCCAGGGGCCATCCAGTCCAACCCCCTGCCATGCAGGAACACCCTCAAAGCACTCCCGACAGATGGCCGTCCAGCCTCTGCTTAAAAACCTCCAAGGAAGGAGACTCCACCACACTCCGAGGCAGCAGAGTCCACTGCCGGACAGCCCTGACCATCAGGAAGCTCTTCCTGAGGTTCAGGTGGAATCTCCTTTCCTGCAGCTTGAATCCATTGCTCCTTGTCCTGGTCTCTGGAGCAGCAGAAAACAAGCCCTCTCCCTCCTCTACATGGCATCCCTTCAAATATTTAACCATGGCTATCATGTAGGAAGGGTTTGAGAGCTACAGACGGGGAGAGATGAAAAAACCCGGGTGGGAAGCCCTGGAGGAGGTAGGTTTATCCAGAAGCTCTACCTGTTGGACTGGTTACCTGGGCTTACCTTTTAGCCTTGTGGGCTTCTTAAGAAGTGGAGGATTGCTGAGCCAAGTGCCTGAACTCACCTCCCCAGCTGAGAAATCAAGGAGAGTAGTTGCCAGAGAAGCAACTAAGAGCAGTGGTGGAGCTTGGAGTGCGGGAAAGGGGTGCAAGAGGGGGGCATGGCTACAGTGTGGGGGCATGGTTATGGGGTGTCAGGGCATGGCCTCAATATGTGGGGCGTGGCCGTGGTGTGCTGGGGCAGGGCTATGAGCTGGGACGCCCCATCACTCACCCCTCCCTACGCAACTGACTAAGAGGGGGTACTAATTGGTCGCTAAAGCAGAGGACCTAGGAGGACAGTGAGCCAAACACATCATTACTCAGCAAGCATTTACCTGCAGCAGAATCTCTCCCAGAGTCGGTTAGTGTATGGATTCCCCGGTGCGGGCAGTGCAGGGAGCGCGGGCCCCCTCCTGCCACACAATGACATCACATCGTTCGTTTTTGAACCCCAGGCAAATTGTCAATATTGGAAGGACAAGCTGGAAATACAAGGTAACAGGGCATGCACTGTTACCCTGTTTTCTGTGAGTCCTGGGAGGGACACCAAATTGCTATCAAAATTATGGAAATTAGTTCAGAGCACACGTTGGCCAAACGAGAAGCAGGGTAACTCAGCAGGATCTTGCAACCCAGTGTCTACGGGGTCAGGCCAAGTCAAGAAGCAGACCGGTTGGAAAACAATGAATGATCTTTATTAAATGCAGGCACACAATGTAAGCAACACAAGCACGCAGATGACTAAGGAAAATAAAGGTGTGAGTAAGATAGCGGGATTTTCAGAGGGATAGTCGGTTCGGGTGATACGAAACCTGTCCTGAAGTCTGGAAGAAAATGGAGAGTGAAGCTGGGGTTCGATGAATCTCAGCACGTGGAGCTGGGGGGAAGCTCGCCAAGCGATGCGGCAGCCAGGTGGTCTGGAACTCGGGAGCGATCCAAGGAAGCGCTCAAAGTCAGGGGTTTTTATAAGGAGAATTGTGACCACAGGCTAGGTCGGACTTTGGGAAAACAATAGATTTGGAGCGGGAGACAAAGCCTCCGAAAGGTCAGAATTTGAATGATTGAGTTAGAGCCAAATTGTCAATAGGAGAGCCGGTATGCAGACGCGGAATACTTGAGCGTTGCATAGTCAGATCATCAAGCTGCCAGCGTGGGGCAGAGGATCTTTTGAGAGCTGCTCGCATACCTAATGGAGGTACTTGCCCTGAGGTCTCCTAAAGCGGCGAGTCGGCTGTTTCTGGCCTGCCTGTATTGTATCGGCCGAGCCTGTGTGTGTGCTTGTCCGGGGGCCTCGCAAGCACGTGGAAGGGATATGTGAAGCCGAATTAGTGATATCAATGGACATCTTTTTATATCCCCAAAGCTCGGGCTAGCCAGGGCAGTAACAGCACTGAGAACTTTACTAACCGAGAGGTGAGAGTTCTGCGTCGTTGGGTTGCCGTTCCCATCGGCCAGTATAGCCTGTGGTGAGGAATGCTGGGAGCTGCAGTCCAGAAACCTCTGAGGAGCCTCCTGATTCCTACGGTTGTATTAAATCAATACACTGCCACATACCAACCTCTTCCACTCTTTAATTTTTTAGCCATTTTACGTCAGAGGTTACAAACTAAGCTCTTGCCTCAGCCTGGACAGACAAGGGGTGTTCTCAAGGCAAATGTCGAGATTGCTGACCAACACTTCATCCCAGTTCCATAACCTGGATGACCGATTGTGGCTTCTGTTGTCAGTGTCTTCCTTTTCACAAGAATCATGAAGTCTGTTTGTCCAAAGGGATCCTCACAGTCAGTTCATCCACTTTTTATTAGGTCTTATCCTACAAATGGGTCTCATCGCCACAGAACAGAGTATATCCTTCCAACACTTTTTGGCCACATTACAATGGTTATCAACAAAAACACAGTTTTCAGTGCTCTGTCCCGCCACACCCTTATTAGTTGGTTCCCCAGGACTCCAGAATCTAGAAAAGAAGAGGCAACCATTTCCTTCAGAACTGGGACTCAGGAAAGCTTACCAATTAAACCAGGTACAATATGGATTTTTCAAAAGTGCAAAAATGATTACTGAAGTATAATTAAACTGTAAATAACATTCAATCAATTTAAATCACGCACTGAAAGACTAAAAAGCAGTTAAAATTGTACAGCACCCTCTCTAAGCCCTTGAGTCAAATCTAGTCGACTGGGCCAAAGTTAAACAAAAGAAACAAAAAACTGTACCCAGCAAATATTACTTGCTCTTGAAAATCTCTTTTTTCAAAATAAAAAAAATGGAAATTAAAGATCAGAATTTTAAAAAAAATAAAAAAACTTAGGAAGCAAAAAATATATTTCTAAGAAAACTGTTAAATACAAGCAGCAGAGGAATTTTGCTGAGAAACTTACACTGCTTTCACAGGGAAATCTTCAAACCATATCCACTCCGAGCCCTTCTTATGGAGTCCAGTCCAGTAACCAACATGTTTACCTTTGACATTGGCTTCTATATACTCCTGCAAATAGTACAAGTCAGTAGGTCTCTCTCAAAGCCTTTCTGGTCAACCATTTCCTGCCTCCAAGGGAGATAACAACCATTGATGGAGGTTCCACACGGGTCTCCTTTCACACACGCAGGCATACACGTTTGCGTGTTTTCGTGCACGTATGCAACATCACCACAGGAGGCTATCCCATTACACCATCTTCATTTGAACATCAAAACTGGCCCCTACGCACACCCTAATATACACAGGAGTGTTGGCACTATGGTTTATGAGGATAAAACCCACATCTCATGGCCGTGGGCACTGGAGTCTCTGGGCAGGCTATCCGGAAGAGAAACCCAGCTCAAACCTTTGAAAATTTAGCACAAGGGTCATGATTTGCATTTCTCTGGATCCTATTACATTCCACCCCACCCCTTCTCACAACTGTGTAAATATGCTTTATATCTTGAGGCATGGCAGTTCCTCTGTACTGCATCTGAACTAGTGGGTTTGTAGCCACAACATCTCATGCTAACATTGAAGTTGGTTAATCTTAAAGGTTCCTTCTTCCGTGTCCACTCCCTTCCTCTTTTTTATCCAGCTCTGACATGCTGCTCTATAACAACACAAACATGAAAAGCAGCAGCCATCACACTGCACTATATTGATCTTTAAACCCCAAATGACTTACATCTAATTAGGGATTGCTTCTTCCCCAACCAGCCTTCCTACACCCTATGGTCTTACAGGCGAACACTACTTTGCATCCCAAATATGGTGGAGGCATGGTTGTAGGAAAAAGAGACTTCTCAGTGGTTGCACTGGAAACTGTAAAGTCTTTGCTCCAGTCCTTTAGCTTTGCATCTTCTTTGGTTGCAGTCTGCTGCGTGTCCACCTTCTTGGTCAGACAAGTGCTTCCTTTCTTGAATAATGGAATATTTTATTTGTATTACTTGGTTTGTAAACTGCTACCATTTTAAGATTGACATTTCCTGCTTTAAAAACAACTCTCAGAAGGGACAATCCAAGCATCTTTATAAATTTAAGTATTGATAAGAGTTAAATCAGTAACAAATTAACAGCCATTCTGTGCCCCATCGAAAATGCCAACTTTTTAGCATGTCAGAAGTTGTGATAAAAAAATAATCTCACAAATTGCTGTAATAGATTAATTTAAAAAAAAAAAACACCACACATTTTTTAAATTATGGTCCATAGACCCAACAAGTAAAATAAATAATAATAATAAATAAAAAAATTAATAACATGTAAAATAAATTAAAAGCACAAGGAGCAATTAAGTCAAATCATACAAGAATAACTTATTTCAGGCATTTTTCCCTAATTCAGAAGTTAATTAATCTTGAGTCCTGACCACCTCAAACAAAAACTTGGTAACAACTAAAATCACACTGGGATTCTTGTCTTCTAATAGGAATTTGACATAGAATTGGGCCAATTGTCCTGGTAGTTTCACCATAACGGATTAATAATAGAAAGTAAACCTCCTTGCTCACGAATAGAGTTACTTTTCTAAATTAACACTGAAAACTATGAAAACTACCTCTTCTTTCCTTTCCAGTTTGCAATCTACAAAAGTTAGAACCAATTCTAACCTCTTTAGCCTGCCAAATTTAGTTCTATCTGCCAACATTAATGTTCCTAATTCCCAAATAGCTCTGATGTCCTCTAAAACCAAAGCTCCTGAGAACCTTGCTATTTCACTTTATCCTTAACTTTCATCAGAAGTCATTTCAAGTCATGCTATTTTCTGCAAGTAATATCCTAAATCCTGCATATCCTAAATTGTTGATATTCTTCCCCCCAGTTTTCATATATACTTCCTCTGAGTCTAGCCCTACTCTTTGCATGAAATGTTAGGCATATAAATTAAACAGACAGGGTGATAAAACACAGCTTTGTCTGACCACCTTTTTAACGGAAAACCATTCTTTTACTCCACATTATGACTGTGGCCTCTTGTCCAGAGCACAGTTTAGATGTCCCAACAATCAGATGTTGTAGCATTCTCATTTCTTTTACAGCAAACCACTATTTTTCCTGATCTCCATAGTTAACAGCTTTGCTGTAATCTATAATCTATAAAAGGCAAACTGATTTTCTTCTATTTAAAAAAAAAAAAAGAGCAGAGATAAAGGCTACGTGCCCCAGAATTCAGCTAGGATTAGAGAGATAAGGAAAGGCAGAAGACCTTTGATACTTTTAGGTAAAGTACAGATAAAAATTTAACTTTCAGGACAGGATGGAGTAGCTGTGTCAGGGCCGACTATGGAAAGTTTTTAGCCAATTAGGGTGTTAATATATATTTTTTTTTTTAAAGGGCAAGAGGATATAAATTTTAGGAAATGGGTTGGTCCAATTGCACAATTGAAATCTTTAATTGTAGTCTTTAACTGTCTTAATTAAAATCTGTCTTCTTACTTCACTCAAGATTCTCTGAGTTTCATTGGCTGCATAGATTAGGCTCCAGGTAATTTTGCGGCAACAAAACATTCACAAAGAGAAAGCTTCCAAGAGCTAATCCAACATTGTTTTGCTATTTTTGACTCTTTCCTACAGAAAGTTTGTGAAAAGGATCATTCATGCCCAAAGACAATATTATAGGCTTTTGCTCTTCCCCTTCCATCAGAAAGTTCCACCAGCCATTATGCAACGTGTTTTCAATGCACCTTAGGATAGTTAGGTAAGTTAAGCAGTGCAAGTCACAGTACACAGCTTCCTTCTAACACTTGATTATTGCCACCAACATCTGCTGCCTGAGGCAGGCTCTTCACTCGGTCTTATGGTATAGACCAGCCCTGGTCAACGATTTAGTCGCATTATCAACATAATGCACACGTGTACGTCACCTAGCACAAGCGGTTAAGAATTGCTTGCCTGGCATTTCATTGGTTACTCTAAAGTAGAGCAGATGTATTCAGTCAACTGTTGAATCAGCATGTTGGGAAGTCCATTTGATTCAGTGATCCGACTGTAGTCTGGACTAAAACAAGATCTAGGCCTTTGTTTTTGATTATGAAAGTAGGCACTAAAAGCAAGACTAGGCAAAGTGCAGTCTGGTCTGTACATGGCTGCCAGGGCTGTTTTTCTGCCCAGGAACCCTATGAAGGAGAAGAAGTACAAAATGTTTGCCCACACCATCCCTATATGCCGTCTAGAGGACGTGGGAAAATTTCACCATGTTTTTAACCCTTCCCTCAAAACATTTCAGACCCTAGAGACGGTTTTTTTGAAAAGCAGGAAGTGAACATTAAATGACCTGTTCATCTTTTGTTTTTTTAAGGCATCACTGGGCATAAATTGCTTCTGGGAGGGCCATTTTTCCATTCTATCATTCAATTCTGTTTTACTGTACCCAATTTTGTATTGTCTCCATAAGCAAGGGCTTATTGTGTATGCTGTGATCTGATTTTTTCACTTGTTTCTATAAGAGGCTATAGGTGGCAAGACCACTTGGAAGACAATTACCAGGTGGCTGTCCTTCTGCACTGCAAGCCTTCCTTTCTTTGAATGTGGTGTGGCATGACTGCTCACAATAAACACCAATCTTGGGCATTTGAACAATCTTGGGCAACTTGGGAGTTCACCCCTAACTGTGTAGGGGTCTAGGAAAGGAGCAAGGACTGGTTTTTTAGGTGTGGCTAAAGAAAGGGTTTGAAACTTGGAGGTGACTGGCACGTAGCAGCCTGAAGCTGAAACCATGGCTTTCTGGGAATTGATGCTCCTTTGGAAGTGGTAGTGCCAACCCAAATGCCCGCTTTATGACTACTATATACATTTCCTGTACAGTTCTAAACAGGTATTACAGAAACTACCACAACTTCAGTATTACTCCCTCTCTAGGAGCAGAAGTCCCCAGGGGCTCCATTATGCCAGGGTGATAAATCTATGATGGGACCTATGGGAGCAACTCCTAGATTTCAAGAGTTATCCATGGTTCTGAATTTGGTTTGGCGATAGGGTTCAGCATCATGGATAGCTCACATAAAACCCAATGTATACTCACCAAGTAACAGAGCCATCAACTACTTTTGACTGGGAGTAATGTGGTTCAGACTACTCAGCCCTACAGCTTTCTTAACTGGGTAGAGAAGAAAGCAACTATATAGTCCAAAGATGAGTATTAGGGACTATTAGGAATGGGCTGATGTTCAGAACATTTGAGTTAGCTTAAATAGTTAGTTGTCATGTCCCTGTCCCAGGACCCAGACAGGTCCCTTCCCAACAGCCACAACACAAAGACATGAGAGGGACAATACTTGTGGCAGCCAGTGTAGGTGGAAAAGGGAGAGCCCAGGAGTCTCCACATGTTTATATAGCAAGGACTCATTAATTAAGCAAACAGTTGAGGAAGGGTCTAAGCCTATATAAAGAGAGAATAGAATGGAAGGAAGCTCTTGGAGTCAATCTGTTCTGTGCCGGCAGCCAGCCAAGGCTTACAGCTGTCTAATTTGAACCTATCAGCTGCCAGTGAGCAAAGTTAGTATTAGTTTTCTAGCAAATCACCAGTCATCACTTTGCAGTCAAATTTACAGTAAATCCAGAGCAACAGTCCAGTGGTAAAGTTCATAGACAAGGCAAAGGTCAAGGTTTCTAGAAGCATGAGCAAAGAATCTGAATGTAAGCCAGGTTGCTTCCACCAATAAAGAACAGTTGATTGCAACAGCTTCCTCCCATTCTGGTCTTTCTTTATATAGGCTGAGAGCCTTTCCCAGCTGTTTGCCTAATTAAGGAGTCCTTACTAGACAAATGCTGCGATACTCCTGGGCAATCCCTTTTTCACCTACACTGGCTGCCATAAGTATTGTCCCTCTCATGTCTCTGTGTTGTGGCTGTTGAGAAGGATCCTGTCTGGGTGCTGGGATGGAGGTATGACAGAAATGGTGTCCCTTCTCCCTTCTCCCTTTTTTTTTTTTTTTTGCTTATAGAGCAGCCAAACTGGTGTTTGAAATAGTAAGAAGGTTTAAAAGCAGAGACAGGAATATCACTGTTTTTGATGACAGGTACCAGATTACTCCAGCAAGCATGCCCCCATTCCAGTTGGAAGTCTCTGAGAATTTTTTTTTAAATTAATGGCCAAAATCCTACAGTAGACCCATTCCATCAGTTGTTGATTGATGAACCAACACACAGATAGGCCCACTGATTCAAAGGATTTTTTCTAGCCTCACATGAAAAAAGAATTCGGGTCAATGTAGTCAAGCACATCCACCTTACAAGTAAGGTAAGATGTGAAGTCATTAAATCTGTTCATGCCGTGAAAGTCACCAAATATCCCCTCTCCTGCCTGCTTTGTGGGGGACAGATGGTCCACTGAAGTGGGGAGATATCCCTCCCAGTCTAAACTGGACTACAACCACCGCAAGTCTTCCCTCATCCATGATTTCCTTCTTCTCCTGAACGACACGAGCAAGACACAATGATATTTCCAAATACAAGTGAGGTATGTGCGCCCAAAGGATCAGACAGTAAAGTTATCCGCTTATTACACCTGCCATGGATGTATCCCAGTGTTCTGCTCACCTCTTCTTCTTCATTTTCAATGGTAGCCAAGATGGATCTTTCGGACTCACAAGTTTTTACTGCAGCTTGATATGGTTGTGGTTCCAGGTGAAATAAAAAGAGGTTACCACCATGTTGATCCCAGTCTTTGGCAACTTTTCTATTAATGTCAGCTGCAATCCAAATCAGGGATGTGGGGAAAAGAAAGGGGGGGGGCAGGGAATACGTAAGAGAGGATTCAGCAGGAGCTAGTTTGTGGAAAGTGCTTGCAGAGATATATATACATATTTAGAGACGAAAGAGCATTATGTACTGATAATTCATTATATGGCAGCACAATTTATTCTTGTTCTTGTTGTTGATAATGACATCATCATCAACAGCAACAATGTTGGAAAAGGTTTGCTGTGACCTTTGGTCCAATAAAATAGTTATGATATACATGTGGAAAGCATTTGGGGGAATGACCGTGCATGTCATGAGGTAATCCCCTTGGGACAAAAAGCTGAGTCACAGTGTAATGTAACCAGGACAAGAGGTTACATCAGCCATGGGACATGAAATCCTGGTTGAGGTTACATCAGCCAGTCCCTGTGTACATAAGGAGATGGGATCTGGCCAACATTTCTCTTGGTCTGCCTGATTGTTGGCCGGAGGCTTTGCCAGAGCGTATCTCCACTTGATGTGTTGATGATGGAATGCTGACTCTCTGTTGGAGTATCTGCAAATCCCGTACATATGTATATATTGGAACAGAAGATTAAACGCCTCCAGGTATCCTTGGAAGACAACACTGTGTGATAGTGTTCCTTCGTGGGTGAGTTTTGGGGTCAGAGCAGTGCTGCATATCATACTCTGCTGCACACGCTTTTGTTGCTGTGTTTATCAACTCTGCTCTATGTGTTTTGTTTTGCATTTGACTCTGAGCCATGTTTGGTCAGAGCTCAGAGGAATGAGGGAAGATTTATCACAATTTGCATAAATCCTATCATCCACCATCCCTCCACACGGGTTATGCGCCCAGCTTGGCCCAGCTTTGCCCAGCCTTGGCCAGCCTTGGCCAGCCTTAACCAGCTTGGACCAGTTTCACAGTCTACCAGCTGTTACTGACTGGAGTTTGGGACCCTCACTTATTCACATTCTATTCAAGAATGTAGGAATCAAAGAGGTCCCCTCAGATAAATGGGCATGTTCCAATCAGTGCTCTTTCTTTCTTTCTTTCTTTCTTTCTTTCTTTCTTTCTTTCTTTCTTTCTTTCTTTCTTGCCTTCCTGCCTTCCTGCCTTCCTGCCTTCCTGCCTTCCTGCCCTGCCTTCCTGCCTTCCTGCCTTCCTGCTTAGATCTGCTAAAAGTTGTGTTGTGTCCTTTCTATGGCAAGTGAATTCATGTTGCAATTTCTGCCAGGAAGCCTCTCACTACTGGAACTGCTGTTCTTTTCATTTCCCAGGGCACTTAACCTCTCAGAGGAAAATTATTACAGTCAGCGTTCCACATTCACTAAGGTTCAAACATAGGACACTGAGCTAATGAGGGCAGCTAGGCTGATTAACTGCTGGCTACAAATCATAGAATTATAGAGTTGGAAGAGACGACAGGTGCCATCAAGTCCAACCCCATCCTACCATGCAGGAAGACACCATCAAAGCATTCCTTTGATAGATGGCCACCGAGCCTCTCTTTAAAAACCTCCAAAGAAGGAGGAGACTCCTCCACATTCCATTCAGGCAGCAGGGGATTCCACTGCTGGACAGCTCTGACTGTCAGGAAGTTCTTCCTGAGCTTCAGGTGCAACCTCTTTTCCTATAGCTTGAATCCATTGCTCCTTGTCCTAGTCTCCGGAGCAACAGAAAACAAGCTTGCTCCACCTTCAACATAAGATCCCTTCAAATATTTGAATACGGATCTCATGTCCCCTCTTAACCTTCCCTTCTGCAGACTACATATACCCAGCTCCCTAAGCCGCTCCTCATAGGGCTTCATGGCTTCCAGATTAGCTCAGCCCAGGCCATTCCACTACTGCAGCGCAATAGCCCCTGTCTGACACCTCTGGCTTCCTGGCTTTCTTCAGTGTCTACTTTTGGACTAATTTTCCCAGCAACTCCCCTCTCAGCTGTGGACTCTCCTCAGGATTGCTTTTTCAACTTGCACCTTGAACTACCTGGACCATGCTTCTGTTTTTAACCCCTTGTAAGCCCTGGGACAGGCCTGGCAGTTCTTGTGGAAACAGGTGTGCTCACCTGAGTACTCACTGGCTGTGAACAGGACAGATATGGACACTGCACTGTGGTTAAAAAGGAAAAAGGACAGCCACGTAGGTGGGGAAATTTACATGTGCATCAACAGCAACAGAGTTCCATTTCTGGGCTAACAAATGAAGAGGAAATACATACACGCACTGCTCAAGACAGCATCCTCACCCAGAGTTTCCTCATCATTATCTCAAGTATCATAAAGAGAGATTAGATTTCACTTGTTTTCACTTGTGTAAGAGGATTCGGAACAATCCTTATCCAATGGACACATCCAGGACAGGTCTCTTGCTCTTTGCTATGCTCTATGTTTTTACAATTATTTGGCTCTTCTTCTTTCTAAATATATTTTTACAAGCAATCCACATAGCATAATAGCATACTACAGTCATCCCTCCACATTTGCTACGGTTAGGGGCACAGGACCCCTGTGAAAGTGGAAAAACCATGAATAACTCCAGGCCTTCCCAAACCATATTTAACACACAAAAAAGTATGGTCATCATATTCAACTCACCATGGATTCCTTTGAGGCATCAGGGTTCCTTCCCAAGGCAGAAGTGGGGGGCTGGTGGGGCTTACGGTCACCTCCAAGGCTGCCCCACACCATTCTTAATAGGGACTTGCAAGCCTCTTTCACAGTTTCTCTGTCTCACGAGGCTTGCAGTCCCTGTTAAAAATGGCCCAGGGAGGCAGCAGAGGTGGCAGCAAATAATCCGTGAATAATCAGATCTGCAAAAGTGAAACCTGCAAATGTGGAGGGCTGACTGTCCTTGACTCTTTTTAAGTGATCACGAAATGGTCATTTCCCTGCCCCAGCCACGGCAGAATCATTTAGGCATCTGTAACCAAAACACAGCTAGGCTGGACTTGGTTGTTCTGGTCCTTACGGAACCTACATTTGGAACCACTTCATCTTCAGCCAGGCTGCTAACAACTTGCGGGCCCTACCCAGAGCTGAGTAGGAGAAGGGCTTTCAGCAGGTGCAGTCTCAAGCCAGATTCCCCCTGGACCCGATACTTCATCCACACAGACTCTGAGTAATTTACTTACTGATTTCTGCATTCAGTTCAGCAATCTTTTCACCCCAGTGTGACAATATTTCTGCATACTTCTGGGTTTCATCGAGTATTTCAATAGCTAAAACAATTCAAATCATAGCAATGTCAAACATACAGCGGGCCCTCGTACAGTGGGTATCCATAAGGTCACACCCCCCCCCAGATACCAAAAAGTATGAACACTCAAGTCTCTATCAACAATGGGAGAGGGCAGCAGCAGAAGCTGGAAGCCTGCCAGCCACTGACTACTGCCTTTGAGCACTTTCTGAAAGCAACCAAGGGGGAGCAAGACCACTGTGGCTCGCCACGTCCCTGTGGAGACTGCTCACCACCCTATGATTGGCTGCACTGGCACCCTCCTGCACAAGCGTTCACAAACAAACGAGCAGGGGCGTTCCTGCCACCAATCACAGAGCAACAACCAGCCTCCACAAGGACACGGCAAGGAGTGGTGGCAGTGCAATGCAGTCAGCCGAACTTGCAGATCCTGGGTCCACAGACCTCTCAGGCCTTCCGTATCCCATCACCCTCTGGCGCAGGGATGGGCAAAGTGGACTCTGAGGGCCACACGCAGCCACCTAGTGCCATTTTGTAGTCCCTGAGCCCTCCACAGGTAAGGCCATTTCCGCACTACACTATTCTAAGTGCTATTATTCCACTTTCAACATCCTCTGGAATCCTGGTGCTTGCAGTTTAGGGAGGGGCATTTAGAATTCTCAGCCAGAGAGCTCTTTGGCCTAAGGAAACTACAAACCCCAGAATTCCACAGGAGGTTGAAAGTAGAATAATAGCACTAGAACAGTGTAGAGTGGAAATGGGCTTCTTTTTTTTTTTGGCTGCCCCCAAAAGTAACCCTGGGCTATGGAGGATATTTGGAGAAACCAAATTGTTGCAAAATTTTTTCCAAAACAATAAAAACATTTGTGGCTCAAAGGGTCCTCTAGGGATGCAGGAAAGCTCTGAAACATGACAAGAATGCCCTCACATGGCCTAGAGAGCATTGGTGGACAATATATTTATTTTTGGCAGGTGCAGTGGGGGGAGGGATGCGGGCCTCCAACCGGATCTAATGCAGTCTCCTAGCCTTCCGTCGTTGCCCACCGCTACTCCGGCATGAGATAAGAATCCAAACATGGTGCTATGCAGACAGCAGCAACCCAGCTTTCTGGAGGCTGGGATTATTATTCATAGGGTGAAGAAAAGGATAGCAGGCTCTGCTTCCACTCACTTAAGTTCCCTAAGTGTATCCCTTTGCTTTCTGCTGTGAAAAATCACTGTTGTGATGGCAGAGGCTATCGTGTGTCCCATTTGTTGCTTGGCTTTGATGGACTGGATCCCGAAGCAGGGGGTGAGATATGTGTCTGTGTGAAGGACAAAACCCTAGAATCATAAATTAGGAAGGGAGCACAAGGACCATTTATTCCCCCATCTCCCCACCAGTCCTTTACGGAAAGCTCCATCTGATGCCTTTCTTGATCAGGGATTTCCCCAACCCCTCTAAGGTCTCTTCCTCATCCACAGAGAATTATGAGAATGAGAGAGGTCAATGGGGTTCACAAAGTTAAAATACTGAGAATCCAGCTAACATCATCTCTCCTACTCTTCTACAGTAGTCCATCTATGCAGATGTATTCCAGATCAGTGCACTGGAAATCCCAGTATCCGAATGTTAGCCTCAAATCACGATAACTCCAAATTAACCTCAAACCGTGTTAAATCCCATTCTCCCCCTTGCCAGTCTGCAACATACAGTGGCCTTCCCAATCATTATATTGAAACCTCTAACACTGGATGTGTTTGTTAACTCTAATCCATTTTAACCCTCAAATATTTGGAATGGAACACCACCCCCTTTTTCTGCTATCCTTTCCTCCTCTTCATTCTCACTGGTCCATCTGTGAAGACATATCCCAAACAGTCAGTGAAATTATTTGGGGGGGGGGGTGTCACATGGTCCCTGTAACTATTGGAGGAGAGTGGGATTATTCAGTACCACGGAGAGCTCCTTGGAAGTGCAGACTCAAACCAGATTCATCCCCCTACTGATAGGGCATAATATGGAGTAAGAAAATTGTTTTAAGAAATTAGAATCATAGAATCATAGAGTCGGAAGAGACCCCAGAGGCCACCCAGTCCAACCCCCTGCAATGCAGGAACACTCATCAAAGCATTCCCAACAGATGGCCATCCAGCCTCTGCCTAACAACCTCCAAAGAAGGTTCTTTGAAAGAAGGAGACTCCACCATACCCCCTTGAGGGAGCGGATTCTACTGCTGGACAGCTCTGACCATCAGGAAGTTCTTCTTGAGATTCGGGTGGAATCTCCTTTCCTGCAGCTTGAATCATTGCTACAGGGAAAGAGATTCCACCCGAATCTCAGGAAGAACTGTTTTAAGTAGTTGAAAAATTAAATAGTTGAAGTAATTGAAAAATTGGTGAAGAACTGTTTTAAGTAGTTAAGGAATATTTTGCAGATGGAGAAGTGAAACGTGTCTTTTAGCAAATAGGGGTACATGGCTGAGAACATGGATACTGCTTGTTAAAAGAGACAGGTTCTATCAGCTAAAAACAAGAAATAACAGGAAGACAAAGTGACCTTTGTACTCTTGGCACAATACAGAGTTGATAAACAAGATTTCAGGGCAGAGATACGCAAACTATGAAGGTTTTGAAAGATTAATCTGTAGTTTACGTCAGTGTGGGTTTTATCCAACGGGAATTATAAATGTGTACAAAAAATACTGGGGGTGTATACATTTCAGACGAAAATTGTATTCATCACCAACTCATTTTCAGAGCAAAGAGCTCTAGTTGATCCGATTGTGCAAGCGTAATTATTAATTATAGATTCCCCTTTTTATTCACTCAGATGCTCTGCGTTGTTCTTACTGGCTCCATAGCTCAGGGACAAGGAGCTTTGCGGCAGCACTGCTGATGGAGGGGCCATCAACCACCACTGTTCCCAGCTCCATGTCTGGTGCAGGGTGTGGGTTGAGGGAGAGCAATTTACAGAGGACAAACAATAGGTGAGAGGTGGGTGGCAAATTCTTCCTCTGACCATCATTATTCTAACAATACAAACTGTTCATCCTCCAGATCAGGTCTTCCCAGGTAAGTTAAGAGATTGGGAACAAATTCTGCTGGAGGGTCTGGGGCAGGAAGAGTGGGAGCAGTGTCATCATGGTGACTTACTTGACTTTGCTTGTAAACTTGGGTCTTTCGTTTGCATAAAGTCTGTAATTTTCCTTACTCCTTCACGTAGTTTGGCGGTTTTCCCAACTTCTTTTACATCTAAGGGAGAGAGGAGGAAAGGAAGCAATGTTCTAAAACTTATTTTATGCCAAGCGAGAACCTTTTCTTGGTATCCATCTGCACCCTGACTCCAGACCAAGAGCCAAGGAGTTCAACCACAGCTTTTCAGGCCTTAGCTTAGAAAGCGTTTTGGGGTAGCCATGTTGGCCATAATCTCTAGAGACTAAGGCCATTTCTGCACTAGACGGTTATAGTGCTATTACTCCACTTTCGACATCCTATGGAATCCTGGGGTTTGCAGTTTAGGGAGGGGCCAAAGGGAGTCCCCACCAAGCATTAGAGGAGAAAGGAAGAGTGAGCTTCAAACTAGGAGACAGGACTATGTGGGGTCTTCAGTGACCTGACGTTACCTCAGTGTCAAGAGTGGGAATCCAGTGGCCCTCCAGATGTGGTTGGACTACACCTCCAGGCATTCCTCACCACAGGCTTTGCTGGCTAGGACTGCTGGAAGCTGCAGTTCCACAACATCCAGAGGAGCAAACGATTCCCACCCCAGCTCTTAAGTTCGTTTTCGAGCAGATCTTTCAGTGCAATGCTACACCGATCTTCAGTGGGAGAGATTTAATCACAGTCATAACTCCTGAAGCTGGTAAGATGTAAAGGGGAGAGTGAAGGGAGAACCTTTCCTTCTCATTTTCAAAGTGTTTTTCATACTGAACTGAATCCAGCTTGAGTAAATTCTGACAGCTTTCCTTTGCAGGAGGAATTGGACTTACACATGCCGATCATCACCATGGTGATGATAAAGAGCAACACGCACATCATGATGACGGTATATACGCCAAGGGGAGTTTGGAAGAACTGTATGACACTGTTCAAGATTTCGCGTGGTGTTTCTGGAAGGGTGAAAAGGGGAGAAAACTCTGCTTTAATCATGAGTAATAGATATCCCACGGCGGTCCCAACAAATAGTGCTCTATAATTGCTGCCTATGTAGATCAGCATACAAAAACCAGCTTTCCAAACTTGTGAAGTTGAACTTTTGTTCCCTACCAGCTGCTCTCAACCATATCGGGTTAAGCCAGGAGTGCAAAGCATGCAGTTCCCCAAATGTCATTGAACTGCAGTTCCCAGAACTGCTTATGTTTTGCCATACTGACTAGGGCTGCTGGGACTTGCAGTCAGACAATTTGTGGAGGGTCCCATGATTCTTAACCATGAGCTAAGCAGATGCAGGGAGATGGTGTGTTAAAAACTATAGACATTTATCTGTCAGCTTTCCTTGTCCGGTTCAAAAATCTAGCAGAGCATCATTTGGTCCAGCATCTGCCTGGCCCAGGCCATTTCTACAGTAGACTGTTCTGGTGCTATGATTCCACTTTCAACATCCTATGGAATCCTGGGGTTTGCCGCCTGCCCCTTCCCGAAACTGCAAACCCCAGGATTCCATAGGATGTTGAAAGTGGAATCATAGCGCTAGAACAGTCTAGTGCGGAAAAGTCCCTAGACTTCCAAAGTCAAGAGCAGAGCTTGGAAATGGCTAGCTGGAAGTCTCCACTCTGTAGGAAACATTAACTAATTTCATTTCAAGGCACTCTCCAAAATACTGCACTAGATCTCCCAATGTAAGCTCAGCATGTTGGAAAGATCCTTTAAAATTCAGATTAAACCCCAGAGTGGATTCACCACCCAATTGATGTGGGAGTCAGGATTCACCGCTAGAAACCTAGTTAAAATTATTGAATTACCTCCCAGATTGTTAATCAATGAATTTAATATGTATTATTTAACCACTTGAACACCAAAAATTTCAGAAATTATTCCTGCTTTTTGCGGCTTTAATTTGTAACCTTCGCGGGTAATGGGAGATGATGAGGGTCATTTGTACACATTTTAAAATTTTTAAAATGTTATTACTAGTGGCCTAGTGAATGAACAATTTATCACATCAAGTTCAGAGATTTCTCTACATGTTTTAATGTCAACAAATTAATTTTCTCTGATGATTTAAGAATGCCTAATTGTTGCTGACACCAATGCCTCCAGAACGCTGGTGAAAAGGAGAGGCTATCTACCTTTGAAGCTGCAACACACCTTTACCACCGTGGATTTATAGAATCATAGAGCCGGAAGAGACCCCAGGGGCCATCCAGTCCAACCCCCTGCCACGCAGGAACACACATCAAAGCGCTCGCTTTGACAGATGGTCATCCAGCCTCTGCTTAAAAACCTTAAAAGAAAGAGACTCCGCCACACTCCACGGAGGCAGCATCTTCCATTGCCGGACAGCTCTGACATTCAGGAAGTTCTTCCTGAAATTCAGGTGGAATCCCTTTTCCTATAGCTTGAATCCATTGCTCCTTGTCCTAGTCTCTGGAGCAGCAGAAAACAAGCCCGCTCCCTCCTCAACATGACATCCCTTCAAATATTTAAACATGGCTATCCTGTCCCCTCTTAACCTTCTCTTCTGCAGACTGCGCATCCCCAGGTCCCTCAGCCGTTCCTCATAGGGCTTCATGGCTTCCAGACCCTTCACCATTTTGGTCGCCCTCCTCTGGACACGGTCCAGCTTGTCCACAGCCTTCTTGAAATGAGGTGCCCAGAACTGGACACAGGATTCCAGATGAGGTCTGACCAAAGCAGAACAGATTCCTGCAGATTTCACACCGCCAGTGTATACCACAGCCTCCTGCAAGGCAGAGCCTTACATTCCGTTCCTTGTTCCAGGCGCGGATGTGGTGGATCTTCTCTAAAGGATGAATGAAGCCCACTTGACAGTCCCGGCTAGAGCAGACCCATTAAATTAATGGGATTTACAAAAGTGTTTGTCTTACTGCTGTTCAACCCTAGATTCTAGGGTTTCTTCTGCTGGGAGAAGACCCAGTGGGGTCAATCCAGCAGGGACTGATGGGAATGCCATTTCAACAACAGCGGAAGGGCCGGATGGGTTTGGGCCTACGGCCTTTGCCAGCTCCTCTCCTCTCTGCATCCTTCCCACCGGGACTGGCTCCAGCTGTCCTCCCCCCCAACCCTCCAGCCGTTCCTTCCTCCTGCACGCGATGCGCTACTTCTCAGCCTGCAGCTTACGTACTCCTCTTCTTCTTTCCAGGAGCTCCTTTAGCTGGCCCTGGAAAACAGCAACACGGAGGAATCAGGAATGAACAGAGCTACCTAAACCCATTACTATGCAATGTTTAATCTAACAGATTAACCTATAATCTTCACTACTTCCTAAATTTCAGGGAAAACGTAGGTTTGGAAACCTGAAATGCATGATTGGCTTTTAGATCTCTGAGACGCAAAGAAACCTTAATAATAGTTAAAAGGGAAAGAAAGGGAAAAAAGTAAGCACAACTATTTTTATTTAAGGAGCAGAAGTCAATTTCATGCTTATTTTTCAATGTGCGTTTTTGCAGTTTGGTTTAGTTCAGCAGTGGCGTTGTGGGTAGCAGCTTTTTGGTGCTTTTCTTTGTTATCGTTCTTTGTGCCTTACGTACGTCATATTATACTATCAAAAATGGTGCGCCTCGATAAAAATATGTTAAAAAACATTCATTAATAATGGCAGCACCTGCCCGTAGTAAGCATCAGCTGAAATAAACCATTCCAGTAGATTTCAAAGAAGAAGCTTTGTTAATTTCTGGCCACATAAAATGGAACAGGGGGAGCAAAAAAAGACAAAAAAGAATGTGGTAGCACTTTTAATACTAACTGGTTTTTACTTTAGCACAGAAAAAAATAAACCATGCAATAGATTGAGAATGCCAGGTCACTGGGGCAGTGAGTTCCTTCAGACTATAAAGGGTCTATCCAGGGCGCTGAAATATATACCATAGAATCATAGACTCCTAGATCTGGAAGAGACCAGGAGTACCCAATCCAAACTGCCACGCAGGGATACGCAATCCGGGCAGTCCTGACAGTTGGCCTTACGCTCTCTCTTTAAAAACCTCCACCACACTCTAAGGCAGCATATTCTACTGTCAGGCTCCTCTTAACTATCAGGAAGTTCTTCCTAATGTTAAGTGGAATCTCTTTTCCTGAAGTTTGAAGCCGTTGCTCCATGTCCTAGTCTCTGGAGCAGAAAACAAGCTTGCCCTTTCCTTTGTATGACATCCCTTCAAATATTTAAATATGGCTATCATGTCATATCTTAACCTTCTCTTCTCCAGGCTAAACACACCCAGCTCCCTAAGCTGTTCCTCAGAAAGCTTTGTGTTTCCAGACCTTTTGCTACTTTGGCCTCCCTCCCCTGGACACACTCCAGCTGGTCAATATTCTTCTTGAATGGTACTGCCCAGAACGGAACACAGATTTCCAAGTGGCATCTGACCAAAGCAGAATAGAGTGGTACTATCCCTTCCCTTGACCTGGACGCTATACTCTTGTTGGTTCAGCCCAGAATTGCATTGGCTTTTTTAGCTGCTGCATCACACTGTTGACTCATGTTCAGCTTGTGGTCTACTAAGACTCCTGGATCCCTTTCACTTGTACTATAGCCAAGCCAGGTGTCACCCATTTTATATGCGTGCATTTCGTTTTTATTGCCCAAGTGTAGTACCTTACATTTCTCCCTTTTGAAGTTCAGTTTGTTAGTTTTGGCCAGGCTCTCTAATCTGTTAAAATCATTTTGAAATCTGATCATGTCTTCTGGGATATTAGCTACCCTGCCTAATTTGCTGTCATTTGCAAATCTCAGTGTAGGTTCAGCACCTTGAGCAGATCCTTTGAAGTCTCAAATAAAACCCAGAGTGGATTCACTGCTTTGCTGTACATCCACATTATATAGCAACTATCAAAAGGAAAAATAAAACTATATTCAGGTCACTCCATCTCACCCCCAGTTATGTTATCATAGTAAGAGTCAGCCTGTATTTGTCTTTTGATGAATTTTACAAAGAAATTTTTTTTAAAAAATACATTGCATGTTACAAAAAATTACAGATTTACAGAAAAGTAAATGTGAAAAAAGTAAAAAAAAAAAAAAGGCAAAAGAAAGAAAAAGAAGGAAAAAGAGAAAGAGAAAAGTGACTTCCAATCTTCCTTTTGAAGGCTGTATATTCATAAGTTATCCATACTTCTCTCTTCTTTCAATATCCTACTCTTTCTAATCATAAAAACCGTAAGTCACAAAGTCTTTTTTTTCTTGCACAAAGTCCATAAGGGGTTTCTAGTCCTTGAGAAATGTCAGTACTGTAATGATCTCTCTCTAATCAAACTCATCAGTTTGTCCATTTCTGCTGAATCTGTCAGTTTCAGCAAGCATTCTTCTATTTCTGCAAAATTCTTCTTCTTATTATTATTATTATAAAAAGTATTTCAATAAAACAACATAGTTGTGGTTAATACAGTATATAAATAGTACAACGGGTAGGCATACAAACCTAAATCTACCTATATACTCTATGTCTTCATTCCTATCCTCCACATCCAGACTTTGCTTCCAACTAGATTGTCTTTACGGAAATTTGCTAGCATAATAGATGAGGATCTATTTTCTCAGTTTTAAACCCATCAGGACTCTACTAATATAAGTTTGAATGTGATCTTATGTATTACTTTACCACATTTATAGCTTTAAAATCTAATATTAACATTTATATAGATACATTCATATATTATATACATTAGGATAGTCAGAATGAATTTTAACCGTATCTCTTTCATCAATCAAGAAAGCTTGCTTTCGATAAATCTCCCCATTTGTTTCTAAATTCTTTTTTATGCAAAAAATGGCACAGGGGAGAACTTATTCTCTGTGCAGGAAACTTACTCCCTGCACTGAAAATCCCAAATTTTTGTGCAGGAAAGCACAGCTTATGTTTTAACCTATGAATAGCCCTTAAAAACTGTGCTGTTTTCAAGACGCTTTTTTTAGTGGGGAAGGAAACAGTGTGAACTATTTGTTTCTCCTGGCAAGAAAGAATAATTGCAGAGACTATGGCCATTTCCGCACGGGGCGAGGGAATCGCCCCGTGCCGGTACTTACCGGAATTCTTGGCTCCACGCTTGGGTCCAGGCTGGTCCGGAACAGTGCGCGGCCGCCGCTCCGCACTGCTCCGGGGACAAAAATGGCGGCTTCCGGTTGGTCAAGGCTCTCCACCAACAGCTGACCCTCACCAGCCTAAAGCCCGTTCCCGGCAGATCACAGGCTCACACTGGTGCAAGCCTGCAAATCTGCACCGGAGTGCAGGCATGGAGTGACGTGCTCCGTGCTTGTTGAAAGACCTGTTTCAAGCAGTCTTTCAAAAGCGTGCTGGTTAACCACTTCCGGTCGTTCCGGAGCGGGCTGAGGTGCGGAACTACACTAAGTAGGTCCAACCCAGTCCACTTCCAGGTGCAGACGTCCTCCTTGGAGGACACTCTGCACCATTTCTTTAAGCCCGTGCGGAAATGGCCTATATCCCTTGCCTAGGAGAGAAGGCTGGCCTGTGGATGCAGAGAGGTAAGACACAGAATGTCTCTTGATTCCTCTAGACAGAGAATGACAGTAGAATCAACTTACCCTTATTCTCAGGTCCAGGTTTTGGGGGTGCTGCTGGTGGCGCAGGTTTTTTGGGTGCCATCCTTTCCTCACTTTCAGTGTTGTCTCATCTTGCATTCTATTGGAGGAGCAATGCAACAGGCAGGCTCTGAGGATATTATCTCAAGACCTGGGTGGAAATCCTGCAGTCCTCCCTATATTTCTGGACTGCAAATCCCAGCAGCCTTACTCACCATAGCCAATAGTGAAGAATGCTGGGAACTGCAGTTCCAACAACACCTGGAGTGGAGCAGGATTACCATCCCTGTTCGAGGCAGCAGCTATAGTAAGGCTGAACTCATGGTTCTCAGGGGAGAGTTTTTGGCCTGAAATTCAGAGTAAGCCTGGAAGGTAGCAGCAATTTCAGAGGTGGACAGAATTAACTGAAATGTCCCAGGTTCCTCCATTGCTATGGAAATTTATCTCCCTTTTTTTTTTTTTTTTTTGAAAGATCTTTTGGTACTGAGGCCCACCTGAGGGCCGCACAATGGCCAAAAGTTTCTGTGTCAAGGCATGGTCAATCTGTCTCTGGGCACAGTTCAGTGGGGTTACCTGACCCAGGTCATTTCTGCACTAGTCTGTTATAGCATGATGATTCCACTTTCAACATCCTCGGGAATCCTGGGGTTTGCAGTTTCGGGAGGGGCTGGCAGGAAACAGCAGGAAGAAGATATTCAAATTACGCAACAAGAGTTACGATATCAAGAAAGATGTCTTTGTTTTCGGGACATCCCTGAAACTAGTACGGAAAATTTATATGAGAAAATGCTACCGGCTTTGGCTGAATTTCTAGACACTGAAGAAGACAGAATGGAAATGTGCATCGGTAGGATGTTTAGAGTATCCTCAAGGACAGCGAGAGAAAGAAAGCTTCCAAGAGATATTATAATAACTTTCACTAGGACCGCTACAAGAGACAAAATCTTACAACGGAGCTACAAAGGAACATTCAAGATTGAAGAAAAAGACGTCAGAATTTTTAAAGACATACCATTTCAAATACTCAAGAAGAGACAGGATTATAAACCTTTGGCAAACCTTTTGATGAAGCTTCAGATAAACTACAGATGGGAGAAGACTGAGGGCATTTCTTTTTCCTACAAACAACACCGTTACAGAATAAATACAGTGCATAAAGCTAAAGAAATGATGGAAAGATTGAAGAAAGATCTTCAGAAAACATCAGCAGAAGGAAGAGAAGAAGAACAGCAGTTGCAAGAGGAAGGAAACGAGGAAAGGATACAGATCCAGGCAGAGGAGAGTGAAGGCGTGGTAGGACAGACACAGGACCCAGAGCAAGAAATAGAAGAGGAAGGAGAACTTCCGGGAGAAGGCATACAAGATTAATTGAATCAGATTACATAAATTAATAAACAAAACAGCAAAATGGGGCTCAAAATATACTCTTGGAATACAAAAGGATTTAACTCAGAATATAAGAGAAGACAGAGATTTCATCATCTGGAGAAACAAAAATTGGATATAATTTGTTTACAGGAAGTACGGATTAGAACCCAAGACATGCAGTATGTTCGGAATCCGAAATTAGGTAGTTGTTTTGCTGCAACAACTGATCAGAAAAAAAGGGGAGTATTGATATATGTTAATGCAAAATATGGTGCACAGCAAAAATTCTGTGATAAAAATGGAAGATATTTGGGGGTGGAAGTTGATACATTGCAAGATAAGATGTTAATAGTAGGAATATATGCACCAAACGGCACTAAAGGAGAATTCTTCCCCAAAATTAATATGGAAATACAGAAATACTTACAGGAAACTGGAAATGCTAATGTGATAGTTCTTGCGACTTTAACGGAGTCATAAATCCTACATTGGACAGATCAGTACAGAAGTTGGTGCCCAGAAACAATGGAAAATTACCTAAAAGTTTTTTCCAGATGATGGGCAATCTAGATCTTTATGATGAATGGAGATATAAAAATGGACAACTGGATGGCTACACATTCTACTCGGATAGACACAAAACTATGTCTAGAATTGATATCATATTGATATCAAAAGACCTGTTATTGAAGACATCGGAAATGGACATTCTCCCCAACCTATGTTCAGATCATAATCCTATACAAGTGACGCTCAGAGTTATGACTAGAGAGAGAACATGGAAGTTTAATGAAGACATATTCAAGAAGGAAAAATATATTAAACAAGCAAAAATAGAGATAAATAACTATTTCAAGGAAAATGTGACACCGGAATTACCAATGAAGACAATTTGGGACGCAAGTAAAGCCGTGACGAGAGGAAACCTAATAAGGTGGTCAGCTGAAATAAGAAAAGAAAGGAAACGAGTTGAGGAAATGATACTGGAAAAGATGAGAAAGCTGGAGAAACAGTTGAGGGAAAACCCAACGGACACCAATATAAGACAGAGGTTGAAGGTTTGTCAAGCTGAACTTAACCAACTAAATTTGGGGGAAATAGAACACCAAATGCGCAGAGCGAAACATACCTACTTTGAACAGGCTAACAAACCATCTAAACTCTTGGCAAACTTACTTCATAAAAGAAGACTAAGAGATACAATAACAGAAATTAGAATTGGGGAAAGAAAAACTACAAAGCAAGAGGAGATAAAATGGACTTTTTTCAATTTCTATGTAAAGTTGTTGCATAATATCTCCTCAATTAAAAATCAGAGGGAAATTGAAGATTACTTAGAAAAAAATAATAAAAGATTTACAGAAGAAAAAATGGCATTAAACAAACCAATATCGATGATGGAGATAGCAGAAGGTATCAGAAACATGAAAAATGGTAAATCTCCTGGACCTGACGGCTTTACAGCAGAATACTACAAAACTTTGGAACATGAACTCTCAATTCCACTACAAAAGACAATGAATGAGATAAGAAAAGAAGGTATACCAAATACATGGAAGGAAACTAACGTAGTTTTAATACCTAAAGAAGGAAGAGACTTAACCGACATCAGGAATTACAGACCTATCTCACTTTTAAATACAGACTACAAGATATTTGCTGCTATTTTAGCTAAGAGACTTAAAAAGGTTCTTCAAGATAACATACATGAAGATCAGAATGGATTTCTACCAAAGAGAACAATGCAAGATAACATCAGGACAGTATTAAATATAATCGAATACTATGAAAGACATAATGAAAAGAAATTAGCTATGGTGTTTGTCGAAGCGGAAAAGGTTTTTGATATGGTCAGTTGGGCATTTATGAAGATGGTTATTAAACAGGCACAAGCAGGAGAAAAATTCATTTCTTGGATTGAAGCAATTTATAGTCAGCAAATGGCGAGACTGATTATTAATGGAGAGAGAACAAAACAGATTGAACTTCATAGAGGAACAAGACAGGGCTGTCCGTTGTCGCCTTTGTTATTTATAATGACACTGGAAATTCTTAATAATATCATACGGGAAGAAATTACAATAAGAGGAGTCCAGATAAAGAAATATCAGTATAAGCTTAAAGCATTTGTGGATGACCTGGTTTTGTTTCTAGAGGATCCTCTCAGCAGTATACAAGGATTGATGAATATTATTCAGGAGTATGGAGATTACTCAGGATTTAAGATAAACAAGGATAAGACAGTGTTCATAACAAAAAACATGAGAGAGAAAGAAGACATGGAGTTCAAACAGACAACGGGATTTAATAAGGAACAGAAAGCAAAATATTTGGGAGTTTGGATTTCCAAGAGAAACAATGAGCTTTTTCAAAATAACTATGAGAAAAAATGGAAAGAGATATCTAAAGACTTAGAGAAATGGACTCAAATGCGATTATCTATGCTGGGAAGAATGTCTGTTATAAAAATGAATGTACTACCAAAGATGAATTATCTTTTTCAAAATATTCCTATAATCAAAATGCTAAGCCTTTCATACAATGGAAGAGAGATATAACTAATTTCATATGGCAAGGCAAAAAACCAAGAATAAAATGGAAAGTCTTGACTGACATACCAAGAAGAGGAGGCTTCGGATTACCAGACTTACATGTATACTTTAAGGCTGCGGCCTTCACTTGGATAAAGGACTGGATGGATTTACAAAATACGAGAATGCTGGCTTTAAAGGGAGCAGATTTATGGATGGAGTGGCATGCGTACATGTTCTATGGAAAAGCGACAATTGATAAAGATTTTATGCATCACTTTGTAAGGAAATCATTATATAAAATATGGAATGATTATAAGAATAAGAACATTAGGCAGCTACCCACTTGGGTCTCCCCTCAAGAAGCTTTTTTTGGAAGATGGTCAGATACAGAAAAATGGTTGCAATATGAAGATATATTGGAGAAAACAAATATGAACACAAATACAAATGTTTTTAAGATGAAATCAAGACAGAAATTGGAAATTGAAGGTATAAAGTTAAGCTGGTTTCCCTACAGACAATTATCAGAAAGATTTCAGATGGACGTGAAAATTCAAGGAATAGAACAGAAAGAACAAGAGAATCTATTGAAGCTTTTACAAGAAAATCCACCTCATTTACTTTCACATTTATATCAAGAGATATTACAACAACAATGTGAGGAGGAGACAATTAAAATAGCAATGATACAATGGACACAGAACATTGGACATCCAATTCAGTTGGAATGGTGGGAACAAAGTTGGCAACGAACAAAGAGATTCACGATAGCTCAGAACCTTAGAGAAAACTACTATAAGTTATTTTATAGATGGTACATGACACCCAAAAAATTAAAGATAACTTATAAGACGGGTACAGGCCAATGTTGGAAGTGTCAAAAGACTGCAGGCACACTATTTCATATGTGGTGGACATGTTCTAAAGCAAAAATGTATTGGAATGAAATTCATAAGATAATATGTGGTGTATTGCAGGTTCAAATTGAGAAGACTCCTGAAATGTACTTGTTAAATATGACACATATGTTAGAGGGAACTGCGGTGTACGTTCGCATTGCATAGCCATCAGAACAAGGAAGCTTTGCAAGCAAAGGAGAATAATACTGTATATGGTCTCGACTGCCCGTATTGAATTTGCAAGGCTTTGGAAAAGTGATATAATACCAACGACAGAACAATGGTGGGCAACTTTTATTGAAAATAGAAATGCAGATATTGTTTCACAGAGATTAAAAGGGAAATCAGATGATGATATCTATAAAGAATGGCAGATGATTTCGGAAGCGAGAGAGGTCTTGACAGGGAATAATACATAATTCATGGTATAAAAGGTTCTTACAAGATAAAATTCAGAGAAATATCATGGAGCAAGTAAAGTTGAGTAGAAAAACAGGAACTAACGAATTAAGTAGATAATACTAACAATTTATTGTGATGCATTGATAACAGTTCAATGGAATGATAAAGACTGTAATCCAGAGAGGAAGGAAGACAGTTGTAATACGACAATTGAGAATGCAATGATAATTGTTTGTTTTATATGTTGGAACTTTAATAAAATTACTTAAAAAAAAAGAAAGAAAGTGGAATCATCGCACTATAACAGGCTAGTGCGGAAATGGCCCTACTCATATTGGAACATATGAATGACCAAGTTCTGGGGTCCTCAGATTTTTCAGTCCACCCCCTTCACAGGGTTTGTTAGGCTGGAAATCTAATGCTTGGAAATTTACTGAAGAATTCATAAGTATCATCTAATGTAACATTGACTGATAGTTTGGACAACTGTTGCTCATCAAGTGACCTTTGCCTTTCACCTTTGCCTGTTTAACAGGTACCCTAAACGAATGCTGTTTTTGTTTCACTGATGTCTTTGGAGATGACCTGGTGCAAACAAGCTCAGATGTTGACTGCGACATTTAGACCCCGAAAGTAATGTTTAGGATCAGATAGAATGTAACACGTATACAAGATGTAACTTTGCTGACGCTGATGTGTGACTCTTTTCTTTTTGTAAGCATTCTTTAATATAAACATAAAAATGGTATAAGAAGGGAAGCTTGGTGTAATCTGTTTATCCACCTGACAGGCTGATTAGCAGGGACACATCACAGGGCTTTCTCAGTGGCTACAAAGAGGCATCCACACTTGTATAATATGATTGTCATTATGTGCTTTCAAGTTGTTTCCAACTTACAGCGACCTTAGGGGTTTTCTGGGGCTGAGAGAGTGTGATATGCCCAGGGTCACCCATCAGGTTTCCATGGCCAAGCAGGGAATACCACATTGGAACATAAAGTGATTAGTGAGAGGGATTTCTAGAGAGCGTACCTGTCCTTTTGCTTCCCCTCTCTGTTTCTTTCTTTGATCTATGTTCTCCAGCCTTTTTGCTTCCCTCCTGCCTGCAACGGTCAATGCCCCCTTTTCCCAAAAGTTAGTCCTTTTGTCTCCCTTTGCCTAGGAAGGGAGCATCTATAGGGGTCCTCCCTCCGGATGGCTTACCTCCACCCACGAGAGCCAGCTTTTAGGGGCTCTTCTACTGAAATTCAGGTAATATTCTTTTGCCTATCTCCTTTCCCGTCCCAAGATGGAATCTCCTGAAACAATACAGGTAAGTGTTTAACCTTACATGTAAGGTATACATGTAAGCTTTTACAGTCATAAGTTTTTACCCTTAAAAGAGCATCCTCAGTATTTTTCTCCTGTTTACTGCTACAAGCGCACGCCGTACTGGCTACGCTGCACTATGCTTGGTAGAGATGCCAAATATTCCTACAGCCCAAAAGGTCTCTAGAACTCCCTGCCCAGGGAAGCTAGAATACCCCCCTGCACCAAGAGGCAAATGCCTTTGTATTGCCACATGTCTTTTGAGAGTGGAAGGTTTCCAGAGAAAAGACTTTTAAGAGCTTGCCGTGGTGTTGTAATTCCACTGTTCTTCAGACTGCTTTTTAACATTTTAAATGGTATGTGTTGTATATAAATGTGAATTGTTCAATCCCATTTTAATGCTGATCTTCCATATGTTTTAATCATCTTGTACTTGTTTTAACGTCAGTCCCAGTTTTAGGGGGAAAGTGGGATATAAATGATGGTGATGGTGATGATGATGAGTGGATATAAGGCAGCTTCATGTGGATAACATTCGCCATCCAGCACCACCCGGGTTCAAACACCACAGCGAGTCATTTGATTCATCTTCTCCCTACCTGTGTTTCTTCCCTGCAGTTGTTCCTTCCTCCAGCAGCTTCAACTATCTTTTCCTGTGATGTAGAACATTCCAGAACCCTTCTCATTCACCTTATGCTCCTCTGTGATTGGCTGCCTGCTGTGCCCAATCGGTGTACGTTCGCATTGCATGGCCATCAGAACAAGGAAGCTTTGCAAGCAATTCGGGAACTTGCAGACTGAATTCCCATGCTCAGTTAAGAGGGGAAAGATCATGTTCAGACAAGCAGAGGTCTTTTGCCCGTCAGGGCAGCTCTGTTTCTCCATGTGAGCTGAGTTCTCATCTAGGCCATTTCTGCACTAGACTGTTATAGTGCTATTATTCCACTTTCAACATCCTGTGGAATCCTGGTGTTTGCAGTTTAGGGAGGGGCCTTTGAGCAAATCTATTGCGTGATCTCATCTGCTCTTACCCACAAGATATAGGCCATTTCCCACATGAGGGAATTAAAACGGTGCAGTGCGTCCTCTCACGGAGGTCGCCTGCACCTTGGAGCGGACTAGGTCCGGACTACTTACCTGAGATCCGCACCTCAGTCCACTCCGAAACGCCCCCAACCGGTCCTCCAGCATGCTTTTTAAAGAACGGAAAAAACAGGTTTTTCATTTTTCTGGAGTGCGCGATTTCGTACCTGCTCCCTTGTGCAGATTCGCAGGCTCGCACCAATGTGAGCCTGCGATCTGCAGAGGGTGGGCTTTAGGCGTGGCGAGCGCGGTCGGTCGGGACCCACGAACAACCGGAAGCTGCCATTTTGGAAGCCGGAGCAGTGCGATCTAAGACCTCGCACCGCTCCAATTCACCACGGACGAGACAAAGGGCCCTGTGGAAGGGCTTAAGGGACAGTCCGCATTGGTCCGTGCCCAGAAAGATCTGGTAAGCACTGGCACGGAGCGATGCCCTCGCCTCGTGTGGAAATGGCCACAGTCTCCAAACTCTTGGATTTGCAACAGGCCTTTCTCAAACTACGCTAGCCACCAAAGGAGGTGAAGAAACAAATCAACAAAGCAAGATTAATACCCAGGAACAATCTACCACAAGACAGACCAAAAACGTAAAATGTCAGAACAGCCCTTGTGGTCACCTATACAGCCCACAGCTGAGACCACTCAAATGCATCGTCCGTGAGCTGCAACCAGTTCTGGAGAATAACACCGCCCTCCCACAAGCTTTGAGTCTGGGAATCAGGCCTTTATTGGCTTATAGGCAACCTCCAAAACTTGAACAACTACTCACTTACAAGCGGATATATAACATGGATGGTAATACCTACGCTCCAAGAATACTGGCCTTCTTACCCAGCCTAGAGTCTCCTCCTTTTTAGCTCCGTTGTGCCCTTTTTCTCTCACTGCCCCTTGCGTGGAATCGCCTTCCAGTGACCTTGCGAACTGCCCCTTCTCCTACTGTTTTTAAATCTAAATTGAAAACTTCCATGTTTTGCAAAATCTTTGGAACGTTGGACTAGTTTTGCTATTTAGATATTGTATTTTATTGGCATTACAGTAACATTATGTTGTACTGGTTGTAATTTCACATACCTTCGATCTTTTTCATTTTGTATATCTTCATTTTGTTATGTATTTATTTAGACCAACTGTTGTATATTAAATTTTGTAAAGCGCCATGTACATGGATGGCACTATATAAAAAAAGGATGATGATAGCAGTAGTAGTAATAATAATAATAGTAGTAGTAGTAGTAGTAATAATAATAATAATAATAATAATACAGGGATAAGACCCTGCCACAAACCCAGATGCCTACTCTGTCCCCACATCTACTCTAGTAGTAATATTACTGGGGTCAATAATATCACTCACAACATTAGAGGTGCATTTTTATTAATTTTTTTGCTTTTCCTCCAATGTGATATAGGCCATTCTATGCCAGCAATGCCCTTTACACTCCACACTGAACAAACAGGAAAGTGTCTACAGAAGAAGATAAATGGACACAAATCTGACATTAGAAATGGCAATACCCCAAAACAGTTGTAGAACATTTCAGCCTTCTTGGACATATAGTGAGGGATTTTCAGGTTGCAGTTCTTGAACAAGGAAATTACAAAGGGAGACTGGAAAGAGAAACTGTTAAATCTAGTTATGTTCACAAATCCCAATCCATTAGCAGAGGTATGAACAAAGACAATGGCTTCATGGCACACTACATATGTTAATACAAGAGTCTTCACTACTGCACGTATAACAGAAGGAATCTTCCCAGACAGAGTTTTGAAAACAGGGAAACTGACTTTTGGTAAGCAGATTTATGGCTTTCACACATCCACACTGACTTACCACCGTAAAAATCTGAAAAACCTGTATCTCCTCGCCCAACCTTTTGAAAATTTAGGGCAAGGGACAAGAGTTGCATCTTTCTCTGTCCTATTACATTCTATTCCACTCCTAAAACTGTATAAACACACTTTATTTAATGCAGGCTTTAATGATTCTACTGCATCTGAAGAAGTGTGTTTAATGCTCCCCCCCAAAAAAGAACTTGTGCTAAAAGCAAAACCAGTTAGTCTTAAAGCTGCTGCCACATTTCTTTGTTTCTTGTTTCACCCCTTCCCTTCCTCCTTTTTATACTTCATTGTGAACACTGGTTGGTCCTAATAAAAATATGATTTTCCAAACTGTGAATGTTGATCTATTTTTTTAAAACGTGGCTCTGTGCCATACCACCAGAAGCCATTAGATGGCACCATTTCCAAACATATACTGGGATGGATTGATGGCTAGAGAGATAATTGCAATCTGAACTTAATTTTCCTTCGTGGGATGTCCAATTAATTCCAGGCTATTCCAATTATTAATTAATGGCTCTTCCAATTATTTCAGCAAGACAGAAAAATATAAATGAGATGTGGCTTGGAAAACTTACTCTTTTCAGACCACTACTCCCAGAAGGGCTGGCTGGAAGATTTGGAGAGTTGTAGTTCAAAAGATAAGAGCCAGTGTGGGACAATGATTTGAACTTTGGACTATGACCCTGGAAACCAGGGTAAATTCCCTTCTTGGCTATGGAAAGCCACTGGGTGATCTTGGGTAAGTCACATTCTCTCAGCCTCAGGGGAAGGCAAGGGCAACCGCCCTGTGAACAAATTTTGTCAAGAAAACCCTGTGATAGAATTGCCTTGGGGACTAATTGAAGGCCATTTCCGCACTAGCCTGTTACAGCGCGATGATTCCACTTTCAACATCCTCTGGAATCCCGCGGTTTGCGGTTTCAGGAGGGGCCGGCTGGCCCCTCCCTAAACTGCAAACCCCAGGATTCAATAGGCAGTTGAAAGTGGAATCATCGCGCTATAAGAGTATAGTGTGGAAATGGCCCAAAGACACACAGCAAGAACACAATTTCTCGCCTATTTCTCCAAATGACCTGAAATCTCACATAGTTGTTAAAAATGGGGGTAGCCATGGAATGGATGTGTCACACACTCACAGCCCCCAGAAAATCCCATAACAGGTTCCTCTTAGGGTCGCCCTAAGTCAGAAAGGACTTGAAGGCCCAAAACAACAACAATTCAAAAAGTACACTTCCATCCTCTGGCTGGATCCAACCAAGGTTTCACACAGTTCAGAGGCGACAATTACATGGCCATCCAGGTATCTCTGGAGTGCAACTCCCAGAATTCTGCACCATGGCTGGGCCTGCTGGATGTTGCACCTAGAGTTCATTTTGCAGCAACTGAAGTAAGCTGAGGAAGAAGGGAGGAAGTGAGAGGGGGAGAGAGGAACTGGGACATTTTAAAAGCAGCGGAAAATGAGACGGTACAGGATTAACAGGGATTGTCCCTACCATACAAGGATTATAGCATGTGAGGGATGACACTTGAACTGCCATGACTGAATCCGATGGAATCCTGGCATTTGTGGTTTGCTCAGGCAATAGAACTCTTTGGCTGAGGATCCTAAATGGCCTCCCTAAACTGCAAATCCCAAATGGCCATCCAGCCTCTGTTTAAAAACCTCCAAAGAAGGAGACTCCACCACACTCACAGGCAGCAGTGGATTCCACTGTCAAACAGGAGAGGTTACTTAGCTGAGTAAGCTTAACTCCTTTCAGGAAGTCCTTCCTAAAGATGGCAGTGACAGTCGCACTTCATCCTCTGTCATCCCATCTTTTTAACTGCTTTGAAAATGTCCCAGTTTCCTCTTCCCACTCCGCCCCTTTGTCCTCAGCCTCCTTTGCAGCAAAATGAGTTCAAAATGCAAAAGTAGTTTGCATTCAGTTAATTGGGCAGGGGAGAGAGGAGAAGGGGAGGCAGAGTGTTCCCCTTCACAGTCTGCACGGGGGAAAAGCTAACGCTGCAGCCTCTCCCAGTTTGTGCATTCTTCCTCATTAATGATTTCTGCCATCTTGACCCCCTTCTGACATTGTTTGTTCACACGTGTCCTGGTTTCCATCTGTGAAACACTGGAGTGTACGTGTTGCTAGCTGCAGTTGCTGCTCTCTCCTTGTGACCTCATTTCCCCCACAAGAGTCTCTCTTTTTTCCACCCCGACTGTTTGTTCCCACCCCAACAATTTTTCAGGCGGACAGAAAGCAGCCAACTGTGGACGGCTCCCACTCGGCAGGCAGCCGGCAGAGTCAATTCTCCAGGGTTCTTAAGCTCATCCATCAAATAATTACAAATCAGAATGACGTATTGCTTTCTCTGAAAGAGCCTGAAAGCTTAACCAGCTCTCTATCTGGGATAAGAAGCCCATCAGGGATATTAAATGGGGGAGCTGCTGGCCCCTTCTCCCTTGCCGAGCAGGGGATGTAAGCTGCTGTGACCCTACAGGTGACAGGATCGGAGAACCATGGAGTTGGTTGGAAGGAACTGCAAGGGCCATCCAGTCCAACCCCTGGCCGTACTGGAACACAAAAGTACAGCTCTTGGGAAAGATGCCCATCCAACCCCCAAAGAAAGGAGGAGACTCCATCCCACTCCATTCCACTGAAGTACAGCTCTTAACTGTCAGAAAGTTCTTCTTAATGTTTCATTAGAATCTCCTCTGTTGCAATTTGAATCCACCCCAGTCTCTGGGACAGCAGAAAACAAGCTTGCTTCATCTTCTCCATGACATCCTTACAGATATTTAAAGGTGGCTGTAATTTCACCCCTTGGTCCTCTCTTCTCCAAGCTAAACCTACTCAGCTTCCTAAAAGCCATTCCTCATTAGGGATGAAATAGGAATTCAGTTTCCCAGCTATGTCAAATTTGGCATTCCTGACCCCTTGATAAGCTTGCACAGGAAGAAAAGTAGCACATCAAAAGTTCCAATAACTTGTGGAAACTCCTTTTTTTTTCCCCCTGGCACAACACGACACGGGAGTTTGAGAAATTATGCAGCTTTGCTATAAAAGCCTGTGCTCATAGTCTTTTCACAATGCATACTGTTTTCTCAGTGTTACATTGTTTTCCACCATATACCTGGAAAAGTGCAAAAAAATATGGTGAAGGTTTTGACACAGAGGCCACAGCTTTTGCCAGGCTGAATGCTGTGCAACTGAAATGTTACACAGTTGGAAAAGAAACTCGGTACGGCTGAGGTTGGAGACTTTGCTGTCTTGAATGATGTGTAACTCAAACGTTACACAGCAGGGGAAAGAAACTTGGGCCAACTAAACCTGCAGCCCTTTCACAGTTTTCAGTTTCCATGCCAACAGTTGTACAGTTTCAAGAAAACTACACATTTTTCTGGGGAAGCTGTGTAGCTTTCACAGAAAAACTATACAGTTTCCTATCACTGCAGGAGAAAAAGTTCCTGAATGTCTCAGAGCTATGGGATTAAAAAATCTGTTTCACTGTTCTCAACATCCATCAGGAATTGGAAAAATCAAGATTAATCATCCCTATTCCTCACAGAACTTTGTTTCCAAAACTTTGCTTATCTTGGTCACCTGAAGAGACCACACTGGGGCTTAGCAAATATCCACAAGGTGGGATTTCACCACTGTCACCATGGACATATATCCTTGAAATCCCATTCTGAGCATCACCTGGCCTAAGTAGGTGTCCTAGTCCAGTGTGCAGAACAGCAAGAACAGGGCATTCTTTTATAGTCCCTTGTCAATAGGGTTCCATGTCAATAGGGTGGTGAATCCGCTCCAGGTTTTAGCTTGGACTTTATAGAAACTATTGAAGGTTCTGAACTCTACCTCAAATGAGGTTCAGCACTTCAGAAAACACCTTTAAAGTTCAGAGTAAAACTCCAAAGGGACTTGCCATCCCAAGGCAATAGAAGCCATCAGCCATCACTGATTTTGCCTTTAATGGAACAGAATTTAGTTTGGAAGGGAGGTGGAACATCCACCATTTTGATGACCTCATCTTCCATCACCTTCCATGCCAAAGCCAGTTGCCAAATTTGTCAGACTGTCGTACATTCAAGATCCAGGGCCCATGTCAAGGTGATGCTCAGTGGCTCAGAATTTCGACCAGGTGGAGTGTCACACTCAGTCCATGAAGTTCTAGGTCACCTCCATGCTTCAGCAGTTTTCACACCCTAGGCAGGAACTACTGCTTTTCACCAGTGGGGAGAGGATGGAGAGAAGACTGAAATCCACTTATGGACTGGTTCATTCTCTGGAGAGGAGCAGGATAAGGAAGATACGCTCATTAATGGAAAGTGCCCTCCTTATCCTTCCCTCCAGAGCACACAGCAGCTGCATCTTTACCGTGGGAACTGTGTCTCCTCCGCACCCTCCCCTTGCTGGCAAGTAGTACCAGTGGCAACAGCTAGAATCCTAGAGTTGGAAGAGACCCCCATGGGCCATCCAGTCCAACCCCGTTCTGCCATGCAGGAAAACACTATCAAAGCCCTCCCTTTGACAGATGGCCATCCAGCCTCTGTTTAAAAACCTCCAAAGAAGGAGGAGACTCCACCACACTTCACTGAGGCAGCAGGATGTTCTACTGCCAAGCCATGGCAGAAGGGGGTTGGACTGGATGTCCCTTGTGGTTCTGTAGCAGTTTGAACACTGGACTACGACTCTGGAGACCAGGCTTCTATTCCCCACTTGGCCATAGAAACCCATGGAGTCACCTTGAGAGTGTCATACACTTTCAGCCCCAGAAACCCTGCGTCACTATAAGTTGGAAACAATTTGAAGGCACCTTCAAAACCTTCTTTTGTCTGGGCATAATATCCCCAGCTCCCTAAGCCACTCCTCATAGGTTTTCATGGTTTCTAGGCCTTTGACTATTTTGGTCACCCTCCTCTGGACACATTCCAGCTTCGCACTATCCTTCTTGCCTTGTGATGCCCAGAACTGGACACAAGATTCCAGGTGGGATCTGGCCAAAGAATAGAGTGGGACTATTACTCCCTTTGACCTAGGTGCTATACTCCTGGGCCTTGTCCGCACTAGACTGTTATAGCGCTATGATTCCACCGTCAACATCCTATGGAATCCTGGGGTTTGCAGTTTCGGGAGGGGCCAGCCGGCCCCTCCCGAAACTGCAAACCCCAGGATTCCATAGGATGTTGACGGTGGAATCACAGCGCTATAACAGTCTAGCGCGGAAGTGGCTCTGCTAATGCCATCACCAGGGGCTGTTCCTAGGTCTCGGGTTTTGGCTCAGAAACTTCAGAGCTTGGGACAATCCTGAACCGGAAACCTTAAGCACAACCACTGCGTAACTACGCGAGTGTAGATTTACACTCGATGTGAGCCTGGTGTAGAATTCCAGCCCCAAATCCAAAACTTAAACCAGAACCGTAACTGTCTTTCCTTCTCTCTCTCACCCATGGATGCTTATATTTCTCGGAAGGTATGGAACACCGGACTGGCGCAGCCTGCTCAAATCACTTTTCCCTCCCCTCCAGCTAGTGCCTCACGGATAAATCCACAGAGCACACGCTTGTTTGGGAGCAGAGCATGCAATTAACATAAACACCATTTGTTGAGCCCTGAGGTGACTTTGTAGGGAAACCTGCAGGAGGTAAATACCTCCCTGCCAGCTTCTCCAAGGAGATATGATTACAGAGCACGCAGGTGGCCGAGGACTTCTTCCCCAAAGAACAGCGTTCTGGAACCATCAGGCAGACATTAAACAAAGGAAACAAGCAAACAAGGAGAAGTTGGGCAGGAATTATCAGCCCCAAATTGGGCTAAGTTTTAAATCGATGTGTAACAGGGGGCCAGCAAGGGGTGGGCTGTGGGTTACATGTGGCCCCCCAGGCTTGTTTCTGTGGTTCCAGGTGCTTGTAAGGGTTTAAAAAATGCCCCCCGAGTGGCCCCAAGTAATTTCAATAGAGTGCAGTGAGCATTTTCATTAGGTTTTTGGCCTCTGGCTGAGATGTTTTAAGCCCAAGAGAGGCCATTTTTAAAACAGGCCATTTTAAACCGCCTCTCCTGGGTTGAAAAGGATGGGAGGGGGCCGGCAAAATTGCCCCCTGTCGTCAGGGGATACTGGGGAGCATTTGAAAGTGAATTATTGGAGGGTTCTGAGGACCTCAAAGGACACCTAGAGGGCTTTGGGGCTGTTTGGGGCCCATCAGCCACACTTTTCCTGTTCCTGCTATAAATGTTTTTTTGATCCAGAGGAAGAGTTCACTGGGAACCTCTGCGAAGGAGAGCCAGTGTTGTGTAGAGGCTTGAGTGTTGGAGCAGGGTTCAAATCCCCACTCATCCATGAAAAGCCGCTGGGTGACCTTGGGTGTCACACTCTCTCAGCCTCAGAGGAAGGGAATGGCCATTCTCCTTGGAATTAATCCGGTCAAGAAAATCCTAAGAAAAGTTTGCCATAAATTGGAGCCAGCATTTCACAGGTGAAAAGTGGGACCCATGTGGCCAAGCAACATCAGAGCATGGTCAAGATGACAAAAGTAATTAATGAGAAAGAACACCCAAGCTAGGAGAGGCTGCACCAGTTCGCTGTTGCCTGAGCCTCCTGGAAAGAGCAAGGTTCTGCCCCCTCCTCTCCCTTTGCCCTCACTGAGTTTAATTGAGTGCAAACTACTTTTACCCTTTGAAATCAGGTCGCAGCAATTCAAGTTGAAGACAAAGGGTGAATGTACGGGGAGGATAGACAAACTGGGACTTTTTAAAAGCAGCTGAAAAAGTGGGATGACAGAGGATTAATCAGGACTGTCCCTGCCAAATCAGGAGGGTATTCTACTCTGCTGTTTCCTGCTCCAATTTGCCCACCTCATATTCTTTTCTGTCAGCGTGGGTGGCAAAATTACAAATACCCGTATCTTTTCAATTGCAAGTTGAGAAACAGTTTGGGGAGGTTACTCCATAGGGGAAAAAGCCAGAATTTCTCTGGGTTGAAATTCTGAGCCACTGAGCATCACCTTGACATGGGCCCTGGATCTTGAATGTACAACAGTCTGACAAATTTGGCAACTGGCTTTGGCATGGAAGTTGATGGAAGATGAGGTCATCAAAATGGTGGATGTTCCACCTCCCTTCCAAACTAAATTCTGTTCCATTAAAGGCAAAATCAGTGATGGTTGATGGCTTCTATTGTCTTGGGATGGCAAGTCCCTTTGGAGTTTTCTGAAGTGCCGAACCTCATTTGAGGTAGAGTTCAGAACCTTCAATAGTTTCTATAAAGTCCAAGCTAAAACCTGGAGCGGATTCACCACCCTATTGACATGGAACCCTATTGACAAGGGACAATAAAAGAATGCCCTGTTCTTGCTGTTCTGCACACTGGACTGGGACACCTACTTAGGCCAGGTGAAGCTCAGAATGGGATTTCAAGGATATATGTCCATGGTGACAGTGGTGAAATCCCACCCTGTGGACATTTGCATATATTCTTCTTGCAGACAGAAAAGCAGCTGAGGGAATATTGATTAGGGAAACGGACATGGATAACTGAACATAGAGATAGATCTCCCCCCTCCCCACAGATCTAGATCCTAGATTGGGGCTCTGTAGCATAAACCTGCACTTGCAAAGTTACCTATTCATTGTACTATACAGCCCTTGTGTTCGGTGGAACTCTTGCACAACTGAACCAAGACTTAAGATGTGCAATTGAATGCATAAACAAACATACATACCAGTACATGCATAATGTGAAAAATCTGCATGTATCCACTATGTACATTCATGCACAGCACACTATGTGCAACCACAATGCACACTCGTTGTGCTATGTACCGGTCAGCAAATGTCCCAGGAAGCAGATGGTTGGAATTCAAGAGCTGTTGGGTAGTCAATACAGTCCTGGTCAGTCACAGGTTATCCAGCAAGATGAAGGGAAAATCAAGAGAGTTGTCAGTGGGTCCGGAGTCACACAGCAAGTCAGTAGTCCAAATGAACAAATCTAGCAAGCAGTAAAAGAGAGAGTTGCAAGTAGTAGCCAGTTCAAGGTCCAGAGAATATGAGTACTGCCAGTCACCAAGGAAGATACTTGTAAGCAACAAAGCCACCAGAAAGCTGCTGGGAGATTTATAGCTGGGAGTCTTAAGGCACCAGGTGCTTAGTTAGTCAGCATCTCCTATTTAACAGCTCTGCAAAAGACTCTATTGTGTCTTCATTGTTTGCCACCTATTTCTGAAGAGTAAGACCCCTCTCTGCCTCACCCATGGTCCTACGGTACTATGACTTCACTGGATTTGGACCCAGAGAGATCACTGACAGCAGGAACTGTAGACTCCTGACATTCTGATTCTGTGTCTGAATCTTCTGACTCCAGAGTGTGAGTTCTGACACTCATGTGCATCAGCCCTGCAGGTGAAACTCTGCTTCTGCAACTTCAAACTGAATGCACATGTTCCACATCAGACAATAATGTCCAACCTCTGTCTATCGGGGGACTTACACATGTGTAAGGTACCAAAAGGCTTTTGGCCACTATTTCTCCTATTAAGCTTGCAGCTTCCCAAAGACGCTTCTAGTTTACACAACTGAAGACATACAATGTATGGCACGATTTTCCAACCCTGCCTTCCTTCTGCCCACTCACCGCTTCCAATCCTGAGGCACAGATTGGAACTGCTTGGCTCCCTGAAGGTGTACCCTCCACTGCATTTACAAAACTGATGTCAAAAACAGAGTCAAGAAACCAGTGGAGCATCAAGATTTTCAGCTGTATCCAGGAAAAGAGTTCACCTGTTAAAACAAACCTGCAGCTGTCTTAGAAAACACTCAATTGGGGGGGAAATTGAATGTCAACACCAGCTGCTCTTTCTCATAATACCAGTCTCTTCGCTGTGACATTTTGGCAATTCCTTGGCAAAGCAGTCATGAATTCTTAGGACATGGAGAGAAGGCAATGGGATTTGGGGAGCTCTTGAGTTGTATAACGCCAAACCTTCGGCACTTTCTCATCCAGCTCTAGTGAACAACCACAAATGAAAAGACCACTTGGAAGGGAATCCGAGGGTCATCCAGCACAACCCCTCGCGAGTGCAGAAAAGCCACAGCTCAGCATCCCTGAGAGATGTCCATCCAAGAATCTCTTTTCTTGCTATTTGAAAGTATTGTTCCATGTCCTAGTCTCTTGAGCAGCATTAAACAAGCTCACTCCATCTTCTACCTAACATCCCTTCAGATTTTTAAATACGGTTGTCGTATCATTTCTCAGTCTTCTCTTCTTGCAGCTAAACATACCCAGCTCCCTAAGCCATTCCTCATAAGCCTCAATATCCAGAATACTTACAATCTCCGTCACCTTTCTCTGGATACATTCCATTTGTTAATGTCTTTCTTCGACTGCAACACCCACCTCTGGACACAGAGGTCTGATCAAAGCAGAATACAGTAGTACAATGGCTTCCCTCAGTGCAGACACTATACTCCTGTTGATGCAGACTATGATCACATGCGCCTTTTTGGCAACCACATTACACTGTTGACTCATGAGCCATTTCCGCACTAGACCATTATAGCGCTATTATTCCACTTTCAACATCCTATGGAACCCTGGGGTTTGCAGTTTCGGGAGGGGCCACAAGGCCCCTCCCGAAACTGCAAACCCCAGGATTCCATAGGATGTTGAAAGTGGAATAATAGCGCTATAATGGTCTAGTGCGGAAATGGCCATGTTTAGCTTGAAATATCTTGACCCTTGGACATTCTGCCTTGAAGCTTGGATTTGACCTCACCTGGAATGCTGTGTCCAGTTCTGGGCACCATGAGAAAAACTCATCGCCCCGTATCCTATGGGTAGCCCCACCTAAAGCAGGCCATTGAATCAATGGGATTTATTTATATATGCCACTTCTCCCAACATAGGATCCAAGGTGGTGTGCAACATTTTAAAAGCACGATACGATTTAAAAAATGTTAATACAAAAGTTAAAAGACAAACTAAATTCCTATTTAAAAAAATACAAGTTAAGAACAGTTCAAAACAGCATTGCAAACAAGTTTAAAGCAGCATTAAAAGCCACTTAAAAACATAATAAAAACATAAAAAATAAGAAATGAATAGTGCTTTACGTGTTTTATGATTTTATATCCTTTTAATGTTTTTAACTGTTTAAATGTTTTTAATGTGTTTATTTATTGTTGGAAGCCACCTTGGGTCCCACTCTGGGTGAAAGGCATCCTACAAATATAATAAACTAACCTATATACCCGGCATTGCCCAGGATTTTATTTTGAATAGGTAATACTTGTTAGAAAGATTTGAGATCCCGTGTCTCTCATTCCCCAAACCGTCTTGTCCAGCACCTGTAGCTTTTCCCCAAATCCCCCAATCCAATCTGTCTTCAGAGTTATTAATGCACAGAGGTTGGGTTCCTGAGGGAATACACTGTCCTCCTCCTTGCTGCTAGACCTCATCTCCATAGCAACCAGCCTATTCAAGACAGACACAGTTGACTGAGGTCCAAGAGCTCTCTGACTGAGAATTCTAAAGGCCCTTCCCTAAACTGCAAACACCAGGATTCCATAGAATCCAATCACATCGGGTCTTTGCCTGACACAGACAAACAAATTTTAACTTTTGTATATTAGATAAATAAAAAATCTAGATCAAGGAAGGTAATGGTACCACTCTATTCTGCATTGGTTAGGCCTCATTTGGAATCCTGTGTCCAGTTCTGGGCACCTCAATTCAAGAAGGATGTCGACAAGCTGGAACATGTTCAGAGGAGGGCGGCCAAAATGGTGAAGGGTCTGGAAGCCATGAAGCCCTGTGAGGAACAGCTTAGGGGGCTGGGGATGTTTAGTCTGCAGAAGAGAAGGTTAAGAGGGGACATGATAGCCATGCCTAAATATTTGAAGAGACGTCACGTTGAAGATGGGGCTAGCTTGTTTTCCACTGCCGCAGAGACTAGGACAAGGAACAATGGATTCCAGCTGCAGGAAAGGAGATTTCACCAAGAACTTCCTGATGGTCAGAGCTGTCCAGCAGTGGAATAAGCTGCCTCCATGGACTGTGGTGGAGTCTCCTCTTTCTTTGGAGGTTTTTAAGCAGAGGCTGGATGGCCATTTGTCCAAGGGAGTGCTTTGATGTGGGTTCCTGCATGGCAGAATGGGGTGAGACTCAATGGCCCCTGGGGTCTCTTCCAACTCGATGATTCTATGAAAAGGCAGGAAGGAAGGAAGGAAGGAAGGAAGGAAGGAAGGAAGGAAGGAAGGAAGGAAGGAAGGAATGCACACACCCCACTCACACAGGACTAACAGCTTTATCTGTCGCATACACTAAAAACCCAAAACTTCCTTAAATCAAAAGATATTTACCTGCAGGTGGAAAGACAGCAAGGAAGGGGCCAACCAGATCTAGCAAGGAAGGAAATTCCACAATTTGGGAGCAGCCAGTGAAAAGACTCTCTCTTGCTTCCCCACCAAAAGCACCTGAGATAGTGGTGGGACCAAAGCCATTTCCGGCTGGCCCCTCCCAAAACTGCAAACCCCAGGATTCCGTAGGACGTTGAAAGTGGAATCATAGCGCTGTAACAGCCTAGTGCAGAAATGGCTCGAGAGAAAGCCTTCCCTTGTAGATCTTAGAGGACATCAGGCTCATATAGGGAGATGTAGCTTTTGAAATAATCTGGACCCAAACTATGTAGGGCTTTATATTCTGAATTCTGAGCCAGTGGTGTGTCGACTCACCACTCAGTAGCTGAGTCAGTGGGTTGGGACTAATTGAGAGGATTCTGGCCATCTCCTTTGCCAGTCATAAGAACATGTCCGTTGACGTAGCCACCAGGTGTTGCACACGGGGCAGAGAAAGCAGGTCAGGCTTGAGGACCTCAGGATTTCTTCAGCCTTGTTTTGCCTTGAACAAACTCTTGGCCCAGCTGCCAAGAGCTGCGTTGTTTCATCCTTGGCAGGCTAGAATTATAAGGCTGAATTTTTTCACAAAAAGAGGAGGACAATATGTGCCGTGGTGCTTTGAGGTCATATGCGGCAGGAGTATAGCAATAAAAGAGAGCTCATCTCTAAGCTTTGGGTTGGCAGCTAACTCCCAGATGAGGATTCTCTTCCAAAGAGAAGGAATTAATGAGCACCGCAATAAAGAAGGCGCTGCAAATTGGTTAGGAACAGAGACTGTGCTGGATCATTCGAGGGGTTTTAATTTTTAGCAGAACAGAGAAATGCAAGGCAGGGCAGAAAGGGAGAGAACAGATAAGGGTCCAGTGAGATCACATCCCAGGCCATTTCCGCACTAGACTGTTGTAGTGCTATTATTCCACTTTCAACATCCTATGGAATCCTGGAGGGGCCTTTGAGGAGGCCTTTGAGAATGACCTTTGAGGTCCCTCCCTAAACTGCAAACCCCAGGATTCCATAGGATGTTGAAAGTGGAATAATAGCACTATAACGGTCTAGTGTGGAAATGGCCCTAGAGTCCTGTTTTCCAGGGGCTTTGGAACTCCTTATCATGGCACCTACTTTGGTGCTTGACAAAGTGAGGGTTTTTCTTATTCTGAGAAACGTTTAGGAACTGATTTCAAAGGCTTTTAACACTCTGCCGTTTTACTAAGTTTTATCTTTCGAATTGTGATGGTTTTTATTCTATGGATTGTTTAATTGCGTCACAATTAAACATCAACAGAGCTGAATGTAAGTTACTACATTACAGAGGGAAAAATGAAATGCACAGACATAGGATAGGCAACATCTGGTATTAAAAAAAGTACAAGAAAAAAGGATCTAGGGGTCTTAGAAGACCATAGGCTAAACATGAGTCAGCAGTGTGGTGCAGCAGCCAAAAAAGCCAATGTGATTCTAGGCTGCATCAATGAGAGTATGGTGTCTAAGTCAACGGAAATAATGGTACCACACTATCCTGCTTTGGTCAGACCTCACCTGGAATCCTGTGTCCAATTCTGGGCACCACAATTCAAGAAGAATATTGACAAGCTGGAACATATCCAGAGAGGAGAAGACCAAATAAAAGGCCTGGAAACCATGAAGCCCTATGAGGAGAGGCTTAGGGAGCTGGGTAGGTTTAGCCTGGAGAAGAGAAGGTTAAGAGATGATATGAGAGCCAGGATTAAATATTTGAAGGGATGTCCTATGGGACAACGAGATGCTTCTGGGAAGAACACAAGGAGCTCCTGCAGCAGCTGCCAATCTTGAGGGGTCACCAATTGCCTCTGAAACTGGAGGCAGCATGTGGCTACCACGACGACTAATCCGTGGCTTCATAAGAAAGCAAAAGGGGCACATTTGGCCATCCCTCCAGGCGTACGAGTGCCTCCTCATCCTGAAAACCAGCTCCACTATTTCCCACTTTGCGGTCTGCCCCTGTCCCAGAATGTCCAGATCAAGGATTGGTGGCTCTCTGGATGTGCTTGGACTGCAATTCCCATCACCCTTAGTTGGCATAGCCAGTGGTGAGAGACACTGGGGATTGTTGGAGTGCAACCCACCCAGAACCTCAGTGATGCTGCCTCTCCCATTCCCAGCAAATCCCTTAACAACCCCATAATCCCTGGCCACCAGCCATGCCAACTGGGGTTGACGGATGTTGTAATCCAAAGCATCAGGAGGACGACAGGCCACCTGTTAGTGACAGGGAGGCATACGCTTCTTATTTATCATTCCATCCCGGCCTCTTTCACCTTCCGTTGCCTCCTTTGTTCTCCACGCTCTTGAACATTAGATTGCAGGCTCCTTGCAGCAGGGACCTGCCCTCTAATGTGGAGAGTTACAACCTTTCCCCTTTGGGATTCATAAAGCAAAAATGTCAAGAAGAAGGCAAAGAATTTGGAGAAAACTTTGTCCTCACCCACTCAGAAGTTGAAAGCATCCTCAATACCTATCAGCACCTTGGGTAGTTCCATTAAAGTTTGCAATAAAACACGGAGTGGCTTTATTCCCACTTACACATGCCCTGTAACCAGACCTACGAGACAGTGTGGTTCAGAGGTTTGAGCATTGGACTACGACCCTGGAGGCCAGGGTTCGATCCTCCACTCAGCCATGGAAACCCACTGGGTGACCTTGGGCACATCACACACTCTCAGCCCTGTGAAGAGAGATGGAAGAGACCTCAAGGGCCATCCATTCCAACTCCATTCTACCACGCGGGAAGACACCATTGGAACATTCTTCCCTCCCCGCTGCTGATTTGACTGAGTACAAACTACTTCTGCCCTTTGATCTCAGTTTGCAGCAACCAAAGCAAATTAAGGACAAAAGGGTGAAGGTGGAAGGGAGAGAAGGAAATGGGGACATTTCAAAAGCAGCTGAAAAAGTAGGACAACAGACTACCCTTCTTGCCAAATTGGGGCCAGTTGGAGAGTATGGGAATGGGCTTGTTTGGACCTGGAGCTAGTTACTCTTTTTCCTCTGGTCTTTTTGACCATTGGCCACTGGCTCCTTTACAATGATATGAAGGCAGATAAATGGAAAGACCTGGGCCATTTCCGCACGACACTCTCATAGCGCGATGATTCCACTTTCAACCTCCTATGGAATCCTGGGGTTTGCAGCTCCGGGAGGGGCCGGCCGGCCCCTCCCGGAACTGCAAACCCCAGGATTCCATAGGAGGTTGAAAGTGGAATCATCGCGCTATAAGAGTGTTGTGCAGAAATATTCCTGGAGTTTCTGCAGCCAATTATTAATGCACTTTAATGAGCATAGCATGGGACCAACTGAGCTTTCAAACCAGACTGCTTTCTTATATATAGATGTGCCCCAGCTTCATACTCTGTTGGAGAGAAGTAACAGACAACCGTGCTTCAGTGGCTCAAAAATCTCTTTCTTGCCTTTATTCTCTCTTTAAGCTCTCTTTTATATGCAAAAAACCGCACACATACAATGAATGGAAACTAAATGGGAGTTGCCATCAGAGCTGGCTCAATCACTTAAAAAATGGCAGAGAGAGGCAGACATAAGGGAAAGGTTTCCTTGCAGAGTCTCTTCTCCATGTGGGGGGGGGGGGGAATCAAGAATTTAGATATTTTAGAATAATAGAATCCTGGAGTTGGAAAAGACCCCAAGGGCCATCCAGTCCAACCCCATTCTACTATGCAGGAAGACACCATCAAAGCCTTGCCTTTGACAGATGGCCGTCCAGCCTCTGTTTAAAAACCTCCAAAGAAAGAGACTCCGCCACACTCCATGGAGGCAGCAGATTCCAATGCTGCTCTTACCCTCCTAAACCTTACTTTCCTAAGGTTTAGATGGAATCTCTTTTCCTGAAACTGCTACTACAGAGACTGAGCTCACAGATGACAGGATCAAAACATCCTGAGAAGAGAAGACGGAGGGGGGGATCTGATTGCACTCTTTAAATACCTCAAGGGCTGTGGGGGCAGCAGGCCTGTTCTCTGCTGCCCCAGAGGGTAGAAGCTGATCTAAGGATTTTAAGATACGGGAAGGCAGATTTCGGCCGAACCCTTGGAAGGAACGTCTTGAGAGCAGTTTCGCAATATGGCCTTTGAGGATGGCCTTTGAGGCCCCTCCCTAAACTGGAAACCCCAGGATTCCATAGGATGTTGAAAGTGGAACAATAGCAGTATAATAGTCTAATGTGGAAATGGCCTAGGATTCTACAATACAACAGAATGCAGCGGTTCAACACTGGACGAATAAGTCCAACCATTTCCATTGCATAAATTATACATATGTAAGTCACCAACAGGATTCCGGCCATAAGAACCCTTCTTCTGCCACTGAGTAGCCGTTAACATTTGGCACTGCTGCTGGCAAAGAATTCTCGAACCCATCTGCCCGGAGACAGGGGGCCAGCTCCACTGCAGAACTCTCCACTCCTGGGATTAAAAAAGGAACTTGGGTCAGGTCTGATATGCTGGGGTTAGCAAGTCTTTGAACGCGGAGAGAAACTGTGGGTTTAATATGAGCTTTGACTGCTCTTCTCCCCAAGAGGCCTCCTGCCAGAAGTGTTTTATTAGAAGCACAGCATTCACAGGGGCCTATTAACAGGTTCTGAAATCCTGTGGCATGGAGCAGTGAAGCTGAGGAATGGACATGTTGCAGCTGAGACAGCCTCCCGCTGAAGTTGCCATGTTGCCAGCACGTATGCAGAGGTGCTGGAGATTTGGCGATGGGGCATCACAACATGTGATGAAAGAAGTCACAACGGGGGTGCAAAAGCGTTGGGTCCGAGGCCCTCTGGGTAGGCCCCCCTGTTACACACTCACACATTTCAGTTCAGCCTGCTTTCACACTCACAAACATATTTGAGGGGTTAGTTCATGCTCTTGCATTGCTAGGTCAGGCTGCCCTGTACGCTGCAGCCCTGTGAGAATAGCCAAGGAACGGTAACCGTGGGTGCTTCACTCTCCGCGCCGTCCGGTACGGCGAGGGGAGAGCACAGCCTGATTAGAGACCGTCTGCCGCCGTCTTGGGCAGGTAATGAGATTTGGCCACGAACCTATCATGCACCTGGCCCGTGGCTGCCTCGGTAATTGGCATCCGAGGTGGGATAGCCCCACTCCTGCCCGTTTCGGCACAGTGGGTTGATGGATTGGCAGCCTATTTTGCCGCTCGCGTACGAAAAGCCTATATAATCTGTCGGAACAAAGAGAACGCTGCTCCGTCGCCTGCTTTGCCTTTCCGCCGGAGTCAGAGTGTATGTATGTTTGTGTGCCTTTCGTTTTTCTTTCTGCTTCTTCGCTTAATAAACTGCATCCTCAAAGGCCAGAACTGGCTTGGTTCTTGCCTCCCAGCATCTCGCACTTTGAACCTTGCACGGCCACCCAATGCAGGGACGGTCGTGTGCGCTACAAAAAAGTGGAGAAAAAATTATCCAGCATCTCAAACCAACAAGGCCAGCCTACTAATCTGGTAGCCTGAATCCCATTAGTTTGTCCCAGCTCTAGTTAGCGTTGCCAGGACCTCGGGGCAAAGTAGAGGAATCTCAGAGTGAGAGTATCACCTTGAAAAAAACAATCTGTCACTATCATCATCGTCGTCGTCGTCGTCATCGTCATCATCGTCTTTATTTATAGCCCAGCCTTTTCCCAAGACTGAGGCCCTTTCCGCACCTTACCTTCTTCCAGCGCTGGGGTGCGGGGATCGCTCAAGCAGCCTCTGGTGAGAGACTCTCGCATCCGGGGTCCTTCGGCTCCGCACAAGCTGCCTGCTTGTGCGAGCTGTGCCGGGGCAGGAAGTGCGACCGGCGCAGATCCAGAGGCTCTGCACACCAGGTAAGTGCGCAGGGGGCCCGGGAGCAATGCGCGATCGTGCACCATTTTCGGCTTCTAGCCGAAAATGAAAAGGTGCGCGATCCGCACCTGCCATCCCTGGAACGTCGCACAATTGTGAGTGCGTTGTGCAGATCACTCCTCACAATTGCACGACGCTCCAGGCGCCCTTTCGCATGGAAAATGCTGTGCGGAAAGGGCCTGAGATTCAAGGCAATTTGTATATTTAATAGATTACAATGAAAGACCTACAAAAAGTACACATTAAAACATATTTAAAAATACACCCTAAAAAAAAGGAGTTTCAAAAGTTAAACACTACAGTTTAAAATGATACAGCACTTAGAACCCTTTTGTTAGAAACCTTCAGTTCTAAAAGTCTATGTGAATTTTTAAAAGTGTTCACCTGCTGGCAGAAGGACAGCAATTGGGGGATGGTTTTGGCCTCCCCAGAGAGGGAATTCTAGAGCCTGGAAGCAGCCACTGAGAAGGTCCCGTCTTGTGTTCGCAGCAGTCGTAACTGTGAAAGTGGTGGGAGTCAGAAAAGGGCCTCTCCTGTGGATTTCAGGGTCCGGGCAGGGTCCCATCCTTATCTATGGGTCTCCTGTACTTGTAAGCTGCTTTGGAGGAACTACTGTAGGCTAAGATTGCCAGATCTCAAGACCTGGTCCTCCTTCTCCAGTCTCAAGGGCTAGAGGAAGAATCTCAGGGTAAGAGCAATGCCTTGAAAAGCGTTAGTGTTTGTGTGTGTGTATTTCTCATTTATTAGACTAGCTTTTTAAAAAAATAACTGGAATGGCACAATTGTGCTGAATACAGTGTGACACAAAGGCCATCCAGTCCAACGCCCCTCTGCCCTGCGGAAGACACAATTAAAGCACTCCCAACAGACAACAAACCAGCCTCTGTTTGAAAGCCTCCAAAGAAGGAGACTCCACCACACTCCCAGGGAGCAGCATATTACACTGTCCAACTGCTCTTACCCTCAGGAAATTCTTCCTAATGTTTAGGTGGAATCTCTTCTCCTGAAGTTTGAAGCCATTGCTCTGTGTCCCAGTATCTGGAGCAGCAGAAAGCAAGCTTGCTCCTTCCTTCGTATCATGTCCCTTCAAACGTTTTAAAACAGATGGTGTAGTAGTTTGAGCACCGGACTGCAACCCTAAAGACCAGGGCCACTTCCGCACTAGGCTGTTACAGCGCTATGATTCCACTTTCAACCTCCTATGGAATCCTGGGGTTTGCAGTTTTGGGAGGGGCGGGCCGGAACGCTGGATAAAGAACATTAACAGCTTCAAATGTTTTTAGGTGCTTTGTACCCTGATGCTGGTTTTACAAGCAGGAAACTTAAATGCCGAAACAAAAAGTTAGGTGCAAATAAAATCTTGGTCTCCATCCAGCTTTGAGATGTAATTTGTAGGTTGCTTCCCAGACAATTGTGCTTGAAACCCACCCCACACCTGTGATGGGTTATTAAAGGACAGCACAGCTGCTTCTTTAAACACAGTAGGAGCTGTCGTTGCTGGCTTGCCATTATTCCTCCCCTGTTATCTTGCCTGTTCTGCAATTATAGAAATCTGCCCAGGTTTTGAGATCTTTGGGGGAAGGGTTTCGTTCTCTCCCTCCACCTTTACAGGAAGATCAGGTAAGGTTATGAGAGAGGGCCTTCTCAATGGTGACCCCTCAGAAGACTAGAGTGACCCTTTTCTGCTCTCTTCCATGAGCAGGCAAGGACCTTTTTATTTAGATATGTCCATGATCCAGCAGCGTGTAGCGGTTTGAGCGTTAGACTATGGCCCTGTTCACACGGCATTTGCCATGAGAAAAGGGCGCCCGCAGCATCGTGCGATTGTGAGGAGCGATCTGCACAACGCACCAGCAATCGCGCGACGCTTCAGGGAGGGCAGGCGCCGCTCGCACGCTTTTTCATTTCCGGCTGGTGCGCGATTGCACATTGCTCCAGGGCCCCACACGCGCCTGCCGTGCGTGCGGAGCCTCCGGAGCTGCGGCAGTCGTGCTTCCCGCCCCAGCGCGGCCTGGGAAACTCCCAGGCTGCGCTGCGGAAGGAAGAGGTGGGGCTGTCATGCTACCTGCTCGGGAGCAGGCAGCTCGTGTGGAGCTGAAGCAGCGGAGACGCAAGAGCCTCTCGCTGGAGGCTGCTCGCAAAATCCCCGCACTCCATCGCCGAAAAAAGGTAAGGTGCGGAAAGGGCCTGTGCCTGGAGACAGGGATTTGAACAGTGGCGGAGCTTGGAGTGTGTGTCAGAGGGGGCGCGTCTACACCACGAGGGGTGTGGCCACTGTGCAGGGGTGTGGCCGCGGTGTGCGAGAGCGTGGCCAGGGAGTGGCCAGGGCATGCAGGGGCGTGGCTAAGGGCCGGGACGCCCCAGAAACATTGCCGCCCGGGACAAATCGCCCCTCCTACGCCCCCACATTCCTACATGACTGGATTTGAATCCATGTTCAACAACAATGTTTCTGGCATTAGCTGGTTTTCACAGAAAGGTCTGGTATTCTCAGGCAGCCATTTTATACAGTGCGGGTTTAAGCAAAGGAATCCTGGTTGCACAGAAACAAGGTTCTCTCTCCCTTCTGGAAGCTTTGAGAAGGGAAAAGCCAGCAGTTATAGCAAAATTTGTCCCCTACACCTCTCACTGTTGGGGTCGAAGATGTGGGAGGGAATATAGACTCTGATTTTCACACAGAAAAGGGTGTGATCTCATATTCTCATGGTTGGGAATGGAGAGATTTTTGGTAACGAGACTCTCAATCAGCAGAGTATCTTAGTAATTGCACAAAAACCGAAGTTGAACAGATGACCAGTCCCACTTCTATCACACCACCCCAAACACACTTAACCTAGCTCAAAATAAACACAAAAAACAATTTGGTTAAAAATATAAAAGAATTTACTCACAAAATCTTGTGCATAGTCTACACAGGTTCAATTCTTGAAGAAGGTAGGAAGAAAATTAAGCACTCACGTGCCTGCTGAAAATAATCCCTGTTAGGAGATCTCAGGGCATGCTTTCGGGACAAAAGGCGAAGACAAAAGGAAGGAGTAAATGGCAACAGAACCTTTTTAAGACCAAAGAATGTGTTGGTGTTGGAGGAAGAGGTGTTGACCAAAACAAACAGGAAGTTTTCTCTAGGCTATCTCTCTATGCCTGCAATAAACATGGAAATAAACTAGCCAGTTAATTAAGCATGCAAAGGGTGCCACTCCCAACACTCGTGAAGCCTTTCACTTACCCTAATTAACCCTGACCATGCAGAAGGATCTTCTAGCACCTTTGAAACGGACTGAGAGAAAGAAGTTGGTAGCATAAGCTCTCCTAGATTCACGTCTACTTCATGAGACTTAAGCCTACGCAAGCTTATGCTGCCAACTTCTTTCTCTCAGTGAGTCTCAAAGGTGCTAGAAGACCATTTTGTGTACTCATCCAAACTAACACGTCATGTCTTTGAATTCTAACACTCATTGTAATGGTTTCCAGCTGTGCCGTATGAGTCCGTAGACTCAGGACTGGTTCCCCTGATAGCTGGCGCCACGAACACTATGGTGTCCCAAGCACAGCTGCAGAATTTTCAAGAGCACTTTACCCGTTGCATTCGGATTCCATCTTTGCCTGGAGCATCCTTAAAGAACATAAGATGACTTCTTCTTTTACTTCTTCTTGCCCATCATATCAGCTTCAGCTTACAATGACCCTATAAATGAGAGTGCTCCAGGAACCCTCATCAGCAACAGCCCTGCTTGGGTCTTGCAGCTGTGGCTTCCTTGGTGGAAGCGATCCATCTGTAATATGTCCTTCTGTCATACCTCGGTCCCAGGACCCAGGTGCAAACACATTCGGGATCCTCCCCAACACACAGCCACAATGCAGAGACATGAGCAGGACAAGAGTTGCTGCAGCACAGGATAAATGAGAAAGCAGAGCTCCAAGACTCAGAGCATTTATATACAGAGGATGCATTAATTAGGCAAACAGCTGGGGGAGGTTTTTGTCTAATAAATACAAGAGACGAGTAGAGAGAAGAATGTTACAGACAACTGCCATTTCTGTTCTTCTTTCGGATCCTTGGCTTGGGTTCCTGGAAAACCTTGACCCTCACTTTGCGCGCTGACTGAACTGATGGATATTCTCTCGAACTGACATTCTGAATATATTGCTGACCCAGAGTGCTGAAACAAGAATAGTAATTGATTGATAAGTTTCTGTAAATCTTTACTGGGGCTGCTACTATAGACTCTGTTTAAGGACTGTGAACCATGGATAGCTTTTTAAACAGGATGCCTTCCTCTTTTTCTACAACTCTCTACTTTTCTCCAGATAATCATCTTTTCATTGTGTCATCATATGTACAAAGTATTTCGGTCATTTTGGCTTCTAGGGAGTGTTCAGCCTCACTTTGCTCTCATCAATTCATTTCTCCTTTTGGCAGTCCATGGTTTCTGCAGAACTTTCCTCCAGCATCACATTTCAAACGAGTTGATTCTCTCTCTGTCAGTTTTCTTCACCATCCAGCTTTCACCACCATACACGGAAATCAGAACTACTATGGCCTCGATGATCCTGATTTTGGTATTTAATTTATATCTTCACACTTGAGGATCTTACCTAGTTCCTTCATAGTTATCCTTCCAAGTCTTGAAGCTGAGGTCCTACATTGTGCTCGCATAATGTAGATCTACCTCACACTGACACAGCTCGGTGGTGGTTGTGCTGTATCAGCCTTCTGCTGACTACTGACATTGGGCAACCAATTGCATGTTTGTAAATGCACTTGCTATTTCTGTAGTCTCAGTGAGTCAAGTCACATGTTGCAGGGACTAATGAATACAGTGGCCTCTCCACATTCTTGAGGGTTCAGAGTGCAGAATCTTCACAAAAGTGGGAAAACCATGAATAACTCCCCCCTGTGATCCCACTTCCATTCCCCCCCAAGCTTCCCCCCCTTCCATTCCTTTGTCTCTGGCCCCAGTATTCCCAGAGGGGAATTAAAAATACAAGATAAAAGCCTCACCAGTATTTTCCCCTCAGACAGAGAAAAGTGGAGTTCTGGGGTTCTAGCTACTTCTGATCGCCATCTTGAGAAAGGAGGGGTAGGAGGAAATCCGCTGCCATTATACTGCAGAATGTGCAGCCACATGGTAGAGAGGACATGCCTCCAGCAGTGGGAGGGGGCTTTGGTCACCCAAAAGAAACACGCGCCATAGAGTTAAAATGCTTCTTCCTCCTCATCTTCTTCAGTGCACGGAAGAAAGGCAAACAAGCACTTTTTCTCTTTCTGGATTTCCAGACGTTCACCCATTCTAAATTATATAGTTCTGTAGACCCACAGGTGGCATCCTCTTGGTGCTTTATGCACACTTGACTTCCCTTACATACTCTCTTGGTCATGGTGTAACATCTGTATATGCAGTTCACAGTTGCATAAGCAGAGTTTCACAGTATAACCAATGCATATGCACTTAGAATAATTGAATATGGTGTCTAGATCGAGGCAGGTAATGGTACCACTCTACTCTCCATTGGCTAGGCCTCATTTGGAATACTGTGTCCAGTTCTGGGCACCTCAATTCAAGAAGGATGTCGACAAGCTGGAGTGTGTCCAGAGGAAGGCGACCAAAATCGTGAAAGGTCTGGAAGCCATGCCTTATGAAAAACGGCTTAGGGAGCTGGGTATGTTTAGTCTGCAGAAGAGAAGGTTAAGAGGGAACATGATAGCCATGTTCAAATATTTGAAGGGATGTCATGGTGAGGAGGGAGCGGGCTTGTTCTCTGCCGCTCAAGAGACTAGGACAAGGAGCAATGGATTCAAGTTTCAGGAAAGGAGATTCCACTTGAACCTCAAGAAGAACTTCCTGACAGTCAGAGCTGTCCGGCTGTGAAATATGCTGCCCGGGAGTGTGCTGGTGTCTCCTTCTTTGGAGGTTTTTAAGCAGAGGCTGGATGGCCATCTGTTGGGAATGCTTTAATGGGTGTTCCTGAATAGCAGGGGGTTGGACTCGATGGCCCCTGAGGTCTCTTCCAACTCTATGATTCTATGATTCTATGAATCATAGAGCTGGAATAGACCCCAAGAGCCATCCAGTCCAACCTCATTCTTGCCACGTAGGAAGACACAATCAAAGCATTCCTGACAGATGGCCATCCAGCCTCTGTTTAAAAACCTCAAAGAAGGAAACTCTACCACACTCCAAAGAATCAGTGTATTCCACTGTTGAATTGCTCTTACTGTCAGGAAGCTCTTCCTGATGTTTAGGTGGAATCTCTTTTCCTGTTGTTTGAAGCCATTCTTCTGTATTCTTGTTTCTGGAGCAGCGGAAAACAAGCTTGCTCCATCTTCCATATGACATCCTTTCACATATTAAACCTGGCTATCAAGTCCTCACTTAATCTTCTCTTCTCCAGGCTCCCTAAGCTGCTGCTCAGAGGGCTTCATGGTTTCCAGACCTTCTACCATTTTGGTCACCCTCCTCTGGACACAGTCACTTTGCTTCCCTCTTTTCTTTGATTGCCTAAACTCTACTTATAAATGGCCAACTGAAGTTTTTAGGTTGCTGCAATGATAGAAATTTGGAGACCAAAGGAAAATTTCATTGGGAGGGGCAGCATTCTTCTTTTGGAGAGGGCAATGCTCTCATTCCTATGCTCCACAGCCAATGTCATGTAGTGATTGGAGTGTTGGACTAGGACTGTGGGAGCCCAGGGTCTGAATTTGTTCTCATGCATGGAAACCCACTGCATAACCCTGGGCAAATCATAGCCCCTCTCAGCCCAAGAGGAAGACCGTAGCTAACCTCTTCCGAAGAAATCTTGAGCAACAGCTGGTGCAGTAGTTTCAGCGTTGAACTAGGATAGTAGGAGATCCGGGTTCGAATCTCTTGTTACTGCCCTGGCTAGTCCGAGCTTTGGGGATATTAAAAGATATCCTCTTGATATCATAATTTGGCTTCACTTCTCTATTTCCCTCCACGTGCTTGCGAGGCCACCGGACAAGCACGTAAACAAGCTCAGCCGTTAATTGCCGTAATATTCACAGGCAGGCCAGAAATAGCTGACTCACTGCTTCAGGAGACCTCCAGGCAAGTACTCTAATTAGGTATGCACACAACTCACAAAGGAGCCTCTGCCCCGCGATGGCAGCTGGATGGGTAACCTATGCAATACCCAAGTACTCTGCGTTGGCATACTGGCTACTCTATTGAGAACCCCTACGATAACTCAATCATTCAGATTCTGACCTTTCGGAGGCTTTGTCTCCAACTCCAAATCTATTGTTTCCCCCCAAGTACGGCATAGCCTGCAGTCCCAATTCTCCTTATAAAAACCCTTGATTACGAGACCTTCCTCGGATCGCTCCCGAGTTTCATCCCGCCTTGCTGCCGCTTCGCTTGGCGAGCCTCCCCTCAGCTCCATGCACTGAGCTACATCGCACCCCAGCCTCGCTCTCTATTTTTCTGGGCTTCAGGACAGGTGAAGTATCTCCCAAACCAGCAATCCCTCTAAAAATCCCTCTATACCACTCCAACCTTTATTTTCTTTAGTTATCTTGTGTGAGTGTGTCGCATACACTGTTTTGCTTGTGTGTTTAATAAAACATCATTTATTGTTTCAACTTTTGTGTGCTCCTTGACTCTTGACTCGACCCGACCCCGTAGACGTAGGGTTCAAGATCTCGCTACGTTACCCTGCCTCTCGTAACGCTAAGCAGTGCTCCGAGCTAATTTTCCCCACCTTGAGCTGAGCACATTTTGGTGTCCCTCCCGGGACCCCCAGTACACAGGGTAACACTCTGCTCAGACATGGAAACCCACTGGAGGACTTTGGGCAAATCATGCTCCCTCAGTCTCAGAGGAAGGCAACAGCAAATACTGTCTAAAACAAAAGTCTTTAGTGTCTCCATAAGTTGGAAATGACCTGAAGGCTCACAACAGAAGAAAAACCAAAGCTGCTCGCCACCCACCGACTCCACAGCTACACACCACTGACTCAACAAATCTGCTCTTGCCATTCTCTGGCTAGCCGCCTGCTCTCCTTTCCTGCCCATGTGGAGCACAGGTCTTCTGTTTTTCCCTGTCACATCTGTGTGCTTAACATCACTTACCTCTATAAATAGCTTTGAAGTATTTCTAGAGAAGGACTCTGTTTAATTCCCCAGTATTATTATGGATCCTAACAGCATTTAAGCTGGCAAAACAGAAAGACCGTACCGGCTGGCATTCTCTGTAGGTCTCATGTGACTCAGGACAAATGATCGGAAGAGCTTAAAAGATTGCAAAGCTTTATGCAATACTGGTTTACTGTTGAAGGATTGCATTGCAACCCTTTTCTGTGCGGTGCCCTAAAAAACCAATGGCCACCTGAGGCTGGGAGGGGGAAATATTTCCTTTCTGCCCACCCCCCATAATTCAAGGACCCACTATTCTAGTGGCAGTGACCCTCTGGAATAAAAACACTACATACTACCTTGCCTGATCAAGTACTGAGCTTGAAAAAGTTACATTTTTGGACATGGACATGGTTAGTCCCCACCTAGAGTAAATGTCAGGATGCATGGCTCGTGTCATAGGTATGCATTAAAATATGTAATAGTATAGCTGCATAGATCAAAGAGGGCATTGCTGGAAAAGTGATATTATGTACCCATTGTTAATTGCTGTCTGCAACTATGGGCATTTCTGTCCTAAATTATTATAGGGCTCTTATTCCACTTTTAACCTTCTGTGGAACTCTGGGGTTTGTAGTTTCCTGAGGCCAAAGAGCTCTCTGCCTGAGAATCCTGAACGCCCCTCCAGAAACTGCAAACCCCAGGATTCCAGAGGAGGTTGAAAGTGGAATAAAAGCACTATAACAGGGTCGGGTGGAAATGGCCGATGTATCCAGTCAACACTTTCAAAGTATCCCAAGTCTCCAATGGTTAATGGTGGTATATTCAATGTCACTTTGTGCCTGGCAAGAGTGAAGGAGAAAAGGGGGAACAACAGCGGGATAGTGAGAAGGTATTATGAGAATCAGCTATTCATAGATAAGGGGACAGGATATTTTCCTTACTCCCATGACGAAAAGTATATAACTAACTGCAAGCCCTGGAAATGCTTGTGCCGGTGGGGTGATTTGACACGTACAACTTTAAACAGTCATTGATATGTGCTCCAAAATTTGTACGACAAGGTATAAAACCTGTGACCAACTCAGATGAGTTAGTCTCAGCCACTTTTGTTAAAGTTGTTGTGTTGCTTGCTTTTCTCAATAAATGCTTTTTTCCTGTAACTCTGAGTGAACTTTTTTGAGAGCCAGCTAGCACGACATGACACAAACCTGTGTCTGCAGTCTCCTCACACATGGAGGGAGGTTTGGAACCAAAGCTGTAGCCTTTCCAACATGGTGCAAAGTCTTTGACCTTTTCTGCACAAGTCTGTTATAGCGCGATGATTCCACTTTCAACCTCCTATGGAATCCTGGGGTTTGCAGTTTCGGGAGGGGCCGGCCGGCCCCTCCCGAAACTGCAAACCCCAGGATTCCATAGGAGGTTGAAAGTGGAATCATCGTGCTATAACAGACTCATGTGGAAATGGCTCTTGTCAAGAAACCTCTTTTTGAATGAGTGGGTTTCTGAACTCTGTGGGAATTTACTATACCAGCATGCTTTTGCTTTTTGCTGTGGGTCCAAAATTGACTTGTATTGTGCTGTGTCTTATTGAACTAGTGCAGCAACCACCACCACCCCACCGAGTGATTTTAACCAAAAGAGCAGCATCTGAGGTGGTGACAGTGGAGGGAATGGCAGCTGTTTCTAAACAAGCAGCAGCAAAGAACCCTAAACTTTTGGCTTATCTTTCTTTACAGCCTGGTAAAAAAAAACCAACCAAGGTTTATTTTCAGAGTCACTTGCTGACCTTGCATATAGATTGTGGAGAATTGCAGGGGGGTAGTGATGGGAGGAAGGGAGCTCCCCCTCACCAAGAAAAACCCCTCCTCTGTGAAATTTTCCTTCAGTCTCCACATTTTTTTTTAATCATTGCAGCTCAGCATTCAGAAATGCAGTTCAGGCATCCAAGAAAATAATACGAAGAACCCTGCAAAATCTCAACCCTAACACATTGTGAAATCACTCAAACATTGCATGTGTGCAAGGAAACCTTTCCACTCGTGCACTTTTTGTACACCCGAGCTTTGTATGCCTACGGCTGGGCATGAAATTTCGTTCTCTGCTTTGACACGTGTGCTGACACTGTATGTGTATGGCCTGGCCCGGTACACATTATTAAAACTAGGCAAGTTACTCTCACACATGAAGCAGAAAATCATAGAATCATAGAGCTGGAAGAGACCCCAGGGGCCATCGAGTCCAACCCCCTGCTATGCAGGAACACCCATCAAAGCGTTCCCAACAGATGGCCATCCAGCCTCTGCTTAAAAACCTCCAAAGAAGGAGACTCTATCATACTCCATGGAGGCAGCATATTCCACTGCCAAACAGCTCTGACCATCAGGACGTTCTATCTCTTTTCCTGCAGTTTGAATCCACTGCTCCATGTCCTGGTTTCTGGAGCAGCGGAAAACAAGCCCATTCCCTCTTCAATACGACATCCTTTCAAAGATTTAAAAAGGATTATCATGTCCCTTCTTAACCTTCTCTTCTGCAGACTAAACATTCCCAGCTCCTATGGGGACCACCCCATTACTGGCAGTAAAAATGGAATAATAAACAATTGATTAGCTAATCAGTTGCAATCCAAAGCTACTCCCTGACATAGGCTGCTTCTGCCTTATGCTGTTATAGTGCTGTTATTCCACTTTCACCCTCCTACGGAATTCTGGGGTGTCAGGAACCGAAATCACACACACAAATGTAACAGTGCTAATACACTATTTATTAGGAGTGTGATGCACTGTACAGGACTTCAGTGAGCGAACTAACAGTAATTAGCAAAATCCAAACATTAGAAGCAAAAGGTTCCCTTCCCACAGCAAGAGACCTTGAAGGACCAGCTTCGTCTGCTGGTTCTTATCAGTGCTGCATTCCTCGCTTTGTTTACCTAATGGTCTCTGGTTCCCATCCTTGGTTACAAACAAGCAGCTAATTAACTACTACTACATGTCCCATACTCAAATATGGAGGGCTACCCGACATGGGGTTTGTAGTTCACTGAGGCCCAAGGTTTCTCTGGCTGAGGATTCTGAAGGCCCCTCCCTAAACTGCAGACCCCAGGATATTCCATAGGAGGTTGGAAGTGGAATATTAGCACTGTAATAGTGCAGGGCAGAAAGTCCCTTACAGTGGATTCTACTGATATTGGAGGCACTACCATCCATTCATATAAGAGTCTGAATTGTGCCCACACTGGATGAAAAGAGACCCTTTGCATCTGGACAGCACAATGCAAGATCCCTGCATGTATGGATGGTTCTTGGCACTGGGTTCTTTGACCTCTCTCACTCATAGCGATGCCATGAATTGAGCCTGTTCTAATGGCATGCTGAAGCTATCCATAAGTGAGGACTGACTGGATGATGCTCTGGATCCCAGAGCACTATCCTACCCCTGCTGAGTTAATGAGAGCCAGCATGATGGCTTGCATGCTCGATGATGATGCTTGGAGACCAGAGTTTGAATCCCTTGCTCAGCCACAGAAACTCACTGGGTGACCTTGTGTGAGCCACACTCTCTCAGCCTCAGAAGAAGGCAAGGGCAAACCTCCTTGGAATAAGTCTTGCCAAGAAAGCTGCAGGAAAGGGTTGCCATAGTTGGAGATGACTTTAAACCACACAACAACGACAAAGTTCAGTTGAGGGATGGCCCTCATACATCAATAGAGAATTCATCTTTAAAAAAAAAAAACCCTGATAATGTTCCATGATTTGGTTTGATAGTCTTTAAATTATGTGCACATGGATAGGATTCCAGCCACAAGAAAAGAGGCAGAAAGGGGTTGGACTGGATGACCTTTGGAGTTCCTTCCAGCTCTATGATTCTATGGCCATTTCTGCACTAGACTGCTATAGTGCAATTATTCCACTTTCAACATCCTACGGAATCCTGGGGTTTGCAGTTTAGGGACTGCAAACTCCATGAAGGGACATTTGCCACATTTTTTTGCTTCTCTGTCCCCAGCCAATCCAAATCAAACACTTCTTAGTCCCTGGAAATGGCTGCTTTGAAGAAGGTGACATCAAATTGTCTTCAAAGAAAGAAAGCATTTCTCACTTTGTAAGTGGTCTTTTTTTTTTTAAGACTAAAAAAAAGGTGACAAAAGGCAAAAGGGAAGACAAGTCTTTTGGGAAAAAAGATAATCAGAAGTTCTGGAAAGGAAGGATCTTCAGCTTGAATCCTATTGTCAGTCCCAGCTAGAGTAGACCCATTAAATCAATACAATTTAGTTATGAATTAATTTACCATTCAACAGCCGATTAATTGGTCTACTCCTACGGGGGCGGGATTAAGCAAAAGGATTCAGACCACCAGCTTATATTTCCTACAATAAAGAAAAATGAAAAAGAGCTTAAAAGGTATGGAAGCTGGGACAGCCAGTTTTATTGTTGCTAATTTAACTTGCTGAGGCTTCTCAAGTGAACCAGGAGGAAAAGTCAAATGCAAAACTGGCATCCGGTTGGTGTTTTCTGGAATCGATCGATGAATCGTTTTATTTGTATCTTGTCTTTTCCCTAAGACTGGGACTCAAGGCAGTTTACAGAATAAAAGAAATACAAGCCCAACCACTCATAGCTAAAAACACAGAAAACGTTAAGATTAAAATAACATCAAACTGTCTACAGCATTAACACGATACAGTTCAGTTAAAACTTTAAAGGAGATATCCAAGGTGCTGAACGTATTTTGGAAATCAGAGTCAGCACCCAGGTTAGCCCTTGTAAAGTTCAGCCAGATGCCACGTCTGCACAGCGGGGCTGTCCCGCAACGGGGATGTGTTGGCACCGGTCCGCGACCCGTGCTTTTATGGGACATTGTCGTGGTCTCGCAGCCAGCGCACCCCCACCCAGCACAATGGCAGGATATTTGCTTAATAGAAAAAATCCACCGAGCGCTTGTGATTGCACGACGTTCCCATCACCCTTGGCCATGTAGAAGGGTGGGATGTGCTATCACATGCTTCCTTCTCCAGCGCAGCATGGGAAAGAGGCTGGCTGCACCGTGGAAGGAAAGCCTATGTCACTCACGCTCCTTTCCAGAGGCAGCCAGCCAGGCATGGAGAGGAGCGTTGGGGATACACCCCCATCCTTGCAAATACGCTGCCAGGATTGCAATGGGACAGTGTGGGATGGCGTCAGAAATGGTGCAAGACTCCGCAAGGATTCACGGACTCATAGCATCATTGAGCCGTAAGAGACCCCAAGGGACATCCAGCCCAACCCCCTTCTGCCATTCAGGAATACACCATCAAAGTTTCCCAGCAGATGGTCATCCAACCTCTGTTGAAAAACCTCCAAAGGCTTCTCAGCCTTTTGGCTAAGATCATGTGCGTAAAAACCTCCGGAGAAGGAAACTCCACCACACTCCCGGGCAGCAGCATATTCCACTGTCCAACTGCCCTTAGAATCAGAGAAACAGAGAGTTGGAAGAGACCACAAAGGCCATCGAGTCCGACTCCCTGCCATGCAGGAACAAACATTCAAAACACCCCCAGCAAATGGCCATCCAGCCTCTACTTAAAAACCTCCAAAGAAGGTGACTCCACCACACTCTGAGGCAACATATTCAACTGTTTAATGGCACTGACTGTCAGGAAGTTCTTCCTGATATTTAGATAAAGTCTCTTTTCCTGTAGTTTGAATCCATTGCCCCATGTCCTAGTTTCTGGAGCAGCAGAAAACAAGCTTGCTCTGTCTTCAATATGACATCCCTTCAAATATTTAAAAAAGGCTATCCTGTCTCCTCTTAACCTTCTTTTTGTCAGGCTAAACATACCCAGCTCCCTAAGCTGCTCCTCATAGGCCATGGCTTCCAGACCCTTTACCATTTTGGTGGCCCTCCTCTGGACACGTTCCAGCTTGTCAATATCATCCTGAACCATGGTGCTCAGAACTGGACAGTGTTCCAGGTGAGGTCTAACCTCTTACCCTCAGGAAGTTCTTCCTAATGTTTAGATGGAATTTCTTTTCTTGTAGTTTGATGCCATTGCTCCATAGTGTCCTAGTATCCTTCTTCTTCAGTCTTAAAGGCAAGAGGAAGAATTTCAGGGTGAGAGCAATGCCCTGAAAGATGTGTGTGTGTGTGTGTGTATTCCTCATTTCAGACAACCTTTTTTTAAAAAAATTGGAATGGCATACTCTGCTGAATTGTGCTGAATACTGTGTGCTACAAGAGCCATCCAGTCCAGCCCCATTCTGTCAGGAAGACAGAATCAAAGCCCTCCTGAAAGATGGCCATCCAGCCTCTTTTTAAAATCTTCCAGAGGAGGAGACCCTCTATACTCCCAGCCAGTACAGTTCACTGTTGAGCTGCTCTTACCCTCAAGAAGTTCTTCTTAATATTTAGGTGGAATCTCTTTTCCTGTAGTTTGAAGCCATTGCCCCATGTCCTAGTTTCTGGAGCAGCAGAAAACAAGCTTGCCCCATCTTCCATTTGAAATGCTGTCAAATCTTTAAACGTGGTAACCTGTTAACCTTAATTGATTATTGAATCCTAAGTCAACACATACGTAACTCCAATTGATCCAGTGACTTGACTCTAGCCCAGATTAGAGACTGGGCATATTCAAAACTTATAAACAAACTGGAAGTGAAACACTCAAAATCCAGTTTTCCCAAACTCTTTCCAGGGAGGAGGAGTAGGAAAAGGATTTGGATTGGGGCCATAGCAACGCCTGGGAGCTTAATTCTCCTTCCCTGAATACTGTTGCTTCTTTGAGTTAAAGCTTCCTATGCTGATGTATTTACCATTATTATTTTTTAAATTTTATAAAAACAGTTATATCCCAACCTTTCTGTGAGATCTCTGGGTAGCTTGCAATAAAATCAATTCAAGCAATTTATATTTTAGGACAATAAAAAATAATTTAATGATTGAACAAACACACTTAAACACCAGAATAATTCAAAACAATCATTACTGAATATTTATTCTTGGGAAATCCCTACTTCCACTCTTCACTGGCCCTTCAGAAGCTCTCAAAAGTTCCTCTAGACCTCCTTTGACTCAAGGACCAGAGATGAAAATGATTCACCCCCATCTTCAAATCAAGGAACGAGAAGATCAGAGCTCCATGAAAGCACATTTGGGGCAATAAAAAGAAATTATGCAATGGGGTAACCAAAATGCATCTGAACGCTCCCATGCTACTCCAAGGAAGAGCAACACATCTTCTCTAAGGCCAGCTAGACCCAATCCTGCACCCTCTTTGAGACACTGGACTATATGTCCTATCATCCCCAACCAACATGGCCAATGGCCCGACCACCAGCTGCTCTATCAAGGATGCTACTGGAGAGGTGGCCTTATAAAGTAAGCCTGCCCCACCAGACATCCTCCAGAGGGCTTGGACTACAGCTCCCATCACCGAATCGTACAGCTGGAAGGGAGCCCAATGTCCAACCCCTCGCCACTACAACAATCCCCCAAAAATGCCCGTCCAACCCCCCAGGGTCAACACCCTTTCCTTCGCTCCCAAGAAGCAACACAAGGCAGCCCTCTAAGGCACCCTGCTCACAACAAGGATGACTCCGGGAAGCATCGGACTACAAAGACCCACCCACGGCCAAAGAGCAGGCTCTGACTGGCTGGCTGGGGACAATGGGAGTTGTAGTCCGACACCTGGGTTCGGGGGCGGGCTGTCACAAAGCATCCCGGAGGCGAAGGGCCAAGCCGAGAGCGGGGTGGGACGGGTGTCCGGGGACGATCGGCTTCCTCTCCTTCCCTCCCTCCCGGTCAAGGGTCGCTCTGGTGCTCCCAGGGGATCGGGTCGCTCTCCTCGCCGGCCGTGGTGTTCCTCCGCTCCTTCCAGAAATGTTCCACATCGGGGAGCATCTTCTCCGCCGTCGGTTCCGCCCCGTCGGGGTCTCGCAGGGGGGTCCCGTCGGGCTTCGCGGCCCCGGGGCCCGGGCTTCTTCCTCCTCCCCCCTCCTCGGCCTCTCTTCTTCCTCCTCCGCAGCCCCTCCGCGCCGCCCTCCAGGCGCCCCGCAGCCCCCGACGGACCTCGGCGGAGAGCGCCAGCAGGAGAGCCGGCCGGAGGGCGCCGTCCACCAAGATCAGGACCTCGGCGGCGGCCCCCAGCGCCCGGGGCGGGGGGCGGCGGCCTCCCTCGGGCCTCTCCCACAGCCACGCCACCCACGTCGGCAGCCACGTGGCGTGGAAGAGGAGGGCCAGGCCCAGCAGCGTCCCGGTCCCCCGGCGGCTCGTCCACGACGCCGGCGGGGGCGGCGGCGGCGGGGGCGGGGGCGTCTCTCGGGGCGGCGGCGAGGGCGTCTCGGCCGGGCGGCCTTTCCGGGCGGGGCGGCGGCGGCGGCGGGGCCGGAGGGCGCACCAGTAGCCGGAGAGGGCGACGCCGGCGGGGGCCAGGTAGGCGGCCAGCGGGTAGAGCACGGTGCCGAAGACCTCCAGGAAGCCGGCGCCGGAGCGGGGAGCCCGGAAGGCGCAGGAGGCGGCGGCGGCGGCGGCGGAGGCCCCGGCCCCGAGAAGCCCGACGGGGCGGCCCGCCGCCGCCGCCTCCGCCGCCTCCAGGCGGGTGAAGAGCAGGCGCGGGAGGGCCAGGAGCAGCGCCGCCGCCCACGTCGAAGCCGCGACGGCCGCCCCGCGCCGCCAGCTCGCGGGCCTGGGCCGCTCGCCCGACGGCAGCCGGGAGGACGGAGCGCCCGCCTGCCGGCCCCGGGCGAGCCCCACCGCCGCCCAGGCGAAGCTCTTGCTGGCCAAGGCGGCGTGGAGCAGCCAGGCGGAGGTCCTGCAGAGCCAGTCCCGAGGGGCGGCGGCGGCCAGGCGGGGCGGGAGGCAGTAGAGGGCCAGGAGCAGGTCCGCCGCGGCCAGGCTGAGGAGCCAGGCGTGGCCCGGGGCCCGCGCCCCCCGCCCCGGCCCGGGGCCCAGGGCCGCGGCCAGCAGGAGGTTGCCCAGCCCGCTGGCCGCGCAGAGCCCGCCGAGGACCGCCGGCAGGCCCGCGGGGCTCGACGCCCCTCCGCCGCCGCCGCCGCCGCCTCCTCCTCCTCCTCCGTCGGGGCCGGCGGGCGGGCCGGAGCTGTTCATGGTGCTGGAGGCGCTCTGCCGGCGCGACCGACGGCGCGGCGGAGGCGGCGGGCGGAAGAGGGCTGGGCCAGGGGACGAGGGGAGGCAGGGCGGGGGGCGCGCTCTGGCAGCCAGCCGCTCCCCCTCCCGCCTCGCTCCAGGAAGGCAGGTGGGCGGCCGGAGGAGGAGCAGGAGGAAGCCGCCGCCGCCGCCGCCGCTTCCCTGGCGGGAGGCTGCAACGGGAGGAACTTTGCGATGCTGCCCGCGGTGAGCCGGGGCGGGCCCTCCAAGTGGGCGAGGGAGGGGCGGGCAGACGGAGGACCCGTCCGGGGCGCGGGGCGCCGACACGCCGTCTCTGACTGCGCAGAGGGTCGGAAACGGCCGCGGCCGTTCGTTATCCCCTTTTTTCCAGGTTAAAATTCATGGGAGCAAAAGAAGCTGCGACGTCCTGGGTCAGATCCGGAGTCGAGCCCAGCATGGGCCCCCGGGCAGGCGGCAAACTTTCTCCCGCCCTCGCTTTCTTCCCTTTTGGAGGTGTCTAAGCAGAGGCTGGATGGCCATCCATTGGGAGTGCTTTGGTGTGCGTTCCTGTATGGCAGAAGGGGGTTGGACTGGATGCCCTCCTGGTTTCTTCTAACTCTATGATTCTTTGATTTTATTATTTTTGGGGGGTAGGCTTTGAGTGTTGAACAAGGATGCTGGGAGGGCAGGGTCTGGGTCCTTGTGCAGCCAAAGAAATGCACTGGGGAGAATCTTGGGCAAGTCACATTCTCTCAGCCTCAGAAGAAAACAACAGGTTGCCTCTTGCAAAAAAAACATCTTGAAAGACAGAGTAGTGTAGTGGTTTCAGTGTTGGCGTCGGGTTGCTTTGCTTCCCTGCATTGTGAAGGATCCTATAGAAGAGAGTCTAGTTTCAGGTGCACTGATGTGCATTTCATGTGGCCTGTCGTAAGCTCCTTATATATATGTATATAAGAACCCACCTGTGATCTACCTGCGTATTGTCATCGTATGTGATAAGCTGTTAAATGTATCCAAATGTTACCCTGATTTCTAGGGTCTCTTGGGGGACACCTCAATGTGCTCCACATGATGGGGAATGGAAACTAGCCAGAGCACCAGCAATAGCAATGCGAGAGGCAGGGTAACCTAGCGGGGTCTTTTTACCCAGTGTTTATGGGGTCAGGCCAAGCCAAAAACCAAACAAAAATGTCCCATAAATGATTTTATTGAAGGAAAGTTTCACGCAGCAAAGCAATCACTCACACATTCACTCAAGACCTATTAAGAAGCAAAAGAGAGGAAACTGCATAGGGGAATATTGAAGGGGTGTAGCTGGGGTGATACTGCACCTTTTTCCTGAAATCCTCGGTCCGGGAAAAACAGCGGAGAAGTGGGCCTCAGCACGGAGAGGGCTGAGGGGATCACTCAGTGGATGGAGAAACGGTCTGCTGGGATGACCGGGAGTGATCCAAAGAATCGTTCAAAAACAGGGACTATTTGTAGGGGGAAAAGTACCTGGAGGACTAATCCTTTCCCCAGGAGAACAAGGGGTGTTGGAGCGATAACAAAGCTCCACCATGGTAATTTCCTTTGCGTGATGGGATTGCAAGGTGTTGCCAAAGTCTCAGGATCTTCGCCTGTGTTCGTTTGTGGTGTGACTTCATGTAAATGGTGCTCGCCTGAAGGAATATTTGCTCAACTTGGGGCAGACACGCTAATCCCCTCGTCGGCTTCCTGGGGCTGTGGACCCTTTGTTTGTTGTGGGTTTACACATCGTGAGGTCTCCTGGGGCTACGTGACTGGGGATTTTACTGGCCTGACCTGGTTTTCAGTCTTTTGACCGTGCCTGTCTATGTGCCCTTTCAGATGAATCATATTTTAATATCAAAATTGTAGACCCCGGGATAGGGTTTCTCCCTCGGAGTAACACAAATGTACAGTGAATAATGTTCCCAAAGGTATGCTATAGGGCTATAGAGGAAAAGAGGGGAAATGGGTCTATTGGGAAGACACAAATAGTGTTACGGTAACAAGTGCATGTTGACATAACAGAACGGGTTAGGAGAGAATCAACAGCCACTCAAGGTCTGAGAAAGTCAAGGAAGGGAACCACCCTGGGAAAGAAAGTGTTTTTATTTATTAACCAATGAAAGTTTAGCACACACAAATGTAACCGGCTGCCTATTTAAAAAACATAATTTTTCCTTTTTTAGTATTTTAATTATTTAATTTTCCTTTTTTAATTTTTCCTTTTTTCCTTTTTAATTTTAATATCCTCTGAAGATGCCAGCCACAGATGCAGGCGAAACATCAGGAGAAAATACTAATAGAACACAGCCTCGAAACCTGGAAAACCCACAACAACCTGTGGATTCCAGCCGTGAAAGCCTTCGACTTTACATCAAACATAATTTTGCTTTGCGAGTTAATTCTGGCAACTTGTGCCAAAGTTTGCAAATGGTACCCATGAATTTCCACTGAATAAACTTCTGTAAACTTCAGAATGCCTTCTTTGGAGCAGCCTTGTGCATGACTGTTGGACTGAGACTCCAGAAGACTAAAGTTCAAAACCATGCACAGCCATGGAAACTCACTGGGTGATCTTGGGCAAGTCATGCTTTCTCAGCCTTAGAGGAAGGCAGTGGCCAACCCCCTCTGAACAAATCTTGCCAAGAAAACTGAGCCAGCATGGTCTAATGGTTTGAATGTTGGACAAGGACTCTGGGGCCATTTCCGCACTAGCCTGTTATAGTGCTATTATTCCACTTTCGACATCCTATGGAATCCTGGGGTTTGCAGTTTCTGGGAGGATTCTGGAGACCAGGGTTGAAATCCCCACTTGGCCGTGGAGACACCTTCGGCAAAGTCATACTGTCTCAGATTTAGAAGACAGCAGTGACAAACATCTTCTAAAAAAATATTTCAAAGAAAGCTGTAAGACAGCCGCCATGGTGTAATGGTATGAGTGCTGGACTGCAAACTCTGGGGGATGATGGTTCAGCAGAGAGTAACTGTCAGCATTTCACACCATTGGCTTTCCTGGCCAGGGCTGCTGGGAGTTGTAGTCCCACAACATCCAGAGGCCTGCATAATTCCCAACCAAATGGCTGAGCTTGGAAATGTTATTTTCTGGACTATAACCCCCAGAATCCCCCAGTTGGCATGTTCCCATGTGCTTGTTCGCCTGTTCATGTATATGCATACAGTTTGCATGTTTGTGTATAAATCTGTATGCTCATACACAGAGAGCCAGCATGAAATGGCGGTTTGAGCATTGGGCTACAATTATGGACATCAGGGTTTGGTCCTACACTTGGCCACAGAAACCCAGCTAAGTGACCCAGGGTGTGTCACACACTCTCAGCCCCAGAAAAACCCCATGATAGGTCACCATAAGTCAGAAACGACTTGAAGGCACACATTAACAACAAGAACAACACATTCACAAGTACAGAGCAGAGTCTGAGAAGAAGCGAACAGGAGAAAGGAGGAAAGCTTTCAAAATGTAGTATGACGTTTAGCTCATGAAAGGTAACTTTTTGCCGTTAGGTCTGGGCAGGATAGTGGAATGAGTATCACATCAAGTGGTTATAAATAACCTCCCCGCTTTGCTCTGTTTTTTAATCGTTATCATTATTATTTACTTATGTAGCACCATCTATGTTATGCAGAACTTTACAAGTCAAAATATAATCTAAAATATATGTATGTATACACAATGCATACAAAAGGAAGAAAGGAATAATAAAACTGTAGCATTCACCATATACAATATAACATATACAGTTGTAAAACCAGCAATCCAGGTACAATAACTTACAAACTTGCATGTAACTTACAAACTTACAAGAACATGTAATCAAACTATACAAAGTTATGAAATAATAAACTATAAACAAAACTATAAAACTCTACAATTATGCAATATTAAGCTAAAACTCCCAACATTTCTGAAAACAAAAAGGGTTTTAACTGAAATTTAAAAATTAACATGGGAAGGAGCAGTTCGCAAAATGTTCAGAGAGGCAAACCCAAGAGTGTGGAGCAGCAAGTGGAAAAGGGTGAAGCAGAGCCAAGGAAGAGGAAACCAGTGGCTGGCGGAGAAGCCTAGACGTCCTAGAAGGCAGATTTCAAGCAGACTGGTAAAATAGAAAAGCCGCAACTTCGCTGTGTAACTAAGGCAGTTATGTAACTAAGTAGCTGATCTAGAGCGGTTTCTGCACTAAACTGTTATAGCGCTATTATTCCACTTCCAACGTCCTACGGAATCCTGGGGTTTGAAGTTTAGGGAGGAGCCTTTGGGCTGCAAACCTCAGAATTCTGTAGGATGTTGAAAGTGGAATAATAGCGCTATAACAATCTAGTGCGGAAACGGCTTTGAATCTCAGCCATTGAAATACAGAGAGTGTGTTTAATCCTTAAAACAGGGGTAGGAAACTGTGGTAGGGCCAATTTTCTTCTCCCTTAACCTCCCCCCAAACAGATTGCACCCTCCCTAGCAATGGTCCCAAACACCTTGATCTTTGACAGAGCCCTTCCCAAAACAGTAGCCAGAACTGATGTCACCCCACCAATTCTCACCATTTTGAGAAGGGCTCCAGTGCAAATAGAGGTCGTTGAGAGGACCGTTAGGGGATTTCTGGGAGGGGATGGGGTGGCTGCCATGCTCAGGGGGCTTTCTGTGTGGTTTCCTCATGCAACCTGCCTTGGAACAACGATCCTATAAGGTAGGTTGTTTCTACTATGCTCATAAAATTAGGGGGTGGGAAACACCCTGTGTGTAGAAGATACCGGATTCTTTCTGCATGCTTGTTGGAGTGGCCTTGGGCAACATGCTCTCAGCCCCATTTTTCTAGCCAAAAAAAGTGGAGGATGAAAGTGGCCTACTTCACATATTTGCTGTGACTGAAAACAGGTGATATCTTTAATATAATTCCCACGCAAAGCTTGGGAAAGTTCCTCTTTCTTTGTGGTCGACAGATCCCAGCATGCTGGGCAAGCAAGAGCCAGCGAAAGTCAAACAATTGTTGGCCAGAAGAGAATCGGATTGTCTTATAATAATAGTGGAAACAGAGCTCAGTAAGGTTACATTTGAGGGGACTACAGCTTCCAGAAATTTTGCTGGCTGGGGGATTCTGGGGGTTGTACTAACTTCCCCAGCTCTGAGTAAGCGAGAGTCAAATTTGACTTCGTATCTAAGGAAGTGGGATACTAAATACAAATAGAGCTTTCTTGCAGCAAGACGCTGGAGGGAGATTGTGATCATGGGGCTTCCCATTATCTAGACTTGGCCGAAGGGGGATGCTTCCCTGGGGAAGAATATGGCCCAATCAAGGGGAACGAGGTGAGCATCTTCGAGACGCTTCAAGATGCTTCGAAGGAGAAGTTATAAAAATCCTTGAGAGACCGTGTGGCAGAGAGAGAGAACAAAGGAACCTCCTAGAGATGGTATCTGTGCCAGTCGCAGGCTGCAGGCCCTGGGCCTCGCCTCCTGGTCTCGTTCCTCTCCTAGACCACCTAAGCCTGTGCACCCAAATTGTGAGTAACTAGAATATTAGGTGGTTAGTCGCGTTAGGGCTTTTTATTGTTTTGGAGGTTGGCTGATCTTAAGAATGTATCTGTTGTTATAACTACTTGTAACTTAAGCGTACCTGGGAGGGGGGAGCCTCTCATGAGTCTTATTGTCTTGTTCACTTGCATGCCTTAAGATAAATGCTTTTCTGTAGAACCTCTGTTTCCTCTCCATCCCCACGCCATTCTTTGGCACACGCTTAGATAGGACTTCTCTCACTCAGAAGGGGAGCTGAGGGAAAGGGGAAGGTCCTTAAGCGTAGAGATTGGCAATCCACCGAGCAGGGTCCCGCGGTACTGTTCAGTTAATTCGGAATTCAGTGGGTGGTGGCAGCGCGAGAATTAGTGGACGCTGGGGAATTTCCTGCTCCTTTTCAAGGGTAGAAGTCAGTCTTGGGGGGCTGGAAATAAACTCAGTATGACAGAGATATCTGAAGGCACGACGGTTAAATGAATGACAAAATAGTAGAGTTGGAAGAGACCTCCCCAAGGGACATCTAGTCCAACCCTCTGCCAGGGATTTAATGAGATTTAACCTCCGACCAGTTTTGCCACATATACATCTTCTGCTCTCCCTCTGCATCTCGTTTATCTTCGAATATATAAAAATCAAAGTTTGTGAGTTTTCTGTGTCAGGCGAAGACCTCATATAATTGGCTGTGTCAGGCGAAGACCTCATGTGATTGGCTGCCTATGAAGATTCTATGGAATCCTGGGGTTTGCAGTTTAGGGAGGGGCCTTTAGAATTCTCAGCCAGGGAATAGGCAGGTTGCTACGGAGACAAGGCCTAGCAGCAACGGGGAGGGCAGCGTATTTCCCTCAGGAACCCAACCTCCGTATGCTAACAACTATGAATACAGTTTAGATTGGGGAATATGGGGAAAACTTACATATACTGGACAAGACAGTTTGAGGAATGAGAGACACAAGATGTCAAATCTTTTTCACAAGTATTGCCTATGAGAAAATAAAATCCCAGGCAACATCAGGTATGTATGCTAGTTTTTAATAATGCCAGAGCATTATTAAACCTCATCATCCCTACCTGTCATCTCTCTTAATCGAAATGCTGCATTGAAATGAGACCTGAAGAAGGTGCGGGAGTGTGGGGAGGTAGAGGGGGTGGACAACAACAGGGAGAATCATTTGAAATGTCAAGTGCCTCTCCACCATTACCACCACTCCCCCGATCCGTCAACGTCCAAAAGACTGGAAACACCCTTGCAAGAAGCAATTCACTTCATTCGATTTCCAATTACACCCTTTTGCTTCACTCAGCTTGGCACGCGGAATGAAAAATGAACGAGCTGCAGAAATCATGATCGTGACAAGCTGGAGCCTGTTGAGAGAAGGGTGACCGATATGACAAAAGGTCTAGAAACCAAGCCCTATGAGATATGGAATGTGTCCAGAGGAGGGTGACCAAAATGGTAAAAGGCCTGGAAACCGTGAAACCCTATAAGGAGCAGCTTATGGAGCTGGAGATGTTTAGTATGGGGAAGAAAAAGTTCAGGGGTGACATCATATGTCTAAATATTTGAAAGAATGTCATATGCAAGATGGGGAAAGCTTGTTTTCTGCTGCTTCAGAGACTAGGGCCATTTCTGCACTGGACCATTATAGCGCGATGATTCCACTTGCAACATCCTATGGAATCCTGGGGTTTGCAGTTTAGGGAGGGGACGCCTGGCCCCTCCCGAAACTGCAAACCCCAGGATTCCATAGGATGTTGCAAGTGGAATCATCACGCTATAACGGTCCAGTGCGGAAATGGCTTAGGACATGGAGCAATGGCTTCCAACTACAAGAAAAAAGATCCCACCTAAACATTAGGAAGAACTTCCTCAGGGTAAGAAAAGTTATGGTGAAATATACTGCTGCCTGGGACCGTGGCATAGTCTCATTCCTTAGAGATTTTTTAAACGGTCTGGATGACCATCTGTCGTGAGTGCCGTGATGGTGTCTGTCAATGTCAGGCGGCGGCTAAGCAGACACAGAGGCAGGAGCTGAGTTTATGGCTTTAGTAATAAAGAAATTAAGAGGTTACGTCACCAAAACAAACATCCAAGTCCCAGGCGCAGCAACCCCAAACAGCAAGGTTTAGCCTGGAACAGAAAGCCCGTGCCACAGGACGCAGATTCCCGGTTGATAGACAGTTGTTGCCCCGTGCCCAACTCCAACAGCGTCTGTCTTAAATACACAGCCTTTAGCCCAGCTGGGGCTGATCAAATGTCCGTTGGCCCAGCTCACAGCTGGAGCCCCTCGAGACTTCAGGGCCGATTCATCAGACGCTACTCCAGCAGCCGCTGAGACCCCCGAACCGCCCCCTTCTCCAGCCGCCTCTGGGGGAACGTGGGGGGAGGGTCTGCTGCAAACTCCGGGCTGGAGTCAGAAACACCAGCCTCTGTCGAGTCAGAAGCACTAGCCTCTGCCTCTGGAGCACAAACATCTGCTGCAGGTACTGGCTCGGGATCCGTGCCCGGGACAGCTGTGGGGTCGCTGGCAGACTCCTCCCTAGACTCTGAAGGAGCCCCCACTCCCGAAGGCCCCTCCAAGAGATCCTCCCCCGGCTGGGAGTCCAAGTCTAAATCAGAGTCCAAGTCTGAATCGGCAGCACGCTCAGCCTGGCTCATGAGAGTGTCTTCCTGCATGGCAAAAAGGGGTTGGACTGGATGGCCTTTGGGGTCTCTTCCAGCTCTAGGATTCTATGATTCTATGACTTAGGGAGTGGGTGTGATAAGCCTGGAAATGACTGAGAGGTGGAATGATGACCACCTTTAAATTTTTGAATGCATGTTGTGGGATGAAGATGAAGTTAAAAGACTCCACCTAAACATTAGGCAGAATTTCCTGACAGTAAGAGTTGTTCGTTGGTGGAATGGCTGCCTTCAAAAGGTGGTGGAAACCTTCTTTGAGGGACTGAATGCTCATCCTTCAGGACTGCTTCACCTGTGTATTCCCGGGTGGCAGTGGGTTGGATTAGATGCTGTTGCTGTTCTTGTTCTTCTTCTTGTCATCATCACCACCACCATCATCTACTATATAAAAGTCAGTGTTTGACTGTGAGCTTGTCTGTTTGTCTGCGTCACACAAAGACCTCGTATGATTGGCCGTGTCAGGCAAGAAGACCTCATATGATTGGCTGTCTGTGAAGATTCTGCAGAATCCTGGGGTTTGCAGTTTAAGGAGGGGCCTTTAGAATTCTCAGCCAGAGAGCTCTTAGGCCTTAGTCAGCTGTGTCTGTCTTGCATAGGCCAGTTGCTATGGAGATGAGGCCTAGCAGCAAGGAGGAGGACAGTGTATTCCCTCAGAAACTCAACCTCTCTCTGTTTACAATTTTGAGTACAGATTGGATTGGGGCATATAGGGAAAAGTTACCGGTACTGGAATAGGCCAGTCGCTATGGAGATGAGGCCTGGCAGCAACGAGGAGGGCAGTGTATTCCCTCAGGAACCCAACCTCTGTGTGTTTACAACTCTGAATCAGATTGGATTGGGGAATATGGGGAAAAGTTACAGGTACTGGAATAGGCCAGTTGCTATGGAGATGAGGCCTAGCACCAAGGAGGAGGACAGTGTATTCCTTCAGGAACCTAACCTCTCTGAATACAGATTGCATTGGGGAATATGGGGAAAAGTTACAGGTACTGGAGGAGACAGTTTGTTGAGTTCTTAAGAGGAAAATAAAATCCCAGGCAACACTGGGTAAATACGCTGGTTTATTTATAAAACGCCATCGTTGTACATGGTGCTTTACAAGTTAAAAAAAGAACAAACCAGTTTCCTGCCCTTAGGGATACAATCTAATTAAGATACGGCACAAAAGGAAAAGGAGAGGGCACTATGGGAGGGAATTAAGTTCAGTAGATCTTGCTTCTTCTTCTCTCCCTTGGAGGCCAGGGCAGTGGCAGTTGGGATGAAGGGAAGGCCTTTGCTCTGGGCCTGCCTCCTCTTCTCTCTCTTTTTCCTTATAGTTCCTTCCAACTGTTTGGTTCTAATATTTTTTATGCGCTTGCATTGGGGTCGATGCAAGGGAGGGGGGTGATAAATGAAGAGAGAGCAGGGAGAAGAGAGGCTACCTCCCACTAGGAAATGGGCAGGTAGGTCAACAGTTGGGCACTGATTGCATCTGAAAAAAAGAAGAGGCTCTTGACTTGAAAGAACACCCACCACAATCAAACTGTGACTCTTGAAGCTAAGACTGAGGGGATTAATTTGGAAAACACTGGCCTTCCCATTAGAAAAAGTGAGGTAGGCCATTGCCACACTAGCCTGTGACATTGCTATCATTCCACTTTCAACATCCTATGGAATCCTGGGGCTTGCAGTTTAGGGAGGGGCCTTTGAGGCCCCTCCCTAAACTGCAAACCCCAGGATTCCATAGGATGTTGAAAGTGGAATGATAGCAATATAACAGGCTAGTGTGGAAATGGCAGTAGATGCCTTGAGCAGCAGATTAGAGACTTAACAAAAAACAGCAACTTCTTAACTATAACATATATTATTTTAACACACAAACACACATACGTGCACACACTCCCCAAGATCAGGAGGTTGTGCCTAAGATAATATATTGTCTTTGGACCATCTAAATCTACGGTCGGGTAGTTACACGGCAATTGCTCCACACCATCCTTCTGTTCAGTGCTGACATGGAGCAACCAACTGCGTAGGTGCAAATCTGGTTGTCATTGCTGCAATCTCACTGCACGTGGGATGCACCACTGAGCGCTTATGCACCATCCATGAACTGTGTGTGCAACTGTTATACTTGTGGAACTCTGCTTACACCACTGTGCACTGCATGCAACGTTGTGCTGTGGTCCCCAAAATAGGACTACATGCGTATGGGAGCTTACTCATCAGAGCAGATGGCTAACGAGCTGCAACATCCAGAGCTTGGTAAAGGTGTTGACTGAGACCCAACATCATGCTTGAATAGTGGCAACATTTGTTGTTATTAACTGCCATCAAGTTGACTTCAACCTATGAGCACCCTGTCAACAAGAGACCTTAAAGGTCACCCTGCCATGAACAGCCCTGCTCAGGTCTTGAAAACTGAGGGCAGCCATGGCTTCCTTGACTGAGTCAATCCATCTGTGATGCCGTCTTCCTCTTTTCCTACTGCCTTTTACCTTACCAAGCACTGTGGTCTTTTCTAGTGAGTCAGGTCTTCTCATGATATATCCAAAGTATGACAGTTTCAGTTGAGTCATCTCGGCTTCTAGGGAGGGCTAAGATTTGATTTTGTTCCGTATGTACGTGCCTTCCAGTGACCTGTCAATTTATGGTGAAGTTAGAATAGACCTTGGGGTCATCGGCCTTATATAAAAGACCCCACTTCTCAGATCTCTCTCTCTCTTTGCCATTTCTGCTTCCACTTCCTTCCCGCTGACCATGCTTCACCTCTCCACCAAGAAGATGGTGAGTTAAGAGTGAAGCTACTATTTTACCTCATATTTTGTTGTTGTAGCTAGTTAGGTTCTAGGCTCTCCAATGCATATGTAGTTGCCAAATTCATTAATAAACTTTTCCTAAGTTTGTAACCAGAAACTGCCTGCCTTGTTTTGCTTTCTAAGTCAGTGTCAGTTCAGGGAAGCCACACAGAGATTAGGACATGCTTTATCTGCCACTCTGCTAAAAGAAGGCTGATTCCTAACAATTTTAGCTTTCGTAGAATTTCCCCCTAAGGGCTAACACCCCGGGAAGCACTAACTCCCAACAGTACTAAAAGGGCACTGTAGGAATCATGACCTCCTCCTGGACTTCCCAGGCACATCTGGGACGGAGTCCTTTTGGTTAGTCCCAACTAGAGTAGATCCACTTGATTCCAGCACACAGGTAAATCCCACAGATTCAGTGGCTCAACTCTGAGACTAACAACAGATTTTGGTCCTAGTTCAGCCAGTTCGGTTCTGCTCAGAGAATTTTGTGCAGCTCAAAACTCCCAGAAATCTAAATGAGGAAGAAACGCTACAGCTAGGTTAATGTGATTCTTCTCCATCTCCTTGGCATCTCTGGGGACTTTTCCCCCGATGTTCGCTCTGAGTGTGAGGCACAGATGCAATGCATCGTTCTCCACCTCTGAGCATATCTGGCGCTTCTCTCTCTTTCAAGGTAAATCAACCTGCATATTAAGATGTCAAATGTCTACCAGTTAATGAAATGATTTCTGAGGTTTTAAAGCCATCCCTGACTCGCCTACCTCCCTCCTCTTTGCAAATTACTGTTTTCAAGGCATTTGTCTCAGAAGCTGCTCAATACCAGTTTTCAAAGGGCTTGATTTGAGTCTCCAAATTTCCCTGTCAAAAGCAGACATCCTGAAAGGAAGAGTGTGGCAAGGCAGTGAGTGTGAGGCAAGCCAGACATTGGATTTTTCCAGAGGTGCCAACGTAATCTAGGCAGGGTGGGTGGCCTTGTGTTGATTTTCAGTGGCAGTTGCAATCAGTCTGAGAGGAGTCAATTTAGCAATAGTTGTAATTTTAAGGTGACTTTTCCATGGTGAACTCTGAAATGTTCCTTTCTTTTCTTACATCTACAAATAACTTTTGTAGAGATTTTTGCTTTGACTCATTGGAAGCTGTGATTAGAATCCTAGAATCCTATGGTTGGAAGAGACTCCAAAGGCCATCAAGTCCAACCCCCTTCTGCCATGCAAGGAAGACACCATCAAAGCACTCCCTTTGACCGATGGCCATCTAGCCTCTGCTTAAAAATCTCCAATGGGGGAGACTCCTCCAAGACAACCTAGTCTGCTGTCGAACTGTTCTTATCATCTGGAAGCTCTAATGTTTAGGTGGAATCTCTTTTTCTATAATTTGACATCATTGCTCTGTGTCCTAGTTTCTGGAGCAACAGAAAACAAGCTTGCCCCATCTTCCAATGACATCCTTTCAGATATTTAAACCTGGCTGTCACGTCCCATCAACCTTCTCTTCCCCAAGCTAATCATAGGGCTTCATTGAACTACAACCCTGGAGACCAGAGTTCAATTCCCAGCTTGGCCATGGAAACCCATTGGATGACCTTGGGCATGTCACATACTCTCAGCCCCAGAAAACCCCTGTGATAGGTTTGCCTTGGGGTCACCATAAGTCAGAAATGACTCAAAGGCACACAGCAACAAAAAGTCAATGTGGGTTCCATGCCCAACGTGGGAAAAACTTCCTAGTGGTGAGAACACTTTTGACAGTGGAATACACTGCCTTTGTGGAGTGTGGTGGAGTCTCCTTCTTGGGAGGTTTTTAAACATAGGCTGGATGGCCATCTGTCAAAGGGAGGGCTTTGATGGTGTCTTCCAGCATCGCAGAATGGGGCTGGACTAGATGGCCCTTGGGGTCTCTTCCAACTCTAGGATTCTGTGATTCCTTTTGCTTTCTGTTTCACACATCTTTCTTTCTTCTGATCTCTCCTGGGTCCAAACACTATGATTTTTCTTCGTCACTCTACCTAACTTCCTGAATGTAAGAGCAGTTCAGCAGTGGAATCTGCCGCTGCCTCCATGGAGTGTGGTGGAGTCTCCTCCTTCTTGGGAGGTTTTTAAGCAGAGGCTGGGTGGCCGTCTGCCGAGAATGCTTTGATTGTGTCTTTCTGCGTGGCAGAAGGGGGCTGAACTGGACAGCCCTTGGGGTCTCTTCCAAATCTGGGATCCTATGACTCTAAACTTAAATGAACAAATGCTATGTAATCCTTATATAGCTGCTGTTGTTGTGAACCTTTGTTTCTGATTTGTGGTGACCCTAACGGGAACCCATCACGGATTTCTGGGGCTGAGATTGTGTGACGCACCCAAGGTCACCAAATGGGTTTCCATGGCTGAGCAGGAGTTGACACCTTGTCCCCAGGCTCATACTCCATGCAAACCACTACGCTACATGGGCTTTCATAATCCCCATAATTCCCTGTATTTCTTATGGTATATTTCCCTGGAATATAATGTTGTTGCTGGAATATGATGTTGCTGCCGTTGTGTTTGTTAGCTACCGCCGCTGCTAAGTGTTTTGGATCGGAAACTCTGTAGAAGTGGGTAAGGCCTGCCTTCTTGGCCTCTGTCCGCGCTCTACTGAGATGGAGGCCGTTGTTGCTTTCTCCTCTAATGAACCGCGGTGTCGGCGTCGCTTTGCCTGGCAGTCCGGGAGCGACACAGGCTCCCCTTTGCATTTAATGGGACCTGCCAAAATCACCATGGCAACAGATGAGCTAGAAGTTTGCCAAGGAAATCTGAAGTTGCCTGAGTGAACCAGCAGGAAAGAGGGAAAGGTACCAGGAGGCGGAAGGGGGTCTAGCGGATTCCCATAATTGTTCAGAAATAAATGGAAAAGCAGTCTGCATATGTCAAAATAACTTTGGCTGCCACCCTCTTGGTGTTTTACACACACATGGTTGCCCTTTCTTTTCGCCATCTTATAATGTCCGTATTCAGTTCACAGTTGCACAAGCAGAGTTCCACAGGTACAGCTGTTGCACATGCAGTTGGCCTTTATGGGTGGTGTGTTGCTACTCATCAGTGCCTTTTGTGTAGTAACAGCTGGCACGTTCACCGTAACCTCCAACTGCCTTAAATTGGCAGGGGCAGATCTGGTTAATCCTGTGTTGTCCCACTTTTTCAGCTGTCTAAACGTCCCAGTTTCTCTCTCCTCCTCCCACTTTCCCACTTCGTCTTCAATTAACAGTTGGCCCTCCACATAGCTATGTTTAAATATTTGAAGGGATGCCATGTAGAGGAGGGAGAGGGCTTGTTTTCTGCCACTACAAAGACCAGGACAAGGAGCAATGGATTCAAGCTGCAGGAAAGGAGATTCCACCTGAACCTCAGGAAGAACTTCCTGACAGTCAGGGCTGTCCGGCAGTGGACTCTGCTGCCTCCATGGAGTGTGGTGGAGTCTCCTTCCTTGGAGGTTTTTAAGCAGAGGCTGGACGGCCATCTGTCGGGAGTGCTTTGAGGGTGTTCCTGCATGGCAGAAGGGGGTTGGACTGGATGGCCCCTGGGGTCTCTTCCAACTCTACATTTCTATGATTCTATGATTCTATGATTTGTGGGTTTCACTTTCATTGATCTGATTATTTGCGAATTTCTCCAACTTCTGCCCATCCACCCTGGCAGTTCTTTTTCTAGGGAAACCTTCCCTCTTGGGAGCTCTGATCGGGCCACACAGCCCTTTAAAAACCCACCTCTGGTCCTCCACCTTTTCCTTCACCAACAGCTGCCCAGCCAGCTGAGGACAGCTCACAGTCCCATTTCTCAGCACCCATGCCCCCGCCCCGACACACCCAAGAAATAAGGTGGGAGAGAGAGGAAGCATTGGGCCACCATGCCAAGCCCTTTCCCTCTCCTTTCCCTGACCTGATTTGGGCCCTTGCAGTTTGCTCTCTCCACCGTCCCGTGGCCTCTTTCCCACAGAAACACACACACGCATTTTGATATTTGCAATTTTTCCATTTTTGTAGGGACCCTGCACCTCTAACCCTAGTGAATGTGGAGGGCTGATGGTACTTCGATTGGTGCAAATTCAGTTTAAAATGCAAAAACAGCTTGCACTCAGCATGGGGGAAGAGGGGAGATGGGGCAAAGTCATAGAATTATACAATCATAGAGTTGGGAGAGACCCCAGGGGCCATCCAGTCCAACCCCCTGCTATGCAGGAACACCCATCAAAGCATTCCTGACAGACGGCCATCCAGCCTCTGCTTAAAAACCTCCAAAGAAGGAGACTCCACCACACTTCCAGGCAGCATATTCCAATATCAGACAACTCTGACTGTAAGGAAGTTCTTCCTGAGGTTTAAGTGGAATCTCCTTTCTTGTAGCTTGAATCCATTGCTCCTAGTCCTAGTCTCTGGAGCAGTAGAGAACAAGCTCACTCCCTCCTCAACATGACATCCCTTCAAATATTTAAACATGGCTATCCTGTCCCCTCTTAACCTTCTCTTCTGCAGACTAAACATCCCCAGCTCCCTAAGGCATTCCTCACAGGGCTTCATGGCTTCCAGACCCTTCACCATTTTGGTTGCCCTCCTCTGGAAACGCTCCAGCTTGTCGACATCCTTCTTGAACTGAGGAGCCCAGAACTGGACACAGGATTCCAGATGAGGCCTCACCGATGCAGAACAGAGTGGTAGCATTACCTCTCTCGATCTGGACGCCATACTCCTCTTGATGCAACCAAGAATCACGTCTTGAAAAGTCTTGCCCTTTTCAGCAGGCTCGGGAGAAAGCAAATGCTGCCACCTCGCTTAGGCGGTGTGTTCTTTCCCCCTCAGAGGTTGCTTGGCCAGACGTCTCCTTTGTTTTCCTCTGTGAAATATTGGAGGGCATGCATTCACAGAGTGGTGTAGTGGTTTGAGCAGTGGACTACGACAGTGCAGACCAGGGTTGGAATCCCCGCTCCGCCATGGGAACTCACTGAGTGACCTTGGGCAAGTCACGCTCTCTCAGCCTCACAGAGAAGCAAAGGCAAACTCTCTTTGAACAAATGATAGGTTCACCTTAGGATCAGCGTAAGTTGGAAGCAATCTGAAGGCAAACAACAACGGGCCATTCACAGATAACACAGTTGGTTGCACAATGTCAGTATTATTCAGCAGAAGGATGGTGCAGCATAAACCAAACCCCAGGATTCCATAGGAGGTTGACAGTGGAATCATCGCACTATAACAGCCTAGTGCGGAGATGGTGTATATTGCAAGGACTGATATAGGATCTCAGTCTACAACTTCCTAGGTTCTACAGGGCCAACTGTAACTGACTATTAGAAATACAATCACAATTTAAGTCCCAATGTCTATTTTTAACAACAATACAACAAATTATATATTAAATTTGACACATATGCATTGTCCCAAACATTCCAAACATCCCAAGGAGTCCTAGTGCAGGACTTGATAGCAGGACTCTGCTGCCTGTGCTGCCCATTAGCACTACAACATTTGGATGCAATCTTAAAACCTTAAATAAAAAAATACAAAATCGATGCAAAGGCAATAGAGAAATTCTGCTACAAAGAACGTGTCCTTTTGTTTCTCCTAAGTACATAACTGAAAATCCCACACCTTGTTCAAGATGAAAAGGGCCTCATCCTCAGCCATGGCAACCGTAGCTCCTCTTCACCTCCAGTTCTCCCTCTCTTTTGGAACTCATTTAGCAGGTTCACCACCATCCTTAGGGTTTCCTCACCCACTGGGCCAAACCAATAATTCCTAGGGGTTAAGTCAGCTTTAATTTTCCTAACGTTTCCCTTCTGCTCTTTGACAGCCCCTTTCAATCACCCTTTGTACTTGTTTTTGAGCCTAGAGTCCCCAGGTCTCAGGGCTTGGCCCTTCTTTCCCGGATATCAGGCCGAGGAGGAACCTCAGGGCGAGAGCACTGCCTTTAAAAAAGAAAATTGTGACTTAAAGCCTGTTGGTAGTCCCTATTAGAATAGACCTGTATAACCAGAGGGATTGGCCTATGTGTTGATCTACCATTTACCATTAAATAGTTGATTCAATAGGTTTACTCTCTTTGAAAACAACCAATAAGATTCCAGCCATTTTTTAAAATGATGCACTGCTGGATCGTGCTCCTGCAGGTTGCTTTGGACCGTTTGCTGTAGCTTCTCCGGGGGTCTGCCTGCCCCATTTTTCCCCTCCCTCCTCCTCCTCCCAAAGTTTTTTCAAACCGTGGCCTGCATAGGCGCTCAGTGGAAGGGACCAATCCACATGGGGAAATCCTAAGGACCCCTTCATACTATTCAGTTTTATATAGCTATGATTCCAGTTTAACTGCCATGGCTGCATCTTACAGAATCCTGAGATATGTAATTTAGTGAGGCACTAGAATTCTATGGAAGAGAATTCTAAGTCCTTCTCCTTAACTGCAAACCCCAGAATTCCATTTAATTGCCATGGCAGTTAAAGCTGAATCATTAGCGATATAACTATGGCCATTTCCACACTACAGTGTTATAGCGTGATCATTCCACTTTCAACATCCTATGGAATCCTGGGGTTTGCAGTTTAGGGAGGGGCCTCAAAGGCCATCCTCAAAGGCCCCTCCCTAAACTGCAAACCCCAGGATTCCACAGAAGGTTGAAAGTGGAATAATAGTGCTATAACAATCTAGTGTGGAAATGGCTTTAATTACAAAGGGTGTACATTTATACTATACAAACATAGAATCATAGAATCATAGAAATGTAGAGTTGGAAGAGACCCCAGGGGCCATCCAGTCCAACCCCCTGCCATGCAGGAACATCCTGAAAGCACTCCTGACAGATGGCCATCCAGCCTCTGCTTAAAAACCTCCAAGGAAGGAGACTCCACCACACTCCATTGAGGCAGCCGATTCCACTGCCGGACAGCCCTGACTGTCAGGAAGTTCTTCCTGAGATTCAGGTGGAATCTCCTTTCCTGCAGCTTGAATCCATTGCTCCTTGTCCTGGTCTCTGGAGCGGCAGAAAACAAGCCCTCTCCCTCCTCTACATGGCATCCCTTCAAATATTTAAACATAGCTATCATGTCCCCTCTTAACCTTCTCTTCTGCAGACTGAACATACCCAGCTCTCTAAGTCTATCCTCACAGGGCTTGGCTTCCAGGCCCTTCACCATTTTGGTCGCCTTCCTCTGGACCTGCTCCAGCCTGACCAGGTCGTTCTTGAATTGGGGTGCCCAGAACTGGACACAGGATTCAAGATGAGGTCTAACCAAAGCAGAGTAGAGTGGTACCAGTACCTCCCTCGATCTAGACACCATACTCCTATTGATGCAGCCGAGAATTGCATTGGCTTTCTTGGCTGCCGCATCACACTGCTGACTCATGTTCAGCCTGTGGTCTATTAAGACTCCTAGATCCCTTTCACATGTACTGCTATCCAGCCACGTGTCCCCCATCCTATATTTCTGCATTCCATTTCTTCTACCTAAGTGTAGGACCTTACACTTCTCTCTGTTGAATTTCATTTTGTTAGCTTTGGCCCAGCTCTCCAGTCTGTCCAGGTCATTTTGAATTTTGATCCTGTCCTCTGGCATATTAGCAACCCCTCCCAATTTGGTGTCATCTGCAAATTCGATCAGCATGCCCTCTATTCCTTCATCCAAGTCGTTGATGAAGATGTTGAACAGCCCTGGGCCCAGGACAGAACCCTGTGGCACCCCGCTGGTCACCTCTCTCCAGGAGGAAAAGCAGCCCTTGGTGAGCACCCTCTGGGAACGGTCAGTCAACCGGTTACAGATCCACCTGACAGTAGCCCTGTCCAGCCCGCATTTTACCAGCTTCTTTGCAAGAATGTCATGGGGAACCTTGTCAAAGGCCGTACTGAAATCGAGAAATGCTACATCCACAGCATTCCCTTCATCTATCAAGCTAGTAACTCTATCATAAAAAGAGATCAGATTAGTCTGGCGTGACTTATTTTTGAGAAATCCATGTTGACTTCTCCTGATTACCGCATTGCTTTCTAAGTGATTAGAAACCGACTGCTTAATGATCTGCTCCAGGATCTTTCCAGGTACTGATGTCAGGCTGACTGGGCGATAATTATTTGGGTCCTCTTTTTTTTCCCTTCTTGAAAAAGGGAAAACATGACGTATGATCCCAGCTTGGAGGTGAGATGTCATTGTTTTTATGTTGAAGTATCACAAACAAGTGTTCTCATTGCTAGCCCTCCCCTAAATTTTTCTCTTATAAAAAGTTAATTTTATTCTACACACAAGAACATGAAACAAACCTACAAATACATTTTGGAAACATAGATTACCATAAAATCCCAGCAACCTTAATTCATCGTCAGAATGATGCTCCACTCAGTTTCAGTGAGAAAGAGAAGGAAACAAAGACAGGATCAGGAGTAATGAACATTCGTATCTCAAGGCACAATTATCAGGACTTAGAGTTTATACATACTGTGTTATATTTACTGTTTCTTTGCATCTTTTCAGACATAGAGTTTGCTGATACATCCTTCTGAAATTTCAAATGGTGTTTTAGAGGCTGACATAAAGGAGGTTCTGTATCTACAAATAAAATAAAAAGATACCAAGATCTCTTCAGACTGTTCCATATGCCTCCTTGCTTTCAGACATTTTAATTGACTTCTTAAATAAGGCTGTGGTCCAAATTCTATTCAGCCAATTTCACTAGGTGAGTCCGTTTAAGTTTTCTTTTATTGAGCAATTTTAGTCCTGGCCGTAACAAGAAGAAATCCAATCAAATCTTTATATTTAATTTGTCCATTCTGAATTCTCCTCTTAAATCTTTGAATGACTTTCTCTCTAGAAAATTACTGAAGCGTCCACGGATTCATTCCCCCCCCCCATTTGTACAGCTGGGATTGTGAATATATTTCCATATGCAGACTTAATAGTTAACCATTCTGTCAAATGGTAGTATTGCATAACTGACTCAACACACCAGAAGTGCAGACAAATACACACCCATGCACAATGGGAATCTGTGGGCAATGCACATCCATACGTAATGAACGTTGATGCACAATGGCATGGCATGCACAATATTTTCTGCAGCTCCAAACTGAATGCAGACACTCTGCATTGGGGAAAAAAATCCAACCGCTTCTTTGGAAAAATGAATGCATGCCTAGGACACTGTCATGTACTGGATAACCCACACTCTGCAAATGACATTCTAAGACCAAAACAGACATGGAGCTCATACCATTTATGGGTACAATTCCAAAATTTAGGTGTGCAAAGCTGTGATTGGAGAGGATCGTAAATCTAGCATCAAACCACTTCTCAGACAGTTCCCAGACCTGCATTTGCTTCCCACTTCTTACCATCCTTGACCCGAGCACATATTTCCTGCCTCTTATCTTAGAGACACCAGGTTTCCAAAACACAAGCCTTTACAGGCGCCAGGAGAATTCCAGCTATGGATGTCCACACAACCCCTTGCCACTGACCCTGGTGGCAGCTGGGTCCAATAGAAGTTGTTCCCCCGAACATCTGGAGGGCCAAAAGTTTTCCAGGTGTGCTCTTGCTAGATGATGGCTGTTACACAGGAAGCTGACTGACATTTAGGTGGATTTCTTCCCTAGCCTTGCCCAAAGACCTCTGGTATCACACAGTGGTCTTCCTTCCAAGTAGTAACCTGGCTCCCCTTTTATTCTTAACTAGCATATCTACCTGGCATTGCCTGGGATTTTATTTTCTCATACGTAATACTTGTTAGAAAGATTTGAGATCCTATGTCTCCAGTTCCCCAAACTGTCTTGTCCAGTACCTGTAACTTTCCCCCCTACTCCCCAATCCGATCTGTATTCAGAGTTATTAACATGCAGTGGTTGAGTTCCTGAGGAAATACACTGCCCTCCTCCTTGCTGCTAGGCCGCATCTCCATAGCAACCGGCCTATTCAGAGCTCGCTGGCTGAGAATTCTAAAGACCCCCCCTTAACTGCAAACCCTAGGATTCCATAGAATCTTCTCAGCCAGCCAATCATACGAGGTCTTCACTTGACACAGCCAATCATATGAGGTCTTCGCCGGACACAGACAAACGAACTTTGACTTTTATATATTAGATTTCAATAAAATCAGATGTGCTCAGGGTGGCCTGGTAGTTACTTGTACCAGCCCTGACTCCTTTGGACTGGTTAGTGTCTGTCAGCAGCTCCTGGGTCAGTGGGGCAGTGAATTTACCCCAGGTTTTAGCTGGGACTTTAAAATAGCTATCCAAGGTGCTGAATTGATTTGGCGGGTGGGATTTGTCATCCTAGATTGCTTCTTTAATGTTTGGACTGAAACCCAAAGTGGATTCACTGCTGTGCAACCCTATGAGCCATCAGACCCCACAGGGACAAGATATGGTATACTCTGAAATACTGTTTGAGTCAACAGTGCGTTGTGGCAGCTAAAAAAGCCAATGTGATTCTAGGCTGCATCTATAGGAATCTAGTGTCTAGCTGGAGGGAAGTAATAATACCACTCTGTTTTGCTTTGATCACACTTCACCTGGAGTACCATGTCCAGTTCTGGGCACTGCAGTTCAGGAGAGATATTAGCAAGCTGGAACGTGTCCAGAGAAGGGAGACCAACATAATAAAAGGCCTGGAAATCACGAAGCCCTATGAGGAGTGGCTTAGGGAGCTGGGGGTGTTTAGCCTGGAGAAGAGAAGGTTGAGAGAGGACATGTTAGTTATGTTTGAATATTTGAAAGGATGAAAGTTGGAGCAAAGGATGAAAGTTGGAGCAAAGGATGAAAGTTGGAGCAAATTCATTTTCTGCTGCTCCAGAAACTAGGACATAGAGCAATGGCTTCAAGCCCCAGGAAAAGAGATTCCACCTAAACATTAGGAAGAACTTCCTAATGGTAAAAGCAGTTTGACAGTGGAGACTAGGTGGCCAACTGTCAAAGGGAGTGCTTTGGTGGTGTCTTCCTGCATGGCAGAAGGGGGTTGGACTGGATGGCCCTTGAAGTCTCTTCCAGCTCTGGGATCCTATGATGCTACAACATCTTTCGGGCTCTCCTTTTCCTCCTGCCTTCTTGATCTCCCTCCCTCAAAATGTTCTGCCAGAAAGGATTTTCCAAAAACCTCGGGAAAGAAAACAATGCCACTCCCGCCTGTTCTGCTCCCCCAAGTAGCCTCTTGTGCTCTTGGCTGGTAGAACAATAGAGCCGCAGCCAGCGATGCTTTCCATTAGCACTGTGAAAAGGGTTTTTAATTGTGAGCTCCAAAGACTCCAGAGGCTGAGACTTATCTAATAGCCGCCAGTAGCAAAATCTTTTGTTGGGTGTTAGCAAAAGAAGCGGGGGGGGGTGCACAGTCCATATAGAGGGGAATGCAGATGAAGAGCACCCACTTTCTTCACAATATGGTGTAAAAACACAGCAAGAAATGGGGACCAAGGTGTAAAGGTGATGGGATTGCCCTAGATGGAAGGAAAGCTCTTCCCAAAAAAGGCTGGATTTTGAGAAAATCTGGGCATATTATAGAATCCTAGAATCATAGAATTGTTGAGTTGGAAGAGACCCCAAGGGCCATGAAGTCCAACCCAATTCTGCCATGCAGGATTCTATGACCTTTTGGCCCACAGAGAGACAGAGAGAGGCTCTCCAAGCTTTCAGACAGGAGTCCCTCAGCCCTGTCTTCAGAGAGAATGAATCTGCAGGCAGTCTACCACTGATCTTTGGACGCTATTACTTAGAATACCTTCTGGCCACTATTGGAAACAGGATGCTATGGGAGGGGAGGGACTTTCTTGTAGGCTCGCCTTGTATTTGCAGTCTCTCTGAAAGCCTTGTGAAACTGAGCGAGACTGTGAACACAAAGTGAGGCTCGTAAGCCTCTGTTAAAAATGACATGGGGCAGCAACGGAAAGGGTGGCAAGCCCAATTCTGCGTTGCAAAGGAACCCCACCCCCTTAAGGAAGAACAGGGTGACTGGCATGTTCCTCACCGCTGTGTTACCCTGATTTCTGGGGTCCCATGGGGACGCCTTAAAGTGCTCCACGTGATGGGGAAAGGAAACTAGCCAGAGCACGAGCAATAGCAATGCGAGAGGCAGGGTAACCTAGCAGGGTCTTTTTATCCAGTTTTTACGGGGTCAGGCTGAGCCAAAAACCAAATGAAGATGTCCAATAAAATGATTTTATTGAACGAAAGTCTCATGCACTAACACAATCACTCACACACTCACTCAAGACCTATTAAGAAGCAAAAGAGAGGAAACTGGATAGGGGAATATTGAAGGGGTTGTAGCTGGGGTAATACTCCACCTTTTCCTGAAGTCCTTGGTCCGGGAAAACAGCGGAGAAGTGGGGTTCAGCATGGAGAGGGCTGAGGGGACTACTCAACGGACAGAGAAACGGTCTGCTGGGATGACTGGGAGTGATCCAAAGAACCGCTCAAAAACTGGGACTATTTGTAGGGGGAAAAGCACCTGGAGGGCTAATCCTTTCCCCGGGAGAACAATGGCTGTTGCAACAAGAAAGAAGCTCCACGATGGCAACTCCTTTTGCATGATGAGATCACAAGGTGTTGCCAAAGTTTCAGGATCTTCAGTTGCATTGGGTTGTGGTGTGAATTTCTGTAGATGGTCCTTGCCTGACATGATCTTACGGTTATCAATGCTCAGCTTGGGGCAAACACGCTAATCGCCTCAAGCTGGCTTCTCAGGGGCTGTGGACCCTTTGTCTACTGTGGGTTTGCACAGCTTGAGGTCTCCTGGGGCTACGTGATGGGAGATTGTACTGGCCTGACCTGGTTTTCAGTCTTTGACCATTGCTGCCTACGTGCCCATCCGGGTGACCTCTCAGGCACATTAAATGATATTTTAGTATCAAAATTGTAGACCCCGGGACAGGGTTTTCAAGTGAGGGAACAGCTGATTCGAATGTATTGTGTACTGTACGTTTGAATCTGCTGTGGAATGAATCTGCAGATTATACTTTGTTAAATATGGTTGGGGTAGGGCAAGATTTTTTCCACTTTTGAAGAGCTTCTGCACTGCTAATCCTTGCAGTTGTGGAGGGATGACTATACAGCCGGCCCTTCACATTTGCTAGGATTAGGGGCTCAGGATCCCTGAAAAAGTGAAAAAATCCCAGATATCAAAATGCATATGTGTATGTGTCATATACACCTCACACACAAGGCCTAAAGGTAATTTTATGTAATATTTTTAGTAACTTCATTCATGAAACAAAGTTTGTGTACATTGAGCCATCAGAAAGCAAACGTGTCACTATCTCAGCCACCTATGTGGACAATCTTGGATTTTGAATTTCAAGAGAAGGGATGTTCAACCCGCACTAAATTTATTTGTGTCATTACTTCCCCTCCCCAATAAGGCTACTACGAGGCATTTCCAAAACATATGGATTAAAGAAGCATTAACTATATTACATCTCTAACAATTAGTCCATTTAAGCCATTTCTGCACTAGACCGTCACAGTGCTTTTATTCCACTTTCAACATCCTATGGAATCAAAGGCCTCAAAGACCCCTCCCTAAACTGCAAACCCCAGGATTCCATAGGACGTTGAAAGTGGAATCATAGCACTGTGACAGTTTAGTGCGGAGATGGCCTTAGATAAGCCTGTATTCAAAAGACCCTGTCCATCCAGAAAATCCATCCAGATCTGCAACCTGTTGAGCTGTCTACATGGCCGCTTTGTGCCAATGATATGAAATGGACCCCCTCCCCGCAATTCACTCAATCATTGTCTCAGTCACCCACCCACCCGCTGCCTTCTGCCTGCTTGGCTCCCCACCCTCTCCTGCTGACACGTTAATTGCTTTTGTGTTCTCTTTTCGCAGGATGCCAGCACTGATGGATTGCAGCGGTGAAGCTCAGTCAAGGAAGAGCCTCTTTCATTCTCAGATCACAGACGGGGTCACCCCTCGTGTTACATGCCTTCTCCCCCTCTCTGCACTACCTTTTTCCTTCTCTGTTTTCCCCCGTGCCATGACAACGACTAGAAAACAAGCTGGGCTTTCGCACTTGGCTCCTACTGAGTGAAAAAACACCCAACTCCTCTCTCCTTTCTTCTGGAAATTGTTCTAACAGCAACAGCCCCTGACAGCGAGTGTGGCCAAAGTGCCATCTTAGGAGGAAACATAAAAGCAGCTTGGATGAGGGCCACTGTGGGCCTTTCCGCACTACTCTGTTATAGTGCAATTATTCCACTTTCGACCTCCTGTGGAATTCTGGGGTTTGCAGTGTAGGGAGGGGCATTTAGGATTCTCAGCCAGAGAGCTCTTGGGCCTCCGGAAACTACAAGCCCCAGAATTCCACGGGATGCTGAAACTGGAATAATAGCGCTATAACCGTGTAGTGCGGAAAGGCCCTGTGGTTGCCATGGGGGTCTGTAAAGAGTAGGGAGGCGCTGCGAATCAAAGACAGCCCAGAATCTTGTCGGTGTCTTTTACATGCAATAAGATCGACTACAGAAGCGGTTGGACGTGTTTGCCCAGCATGAAATATCTGCAGTCAGTTCAGAGTTGTGGAAACAGAGTTGCCCAGGCAGCACCATTGAGGTGCATTGAGCATGGGGCTATGGAAGTGACTCCACTTTTGCAGAATGTGGAACACCCACATTCAGTTCCACATTGTGGAGGCAGAGTTGCATATGGAAGGCAAATACTGAGGTGTGAATCCTCAGTCTATCAGCAGTTAGGAAACTGCCAGAAGCTCACAGAAAAGTGGAGCCGGGGGGACCGGTTGAGACAAAAGTTATTTTAGGTCAAAGGTGGGTAGTGTTTGCACATGTTCAGTGGCAATTTGTACTCAGGTCCATTTCTGAAAACAGTATTTCTTTCCTTAGAGAAAAGGTGCACCGGAAAGACATTACTATTACTACAAAGTACCATCTCTAATGATAGCACGTAATATGGAACAAGACAATTATGTTAAGAAATTGTTTTAAGTAGTTGAAAAATATCGAGCACATGGAAAAGTGAAATGTATCTTTTAGCAAATAGGGGCATGTGGCTGAGAAAAAAAAAAGGAAACTGCTTGTTAAAGGACAGGTTCTACCTGCTATTAATAAGAAATAAAAGGAAGGCACAGTGATCTTCATACTCTTGGTACAATACAGAGTTGAAAAATAAGATTTCAGGGCAGGGATAAGCAAACTATGCAGTTTTTGAAAGATTAATCTGTAGTTTACATCAGTGTGGGTTTTATCCAATAGGAATTATAAATGTGTATGAAAAATCCTGGGGATGTATAAATTTCAGACAAAGATTGTATTCACCGCCAACTTGTTTTCAGAGCAAAGAGCTCTAGTTGTCCAATTGTGCAATCGTAATTATTAATTATAGATTCCCGTTTTTACTTCATTCAAATGCTCTGAGTTGTTTTTATTAGCTGCATAGCTTAGGGAGAAGCAGTTTTGCAGCAACACTAATTATTAGCATCTTACTAGCAGTTTTTAAGCATACAGGTATATCTCAGTTAATCAAGTAGATGGGCTCCTGGGCCTTACTTCTTTAACAGAAAATCTGGTATCAAAGGTAGAAATAACATGGAAAGAACAAGGATCGATTCCTCCACCACAAAGAAAGCAGCACAGTTCAACAGGTTTCAGCAAACTTGTTCACCAATGCTAACAATATGCACGTGTGTCACTGCATCTGCAGATTTCTATTGATTAAAATTAATCTGTCTGCTTTTAAAGCCAAAAAAAGAACTTCTGAGAGGCACACCTTTAATATCCATCCCAAATTTTAGGTCACATGGTCTTGGGGCTATCATGGCTCTTTACAATAATGAATAAGTGTGTGTGTGTGTGTGTGTGCGCGCGCGCGCATGCACGCATGTGTAAATACAACGAAGGAGCGAGAGAGATTGAGACCAACACAAGTTTCTGAATAGTTGAATTCTCCTTGTGGGCTGGGTTTGAAAAAGTTATCTTTTCGGACTACAACTCACAAACTTTCCCACAACTATTAGCAAACATGTTTGCTGGTGATTTCTGGGTTTTGTAGTCAAAAAGAGCAGCTTTTCCAAGCTCTGGGCCACAGCGACTAGAATAATTAGTGCCTGTTTGTCTCTGACAAGCTGACATCCTACAGGCACTTTGGGGGAGTATGTTCCATTTAATTCCATGGGGCTTTCTTTGGAGTTGACCCCTATAGGATTTCAGTACTTAACTGAACATTTAAATTAATGTGTTTGAACTGGGAAATACTTGTTAGCTTTATCCCCAGTAATCAACTTTTGAGAAGTTCAAGTTGGGACTTCTAGAGACCATCCAGTTCAAAACACTGTACTGATAATTAAGGTAGTAAAAAAAAACTTTTGAATTTGACAGTGACTCCAAAAGTTACCTTTAGGGGTATGCGGATACATCCAGAGTAGAGAAGATTTTTCTTGCTGGGGCTTGACACAGCAGGCATTTTCTGAGTATTTGGTGCCACCTCCTGGCTAAATGAAACAAAATCCAAAACCCACAAGCGGCGATAGCTTTCTTGGGCCAACTCCAAAGCATAAAATGCATTATGCAAGCTTGTGAAGCTTCCCTGGCTTCTTCATCTGGCAAAGATGTTAAAAACCATACAGAAGAAAAATAGATGATGATGTTAGAGTCACAGGGCTCCATTCTGTCTGAGATACTGTCAGTTAAGATGACATTGAGGGATTTCAACGCAGGCAGAGGCCAGTCCCCTTATTGGCTGTGTGAGTATCAGTGACAAAGAGCAATGAAAAGACAAGTAATAAAAATTTTGACTCCATTAGCAGTGGAAAAATAACTTCTCTTGAGATCCAGCTGTCCGTGTCGTAGGTGCAGGTAAAGCTAACAGATAAGGTAACCTAAAACTTAAACGACACAAGAATCTTCAGAATACAAACCTATTAACATGCATAATTATATTCTCTAAGAGGGATTATATTTGCATGAGATCTGTGGATAGTTCTGATTACCAAATGCCATCTGCCAATCCATCCTGTGATATATACTGAATAGATCACACTGCATTCTCTTCCATACCACACAGTCACAGTGCTGTGATCCAAGAAAGCCAATGCAATTCTTGGTTGCATCAATAGGAGTATGATGTCTAGATTGAGGAAAGCAATCATAGAATCATAGGAACACAGAGTTGGAGGAGACCCCAGGGGCCATCCAGTCCAACCCCCTTTGCCATGCAGGAATACGTGTCAAAGCACTCCCGACAGATGGCCATCCAGCCTCTGCTTAAAAACCTCCAAAGGAAAAGACCCCACCACACTCCACGGAGGCAGCAACAGATTCCATTGCCAGACAGCTCTGAGCGTCAGGAAGTTCTTCCTGAGGTTCAAGTGGAATCTCTTTTCCTGCAGCTTGAATCCATTGCTCCTTGTCCTAATAGTACCACTCCATTCTGCATTGGTGAGGCCTCATTTGGAATCCTGTGTCCAGTTCTGGGCACCTCATTTCAAGAAGGATATGGACAAGCTGGAGCGTGTCCAGAGGAGGGCGACCAAAATGGAGAGGGGTCTGGAAGCCACGAAGCCCTATGAAGAACGCCTTAGGGAGCTGGGGATGTTTAGTCTGCAGAAGAGAAGATGAAGAGGGGACACGATAGCCATGTTTAAATATTTGAAGGGATGTCATGTCGAGGAAGGAGTGGGCTTGTTCTCCGCTGCTCCAGAGACCAGGACAAGGAGCAATGGACCCAAACTGCAGGAAAGGAGATTCCACTTGAACCTCAGGAAGAACTTCCTGACGGTCAGGGTTGCCCGGCAGTGGAATCGGCTGCCTCGGAGTGTGGTAGAGTCTCCTTCTTTGGAGGTTTTTAAGCAGAGGCTGGATGTCCATCTGTCAAAAGGAGTTCCTTGATGTGGGTTCCTGCATGGCATGGCCCCTGTGGTCTCTTCCACCTCTAAGATTCTATGATCCCACTTTTAACTGCCAGGGTAACATACTATGGAATCCTGGGGTTTGTAGTTTGGGAGGCACTACAGTGAAAATTCTGAGTGCTCCTCCCTGAACTACACATCCCAGGATTCCACAGGATATTGCCCAGCTTGTTAAACTGGAATCATAGCACTATAATTCTGTAGTGTGGAAGGGCCCTACAATAAGGTTGTACATGCTACCTTTGTTTTTGTAGATCTGACCATTATTTCACATGTACTGTTTAATACAGAGGTGGGAACCATAAGGCCCTCCAGATGTCCAGCTGCAATGCCCAGCATTCTTCACCATAGGACATGCTGATAAGGGCTACTGGGAGCTGCAGCTGAGTAGCCATCTGGAGAGCTGCACGATTCCCATCCTGAGGTAGCCACAGCCACCCTTCTTCCTGCCTGATCCTCTTGTTTAGATAGCGATCTATCTAGTGACTTCAATAAAACAGGCAGGACTAGAGGCTTGCTTTCATGAGACTTTGGGTCTTTCTGCCAGCTGTTATAGGGTATTATTCCACTTTCAAGCTCCTATGGAATCCTGGGGTTTGCAGTTTAGGGAGGGGCATTTAGCATTCTCACCCAGAGAATGCTAGTAAATGGCCCAGTAAACTACAAACCCCCGAGTTCCACAGGAGGTTGAAAGTGGAATAATAGCACTAGAACAGTGCAGTGCAGACATGGCCACTGTAATAAAGCTATTCTTCCACTTTCAACATCCTATGGAATCCTGGGGTTTGCAGTTTAGGGAGGGGCATTTAGAATTCTCAGCCAGGGAGCTCTTTGGCCTCAGTAAACTACAAACCCCAGAATGCCACAGGAGGTTGAAAGTGGAATAATAGCAGTAAAACAGTGTATTACAAAAAGGACTTTTTTGTAAAAAACAAGCTCTATTCACTGCAGATAGCGCTTTCACAGAAGAAAACGAACATAAAAACAAAACGGGTCCCTGCACACAAGGAGCTTACAATCAGGGACCTATCAAGTTGGGAGGCAAAGCAAAGTTGCAGTAAATCTACAGCAGTCCAAACTCTATTTTTTTTAAAAAAATGCAACAGAGAGGAGGTGGGGGATTCTGGGAGCTGTGATCCAAAAAAGTAACTTTTCCCTCCAAGCTGTGCTCCAGGTGTGATATGTTCTGTTTCCACCACTCTTGTTGCACATGGGGAGATTTCCGATGGCGATCGGCCCTTCAGATTGCGAAGGGTGACTGTACGGCTTCCAGCTGCTTTAAGCTCTAAAATGCAGCCAGCTCCGACCACTCCGGTTGCCCACACTAGAGATGGCGCCGCGTGCCTCACTCCCTGTCTTCTGCCCGCGCCTGCGCGCACTGCCTTCTCCCTCCTCCCGCCACGTGGCCCCGGAGCAGCAAACCGGAAGGAGGCGGGGGGCCCTCAACCAAGATGGCCGCCGAGACTTCACTGGTGGGGGTCTTCGTTGTGTCAAGGGGCGGAGGAGGAAGCGTGTGAGGGAAAGTGAAAGTTGGGCGCTCGGGAGGGGGAGAAGAAGAGGAAGGGGTCCGGCCGGTAGGCGAGGCTTCCCCCCGCTCTCTCCCCAGCCCGGCTCCCCTGCTTGCTTCCCTCCCTCCCCGCTTTACTGAGCCCCCTCCCTCCCCCCAGGCCTTGGGACCCCCCCAGCTCCGAGCATTTCAGCCCCCCCCCCGTGAGTGAGGTTGTCCTTGAGGAAGGAAATTCGATTCATCCTGCCCCTCGCCCAACTTTAAATCACCCCGGCCTCACCCCTTCCCCAAATTTTCAAAAGCCCCCCACCCCTCATTTCTCGCATCCCTCCCCTGGGTACCAGCCCCCAATTTTTATTTTTAAAGCATCCAGTTTTTCTCTGGGGGAATACATTCCACCCTCTTAACTTTCCTTTCCTGGGGGAAATATTGACCAACCTCCTTCTCTAGGTCAGCCCCCCCCCACTTTGATTCCTCCCCACGCCCCCATGAAACCTTGAACCAGCTCCCTCCAAATTTTAAAATCCTGCCATTGATGCCCTTGCTGGTAGAGCTCCCCATCTTCCCCATTCCGTTTTCTGATCCTCTAAAGCTGCCACCCCACATCTGCCTTTAAATACCCCCCCCCCCAATTTAAATTCCCTTGTCTTTTCTGCAATAGTCCTTGCAAAGGGGCGGGGGTCCTTTTGGGGGAGGGAGACCCCCCGCTGTGCCTTGGCGGAGAGGGGGAGAAAAGGAAGCAAGCCGGGCCTCTGCTCCTGGGGAGAGGGATTTGAACCCAGGGCTCAGCCATGCCCCCCCGGCTGGAGAGGCTGGCCAACGTGGTCCTTCGGGTGCCCAGCATCGTCCTCCTGGACCTGCTCTACCGGTGGGACGTCCAGGCCTTTGCGGAGCTGCTGCGCCCCAAGTCCCCCCAGTCTTATCTGCAGAGGCATCACCTGTGGAATGTCTACTACGCAGGTAAGCCACCGGGTTCAGCCACCCTCCCGGGCTGGAAGGGGGTGCGGTTGGAAGGAAGGGCTCGTCTCGGCCGCAATAGCCACAACCTGCAAACAGCCGGTCGTTCTTCGGACAACCGCTGCCGTAGTCCGCAACTTGCGGCTGCTGAGATCTGCAGTCCGAAAGGTAACCTCTCAAATGTCTGTTTGCTGCTGCACTCCACCTGCCTGGAAAGTCGGAAGCCATTTCCGCACGACGCTCTTACAGCGCGATGATTCCACTTTCAACCTCCTATGGAATCCTGGGGTTTGCAGTTCCGGAAGGGGCCGGCCGGCCCCTCCCGGAACTGCAAACCCCAGGATTCCGTAGGAGGTTGAAAGTGGAATCACGGCGCTATAACAGTCTAATGCAGAAATGGCCTGAGAATTGCAGTCCAAGAAGGTAACTTTTCCAAGCTGTAGTCGTTCATGTTTGCTGACGGACTCACCCCCTGGAGGATTCTGTTAACTGCAGTCCAAAAAAGTGATTTTTGCAGGCCGTGACAATACAGGATACTTGCTCCTACATCTCCGTCGCCATTGGAGATTCTGGTAGTACAGCCAGCCCTCCACATTTGTGAGTTTAACTTTCGCAGATTTGGTTATTTGTAGATTTCTTCAACCCCTGCCCCCCTCCAAGGGCTTCTTTCCTGGGGGAACCTTCCCTCTGGGCAGCTCCGATCAGGGCACCTCACCCTTTAAAAACTTGCTTGTGGTCTTTCCTCCTCCATCAGCTGCTGTCTGGCCTGCTAAGGACCGATTGCAGCCCAATTTTGGAGCACCTGCTACCTTCCCACACACCCGAGGAAAAAGATGGGAGAGAGATGCCCACCCACATCCTTTCCTTCTCCTTTCCCTGACCTGCTTTGGACTCTGGGTGCCCGCTCTCCCTACTGTGCCTCGGCTCCCTTCCCAAAGACACGCACATTTTGATGCTTGAGATTTTTCCATTTTTGTGGGGGTCCTGTACCCCTAACTCTACCAAATGTATGGGGCTGACTGCAGCGTGTAGAGAGGCAGCATAATGAAGTGGTTTGGGTGTTCAATTATGTCTCGAGAGACCAGGATTCAAATCCCCATTTGGCCATGGAAGCCCCTGAGTGACTTTGGGCACAGTGTCTCAGCCTCAGAAGAAGGCAAAGCACCTCTGAACAAATCTTGCCAAGAAAACCCCGTAATAGTCTCTCCTTAAGGTATGGAAATGACTTGTCGGCACACAACAACAACAAAGCAGTGTGTGTTTGTTTTTACACTCTCCCAGATTGAGCGTCCTCAGCATTTTCATCCAGCAAATAATTTTTCCAAGTATACATGGTGTTACACTCTCCCGGTTAGAGATTTGGGGAGCTGTAGTACAATAAAGTAACTTTTCCAAGCTCTCCTGGTGGCATGTACTTGCTGCTGACACTGCTTCTGTTCCCATGCCTGCCCCCACCATACACAGTGTGCTAGATGTTATCTAGCAGGTGTGGGCGGGCCTCAGGGCTGTGGAATCTCTATTTTTTTTATTATAATAGTTTTTTTAGAACCAGAGGAGCGTTGACCCTAATTTGAGAAGGAGACTCAGTTTCCTTCTTGACCCCATGACACTTGGAGGGAGATTATAAGGTGTTCTAAGGGCCCCGACTGTTTATCTTGCCTGATATAGGCAGATACACACACAGTTGTGATAGGGTTGGCTAAAGCAGAAACCTGCTGTTTCTCAGCTCAAGCCTTGTTTATTGCTGCAGACACACTGTTGCAACCCAACACTGAAAGTTTGAGTCTCCAGCCCCCTTTCACCATCTTCCCAGTGCTGGTGCTGCTTAAGAAATCCAGCTAGACAGAGGATGAGGAAGAAAATAGGGCTGGGTGGGCAGAAAAAGCCTTTGTGAAACTTTGTTAACTGACGAGGATGACTCTACAGTACTACTGAGTCCTGAGTTCCATTTTGAATCTTTGCTTGATTGTCTTCCTGCTTCCTGGTTTGATAATTAACCAAAGTGTCCAGCAAAGTGTGGGAAAGTTACTTTTTGGATAACTAATGTCTTTAGAACAGGGGTGAAGACTGTGTTGTTACACAAAGAGGCAACTGTTAAGTCATATTTCTTATTTTGTGCTCGTTGGCTTGCTCAGAGTCATTAGATCTGCCTCACTAATGTTGATGTCACAGGTGTTAATGCCCTGCAATTAACACTTTGTGATTTGTTATTTATAACCTTACAAGTCCAAATCTGGAACGGAGTTGCGAAAAGCCAGGAGTTATAGCACAACAGAGGTGAACAACTGTTTGTTTGTTTGTCTGTGTATACCATTACTAAAGAACTAGAAGTCAGAAATACTTGCCAGTCCAAAGCAAATAGTAATCCAGTGATTTCTCAGCGTCCCCCAGTCTGTCCAAATTTCTCTGTAGAACTATGAGCTTAAGTACTTTATGTTGTACTTAAAATGAACTCTGCATCAGGTTTACCAACTCTTTTCCCAGGGCAGGGGAAAAAAAGTGAAATTGTGCAACTAAACGATGTTAGCTAGGGAAATTTTGGTAATCACTGGATATAAATTTGGGGGATTAGATATAAGATATCCTCCAACTTTTCTAGTTTCATAGGGACTGTCCCAGTTAATCCTCTGTCCTTCCACATTTCTAGCTGCTTTTAAAAGATTCTAGTTTCTCACTCTTCCTCCCCGCATTCTCCCTTTTGCTCTCAGCTCACTTCAGTTCCTGTGAACTGAATTCAGATGGCCAAAGTGATCTAAAAACAATTAACTCAGCAAAAGGGAGCTCAGAACCTTGTCCTTTCCTGTAGATTAGCAGTGCACAAAGTACAGCCTCCAGGCCACATGTGAACCACGTGCATTTAAAAAAAAAGTTTTCTTTTGTTTCAAATGTCCCCAAATATCCTCTGGGGGTATAGAGGTAATTTCCACCACATTTGGAGGCCCTGCTGCCCAACCCCAAAAAGAACAAAGCAGTGGTTTTTTTTTTCAAAACAAATTTTGCCCTCTGGGTAGAATGGGAATATTCCTCCCCTTTTTTGGAGAGTGAGTGTGCTGAGCCAATTTAGGCACAAGAGAGGCCTTACTTTGAAGAGGAGGTGAACAGCAGGTGACTTTATTTCATTTTTGCTACTCATTGGGAACTGTCCTTAACAGCCTTGGTCACTGAAAGTGTCATTTAGGTACCAGCAAAGTTGTTCACTGTCCTGAGATTCATGGCAGCTTACAAAAGTCACAGCAGATTCAACTAAAAGTGCTTGTCATACAAAAGTTAAAATGTAATTAAGCTATCAATAGGATAAAAATCAATTTTAAAACATCTCTCTTAACAAGAACGGAAAAAACAGTGCAGAGAATGTAGCACATCATTAAAAACTGTAAACAGAGGCTGTTATACTTTGGACATACAAGTTAAGTAACCTTTATCCAAAATGTTTGGGACCAGAACTGTTCCATATTTCAGAGCTTTTCATATTTCCGAATACAGCACATTTTGGGAATAGCCTTGTGTCCTGTTTGTTCACTAACTGTGAGGTGTATGAAACCGGAGGCTGGCAAGAGACTGAGGAGCTGTGAAATGGCAGGAAACCAAGCACAGAGCTCGGTGCAAATCCACACCCACCACCATTTCACAGATCCTCAGTCTCTCTCTTTTTGCCTCCAGCCTCTTGCTTCTGCCTTTCCTCAGATCTCAAAGGTGAACAAGCAGGAGTGCCACCGCCACCTTGAAGACAGAAGTAGGCAGCTGGGGGCAAAAAGTTTCAGGGTTTGGAGAGTTTCAAATTTCTGGATAAGGGAGGCTAAACCCGTACCGTGAGATGACATGACTCATGGGAAAAGATGGTAATGTTCAATAAAGTAGAAAGCAGTAGGAAAAGAAAAAGACCACAGCATAGATGAATTGGCTTGCATCAAAGAAGGCCCAGCTACCCTGAGTTTGCAGGAGCTGAGCATGGCAGTTGGCGACCAGACTCACGGAGAGCTCTCATACATTGGGTAGCTATAACTCAAAGCTGATTTGATAGCAAATAACCACAACAACTGGTGGAGGGCGTAATAAGAATTTGAAAAGGCTTCCCTAGCAAGCGAAACAGATAGGCTTCGATGTGCTTTTGAAGTGTTCCTCTTTTTTTTTCCTCAACCTTTAGGCCACGTGGTGTGTGTGGTGGTTCTGCTCCTCCCCGTTCAGTTCCTTGTGAAGTTGTACCTATACCTCCTGACCGTTCTGCTGCTTTACGTGGGCCATCAGACAGCCTGGTAAGGGCCCGGATCCTTCCCTTGGAGAACTGGAAGTCACTGCTCGTAAAGTGGGTGTCCTAAAATGAAAGGGACTCAGAGGGCACACGGGTGGTGTGGGTCTCACTCCAGAAGTCTATGTACTGAAAAGCCAATTAGTGACCCTGATTTTATTCAGGGATTGGACAACACGGGGGTGCTTCATTCTGACCATAACTCAAGCAGGCAACCACCTGAGGTGTGGATGATAGATTACTTTTAATTGTTTATTGTTAGTCTGGTCCTCTCTATAGGAAGGTGTTGAAACCTGTGGTGAGATTGCAGAGTTGCAGTCCTGGGATGGATAGGTAGTTTTGGTTGATGGTAGACAGGAGAAACTTCACAGAAGGAAGCAGGAAGATATTCAGAAAATGATAGCTATGGTAGCTGTCTTTAAACCTCAGAAGAGATGTCATGTGGAGATGGCGCTGCTTCAGAGACTAAAATACAAACCAGTGGATTCAATTCCAAGAAAGGAGATTCCACCTAAGCATTAGGAAGAACTTTTTTTACTGCAAGAGCTGTTGGACAGTGGAACAGATTGCCTCAGAAGAAGATGGATTCTTCTTATTTGGAGGTCTTTAACAGAGGTTGAGGGGGCATCTTTCAGAAGTGCTTTAGTTGTGCATTTCTGCATGACAGAATGGGGTTGGGCTGGATGCCCCTGTGGTCTCTTCCAGCTCTAAGTGTCTATGATACGAGCAACTTGCATTCGGATGTGTAGGAAACATGCAGCCCTCCAGCTATTTGTGGACTGCAACTCCCAGCAGTCCTGGCCAGCATAGCCAGTAGTGAGGACTGCTGGGAACTGCATTTCAGCAACATCTGCAAGGCTACCTAATTTCTACCCTTGCATTATGGGGTCTCATGCTCAGATCTGTCATTGTAGATTTTTGTTTGGGAAAGCCCTCTTGCTGATATGAAACTTTTTTTTCTTGTTTCTTCTTCCAGGGACTACGTCCGTCATGAGATGGAACACGAATTCTATGGCGCCGTGTACCAGGATCCCATTGTGCTGGGGCGCTTTGCTACCGCACTCACAAGTGAGGAATGGGAGGGGGAGAGCATGGCATTTTTGTGTTAACCTGGATTAACTTCTGTTGTAGCTCAGCTGCCCATGTCTCAGTTGCCCGTGCAGAGTGTGGGCTGATGTAAACGCAGCTGATTTGTAAGACTGCATAGAAGGAACCATGCCTATCTGGAACCAGGCAAGCTGCAGTTCAGAGGTAGAGTGCATATCTTCATGCTGCATCCTTCCCACACCAGTGAAAGGGATTTTGTAAGGGCTGAGGAAAGCGACCACCTTCTGAAACCCCAGAAGTAAGAGGCTTGTGGCCCTCCAGATGTTATTGAACCTAATGTTCTCCTAATGTTGGTAACCCTTTGCTATGCTGGCTAGGGATGCTGGGAATCCTTGTAGCCTGTTAGGCTTCTGACCCCTTATTCCACCATTTTCCCTACCAGATGTAAAGTTCTGCCTAAATCTCCACTAAATCTCCACTGCCACCATATGCGAAGACTTCTACAATCTCACTGTCACCACCAAGAGTGAGGGCGTTCCCTCATATCCCCACCTCTGCTTCCACTGCTGTGGCCACCAACTGTGGGGACCTACTTGATGCCCTCCAGATTCATGTGCATAATATATTACAACTTGTGTCCCCTCAGGACACCAGCTCTCCCTTTGGGCCCTTCTCTAAACTGCAAACCCCAGAATTCCATAGGATGTTGAAAGTGGAATCATAGCGCTATAACAGCCTTGTGCGGAAACGGCCCAAGGGGCCCTCTTGACCGTCTGTTTCCTTCCTAGGCCAGGTCATCGTTATCACCCTCTGCGCCCTGCTGCTGCGGACTAAGCACGTGTGGCGCTTTTCAGCCCCACTGCTCCCCTTGGCCGCCCGTCTCTGCTGCCTCCCAGTCCAAATCCTGCCCACCGTCAACACGTTTGCGACCATCCTGACTGCCCTGGAGGTTCTCTACGTGATCGTTTCCGGCTTGTCGGTGCCAGTCCAGTTGGCGGCTGCAGCATACAGGGAAATCACTCAGGTGAGAAGCGGCTTCTCAGGGTGGGGGCTTGGAAATTGTTCTCCCTCTTACAATTTCCTATGGTTTTGGTCTGTGCGTTCTGCTTTGAGTTTCTCCTCCACAGCCATCCTCTCTCTAGTTCTGTACTAAAGCTACACTCTGTTCAAGAGTTTATTATTTTAACAACAACAATAGCAATAATACAGGTTGAGTATCTCTTGTCCAGAAATTCAAAAACTTCCAAAAACCAAAAATTTTGACACCAGCTGCCTGCTTCCATCTTTGAGGTGACAGATGGAGCCCGACTACTTGTTCATCTCTCAGATCCCCAGTCTCTTCCCCCGTCTCATGTCTTATACACAACACAAGTATCAAATGAATGAGATGCACGGCTGGAGGAAGAAGTAAGGATCTGTGAAACGGCGGAATCCAAGCATAGTGCTTGGCCGTTTGGAGGTTCCTCAGAGATCTCCTGTATTTTACATATATCCAAACAGAGGTATTCCAAAATCTGAAAAATTTGAAATATGAAACCTTTGTAGTGCCAAGCATTTCAGAAAAGTGATACTCAACCTGTGTTATTGTATTCGTTCTTAGTATTCCTGCCCTTTTCCTAATAGCAGAACTCAAGGAAGCTTACAACTTAGAAAAAGCAATACAGATTCAAAACTTCACAAAGACAAGAATAAAAGATGTAAATATAAAAGTGATTTCGAAAAGCCGTTAAATAAGTCATAAAGCAAAAAGCATTAAAATTCATTAAACAACTATATACAACCTAGCACAGCACACCATAGAAGCCCATGACAATAAATTTGTAAAAGTCTGACAGAATAAGGATGTCTTTATTTGTCAGTGGAAGGAGATCTTAGCCTTCCTAGGATACGAGTTCCAAAGTCTGGGAGCAGCTACCGAGAAGTCCTGGTTTCCCTTTTTCCCCATCAAACGAGACTGAGAAGATGGTGAGATAGAGAGAAAGGCCTTTCTGGAATGGTCTTAAGAGATCTAATGGGCTCCTAAAGGGAGATATGGTCCTCCAGATAGGGAAGGAGTTCCAAAGGCTGGGAGCAGCTGCTGAGAAGGCCCTGTCTCCTTTTTTCCCACCAAAGGTGACGGGAGATGATTTACAGCGCCAGCATAAAATTATCCCCGGAACCGCTGCCTCTGGACACAGTGTCCCAGAGGCAAGCATAAACATAGCAGAGTTTCCAAACAGCAAAATGCGTGTGCAGCAGAGTACAACTACAGCATCAGCTCTGACCCCTCTACCCACTGGTTAGTTAACTCACGGACACAGAGTTTGTCATCCAAAATACCAGGAGGCTTTAATCTTCACAGTTGCAGTATATACGTCTATACACAGGATACGCAGATCCACAGGCAGAGGTTCGTGCAGACAGAGATTCGGATGCAGAGATACGGAGTCAGAGAGAGAGCAAGCATTCCCACTCCTCTTTTATACACACCTGCTTCCATGTCATCACTCAGGGCCATTGGCATGATGCAACCGCTTGCCACGATTTCACTATCATGACTCAGCCCTTTACTCCATGTCCCCTGGGGAATGTGTCATGACTTGCTAAATCATTCCTCAGGTGTTCCACGTGCTCATCAAATGTATTTTTTACTGGGGCAAATGTCACCGCATCCAACAAAAGGACCCTGAGAAGGTGATGTGACAGGGAGAAGGGCCTCTCCTGAAGATCTTAGTGCTCTAATAGGCTCATAAAAGGGGATATGGGCTTTCACATATTAATTATAAGAATATTAAATTCTGTCCTGTACCTAAATATCTCAGGGTGATGTACAATAAATCAATTTAACTAATTTAAACAAGCAATTTAAGCATTTGTCTGTTGTTCCATAGGAAGATTGTAATCCTTTCCCAGTGTTGATTATCTTAATATTTTTTTGATTTATTGAACTACTAAAATACGGCACTTTATGAGTAAAGATTTCCAAAACGCCTCTCAAGTGTATGCATGCCAGGTTTAAAGGGTGTGTTCTCTGTGGAACTTTTTCTGTCTTCCAGGTTCTGGAGTTGTACCACCTGGTCACACTGGGGATGTCCCTCTGGAGGCAACTGGCCGTCCCGCTCTTGTTCCTGGTCTTCTGGCTGGCGTTGTTCAGCCTACAGATCTACGCCTTGGCCTCTTCCTCCTCCTCTGGCAACCTGTTATCCCACCAGGGGCTGATCTTTGTCTTCCTCAGCAGGTAGGAAGGCAACAGTGAGCCAGAGCCAACATGATGGGTTGGGGGCAACAGGCAGCATCTTCGCTTGTCATCGAATCCCAGAGTTATAAACTTGGAAGGGATCCCAAGGGTCGTCCAGTCCAACCTGCTGCAAACACAGGAATCCAGAATGAAAGCATCTCTGACAAAGAGCCAACTCACCTTTGTTTGGATACTTCCAAAGAAAGAGAGTCTCCAACCTTCTCAGGTAGAGCATTCCCCTGTCAAAATGCTCTTACTGTCAGGAGGTTCTTCCTAATGTTTGGTTGGAATCTCCTTCTTTGTAACTTGAATCCATTGTTTCAGCTCTTCTGGAGCAGCAGAAAACAAGCTTACTCCACCTTCTGTATGACTTCCTTTCCAGTGTGTGAAGGTGGCTCTCATACCAATCTTCTGTTCCTCAACAAACCCAAGTCCATCAGCTGTTATTCCCAGAGCTCACTTTCCAGACCTTCTACCATATGGGTTGCTCTCTTTTGGACGCCTTCCAGCTTCCCGTGTCCTCTCTACCAGATGGCAATTCTTTATTTCCCAATCCACGCTTCTGTAGGTTTTTTTTTTTAAATTGCAATTCCTTCCTTGTTAATTGCTATGATCAACAGAGGATGAAAAGGGCCACTGAGACTACTTCCTATGACTGCAGCAGGGCAGGTGGAACTGAGCCAATCTCAGTTCCCATGAATGAGGACATTTTCTCCTTGCAGTGGTCCCTCCTTGGGTCTCACCAGCAGGAGCTGTGCCCTTGTCCTGCCGGGGATCATGTTAAAATGTATGAAGGGAGACAAAAGGCCTGTTGACAAGCTGGAACATGTCCAGAGGAGGGCGACCAATTTCTGGGTAGTTTTGGGCACCACCACTCAAGAACGATATTGACAAATTGGGGTGTGTCCAGAGGAGGACAACCAAAATGGTAGAAGGCCTAGTACCCACAAAGCCCTGTGAGGAGCAGCCTAGAGAGCTGGGTATGTTTAGCTTGGAGAAGAGAAGGTTAAGAGGTGACATGACAGTTATATTAAAATATTTGAATGGATGTCATACGGAAAATGGGACAAACTTGTTTTCTCCCGCTCCAGAGAGTAGGACACGGAGCAATGGCTTCAGACTACAGGAAAATAGGTTCCACCTAAACATTAGGAAGACCTTCCTGATGGTAACAGCAGTTTGACAGTGGAATACACTGCCTTAGAGTGTGGTGGAGCCTCCTTCTTTGCAGGCTTTTAAACAGAGATTGAACAGCCATCTGTCAGAAGTGTTTTGATTATGTATTTCTGCATGGAAGAAGAGGGTTGGACTGGATGCCCCTTGTGGTTTCCTCCAACTCTACGGTTCTATGATCCAGCAAGACTCATAGAATCATAGAATCATAGAGTTGGAAGAGACCCCAGCGGCCATCGAGTCCAGCCCCCTGCTATGCAGGAACACCCATCAAAGCATTCCCAACAGAGGGCCATCCAGCCTCTGCTTAAAACCTCCTAGGAAGGAGACTCCACCACACTCCATGGAGGCAGCAGATTCCACTGCCGGACAGCTCTGACCGCCAGGAAGTTCTTCCTGAGGTTCAGGTGGAATCTCCTTTCCTGCAGCTTGAATCCATTGCTCCTTGTCCTGGTCTCTGGAGCGGTAGAGAACAAGCCTGCTCCCTCCTCAACATGACGTCCCTCCAAATATTTAGATATGGCTATCATGTCTCTGCTTACTTTCTCTTCTGCAGACTAAACATCCCCAGCTCCCTAAGGCGTTCTTCGTAGGGCTTCATGGCTTCCAGACTTTTCACCGTTTTGGTCGCCCTCCTCTGGACACACTCCAATTTGTCGACATCTTTCTTGAATCGAGGTGCCCAGAACTGGACACAGGATTCCAAATGAGGCCAAACCAGTGCAGAATAGAGTGGTACCATTCAATCCTTTTTCTCCCTCCCCAGTGTGGCGGAATGCTGCAGCACACCCTACTCCCTCATCGGGCTGACCTTTACCATCTCCTACCTGGCCCTGGGACTTCTCAAGTTGTGCAAGTTCTACCTGGCAGGCTACGGTGCCTTTCAGAATGGAAATGTGATGCACAGGTGAGAGCGATGACGTCCAGTTCTCTCCAGAATGGGCTGTAACCTAGACACTCGGAGGCGGAACTCTTAACCCCTGCCATGAATTTAATAGGCTTTCCCTTCAGGGCTCTAGGGCCCCACCAGCCTTTCCCCTGACTCTGCCATAGGATGCTGAGACCACTCCTTTGCCACGTAAGGAACTTAGAAATGTCAAAGGAGTGCTGGAAAGAGGAGTTCCAGTTGAGTACAGGCCCATTTTCTCTGCAGGCAGATGGCTCTAGCTTTAATCTAAAATGCTTGATGGCATGCCTCTCCCTACATATACCCTGCCTGAGGACTGAGATCTCCGGGAGGAGCCCTCCTCTGTCTCCCGCTAGAGATAGAGGAGGGGGCAATACACTGCAAGCATACGGGGCATGGCTTTCTGCAGTTGCGGAAGGCCCTCCGCTTGGAGTTCCGGTTGGCCCCAACATTGGTTCTATTCTGGCACAAAGTTAAAATTTGGGTTTTTGCAGTCCAACCGCGTCTGGCGTACTGCATGCCTCCCACCAAGAAAGACTCAAGAGAGTATCATGCATTTTTCTTCTCCAGCTCCACTGGCCTGTTGGGCTTTATTTCCTCTGCCCTCTTTTCTGGCTTCTTCGTGCTCCACTGCCTACTACTTCCCTTCTCCCTTTCCCTTCTGCCTCGCAGGGGTGTGACGGAGGGGGTGACCCTGCTGCTGCTGGCCCTCCAGACAGGCCTGCTGGACCTGCAGCTCCTCCAGAGGACCTTCCTCCTCAGCATCATCCTTTTCATCGTGGTGACCTCCACCCTGCAGTCCATGATTGAAATCGCTGACCCCATTGTACTGGGCCTGGGGGCCTCAAGGAACAGGTGAGCCCACTCCCCTTCCGCCTGCAAGCTGTCCAGCTGGACCTTCCCTATCCTTATTTTTTTCATATTTTTTTTAATCTGCATTCAAAAGGGAGCTCAGTGATATACTGCAATGTCCCAGTATAACAAAAGCAGGAAAATTAAAAATACGAAAGGAGGAAAAATAACCACATGAGTTGTAAGTTTCTGTCAAAGTTGGCCCAGTGTCCAAGTACAGGTCTGTAAACAATTCCCCTCTTAGGATAGCCCTGTGGTCCCTAGCATTGGATACTTGCCACTCCCACCTGCTTAAACCTCCCCTTGGATTTGGGCCCTGGGCCTTCAGGTGACCACATTGTGGACTAGTGTGTGTGTGTGTGTGTGTGTGTGTGTGTGTGTTAGTTTGTGTTCTTTTTTTTTTGTATAATTTTTATTGAAAGTTTGTCTCGAAAATAACCGCCGCACACACTTCTATGCTTAAATCTTCCAGTTGAAATTGCTTATTTCCATTCCATTACAAACATAATTTCCATCTTACAGAGAGGAGAACAGCTACATTACTTCTTCTTTGATTTCTTATACATTTATATCCTTACCCAATCCAGTACTCTTTTCCATTCTTTCTCAAAGTTCTGGATAGATTTATTCTTCAGAGAAAATGCTAACTTTTCCATCTCTATCATATCCAGAACTTTTAACTTCCATTCTTCTATATCAGTATGTTTCTTTTCTTTCCAGTGCTGCGCATATGTCAACCTTGCCGCAATTATTAGATATAATAATGTCTTCTGATGACTTCTTATTTCCCTTTGTTGCCCTAGCATATTTAACAAATAAAGCTCCAGTTTCATTTCAAAATTCAGCTTGCAAATTATTTGGATTTCGTCATGTACCCCCTTCCAAAATTTTTTTTGCTATCTTACATGTCCACCACATACGGAAAAAAGACCCCGTCCTTTCATCACACTTCCAACAATTTGAATTCCCATTTTTCGTTATTTTTTGTAATCTTTCTGGGGTCATGTACCATCTGTAAAACATTTTATAAAAATTTGCTCTTAAATTCAGGTTTGGTGTAAATTTTATATCTATTTTCCACACTCTTTCCCAAGTTTCTAATTCAATTGAATGTCCCAAATTCTGTGCCCATCTAACCATTGTATCTTTGACTACTTCTGATTCCATTTCTCTTTTCAGCAATAATTTATAAAATTTGGAAATTCTTTTCTTTTGGTTATCTTTCATCAGTACATCTGATTCATTCTCTTTTCTCTCAAATCCGTATAGTTTTTGGTCCATTCTAAATCTTTCTCTGAGTTGTCTCCATAGAAACCAATTTAGTTCATACCCTCCAGCAGCTTTGTGTTCTTTATGGTAACCTTCACCATATTTGACTCAGGAGTAAAGATGCTGGTCAGAATCAGTTTTAACAAACCAACCAATAGTTCAATGTTATTTTCATAACATACAGAATGGCTCCTTTATCAAGGTCCAGTTCTTAGTTCCAGACATGTAATAATGTTCAAACAGAGTTATGTCGGACCTCTTCCTTCATTCAGTTCAGACTCCCAGTACACGCTCACCCTCCTGTGACTCTTGCAATTGTCTGTCTCCAACTGACGCCAATGAACTCCCTCTCTTTTTAGAAATCCTCCTTTCCTTCCCTTCCCTCACAGAGGGTTTGGCTGCCCTCTGATGTCCACAAGCATGCTTCACACTCTTTCATCCAAGCGTTCTTCAGTAACATGTTATCAAGTTCTCTTCCTCTTTGCTTTCCCTGTTACGGTATCACAAAGTCCACTTGTCAGTTTCATCCGCGTGCCTTTCCTCTCCTTGCAGGAGTTTCTGGAAGCACTTCCGTGGGCTCAGCATGTGTCTCTTCCTCCTGGTCTTCCCTGGCTACATGGCCTACAAGATTGCCCACTTCTTCCACATGGACTTCTGGCTCCTGATCCTCGTCTCGAGTTGCATGCTGACTTCGCTGCAGGTACCTCCTGGTTTTGCCTTTGCCTGTCTCGTGAGCACCCCAAATGTTGTCATTTTGAGCTCTTGTAACCCTGGCCAGCATGGCTGAAGCTGAAGAGCTAGAGAATTTTAAGTTCAAAACAATAAGTTCCCCCCTTTTTTTTTTTGCCATGGGATGGGGGAGCCGGTGTTCCGTTCTCCTGCTGGAGGGGGGCACACTTTCATGGCCTCCTTCTCTATGCTATCATTCCGTGAGCAGGCAAAGACCTTTTTATTCCAGGTAGACAGAGGATGAGGGGGAAGTGGGGTGGCTCAGCAGGTGTAAAAAAAACTTTAAGAAAGAGTTTCTGCAGGAAAAGAGATCCCCCCTGAACATTAGGAAGAACTTCTTGAGGGTAAGAGTGGTTTGACAATGGAATACGCTGCTTGGACTGCTTGGCTGTGGTAGCATTTTCTAAACAGAGTCGGGATGGCCATGTGCCGGGAGTGCTTTGATTGTGGATTCCTACATGGCAGAATGGGGTTGGACTGGATGGCCGTGGGGGTCTCTTCCAGCTCTTTAATTCTAGGATTCTATGACCCTGGAGACCAGGGTTCAATTCTCAGCTTGGCCATGGAAGCCCAGTGGGTGACCGTGGGTGTGTCCCACACTCTCAGAAAACCCCATGATCAGTTTGCCTTAGGGTCACCATAGGTTGGAAACAACTTGAAGGCACACAACGACAGCAACGGAATGGTAGCACATGGCATTTCATCACCACCATAGCAATCATCAGCCTTCTTAGATTGATAGAAAACAGAATGTATTTATTGGATTAAAATTTCTGAACAGAGAAATTTCTCTAAATTCTTGTCAAACACACCTAAAATAGGCATTTAATATTATAAGTTTTTATTCTGATGTCAGAATCAGAATATCCCTACCAACTCTGGTTCCGACTCCATGCAGAATTGCTTACTCTTCTTACCCCACAGCTCTGGAAGGAACCCTCATGTTAGAATGCATGGAACCAGAGCTTAAAAGATTTACCCTTTTTTGGACTAATGCTCCTAGTATCCCTCCATCCAGCTTGCTTCTGAGTGAGATTTGCCGGCATACTTGCTGGATGGATTCTGGTACCCATAGTCCAGAAGAATTTCCCTTGCACCAGCTCTAGAGGGACAAAGCTTGAGAAGGTAGTACTTTCAAGATGACTTGGAATAGAACTTCCAGCTCTAGAAGCAATGCCCCTCAGATGTTGGGATCAGCCAGTGTGGCAGGATCCATGACAACCCACTCCTTCTCTTCCTCTCCCTTGCAGGTGATGGGGACCCTTTTCATCTACAGCCTCTTCATCATCGAACTCTTCCATGACACCCCAATGGAGAAGATGGACGAGATCATCTACTACGTCAATGCCGTTAGCCGTGTGCTGGAATTCCTGGTGGCCGTCTGCGTGGTGGCTTATGGCACCTGGGAGTCCATCTTTGGGGAGTGGAGCTGGATGGGGGCCTCGGTCATCATCATCCACTGCTATTTCAATGTCTGGCTGAGGGCCCAGTCGGGCTGGAAGAGTTTCCTGCTCCGCCGGGAGGCGGCCAAGAAGATCAGCTTGTTGCCAGTGGCCACCCAAGAGCAACTGAAGGACCATGACGACGTGTGCGCCATTTGCTTCCAGGTGAGCCACCAAAGTGTAGCGAAACCCACCCCCTTTCTCCTCCTCCTGGGCTTGTCCTGTCTTTCCATGGGTTGAGCCTCCCTTATCCAAAATGCTTGGGACCAGAAGTGTTCCATATTTCAGATTTTGGGGGATTTGGGGATATTTGTGTGTACGTGATGAGATATCTTGGGGACGGGACCCAAGTCTAAACGTGAAATTCATTTATCGTTCGTATACGTCTTAAACTGTATGTTTAGATTGTTGTAAATTATGTGCCATTGTGTAGCGTTGTTCTATATACACCGTTCTATCATTGTTGTAAATTATATCCAGTTCTATCAGCGCAGAACCCGCTCTTTCATCAGTTCTTCTCTTGCCTTCTTCCTATAGGCAAGGAATGGGAGGCTTGTTGGACCGCGAATGTGTGCTCCTTGCAAAGTCTCTCAGTGAGACTTTTTTCCCTCTCTCAGCACACTCAGCAAGCGAGCCTCCGTAATTCCCTCATCATCTCTGCAGGAAGAAGGCTGGGTTCTGCTTTTCAAAAGTTTCGTTTTTTTGGAGGGCTTTGGATGTCGTATTTTTGGATAAGGAACGGTCAGCCTGTATTAGGGGAGAGTGGGTGGGAGTATCCTATCCCCAGTAACTCCGACCTCAGCCCTGAGTGGGGATAGGCCAGGCTGCAGGCCCCTGGGCCCCCTTTTGTGCCCCTACACGATTCCCCCAAAGCCTCCCTATTCCCTCTTTTTAGAGGGAAAACCAGCAGAATTTTCAGGCAAATTTTGCCCCCAAATCACACAGAAAGCCTCCCAAATGCAGAAGTGCCCCCACCCCACCCACAGAGCCCTAGAATCCGCTCATTCCTCCAATATCTACATTTTCTTCTGCAGTCCTTCTCAAAATGGTGTCAGGAAGTGACACAACGTCACTTCCTGTTGCTAAACAAAGCTCTCTCCTGCACTTAATATAGTCCAGGGCTTCTGAAAATGACCCCCTAGACCCTCTCTAGAGGGTATTTGCAGGCCTTAGGACAAAAAAATATATATATTTTTTTTGCAGGGGTGTGTGGTGAGGGGTGGGCTGCCGAGGTCTTATGAGGGGCGCCAGTGCGCCCCCCGCCTCAGCTTCCCACGCTTTCCTTCCCCTGATTTTGCTGCCTATTTTCTACTCTATTGTGGTGGGGTTCTCTGAGATTGTTTTGCAGTCTGCCCTAATTTATTTATTTTTGCAGCTAAAAAGTACATGACCTATAAAGCCGTAAAGGTTCAGACTGTCTGAAAGACCATGTCTCCCTGTATGAACTTCCCAGAATCTTTTGTTTTTTTGTAGTAATTTTTATTAAAAGTTTAATCACAAAAATAAAAAAAAACCCACACTTCCATGCTTAAATCTTCCAGTTGAAATTGCTTATTTCCATTCCATACAAACATAATTTCCATCCTACAGAGAGAAGAACAGTAGTTACATTATTTATTCTTTGATTTCTTATACGTTTATATCCTTACCCAATCCAATACTCTTTTCCATTCTTTCTCAAAGTTCTGGATAGATTTATTCTTCAAAAAAAATGCTAATTTTTCCATCTCTATCATATCCAGAACTTTTAACTTCCATTCTTCTATATCAATATATTTCTTTCTTTCCAGTGTTGTGCATATGTCAACCTTGCCGCAGTTATTAAATATAATAATATCTTCTGATGACTTCTTATTTCCCTTTGTTGCCCTAGCGTATCTAACAAATAAAGCTCAGGGTTCATTTCAAAATTCAGCTTAGATATGTGAACTTCCCAGAATCTTAAGATCTAGAAGAGCCAACTTTCTCTCTATGGAATTCCCTTCTGGGAGTGGGTAGGCGGGCCCCCTCCCTGCTCTCCGTTGGTTGGCAGGCAAAGACCTTATTGTTTAAACTGGCTTTTAACGTGCAAGCAGGGAGGCTTCTTATTGGCATGTGTGTTTATCTTTTTTTAACATTTGTACATCTTTTAAATGATTCCACACTATTTGACATGGGGCTTTTTAATTGCTTCTAAAATTTTATTGTTAAGTTTTTTAACCAATTCTGTTTGGGAGCTGCCTTGGGGCCCACTCTAGGAGAAAGGCAGCCTTACAAATGAAATGAAATGCAACCGTTACTCTTGCCTTCTCAAGGTGTGGGAGATCGTTCCCATCTCGTGCTCTCGTTTAACTGAAGACACCCCTGGGTCTCAAACCCAGGATGATGATACGACGATGATGATGATTGTCGTCATTATCATCACCATTATTATTACTAATTATCCTGCATTCTCCCCAAAATTAGGACTCAAAGTGGCTCACAATTCCAAAGAACAACAAAATAAAAAAAAATGTACAGAAAGTGAATATTAAAATAGAATTAAACTATTTGCAATATTAAAATAGATACACCTCAGGAAAAAAATGTAGTTTAAAAAGATAAGAAGCTCTTAGAAACAACAAAATAACAATTCAGCACTTCCTAGCCCATTCTTTAAAAGCGTTCTGTTTCAAACCTGTCTGGATGAAAAGATTTTGGCCAGATTTTGGAGAAGGCCGTTCTGGCCTCCCTGGGAAGGGTGTTCTAGCATCTAGGAGCAGCCACTTCTCTCGCATCCCCAGTGACTGTGCTCATGATGGTGGTGGGACTGAGAGAAGGGCCACTTCTGATGACCTCAGGGGCCAGGCCAGCTCATACAAGGAGATATGCTCTGCCCGATAGCCTGGAGTGGACCTGAGCCATATAGGGCTTTATAGGTCATAATCAGCACTTTGTGTGCAGACACAGACTGGCAGCCAGCAGAGCTGTTTCAACAGGGGCATAGCATGGTAGTATGGGATCTTCTGCAAGCCAAGCTGGAACTCTTCCTCTGAGCCTCAGTCAGTGCCCCCACCCTGCTTTTCTTCTTCTTCCCTAACCGTTTTCTCCTTCTGCCTCTTCCAGGAGATGACCCTGGCTGTGGTCATGCCATGTGGCCACTTCTTCCACGGGTCCTGCTTGCGCAAGTGGTTCTATGTGCAAGACACCTGCCCTCTCTGCCACCAGCCAGTCAAACCCTTGGCCAGCCCTGAGACTCCTGGAAGCCAAGGCAACGTGCGAGCGGCAGAGCCTGGCCCAGAGACAGAGGAAGTTCCCGGTCCAGAGGATGGAGAGCGGGTTGCTCGCAATAGCCCAGAATGCTCTGGGGGTGAAAGGACTGCAGAGGATGGGGAGCACTTCAGGGGAGCCCCAAAAGACCCCCAGCAGGCAGGACCGGAAGGGGGAGACCTGCAACAACGCGGCAGCGGTACAGGAGAGTCGGGACACACCTCTCCCCTGGGAGAAGAGGAAAGATCTGTCGCGGCTGCAGAAAGCACCCACGTGCCCATTAGATTGGATGCCCGAGTTGCTCCAGAAACCCCACTGGACTGGCATGCAGCAGGTTCATTCAGCAGCTCGGAAGAGTCCCCGAACTCAGAGCAGAGCTGTGCTGATGACGGCACTCTCCCAAGAGAGTCTGGGTCACTTACTACCCAAAGAGAGAGCAGACCTCATCTGGAAGTCCCTTCAGCAGTCCTAGCCAAGGGACATCTTGAAGGCCTTGAGAGGCCTACCCTAACTCTGGTTCCAGATGACCCTTCTGCCGTGGCACCAGAGGGTCAAGTAGACATTTTGGGTGAGACCCAGGGCCCCGGCTGCCAAGAGGGCCCTTGAGCCATGAGGACAGTGTGAATTCTGGGATCTCCTTTTCCCTGCTTTTGCCTTCCCCCTGCCCCTGAAACCCAGTTGAATCTTACCAGCAATTCTTTCTGCTTCTGGAGAAGTAGACAGCCCCACTTAAGACATCCAGAGAAGAGCCTTTGTCCTCTTGTGTTCTTCTGGGACTTAAATCTGAGAAGCCCATCTTTCTGAAGTATTGAGGGACTCATCCTCCCCTCCCTGCAAGCAGGGTTGTACTTTTTTAGGACTCCCACACCACTCAGAAGATCTCAGCAACTTCCACTCAATTGGAGCTGCGAGGCTTCTTCTCGGGACAGCTTCTCCCATCTTTCAATGGTTGCGCTGGCCGCAACATGGACACAGGAGAGCGTCATGCTTTAACAGAGAGGCCTGAAATTTTGCAGTGGCAGGAGCCTCGGTTCAAGATGGCACCAGGGTACTGGGCGTACTTCCTGGATTTTGGGGTGCTTCTGTCTTCCATCTCTTAGCCACCTTCAACCTTCAGCAGAGGCTGGAAATCAGGACACCCTCCAGATACTGTTGTGCTACAAGTCCCAACAGCTTTATCCTATGGTGAAGAATATTGGGAGTTGCAGTTTGACAGCATCTGGAGAGCTGTGTGATTCCCACTCCTGTGTGAGCAATGAAACATTCAGAGGCATTGCCTTCTGTCTGAAAGAGGGAATTTTGTAGGATTTTTCCAGTAGGGTGTGAAACACTGCTCATGCAAGCAGGCTTGGGCTGCTGCAGAACTTTTGGAGCATTGGTGTGTTGTTGGCCTGTTTTGTGTTGAGGCGGTTGCTTCACAAGATGGTGTGGACAGCCAGGGCGAGAGCTGATCGCTTGGGAGCCAAATAAAAGAAGTGAACAAATATTGAGGTCTTACTATGTGCAGTTCAGAACACAAACACTCACGTGTACTGTAGTCTTTGTTATGACGTGCCTTCACAGTGTGACTACTGCACATTGCGTTAGCTCGTTGTCCCATGTGGTCTGACCAGTATTCTACAGGACTCAGAAAAGTCACTTTTTCAGACTGCAGATCCCAAGATCCCTGACTAGCAGTGGTCATGCTTGCTGTGGGATTCTGGGAGTTGCAGCTATGACTTGAAATTGACTTTGACTTATGGTAACTGTTTCCAAGGGTTTTCTTGGCCAGATTTCTTCAGAGAAGGCCATTGTCTTCCTCTGAAGCTGAGAGTGTGTGACTTGCGCAGGGTCACCATGTGCATTTCCATGACATTTATCCTTCAGTCCCCAAATTTCTGGCATCGTAGCCACTTACAACTTCAGCTAACCATTTAGAAATGAAGTTCAGATATCCCAAGAAGATGGATGGGCAGAGTGACCAAGGGAACACCAACACAGCAAAGGCAACACTTCTGGGTAGGGGCTCGCTTTCTGATGCTAGAAATTAGGGGAGTGAAGGAAAATGTCATTTGCAGGAGTAGAATTCCTGTGGGCTGGCAGGACTCCCATTCTGCTCTGTCCAGCACCCCAGCCCAGCATTCTAGGGCAGGAAAAGGCAAAACGTGGACTCAGGATTGCATATTCCCTCCCACTATTGGGGGGCAGAGGGAAATGCACCCAGACTTTTCCAGGCTACCTTTTTTTCTGGCAAAGAAAATAGTGTGAAATGTCTCTTCTGTATGCCTCCCAAAGCATCAGTTCACCTTTTAAATAGGCCACAGGGCCCTGCACACTGTTCAATGTTCTAAAAATGCAGGTTGCACCCCTGTTATCCAGAAATCCAAAAAACCTCCAAACTTGAAACTTGTTGCCATCAGCTGCCTGCTTCCACCTTCAAGGCAGCAGCTGCTCGAGGCAGAAGCAGGCAGCTGGCAGGCTCCCCAAAGAGAGAACGGCTGGAGAGAAATGTGAAGCTGGAGAGAAAAATGCAAAGATCTGTGAAATGGCAGGAGGCGTGGATTTGCACTAGACTTGGATTCCCACCATTTCATAGATTCTCAGAGTCTTTTTCCAACCTTGCATCTCAAACACAATGCAAATAGCAAATGAAGGAGATACAAGGCTATTCCAAAAGGGTACTGTATTCCAAAATCCAAAAGAAAAAAATTGAAATACAAAACACTTCTGGTCCTAAGTATTTTGGATAAGGGAGGCTCAACCTGTAGCAGTTTTTCAACAGCAGAAATGGGATTCTCTCTACTTCCTGTCCCTCTCAAATTGTTTTGCCTATAGAGCTTCCAGAGATTGTGAGGGACAGAAACCAGAAGCCCTCTCCTAGGCCTATCCACTATTGATCATAAGTTGAAGATGGCCCAGCAGTGTGAAGCTGCAGCAAAGGAGACAGATAATGTTTTAGCCTATATGAATAGAATCGTAATTTCAAAGGCACCAGATCCTGTCTGGTCTTGGAACCTAAGCAGGATCAAGCCTGGTTAGTACTTGGATGGGAGAGCACCAAGAGACGCCAGGTGTTCAAAGCTGTATTGCAGAGGAAGGAACTGGGAAAACCCACTTCTGATGATTCCTTGCCTAAGACAATCTTTTTGAAATTCATGGGGTTGCTATAGGTGAACTGGTGGCATGAAGGCACAGACACACAGTTTCCAAGCTGTGGGACATAATTGTCCCACCGTAGTCTGCACTAGTCAGACCTCATTCGGATCTGGATTCCTCATTTTAAGAAGGATGCAGACAAGTTGAAGCAGGCTCAGAGAAGAGCAACAAGGATGATGTATGGAGAACAAAACATATGAGAAAAAGTTGAAATGAGTTGGGCGTGTTCACCTGGCAAAGAGGACTGAGGGGTGATATGATTGCATTCTTTGAATAGCTCAAGAGCTACCAGAAGGAGGAGGGTGAAGGCTTATTCTTTGCTGCTCCAAAGAGAGAATGAACAGATCTAATGGTTTTTAAGTTACAAGATAGTTTTTGACTGAACCTTAGAAGGAACTTCTTGATGGTAAGAGCAACTGGGCAGTGGAACCTATTGCCTAGAGAGGTGGTGGGTATCTCCTCCTCTGGATATCTTCATAGAATCATAGAGTTGGAAGATACCCCAGGGGCCATCCAGTCCAACCCCTGCCATGCAGGAACACCCATCAAAGCATTCCCAACAGAGGACCATCCAGCCTCTGCTTAAAAACCTCCAAAGAAGGAGATTCAACCACACTCCGAGGCAGCATCTTCCACTGCCGGACAGCTCTGACCATCAGGAAGTTCTTCCTGAGGTTCAAGTGGAATCACCTTTCCTGCAACTTGAATCCATTGCTCCTTGTCCTAGTCTCTGGAGCGGTAGAGAACAAGCCTGCTCCCTCCTCAGCATGAGATCCCTTCAAATATTTAAACATGGCTCTCAGGTCCCCTCTTCACCTTCTCTTCTGCAGACTAAACATACCCAGCTCCCTAAGCCGTTCTTCATAGGGCATGGCTTCCAGACCCTTCAAAAAGAAGCTAAACAGCTCGCTTCCGAGGATGCTCCAGCTGGAGAAAATGCATTCAGCAGGCAGTTGGACGTGACAGCCTAGGAGTTCTTTCCCAACTTCTTGCCACGAGGTGGTGCTGCTTGCTTGTTTGGCTTTTTGTCCACAGTGCCCTTTCATTTGACGTGATGATTTCTTTCCAATCTTTCCCATCTCATCCTTATGGAACTCAAAGGGGTGGGCACTCATTTATTCATTTGATTTATAGCCGTCCTCTCAAGCATCCGGGGTGGGATATGGAGTTTGGGATGGTCAATTGTTCAACCAACACCCACAGCCCTGAGGTGGATTCGGCTTCAGCCAGGGGGACGCATCGGGTGGCCAAGATGAAGCCCAGGTAGTTGAGGAAATTGAAAACCCAAAGTAGACATAAAATGAATTTATTTACCTGTCCGTCCGTCCGTCCGTCCGTCCGTCCATCCATCCATCCCTATCAATCGATCTATTTATCACTTTCTTGAATTGCTTTTCAGCCTGCCGGATCCCCAGAGGTATCCAATGGTTAAAAATTATTTTTAGAATCATAGAATCTTAGAAGTGGAAGGGCCATCCAGGAAGACACAATCACAGCACTCCCAACAGGTATGGCCATCCAGCCACCACACTCTTAGGAAGCAGCATATTCCATTGTTAAACTGCACTTACCATCAGGAAGTTCTCCAAAAGGTTTTGGTGGGATTTCTTTTCCTGTACTTTGGAGCCATTGCTCCATATCCTAGCCTCTGGAACAGCAGAAAACAAGCTTGCCCCATCTCTCATATGACACCCTTTCAAATATTTAAACATGGCTATCGTGTCACCTCTTGACCTTTTCTTATCTAGGCTAAACACACCCAGCTCCTCCACCTTTCTCCCTTTATCCTCAGCTTACTTCAGTTGCTGCAAACTGAGTGCAAAGTGAAAAAGTGGTCCACATTCAATTGACTCAGCAGGGTGGATAAAAAAGATGGTGGTGGAGTCTTGCCCTTTCCAGGAAACTGAGGCAAAAGCAAGTTGCTACAGCCTTTGCTAGCTTGTCTGTTCATTCATAAATTTTGCCATCTTGACCACATTCTGAAGTTGCTCAGCCCCACATGTCCTGGTTTTCATCTGAGAAATATTGGAGGGGACGCCGTATGGGTACACATTGGGTTGAGCATTCATTCATTTGTGCAATGCCATTCAACGCAAGGGTTGCATAGCACAATTAGTGCATGCTGAGCTTCACACTAGCCTATTGTGATGTTTTATGGCTGTCTTCTAACCTCCGTCCGTTGTGTCTTCGTCACAGGCGGCCATGCAGGTGCTGTCTTTCTTCTGATCAGTGGTGGGAACTTGTTTCCTTTCCGATGTCATCAGATTCCCAGCTACCCCCAACTCCTTCCAGCAAGGCTCACAGTCAGTGATGATGGGAGAGGCAGTCTGGAGATGGAGGCATCATGCATCCCTCCCAGGGGGGAATTATTTCCCTTGCTGCTTCTCCCCCGTCCTCCCCGGCATCTAACAAAGGACCACTCTGAGGAATTCTCTCCCGTTTGCTAATGGCCCCTTGGGCCACTGATGCTGGGAAGAGGGCAGGGGCAAACATATGTTATTTTCTTCTGTGAGCCAGTCTGCATGGAGCCAACAAAGCTCTCCCTGTGCTGCGAGGTAAGATGGGATGCATTTTGATGGACTGTGAGCAGACCCTGGTGACACACCTCCCACGGACATACTCAGCACTTGCACACTGTGTTAGCTCATTGGCACATCTAGCCTTGCCCATCATAGCATCCTGGAGTTAGAAGAGACCCCAAGGGCCATCCAGTCCAACCCCATTCTGCCAGGCGGGAACACACAACTAAAGCTGTCTTGACAGATGACCATCCGGCCTCTCTCTAAAAACCTCCAAAAAGGAGACCCCACCACACTCCCAGGCAGCGCATTCCACTGTTGGACTGCTCTTTCCATCTGAAAGATCTTCCAGGAGTTTGAAGCCACTGCTCTGTGTCCTGGGCTCTGGAGCAGCATAAAACAAGCACGCGCCTTCCTCTGTATGAACTTCCTTCAAGTATTTAAACATGGCTATTGTGTCCCATCTTAAGCATCTCTTCTCCAGGCTGAACAGTCCAGCTCCCTAAGCCTCTCCTCATAAGGCATGATTTCCAGGCCTTCTACCATCTTGGTCCCCCTCCTCTGTACACATTCCAGCTTGTCAATATCTTTCCTAAACTGTGGTGCCCAGAACTGGACACAGTATGCTAAGTGGGGTCTGACCAAAGCAAAATAGAGTGGTGCTATCACTTCCCTCCGCCTGGGTGCTATACTCCTATTGAGGTAGCTTAGAATTGCATTGGCTTTTTTAGCTGCCACATCACACTGTTGACTCATGTTTTGCAGAGCTCAGAAAAATTACTTATTTAGAGCGTAGTGGCCAGAATATACAGCTAGTAGTGGCGATGCTGACTGGGTGGGTGGTTCTAAGACTAGTTTCCGCTGCTGCTGTTGTTATGTGCTTTCTAGTTAACTGTCACTTATGATGACAGTTGAGGAGGGAGCAGGCTTGTTCTCTACCGCTCCAGAGACTAGGACAAGGAGCAATGGATTCAAGCTGCAGGAAAAGAGATTCCACTTGAACCTCAGGAAGAACTTCCTGATGGTCAGAGCAGTCCGGCAGTGGAATCTGCTGCCTCCATGGAGTGTGGTGGAGTCTCCTTCTTTGGAGGTTTTTAAGCAGAGGCTGGATGGCCATCTGTTGGGAGTGCTTTGATGTGGGTTCCTGCATAGCAGGGGGTTGGACTGGATGGCCCCTGGGGTCTCTTCCGACTCTGATTCTATGATCCTATGACCTTGTGGGCCACAAAAATTACCCTGGTGCCTGCATGTGATCTACAAATGGCACTTTGCTCTCCCTTGTACTAGGTAAATTGGGAGGGTTTCAGAAGCCCCAAAACTTTGGAGGAAATAGGAAGGCTCTGGGATGTTAAAAAAAAAAAAGTCTTTATCAGTGCACATGCACCCTGCAAGCTGCACTTTCCCCAAAACCTGCTCTACAATGATTTCCTTCCATTTTAAAGCTTTGGTCTGCCCTGCATATCTTTTTGCAGGTGATGGGAAAATGTCTACTTGATAGGTTCTGGGTTCTAGAAGAACCTGGATGACTCACTTCTCTTTTCATATGGTTTCAACACACTTCTTGCATCCACAAACACAGCACCACTTTTGTATGACTTGCTCTTTTGTACTGGTTTTGAGTTAAAGGAAGGTAGATTTTGACTGAACGTTAGAATGGACCAAGATACTGGAGGAAGAAGGCATAGTTTGTTTCTTCTCCTTCCACAATTATTTCCACGCTCTTTGGGTGTTTTTGTCTCCGAGAATTGTGTGTGCTGTTGCTAGCCTGGGGAGAAGAAACCCAAAAGGAGGAGGGATGGGGCAGGCTATTATAGGAGAGGGCACGGTTGGCTGCTCTGAACAGAGACATTCAGATTCTATACTAGGGCCATTTCCGCACTATACTCTTATAGCATGATTATTCCACTTTCAACATCCTTTGGAATCCTGGGGCTGCCTCCCCTAGGGAGGGGCCGGCCTTAGAATCATAAATCTTAGAATCATAGAGTTGGAAGAGACCCCAAGGGCCCTCCAGTCCAACCCCATTGTGCCGTGCAGGAAGACACAATCAAAGTCCTCCCAGTAGATGGCCGCCCAGCCTCTGTTGTTTAAAAGCCTCCAAAGAAGGAGACTCCACCACACTCCCAGGCAGCGTAGTCCACTGTTGAACTGCTCTTACCATCAGTAAGTTCTTCCTAATGTTTAGATGGAATCTCTTTTCCAGAAGTTTGAAGCCATTGCACTGTGTCCTAGTCTCCCAAGCAGACTAGTCTGGTTGTCAACTAGTGTGATAGATGATGATCCTGTGATTGAGGAGCGACTGATTGTGCAGGGGGCCGAGCCAGTCAACCTGCAAACATCCCCTGCACTGGAAGGTCAAAGAGGGACACAGTTGCCCCGGCCAGCTCATGACGGAGAGGGAACCAGCAGTGAGGCAGAGGAGTAGCAGCCCCCTGTGCCCATCAGCCTTCAATCATGAAAAAAGGCTGAAACGGACAGCTCAGAGGGAGGCTGCATGGACTAGGCTGAGGAAACAATAACGAGCAGCACCTGCTCACAGGGGCTATTTATGTCTGCTGGTGTGGCTGCTCTTTGCTTGCAGCAAATTACCAGCAAGCCCTCATGGCCTTCGTGTCTCCTGCTCCCTGAAACCCTCCGGACGGATCTCTGCCTCCTGACCCTTTGGACTGGACCTTCACCTGGCTCGGCTTGCGTTTTCCTTGTGTTTGGTATAATCGCACTCCCCAAGTGTTCCTGGCCTCTCTCCTCCCTTGCTGGCTGCAGCCCAGCAGGGAGAAATTCCTGACAACTTGTCTGGTTGAAGGGGATGATACCTCTGTGCATATATGGAACGCACTTGCCTCATGTCAGAACTCCCTGAGTCATCTCTCTTCATTACTTCCAAATTTCAAGTTATCATTTTCAATTAGTTTTGGAATCCAATGCATGAGCAATCACACCTCTCCATTTGTTGAGACTGGTGGGCAAATTCTTGGTTTGATCTGGAATTGACTTGGTCTACTACAAGTTTCCTCTGTGTTACTAAGGATTTTTTTAAAATCTTTCGTTTCCCCTGCAATCCTCTTTTCACTCATTATATTGCTCTGTATAATGGTGGCACGTAGATTTATCTTACTATAATGCCCACTGGGAACTGTAGTTTGCAACAACTGCCATGAAAAAGCAGCTTGGAAATTCAGTGCAGGCAAGGCGTGCATGGACATACATCCATGCATACACCCATGAGAAAAAGAGAAAATAGAGAAATGCAGAATCCCAAATGGAAATGGAAAAGACACACATTCAATAAAAAAAAATTGACCCAGAGAGTGAAGGCTAAGGAATTATTGCTTGGTTGCCATTTACACCACAATCAAAAAGAATTTGACTGAGGTTAAAGAAATTCAGAGCTCAAGAAAAATTGCTAGTTCAGTTATGGAATTGTTGGCTTCCTCCAATGTGACCAGATTCTATAGCTTGCCTACTTAACACTGCAATTATTCATATGCTTTAAAGAATTAGGTGGCTTTCATCATTAGAATTGTTAAGTGAAAGGTCTCTCTCTTTCTTTCTCTCTCTCTGCCTGGCCCTTTCCTGGTTGGTTCCTAAATGGAGAGAAGCAGAAGAAAAATCCATGCATACCTACACCTTTTTCTTTGTAGTCAAACTTTGGAAAAGGTAGCTGGTTAGCTGTGCCAGGCAGCAGTGCCATTCCATAGCTAGCGGCAAGGGGGCACCACATACCAGAACAATTTTTAAAAATTAGGATGAGAAAGGGATGTTCTGCAAACCAGGCATTGGCAATTGCGGTGGCCTGGCCACCAATTTCCTCCCCCGGACCCTTCAGGGGGCCACACAGATTGCCAAAAATACCAATGAGGTGCCACAGGGTTCTGCCCAGTGCTATTCAACATCTTCATCAATGACTTGGATCATGGAATGGATGGCATGCTTAGTAAATTTGCAAATGACACCAAATTAGGAGGGGATAGCTGACACCCCAGAGGACAGGATCAGAATTCAAAATGACCTTAATAGAATAGAGAGCTGAGCCAAAGCTAACAAAATGAATTTCAACAAGGCTAAATGTAAGGTACTAGGCTTAGGTGGGAAAAGGTCAAAGGCACAGATACAAGATGGGTGAGACCTGATGTTCATGGTATATATGAAAGGGATCTAGGAGTCTTATGCCCTTTCCACACTCTACTTTCTCCTGTTGTGCGCCGGTGGTGATCCCAGCAGCTACTCTGCCAGGAAGGGAGTGTGATGGGAGTGTTCCCTTCCGCGCCAGGCCAGCTCCTTGCTGAAGGAAGTGCGATGGATATGCCTCTTCCTTCCGCAGCACAACCAGCCACTTTCCCAAGCTGCGCTGTGGCAGGAAGCACCTTCATTGTGCTTCTGGGGCTTCCGCAGGCCAGATAAGTGTAGGATGGTGGCCTGACTGCACCACCTGGCAAGGGAAGAAGGACGGGAACCTGATGGTGTCATGCAAAAGTGTTGTCGTGGTCCCACTCCTCTCCCATCCCCGTGTTGGAACAACAGCGTCCTGCAGAAAGAGCCTTGGTAGACCACAAGCTGAACATGAGTCAGCAGTGTGATGCAGCAGCAAAAAAAGCCAGTGTGATTCTGGGCTGCATCAATAGGAGTATAGTGTTGAGATCAAGGGAAGTGATAGTGCCACTCTATTCTGCTTTGGTCAGACCTCGCCTGGAATAATACTGTGTCCAGTTCTGGGCATCACAGTTCAGGAAGGATATTGACAAGCTGACACATTTCCAGAGGAGGGCAACTAAAATGGTAGAAGGCCTAGAAATCATGAAGCCCTAGAGGAGCAGCTTCGGGAGGTGAGTATGTTTAGCCTGGAGAAGAGAAGGTCGGGAGGTGACTTGATAGCCATGTTTAAATGGTTGAAAAAATGTCATGTGGAAGAGGGGGCAAGCTAGGCATGCCCGCCTAGCTTGAGCGATAGACAGAGGCTGTCCCCACACTCCCATACCGTATTGCAAATTGTTGTTGTTGTTGTTGTGTGCATTCAAGTTGTTTACAACTTATAGCAACCCTAAGGGTTTTCTGGAGCTGAGAGTGTGTGATGTGCCCAATGTCACCCAGTGAGTTTCCATGGCCAAGCAGGGAATCGAACCTTGATCTCAAGGGTCGCAGTCCAGTGCATAAACCACCATGCTACTATATCACTCACTTTATTTGTTCATCCTATTGTATCACATCATACCCTCCAACATTTCACAGATGGAAACGGGCACACCTGTGGCCAATCGACACCAGAAAGTGTTCGAGAAGGCCAAAGTTACGAATGAAGAAGAATACACGAGCGAAGAGACACAGCAGCAGTTTGCTTCTGTCTGAGACTCATGGGGAGGGCAAGATCTTTTCCCTTCCTCTCCAGTGCTTCCTGACAAATTAATTGAACGTGAATTATGGTTACCCTTTGAACTCGGTTTGCAGCAATCGCGGTGAGCTGAGGACTGTGGGAGAAAGGAAGAGGAGTGAGAAACTGGGACATTTTGAAGGCAGCTGAAAAAGTAGAATTAATCGGAACTTTCGGTGACAAACCGGAACAGTGGGTGCATGCATTTTCAAAGCTTGCACCCAATCATTTCTCTGCAAGTTGAGTAGTTCTGATCTGTCACAGAACATGTGTTTTATATATCCCCTCCCCACCAGAAAAAAAAAACCTGGGAGGATTTTTCCATTAACAAGTAGTATCTGAATTTTTATAGTTACAAGCTGGCTGAAGGCCAGAGACTCAGTTACTAAAATAATTAACAGGTGGCAGGTCAAATGTCTAATATACGATATTGTGTTTTCTGAAAAATCTTTTTAAATTTTTTTTTTTTAAGAGCCAGAATCTTGCTGGTTTGATTGCTCTTGGTTTTTTCCTCTGCCTGTCTGTCTTGGAAAAGTTGTCTCTGCAGTTTATAGTAACTTCCACTTGGCTGCACAAACACACTCCATGTAGTCAGTTTTCTAATTATCTAAGCGGAAGCAGCAGACAGGACCGGCCCTTACATTAGGCAAGGTGAAGAGACGGCCTCAGGCGGCAGCATTTGAGTATCAGAAAATCACAGCACCTTGATTATTCTTAATTATTCTATCAGCTCAGTTGAAACGTGGTGCTGGAGAAGAGCTCTGTGGATGCCGTAGACTGCGAAAAAGGCGTGCATCTGGGCTCAAAAACAAATTAAGCCCTAGCTCTCGTTAGAAGCAACGATGACTAAATTGAGGCAATCGTAATTTGGATATATCATGAAATGATGTGACTCATTTTTTAAAAAAAAAGTCCGTAAACCGCAAATCTGGAAATATGGTTGTATAAAATTTTAGATATGATGATGATGGATGAACTTTCACAACATACTAAGGGGAAATCAGAAAAGGTACTAAAAGAATAGCGACCTATCAAAACTTTCCTCAAACAGAAATGGAGTGGTATTATAGTGGAATAATTGGTATATAAGATGGTCTGGTAAGTGTTGTTTTTATTTTCTGATATTTTTTTGGATCTTTCCTTGTTAGGTTTCCATCTCCTTTTGTATTTTTTTTTTAAACAAGAGGAAGTTAAGTTAGAAATAGAGTAAACTGTATTAATAGATTAAAGGTCTGAGACTTATGGGATGAAATTTGTAACATTAAGATAAAATAGAACTCCAGCTAGGAACAGGGAGGAAGTTTGTCCATGTTTATGTCTATGATCATTTCCACACTACACTCTTATAGCGCGATTATTCCACTTTCAACATCCTATGGACTCCTGGGGTTTGCAGTTTCCCGGCCCCTCCCGAAACTGCAAACCCCAGGATTCCATAGGATGTTGAAAGTGGAATAATCGCGCTATAAGAGTGTAGTGCGGAAATGGCCTAAATTATGTCAGTTTAGGACAGTTATACGTATTCACACTGATCTGTGAACCCACACTTTATGTATACCTATGCAAGCATTATTATTTGTAACTTTTTTTCCTTTCTTCTCTAATTTCTTTTCTCACTTCTTTTACCTATTATTGGATATTTACTTTTTTCTTTATTTTTTCTCTTCTTTTCTTTATCTGTATATTGATGTACGATGGTATATGTTTTGGTATGATTTGTGTTTTCTGTTATAGTTAAATAAAAAATTTTTAAAAAAAGAAATGATGTGACTCATTAGAAAAGTGAATAATTAGGAGAAGATAGAGACAGCACAACAGGTGGATTGAGTCAGCCAAGAAATCATAGAATTGGAGAACTGGAAGAGATCCCGGGGCCCTCCCGTCCAACCCCTTCCGCCATGCAGAATCAAAGCCTTCCCAATGGATGGCCCTCCAGCCTCCCTTTCAAAAAACTCCAAAAAAGGAGACTTTGCCACCATCTGAGGAAGCAGTGTTTTCCACTGCTGAACAGCTCTTACTGTCAGGAAGTTCTTCCCAATGTTTAGGCAGAAAATGTGACGTGTCCAAAGAATCCAGGATGGATGTCTAAGGACCTTTCAACGAAGCTAAGATTTAAAAGGGACATACACAAGAAATAGAACAAAAGGGAAATCACCAAAGAGGAATTCATGCAAATAACCAGTGTAGGGAGAAGGTCAGAAGAACTAAAGCACAGAATGTGCTCAGGCATGCTCGAGACGTTAAAATGATCGAGGGAGGCAATGGTACCACTCTATTCTGCATTGGTGAGGCCTCATTTGGAATCCTGCGTCCAGTTCTGGGCACCTCAATTCAAGAAGGATATCAACAAGCTGGAGCGTGTCCAGAGGAGGGCGACCAAAATGGTGAAGGATCTGGAAGCCATGAAGCCCTATGAGGAGCGGCTTAGGGAGCTGGGTGTGTTTAGTCTGCAGGAGAGAAGGTTAAGAGGGGACATGATAGCCAGGTTTAAATATTTGAAGGGATGTCATATCCAAGAGGGGACAGGCTTGCTTTCCACTGTTCCCAAGACTAGGACAAGGAGCAATGGATTCAAGCTGCAGGAAAGGAGATTCCACCTGAACCTCAGGAAGAACTTCCCGAGAGTCAGGGCTGCCCAGCAGTGGAATCTGCTGCCTCCATGGAGTGCGGTGGAGTCTCATTCTTTGGAGGTTTTTAAGCAGAGGCTGGATGGCCATCTGTTGGGGTCTGTTGCTTTGATGGGTGTTCCTGCACAGCAGGGGGTTGGACTGGATGGCCCCTGGGGTCTCTTCCAACTCCAGGATTCTATGATAAAAACAATAAAAAGGGCCTTTTTGGGTATGTCTGTAAGGAAAGGAAGAACAAGGAAATGATAGAAGATGGTAAATTGCAAACAGGAGACAGAGAAAGAGCAGAACTATACAACACCACCTTTGCCTTGATCTTCTCCAAAAAGGGAAACAGTGCCCAACTTGGGGAAAACAGAGCAGATGGTGCAGTAGGGGAAATGCAGCATAGTATAGGTAAAGAGGTAGCACAGGAATACCTGTACATTTTAAATAAATTTAAGACTCCATGGCCAGATGAACTTCACCCAAGGGTATTAAAAGAACTGGCAGAAGGAATCTACTTTTCCTATAGTTTGAATCCATTGCTCTGTAGTGTCCTAGGCCATTTCCGCACTAGACTGTTTATAGCACTATTATTCCACTTGCAACATCCTATGGAATCCTGGGGTTTGCAGTTTCGGGAGGGGCCAGGCGGCCCCTCCCGAAACTGCAAACCCCAGGATTCCATAGGATGTTGCAAGTGGAATAGTAGCGCTATAACAGTCTAGTGTGGAAATGGCCCTAGTCTCTGGAGCAGCAGAAAACAAGCTTTCTCCATCTTTCCTAGGACATCCCTTCAAACATTTCAACATGGCTGTCATGTCACTGCTCAGCTTCCTCTTCTCCAGGCTTAAAGGTCAGCAGCTCTCTTAGCCGTGATTTCCAGACCTTTTACCCTTTGGGTCGACCTCCTCTCCACACGTCCCAGCAGACGGGGCCATGAATAAGGGAGGAGCAATGGGGGCCCACCCAGAAGGCTCCTGGTGGATGTTCAAGGAGTTAAACCAGGCTGGTGGACGAGGATAGAGAGAAGAGTGGCACTGGAAAGTAATATCAGGAAAAGATGGAATGCACGAGAGGTTGAAGGTCTGTAGCCGCTCTGGGTTGTTGTTTGAATTTTAAAGGCTTTGTAAAAGGGGGCAGACCTATTTTTTGGAGGAAGGGCTTAGTAGCCTCTTGGATGGCTTCTTTGAACTTTGGAATAAAACTTAGGTCATTTCCACCCTAATACTGTTTCAGTGCTCTTATTCCACTTTCAGCATACTGTGGAATTCTGGGGTTTGCCATTTAGGGAGGGGCATTTAGGATTCTCTCTCTTTTTTTTCCTTCCAAATTTTAGTTACTAATCAACACAACACATATAAATCAATATACAACAAATCCATATGTATATGTTGCCATGCATTCCATAATAGATTATCAACGAACAGTGTAAATGGAGCATTACAGTATTATTCAATACACAATTATACCCCCAGAGAAAATATAAATGAAATAGATCAATCATTAGATAATTTCAAGTTTATCTATAACTCATGTAACCTAATATAACCCAGAAGAACAATCATTATTTTAGCCTAATGGTTATTATACCCCAACCCAGACCTATTCTATATATTCAATATTTCTTATCCTAGAGTATTATTATGAAAGTCTAAGATAAGAATCTAATTAAACTTAGACTGAGCAAAAGAAAACAAAACCAAAAAAAGGGAAGAGATACAAATATAAGCAATATAAAAAGTAAAGAAAAGAAAGAGGAAGGAAAGGGAATGGAAAAGAAAAGGATTCTCAGCCAGAGAGCTCTTGGGCCTCAGGAAACTACAAACCCCAGAATTCCACAGGAGGTTGAAAGTGGGATAATAGCACTATAACAGTCCAGTGCGGAAATGGACTTAGAATATATCCACGCGTACACACACAAACACATGCTGGCATCGGAGCCAATAGCTACCACTTTTATGCATCTAGCCCTTCCTGCTTCTCCAAGACGCAGGGACGTGGAACATGTTTTTGGACTGCCACTCCCACAATCCCTCACTATTGCTCGTGCTGGTTAAGGCTGCTGGGACTTGCAGTGCAGTAACTTCTCGCGGGAGGCACGGCTCCTACCCCTGCTCTTACAGGTTCAGTTCCCTTGTGAGCCGAAAGGAAAAGGAAGATTGATGGTTTCTCTTTTTCATAAGAGTTGTTGATTTATAGAAATGCATGCTGAGCATGGGGGGGAAAACCCATCCCTCTTTTTGCATTAACTGGATGAATTAAAATGACCAAACTGTTTCCTGTTTCTGCTCCTGCTGCCCAAATGAATCAGTTGAGTGACTGGTAGGGGACCGAAGCCGGGGCAACTCTGGCTGCTCAGGTGGAATGGCCTTTGGTTTCCCGAGTCATTTACGTAGGCACCCTGGGATGAGTTTTTAATGAGAATACAGATACAGTGGCCCCTCGACATTGGGAAGGTTCGGGAGGCTTCAGAACCCTCATGGAAGTGGAAAAACTGCAATAACTTCCCCTTCCCCTCCCTTCCAGGGCTGCCCCTTCCACTCCCTTGCCTTTTGGCCTTCGCCTGCGTTCTCGGCACCGGGGCCAGAGCAAGGGAAGGGGAGGGGGTCTCCAGAAGGAAGACAAATGCCTGCCTGCTATTCTCTTGCCTTTTCCCAGGCACGCTTGCCTTCTTTCTCTGTCCCGGTGAAACCCAAGGAAATGGGAGGGGAAGGCTCACGAAGGTCAAACCCAGAAACGCGGAGAAAGGATTGTAATATATAAGCTACATCCCATTGAAGAACAGACTACGGTTGGATAGTGGGGTGAGGGGAGATTTGCAAAACCTTGTTCGTGGAGTGAGAGTCAGTGTGGTGTAGTGGTTTAGGATCTGGGAGACCAGAGTTCAAATCCAGTCTCGGCCGTGGCAAACCCCTGGGTAACTTTGGGCGGGTCACACCTTACCAGCCCCGGAAGACGGCCACGGCAAGCCTCTGGATAAATCTCTGCTTATTGGAGCAGCATAGTTTAATGATTTGAGTGTTGGACCAGGACTCCAAGAGACTTGGGTTCAAATCCTTGCTCAGCCATGGAAACCCACTGAGTAACAAAGGCAAATCCTCTCTGAACAAACCTCACCAAGAAAAGCCCATGATGGGGTCACCGTGCGTGGAGCTGACTGAAGACACATGATAGCACGTTCCTAGGAAGCGTTGTGTAGATGAGAAAAGGATGCACGATATTTTGCAGCTGGGGGAAAAACGGGGCGAGTGATTGAGGGTTATTGTGGTTGCGTGCCTTCCAGTCATTTCCAGCATACAGCAGCCAAAGGTCAACCTATCAAGGGGTTATCTTGAGAAAAGTTGTTCAGTGGGCATTGGCCTTTGCCTTCCTCTGAGGCTGAGAGGGTGTGACTTGCCCAAGGCCACCCTGTGGGCTTCCCTACCCAAGCGAGGATTTGAACTCGGTTCTCCAGAGGCATAGTCCAGCACTCAGCCCACTATCCAAGGCTGGCTCTCGTGACTGAGGATCTCAACTTCAAAAAAATAAAAATAAAAATGGCTGACCAGAGTTTGGACAACAGCCCTTGTGGAGAAGCCTGCTCATAATCTGAGAAGAACAGCAAATTCTATCACGAATGATGGTTTCTGTGACACCTGGAACGCCTCCATTTCTCATTCTGAAAAGGAACATTCATTGTGGAAACCTCTGGTTCAGGCAGGCAAACGTTGCTTAGTTTTATTAATTTATTATTATTATTTATTTACTGCCCGCTTTTCTTTCCTGATAATGGGACTCAAGACGGCTAACAACATATTTAAAATATTACAAACTAAAAATAATACAAAAGTATTTGAACAATTTATTAATTAAAACATTAAAAATATTGGTCTTTTTTCCATGTGTAGTGAACATATAAGATAGCAAAAATTTTTTAGAAGGGGGTACATGACGAAATCCAAATAATTTGCAAGCTGAATTTTGAAATGAAACCAGAGCTTTATTTGTTAAATATGCTATGGCAACCAAGGGAAATAAGAAGTCATCAGAAGATATTATTATATCCAATAATTGCAGCAAGGTTGACATATGCGCAGCACTGCAAAGAAAAGAAACATATTGATATAGAAGAAGGGAAGTTAAAAGTCCTGGATATGACAGAGATGGAAAAGTTAGCATTTTCTTTGAAGAATAAATCTATCCAGAACTTTGAGAAAGAATGGAAAAGAGTACTGGATTGGGTAAGGATATAAATGTATAAGAAATCAAAGAAGAAATAGTGTAACTGTTCTTCTCTCTGTAAGATGGAAATTATGTTTGTAATGGAATGGAAATAAGCAATTTCAACTGGAAGATTTAAGCATGGGAAGGCGGGGGGGGATATTTCCGAGACAAACTTTCAATAAAAATTATACAAAAAAAAATAATTAAAAATATTAACATGTATTACAATAACCGCTGTCAATTGCCGTGAACTTGGCTTCAACTTATATACTCCTGCACAGCAGAATGGGGTTGGACCGGATGGCCCTTGTGGTCTCTTCCAGTGCTAAAATCCTGTGATTATGGGAGCCCTATCAATGAAAGACCTCCGAGATCCCCTGTTACGAACAGAACTTCTGATGTCTCACAAACTCAGCGCAGCCACAGCTCCCTGCCCGCAGCCTGGTAGTGCAGACCATAATACGGCAGTCTTGAATTTACTAGTCCTGGCTACGGACACTGAGAAGGTTTGTTGTGGTTGCCATCAAGCTGGCTTTGGCCATTTCCGCACTACACAGTTATAGTGCTATTGTTCCACTTTCAACATCCTATGGAACCCTGGGGTTTGCAGTTTAGGGAGGGGCCTCAGGCCTGATTCCATAGGATTCCATAGGATGTTGAAAGTGGAACAATAGCGCTATAACTGTGTAGTGTGGAAATGGTTTTTGACTATGGCGACCCTATGAACGAGAGAATTCCATGAATCCTGGTCCTCAACAGCCTTGCTCAGGTCCTGCTAACTTAAAGCAGCATTCCTGAGTTCCTTGGAGATCTTATCTGTTTATTTGGCTTCCTTGAGTCATTCTATCAATAATCTCAGAAAACTAGGACTTGGAAGGGCAACTATGAAGGAAGCAGATAAGCTCCCCAAGTGTAAAGAGATATCATTCAATACCAAAGTCAGGATTCCCCATGCTATTGCATTTCCAGTTTCTGGGTACAGATGTCGAAAGCTGGACAGTGAAGAAAGCTGACAGGAAGTGAATCAACTGAAAATAGGGTGCTTGGAGGAGAGTTCTATGGACTGCCAAAAAAAGACAAATGAATGGGCCTTGGACCAAACCAAGCCTGAACCTTCCCTAGAAGTCAAAATGACTAAATTAAGACTGTCCTACTTTGGACACGTCATGAGAAGACATGATATCTCACTAGAAAACGGAATACTGTTTGGCAAGGTGGAAGGTAGTAGGAAAAGTGCCTCAGATGGATAGAGGCAACCAAGGAAGCCAGTGCTGCCCTGAGCCTCCAAACCCTGATCAAACCCACTTGAGAAGAGGTTTGTCTGGGTACTCGGAACGTTAGTGTGGTGTGTCTAAGGTGGACAGAGCAAAGAGGTCACTTTGCCCTTCTCTGCACAACTGCAAGTTTGTTTTGTCTATCCTGTCTCCTAAAGTTTTTGTCCCGTGGGAAAGCTCTGAACCTGGGTATCAAATATGTAATGTATCAATGGTGTATGTCTGGGAGTGGTTTAGCTCTGGTTAAAAACTTACAGAGCTTTCCAAACTTTTCATGCTGGTGACACACTTTTTAGACATGTATCATTTCGCAACACAGTAATTCATTTTTACTAAGCAAACTGGAGGTTAAACTAAACCCTTATAAGAGATAGAGACACATACATAAATTGGAATAACAAAATGTACGGCGACACAACATATCTTATGAAAGCCTTTCATGTATTTTTTTAAAATGTATGATTTATAAATAATAACATACATTTCCAAGATTGTAGGCTACACACTAATGTGTCGCGGCACACCATTTGGAAAGTCCCAGCTTACATCATGTCTTGTAAGGTTCCCACCGGTTTTTCTTCTTCCCGCTTCTTCTCTGTTTGATGTTTTTACCTGTCTATGCTATGCTCCTAGACAGAGCTATCCAAAGCATTCTGCTTATCATGTATCCTGCTTTTGCTTCAATAAACTGTAGTTTAGCCTAGATGCAATGCCTTTGCATGGCTGTTTTTCTGTCTGGAGCAATCGGCAAGGGAATAGCACAGTTCCATGGTTCTGCTCTCTGCATATGCTCAGGTTAGCTCAAGCAGGCACCCTGACAAAGTTGACTTAGAGGTCTCTCTTTCTAGGGTGGCCATAGGCTGAAGTTGACTTGATGACAATTAGCAATGACAATCTATAAAGTGATCAATTGATCTAGGGGTAATAATATCCAAGCTATAACAATGCATGCTTCCTCTTCTCCTACCGCCTTCCACTTTAACAAGTATTGTCATCTTTTCTGGTGAATTATGTCATGTCATGACACATCCAAAGCACGATAGCCTCTGTTTAGCTGCCAGGGATTTTGTGGAGTCTTGATTTCTTCTGAGCCAATTTATTTACATATTAGAATATTCACAGTTCTTGAAACTAATGGCAACTGCTTTATACGGTGCATACACTTGACATTTACCTTTATACATGGGTCACTGTATACTCTAAATTTTTAAGGGTCCCATCTCCTACTCCATTCTGTGTACAATAGGGCTGGGCAAGGTGGAGCTGTGGGGCCATATCCCCAAAATTGTTTTGCTATCTTCAATCTCTTCAAATTTCCCAGACTTGTTTTTTTTTTCCTGGTCAAAAAAAGAAGGTAAATTGCCACTCCTGGAAGCCCTTGGGAACAGAAATTCATTTTCAAATAAGTTGCGGACACCTCCTGCACTGTTTTAATTTTAAAAAAAACTGGTTAGTATTATTTTCTCGTACATGCAAGTCTCCTATGGAAACAGTTGGACATTTTTGGCCAATGCAGAATGTCCACATTTATTTCAAAGTTGCAGAAACAGACTTGCACATATGGTCCCTTGAGCATGAAAGTGCACACACATCTGTGCATATTGCACCTTACACACTGTGCTTAGATGTGCGTGCACACACACTGGGCCACACTTTTGGTTGTGCAATGTCACTATTCCCCACTGAGGCAGCATGGCATGACCACCAGGCAGCTCTGTGAGCAGAAAATTACACTCTGTTTCCTTATTTAGGATCTTGAACCCAATTTTTCCAAACCGTTAATTTACTTCTGGCTTCTTGGACAGTCCCCAGAGGGTCTGGAAACAAAGAACCAGCTCTCACAGTTGTTCAACTCCAGAGAAGCTGAAAAAGAAAAGTTGTTCTTATATTCATTTATATCCTGCCTTTTTCTCCAAAATTGGGACTCAAAGCTGCTCACAATTTAAAACACAATACCACTGAAAATCTACAAAAAGTTATTTTCAGCCTATGACGGCGACAGTATCTGCTACTGCAAGGTACACTTGAAGGCAGTGAGCCACATCCAGGGCAAGCTGTGTGCCATACACGGCTCCGTCCCCGAACACAGCCGGGGGCTCAAGAAGAACCCAGAGAGAGGGAGGTGGCTGATCACTGTTCCATGCTGCCCCTCTCTGTCGGCTGCTCCTAACGCAGGGGTGAGCAACCTGTGCCACTCCTTGAGGGATGCTGTTGGACTAGAATCCTAGAGTTGGAAAAGACCCCAGGGGCCATCGAGTCCAACCCCCTGCTATTCAGGAACGCCCATCGAAGCATTCCAAACAGATGGCCATCCAGCCTCTGCTTAAAAACCTCCAAAGAAGGAGACTCCACCACACTCCGAGGTAGCATATTCCACTGCCGGACAGCCCTGACTGTCAGGAAGTTCTCCCTGAGGTTCAAGTGGAATCTCCTTTCCTGCAGCCTGAATCGATTGCTCCTTGTCCTAGTCTCTGGAGCGGTAGAGAACAAGCCCGCTCCCTCCTCAACATGACATCCCTTCAGATATTTAAACCTGGCTCTCATGTCCCCTTTTAACCTCCTCTTCTGTAGACTAAACATCCCCAGCTCCCTAAGCCGTTCCTCATAGGGCTTCATGGCTTCCAGACCCTTCACCATTTCAGTCACCCTCCTTTGGACACGCTCCAGTTTGTTGATATCCTTCTTGAATTGAGGTGCCCAGAACTGGACACAGGATTCCAAATGAGGCCTAACCAATGCCTACAGCTCCCACAAATCCCAGCCTGTATACAATTAATAATGGAGGTTGCAGTCCAACAACCCATTGCAGGGTATGGATGTGGAACTCAGCTTAGAGGAATTCCTCAGAGAATTCTTTGGGTGGCAACCGAAGGGGGTGTGTGAAAATCATAGAATCTTAAGTCAGAAGGGGCACGAGGGACATCTGGCCCAACCGCTGCCACGCAGGACACACCAACAAAGTACTCTCAGCCCTCTGAGATATTGCTGAACACCCAGCAGCAGCCAAAGCCAGCATAGCAAAAAATAGGGGAGCTGCAGTTCAGTAATATCTGGAAGGCTGCACCATTCTTACCCCAAATTCATTTTTATATTAGCATTGCATAGTGTAATTATCTGTGATTATTCAGTAAACATCTCCAGTGGCAGCATCATGTCACTGAACCAAGGCATCAAATGTGCAACCAAACACACAAGCTATATGCGAGGTGCATCCGCACACAATATGCATGCACAACTCCATGCACAAGGCGCACATGCTACGTGTGCCATGTGCAATGTGAGCAAGCAACCAGGGCAATGTGCATGCATGTGTATTGTGCATCCGTGCTCACCGTTCACACGCAAGTGCAATCTACACCCATGCAAAATTGTCACGTACATTCACGTGCGGTGTGTATCTGTGCGCAACGGCACTGCACATGCAAATCCACATCCGCAGTCTCAGAGCGAGTGTGGACGCTCCACATCAGACCAAAATCTTCAGCTGCTTCCACGGAGAAGCTGCCACACGCAGAAGACATTGACAAGATCTGGACCGTTGGTTTTGGGGGGAGTGAGTGTCCTTTGGGGGGAAAAAATGAGTCGACAATCGGGGTCCCCACTCTCTGGGAGCCAAGGCCGCACAGCCCCTTTTGTGCAGAGGCAGACATCGGGGGGGCGGGGGCTTCACCGTAGCAAAGTTTTCCAGAGGGTTTCTCCCTCTCTCGGAAAGTCTTCTCCGGGGCAAGGGGAAGGGGTTCTTCCAGGCAGCGTTTTGGTGACTCGGGGGAGGAGAAAGAGGCCTTGGGGACCTTGAGGGGCTGTGGGAGGGAGGCATCCTTTGTGGGGGGGGGTGCCTGCGAGCGATCCCCTCAGCTCCAAAAGTGGGGGTCTCTCCAGAGAGACGGGGGACCGGACCCGAGACGAGGCGAAGACGTCAGGGGCCGCTCAGGGGGCTTCCGCGCTGAGAGGGGGCGCGCGGCCTCGCCGGGGGGCGGCTCAGAAGGCGAGGACCGGCGGAGACCCCCGAACCCGAGCCGGGGAGGGGGTCCCTTCCCGCCTCTTCCTCCTCCTCCTCCTCCTCCGCCCCCCGCCCGCCCCCGCCCGCCCGCCCGCTCGCCCGTCCCCTGGAGTCCGCTCCTCCCCGGATGATGTCAGCCCGCCCGGCCCGGTGGCTCCAGCCCCCTCCCCCGCCCCCGCCCCGCCGTCGTCCTCCCTCTCCTCCCTCCCTGGGGAGGCGGAGGGAGGCGGCGGCATGGCCCGGCTCGGCCCGGCCCGGGCGGCGGCGGCAGCGGCGGCCGGCGGAGGGGCCGGCGGCGGAGGGGGCGCCGGCGTCCCCGGGGTCCCCCTGCGCCCGGAGGCGGCGGCATCGGCCGGGCCCGCGGCGGCGGCGGCGGCGGCGGCGCAGCAGCAGCAGCAGCAGCAGCAGCACTGGCTGGCCGTGCTCATGGTGCTGCTCCCGGACGACGACGGCGAGGAGGAGGACGAGGAGGACGACGGCGAGGAGGAGGACGAGGACGGCGGCGGCGGCGGGGACGAGGCGGCCCGTCGGAGGCGGCTGCGGCGGCGGCGGCGGAGGCGGCGGCGGAGGAGGGGGCGGCGAGCTGGAGGCTCCCCGCCGGCCGCGGCGGCGCTGCTCCCCGGGGACCCGCGGCGGAGGCTCCTCCTGCTGCTGGTGCCGACGCCGGCGGCGCTGGCGAATGGAGCCCTCCTCGCGGCGGCGGCGGCGGCAGGCGGAGGAGGGCCGCGCTCCCCCGGGCTCGCCGCCGCCGCGGCCGCGGTAAACAGACAAAAAAGAAACACCCCCCCCCGCCGCCGCCCCAGGCGGCCCCAGGCAGGGCCGGAGGGGAAGGCGCGGGGGAGCCCAAGGCCCTCCCTCCCCCCTCAGGAGCCCCCTCCCCCCCCCCTCAGGAGCCCCCTCGGGAAGCCCCGCGGCGCCCTCGCCAGCCGGCCGCCCCGCCGCTCCTCGCTTTCCTTCCCCTCCTGCGCCCAGGCTGCCCGGACTCCCGGCGGCGGCGCGCGGGCTTCCCCGGGCTCTCCCGCCTCGGCCCCCGGGCCCCGCCCGCCCCCCGCCCGCCCGCCGGGAGAGGACGGGGCAGCCCCGGGCCCCCTCCCGGCCTCTCTCGCGCGCTCGCCCGCCCGGCCGCCTCAGGCTTTTCTCTCTCCCGGGGCGGCCCCCGCCCGCCCCCCGGGGACCCTCCTCGCGGCTCCTGCTCGCCCGCCCGGCCCCGCCGCCGCCTTCTCCCCCGGCCCGCCTCCCCCGCGCCTCTCTGTCCCCTCTTCTGTTCCCCCCTCCGCCCTCCCGGGCCCCCCTCACCTCGCCAGCCTCCCTTTTCCTCGGTCCCCGCCGACCGGCTGGGCTCGGCTCCCCCGCGGTGGCCCAGCCCGGTCCAGGGCTTCCTCCTGCTCCGTCTCCCTCTCGGCTGCTGGGAAGAGGATGCTCCGGAGGAGGAGGAGGAGGAGGAGGAGGAGGAGGAGGGGGGGGTGCCCGGGGCGGGCCCCCCGTGCTGCGCCTCCGTCCCCCTCGTGCCCCAGCGGATGCCGGTGTCCCGACCTCTCGCCCGCCACTCCTCGCTTCCTCCTCCCCCTCCCTCCGCACCCCCTCCTTCCTCCTGGTCCTCTCCTCCCCTGCCCCCTCCTCCGGGTTGCCCCACCCCTCTGGGCTCCCCCGGGGGGGGGCTCCTCTGGCTCTCCCCCCTCCGCGGCGCTTCTTCCTCCTCCCCATCCCTCCCTCTGCCTGCCAGCGCGCTGCCTGGCGACCGAGCCTCTCCTCCTCGCCCCTTCCTCCTCCTCCTCCTCCTCCTCCCACCGCCCGCCCGCCCGCCAGCCAGCCACTCGGGTCCCACCCCCACGCGGCAAGAACCACCCCTCCCCGGCGCTCGGAAACAAACAAACCAGCCCAAAGAGTTTCTCCTTCCCTTCGGCTGGCCACCCGGGCGGGCGCCGCGTGCGGGGTTGGCCGGCGAGCGGCAGGTGGACGCGGCGACCTGGGCTCCGGGCGCCGGAGGCTGCTCCCTCTCGGGGCAACCTGGTGCTTTTCTATCCCCCCCTCCCCCCCTTCGCGGATTTGAGAAATCGGGGAGACACCAACTTTTTTTTTTTGTTTTTTCACCCGGTTGGGGTTTGGGACCGCTTGGGGTGAGAAGAGCCCCCCTCCCGCCCCTGCCCCGGTCGCTTCCTCGCCGTGCCTACCTCACAAGGCTGTTTTGATGTTCTCCATCCAGGAGGGTCTCCCCAGAGGTGGGCTGACCATGAAAGAAGAGCCGTTGACCGGCGGACTGTCGGCGGTGAGGTCCTGGATGCAGAGCACCGGCATCCTGGATGCCAACACCGCGGCTCAGAGGTAAGGCGCCCCCCGCGCGCGCGCGCATCCTGGGGGCCGAGGGGCCCTGCGCGTTGCTGCCCGCGCCGAGCGGGGTTGCCGGACTTCCCGGGGTCAGCCCGACCGCCTGTCGCTTTTTGGCAGCGGGGGCGATGATGCGGCTCGCTTCTGCCGGCTCCCGCCCGGTTCTAGAGATTGCCCCGTGTTAACCGTTTCCGCAGGAGAGCCGGGGCGCCTCAAATCAGGGTGCTTTTGCGTGGGAAGAAGCATTGGCTTATTTTTCCGTGTATTTTTTTAAAAAAATTAGACTGATAACATGTGCATTGAATGGGTTTATCTTTCAGTTAACATGGTATATGGTTAATTTCGTAGTTGTCTGACTGGAGACTTAAAGAGACTTTTCGGAATCGTTTGAGTTGTTAGAAACTGCTGTCATTTTCTTGGAAGTCTGTTCGATCTCATTGTTAAAATATAGGCTCTGATATTAAGTAGCAGGGAGAGAAAGGGAAAGTACCTTTTATTCCCAAGCACGCACACACACATGCACACATGCACACACTTCCTATTGCTCTTAAAGTTGCATATAAACCATTAGAACTTTGCATGAACATAACTGTTTTCAGATGTGTCGTTTAGCAGAATCAAAAACAGTTTAGGTTGGAAGTGACAGGCAGTATCAGATAACATTAATATTTTATACACACACACACACACACACACACATACATACATATATACACCCACACACCCTGAAGCTGGAGTTACATTTCTTGTTCTCAAGCTGTTAGAAAGTGTTTTTGAAATTAACACTTCTGGATGGAAAAGCAAGAGAGAAAAAAATAGTGTTGGAAAGAGTTATTCCTGATGCTGGAGATAAAGGAGAGAACATGCCCTTCTCATTTAGTAATGATCCTCCAGTTTTTCAACTTTCCCGTGCTCTTGTAAAGTTCTTTCTTCTTCTTTTTTTCTTTTTTTTAAAAAATTAAAAGTAATTTTTAAAGAAACCCCTGTAGATTTAACTTTTCCATTCCTCTCTGTATTTTAACTCCTGATGTGTTTCTCTTTGTTGTTGGCTATTGTCGCATTACAAACTCTTCCCTATCCTCCTTTCTCTCTCTGTCTTCCAATTATTTCCTTCGGTCGATAAGCCGGGATATATGAATCATTTCTGCCAGGGCTCAGAGGGTATGGGAGTTTGCTCCTTTTTGATTCAAATTGATTTTCTATTGATCTCAAATGTCCCCTGACCTTTGACATCTAATCTTGCTTGATGTTAGTTTGAGGTGGCTTAGACAAAGGAAATAAGAAATTAGGATGCATAGCTAACCAGGTAGGTGGGTGGAACGGACAGGGTTATATTTCCTCCATCGTCTATTTTCCCGGCATGTTGTCCACCTGAGATTATAACTGCATTTATCCTTAGCATCATCTCCCGTTCTTCTTTTGCCCAATGGCCAATCTTAAGTATCTGTTTGCAGTTTGTAAGAACCCTTGAGACAGATGCTCTGCAAGACCGGCTGGTGTTCTCTTGTGGTCTTGGGTAATTGGAAGGTGGCACAGGTGTGGAAGCTGAACCTTTTAAATTCAGTACCGCGTCTGGAACACGGATGCCCAAAATCCTGAGCTGCTCCCAACGCTATCGCTGTGGTGATCCTTATAGTTCCAAATGTGTCCTAGGCCCCCAAATAACTATCGGCAAGTTTAGTTCCTGCTACAGGTCCCAGGTTTAGCCCCTCGGCATCTCTCATTGAAGGCTCTTGGGTTATGGAAAGGACTTGGCCAAACTCAGAACTGATGACCCGGAGGGCTGGATGGTCTGAGATGGCACACGCCACCTTCTCACCTTTCCACTCACCTTCTCCGTTTCCAACATGCCCAGTCCACCCACTTCTGAGCCCGAGTCAGAACAAACAGGCAACAGAATTTCCAGGAGTAGTTGACCATTTAGATCACATCTTTGTTCCCCCAAGGAAAGCAAGCCTTGGCTAATGGTGGACTTGCTTAGTGTTGTTTCTCATCTCAGGGTTTAACCTTCTCGCTGTATATCCCATTTAGATTTGGGGTTACTCTCCTCGTAGAGAGTCTGGCAGTTTCAAAATAGCTCAGCCAAAGAAGAATTTGGATCTAATCTGAATAAGGTCTGTGGATTGTAATGGGTAAAGCACAGTAGCGGGGAAGGAGCATGTTTAGCCGTGATTGGATCGAGTTGTACATGCCCAATTTTTTTTTCCTGATGATCCAGGAGAAGGATGAAATGACAGTGTAACAAGTATTAAGAAAGGGTGACTGGATCTGATGAAACCTTTGTCAAGTATTTGAACATTTTCACCCTTGTTATCTCGGGCCTGTCACCGTGATACTGCATTTCCCTATTACATCTCTGGACTGAACAGTTATCCTTAAATTGTTAAATAAAACCAGAGTTTCCGAGAAAGAACTGCGAAGGAGACGAGGGTGGAATATCATTATTTGTTGTCTGAATTATCTAAGCAGAATTCTTCCAGGGAGGAAATTGCGCTGGCTCTTGCTTCTTGATATTGCTGTTGATTTTTTTAATGCTTTCATTAACTTTGTTCTTCCTGAGACAAATGGAAGATAAACTCTTTTCGACATGAATTAGGCTGAGATAATATTATCTTGTTTGGCTTTCTGTTTTAACAGAACCGAACCTGTTTATCAACTACCTTTTGCATCCTATTCCACCGTATTTCTCTCCCCTCCACCTCCCATAATTTCCTATATGCCTTCTCATGAGAAATCCTATTTATTTTAGTGGCACTGATACCTGAGTTGTCATGGTTGCAATTCAGAACTCTCCCGTTTTCTGCCTCCTTTCCAGCTTATATCTGTCTAATTGGCTCATCTAATTCTAATCTAATTTCACCTCTCTCTATTTCACTCATTTCCCTTGTCTGTTCAAGGGAATTAGCTCCTGGCCCCAATCCCTGATCCATTTTGTTCTCTCACAGTTCAGCTAACCCAGCAAGCAGCCGCGGAGGTCTGCAGAAAGTCTCTAAACAGCTAACAACCCTGTTCGTGGTTTGGGAGCCAACAGCAAAGACGTAACACATTAACTGTGATTCACTTTACTGTGTCAAAGCTCCTAGGCATGAAATGGGACGGCTTTTCCCAAAATCTCCCGGGCTTCCTCCGCACCCGACTGCCCCCCATTGTGTTATCTTGTTGTGATGTCATGGTCCACACGCTCTTATCATTGTTTGCTATGGGGTCTGTGATTTTTTTGAAACATGTCCTGATTCTGAATTTTTGTCCAGGGTCGGGGGGAGAAAAAGCTAGGTGAATTTTGCAGTGATCGAACTTGCAGAAGCTGCAGTTTTAGGAGCTGAGTGTTCTATCTTCCTTAGGCCAGTTTTGCCATAATTTCACTTTGCTCCCTCTGTAATGTTGTGCGCAACCAAAGACCAGCCACCCCATTTTATCCACTAATACAGTCAGCCCTCCGTGTTCACTAGGGTTAGGGGTGCAGGAACCCGACAAAAGTGGAAAAAAATCACAAATATCAAAATATGTGTGTGTATCTGTGGGAAGGGGCTAGGGTATAGTGGAGAGAACAGGCACCCAGGATCCAAACCAGTTCAGAGAAAGAAGAGGGAAAGGGGGTGAGTTGGCATGGTGGCCCTAAATTTCCTCTCTCTCGCCTATCTCCTTCTTTGGGTGTGCATAGGGGCGTCAGGGGAGGGTTTTGTCTAAAGTTGTGTCTAGAGAACAGGCTGTGAGCCATCTTTAGCTGGCCAGGGGGTTGGAGAAATTCACAAATAGGCAAATCTGTGAAAATTGAACCTGCAAATGTGGAAGGACAACTGTATGTTAAGTCAGTTGTATCCTACACCAGTGCTATTCAAAGTGGTGGTCCCTGGACCGGTACTGGTCCCGGAGCCAGTGGCTGGTCAAGTTTCCAGGAAAAAAAGAAATAAACAGCTGTACTCAAGGGGCACAAATATACTGTCTGTTGTTGTTGTTATTACTGTTACTACTATTATTGCTGGTACCGGAGATTAGGTAGCTTGAGAAGGACTGTCCTAGACTGAAACCTCTCTGCACGACTAAGTCTGGCTGCTTGGAATAGAACTTTTGATAAATGCATTGCATGGAGCTAGTGCTGTTGTTTTAAAAATCAGTGGGAAATGGGACTCATTCACATGAGTCTGTGTGTCATTTAATGCAGTTTTAAGTCCAGGTGGGCAGCCCAAAGCAGAAAGGTTGGATGTGACCCCACTGCTCTCCCAAAACCAGATTGCATCACTTGAATGTTGACGTCAACATTGGAAAACCCCTCTAAATTAAGCATTTCCTGTATGTTTTCAGGGCTTTTTGGAATTTAAAATTCAGTGATATGTTTTGTTGCTGAGTTATGAAGGCACAGTAGTAAATGGGAAGGGAGGAAAATGCAATGGAGATTGATATCTAACCAAAGCTGCCTGCTCCTGTTTGAAACCTCATTATCCTTTTTCCACTACTGCGTTGTCAGTTGTGAGGCACTGTTCAATCCCTTTTAGGAAACTTTGTGGTGATGTGCAGAATTGTGCTCACTGGCTTACGGGTCAGGTGTCCCTTACACGCACAGCGTATTTTGGGCATGAAAAAGAAAATACAGCCTGCAGAGAGCCAGAGGGAGTTTCTGTGAATGAATCCTAAGTTGTTCTGAATCTCAGTATTTTGGCTGAGTGGGGTTGCTGATTGGGGCTACCTTTTAGCTTGGTGGCTACCTTCAGCTCTTCCGAAGTGTTTCCAAAGTTATGAGTACTTCCAACCTCATTAGGCAGGAAATAGAAACTTATATGTCTTAGGAAGGAAGGAAGGAAGGAAGGAAGGAAGGAAGGAAGGAAGGAAGGAAGGAAGGAGGGGGAGAGAGAGAGAGAAAGAAAGAAGGAAAGAAAGAAAGAAGGAAAGAAAGAAGGAAAGAAGGAAAGAAGGAAAAAAGCAAGCAAGCAGGAAGGAAGGAAGGAAGGAAGGAAGGAAGGAAGGAAGGAAGGAAGGAAGGAAGGAAGGAAGGACAGACAGATGGACGGACGGACGGACGGACGGACATCCCTGTGTGAAAAGGCAGGAGCTGATGTTAGTATCAGCCAAAGCTAAGACTCGCATCTTGTTTTCTTTAGGCACTTCGATGAACAGAAGGTGCCTGCCAAGCTGACAGGCAGTTCTACTGTTCGCTTTCCATCCACCTCCTCAGCCTGCCATTTTCCGTCTTGATCCACTGAGCAGTGCCCAATTCCAAAACTTTCTCTAAGAATGGACATTTTCGCTGCTGATTTTCAGGGTAAAATTCTGGACTCAGGTGGAAAGATTTCCACTGGACGGGTTTTAAGAATGCATGTGAGACAAGATGCTTTGTTTTGGAGATTCTTTCCAAATCCACCAGCGGAATGAACCACCATCCTCTCAAGGCTAAGAATGGCACTTAAGGAGAGAGGTGGAGGAGTGGCAGAGTGAATGGATGTTTTGCCGGTAGGAGCCTTTCTGCCGTCATCATTGCTGATTTTCTTTGAAGTGACGGGTTCGATGCTGGAGAGTACCCCTGTTTGGAAACTCTGTCTGCTTTGGTGGTGCTTCTCGGCTTGAAACACTGGTTTCCTTAAGTTTTGCTCTGTTCAGAGACATTTATAATCCCCACTGCCAGCCTAAGTAGAACCGACGCTTCGATTGGTAGGCAAGAAGTCAGGAGTACCCACAGAGACAACAAGAATGTCCCTTGTTTTGGTTGCAGTAATAGGATAGCCAGAGTGTGGGAGAAATTACTTTGGGGTTTTACATGTCCTGAAATTCTCCAGGCAGCATAGCCAGTGGCCATGCTGAAGGAGGACAGGGAAGAATTCAAAACATTTTAGGAAAAAGAAATTTTTTGAGCTTTGTGGACAGTTGAAATAAACCATTTCCCTTTCTTACTCTTCCCGATGCACTTTTCTTTAGAACAGTGTCACTCTCTTGTTGTTTGGAATTTCTGGCTTGGAATTTCTCCTTCTGATATTTGTTTTGGCGGATCCAATTACTATAATTCCTCTTTACAGGGGGCTACCCCTAAAGCCCTGTGTCCTGAAGTTTTGACTTCCTTGAGACATCAGAAGTGGTTGTAGTGACACATACCTTGATTATATCCTGTTTGGATCGCAGCAATACACTCTATGTGGGGCTGCCTTTGGAAACTGTTTAGAAACTTCACCAAAATGCTGCAGCCAAGTTGCTGGCTGGAGCAGGTCATACAGAGCATATAATCCTTTGGCTGGAACTATTCCACTGATCTGTTTCTGGACAGAATTCAAAGTGCTCTACATGGCTTGGGTCCAGACTGTTTGAAAAAGTATATCTCTCTATGTGAGTCGGTCTGTGCTCTAAGATATGAGGGAATGGTCTTCCCCATGTCCCACCACCGCTGCAGGAACTTCTGGTGGGGACACAAGAGAGAGCCTTCTTGTTAGCTGCTCCCAAGTGGTAGAGCTCCTTTCCCCAGGAGATCTACTTGGCTCTCTCCCCGTTGTCTTTCTGTCAGCAGGTAAAGATCTTTGTATTTAAGAAGGCATTTGGTTCTTAGTAATGAATGTATGTGTGCATTCTACATTTTAAACAACTTTTTAATGTTGGTTTCAACTTGTGTTTTTTAAATCGAAGTTTAGTTTAATTGCTTTTGTACTGAGAGTTTTGACTGTATTGTCTTTTTAAAAATGTCGTATGCTGCCTTGAAGCCCATGCCAGGAGAAAGGTGGAATATTAATTAATTAATTAATAGTGCAAAACTGCTGTGTGCGTAACAGCCCAAATACCCAAATACCCAAGAGGTACCAGATTCTGTCTGGTCTTGGAAGCTAAGCAATGTCAAGCCTGGTTAGAACTCGGATGGGAGACTGCCAACAAACACAAGGTGGTGTAGGCTATTTTTCAGAGGAAGGAACTGGCAAACCCACCTCTGACTATTCCTTGCCTAACAAAACCCGAGGAAATTCATGGCGTCTCCATAAGTCAAGATATGACTCAAAGGCCCAGATACGCGTGCACGTGCGCAGACACACACACACACACACACTTGAACAGAGGCACCTCTTACTCCCATTTTTGATGTTCCTGGGTAGAAACACAACTCAGAGAAGACTGTCCACCAAATCCATACGTCCTTTTGCTCCTGTATTCCGTATGCACTGCCTGGTGGTCACATGAGACAACCTAGCGAAAGCCGCACAGGTTGTCCTCCCTTTTCTTCCTTCGGGGTACCACAGTGATCTTGCTCCTGCTACTAATGATCTAGTGATCGAGCTAGCGATCTTGTTCCTGCTACTAGTGCTTCAGGCTGCCCTCTTGGCAGTAGCAGTTCCCATGTCAGTGGGGTGGTAAATCCGTTCCAGGTTTTGTCTAGCTTTAAATGAGTTATCCAAGGTGCTGATCCTATTTAGATTTTGGTAACTCGGACAGCTCCTTTAAAAACCAGGGGTGGATTCACCACCTCACTGACGTGGGAGCCACCAGCTGCCATTGCCTGTAGGGGAGCAGGTGGAAGAAGTAGGACCAGCGGCAGCATGGGAAAGGGAAAGGAAAGAATGACGAAGGCAAGGAGAATGCAGCAGAGACCATCACCCTGCAAGATGTTAACTTCGGGGCTGTTTCTTGGCACAAGGAAGATAGGCTTTATGCCCAGGACTGGGAGCATAGCCCTGCTGGAGAGGCTGGGGATTGAACCTGGGGCCTTCATCACAGGAACATGGAAAGCTGCCCTGAGGCTGACTTGAATCCCTGATCCACCTATCGCAACTCGAACTCTCATCATCCTTCCAGAGCATCTAGCAGGATTCTTTTCCTAGCCCCACCTGCCAATCCTTCCTCTTCCCCCATGGTGGTCTCCATTTGAGGATGGCCGGGTCAAAATGCTTTGCCAGTTCTACGGTGGAGGGATGAAGTATGGTCCACCAGGGTCCGTTGGTTTGAATGTTGTACTAGGACGCTGGGAGACCAGGGTTCGAATCCCCACCTGACCATGGAAACCCACAAGGTTACTTTAAGCAAGTCACACTCTCTCAGCCTCAGAAGGCAGCACAGGCAAACCTCCTCTGAACAAATCTTACCAAAAAAACCCCCCTGTGATAGGGTCACCGTAAGTCAGAAATGACTTGAAGAGAAACAACGTTGTCCATTGTGTTTATGGAAAAGTTATATCTCTTTCTTAAGAAATTACAATAGACAAATCAATTTTTTTTCACAACGTGGCATCCATTTATCTCTTAAACTGATAACATTACAGAAGCATTCAGTGTATCAGTTCCTCATCTAAATTTATGAAAAATTTGATGCAGTAAAAATTAACACCCCCACATCCCCCTACACATATATAATGTAACTTTTTAAAAGAGTGATGGGAAAACATTGAGAATATGAGTTTCACATCATTTTTCATCTCTCTTTGTATAAATTGGAATGGCCCTTTTACTGATGATCAGATAATAGTTTCCTGTGTGTGTAGAACTGAGTTATATTCTTTTTTTTTTTAAAAAAAATGGCTCTATCGTACGACCACTTAACTTTCATTTCTCAATGGACCCAATTGCCTAGAGAAGTGGCAGGGTCTCCTGCTCTGGATGTGTTCAAAAAGAGGCTAGACAGCTATCCACGGGGGCTGCCCTGGCTGGAGATCCTGCTGAGTGGAGAGTTTGATGCTACAACCCGTGGGACTTCTTCCAACTCTAGGGCCATTTCCGCACTACATTGTTATAGTGCTATTATTCCACTTTCAACCCCCTATGGAATCCTGGGGTTTGCAGTTTAGGGAGGGGCCTTTAGAGTTCTCAGCCAGACAACTCTTTGGCCTCAGGAAACTACAAACCCCAGAATGCCACAGGAGGTTGAAAGTGGAATAATAGCACTATAGCACTATCACAGCATAGGGTGGAAAGGCCCTCATTCTGTTCTATTCATATCTGACCTTTTCCCCAGTTTGAGACACAAGGCAATTTAAAGCAGTTAAAAGAAGAGCAGACTGAAGGTTGATATGGTTGCACCAGGTGTGTCTAGGGTGGGTCAAGTAGGATACCTGCCCCAGGCGCCAGTGCCAAGGGGGCACAAAAGAAAAGGCCGTGCGTGTAGGGGTAGAGGGTAGGGTTAGGGGTATGAAGGTAGGGGCTCAACTTCCACACTTAGAATCATAGAATCCTAGAGTTGGAAGAGACCCCAGGGGCCATCGAGTCCAACCCCCTGCTATGCAGGAACACCCATCAAAGCACTCCCAACACATAGCCACCCAGCCTCTGCTTAAAACCCCCCAAAGAAGGAGACTCTACCACACTCCGAGGCAACCTGTTCCACTGCCGGACAGCTCCGACCATCAGTTCTTCCTGAGGTTCAGGTGGAATCGCCTTTCCGGCAGCTTGAATCCGTTGCTCCTTGTCCTGGTCTCTGCAGCAGCAGAAAACAAGCCCGCTCCCTCCTCGACGTGACATCCCTTCAAATATTTAAACATGGCTGTCATGTCCCCTCTTAACCTCCTGCTCTGCAGGCTAAACGTATCTGCAGAGGAGAAGGTTACTCGCTGTAGATACTGCTTGCTACCTGCCGTAGGCGCTGTTTATGCTGAATATACCATTGGGTTGCCTTCTCTAAATACCTTAAAGGCTGTCCCAGAGAGGAGGGGGCAGGCCAGTTCTCTGCTGCCCCAGAGCAAAGGACCAGGTCTAATGGTTCTAAGGTGCAGGAGTGTAGATTTCAACTGAACATTAGAAGGAACTTCTTGACAGTAAGAGCTGTTCATTAGTGGAACCAATGGCCTACAGAAGTGATGGGGTCTCTTTCTCTGGATGGCTTTTGAAAGGGGCTGGACAGCTACCTGCTTCTGAGAGTTGCTTTAGCTGAGATTCTACAGTGAGCAGTGAGTTGGATTCATTGACCCCTGGGATCCCTTCCAACGTTAGGATTCTATGAGTTTGTGAAAACAGAGTTAAAAATTCACAATATTCAAAAGTTAAAAAGCAATTAAACCGCCCTGAAATTAACAACCAGTTAAAAAATAAACTATTTTTTTCCAAAAAAATACACAGCAAGAAATCCAGTTTATTATACAAGGCCTTTAAAAAATCAATTGTCAAAGGCTTGCCAGACGAAAAAGATTTTTAACCTGCCCGTGGGAAGGTAGTAAGGAGGGTGACAGTCTTGTCTCTCTGGGCAGGGAGTTCCAGAGATCCTGAGAGCAAGCAGCCACCATGAAGGCCCTGTCCTCTCCCATGTTCCCACTAGATTTACCTGTGGACAGAGAAAAGGGTCTTACCATGAAAGCTGCTTTGAATCCCTTCTTGGGAGAAAGGCAAGATATAAATTCAAAAAATAAATAAGTATGGCCCTATCCAATTTCTAGCCAGGCTTGGCTGGGCTTAGTGTCCAAAATCAGAAGAAACTGTGTACAATTCATTAGGAAACACTTTGTGAGAGCAAAAGCAATTCCGTGGAGGGATGGATTACATCTAGAACCTCCTGCTCTGAAGGTTTTCAAATAGCAATTGGATAACCTCTTCTGAAAGGTGCTTTTGTGTGGATTCCTTAATAGAAGGGGTGGACTAGATGACTCTTGAGTCCCCCTCCCCCTGCAACTATTCTGTGATTCTGGTATGGTGAAATATAATGACTGCTAGATTGGGGGCTGAGGATTTAGGTTTCTAAAAGCTTTTCAAAACTGAGCTGTAGAATGGACAGTTGGTACCATTAGAGTCAGGATAGTTGATAAAATCAGAGCTTGGAAAAGTATTTTTCTGGCCGACAACTCTTAGAAATGTTCCCATTTCCCCCCGGTTTGCAAATTTTTCAAAACAGTATATAAAATGCAAAGAATAGATGAATGCGTTGAGAAGGGTGGGAAATTGAGGCCCCTAATAATCTATCCCTGGGAATTAAGGAGGAGAGGTGTGGTTATAGACAAGAGAGATTATCTCTTGTGCAGAGATTTTCTTTCTTTCCTTCCTTCCTTCTTTCCTTCCTTCTTTCTTTCCTTCCTTCTTGCTTTCCTTCTTTCTTGCTTTCTTTCTTGCTTTCTTTCTTGCTTGCTTTCTTGCTTTCTTTCTTTCTTTGATTTATGTTCCAGTTTTCTCCTGAATGAGAGTCAGAACAGCTTGCAATATAAATTAAAACAGAACATACAAAACAATGTGAAGTATAAAAGTTTAAAATGCATCAAACTGTACCTCCAATTCAAACACGGACAATTATTCCACTTTCAACCTCCTATGGAATCCTGGGGTTTGCAGTTCAGGGAGGGGCCTTTAGAATTCTCAGCCAGGGAGCTCTTTGGCCCCAGTAAACTACAAACTCCAGAATTCCATAGGAGGTTGAAAGCGGAATAATAGCACTATAACAGTGTAGTGCGGAAATGGCTTGAGTTGTCCTGGGTATGCATCATGCCTCTGTCATTTACCTTCTGACCGTCTTGGTCATTTGAAAACATTAAAGAGGTGGAACATGTTGTTCTTGATGCTTGTCTAGAGCCATTTCCGCACTAGACTGTTATAGCGCTATTATTCCACTTTCAACATCGTATGGAATCCTGGGGTTTGCAGTTTCGGGAGGGGCCAGCCGGCCCCTCCCGAAACTGCAAACCCCAGGATTCCATACGATGTTGAAAGTGGAATAATAGCGCTTTAACAGTCTAGTGCGGAAATGGCCTAGGTGTTGTCATTATGCTCCTGTGTAACACCTGCTTAAAATGCAAAGGGTGACCGTGCACTTTCTTCACTGAGCATGTCCATTTGATGGCAAAGTCATTTGTGACTGTATGTAATACAGGATGGGAATCATGCAACCCTCTAGATGTGTTTCCTCACCACTGGCTATGCTACCTAAGGATGCTGGGAGTTGCAGTCCAAAAGCATTTGGAGCACTGTAGGATTCCCACATGGGCTTCATGTGTGAAACAGTTCTTTATGTATGACAGCTGTCCCTAATCTGATACCCTCTGTGTTGTGCTGTGTGCCTTTAAGTCGTTTCTGACTTATGGTGACCCAAAGGTGAACCTGCCGTGGGGTTTCTTGGCAAGATTTGTTCGGAGGAGGGTGGCCATTGCCTTCCTTTGAGTCTGAGAGAGTGTGCCTTGCCCAAGGTCACCCAGCAAATCTCCATGCCCGAGCGGGGATTTTTACCCCCATTTTCAAAATCAGAGTTGAATGCTCAAACCACTACGCTACCCTGGTAGGTTGGACTGAAACTTCTGGCTTCGGTAACTAAACTCACTGAATCGTAAGGTCTACTTCTGTATTTTTGTAACGCGTATTTCAAATGTAGGGTGACAGATGAACATTAAGAAAACTAAGATAAGTACCACAGATGATATACATAACTTCAACATGGACGATGGGGCCGTCAAAAATAAATCAAATTGGAGACTCTAGTCAAGAAATAAATGAGGACAAGGACTTGGACGGACAGCTATGAAAGAAGACGATAAGTGTGAAGTTGTGTAAAAATATTAAATACAGAAGTCAGGATCACCCATGCCACAGTGTTTGTGATTTCTGTGTATGGTAGAGAAAGCTGGACAGTGAAAAAAGCTGTCAAAAAGAGAATCAACTCATTTGAAATGTGGTGTTGGAGGGTAGTTCTGCAGAGATAGTGGGCTGCTATGGACATATGGATCCAAGAGCTTGTCATGCCTGAATTGGGAGGCCAAAACAACTAAAATGAGACTTTGGACATATCATGAGATGACAGGGTTTATTGGGAAGATATAATCATAGAATCATGGAATCATACAGTTGGAAGAGACCCCAGGGGCCATCCAGTCCAACCCTCTGCTATGCAGGAACATACACCAAAGCATTCCCAACAGATGGCCATCCAGCCTCTGTTTAAAAGCGTCCAAAGAAGGAGACTCCACCACACTCCATTCATATTCCACTGCCAGACAGCTCTGACCATCAGGAAGTCCTTCCTGAGGTTCAGGGGAAATCTCCTTTCCTGTAGCTTGAATCCATTGCTCCTTGTCCTAGTCTCTGGAGCAGTGGAAGAGAAGCCCGCTTCCTCCTTGACATGACATCCCTTCAGATATTTAAACATGGCTATCATGTCTCCTCTTAGCCTTCTCTTCTGCAGAATAAGCATACCCAGCTCCCTAAGTCGCTCCTCATAGAGCTTCATGGCTTCCAGACCCTCCAACATTTTGGTCGCCCTCCTCTGGACACGTTCCGGCTTGTCGATATCCTTCTTGAAGTGAGGAGCCCAAAACTGGACACAGGATTCCAAATGAGGTCTAACCAGTGCGGAATAGAGCAGTACCATTACCTCCCTCGATCTAGAGACCATACTGGGGAGAGTGGAGAGCAATAGGAAAAGAGAAAAATTACATTAGAGTTCGATTGATACAGTCAAAGAAGCTTTGAACAGTCCTGAGTTTGCAAGACCTTAGCACAGCTGTTAATAACAGGGTGTCTTGGAGATCTCTCATTACCAGGGTCACCACAGGTTGAAGTCAGCTTCCAGATGACTGCAGTTAAGAACAACATTCATCCTCCTTCATTCTCTTTTCTCCTCACTTCATAGAATTGTAGAGTTTGAGGGATCCACAAGTAAAGCATTCCCAAGAGGCAGCCGTCTGACCTCTGTTTAAAAACCTCCGAGGAGGGAATGAGTCTATGCTACAATTGGAAGCTCACACTAGCTCACACTGTCAGGAAGGTCTTCCTAATATATTTGCCTTCTCTGCTGTTTCTGTTCTTCATCTTTGTCCCCCAGTTCTCTCCCAGGCTATAATCCTGTATGCACTTGGAGTAAATCTTATTGAATTGAATGAGGGTTGTTAAATGCATAGTTAGCAATCGCCTGGCTGGACAAGGTCAGGTGAGAAGTTAGCTGTTTGGTTAGAATTTTGAATGTTACTCTTCTTTGGACTGCAAGCCCTTGAACCCACCCAGCTCCATTCTGGCTGGGAGATTTGGAGAGTTGTAGTCCAAAAAAGTAAAATTCCCAAGCTTCTGGGATTTGGGAGGGGAGATCTTTTGCAAATTAAGAGAAAAATAGCTAGCAGCTCTTTTTGGGATGGGTGGGAGTGGATTCTGGAGCAGAGAGAAAGGGAACACCCATCCTTTCTTCCTTTTCGCTGATTTAAATTGTTCCTTGGGAGTTGAAAGTTTTCCAGTGTGGGTGGGGATTTTTCCTTGGTGAGACTATGGAGTCTAGAGTTGGAAGAGATCACAAGGGCCACCCAGCCTAACCAACTTTTACCATGCTGGAAGACACAATCAGAGCATACCTGACAGATGGCCACCCAGCCTCTATTTAAAAGCCTGCAGAGAAGGAGACTCCACCACACTCCAAGGCAGCAGCATATTCCACTGTCAAACTGCTCTTACCATCAGGAAGTTCTTCCTAAAGTTTAGGTGGAATTTCTTTTCCAGTAGTTTGAAGCCGTTGCTCCGTGTCCTAGTCTCTGGAGCAGCAGAAAAGAAGCTTGCCCCATCTTCCATATGACATCCCTTCAAATATTTAAGCATGGCTATGATGTCGCCTCTTTACTTTCTCTTCCCCAGATTAAACATACCCAGTTCCATAAGCAGCTGCTCATAGGGTTTCTTGGTTTCCAGGCAGGGATGTGGAGGTGGAGAGATGTAGACCTAGGACACTGGCACGGCAGGAGAGTTAGACCTTCACCAGACCCCCATCCCTGCTCTGAACCAAGACTTGCCACAAATATCCAAACTTGGATTTCTCACCTTCTTCTTCCATTGGAGCCTTATAAACTTCAAACCCTCACCAACCGATATGTAGCCCTTCAGTTGTGATCCACTGACAGGGGAGCAGTGACCCAAAGCAATTTCCTCTGGCCCGGTACCCTCCAGCAGTGTGGGGTTACAACTCCCATCAGCCCCAGCTGGCGTGGGTGCCCTATTGGCTGGGGATGATGAAGTTGTGGACCAGGGCTGAGCAGACCATCTCGGGGGCAATTTCTGGCCAGCGGGACTCTGCCCAAGCAACACCAGGCCTGAAAAAGGAAATGCAAAACAGTACATAACCAAACAAGAAGTAACCAAGTGTCCACTTCCTGTTTCATTTTTCAATTTCCTCTTTTTTTGGGTCGCAGTTACTGCTTCTGGAAGCCTCTAGGAGCACCAAAAAGCAATTCTGTAAAGGGGAATTTTATGAGTCTGCATGTCATTAGAGTGCTTTGAGGGAACCGTGGCCCCATAACAATCTGAGGGCCACATGTGGCCCACAGGCCGTACTTTGTCTGCTCCTGAAGTAGGCAGACCCTTCCACAGTATGCCAGGTGAGGTAAGGAGTGGGAGAGACTAGACGAGAAATCCCATAAAGGCTGCCATAAATCTGTCCCATTTTCCCCTTGAACCCAGTGATGGTTTTTTTGCCCTTGGAGATGCTTCAGGGTAAGAATAACCGGAATCCTGTGGGTGTTTTACACATGCGTTGGCTCCTCTGCAGAAGTGGTTGGACATTTTTTCCAGGCACAGAAGAATGTCCACATTCAGTTCAGAGTTGCAGAAGCAAAGTTGCACATTTTGTGTCGTTGCACATGGATGTGCATGCACATTATGCATGGACAGGCACCTAGATTGGCATGTACATTTGGTTGCCTGTTGCGTGCGGAGTGTTGCCATTGAACATAAGATTCGCACAGTGCAACAGGTACATAACCTCAGGTGGAGGTTTATACTATACAACATTGGGGCTTTCTTTAAATAATTTTTTATTAAAGATTACAAATATTTAAATTACACCAAATATTTCTATCATAAATATACTAAGAACAAAGTACTATGTGGTGGTCTTGTAAGATAGCAAGGAAATTCTGGAAGGAAATACATGATGAAATTCAAAGAATTTATAATGTAAATTTTGAAATGAAGCCAGAATTTTATCTGTTAAATATGCTTGGGCAACAAAGAGAAATAAGATGTCATCAGAAGACACTGTTATATCTGATAACTGCTGCAAGGCCGATATATGCGCAATATTGGAAAGAACGGAAATAAGTTGATATAGAAGAATGGAAATTAAAAGTCCTGGATATGGTAGAGACAGAAAAGTTAACATTTTCTTTGAGAAATAAACGTATCCAGAACTTTGAAAGGGAATGGAGAGAAGTTTTGGATTGGATAAAGACATAAAATAAGAAAAGAAATAAGAATAAAGCAAGATTGTAAGTAATGCAATGTAATAATGTAGCAAGGTAAAATAATAGTGTAACAACGTAACAAGGTAGTAAGGTAACAAAGTAATTGTCTAACAATGTAAGATGTAATAACTCCCTTGAGTAAGCGACAATTATGTATGAATGGAACGGAACACGCGGATTCAACTGGAAAACAAGCTTGGAAGTGGGGAGGGTTTTTTTTTTTATTAAAATCTTTAATAAAAATATTTTTTAAAAAAAGAACAAAGTGCTAACAGACTACAAACAAAAGAACTAACTAGGTAATAGAATAATAAACAACCAACTAGATATTGAGTAACTCACAATTCAGAGAGACAAACACATGTACGCTGAAAAAATACACAAAAAAGAAAACATACTATCACATAGATTACAGAGGGGCTTCCAACAATCTTTTCTGCAGTGATACGCATCTCTCTTAGCACCCCACTCTTTATAAACTGGATATTACACCTCTTCTAATCATCAAAACTGCTGTTTATCATTTCACCTTCTTTTTCTTTTTTTTTCTCAAAAAGTCTGCTGGCGTTTCCAGTCTTTCACAAAAGCTGCTGATGACTTTTCTCTAAACCGAAGGAGACCGTTCGTCCGTTTCTGCTAATGTGTTCACTTTTGACAGCCCCTCTCCCTTGGAAGAGAGAGTACCGTTCTTCCGTCATTGCTAAGCCACGCAGCCTTGGCGCGGGGTCTCGGTCCCTGAGACCCTGCCCCATTTTTCTGCCAGTAAAGGGCTGGGCCGGCGAAGAGCACGTGCGTCTCTCTGTCTCTCTTTCTCTCCACTGGGGCCGGGGGCAAATGCCATCTTTGCTGATCCTGATGCAACGAGGTTGATTTGTGCCTCTCTGCCCCTTCCTCCAATGCTCCCCCCACCCTACGCCACCCGCCCTCCCGCCCCACCCGCGGGTTCCCGGCGGCCCATATGGAAGAGGTGGCTTTCCTGTTACAGCTGTCCACTGGTCTCCTCTGCTAGGAAATGCACCGATTTTCTTTAATAATTAATGGGAGCTGAGCCCAGCCCATCCAGCGCTGGAGGATGGAGGAGGGAGAGGGCTTTCATTTCAAGCACTGCGGCTGCTTCCCCCACTCCATCTCTCTCTGTCTCTCTGTCCCTCTCTCGTTCCCTCCTTCGTTCCTTTAATGGACGATGAGGCTGTAGGGAAAAGGGAATGGAATTGGATGCAGGTGTGCCGGCTTGGCGCGGGCAGATGAAGAATTGTAGGCTGTTGAGCTGGGAAGTCTCCCAGTTTCTCAGCTCTTTCCTTCTCCTCTTTCCTCTTTATTTTAAGGCAACCGGTTCTGGACTGATTGCTAGAAGACTCAAAAGTCTGGTTTGGTCACAGTAGTTAGATGGAAACTCTCTCTCTCACACACACACACACACACATCCAGCTGCATAATAGCGGGACTTGGAAATGTTACTTCCCAGACGGTGCAGCCGGCGGCTGTGCCGACTGTGGATGCTTTCAGTTGCGATCCAAAAATACAAAATCTTTATTCGAGAGGCATAAAAATAGGTGGTGTTTGACACTCGGGACAGCCCCAGAGTTTGGAACAATGACTTTTTTTTGGACTACAGTTTTCTCTGAATCACCCACCCAACATGGAAGTTGCATTAGATGGGGCTTGGGTGAGACCCAGCTTAGCTCTCCTTAAGTGCTCATGCCTGATGCCCAGACTTAGGCCATTTCCGCACCAGACTGTTACGGCGCTATTATTCCACTTTCAACTTCCTATGGAATCCTGGGGTTTGCAGTTTCGGGAGGGGCCGACTGGTCCCTCCCGAAACTGCAAACCCCAGGATTCCATGGGATGTTGAAAGTGGAATAATAGCGCCGTAACAGTCTAGTGTGGAAATGGCCTTAGATTTTTCTTCTCTCTCAACCTCTCTTTCTCCTTATATGCCACTTTTTACAACAGAGGGATTTACGAAGATCTGTAGTATGACAGAACCTACCTAAAGAAAACCTCTAAGTAGGTCCTGTCGTATTACAGATCTTTGTAAACCCTTCTAGAAGCATCTATGACCCAATTAATCCCATTTTTTAAAAGAAAATCCTGCCTATTGATCTCAAGTTGGCAAATAGATGAAAAATATAAACAGTTTCAGATTAAAATCAGTGAGTAATTTAAACAAGATCAAAATTTATTAGAAAAGTTAAAACAACTTAAAAGGGCTGAAAGAGATTTTTTTTAAAAAAGTTTCTGCATAAAAGTAAATGAATACCCATAGGCTTTAATAAAAATCCATCTGTTGACTTGGCACCAAAAGGAAACCAATGTTGGCATCAGTCGGGTGTTGTACAAGTGGGGTGCCACAACCGAGAAGGCCCTGTTCCCCCTCCTCTCCCGTGATAATGCCCCCACTGGTGGGACACAGAGAAGGGCCCCTTCTGCCGACTGCAATTCTCAGGTAGGTATATATAGCAAGAGGTACTCCTTCAGGTATTGTGTTCCCAAGCCATTTAGGGCTTTAAATATCATCATGAGCACCTTGAATTCAAAGTGAATCAGCAGGGTGGAATAAACACTTTAAAGAGATTTATTGTAGTTTTTGGTGGTGGTGGTGGTCAAAGAGTTGGAAGAGACCCCAAGGGCCATCCCGTCCAACTCCCTTCTGCCCTGCAGAAAGACACCATCAAAGCACTCCAGACAGATGGCCTTCTAGCCTCTCTTTAAAAACCTCCAAAGAATCAGACTCCACCACACTCCGTTGAAGCGGCGGCAGGTTCCACGGATGAACTGCTCTTACCCTCAAGAAGTTCTTCCTAATGTTTAAGTGGAAGCTCTTTTCCTGAAGTTTGAAGCTATTGCTTCTGGAGCAGCAGAAAGCAAGTTTGCTCTAATTTCCATATGCTATCATTTCAGATATTTCAGCATGGCTATCATGTCACATCTCCAGCCCTTTTTGCTCGCCAGTTGCGAAATGGTCTTGGGAGCTTCGTGCGATTGCGAGGACTGTTTCACCTGACGTCCTTGTAATCGCGCGATGCTCCCAAGCTCAGTAGGCGGTGATCACACATTATATCATTTTTGGCTCATTGCTGAAAATGATGTGCGATTGCATGTCCCTCCCGGGCTCCACACGCAATTACCTTGCGTGTGGAGGCTCCGGACACGTGGCCATCGCGCTTCCTCCCCCAGCGCAGCCTGGGAAAGTACCTGGCTGCGCTGCAGAAGGAAGGGGCAGAGCACTCATGCTTTCTTCCACAAAGCACAGAGCTGGTGCGGAGGGGAAGCGGAAGGGATACAAGTGCCTCTCGGAAGAGGCTTCTTGCATGATCCCCTCGCGACACCAGCGGCACCGGGTAAGGTGCGAAAAGGGCTTCCATCTTCTTTTCTCCAGGCTAAACATCCCTATCTCCCTAAGCTGCTCCTCATAGGGCTTCATGGTTTCCAGGCCTTTGACCATTTTGGTTACCCTCCTTTGGACAGTTTCTAGCTTATCAATATCCTTCTCAAACTGTGGTTCCCAGAACTGGACACAGTAATAAGGTGCTGCTGGTGGTGATTATATCCATTAAAGCACTTCTTCTTTGTGGATTCTGGAAGTTGTAGTCCCAAAAGCATTTCCAGATACTCCTTCTGGGGCAGCATACCAGATACTGAGGAAGAAGAGAAAGGAGAGGCTATAGTATCGGCACCTTGCTTGGGTCACCCTCCTTGCTGGCCACTGTTGGAAGCAGGATGCAGGGCTGGATGGACATTTGGCCTGACCCAGCAAGCCTCTTCTTGTGTCCTCAACTCACAGAAGCCGCAGGGTCATCCGGAGCACTTTAGATGTTCAAACACACCTGGATTGTGAACCCCTGGCTCATGTGCCAGAAGTGACGCCCTTTGTGTCTGTCTGACCCCAAAATGTCATTCCTCCGTCTAAGATCTCACCCATTTCCCCTATGTTAGTGGAAGAACCTCTCAGCACCAAGGAAAAGAGGGAAAGGTGGCATATATGTTGAAAAATGTCTGAACAATTAAACAGTTTAAAGGGAGGAAGAATTTCACTTTATAAGTCTTTCAGTTAACAGCAGATAGTTGCAAAATTGCAGACCTCGGAATTGCCTAATTAGCTGCAAGCGTGCCATACAGAGCATGCATGTACTTGTTAATCCATGTGGAATAAGCAGTTCATATCTGTGCACAGCTCTGCTTCCATAACCTTGAACTGAATGTAGACATTCTGAAGTGGACAAAAATGTCCACTTGCTTCCATTGGGGAACTGTGGTATGTGTAACACACCAACAGATTCCTAGCCAGCATTTAGTCCTGACCTAGCATAAAATTTGAACTCAGGATCCCAACCTGAGTTGGGCTATGACAGAGTTATGGTTCTGTTTTTCTCCTGCACGGTTCTTGTTCTTCTGAGACATCCATCATGCAACAGGCCCAAAGAATGGAAGTTTTGTGTACCGTTTTAGAACGTTGGCATTAAGGCAATGTCAGAGTTCTTTTTTTAAAAAGGGGGAGGGACGAGTTTCAAAGGCTTTCTAAGGTTGGTTCTTGTGAGTTTTTCGGGCTTTGAGACCGTATTCTGGTTAACCAGAACACGGTCTCAAAGCCCGAAAAACCCACAAGAACCAATGGATTCTGGCCGTGAAAGCCTTCAACTCTACAGCTTTCTAAGGTTATCCTGAAACCCTTTTTCCTCCTCTCTCTGTCTCAGCTTTGTACTGCCCCTGACTTTTTAAAAGGTGAAATCGGAGATTGTTATAAATCTGGCAGCCTGAAAACACTTAAATTGTAAGGCTGGGCAATGAAATCGGGATCCAATTTCTCGCTTTTGTCACCCCGCTGATCCCCCTGTGAGTTTCCTGCATCTTTCCTCGCTTGTGTTTTTGTTCTACCCACCCGGCCCCGGTAAGCCAGTCAGTATGAAAGGTTAAGAGTTCTTTTCCTCTGCTTCCATACCCGGAGATATCAGATCTCGCAAAGGCTGTCCGAGGTCTGTTGCTTTATTTAGAGACTGAAAATTCCAGACTGCCTTAATGGGTCCCATCATTGTTCACAACAGCAACACCAGTGATTCATTGTGTATGGGAGTCTGTGCACATTGGTTGTGCCTTTGTTCAGTTGTACACCATTGCTTTTCAGCATGAGTTTTGCATAACACAGTTAACGCATAATTCCATACATGGAGATTTCTGATTTGCACCCCAGTCCAGGATTTCATCCAGTAAAAAGAAGGTTGCTATACAAGAAGAAGGGGCCAGTGTCGAAACAACACTGTGGATACAGTTATTGTTAACTGCCACCAAGTTGACTTCTAGTTTGATATTGTCTACACTGACTGGCAGCAGTTTGCCAGGTCTCTGAGTTAGAAATCTTTCCCGTTCCTGCTCAGAAATCCCAAGGATGTTCTTTGCGGGAAGCAGATCTTGTACCACAGAGCCTCTAAGTTAATACCCATCTTTGTGGTTGTTTGGTGCCTTCAAGTTGTTCTTGACTTCTGGGAGTCCTAACCTAGGCCATTTCCGCACTAGACTATTATAGCGCTATTATTCCACTTGCAACATCCTATGGAATCCTGGGGTTTGCAGGAAACTGCAAACCCCAGGATTCCATAGGATGTTGCAAGTGAAATAATAGCGCTATAACAATCTAGTGCAGAAATGGCCCTAGACTTGTATCATGGGGCTTCATTGGAAGGGTTTCTTCACAGGAGATTTGCCATAGTCTTCCCCTGAGGCTGAGAGAGTATGACTTGCCCAAGGTCACCTGCTGAGTTTCCATAGCTGAACGGGGATTCAAACCGTGGTCTCCCAGGCCATTTCCACACTACACTGTTATAGTGCTATTATTCCACTTTCAGCCTCCTGTGGAATTCAGGGGTTTGTAGTTTCCTGAGGCCCAAGAGCTCTCTGGCTGGGAATTTCAAATGTCCCTCCCTAAACTGCAAACCCCAGGAATCCATAGGAGGTTGAAAGTGGAATCGTAGAACTATAACAGTGTAGTGCAGAAATGGTCCTAGACTGCTAATCTAGCTCTCAAACCACTACACCACGGCTTTCCAAATGGTGTGCCATGGCGTGTTAGTGTGTTGCCTGAAGTGTATAGGTGTGTCGCCTACAATCTCGGAAATGTATGTTATTATTTATAAATCATATATTTTTAAAAAATATATGAAAGGTTTTCATGAGATATGTTGTGTCCCCACACATTTTGTTATTACAATTTGTGTATGTGTCTGTATCTCTTATAAGGGGTTAGTTTAACCTCTGGTTTGCTAGTAAAACAGAATTACTGTGTCGCGAAATGATGCATGTCTAAAAAGTGTGTCGCCAACATGAAAAGTTTGGAAAGCTCTGCACAACACCATGGGCCATTTCCGCACGACACTCTTATAGCGCGATGATTCCACTTTCGGCCTCCTGTGGAATTCTGGGGTTTGTAGTTTCCTGAGGCCCAAGAGCTCTCTGGCTGAGAATTTCAAATGCCCCTCCCTAAACTGCAAACCCCGAAATTCCATAGGAGGCTGATAGTGGAATCATCGCACTATAAGAGTGGCCCTTTCCGCACCTTACCTGTTCGCGGAGGTGGGGGGCGGCGCTCGCGCGAGCAGCCTGTTGCGCGAGGCGCTCACTTCGCTTCTCCTTCCTTACCGCGCCTTCCTACCGCAGCGCAACCTGGGAATCGCAGGCTAGCGCTGAGGCAGGAAGCACAACTGGCCCGGCTCCCGATGCACCGCACAGCAGGTAAGTGCGCGCGGGCCCCGGGAGCGTTGCGCGACTGCGCACCATTTTCGGCTTAGAGCCGAAGATAAAAAGGCGCGTGTCAGCTCTTCGTCCGGCTCTTGAGCGTCGCGTGAATGGGAGTGCGTCGTACGGACCGCTCCTCCCGTCAACGCGACGCTCAAGGAGCCCTTTCGCTTTAGAAACAGTGTGCGAAAAGGGCCAGTGTCGTGCAGAAATGTTCGGTTCCTGTGAAATCCACATGCTCTCACTTTTATCTTCCATGGTGTGTAATGCTTTAAGAAGAAACAAAAATGAAATTAAATGATAGACATTTTGGTGTACAAAATGACTGATGTATTGTAGGTGTGACTAATGCATACATGTCATGACCTGTATTCAGCTAAGGAGAAAGTAAATAGAATGAGAACATTCCAAAAGTATTTATTTGAGCCTGCAGTGGGCAGAGTCCTTGGTCGATCAGCAGGCCTCTAAGGCTGCTTTTGTGGCCTTCATGAAATAATACAATCCTAGAGATGGTGGAGACCCCATCCAAATCAAGCCCATTCTGCCACACAGGAACACACAATCAAAGCATTCGCAAAAGATGGTCATCCAGCCTCTGTTTAAAAACCTCCAAAGAAGGGGACTCTACCACACTCCATTAAGGCAGCAGTGTATTCCGCTGTCAAACTGCTCTTAGCATCAGGAAGTTCTTCTTGATGTTTAGCTGGAACCTCTTTTCCTGTAGTGTGAAGCCATTGCTCCTCGTCCTGGTCTCTGGAGCAGCAGAAAACAAGCTTGCTCCATCTTCCATATGCCTTCCTTTCAAATATTTCAACATGGCTTTCATGTCACCTCTTCACCTTCTCTTCTGTAGGCAAAACCCACCCAGCTCCCTAAGCTGCTCCTTCTAGGGCTTCATGGTTTCCAATTTCCCCAGACTCCTTTGGACCACTTTTTCTGACAAAAAAAAAAAAGTGAATCCTTTCTCTTGGCGCAGCCTCCAGGAGATATTAGCTGCTTTTTAAATAGATTGCAGGAGCCCTGGCACTGTTGACTATAAAGAAATATTCCTCTTTGAAAACTAGAAGTGGGCATCCAGCTGCTTCTTGGGTGACTTTTTTTTTAAGGATTTTTAAAGAAGAGAAAGAATAGGAAAAGAAGAAAAGAAGAGAAATCCATAGGATATGAACAAAGATTAGGCATATGCATTGATATAAGCTGACCATATTTCCAAAAAATAAAAATAAAAAAACCCGCACCAGATTTCTTGAAGTTGGCATCTATAAAATACGTATTTGCTTCTTCTAACCATTGAATCATAGATGGTGAGTGTTTATTTTTCTGGCCTAAGTCTCTTTGAAACATTTAATGCTTGCAGGATCCAACAATGTTGATGCTCGGCTAAATTCCATGTTGCAGGGATGTAATTTAAAAGAACATATGCATCTACAAATACCAAAGATTGTTCTAATACAGCATTAATAAGCTGAAACCTATCCAACCAAAAGGAAATAACCACTCAGCATGCCTCCATCACATACTACAAGGAAGCACTCGCTGCATTACATTGCTGGCATTTGGCTGACATAGACAGTTTCTTTCTAAATAGGCATAATGGTGTCCAATATATCCAAAATGTCAATTTTTTGCTGGACCAAATGTAGTTTTACATCTAGAGAGGCTCGAGATATTGAAACCAGGGCAGCTTTCCATTGGTTAATATGCACAAGGCAATCTAACATTTTTCCCACTCAGCTCTCACATCAAGTTTAATGCTTTCCAACAAATATTTGCAAACTTAACTTGTAGCTTTTCAATTTCTCTGAGGATATGATTAATGCTTCCAACACAGCAGGGATGACTGAAACTTTCAGAGATGATGGTCCCTATGTAGACACCAAAAGGTGTTGTAGTTTGCAAAATGGAAACCCTTTGAGTTGGGGTTTTCTTTTCAGTTGTGAAATTCTTGGCAATCCCTGCCCCAGCTGAGGGTCCCAGAGGCTGAAAATTGGCCCAGGGACCCACCGGAGTTGCCTGCTCCCGACTGAAGCATATGGATTTGTAAACAGAAAAGATCAGCAACTTTCTTAGATGTTAGCTATAAGATATTGATATTCCAGACACTTAGAACTGCATTCAATGTTTTTCTGGCTGCACCTGGACCCCAAACACTGAATACCATTGTTTTCATGCAAGATTTTGGATAGACAGTTGTCATGACGAATAACATCCATTCCCCCACATTTCATAACTGTTCCTGTTTCTCATGCCTTGGTTGTTCTTTCCAGTGTCTGGAAAATGACCATCCTCACAGCTGCTAATGTATTTGGTGCTGGTTCATGTCATTTTTTACAGGAACTTAGACTGTTGTGCAGAACTGAGGCCATTTCCGCACTAGACTGTTATAGCGCTATTATTCCGCTTGCAACATCCTATGGAATCCTGGGGTTTGCAGTTTCGGGAGGGGCCAGTAGGCCCCTCCCGAAACTGCAAACCCCAGGATTCCATAGGATGTTGCAAGTGGAATAATAGCGCTATAACAGTCTAGTGCAGAAATGGCCTGAGTGAGTGGCTTTAATGGTGATTTGAGCTAACTGGACTAACATCAGGTGTTGTTTTACAATAGTTATCAACCTTTATACAATTTTAACCGCATGTGAAAGTTCGTGTTAAAAAAGAACTAGCCTTATTAAAGCAAAACCAGCATCTACCTGTGTACAGCTAAAACATTTGCACTACATTCTAGAACACAACCGTTGCTGTTTACTGAGTTAAAATAGCTTTATCCCACCTTCCCCGAAAGTTGTTGTTGTTATAATATTTATTTAACGTCTACCTTTTTCACCATTTGGGGCTCTAGGCAGACTACAAAGTTAAGACAAATACAGCTAAAAAATTTTTTTGTTATGTGCCTTCAAGTCGTTGTCTGACGTATGGCAACCCTAAGGCTAATCTATCATGGGATCTTCTGAGGCTGAGAGTGTGCGATGTGCCCAAGGTCACCCAGTGGGTTTCCACGGCCAAGCAGGGAATGGGATCCTGGTCTATATAATACAATTGTATCATAAATATAATTAAACTATCAGTAAAACCAACAGCAGTTAAAATCATAGAATCATAGAATCATAGAAATGTAGAGTTGGAAGAGACCCCAGGGGCCATCCAGTCCAACCCCATTCTGCCATGCAGGAACACCCTCAAAGCACTCCCGACAGACAGCCATCCAGCCTCTGCTTAAAATCCTCCAAAGAAGGAGACTCCGCCACACTCCATGGAGGCAGCCGATTCCACTGCCGGACAGCCCTGACCGTCAGGAAGTTCTTCCTGAGGTTCAGGTGGAATCTCCTTTCCTGCAGCCTGAATCCATTGCTCCTTGTCCTGGTCTCTGGAGCGGCAGAAAACAAGCCCTCTCCCTCCTCTCCATGGCATCCCTTCAAATATTTAAACATGGCTATCATGTCCCCTCTTAACCTTCTCTTCTGCAGACTGAACATACCCAGCTCTCTAAGTCTATCCTCATAGGGCTTGGCTTCCAGGCCCTTCACCATTTTGGTCAAAACATTAAAAAGAAGAGCTGCATGTATAAACAGCGCGGCACATGGAAAGTCCTTTCTCCCCTGAGCAATCAAAATGCTACTGAAAGAGAAAGATCTTTAACTTGAAAGGACAGGAAGGAAGGTGCCAGTCTAACCTCCCTATGAAGGGAGCACCAGGGCCTGGGAGCAGCAACCTCGAAGGCTCCGTCTGCCATGTTCCCAACAGATCTACCGGTCAGCGTGGTGGGGTGGAGGGTCTTCCCTAGAAGATCTCAGAATGCAGACGGACTCCTACAGTGTTGGCAACAAAGAACATATAAGAGAAAGGGATGGGTTCAGGCTCATCCTTTAGTCTGGAGCGAGCAAACTGTGACCCAAGGGCTGTGTGTGGACCAAGGCTGGTTTATGGTCCCCATCCCACTACCAGCCAGGAAAAAAAAGAGCCTGGGGCTGAAATGAAGAAGGAAGAAAGGAGGGAGGGATGGACGGGTGGGAGAAAGGAAGGAAGGAAGGAAAAGAAGAAACAAACCCCCGTTCCACAAGGCCTCCAGGACTAGCGATTCGCCTTTGAGATACGCTGCAGGGCTGCCTTCTTCGCCTAACAGCAAAAATACCCATTTTAAAACCTTTTTTTAAAAAAATCATTTCCTCCACTTATTTGGACATTTTTCATGGCCTGTGGAGGGTCCGAAAAGGAGAAAATTAGCCCCTGGGTCCATCACAGTTGGCCGTCCTTGTTTAGTTCCATTGAATCGTAGAATTATAGAATTGGAAGAGACTCCAAGGACCATCCAGTCTAACCCCATTAGGGGACTTAGGGAGCTGGGTGTGTTTAGCCTGAGATGGTTAAGAAGTGACATGGTAGCCATGCTTTAATATTTGAAAGGCTGTTATATGGAAGATGGGACAAGCTTGTTTTCTGCTGCTCCTGAGACTAGGACCTGGAGCAATGACTTCAAACTAGAGGAAAGGAAATTCTGCCTGAACATTAGGAAGAATTTCCTGACAGTAAGTGCTGTTTGACAGTGGAATATGCTGCCTCTGGAGTGTGGTGGAACCTCCTTTTTTGGAGGTTTTTAAACAGAGGCTCAGTGGACATCTGTTCGGAGAGCTTTGACTGTGTATTCCATTCCAGGGTTGGACCGGTTGGCCCTTTGAGTCTCTTCCAATTCTATGATTGTATGATTCTATTATTCCATACGCCTTCAAGTTGCCTTTTGATTTATGATGACCTCATGTATTTCATAGGGTTTTCTTAGGCAGGAAATCCTCAGAGATGGTTTTGCCAGTTTCTTCCTCTGAAATATAGCCTACAGTGCCTGCTATTCCTTGGCAGTCTCGCTTCCAAGTGCTAACCAGGGCTGACCCTTCTTAGCATCCAAGATCAGGCGGTATTGGATTTATGTCTGTGTGAAAAGGTTGCAGCATCTATGGAAATCTGCTTGTGCAACTTTAAACTGAATGTATCCATTGTATCATTGCCAAAAAGGATGTAAGGATGTTTACACTGGTGTATGACCAAGCCATGCCCTGTAGGAGCGTCTTAGGGAGCTGGGTGTGTTTAGTCTGCAGAAGAGGAGGTGAAGAGGGGACGTGATAGCCATGTTTAAATATTTGAAGGGATGTCATGTTGAGGAGGGAGCAGGCTTGTTTTCCGCTGCTCCAGAGACCAGGGCCCTTTTCGCACAGCATCGCACGATTGTGAGGAGAGATCTGCACGACGCGCTCGCAATCGTGCGACGCTCCAGGGGCCGGCAGGCGCCGATTGCACACCTTTTCATTTTCGGGTAGAAGCCGAAAATGGTGCACAATTGCGCATTGCTCCCGGGCCCCACACGCACTTACCTGGCATGCAGAGACTCCAGAGCTGTGCTGGTCGCGCTTCCTGCACCAGTGCAGCCTGGGAAACTCCCAGGCTGCACTGCGGAAGGAAGAGGCGGGGCTCTCGTGCGAGCAGGCGGCTTGTGCGGAGCCAAAGGACCCTGGATGCGAGAGTCTCTCACCGGAGGCTGCTGGCGTGATCCCCGCACCGCAGCGCCAGAAGGCGGTAAGGTGCGGAAAGGGCCCAGGACAAGGAGCAATGGATTCAAGCTGCAGGAAAAGAGATTCCACTTGAACCTCAGGAAGAACTTCCGGACGGTCAGGGCTGTCCGGCAGCGGAATCGGCTGCTTCCATGGAGTGTGGTGGAGCCTCCTTCTTTGAAGGTTTTTAAGCAGAGGCTGGAGGCCATCGGTCGGGAGTGCTTTGATGTATATTCCTGCATGGCAGACTGGGGTTGGACTGGATGGCCCCTGGGGTCTCTTCCAACTCTATGATTCTATGATTTTGTGACACCAAGAAGAGCGAGTGTGGTGTACTGTGTTGACCTACAACCCTGGAGACCAGGGTTTATTCCCTCCTCAGCCATGGAAACTCACTGGGTGACTTTGAGCATGTCACACTCTCTCAGCCTCCCCAGCCTCATAGTAGGGTCACCTTAGTGTCACCATAAGTCAGAAACTATTTGAAGCTCCACAATAATAATGACACCAACAGGATTCCACCCATAATGCAAGTTATAATAAAAACTCTAAAACACCATGACTCAAGAGATGACAGAGGTGCAAGGATTCAGAAGGATCAAAGCAGCAGCAAAGCAACAAAAACCCGTCAACACAAGAGCATTGACCGTTTGGTGCTACTCAGAAGCAAACCCCACTGAGTTCAAAAGGAAGATCCTAACACTGCAGTGTAACATGTAGGAAGGAGGAAACGCTCTCTGGGCAGGGAATTGCAAATGTTGTCATTGGAAAAACCCTCTCATGGCATAAGTCATTTTTTAACAGTTGTCTCATCTTCAGACAAATTGGAAACTGTTTTTAAATAGAAAAAAAATCAGACTTCCATGGATCTGTCAGGCTGCAAAACACTTCAATTTCTTCATGTAGATTAGTTCCTTAATGTTCAGTTTTTAAGAAAAAGTAACTCACTGGGGGCAGGGGGAGAATCACTCCCTTTTTCAGATTAAGGTTTTAAGAACCTGCCACATCTCTGAAAATAATGCTGAATGTCTTTCATTGGGGTTGTGAAGCATTAATCTCCATTGGCAAAGTTTTGTATTTGTGCTGTGCAACCCTTGCGATGAATGGCAACTTTGTGCTGCTGAAGAATGACACTCAGTTTGCAAACAAATCACAGCCAAATGCACACGCGGATCCATGTGCAACACACATCAATGTGAAGTGGCACCGGTTGTGGAGTTCCACTTGTACAGTGTTGAACTGAACAGGGATGTTCCACATGAGACTAAAATGCCCAGCCATTTGCGTAAGATACCAGGGCCATTTCCGCACTAGAGTGCTATAGTGCTGTTCTTCTACTTTCAACACTCTGTGGAATCCTGGGGTTTGCAGTTGGGGGGGGGTGCTTTGAAGCCCCTCCCTAAACTGCAAACCCCAGGTTTCCATAGGATGTTGAAAGTGGAATAACAGCACTATAGCAGTCCAGTGCGGAAATGGCCCAAGGGAGTTCAGGTTGCTGTTCTTTTTTCCTCTATTAGAAGAGAAAGAGCCCGTGTAGCGTAGTGGTTTGGCTGTTACACAATGATCCTACAGACAATAATAATAACAACATTTATTTATAACACCCTTTACACCAAAGGGCAGAACAATGACATATACAATCAGGGACAAAGACATTAAAACAAAAAAATGGCATGAAGTCCCCAACTCCCCACTAGTCATTACCCGTCTCCGCACCTTAAACACATCTCAGTGACTTAAGATGGAGAGTCAAAGAGGAAGGTCTTCAACCGTTTACGAAAATAGAGGTCCAGCCGGAGGTCCAAAGGAAGTTTGTGTTCCACAAATACAGAGCCGGATCCTGAAAGGCTCGCAGCCGTGACTGAGCTGTGTGCGGAACAGACCATAATCCTTTCCCCGTAGATCTCAAATTCCTGGATGGAACGTACCAAACAAGCTATGAGGAACTGAGAGAGGTTGGAATGCAAAGCTTTAAATACCAGGACTAAAAGTTTGAAACAGACCCTGGTCCGAGCTGGTAGCCAGCGAAGGGATCTACGGGGAGAAGAAACAGGTGGATATTTTGGCAGATTTAAAACAACCCAAACAGCATTGTTCTAAATTACAACCAGAGGAAGAAGGGAGCAGGAAGGCAAACCTCTGGGCCGTGGAAATCCACCTTGGGCACCTCACACACTCTGCTCCTGGAAGACCCTGTGATAGGTTTGCCTTAGGATCGCCGTGAGTCGGAAACGACTTGAAGACACGCAACAACAGAATAGAAAGCATCAGACCTAGGCCATTTCCGCACTAGGCTGGCCGGCCCCTCCCGAAACTGCAAACCCAAGGATTCCATAGGATGTTGAAAGTGGAATCATAGCGCTATAACAGTCTAGTGTGGAAATGGCTCCAGGAATATAGGTGTACCTTGCTAAAGGCAAATATTCCGCTAGAAACCAAAACTTTTGGGGTAGGGGGGACTTATGGAAGAACAATTGGAAAGACAACATGGAAGACTAGTGGAGTATATGATTAGAACAGCAAGATTGTCCTGTGCACAAAGATAGAAGAATTCAGCATTACCGATGTTAGAGGACTGGCTGTTAAAACTGAAGGATTTAGAAGGAACGGATAAACTATCTGCTTTGATTAGAGAATAATCATTAGTGACATTTTTAAAGGATTGGGAACCACTGATTGACTTCTTGCAAGAAAGAAAGAAAGAAAGAAGGAGGAGGAGGAAGGAAGGAAGGAAGGAAGGAAGGGAGGGAGAGGTGATAACTTTGGGTTTTGGGAATAAATAGGATTGGCTTATCAGAACTGTAAGAGGTAATTTTTAAAGGGGGATATAAGATTATAATACTTATGTGTATCACCGCAGAGAAGAAAGTCAGAAGTCGTTTTACTATTTTCATGCATTCCTTTCCCTTATTTCAGGTGATTTTTCTACTTCTCATTTTTCTGTGTATGGTTTTTTTTTTCTGTTTTCTTTCTTATTGTATCTATTTCTTCTTTAAAATACAGTCAGCACTCCAGTTTTTGCAGGTTCAGCATTTGCGGATTTGATTATTTGCAGGTTACTTTATTTATTTAAAAAATGCTTCCTGTATTTGCCCCTGCTGTGTGAAAAAAAAAGTTATCTCTAAGGATCTCTCAGTGCAATTCTGTGGCCCACTTCCGCTGGGAGCTGACTATAGAATCATCCTGGAGGACCTAGCGATTCCCAGAGAAATGAAAAATAGCATTTGTAATTTTTAGTTTTTATTCACAGTTTTTCCACTTTCACATGGATCTTGCATCCCAGCCACTGCAAAAGTAGAGTGCTGACTATAGCTGTAATGTTTAGTGTATTTGGAAAATTTCTTATTTAAAAAAACACTGAAATACAGGCATGCCTTGCTTTAAGGTGCTTCACTGTAGAGTGCTTTGCTAATACTGCGCTTTTCAATTTTATGGTATGGCACCATTTTGTTACCTGTGCTCAGTCTGTTTACATCATTTCTGCCCTTCATGTCTCAAGCCATTTCTGCACTACACTGTTATAGCGCTATGATTCCACTTTCAACACCAGCCGGCCCCTCCTTAAACTGCAAACCCCAGGATCCCATAGGATGTTGAAAGCGGAATCATAGCGTTATAAAATCTCGTGCAAAAATGGCCTCAGTGTTGTATTTTAGCAAAAAAAAAATCTTATTTTTAATTTTGCATCCTTTTCTTTTTAGGTCTAGCACGATTGCACACTCAATAAATGATAGTGTAAATATGCTTTTAGGCTTTTATATGCACTGGCAAGTGAAAAAAGAATTGCTGTGATTCACTTTAGGGTGATATTCTGTTTACGGTGGCGGCCTGGAACCTAACCCACTGTTTTAGCGAGGTGTGCCTTTCCTGGTAGAAGGTACGCTTGGTCACAGAGGTGGGAAGACTTCAAGTTCGTGGGATCCTTTTTTTTTCCAGATCTTGGGATGCACAAAAAGGTATGAGACAGCGGCTCAGGGGGCTGGCCGGCCATGAATGGTGTTTCCACACTGAAGTTGCACGATAGCCAGAGATTTGTGATTGATGCTAAAACAAGGCCACAAATATTTGACATAAAAACATGCTCCTGAGTACATAAAAGTGTTATTTCAGAGCAAGAAGGCATGAAGACGGTCTGTCTAAGAGATCGGTGGGGGGAAACGTTGGAGGGGAAAGTCAACTATTGGTCATTAGTTTTAGTTATTAAATACAAGGCAGTCGTGTGATAATGACAGACATACTAGAAGAAGTACATCTTGTAGATGATCTTAGAACAAAAAACTGGTGAGTTAGAAGTCATTTATATGTATTTCTGGCCTCTTTTTTTACTTTAGTTGTAGTCTAGTATTAGGCTTAATGTTAAGAGTTTTTTGTCTGTTTATTTGCTGTTTGTCTTTTTAATCTCCTATATGTTGTTTTATATATTAAATACATGTTAATAAAAAAAATATTTTAAACAAAGAAAGAAAAAATAACTGGGACAATACTCCTTCTTTTCCTGCTCGTGGAGCTTGTGCAGGAGATATTCCAAAGTATTCCTACTCAACCCAAGAAGCAGCCAAGAAAATTACTTTTTCTTTAAGTTTTTCTTTTTCTGTGTAGCTTAGAAATCTCTTCTCCCCCTGTTTAGCTTTTTAGCTAAAAAGACACACACAGAAAAACAGGGGACGAGACAGTGGGCGGAGAAGTAATTTACCTAGGAGATTACTTTGAGGGGGAACAGATTGTCTTATTTTTTTGTCTGTGGGCTGAGGTTTGGAAAATGAAGACACGTTGAGTTTTTATAGACAGCCAACTTCCTTTCGCCCTTCTCTTGTTAACTCCTTCATTGGTTAGAATACTGACTCAAAATAATCATTATTCGTATGCCTATCATGACTATTACTACAACTGTTATCAGGCGTCGCTGACCGGACTTTTAGGCGTCAACGATTCGGATTTTATCCAAGAACTGGGGACATATAATTGGGTAATGTGGCATGCCCCAACTCATGCCGTGCTTTGTAGTTGCAGCGACCCGATTCTGTCTGTGGTGATTCCATTCTGATGTTTTGTCCGGCTGTTTGGAATTGCACCCAGAACATCTGCCGCTGCTGGAACCGTGCTTGTTTTCTTTTCCCAGAGGTGCTAAATCTCCAGGTGCAGTCGGTGCAGTCGTTGTTGTGTGCTTTCACGTCATTTCCAGCATATGGCAACCCCAAAGCGAAGTTGTCGTGGGTTTTTCCAGGGCTGAGAGTGTGTGACGTGCCCAAGGTCACTCACTGGGTTTCCATGGCTGAGCGGGGAATCAAACTCCGTTCTCCAGAGTCATAGTCCAGCATTCAAACCACTGCAGCACACTGGCGGTCCTCAATGCAGAAGTCCCCCCTTATCTGGGGGGGGGGTCATTCCAAGACCCTCCCTCGCGGATGCCTGAAACTATGGATAGTACCAAAGCTTATAGTACCAGGTAGTATGATAGCCATATCTAAATACCTGAAAGGAGGACATGTAGAAGATGGAGTGAACTTGTTATCTCCTGCTCCAGGCACTAGAATGAGAACCAGTGGATGCCAATTACTCTCTCAAATTACTCTCTGCGGTCTGTGCAAAGCTAGAATGCTACTTCTGGTGATGCCAAAGCCGTTTCCTGGGTCGGTGGTGGCGGAGGGTGGGGGGGCAGGTAAGGTGCATGCAGTGGGACCTGGAGCGGGCCACGTGGGTGCCATCACGTAAGCCCTTTCCGCACCGCACCGTTATGGTGCTGTTATTCCACTTTCAACCTCCGGTGGAATCCTGGGGTTCTCAGTTTAGGGAAGGGCCTTTAGAACTCTCAGCCGGAGAGCTCTTGGGCCTCAGCAAACCCGAGAGTTCCACAGGATGTTGAAAGTGGAATAACACCGTTGTAACAGAGTAGGATGGAAAGGCCTCTAGACGCTGGCAGATGGATCAGAGAAAAGAGTAGAAGGTACTTTTGGACCCTGGTTGACCGTGCATAACTGCAGCCACGGAAGGTGAAATATTTTCCCTGGCCATTTCTGCACTAGGCTGTTATAGTGCTATTATTCCACTTTCAACGTCCTGTGGAATCCTGGGATTTGCAAACCCCGGGACTCCATAGGGTGTTGAAAGTGGAATAATAGCACTATAATAGTCTAGTGCAGAAATGGCCCCTCTCTCCCTCTCTCTTGTCTCACAGGCTTGCAACATCTATAGTCGAAGTTGTTAAGGACAATGATCTCTCCTCCTCCTCCTTTAGATGAATGCAGAAATGACATGGGATGGAGGGGAGGGAAGGATGAAGGAGAAAGACGTGGTTTCCAAAACTGGTCCTTCAGTCTTCGTGAAAGCTCTGCAAACTTCTTTTGGGCAGGGTATTTTTAGAACCCCCAACCTTAATCCTTTTGGCTAATCCCAGTTAGAGCAGACCTATTGAATCAGTGGTTGAATGCTGAGTAAACACACAGGTGAATCCTATTTGTTTTGCAGTGGAACTACTCTAGCTGGAACTAAGGCCGTTTCCACACTATACTGTTATAGTGCTATCATTCCACTTTCAACATCCTATGGAATCCTGGGAATTGCAGTTTAGGGAGGGGCATTTAGAATTCTCAGGCAGAGAGCTCTTTAGCTTCAGTAAACTACAAACCCCAGAATTCCACAGGATGTTGATAGTGGAATAATAGCACTATAACAGTGTAGTGCAGAAATGGCCTAAGAGTTAAGATTCAGGGCAAAAGAGTTTATCAAGCGGAGCACAAAAATCAAAATGGAAGTTTGCTGATTTACATTTGTTGATGTATGGATGGCTCCCGCCCCCATCTTGGTAGCAGTTTTGGTGAGGATTTGTATGTTTATATCCCTGCTTATAAGTCAGTAAAGAATGGCACATAAAATTAAGGCCAGTTAAAGAATTTGCAGTTGATTAATCATCTCCTTTTTAAGCGATTGATTAAATTTGAATATATTTTCATATTGCTGACACTTCTGGAGCTCCACGTTAAAGGCAGTATAAGCTAATGTATAGCTGAGTAAACAGGCAGTGCTGTCTTAGGCACCTGGTAAGTGTTTTAAGCATAAATTATGCTAAAAGTTATCCTAAAAATAATGGGATTTATCTTGTGCCATGCAGCCTGCACTGCCCCCTCTAAGCCAATAGTTTTTACACTTCAGTCCTCCAGCTGTACAGACTACAGATCCCAGAAGCCCAAGCCAGCATGGCCAATAGTCAGAGATCCTGGAAACTGACGTCTAAGACTTCTGGGGACCAAAGGCTAAGGACCAATGCTTTAAGCTGCTCCTTCCGCTCTGAGGTGTTGCAGGAAACGCTGTTGTCACAGTTGAACTAAGGCCATTTCCACACTGCTCGGTTACAGTGCTATTATTCCACTTTCAACCTTCTGTGGAATTCTGGGGTTTGTAGTTTCCTGAGGCCGAAGAACTCTCTGGCTGAGAATCCTAAATGCCCCTCCCTAAACTGCAAACCCCGGGATTCCATATAGGAGGTTGAAAATGGAATCATAGCACTATAACAGTGTAGTGCAGAAATGGCCTAAGATGCAACGTCCACTTCAGCTGACTTCTATATATGCGGTTAGCATGGCTTCCGTGGCAGTGGGCTGACAAATCCTCCCTGGGTTGTAGTCAGAACCCTGAAGGATTTCTTTCTCTCTGTTTATACTCTGCCTTTTCTCCAAGACTGGGACCCATTCTGCACTGGACTGCTATAGCGCTATTATTCCACTTGCAACATCCTATGGAATCCTGGGATTTGCAGTTTCGGGAGGGGCCGAAACTGCAAGCCCTAGGATTCCATAGGACGTTGCAAGTGAAATACTAGCACTATAGCAGTCTAGTGTGGAAATGGCCTGGGACTCAAAGAATTGTCCAAGGTGCTGAACCCTGTCTCCACAGTAGATTTGGCACCTTGGATAGTGCCTTTAAATTTCAGACTGAAATCCAGAGTGGATGCACTGCTGGGAGCCACCAGCAACTGCTGGCATGAGGAGCGGGTAGTCAGTCTTGCTCTTCAGGCAGCAAGATGTCCTGTGGGAGCCCTGAGAGGCGTAAACATTCATCAGAATGAGATGAGGGAATCCCAAGAACGTAGAAAGGACCATACCGCTTCATATTGTGCGTTGAAGCTCCATGTTACGTCACCTCTTGACACCAAAGGTGGAGCTGCTCTTGCGTGCACAAAGGAGAGCGTGCAAAAGAGAACAGGGGGTTACAGGTGCAGTTTCCGTCTTGGATTGCTCCTCCGTGTAGCAAAATTCTGAAACTGTACCCTATGGGAAAAAGTTCTACCAAAACACACGCTGTATGTAGTACGGCATGGTATAACTTTCAAAAGATTCTGATGAGCATAAAAAAAGTTAACATTTTTGCAGTAACTATATAAATAAAATGAAGTTTCTGTCTGTCTCGTTGTTACTGCATCAAGATATAAACAGCCAGACAGATTTTCACCAAATTTGGGGGTGATTTGTAAGGCGGCCTGACATTAACAGATACCTTATGTGGCATAAATGAAATTCCCTTTGCGTTGGACAGGCGGACACCCCAATTATGGTTTTTCCATTCATGCAGAGGAGTGGGTGTCTCATGCGGTTGATGGTTCTCCCAAGCAGCCTTGGGAACTAGTGCTAAATAAAAGAAATGGAAGCTGCAACCCTGTGTGCTTTAACTAAGGATTTCAGTGAGTGAGGCTTAATTTCAGTGTGAACAAGATCTGTGCCGGCTCTTAACTGTCTTCCAGCAGGATCTTGCCAAGTAATTTTCTGACCTGGCCTGCGCACCTTCCCATTTAAACAGCAACTTGATCTGCATCCATTAGTGGCTGAACGTGTTTAAGCTCCACGTTACATCACCCCTTGACACCAAAGGTGGAGCTGCTCTTGCAAGGGAAAGCCAGGTTGTTCTTATTCTTGGTCATAGCAGTGGTGTGTATATGTTTGTATGGACTGGCCGGATGGCGATGCTGGTCTTGACTTGGAAAAGTCCACAAACAGCCGGAGCTTTAAATCCTTTCTCTCAATTCCGTCTTTGCAGCTTTCCAACATCAGCTGAGACTTTTATCTTGTTTGCATCTAGGTGGCATCAATAAGAGAACAGGGGTGTGATGAAGCAGTTAAAAAAGGCAATGTGACTCCAGGCTGCCTCAGTAGGAGTACAGTGTCTAGGTCAAGGGGAGTAATGGTGCCACTCCGTTCTGCTTTGGTCAGACCTCTCTGGAATAGTGGGTCCAGTTCTGGGCACCACAGTTCAGGAAGGATATCGACAAACTGGAACATGTCCAGAGGAGGGTGACCGAAAGGGTAGAGGGCCTGGAAACCATTAAGCCGTAGGAGGAGTGGCTTAGTGAGGTGGGGATGTTTAGCCTTGAGGAGAATGTTAAGAGGGCACAAGATAGCCGTGTTTAAATATTTGAAAGGATATCATATGGAAGATGGAGCAAGCTTGTTTTCTGCTGCTTCCAAAACTAGGATACAGAGCAATGGATTCAAAGTACAGGAAAAGAGATTCCACCTGAACATTAGGAAGAACCTTCTCGTGGTAAGAGCAGTTTGATAGTGGAATAGGCTGCCTTGGCGTGCAATTGAGTCTCCCTCTTTGGAGTTTTTTTTTTTAACAGAGGCTGGGTGGCCGTCTGTCAGAAGTGCTTTGATTGTGTCTTACTGCATGACAGAAGGGGGTTGGACTGGATGGCCATTGGAGTCTCCTTCAACCCTGAGATTCAGTGGGCTTCCATGGCCAAGCAGGGAATCAAATCCTGGTCTCCAAACAATCATCATCATCATCATCATCATCATCATGATGTTGTTGTTATTAATTTATGTCCTGACTTCCTCCCAATTTGGGACTCAAAGCAGCATACAACAAATTAAAGATAAACATATTGTTAAAAATCCAAAATGTACAGCAGCTAACATGAGATTGAACAATCAAAAAATTAAAACCAGATTAAATCGTCTACACTCAGCCCCAGATTAAACCGTATACAGTCAGCAGGTTTCACTTTTGCAGATTTGATTGTTCATGGATTATTTGTTGCCTCCTCTGCTGCGCCCTGTGCTAATTTTAAGAGGGAGTCCAAGAGGGACACCATAGAAAAGACAGAGCAAAGGATGAAGGCTAATAAATAAATATTCATGAAGCGACCCGTCTTGCAGTTTTGCCTTTCGGGGGTTTGGCGAACAGTCAGCAATCTCCTGCAAGCTAAGTGTGGAGCTAATTCAGGTTTTCAGGGCAAACCCAGAGGGTTTTGTGAAGGCACCGCAGGGGGGTTGTTGAAGCTCTTCAAGGTCTTTTTTCATCCTGTCAGCTCAGTCTACGATGTGATCAGGGGGAGAAAACCCAAGTGACTCTGTTACACGGCATGCCGGATTTTATTAGAGGCAGGTTTGAGCTTTGAGCAGACGGTCTCCCAGGGGAGAACCTGGAAGGAGGGAATGCTGCTTCCTTCCAAGGTCCCCTCCGTGCACACACATGTACGCCCGCAGGCGCTGCTGCTCAGAGCTGTGAAACACAGAATCGTAACATCATAGAGCTGGGGGAGATCACAAGGGCCTTCCTGTCCAGCCCCTGCTCCATACAGGAATACGCAATCAAAGCATTCCCGACAGATGACCATCCAGCCTCTGTTTAAAAGCCTCCAAAGAAGGAGACTCCACCACACCCCCAGGCAGCGCATCCCACTGTCAAACTGTTCTTACCATTAGGAAACCCTTTTCCTGGAGTTTGAACCAGTTTCTGGAGCAGCAGAAAACAAGCTCGCTCCATCTTCCGTATGATATGCTTTCAGTTCCCTAAGCTGCTCCTCCTGGCCTTTTACCATTTTGATCATTCTCCTCTGGACATGTTCCAGCTTGTCAAAATCCCTCCTGAACTGGGATGCCCAGTACTGCACACAGTATCCCAGGTGAGTTCTGACCAAAGCAAAATAGAATGGTACCGTCACTTCCCTTGACCTAGACAATATACTCCTATTAATGCAGCCTGGAATTGCACTGGCTTTTTGGCTGCCCCACGACACCTTTGACTCATGTGCAGCAAGGATCTAAGATTCCTAGATCCTTTTCACATGTATTGTGGTCATGCTAGGTGTCACCTTGTCTGATATCTGCATTTCATTTTTTCTGCTTAGGAGTACTGCCTAAGTTTATTACCCTATTGCAATTCTCTTTGTTAGTTATGGCCCAGCTCTCTAACCTCTTAATCTGAAACAAACACGGAATTCAAAAGGCAAAGAGAAGCTGCAGGATTCCCCATGCAAAATTCAGTGGCTGGAATCCTGTTAGTTCCCGTCTTGTCCATAAGTTCCCCTATGGAAGCAGTTTGACATTTTCGTCCCATGCAGAATACCCGCTTTCATTTCAAGGTTGGAGAAGCAGAGTTGCACATTTGGTACCATTTCACATGGGTGTACATGCTCATAGGACATGGATGTGCATTGTGCATGCATGCATATTTGGATGTGTGTTTGGTACAGCCATGCGATGTTGCCATTCTACATAAGGGATCCATTGCACAATTAATACATACAATTAATACATGTGGATATTTATGCTACACAAACCTGATACAGGATCTCAGCTGAACTGTAATGTAAAACTGAAATCGTGGCAGAAGGGGAACAATTTGTGTGTGAGAGAGAGAAAGAGAAAGAGAAAGAGAGTGAGAGAGAGAGAGAGAGTGAATACCAGGTGCTCAATACCATGGCCATTTCTGCACTGGACTGTTATAGCGCTATTGTTCCACTTGCAACATCCTATGGAATCCTGGGGTTTGCAGTTTCGGGAGGGAAACTGCAAACCCCAGGATTCCATAGGATGTTGCAAGTGGAACAATAACGCTGTAACAGTCCAGTGAGGAAATCGCCCATGTCCTTGCCTAAGAAAACACCATGAAATTCATGAAGTTGCTGTGAGTCAACTGGTAACACGAAGGCATATATGTGTGCACGTGCCTTCAAGTCTCTCGTCAACTTCTGGTGACCCAGGAATTTCAGAGGGCTTTCTTAGGCAAGGAGCAATCAGAGGTGTTTTTGCCAGTTCCTTCCTCTGAAATATAGCCAATGGCACCTGGTATTTATTGAGGGTCTCCCATCCAAGTATGAACCAGAGTTGGCCCTGCTTAGCTTCTGGGATCAGAGGGGATCTGGTGCCTTTAGGGCATTTAGGCCTTGTGAAGGATTCTTTCTGTACAGATAAAAAAAAGGGCTACTGATTACTGGGAGAAACTGATAGAGTATTGTCATAGCAGTAGGCTTTATCTGTTTTCTTTCCGCTTAGCGTGGAAGAATTTGTGCAGTTGCTTTCCAATCATTCAATCAATCAGTCAATCCATCCTGGCCTTGGGAACTGTATTTTCGGTTGGGGGGCAACAGCAGTTGTCATTTGCTGTGAAGTCAATTACAACTAATGGTGACCCTATAGATGAGAGAATTCCAGGAGCCTCAGGCATCAAAGCCTCTTGCGAAGTCAGTGCACTGGCTTCCTTGATTCAAGCATAGAATCCTAGAAGAGACTCCAGGGGCCATCCAGTCCAACCCCCTTCTGCCATGCAGGAATACACAATTAAAGCCTTCCCAACAGATGGCTGTCCGGCCTCTGTTTAAAAACCTCCGAAAAAGGAGATTCCACCATGCTCACAGGCAGCAGCATATTCCACTGTTGAACTGCTCTTACCCTCGGGAAATTCTTCCTAATATTTAGGTGGAATTTCTTTCCCTGAAGTTTGAAGCCATTGCTCTGTGTCCTAGTCTCTGGAGCAGCAGAAAACAGGCTTGTTCCATCCTCCACATGGCATCCTTTCTTATAGTTAAAAATAGCTATCATGTTGCCTCTTAACCTTCTCTTCTTCAGGCTATACATCTCCATCTCCCTAAGCCACTCCTCATAGGGCTTCGTAGTTTCTAGGCCTTCTACCATTTTGATCACTCTCCCCTAGACATGTTGCAGCTTGTCAATATCCTTCTTGAAATGTATTGCCCAGAACTGGACACAGTACTCTAAGTGGGGGCTGACCAAAGCAGAATGGAGTGGTACTGTCACTTCTCTTGACCTAGTCACCATACTCCTATTGGTGCAACTCAGAATCACATTGACTTTTTTTAGCTGCTGCATCACACTGTTAAAAAAGCCAGTGCAATTCTGGGGTGCATCAATAGTGTCAGTCACTCCACCTGTAATGTGCTACCTCACATTGAGTGAGCCATGCCATCTCATGATTTGTTCAAAGTACAAAAGCCTCAATGCAGCCATTGCAGCTTCTAGTAAGAGCTCAGGCCTGATTTGTTCACTTGTCTTGTTAGCAGTTTGTGATATCCATACAACTACCCTCTAACACTTATTGTGTGGAATAGCAATGCTGTGCAACTGAATGCATAACTGAGTGTGTGCATTCCTGGCTGGCATCAACTGAGTGTGTGTGTGTGTGTGTGTGTGTGTGTGTGCAGAGCTGCAAATGTGCATGGAAATGCATATGTGCATATGCATCCACATATGCATCTCCATGCACATTTGCAACTCTGCTTCCACAAAAATGGAACTGAATATCAATGTTCCACATCAATCAAAATTGCCCAATCCCTTTCATAGGGGAATGTATGCATGTTTAAGATATCAACAGGATTCCAGTCTCTTTTTGTCTTTTTTCATGGGGTTCCATTGGATGTTTCCAATTTCTATTTGTTTTTCTCCCCAGGATAAAATGTACCATAGGTTTTGTTTGCACAGCATAGCTTCTCTCCTTTCCCCCTGGCCTCTTTGCTTTGTACTCAAGCATATGTCGCCCACCAGTAGCTTCAACCTCTTTGTATTCTTCCAGATTCATTATCTGCGTCTGTCTGCCCTTCCCTGCTTTTGTGCTTGCAATCCCCAGCGCAGCTTCGGCAGCCCTTTGTCGTCACCTCTGTGGAGAGTGGAACGCTGGAACAGATGGATTTTCATCTGGCCCAGCAGGTCAAGGCTTCAGATTCCTTAATCTAATTATGCAATAACGTGTCATGTCAGTTCCTGCTGCAGTGTAAGTGATGCCAGCCAGGAAAGCACCAACTTGGTGGTTTTGCAATAGGCCTCAAAACCTATACAACTGGGAAAGGCAGGCAGATTTAGGGTGGATAGTTGGGGAGAAGTTGAACTTGGACAGCTGGCCTGTTGAGACTTCAAAATAATGCAGAGTTTTGGCGCTTTTGTGTGTGTGTGTGTATGTATGTTTCTTCAAGTCACCCGTTGACTTGTGGTGGCCCCCATGAATCTTTGGCCAGGAAACCTCAGAGGTGGTTTTGCCAGTTCCTTCCTCTGCAATATAACGCTGGTATTCATTGATGGACTCCCATCTAAGTGCTAACTGGTCTGACTCTATTTAGCTTCCAAGATCAGACAAGATCTGATGCCGTTACTTATTTTAGGGCCTTTTTGTTTGGCTCAATAAAAGGTATTAGCACAACACAGAATTAGCACAACTCCCAGAAGCTCATAGCCAGCACATCTATTATCGTCCAAAAAGTACATTTTCTGAGTCCTATAGAAAAGTTGTCTCCCTTGTCCTCACCGAATGAGGCTGGGATGGGAGTGGGACCAAGATAAAGCCTTCCACTGCAGGTGTGATATCTCCGGCAAGTTCTTATGGGGAGATACTGTCTTTCAGATAGTCTGGACCTAAACCGTATAGGTCTTTATCTGTCATGACCAGCACTTTGAATTGTGCCCGGAGACAAGCTGCTCAGTGGGTGGTAAATCCATTCAAGGTTTTACGCTGAACTTTAAAGGAGGAGATCAAGTGCTGCTGAGCCTATTTCAGGGCAGAATGGGATTCAGCACCTGCAATAGTTCCTTTAAAGTTTGGACTAAAACCCAGTGCTAATTTCACTGCCCAATAGTATGGAAACTGCCAATAACCAGTAACAGAAAAGCACATTATCTGCAACCCAGGCATACAGGTCGTGCCAGTTTAGTTGGTCCATGGATGGCACCCTCTGCAGCATCATTGCCTCCTGATAGTAGGAATAGAAACCATTCTGCAATAAATGTGGCTTAGTGAGGAAGATCTGAGATTGACAGTTTACGTCTTGGCTGCCAGGATTCTTTTCAAATCAACAGTTGGCGTGGGAAGAGCGGGGTTTGGACAGCTAGTCTGGAAGTCTCTATAGTGTCTGGAGAAAGTACTCACTCGACGTTCATCAGGATATAGGAGTGGGGACGGGGAGCCGATGAAACTCTACTAGACAGGTTGCTTAGATATGTCCTTTTTTTTTGTTGTTCACATTTGACCCTCCCCCTCCCCCAGAATCAGTGAAATATCCAAAAGAGGAGACTGTGCTCTTGAGGCAAAAAAACTCCATCCTGTGAAATCTGAGGAACTGCAAAAGACATGAAGGAGACGGAGCTGCACTGAATTTTTTTGAGGTTCATTTTTCAGTGCAAGAGGAATTCAGTGCCACCCCCAACCCCACTGAGGAGGGTAGAGATAGAAGAATGGGGTTTGCAGAACCTCCACTCTTTCGTGCATTTTTTGAAAGGTCTGATTCCCAACCCCCATCAGTCATATCTCAGTCCCTTAGACAACCAGACAAAGCCCCCTTGCCATGCTCCGCTCAAGGTGACAACCCGACAGCTCTCCAGTGGGTGCCCTGCCCTGCAAGATGTTTTGTCCTGATCAGGCTGCTCACTGTTGTGTTTATTTCCTGTCCTTTATTCCAAAACTCAAAGCGGCATACATAGTTTTCCTGCCTCATTTTATGAGCACAACAATCGTGCAAGGTAGCTTAGTTCAAGTCACAGAGAGTTGCACAAAGTACAGTAGGGCGATGCGGCATCCCTTCCAAGGGGATGGGTATTCTGAAGATGTGCATTCATAATGTGCTTTCTTTTTTTCAATCCTGTCCCACTTTCCCAACTCAACATGGATAGATCATTGATAAAGCAGTCACAGTTCAATAGGGTCTGGAAGCCACGAAGCCCTATGAGGAGCGGCTTAGGGAGCTGGAGATGTTTAGTCTGCAGAAGAGAAAGTTAAGAGGGGACAAGATAGCCATCTTTAAATATTTGAATAGATGTCATGTCAAGGAGGGAGCGGGCTTGTTTTCTGCTACTCCAGAGACTAGGACAAGGAGCGATGGATTCAAGCTGCAGGAAAGGATTCCACTTAAACCTCAGGAAGAACTTCCTGATGGTCAGAGCTGTCTGGCAGTGGGATATGCTGCTTCAATGGAGCGTGGTGGTCTCCTTCCTTGGAGGTTTTTAAGCAGGGGCTGGATGGCCATCTGTCAAAGGGATTGCTTTGGTGTGGGTTCTTGCACCAATTGGACTGGATGGCCCCTGGGGTCTCTTCCAACTCTGTGATTCTATGATTCTGCGTTAAGCTTCCCTCCCTTGCTCCCAACAGTCTCTCTCTTCCAAACATGTTTGAGCCTTTTGGCAAAGTGGCACAGAAAACCAGTGAAAAGAAAGAGGCATTTTTGTAGGGCACATGTGGATAGCTGGCCACAGAATTGTGTACCTCACAATTCTGGGCTCAGTACTAAGCGGATTTAGACAGTCTCCCCACCAGCAGATGCTCGGACCTCTGCTCTGCCCCCCAGATGTTAGAGCCTTAAACCAGGGTAGCAAAGTACAGCCCCGGTAGGAGTCACAAGTGCCCCCCCCCAACATGCAGTTCTGGACGTACGGTGGGCTAGGTCTGCGTATGTTAACAACAAGATGCCATTCAGGGGTGTGCACTGACAGGCTCTCACAGAATGGACCATTACAAAAAGCGAGTTTCTCCATTTCTTTAGCTGAAGGAGCAATGCAGCACCCACGAATGATGCAGGCACAAATCATGCACAAATCATGCAAGCTTCTGTCTTCCCTGTTTCAGCAAACAAAGCCGTTGCTGAGCTCTAGACTCTAGTGCTAGACCAGGAGAAACAAAACAAGCATGTTTGGGAGCAGTTTTGCACCATTGGAAGTGGGGGGGGGGTTTCCCCCAATTATTAACCAAATTGTTCGGAGAGAGAGTTGCCAAAAACTTTGGGGATATCCTGGAAGTTAAAGAAATAAATGCTTGAGGCAACACAAACCACAGACCTTCCTTAGAAAGTTCTGCTTATTAGTTGCAGTACTGGCACCTGGTCTGGCCAAAGCTTGGTAAACTTACCGGGAGGGAGGCAGGTGTAGCTCCAGAACGGAAGCCTAAATACCCTGAAGGTGCCAGATCATGTCTGATCTTGGAAGCCAAGCAGCATCAGCCCTGGTTAGTATTTGAACGGGAGACTGCCAACAAACACCAGGTGCTGAAGGCTATATTTCAGAGGAAGACAGCAGCAAACTGCCTCTTGAGTGTTTCTTTGTTAAGAAATGCCTGTAAAATTCATGGAGTCCCTATAAGTCGACATAGCGTGATATCACATATATACACGGTCACTGGACAAGCTGGATGGGTGATTCTGGGCGCTATATTCTCAAAGACTATGGCCATTTCCGCACTAGCCTGTTATAGTGCTATTATTTCCACTTTCAACATAATAGCACTATAACAGGCTGGTGCAGAAATGGCCTATGTTTTCCAAGCTCTGAGATAGGCTGCAGAGAGGGCTTTTCCGCATTACACTGCTATAATGCTCTTATTCCACTTTCAACATCCTGCAGTATTCTGGAGTTTGTAGTTTCCTGAGGCCAAAGAGCTCTCTGGCTGACAATTCTAAAGGCCCCTCCCTTTAGAATTCCACGGGATGTTGAAAGTGGAATAATAGCACTATAACAGTGTCATGCGAAAAGATCCTCTGCTGGAATTTCTTCCCCAGAACAGAGGAAGCAGCAAGGGGAGCGCTGGTCAAAGTGCTTGTTTTTTTTTGCTTGGTTGTCCTCTACGCTTCCCTGCCTCTCTCCTCTCTTTATGTCCTTTTGAACCTTTCACAGCATTCCGAAGACTTTGAAGCTGCAACTTTGGAAAGAGGAATGAATGGAAAAACTAGTGCCAGGCTCATGTCTTGGTATTCTGCCTGTGACTCAGAGACAGGTCTGTGTCACAGGCGCATGGTTTGTAGGTGGGGAAATGAGTTTTTGGCCGCAGTCCTAACCATGCCCTGCCGGTTTCTTTGGGTAAATTTGGGCTGAGATACTGAGCCTAAGAGATCGTTCTTCTGCAGTTGGCGAAAAGACCAACAGGTGGCATTATTTTATCAGGCGTTCCTGAAAAAAATACTGTATATATGTCTGGGGATGGGTGAGAATTTTTATTGGTGGGAGAGGAAGATATATGCAAATTTGCAATTTACACATTTTATCATAGATATTCCAGAAATCGTTTTCAAAAGAATTAAATTTGGGATAAAGAAGAACTGATAGATTTGCCCATCTAGAGAGAAGGATTTGAGAGCACATATCTTAAAACTCCGATCCCCTGTGTGTGTTCAGCCGTGTCTATAGTGCAGGCTCAGAGCTGCCAACTTTTTTTTCTTAAAAGGCTCCTTATCTTTATAAACTATGCTGTAGTCTGGAAGAACTGTTTCCTTTATTTATTAAAATATTTATATTCCACTGCCCATCTAGAGATCGCAGGCCAGCGTATAATAAAACCAATCTTCCTAAACATTAAGAAGAACTTCTTGAGGCTACTATAAACACATTTTAAAAAGTATTATCTATAAGTTTGGCCACCAAAATATAAATCATAAGAAAGGTTAGACTGGCAAAAGAAAAAAAAAAATAACCCGGAATGCATTTTTGGAAGAAACCTTGGTCTCTAGGAGCTTCAAGGTGTTTTTGTTTACTTATGAAGGGTTACCTGACCTGGCTGTTTGATTTCACGTGTCCATATCTTTACTTCTGAATAAAAATTCTCTCTGGACAAATCTTGCCAAGAAAATCCTATGATAGGTTCATTTTAGGATCCCCATAAGTCAGAAACTTCTTGAAAGCACACAACAACAACAATAAAAAGAAAAAAGAAAAAAAAATCAAATCTACAGACTTTCACTTCTTTCACTCCTCCATGCCAGAGCGAATAATTTCAACATTTTTATTTCTGTTTCAGAAGAATCCAAGCGTTTCTGCAGCCTTTGACAACTATTGACATTTTGGGACTTTATAAAAGAAAGATTCATTTCTCCTACCCCAAAAAAGTGCTTTTTTGCTTTTTTTCTTTTTTTTTGACAGACAAAGTCAACATTTTGGAGTAGGAAACAATATATTCTGCACAAAATATACTGTTTCCTGTGCAAAAATGTTCTTTAGCCAGGTGCATTTCCAATTCCCCCCAAGCCCGCTCCACCAGCAACAGAATGGCTGTTCTTAGGGACTATTGCAGCAAATCTGGAGCCATTTCCGCACTAGACTGTTATAGCGCTATGATTCCACTTTCAACATCGTATGGAATCCTGGGGTTTGCAGTTTCGGGAGGGGCCGACGAAAAAGGTGTTTCTGAGACTGTGAATGGGCATAATTCACACCTTAACTCCTTCAAATGATAACTTTGTTAAAATGCCAGTTGGTTGGTAACAGCCGCAAGAATAGAATTTGCAAAACTTTGGAAAAAGGAAGATGTTCCCAAAATTGAGCAATGACTACAAAGTATACAGGACATGAAAACAGCAGGTGTTCTCTCACAGAAATTAAGAAACTGATCAAAAGAATATATTAAAAAAATGAGTGGGCTCCAATATAAAACTACCTCCAACAAATAGGTTGAAAAAACATAAAATACAGTAAATATATAAAAAAAAATTCAAGAATGAGTGATAAGGGGAAAATACATTATTATATTTTAATAGGTTTTAAGAAAATAAGTATTAAAGTAATAACGTTCATGTATGAATGTATTAATGTTATTTAATAGAATATCTAGAATATAAGGATCTGGACGAAATGTTAGCAAAGGACAATTGCAGAAGTACGTTAATTGGTAACATTTATGAAAATACTAAGATTTTAGGTAGAAGTGTAGGAAGATAAGAAAATACAGTAATCTTTCAGGTATATATATAAGTCTATGATGGGGAAATTGTTTTAAATATATGTTTTGTATAAAAATAATTAAAAAAAATTAAAATGCCAGTTGGGTCCTCGTACAGACACGCAGATACAGTAAGACAATCAAATTTATGTGAGCACAGAGCACAGAAAGAGGGCATTGCAAAGTGTTGCATTACAACTCTAAAGACCAAGGTTCAAATCCTGTTTGGATCACATTCTGGGCGGGTCACATTCTCACTGGGTAGGTCACCTTCTCTCAACCTTAGGGGAAGGCAAAGGCAACCCTCCACTGAGCAAATTTTGTCAAAAAAAATCCTGTGATAGGGTCACCTTCGGGTTTCCTTAAGTTGGAAACAGATTGAAGGCACACGGCAAGAAGATTTCTTGCCCATTTCTCCAGGTAGAGCTAGGCATGGCTGCTGGTCAGAGTTGTTGATACTAGGATAAATGGATGAAAAGACGGACTGGTCGTGACTTAGAAAATAAGGGGACTGAATTTGCCCGGGGTTCTAGTCTGAACTTTACAGGATCTACCCATGGTGGTAAACCCTATCACCCAAACTAAATTCTGTACAGCTCCATTGAAGTTCGGAAGAAAACCAACAGTGGTTTCACACACACCATTAACATGAGAGCACCAGATGCAATTTTCAGGACAAGACCTTAATGTAAGCATAGCCTGGCTCGGGTTTTGTTTTATTTTATTGATTGCTAGCTGTGCAGCCGCGTTAAGTCTCTTTGCAGCGAAAGCAGCAACAGCATCTTCATCACAAACAGATTTATTGCGGCAAAAGTTGGAAAGACAAGAAGCAGAGAGAGGCTGGAACAGGGAAATCATAGAATCCTAGAGATGGGAGAGACGCCGAAGGCCACTCAGTCCAACCCTGTTCTTCTATGCAGAAGATACCACCAAAGCATTCCTGACAGATGGCCATCCTCACTCAGTATAAAAACCTCCACCAAAGGAGACTCCACCACACTCCAAGGCAGCATATTCCATTGCTGAACCCACTCTTAACTGTCAGGAAGTCCTTCCTAAGGTTTAGATGGAATCTCGTTCCCTGCAGTTTGAAGCCTAGTCTCTGGAGCAGCACAAAACAAGCGTGCTCCATCTTCCATATAACATCCCTTCAAATATTTGAACATGGCTATCATGTCACCCCTCAACTTTCTCTTCTCCAGGCTTAGCGTATCCAGCTGGCTAAGATGCTCCTCAAAGGTCATGGTTTCCAGGCCTTTGACCATTCCTGTTGCCCTCCTCTGGGCAGAAATCTTTGCATGCACGCACAGAGATAAATGATGGAGACACACATTTGAAAAAGGGGATTGATGGTGAAGCTCCCGCTGTGTAAAAGACACCATGCCTCGTCTCTTCTCTCTGTTGGATTCTCATGTTGTTGCTGTTAAATGCCTTGAAGTCATTTCTGACTAATGGCAACCCAATCACAGGGTTTTCTTGGTTTCCAGAGTCCTAATCCAGGTGTTCAAACTCCTGCGCTGTGCTGGTCCTCCTCCTTTTCACCCTTCCTGCCTTAAAAAGGCTTTAAACTGCTGTGCTAAGGAACTGAGCAGGTTCTGTTTGGTCATAACCCAACTATTCGAGACCTGTACGGTACTCTAGAAGAGAGCCAGCTTGGTCTAGGATTCTGGAAGACCAGAGTTCGGATCCCTGCTTAGCTATGGAAACCCACTGGGTGACCCTGGAGAAGTCACACTCTCTCAGCCTCAGGGGATGGTAGAGGCAAGCCCTCTCTGAACGAATTTTGCCCCCCAGCCCCCGGATAGGATTATTTCAAGTTGGAGTTGAGTTGAAGGCACACAACAGCAACAGTGCCAACTGGGGCCCACTAGACCTCTAGAAAATCTATGTGAATATCCCAGACTTAGGTATAGCGATACTGAATTTTTAAAGTTCTGTATGGCCTGGGTTTTGCACAGTTGTACCAACGCGCCGTTCTACATTTTCTGTGACATTTAAGAGCTGCAGAGGTGTCTCTCTCCTCTTTCTTCATCTTTAACTAGAGTTTACAGCTGTGACTGGTTCAGAGGAATTGTTTTCGTTTCTGCTCCCAGGCTCATCATGGGTTGGGCTCTTTGGTGCTTCTCATCGATATTTAACCTTGCTGCCATTCAAAACGGCTTGTTGAATTTCTCAGTTTTGTTACACCTTCTTGGAGGAGTCTGATTTAATGCAGTCAGATCGCAGTCTGATTTAATGCAGAGAGCCCTGTTGCTATTCATAGAATTGTTCCACTTGATTGGTTTTGGCTTTTTAATCTACATTGTTGTCGTGATACTTTAGAGAAGGGATGGAGAAGATACAGCCAGTGGGCCACATGTGGCTCCCGAACCAATTTTTGTGGCCTCCAAGGGCTTCCACGTCTCAGTTTGGAGGGAAAAAAACCCTTATTCATAAACACAGAATCCACTCTGGTGATTTTGAGTGAACGTGGGAGCAATTTCATTGTTTCTTTGCCCCCACACAGACTATGGCCATTTCTGCACTAAACTGTTACAGTGCTATTATTCCATTTTCAACTTCCTGTGGAATTCTGGGGTTTGTAGTTTCCTGGCTGAGAATTCTAAAGGCCTCAACCTCTAAACTGCAAATCACAGGATTCCACAGGGTGTTGGAAGTGGAACGATAGCGTTTTAACAGTGTAGTGTAGAAATGGCCAGCGTTAATCCCAGGTGGGATTTTTCTGAAATTGGATGTGACTTCTGGTTGCTTCCTTCTTTGGAGAAAGCCTTTCCTTGGCCTAAAGCAAATGGAAGGAAGGCAAATCGTGGTGGCGTTTCATCCTCACACCCCAGAGATCAGGAATATAGACAGAAGGTGTGTGATCCCCTTGTTGGGCTGGCCCCGGAGTCCCAAGCCTGGGTTCCTGTCATTCACCTGGTCCTTTCACCCTCTTAATCCCTTCCTGGATTGGGTACGTGAGCCTCAAGGGGACCCCCGATGGTGGACCAGTGGCCGTGTTGCTTTGGTGGGGTCAATGTAGTAAGCATTGTATCCCCTCCACCAAAGATAATATGAATAGACAGAAGCAGTGGTGAAAACAAACAAATGGAAGTTTATTAACACACAAGGAGATAATACACCAAGCTTTGAACTACAAAATCATTTACAGCTCCCCCAAACTGCAGTCATGCCTGTCTTCTGTCTGACTCTCCTGCCTCTGTTCCATCTGAAATCTCCCTGTCTCTGTGCCAGCTTTTCCCTATCCACCCTTTGACTTAGACAAGCCTCAGTTTTATAACATTTCCTCCCTGTAAGCCCCGCCTTCACAGCATCCCTGAGCTGTGATTGGCCGCCTTCAGCCAGGCTTCCTCAGCTCCTCCCTTAACAGGGGGCTGTGGGCTGAATGGGGCACCAAGGACCTTTTTTGTGGCCCCCAGATCCCTCCAAGTAAAAAAGTTCTTTTGGCCCCCAACCTCCCTAGGGGATATAAACAGCACTTTTACCGCTTTCGTACCCTTCCTCTGGCTGTTTTTAAGAGTAGGAGAAGGTCTTTTTCAACAGGAAGGCCTCTCGTGGGCATAAAACAGTCCAGAGAGGGTCAAAGATATGGGTCCTTCCGCATTATGCTGTTATAGTGCTATCATTCCCCTTTCAACATCCTGCAGAATCCTGGGGTTTGCAGTTTAGGGAGCGGCATTGAGAATTCTCAGCCAGAGAGCTCTTTGGCCTCAATAAACTACAAACCCCAGAATTCCACAGGATGTTGAAAGTGGAATGATAGCAGTATAACAAGGTAGTGCAGAAAGACCCATGGTGAATTTACCTCCCTCCCATTTCCCCAAATGTAGCCCTGCTGAGAATGGGTTGCAAGACTGAAGACTGAAGAAGGCTGCATAGAAGGTGGGATTTAAGCAAGGAGTTGCTTGTTAAATAATCGGTTAAGAAGCAGTTCCTGCTGAAATTGCCTGTTCTACACACCCACTGAAGGTAGACGATCTTTGGTTTTCATTCCGGCAACCCTCGCTGGGGATCATGGATCCGTAGACCTCAAACTGAGGGCAAGTACCAGCCCAAGGTTCTTTTTGCCCCTGGGCACAGTGTGTATAAGCAGTTCCATACAAATCTCAGGGGATCTTTCTGCAAGTGGTCTCTCCTGTTCGTTTTGGTTTGCTGATGTCGGATGACACAATTTAGGACAGGAGAGCGGAGTGTGGCGCATGGGCTGCATTGGGCTCCTGGAACCCACTTTTGTGGCCTCCTACCAGAAGCCCAAAGCCCCTACTCTCATTGACGAGAAATTATTGAGATTTTCAGATAGTTTTACCCCCCAAAATCCTCCAAGAAAGCCTCCCAAATAAATGAAGACACGTGAAAGTAGCCACATACCACCAGTACCTCAGAATGACATTCTATCCCACCAAGATCTCTGTGTTCCTCTGCAGTCGCTCTCAGAATGGCGGCAGGAAGTGTCACTTCCTGACGCCATTTTGAGAGGGACTGCAGAGGAAAATGGAGGTATTTGGGCTTAATGGAGGGTTCAACCTGTAAGACAGAGCTTGGCCTCTGGTTGCCATGTAGTTGCCCATCCCTCATTTATGAGGTCTTCTTAGGCTCTGACAGCCTCCCAGCTGAAGACCCAACCCGTCATCTCTTTCTTCACCATCCTGTTCTCTAAAGATCTGTTTTTGTTTTCTTTCTTTCTCAGTGGCATTGGACTGGCCCGGGCCCACTTTGAGAAGCAGCCGCCCTCCAACCTCAGGAAGTCCAACTTCTTCCACTTCGTGCTTGCCATGTACGATCGGCACGGGCAGCCTGTGGAGATCGAGAGGACGTCCTTCATTGACTTCGTGGAGAAGGACAGAGTAAGGAACCAAAGAGGTTATGCTGTCATTTCTCTTCCCTCCCCTTGGAAACTGACAAAATGGGGAAGAATCCACACTGCACAGTTAGAGCAGTTTGACCCCCTCATTATTTGCTTAGGCTTCATCCTATGAAATCCTGGGATTCGTAGTTTGGCATAGGTCTTAGAATTCTTTGCCACGTGGTCACTCCGGTCGGCTCCTCTGAATTACAGCACCCAAACTTTCTGGGAAAGAGAGTGCTAAATTCCCCCCGAACTATAAATCCCAAGTTTCCATAGGAAGAAACTGTCTTGAGCTTGGAGAAGAGAAGACTGAGAAGGTGATATGATAGCCATCTTCAGATATCTGAAGGGACAGGACAGGATCAAGCAAGCTTGTTTTCTGGTGCTCCAGAGACTAGGAGGCAGAGATTCCACAAACATTAGAAGGAACTTCTTTGCTATAAGAGCTGTTTGACAGTAGACTAGGTTGCCTTGGATAGTGGTGGACATCCTTTTTTGGAGGATTTCAAACATAGGTTGGATGGACGTCTTTCAAGAGTGCTTTAGTTGTGTATTCTTGCACAGCAGGGAGTTATGCTGGTCTCTTCCAGCTGTAAGAGTCTGTGATGATTTGATTCTATGAGAGTTAAAGTGGTATCAAACTGCTATAACTGTGCTGTATGGATTCACCCCAGGTCTGAGGTGTCCAACCTGAAGAACAATCACAGGGAAACTGTGTGTTTTATGTGGTACGAGCCACGCTTTTTCCTTCTCATGCTAACTTTTTTGGTTCTAAGTGTTATCCCAAAATGACCTAATTTCTAGGATTTTTTCCCGGTGATGTGGGATTGTGGGGGATGATGGGCGGCAAGAGGACCCGAGCCATCCCATTTTTATCTTGGTTTCTGTAGTTTGGGGCTTCTTTTAGCCAAAAAATTTGCTTTTTTTTTTTTTTTACTTGGGTATGACGTTATCAAACTCGCTGGGGCTATCCAAAGAAAAGCAGCATCTTTTTTAGTGAACAACTCCACCAAAGAATTATATTTTCTGCCCTTCTTCAGCATCCTATCTGGGATTTATTTGAACATGGTTATTTCGTTGTCATTTATTTTAAAGCCTTTTCTTAAAGTAGACTCTCAATATTTCATCTCTGAGACACTTCTGCGTGAATCAGACGATTGCTTCCCATGGGAGTTTATTCCTCTGTGCATAGGCAGATTTTTGCTTCTATAGTCCTTCCATCTCCTTGCCAAAATGTTCAGGAGCAGTATTTATGAGATCTGCTGGAACTTTTAAAATAGTCTGCTTAAAATCATCCAGCTCTTCTGGAACAGCTCTTAATCTAATTTGAGCCTGCCTTGTTTTTAAAATCAATCAACATTATTCTGTCTTGAATTCTTTTACCATATCCTACCTTAAAATAATAACAATAACAATAACGATGATGATGATGATGATGATGATGATGATAATGATAATTCCCTTCAAGTTATCAGAAATTCTTTGTGCATGTTTGTAAGATTTTGAGCAGATGCAATGATCTAAAAATTGGCCAATTTTTTTAACAGTTTTTGACAGCTTTGGGGGTCTCCTGAGAGGTGATTTGGAGATGTGTGCAGCCCACAGAGTTGTTTGGGGGAGTGTGTGTGTCCCATAGGCTGCACTTTCTCCCCTCTATAAGATGTAAAAGATACAGGTTCTTGTTGTTCCCTCTTTCCACCTTCTTTTAGGAGCAGAATGGAGAAAAAACCAACAATGGCATCCACTACCGGTTACAGCTGCTGTACAGTAATGGTAAGTATGTTTCACCCAGTACTAGATTAAATACCCTAAAGGCACCAGATTCCATCTGATCTTAGAAGCTCAGCAGGGTCAGCACTGATTAATACTTGCATAGGAGACCGCCAACAAATACCAGGTGCTGTGAGGCTCTATTTCAGAGGCAAAACCACCACTGAGTGTTCCATGTCTAAGAAAACCCTGGGAAATTCAGGGGATTGCCATAAGTTGACAGGTGACTCAAAGGCACATCCACACACAGGGCTTAAGCACCTAACAGCACGAGGTCGTGTCTGATCTTGGAAGCTAAGCAGTGTCACCTCTGGTTAGTACTTGGATGGGAGATCGCCAGTGAATACCACATAGAATCATAGAAAGAATCATAGAAATGTAGAGTTGGAAGAGATCCCAGGGGCCATCCAGTCCAACCCCCTGTCATGCAGGAATACCCTCAAAGCACTCCCGACAGATGCCCGTCCAGCCTCTGCTTAAAAACCTCCAAGGAAGGAGACTCCACCACACTCCCAGGCAGCCGATTCCACTGCCAGACAGCCCTGACCGTCAGGAAGTTCTTCCTGAGGTTCAGGTGGAATCTCCTTTCCTGCAGCTTGAATCCATTGCTCCTTGTCCTGGTCTCTGGAGCAGCAGAAAACAAGCCCTCTCCCTCCTCTACATGGCATCCCTTCAAATATTTAAACATGGCTATCATGTCCCCTCTTCACCTTCTCTTCTGCAGACTGAACATACCCAGCTCTCTAAGTCTATCCTTGTAGGGCTTGGCTTCCAGGCCCCTCACCATTTTGGTCGCCCTCCTCTGGACCTGCTCCAGCTTGACCATGTCCTTCTCGAATTGGGGTGCCCAGAACTGGACACAGGATTCAAGATGAGGTCTAACCAAAGCAGAGTAGAGTTGTACCAGTACCTCCCTCGATCTAGACACCGTACTCCTATTGATGCAGCCGAGAATTGCATTGGCTTTCTTGGCTGCCGCATCACACTGCTGACTCATGTTCAGCTTGTGGCCTATTAAGACTCCTAGATCCCTTTCACACGTACTACCATCCAGCCACGTGTCCCCCATCCTATATTTCTGCATTCCATTTTTTCTACCCAAGTGTAGGACCTTACACTTCTCTCTGTTGAATTTCATTTTGTTAGCCTTGGCCCAGCTCTCCAATCCGTCCAGGTCATTTTGAATTTTGATCCTGTCCTCTGGTGTATTAGCAACCCCTCCCAATTTGGTGTCATCTGCAGATTTTATGAGCATGCCCTCTATTCTTTCATCCAAGTCGTTGATGAAGATGTTGAACAGCACTGGGCCCAGGACAGACCCCTGTGGCACCCCGCTAGTCCCTTCTCTCCGGGAGGAAAAGCAGCCATTGGTGAGCACCCTTTGGGAACGGTCGGTCAACCAGTTACAGATCCACCTGACAGTAGCTCTGCCCAGCCCACATTTTACTAGCTTCTTTGCAAGAATGTCATGGGGAACTTTGTCAAAGGCCTCGAAATGCTGAAATCGAGAAATGCTACATCCACAGCATTCCCTTCATCTATCAAGCTAGTAACTCTATCATAAAAAGAGATAAGATTAGTCTGGCATGACTTATTTTTGAGAAATCCATGTTGACTTCTCCTGATTACTGCATTGCTTTCTAAGTGATTAGAAACTGACTGCTTAATGATCTGCTCCAGGATCTTTCTGGGTACTGACGTCAGGCTGACTGGGCGATAAACGTCAGGCTGACTGGGCATGGAGCAGGCTATGTCTCAAAGGAAGGAACTGGCAAAACCACCTCTGAGTGTTCCTTGCCTAAGAGAACCGTAGGAAATTCATGGAGGTCTCCAAAGATGACAGGTGATTTAAAGACACACACAGACACACACACGCACAATCTAGCCCATTGGCACCTAGCCAGAAGGTGGATGCAACTAGAGGGGACATATACACCCCCATAGATTAAATATTTACGTTGGGTCAGAAGGAAAATCTCACGTGGTTGGGCTGCAAACACTTGGACACCTCACAAAACTCCTGCCCTGCTTCTCCGGTTGGTGCCTGAGTGATCAGAGAGACATGCTCAGGGTCATTGTGGTATTGTAGAAACATGCTGGGGCTGTAGTTTCCCATAGTTCCCATGTAGTTTCCTGTGTCCCTGGGGAGACCCCCGCTTCCCCAAATCTCTGTTGTGCCCTCATGAGGAAATTCCTTGTGTGATTAATTTATTCATCAATATTCATCCTTCCTTTTGGCTCCACAGTAGAGTCCTCCGGGTGGCTGGTAATATTAGTCTCTTTCACGATTGTATCTGTTGGACAACACTTTAATGACCGTGGGTCCATCTTATGGAACTCTGGAATCTGTAATTTCACGAGATGTTCAGAATCTCCTGGCAGAGAGCTCTACCGCAAGGATTCTCAACATTTTGGACTTCAGCTCCAAAAATCTCTGACCATGTGCCATGCTGACTAGTGTTTCTGGGAACTGAAGTCCGGAGCAGCTGGAGAACCAAAGGCTGAGCACCGTTGCCCTAGACTCTCACCACGCTACAAATCCCAAGATCCTGTGGCAAATTAAAATGGTGTCAGTGTGCTGTAACTATGTTCTGTGAAACAAACCAAAACTCGGCTAAAGTATTCAAAAAAGGTTGCTGCCATCATTACATGGCAGGTGTGAGGAGAACTGGGGAGGTTACCACAAGTACCCCTCATTTTCAGTGACGTGAGCGCTGTTCTCTTTCTCTCTGCCTTTTGGAACGCTGGGAGCTGTAGTTGTGGTGTAGATACAGGAATTAAGGATCCCAAATGCTCAGCAGATGATGGAGAGTCCCAGATTGGGGAAAGTTTCTCAACACCCATGCAGGACTATAATTCCCGGAATCCATGATGACAGGAAAAGCAGAATGGCAGCTAATAAAACCAATGTAAGTTTATAGCGTAGATGTGCCTAACAGATCAACAGAAGGGTGGCTTATCAATACATCCTTCCCTTTTCTTCACAGCCTTTGTTTTCCCTCTGCACAGTGGCCATGTTGGCTGAGGCATTCTGGGAGGTGTAGTTCTAAGGAGTAACTTTTCCAAGCTCTATGTTTTTGCAACTCAAAGAGTCTCCACGTTTCCTCTCCCTTTGTGTCTCTGCAGGGCTTCGGACGGAGCAAGACCTCTACGTTCGGCTGATTGACTCAATGTCCAAGCAGGTAATGGCGTCCGGTGCTCGGAGGGGTGGGACGGGGAACATTTTTGCGGGCTTGGCCAGACGAGGCAGGGAAGGAAGCGTTTTTTCCCCCAACATCTTTGGAATGCTACCGCTTAAGTCGCAATTGGCTGCGGGCAAAACCAGTGTGAAAGTGGGTGGATTTTATGCAGTTTTAGGAAAAGCAACTTCTTGGGGAACTGCAGGGTCCCAAAAGTGACAGTCCTGAAAATTTGGGACACTTATTTATGGGACTACAACTCCCAGGATCCCTCGACCAGCATGGCCACTGTCTTGGGGGAAAATTGGGGAGATGTAGTCTCTAAAATAATTTTTCCAAGGTCTGTATAACACTAACAGTAAACTGGGATATTTTCCTTCGCTGGTTTTCCTCCTTTCTCCTCCCTGACATGTCGTTTGTCTTTGCTCTTTGCATAAGAGCTTGGAAAAGTTAAATTTTGAGGATGACAGCTCCCAGCACCTTGGTGCAAAACTTGGAATAGATAATTTGGAAGACCACAGGTCCCAGAATCCTGCAGCCAGCGTAGACGGCAACCATGGTGGCTGGGGAAAACGGAGACTTTCCCCCCACCAAAATAACTTTTCCCAACTCTGGTTTGCTTTGCTTCTAACCCTATCCCTTTGAGGGAGAACCCCAAGAGAAACGACTCCGCTCTTACAAATAATAGGAAAATGCTTCATTAAGCGGCACCCTCATTAATCAACACCATTAAACAGGGAGGGGGGTGCCTGTCGGCGGTGTTAATGTTGATCGGGATGACACAGGGGAGGCCTTTGCTGTTTAGCATCCACTTAGCACTTAGTGCGTGGCACTGTTTGGAACACAAAAATATCACACACCTTCTCCAGGGGCTACACCTGGGGTTGTCTGCTTTGGGCTAAACTTTGAAGTCAACAAAATCGGTGGCTCTGCACCAAGGCGACTGGCGTCTGTGACAAGAAAGGCTAAATTCTATAACTCTCAGATATACATTCTGTAACTCTTACCTTAATCATTTATTTATATCCCACCCTGTATCTAAAGATCTCAGGTTGGTATGCAATAAAATCATTTTGACCAATTCAAAACAATGCAAACGATAAAAGTGATTTTAAAAGGCTAAAACATATTAAACAATTTAACGTTAAAAGGTGGATTAAAACCAATTGAAATAGTTTAAAGAAAATTAAAACCACGTACTAGCCAGTGTCATGGAGTAGTTTAAGGCCATTTCTGCACGAGGCTGTTATAGCGCTATGATTCCCCTTGCAACATCCTATGGAATCCTGGGGTTTGCAGTTTCGGGAGGGGCCGGCCGGCCCCTCCCGAAACTGCAAACCCCAGGATTCCATAGGATGTTGCAAGGGGAATCATAGCGCTATAACAGTCTAGTGCAGAAAAATAATAAGTGTTGGATTGGGACATGGAGAGATCAGGATTCAAATCCTTGATTGGTGATTACTTCTAGAAGTTGAATGTTCTTCCATCTTTTTTTCTTATTTGATTTTTTAAATCCCTGAATACAGAAAATGAACAAACTGGGAAGAAAGGCTCTGCATTAAAAAGCTCCCTGATATGCTCATTGTTGATCTACCAGGAGCTGTTTTGAATGGCAGAATAGTTTGCTATGTGGAATACTCCAGAAACAAATTGACCACTTCAGCCACTTTGAGTCCCCTCGGGGAGAAAAGCGGGATAAAAATAAAGATAGCAATTATTATTATTATTATTATTATTATTATTATTATTATTATTATTATTCAATGAGAATGGACCTTTAACCCCAAAATTTCTGGTGGGGGGGCAGGCAGATGTGGTTTCCTCCCATATCTGCCTGCCTGGAGATAGCACAAGATTGGAAAACAGAAAACAATCTGTTGTTGTTGTTGTTGAAATGGGGAAATAGATTATTATCCTCAGTTTTGACGGAAAAATGTACATGTCAAATACATGAAATTTTTTATTAAAGTTTACATTAGGACTAAAAAAAAAATACCCACCTTCCCCACTTCTTTTTTCCCAGTTGAATCTGCTTATTTATCCTCATACATACGTATTTAAACTACATATTTGAACATAATAATAGTCTTACATCGTTGGTTACATCTTACTTTGAACCATTGCCGCTTATTACTTGTCTTATACAATATTGCTTCACTTCATTTTCATTATTACTTTCTTCTTATTTCTATATTATTTCTTTATCCAATTCAGTACTTCTTTCCCTTCTCTTTCAAAATTCTTATAAACTTATTTCTCAGTAAACATGATAGTTTTCCTGTTTCTACCATATCCATTACCTTAAATTTCCATTCTTTTGTATCTACATATTCTCTTCTTTTCCAATATTGCGCATATGTCGATCTTGCAGCGGTTATCATATATAACAATATCTTTTGATGACATCTTATTTCTCTATGCTGCCCTAACATATTTAACAAATAAAATTCTGGCTTCATTTCAAACTTAAGACGGTAAATTCTTTGGATTTCATCAGGAATTTCCTTCCAAAATTTCCTTGCTATCTTACAGGTCCACCACATATAAAAAAAGGATCCCACCTTATCGTCACATTTCCAACATTTTACATTCCCATTTTTTGTTATTTTTTGCAATCTTTCAGATGTCATATACCATCTATATAACATTTTATAAAAATTTCCTCTCCAAATACATGAATTAAGAAACAATACAGACAACTCTGAACATTAAACCGTATGGTATCCATTTATTTCACTGGTGAACACTAGTATTCAACCTCGACAATATCATTTGGATTTGTGGAAAGATTTACTAATAAAAAAATCTAAGCGCTCTCTCTCTCTCTCTCTGTTTTTGATGAATGTATCTGGGTTCATTTGTGTCTATGCCTCTCTTATTCATCAGGTGTTCATTTGACTCTGGAACTCTCCATGTGCTGTGTTGTGCTAATTATTAATGTTCATTTCTTTAAATTCATACTGTATAAAGTTATTAATAATGAATACTTTCCCTTTCTTATAAAAAAAGACCTGTGTGATGAAATTCAGTGCACTGGAACTGTAAAACCCTTTCCTTCTCTGTGTCTAACCAGCCATGAAGCAGAGTCTTTTTTTTTGTTTGTGTGTCTGTGTATTTGTGTTGTAACATCCTCTTCAAAAAATGCAATCGGGCTACAATATTTAGTCGAATCACTTCAATGAATTAAATTGAAAAAGCGCCTAACCTGTTAAACGTTTGTACACAGGCATATTATGTAGGGGACCTTCTCTGTGTGTATTAATCTGAATCAGGGACTGAAACCATTTGTAGCCCCCAAAGCTGCTGTCGAAGGCCAGCGAGCATTCCCCATCTCTACCTGATTTTTTGTAAATTTGGAAACAACTTTGTGATGTTTTGCTCTAATCAGGCCATTTTAGCCCTAGGACTGGCCTTTAAAAATAACAGAAAGTAAACCAAAAGATGCATTCCTGTTTACTTCGGGGGTAGAAGAAAGCCTTTCCTGGGACTAAAAATAGTCTGCCACTAATGTTGCCTGTCACCTGAAATCTCTCCTCCTCTCCTTCTCGGTTTTCAGGCAATCATCTACGAGGGGCAAGACAAGAACCCAGAGATGTGCCGTGTATTGTTGACACATGAGATCATGTGCAGGTGAGCACTGCCATTAAGACCCTCCTCTTTTTCGTCTAACCATAAATTGTTGTTGGTATTTATTGAACCTGCCTGGAGCACCTCTGGAAGGATATCGGAAAAGATGCTAGAAAGAACAACCAAGACGATCAGGAGATGGAGAACTCCCCTTTGAAGATCAGTTTTCTGGCAGCTGAGAGTTATGATAAAGAGTTCTGGGTGCAGATTCCTCTCCTCCCAGTGGCACCTGCAAGCGCCAGTTGAGATCATGGCCACTCTTATCTCCAATCATTGATCAGTGATTAGAGATAAGAGTGGGCACTCTTCTTGCCAATAGCTGGGGGGAACTTGGGGTAGGGTAAGGAGCTTACAAGGGAGTTCTGCAGGCCAGATGGGGAACCTTCCTGTGCCAAAGTTTTCCCCATTCCTGCAGTAAAGGTTCCTGAACTGAAGTGCAATCGGCACAACTTCTTGTAATACTTGATCAGTGTCACCCAGTGATTGGCAAGAGTCATTCTTCAGAGCATGCACAGATAACAGATTTTGCCGCCACAGAATCTGAGAATCATCTTGGCTTTTGTGTGTGCATGTGTCCAGAAGGGACAAAGAAGTAGAAATCTGGGTTCAGTGGACCTTTGGTCTAGTCTAACAGCGCAGTGGTCTAACAGAGCTATTTTGTGTTCTTGCCTACCCCATAACATTATAGAACATTAGTTCTATAATGTTATCTTGTGCTTGAAAAGCACAACACAAAGCAACATTATTATTAGCCTACGGTTCTTATGCAGCATTGCTTAAGCTTAAATCTGATTGTCAGCTCAATTGTGGGATTCAACCTATTGAACTGGTGAAACAAGTAAAGGAAGTACCTGTTGCTTAAATGGGTCAGCTCTGGTCAGAAATTACAACTAGGTTGAAGCTTTCAGTGGGAATCCTTATCTTTAGAAGGCCTAGAAGACCTTATGTATGTTCATGGTTGCCCAGGCTCAATACTGGGTCAGGGAGAAGCTAGGGAAGCAATGACCGGAAAAGGGCAGATGTGCAAAGACAGGTTGAAATTCTCCAGGTGGGCTACACCAGTATAATTATGCTGGCATAGGTAGTGGGGGCAGGAGTTAAAAAGACCCAAAATGCAGAAGGAGGAAGTAAGGGACTGGAGAAGTGCCCCATAGCTGGAAAATTTTGTCTGAATTCCACAGCCACTGCTGTGTGATCCTGGAAAAAGAACAGCTGCCAATGCAAACTGAGTATCCCTTACTTGAAAGGCTTGGGACCAGAAATGTTCCGTATTTCAGATTTTTTTTCAGATTTTGGAATACAGTATCTTTTTGGAATAGCCTCACATGTCATTCATTTGCTACTTGTGTTGTGTATGAGACGCGAGACTTGTGAGAGACTGAGGATCTGTGAAATGATGGTAATTCAAGCATAATGCTTGGCATATATCCATGCCTTCTGCCATTTCACATATCCTCAGTCTTTCCCTTTTTGCTGCTAGGCGCCTGCTTCCACCTTTGAGGTGGCGGCTGAAGTGCTCTTGCTCGCTCATCTCTCAGTCTGTCTCTTTTTGCCTCCAGCTGTCTACTTGTACCTTTGGGGCGGTGGTGGCAACAAAGGAGCAGCCAACACCTTGAAGGCAGAAGCAGGCACTGGTTGCAAAAAGTCTCGGGTTTTGGAGGTTTTTGAATTTCAGATTTCCAGATAAGGGAGACTCAACCTTTATAGTGTACCAATAATATTCTGGCCAGAGAAAATAGTGCTACTAGTGCATTGAGTGGCCATAAAATCTAATCATGTATTTTTCAGGAAAAAAAATGGAGGTTCACATCTGACATCAGGATTGTGTGGGATAAATGTCTAAACTGAGAGTTATGCATTAATTATGCTGTGCAATCTATGTGTTGAATGGCAGGGTTGCACAGCTGAACCAAAACACCAAATCTGCAGCCGAATGCGCAACTAAATATGCACGCACTTCCATACACAATCCTCAGTCTTTCGCTTTTTGCTGCCACTGCCCACTTCCACCTTTGAGGTGGCGGCTGCAGCGCTTTTGCTTGTTCATCTCTCATGCATCCGTACTCAGTGCACATTGATATGCAGTGACACCAAAAGCACAACTCTGCATCCACAACCTTGAAGAGAGTGGACATTCTGCATTGGACAAAGATGTCCAGCCGCTTCTGTTAGGAGTACTTTATTAATGCGTAAGTCACCAATGTGATTCTGGCCCTAGACTCCCACCATTGTGATCACGAGGAAGAGGGCATGAAGGGAATCGGAAATTATCTCTGATGTATGCAGGCGTGGACGCTTCAGGCTATGCAGCAATCCCATGGTAAAAAACTGGAGGCAAACCAGTAGCGAGAGCCAGCGTGATGTAACGGTTTGAGCTTTGGGCTACAACTCTGGAAACCAGGGTTCGAACACCACTTGGACATGGAGACCCACTGGGTGATCCTGGGCAAGTCACACCCTCTCAGCTTCAGAGGAAGGCAAAAGCAAACCCTCTCTGAACAAATCTTGTCAAGACAGTTTATCTTAGGGTCATCATAGGTCAGAAGCAAGAGGAAGGAACACAACAAGAAACCGGTAGTATGGTGTTCACGGTTAGCGGTCAAGTTCTTGGCCTGGAAAACCAGCGTTGAGCTGAATGGCTCTTGTGGTCTCTTCCTCCTCTATAATTCTATCTCACTCATCCTTGTGGCAATGTGAAGCTGTCGTGTACCAGAAACACAGGTCAGTCAGATGTGCTGAAGGTTGGGAGCGGTCCCTTTGCTCTCCTCGAGATCCCTGGTGTCCCATTAACGCCTGCCTTGTTTACGACACTCCCGCTCAGTGTTTGTGCAAATTAGCCCGGCTGCCTTGGAGCCAACTTGCATGGCTAATTGATCTCCAGGAACCTCGCTAACGATCATGGGGGCTAAGGGAATAGACGGCAGGGTTTGGTGGGGAGGACGAGAGGAAGGCAGCCGGGCTCAGGCACCCTTGGCTTTTGTTTATGTAGCCGTGGGTAGAATTGCAACTCGCCCATTGGGAGAGAGAGGTGAATTTAGAGCTTGCGGTTGTTTATCCGATTACTTATTAATTATATTTAACGCAAGCGGTGACACCTGGGAGAATGATAAAAAGTTGAGATTGGAGAGAGAGGTCTTGAATATCATGGTGCTCAAGCACACAGTGTCCTAAACTGAGATGCTGTCCTGGGGAAGAAGAAAACAGTTTTCTCTTTTTTTGTGCCTCTGTGATGGTGTCACAGTAGCCCAAAGATCTATGCTGAAACCAGGATTTCCAGATCTCAGGGCCTGACTCCTCCTTTCCAGTCCTCAGGGTGAGGAAGACTCATCTCAGGGCAAGAGCACTGTCTTGGAAAGTGTGTGTGCATGTGTATATGTGTGTGTTCGTTCCACATTTACTAACTTGCTATTTTTTATTTGGATCACAAACTGTGCATGGAATCATAGAATCCTGGAGCTGGAAGAGACCCCAAGTCTGGCCCCCTTCTGCCATGCAGGAAGACACCATCAAAGCCCCCCCAACAGATGGCCACCCAGCCTCTGTTTAAAAACCTCCAAAGAAAGAGACTCCACCACACTCCATGGAGGCAGCAGCAGATTCCACTGCTGGACAGCCCTGACTGTCAGGAAGTTCTTCCTAATGTTTAGATGGGATCTCTTTTCCTGTAGTTTGAAGCCATTGCTCTGTGTCCTAGTCTCCACAGCAGCAGAAAACAAGCTTGCCCCGTCTTCCATATGGCATCCCTGGCTTTCATGTCACCTCTTAATCTTCTCCATGCTAAACATCTCCAGCTTCCTCAGCCGCTCTTCATAGGGCATGGTTTTCAGACCTTTTATCATTTTGGTCACCCTCCTCTGGACATGCTCCATCTTGTCAATATCCCTCTTGAATTCTGGTGCCCAAAGCAGAATACAGTGATGCTATCGCTTCCCTCAACCTAGATACTGTACTCCTACACGAAAGCCGACGCGATTCTTGGTTGCATCAATAGGAGCATGGTGTCTAGATCGAGGGAGGTAATGGTACCACTCTGTTCTGCATTGGTGAGGCCTCATTTGGAATCCTGTGGCCAGTTCTGGGCTCCTCAATTCAAGAAGGACGTCGACAAGCTGGAGTGTGTCTAGAGGAGAGCAACCAAAATGGTGAAGGGTCTGGAAACCATGAAGCCCTATGAGGAGCAGCTTAGGGAGCTGGGGATATTTAGTCTGCAGAAAAAAAGATTAAGAGGGACATGATAGCCATATTTAAATATTTGATGTCATGTTGAAGAGGGAGCGGGCTTGTTTTCTGCTGCTCCAGAGACTAGGACAAGGAGCAATGGACTCAAACTGCAGGAAAGGAGATTCCACCTGAACCTCAGGAAGAACTTCCTGACGGTCAGAGCTGTCCGGCAGTGGAATCGTCTGCTGCCTCCATGGAGTGTGGTGGAGCCTCCTTCTTTGGAGGTTTTCAAGCGGAGGCTGGATGGCCATCTGTTGGGAATGCTTTGATGGGGGTTCCTGCATAGTAGGGGGTTGGACTCGATGGCCCCTGGGGTCTCTTCCAACTCTGTGATTCTATGATTCTATTGATACAGCCTAGAGTTGCATTGGTTTTTTTTAGCTGCCACATCACACTGTCTCCTCAAATTCAGCTTGTGGTCTGCTAAGATTCCTGTGGTAGATGCTTAATGCATCATGCTTAATGGCATCACTGGAGCCTGCCCCCTGTGACATGACAAGGGTTGCATCCCTTAGTCTCAGGTTCAGGGCTTGGAATCTCAAGGCCTGGGATAGTCCTGACCTGGCCACTCTAACTGATATAGTGGCATTGTTTCTGGGGGAAGAACATCACCATACCCATAAGACCTTAAGAGACCTGAAGCTGGAGTAGGTCAAGACCTATCTGGACTAGCATCCTGTCCTCACAATGGCCAGCTGTTTCCAATTGCCCTTCTAAAGCTCGCCAGCAGGAGAATAAGGAGAATCATCTATTTCTCCTTCTTCTCCTTCTCCTTCTCAAGGAACTCAAGGAAGGCCTGAATCCTACACTTAGCACTGAATGGACTCATTGAATCAATGGGATCTACCTATATATTGAGTCATGATTCAACAGGAATGTTCCAGTTGAGACTAATGATAGGATTCAGGGCAAAAGTCACACCTCTCCTGTGTTCCTAGTCCTCAGTATTAGCATCCTGGGATATACTGTCCCTGTGCAGGGAGGATTCATTCTCTCCATAAGGAGAGTTGTGCTGGATCACACTAAAGATCTGTACGTTCCAGGCTAATATTTCCCACAGTGGGCAACCAGTTGCCCTAGCGGGGGACCCTGCAAACAATGCTGGAGTGGCTGAAAGTCCACTTCAGTTTTTGAAAAATGTGCAATTTTTTTTGGTCATTCAACTGTGTGTGTTTGTACGTGCAATCTATTTAAAAGATGTGTTGCTATTCCTGGAGATTTTCAGAAGAGGCAATATACTTTTTTCTCTCCCTTTTGGCCAGAAACCAAGTGGTTTGGTATTGTTGAGAAGGGATGAGAGCTTGGTATATAGGCACAGAGAAAGGTTTTGTAGCACTTATAGACCAGTCTAGGGTGCTTACTCACAAGAGCCAGAATGCTTTTTCTCCACTACAAAATGTGTTACAGTGTGGTGAAAGGCAGCTGTCTGCGTGAAACGGATTCCCATGAGCTGTGTGGCTTGTTTGAGTTGGCATGAAAGCCATAGCTGGGGTGAAGATACGTTCACACAGACAAATTGTCTCTTGAAGTTTCTGCCTGTGTGCAATATGTATGTGGACTGGCCTTAGGGTCACTACAGAAAAGGTGTCCCTTTATGTCCATGTTTGCGTTCTGAAAATCGCTGGAGAGGATGTTGTGTGCCTTTGAGTTTCATCAGACTTGTTGTGACCCTAAGGTGAACCTATCATGGAATTTCCTGGGGCTGAGAGTGTGTGATGTGCCCAAATGGAATGACCCCATACAATTTGGGGGCACCCCCCCCCCAAGAATGATGATTTCACCGGGTCAGACTTGATCGAAAAATGCCTGGTTGGTGTGGCTCGTTCTTTAATTTTCTGAGTTGTTTCTGAGGAATTTAGGTGTGGCAGATATTTTCTCTGTTTCTGACAAAGAGATCTAAACTGCAACTTTATTATCCAGAGGCCTCTGGGGTTTAAAATATTTTGAGGCAATTCTTGTGCAGCCTGGACGGAATTGTTATTTTATTTTAATTCGTCGTTGTTCTAGCAACAGGCATGGGAATCATGCAGTTTTCCAGATGTTATTGGACTGCAAGTCCCAGAAGCACCCGGCCAGCACAGTCAATGGTGAGGAATGCTGGAAGTTACAGTCCCAAAAACGTCCAGAGGGCAGCATGATTCCCAGCCCTGTTCTAATCTACAGCAAAGGGATATCTATAGATGTTATCTTTGTTATTCTTTCTTTTGTGCCATCAATCGAACCCATAACAATTAAATATCCAGTTGTGATGGCGCTGTTAGCGGTAAAGCTGGGCTTGATACAAGGGAATAAGAGCATGCCTTGGTTTGGAGACAAAAATGAACACAAAACCAGATTGGTCCAGGGGCTGTTTTCTGCCTTTGGGGTTCATTCCATAATGATTATGATAACGATGCTAAATCAGTCTCAGTCATATTCCTGCAGTACCCTCTGTGCTTATGGCTGGACTGGAGCAGAGTTTGGAAACGTTACTGGAAATATCTCCCACCTGGGCTTCCCAATTTTTTCTTCTGTCCCTTAGCCACTAGAAGCCAAGATGACTATATTGAGGCTGTTGTACTTTGGACATATCATGAGACGTTGCAGCTCACTGGGAAGGATTATAATGTTTGGTAAAATGGAAGGCAATAGGAAGAGAGGGAGAAAGCATTAGAATTGGATTGACTCAGTCAAGGAAGCCATGGTTCCTCTGAATTGCAAGACCTGTGCAGGACAGTAGCTGGCCAGGGCTCTTGGAGGTCTCTGGCACATAGGGGTGCCGTAAGTCAGAGTTAACTTGATGGCAAAATTAAAATAAAATAAAATAAAATAAAAAATCTCTAACCACTAGGCCATACCTCCTTTGATTTAGTTCCTTGAGTGCAATGTGTGTATGTGATCCAGAGCTTGGAAACCATGGGGAGTTTCTGGACTACCAGTTCCAGAATCCCCCAGTAGCCATGCTAGCTACTGGAGTCGGGAGTTGTCATGATTGTGTACCTTGTTGTTATTTGCTGTTGACTTTACCTTATGATGTCCTTCGGAATGAGAGAGCCCCAGGACCTCAACGACTGCCCTCATCAGGTTTGGCAAACTCAGGACAGCTGTACCTGTTCACCTGTAGTGCGATCTCCTTTTCCTACTGCCTTCCAGTTTCCCCAGCACTACCATCTTGTCCAGCAAGCCGTGTCTTCTCAAGATGTGTCCAAAGTATGATAGTCTCAGTTGAGTCATCTTAGTTTGTAGGGAGAGTTCAGAGCACCTGCTAAGGCTCATCATCCAGAGACTCTCATGGGTTGAGAGCAATAAACAAACAACAACACCTGTAATAATAATTTGCCCCAAGAGGGGAGTCTTGGTTCTGCCTTCTCCTCTTGCTCATTCAGCTGCCTATTTGACTGTCCTCTTCCAGTGTCTAGCAGAGCTTCAGAAGGGAGGCGGTAACATGTTTCCACTTGCTGCTTGGATTGGGGCTTGAAAGCTTGCAAGGGAATGGGAAAATGAGGATTGTGGCAGAGAAGGGAGGGTCCAGTGATGTCCTCTGGCCCAAAATCCCCCTCCCCAAATCTTCAGCCAGCTCTTCTGCAAAGCAGCTGGTGGCTTCCATTTCTGCAGGACGGTGAATTGCCTCCAGGTTTCATCATGAAGAGCAATCCTGCATGTTGGACCATAGCTGCAAATTAGGTTCAGCACTTTGGATAGCAACTGTAATGTTTGGGCTGAATGCCATTGCTTTGCCCCATACACTTACGTTGGAGTTGCTGCTGAGCATCATCAGAGAAAGGCCTGTTGTTGTTGTTACCATCATCATCGTCATCATCATCACCACCATCATTTATTTATTTATATAGCACCATCTGTGTACTTGGCATTTTACAAGTAAAACAACTAAAAACAGTGGATCCTGCCAAAGACATACAATCTAAAATATATTCACACACCATGAAGGAAGGAATACTAAAACTACATCATACTATTGTAGAACTAATTATCCAGACAAAATATTTTAAAAATGCAACATAATGAAAGCAAATTAACAAGTACATATAATCTAACTATACAAAATTATAAAGCAATATTAAGCTAAAATGCCAGAAGCTTTTGAAAACAAGGTTTTTAATTGAGATTTAAAAATAATGAGAGAAGAGCAGCCCGCAAATGTTCAGGGAGGCAATTCCAAAAGCATGGAGCAGTGAGTAAGGAAGGGAACGACCAAGAAAACTCTTGGTTGGTGGGTGGGTGGGTTGAGAAACCTAGAATGCCTAGAATTCAGATCTTGAGCAGGCAGATAAAAAGAAACAAGGGCTGGAAGATAGCAGGAGCTGGGTTTTGTAGGACTTTGAACAGGGAGCTTGTATTGAATCCTAGGAGGAATGGGCAACCAGTGAAGAGATATCAGGCACCCATTTGTTACCAGGCCATACACCTCCGTGCTTCGATATGGTTTGATTGGCAGAAATGTTTAATTGGCACAAATTATAAATTATACAGCTGGAAAGGCCATGTGAAAGGGACACTGGCTGGGAATACGTTCAAGGTGATCTCAACATGACTAGACCATAAGAATTAGTCAAGAAAGGCTGACCTAATGGCTCTGAGCTAATCCTATCAAATGCCCAACCTTAGAAAACAATAAGGTGCCCAGGTGCAGAGGCAAGGACCCCTGCTGTTTGCATTTCCTATCAAAGCCTGGTTCAGAAACCCCACTCAACCAAGACATTGAAACCATTAGAATCATCCAGACTCCATTGTCTATGTTGCAACTCCCATTGTCCACTAGGCTGGGAGAATGATTAACTCACACTCCTTCAGGGAAAGAAATAAACCCTTCGTTTTGAGAAGTCATATGCAGTCAGATGGAATGCTGGACCCCACTATGTTGCCCTGAATCCTTATCTGGTCTGCCCTTAGACAGAAGTCTAAGCCACGTTTCAACTTCTTCACTACTGTTCTGGACTGGTAATTATAACCCCAAATCCTCATTCTCTCTATCCATTATTTTTCCTCTCTTTATCCTTCAGTTAGGTCTTGTGTGGATGTTTGTTTGTATTTTGTGTGCCTGCATGAGTGAATTCGCCCCCAATAAAAACCCATTTTTAGTTTACTTTTGAATCTCTGGCTGGTTCTTTTCCTGCGTGAACTCATCAACATTGGTAGAAAAGGTCTCACTAAGTTGGCCCGTTCTTGTTAGCCTCCTGATTTTGAGCTAATTCATTCTCCACTTTTGCAAGAGGTATCTGGCACCTGTGTTTGGGGGGCAGCACATTTGTGGCCCAACGGTGTCCAATCCAAGGGACAAATTTGACACTAGAGGGACAAAGTCTGTACTTATAACACCAAAGGAGTCTCATAGAAAAGCTAGAAAGGTGCGTTTAAGGCAGCAAAAGAAGTGGGCAAGTGTGGAGTGTAGAACAAACACACACAATATACACCACACACTTAGTGTAGGACTTTTTATTTTAATTATATGTTTATTGAATTTATATCCCTCCTTTCGGCCAGTATGAGACCCCAGGTGGCTTACAATAAGGTTTAAACAACAGAATGCTAAAAAAGTGATGATAAACAACTTAAAATACAATTAAACAAGCTATCATACTAAAACACCATTAATTTTAAAAGTATAAAATCATTTTTAAAAAAAAGCATGAGAAGAGAGATAAAAATACAGCAACAACTCCAGTAAAAATACTCTTCTGCGCAACCAGTGAATTGTCAAACTCCTGTTTAAATAAAAAGGTCTTTTCCTAGCAGCAAAAATAGAAAAATAGAGAGTGGGCCAACTGATCCTCTCTTGGGAGGGTGTTCCTTAGCCTGGGAGCAACCTCGGAGAAGGCTTCTGCTATGTCCAATGGATCTGCGATGGCAGTGGGTCTGAGAGAAAGCCCTCCCTTGAGGATCTTAAGGCTTGTGTTTGTTTGTACAGGGAGAGGTTGTCTATCAGATAGCCTGAACCTAATTTGATTTCTATCCTGATAAGTTTATAAACTGGAGCACTATGTCCAGGTTAAATATCCCTTATCCAGAATACCTGGGACCAGAAGTGGTTAGTAATTTACGTTCTTTTCCAATTTTAGATTACATGTGTTTGCATCGATAGATCGATAGATAGATAGATAGATAGATAGATAGATAGATAGATAGATAGATCGATAGAGAACTAGCATATCTGCCCAGCGTTGCCCAGGATTTTATTTTCTCATAGATAACACTTGTTAGAAAGATTTGAGATCCTGTGTCTCTAATTCCCAAACTGTCTGGTCCAGTACCTGTAACTTTTCCCCATATTCCCTAGTCCAATCTGTATTCAGAGTTATTAACGTGCAGAAGTTGGGTTCCAGAGGGGAATATACAGGCCTCCTCCTTGCTGCTGGCCTCGTCTCCATAGCAACCAAACTATTCAAGACAGGCCCAAGAGCTCACTGGCTGAGAATTCGAAAGGCCCCTCCCTTAACTGCAAATCCCAGGATTCCATAGAATCTTCTTAGCCAGCCGATCACATGGGGTCTTCTCTGCCTGACACAGATAAACAGACAAGCTTTGACTTTTATGTATTAGATACACTACTGTAGGGGAGATATGTGGGGAGGCTGTGACTGAACAAGCAGGAGTGCCCAGCTGGCGCTTTGCCTCTACCGTTATGCTTGGATTCCCGTGATTTCACAGATCCGTGCATCTCTCTCCAGCCTCGTGTGTCTCTTCAGCCTTGCTTCTCATTTGTCTGCTGCTAGGGTCGTGCATGAGACACGAGGCTGGAGAGAGGCTGAGGATCTGGGAACCGAAGGAGCAGGAGCGCCGCAGCCACTGCCTTGAAGGTGGAAGTGGGCGGCTGGCGGCACAAAAGTTTTGGGTTCTAGAGGTTGTCAGGTTTGAGCTCTCCAGATAAGGGATGCTCAACCTGTACTGAATCCTCTCGTTTCTGTTAAGGCAGGCGTGGGCAACTACATGGGGGGCAGAGGCCAGTGCCCTCCTGGCTTTCAGGCACAGACCAACCATGCTTGGCAATACATCAAAATAGGTCTATATCGTAGCCGAAGTGGCGACCAGAAGTGACAGCGTGCTTGGCCAAGGTACGGGCAAGACAGAAGGTGTTGGGGTAGGCGCTACGTGTGTGGGAGAGAGCTTTGGCGTGCTTCCATGCATTTAGCAGGACTTTGGGTACAATTTTGGGATGAATCTTGCCTGAATGTTGCACCAAAAAAAGTAAAATTTGGGGAGGGGGAGGGGACTTGGAGGGAGTGAATGGGGGCTTCACATATGGTCTGGGTTGAATCCGGCCAATGGCCCCACCTTCCCACTCCTTTAATAAGGAGTACTAAGGCATCTATACCCACCTCTCACCCCCAGCACAGTCTTCTCTTTAAAAGAAAAGAGGGTCCAATGGCCACAGGACCTTTGGATGTCTCTGTGGAGCTTTTTAAAGCTTAGAAGAATTGTGAAGCAGCTTGCTTTACTCTCAACGGATCTTGGAAGCAACACATTAAAAGCTGTTTAGTTACCAGCAACTACCTACCCTGTTCCTGTCAAGAGAGTCTCAAGTTACTTTATTCCTGCAAAGAGTAATATACTTAATGGGCATTTCTCAGAGGCATTTTGATAGGAATTGTTCGAGTCGTATCCCCCTCAGAAAAGTAACAGAAAGTACAGTGTAAAACAAGCAATGGCTATTTTACATGCCTTAAAACTGCTTCAAATCAATGCCTTTTTTAAAAAAGATAACTAAGTCATTGCTAAATGTTTTTCTTGTAATGATTATTTATAAAACTGTATTTTATTTCCATCTGGGGTACAAACTGCTTTATGTGCCATATTGGGAGAAAGGTATGATATTTTTTAAACAAACAAACAAACAAACAAACATAAGAAGCAAGTTATTTTCCTCCAGCACATAATAGCAACTGAGTACTTCCCACATGTAAGGGGAATAAATTACTTTTATAAAATAATTTTCTAATAGCCTTGGTTTTGGAGCTGGACTGGGGTCACAGCAGCATCCTAAAGGGCTCGAGGTTCATGAGCATTCGTAATTTTCCCCCTTTTTACCTCTTTTGTCCTTCTAGCCGCTGCTGCGATAAGAAAAGCTGTGGGAACCGCAATGAGACGCCCTCCGACCCCGTCATCATCGACAGGTAAGAGGCAAAGGAGGTCCCTGGGATCTTCATGGCAGGAATGGCCTTATTTAGTTGGCCTGCTGGAATCTCTAGGGCTCGAAATAGAGTCTGAATGGCCTGTTTAGAATTTTTAGGCCACAGGGTAAAAGCATTGCAGAGACTTCGAGCTTGACTGGGGAGAGCTAAGAAAACTCTTCTATTTTGGAGTACAATTTCCAGAATCCCCCAGCCAGCAATGTCAAGTTGGCTAGGGGATTCTGGGTGTTGCTGTCTAAAAAAAGAAAATTTCCCAGGCTTCATTGGTGAGGTACCTGTTTTACATACCAAAGCCAAAGCAGTGGCACCTAGAGTAATTTTACACAATGGAAATTTGTGTAAATTTACTAGTTTCTTCCTGTTTTACCAGCTACTGCCCCTGGTTTGAGGGAGAAATTTCCAAGGGGACAGCCATGTTAACCAGTTGCAGCAAAAACAGCTACATCTTAAAGCGCAAAAGTTTTCTTTGGTCTTAAGCTTTCCCAAGCGAAGTTTGGTTTGCCCCTACTCTGCTCCGTTTTCACTGGCAAGCAAAGACAGACCTTTAGGCGTAATGGGTTGAAGTAGCGTTTGCATGAGTCTTCGCCGTCACCTATTGACTTAAGGTGACTCCAGTGACTTGCATGAGGTCTTCTTAGGCAAGGAATACTCAGGGGAGGTGTTGCCAGTTCCTTCCTCTGAAATATAGGTAGAGGGACATGCAGTTATGTGCGCTGTTTGTAATCTGTTCTTTGTGTGTCTTTACATTTTTTAAAGGAACGTTTGAAAAGTTGAGTTTATTTGGATCAGTGGTTTAAACTTTTGTACTACGTACTGTTTTAGCTATTTTTGTTTAAGATGCTTCAGGTCCCATTTGGTGGAAAAGCAGGGTGTAAATCCAATAAATAAATAAATAAGTAAATATCAAGGGCAGTAGCCACAACATACGATTAAATCTATCTGATGGCATAGGCCACTGCCCATGGAAGCAGATGCCAAAAGAAAACTGTTATTAAGAGTGTTTTTGTGTGTTTCTTTGTTGTATCCCTGTTTGACCCAAGGACTAGAGACTTTATTTTTTCAGGTGTTTTAAGAGATGGAAGCTGCTTTTTTTCCAAGATGCTGACTTAAGTAGCAGATATTACTTTCTGTGTTTCTTTGACGTGATCTAGCAGGTCAACCCCTCAACTTTTCCACCCCATATCCAAAATTCTGGATACTCTGAAACCAGACACCCACTTCACCTTCCCCCGGTGCCCTGGCTGACATCCAAGCTAAAGGAATGCAAGGTACTTCCTTTATAGCGGCAGTGAACAAAGTCTGGCCAATTTTTGAACACTAGAACCTTTGAGGGCCAGATAGACTTCCCCAAATGCTGGTAAACAAACAACAGTTTTGAGGTGGCTAGAAATGCACTTCTAATTTTGAAAAAAAAAAGTGTTATTTTTAAAAAATTGTACAATAGTACAGGGGACCCTGTAACCTATTCAAAAGGTGAATTCCTGCTCTGGAAGGCTTCCAGGACAGACCATTGGTCCCTGGCTTTTTGACCAGAAGTGGGTCAGGCCGTGGTGGAGCTGGGCTACAAACCCCCAGACTAGATGGCCGTGGTGGTCCCTTCCAACTCTGTGAGTGTGTGACCCCTGCTCTAAGCCCAGCCAAAGGTGTCTGGATCTAGCTAGCACTGGCCTGCCTTCCACTGTTGCTGGAGTGTTGTAGTGTAAAAACATGGAAGATGTTTCTCTCCTCGTGGAGAAATCTGTCCATGTTGAGCTGGGTTCGTGCCAAACTGTCCAAGATACAGGTCTGGTTCAGAATGAATCCCTCTCTTAGATGCCCCCACCCTGAGCCCTGATGGCAGGAAATGACCTCACTGGTGGTCTGTTTCTACCAATTGCAAGTAGAGCCCTCTGCTGTCTCCCTGCTTCCTTTTTGGGGTTGCTTGCCTTGACCCAGGGTGCAAGATGACCAGAAATGTCATTGACAACGGTGGAACCCCTGGCAGTCTCACGACACAACCGGTGTGCAGAGAAACTGGGAGCCAATAGGAAATGAGATTGCTTGGTTCCTCGGCCCTTTCCACACCATCCCTCTATATTGCATCGTTCTGGTGGGATCTCAGCAGTGCCATTGCCAGGGTGGAAATGGGACCTGAACCCTCTCCACCACACCCAGTCAGCAGCTGGCAGATAGGTAGTGTTAGGAACACTCTTCTGCCTTCTGCAGTACAGCATCAATGCTCTGTCCCTTTCCCCGCTTCTTCTTGCACTGTACTGCCGAAGGAAGCACTGTCAAGCACTTCTGCCCTTATCACACACCTGCAACCAATGGGATCATGGCAGGAAAGGGGGCCATTACTGGATTTTTTCTGGTAATGGTGGAGGGTTCAATTCCCTCCTCAACCTTGGGCACGTCACACACTCTTAGCCCGAGAAGACCCCATGATAGGTTCACCTTAGGATCGCCAGAACTTGGAAACAACTTGACAACTCAACAACAACAAGAAGAACAAATTAGTATATCACCGGATACCAAAGTCAGGATCATCCATGGCGTAATGTTGCTGACTTGTGTGTACAGTTGTGAAAGCTGGACAGTAAAGAAGTCTGACAGGGAAAAGATCAACCCGTTTGAAAAGTGGAGTTGAAGGAGAGTTTCTACAGATGTCGTGCGCTGCCCAGAAGACAAATAAATGGGTCTGAGAATAAATCAAGCTTGAATTCTCACTAGAAACCAAAATGACTAAATCAGGGCTGTCATGTTAAGACGACATGACTCACTAGAAATGACGATAAATGCTGGGTAATGTCGAAGGCAGTAGGAAAAGAGGAAGACCACATTACGGATGAACTGACTCAGTTGGAGAAGTCCTGGCCCCCAGTTTGTAAGACCTGAGCAGGGCTGTTAAAAATATGGTTTCTTGGAAGTCTCTAATTCCTCATTCTCTGTATTGTCAAATTCAAGTTAACAGCACTTAACAGCAACGAAAACAAACCTGAACTCTTCACTAGAAACCAAAATGACTAAATGGAATCTATTGTCCTTTGGACATACCCTGAGATGACATGACTCACTAAAAAAAGATGATAATGCAAGGAAAAGCAGAAGGCAGTAGGAAAACATTAGAGATAGATTGACTCAGTAAAGAAAGCCACAGCCCTGTGTTAGCAAAACCGGAGGAGAACTGTTAATAACAGGAACTCTTGGAAGTCTCTGATTCATAGGATTGCCGTAAGTCGAAGCCAAGTTGCTGAAAAATAACAACAAAGAGTAGATCCATTCAATCAGTTGTTGAGTGGAGAGCCAAGGCATTGATAAAGCCAATTGATTTTAATAGCTCCAAGCTGACGTCATAGTCCATAACACGTTTGCAGATTCTCTGAATGCATGGCAGGGGCTCAGCCTTCAGGTCTGGTGCCAGCCAATGATACCTCTCACGCCAGAGACCTGATTTGTAGGTAAACGTTCTTGGCTTTCTGTCAGGTTGGCTTTGCCCTCCCTGCTATGCAAGAAGATGTCATATAATGCCGTGCGATGTGATGTCATGCAATGCCATGGAGTGCTCTGATATTTGAAAAACAGGCTGGGAGGGGGTGATGGAACTGTGTGAGAAACAGCGTGCTGGGAATGAGGCCATGTTATTTTAACCAGAGGGAACCAATGCAATTTCAAGGTTATGCAGTTGGCAGGCAGGATGAAAGCCTGGGAAAGGAGTTGTTGTAATTAGCTGTCAAAGAAGATGCTGGCCCACACAAATTGGTCATGTTGCAGCTTATAAGGCACCGAAAATCTGGTCATTTTCTAGTCCTGGTAGTTGCCAAAATGTGCTGCTGTTACTCTAAAGTCTCCTGAATAAAGCTTTTGCAACCTTTTAAACTGAATCTCTGGGGCTGGAGTTGCCCTGTACATGATACCTGAAAATTTTGCATTATTTTCGGTCCACACTAGAAGAAATGCGTCTACTCATCCTTTCTATCAACACAGCACACACACCCCTTTGGCTCACGGGAAAGTGTTTGTCTGACATTACCTGTCTTCTTTCCTCACCCTTCTGCAACTGTGTACTTGGGAGTGTATGTATGTGCACATGTGTGTGCAAGTCACTCTCTCCATCGTTCAGACAATGGTCCAATGGGATGAAAGAGGGCCTCCTTTCTCAGCGCATCCTGGTGGCAGTCCGGGTGCTTTGATAACATGCTGGCATTTCATCGGCTTTGTCCACCGCGATCGTATCGGCACTGCTGCCACGGGGGCCTGGTGTCTTGGGAAGGTCTGCCTGTCACTCACCCCCCCCGAGAGGCAGCCGGCGGCCGACGGAAAAGAATGGGGATTGACAAGGCAGTGGGGAGATTAGGAAGAGAAGAATCGAACCTATTAAGGTCTGTCTGGCCAGAGACCATTGTATGCGCTGATCTTTCAGCTGCTCCTTCAGCTGGGTCTCAGACGCACACCCAAACACACACACAAATGTGCACCCTTTCTACCCTGGTTAGGATGAAAACGGTGATAAACAATGGGTTTAAAGTCCAGGAAGTTCAGTTTAGATAGAACCTCCTCCAGAACTGTGAGTCTGGTTTGGAACCAAGCAGGGAACCATGCCAGATGGATTGCCTGCCGCCAGACAAGCTTGCTCATACATGCAGCAGTGGCCAGTGCACTGGGGCAGTGAATCTGCTATGAGTTTTAATGAGAACTTTCATTCCCCTTGGTAAGCCTGGCATAGTGGTTTGAACACTGGGCTACAGTTCTGGACACCAGGCTTCATATCTGCACTCAGTCATGGAAACTCACTGGCTGGCCTTGGGTAAGTCACACTCTCCCAGCCTCTGTGGAAGGCAAAGGCAAACCTTCTCTGAGCAGATCTTGCCAATAAAACCCTGTGACAGAGGTACCTTAGGGTTGCCGTAAGTTGGAAACAGTCTGAAGGCACACAGTTTTCTGAGATCTCTCAGCTATTCCCTTTGTTTGTGTGTTTTGCTTAAGAAAAGGAAAAGAAAAGGCTGAGTTTGTTGATTAACAACACTCACAACCACAGCTTGGAAACAGCTAGCTAACTCTGCTAGTTAAATTTGCTTATATCCTAATTTGTTTCCTTTGTCCCTGTCCTCCCCAACAGGCTTAACTAAGACCTTTTCCGCACTACACTCTTATAGTGCGATGATTCCACTTTCAACATCCTATGGAATCCTGGGGTTTGCAGTTTCGGGAGGGGCTGGCAGGTGGAATAATAGCGCTATAACAGTCCAGTGCGGAAATGGCCCAAGTCTTCTTCAAGGGCAGCCCCACATACAGTGCATTACAGTAGTATAATCAGGATATTACTAGTGCATGGATTACTAAGTGGAATCATCGCACTATAAGAGTGTAGTGCAGAAAAGGCCTAAGTGGTGCAGGAAATGAGAGGTTTGCCTTTCTAGCTTTTGAAGAGACTGGGAGGGGGAGGCGGATCATATCATTCGGTGCTGGCTTGTTGTGTCCAAAGAGGAAAAATGCAGTCCACCTGAGAGGAAAAGTGCAAATAGGAGGAGAGACAGATGTCTAAAGGACTGGACTGAATATAGAAGAGAGAGACACAGGGACAGAGAGACAGCATCCCTTCCTGAGCATGAGTGAACAGCAAAACAGAGAGAAAAGGGGAAGCAGAGTGAGGCATGTGGTGTTATTAGGCAGGCAGATGCACCAGCAGGCGTGTGTGCACATGTGTGCATGACCGTGCACAAATGCACCTGCAAGTGTGTGCATATTCAGTTGTGCATTCAGTGGCACAGCACCGTCAACCAGCACAAGAGATGTATACCATACTTAAGATGTAACTCCAGATGTGAGGAGCTTTACCCTTAGTAATCCAAATGTGGGATCTCTCTCTCTTTTTTCATCTCTAGATTCATGTGTCCACAAAGTTTATCTTGTTACTCATTCCTTCAGTTTCAGAGGAAGGTGTGTGTGTGTGTGTGTGATATGTATATATGACAGCAAGAGTGGTATAGTGGTGTGAGTATTGGACTGTGATCCTAGAGACCAGGATTCGAGTCCCTGCTCAGCATGTGTCACACACTCTCAGCCCCAGAAGACCACATGGGGGTCTCCATAAGTTGGAAATAACTTGAAGGCACACAACAACAACAACAACAACAACAACAACACATATATTTCATGGTTGGGGTCTTTCTCGTGTTCTCTGCCTCTCTGCACCCATCCTTCCTCCGTCCCTCTCCCTCTCTCTTTCTCTTTTTCTTCCCCGTTCCCTCGTTCCTGTGCGACGCCCGGCCCCTCTGGTTTAGAGAGCCCAATAAGTGCCCTATCAACATGTTAATCAAATTACTTAGGAGCTAAAATTGACGCTTTTCATTAATTATACAAGATTATTCTAATTGCAAATTCAAATTTATGCGCTCGGAACAGAAGGTGTTCGGCAGCGTTGCTGGGAATTTGCATATTAAATGGGGAGAGTTGTGCATTATGGATGCTAATGTATGCACATTGTCTTTATTTTTAACTCCCCGAGCCCACGCATGCCGCCGCCGATGCCGCTGAAGGAGGTGAAGGAGTCCGACGCCTGCTTATTATTATTTCGTTCCCTTGTCTCTTGCTCAGAGTCAGTGGCCCCGGAGGGGAGGGCAGCGGGCATGGCAGAATTGGGGTGCTGAGGGGGAGGGGGAGGGGGGTCGGCTCCCTGTCAATCTTGCAAGGGGAGAGGGGTAACTTTCTCCCTCCCTCTCCCTCTCTCAGAGAGAGAGATATATATATCTATCTTTCCTCCTCCCTTCTACATTCCTTCCTTTCCTTGATTACCACCTGCGAGGAGAGCAGGAACTCCAGCCAACCAGGATTTCAAGTCAGCATCTCTTGTGTTCCTTGAGATTGTCTCACTCCTGTGATTAACCTCCAAAGGTTCTTTCTTTCTGTTTTCTGTAGGAAAAAAAAGCAGGGACAAGGACAGGAAACGTAATATGGATACCCTTTTTTTTCCCTCCTGATCATTGGGATTCTCTGGTTAGTGCCCAATGCTTTCTTTAGTTCTGAAAGGAAGTGGGGTGTGTGTGTGTGTGTGTGTGTGTGTGTGTGCGCGCGTGTGTGCGCCTTATGGAGCATCCAGACAAGTTTGCAGTTGATACTTGAGGTGTCAAACTCAGTTTCATCTTGGGCTGCATCAGCATTATGGTTGCCCTCAAAGGGCCGGTTGTATCTGTAAGACTATATAAATGTATCTACTCGTTTATCATAGTAAATAATTGCCTCTGCATTTGATTATTACTGGTTTTAAATTGCCTTACCTCTGCATCAACTTTGCTTTTCTTGGACGTTTTGGGGCTATTTGATCATAGTTTGTGGTCCCTATACCTCTGTAAAGTGGCATAGAATTGGTCAGTATGTCCAAAGTGTGCCTCTTTCTGCCCCCCAGCCTGTCTCTGTGCCTCTTTCAGCCCCCCCAGAGCCTCTCTATGCCTCTTTCTGCTCCCCTCCTCCCCTGGGGCTCTTTCTGCCCTCCTGCCCCCCTCTGTACCTGGTGAGCTTGTTCCCCATATTGTGAGCCCCCAGCCGTTGGTATTCTGAAGAGGGGCCCAGCAGCCAATACTTGCGATCGACTTCTACTTCTGACTGCTCCTCTGTCCAACTCTCGTGAGCTGTGCGGAGCGTTGCCGTGGTAACCCACAGCAACGCTCTGACAGCGAGACTTGGACAGAGGAGCAGTCAGAAGTAGAAGTCGATTGCAAGTGCTGGCTGCTGGGCCCCTCTTCAGAATACTGGCAACCGGGGGCCCACAATGTGGAGATTGGGCTCGCCAGGTGGGGGGAGTGCCACAGCTGCAGGAGAGGTGCCGGGGCCACATGAAATGGCCTGGCAGGCCAGATTCAACCCGCTGGCCTTTTGTTTGACACATGTGCTTCAAGTATTGGAATTCTGCACAATGTTGTGCAGAAGACCATGGGCCAGTTCACACTGTCTTTTTATAGTACTATGACTCTGCTCCAACTGCCATGGTTCCATCCTCTGAAATACTAGGAACTGCAGTTTAGAGAGGGGTAATTATACATTGAAGTTGTTCAAGATTTCCCGTTCCTTGGCTCAGCCATTAATCGGAATGGAGACTGCAGTCAAGGAATCAGAAGAAGGCTAGGACTTGAAACGGCAGCTATGAAGGAACCAGACAAGACCCTGAAATGTAAAGATCTGTCATTGAATACTAAAGTTAGGATTGTCCATGCCATCGTATTTCCAATTTCTGTGTATGGTTGTGAGCACTGCACAGTGAAGAAAGCTGATGGGAAGACCACCAACTCATTCCAAACATGGTGCTGGAGAAGAGTTCTATGGACTGCTAAAAAGACAGAGGAATGGGTCCCAGAGCAAATCAAGCCTGAACTCTCTCTATGAGCCAGAATAACTAAACTGAGGCTGTCGTACTTTGGACACATCATGAGAAGACATGACTCGCTAGAAAAGACAAGTAATGCTGGGTAAAGGTGGAAGACAGTAGGAAAAAAATAAGACCATATTGCGGATGGATAGGCTCAGTCAAGGAAGCCCTCACTTCCCTGAGTTTGCAAGACCTGAGCAGGGCTGTTGGCACAATGACCTAGAAGTCTCTCATTTGTAGGATCACCATAAGTCGAAGTTGACCTGACAGCAGTTAACAAAAACAATTATAATCTCCAGCCAAAGCACTCTAGTGCCTCCTAAACTACAAGACCTAGGATTCCATAGGGTGAAGTTGTAGCATTTAAACTGGAATTATAGGGCTATAATTGTGGGATGTGAGTGGTCCCCAGCTCTTTCATTCTCATAGGCAGAGACCCTCTGTCCATGTTGAATAGCATAAATCTCTGTAGGTGGGGTTACCCACTGATTGTGTTGAACGGCATTCTTGTAAAACTGAATGCGCACCAACACGCGCAACCACTTGCCCTGCACGGCTGAATGGGCAGCTGAATGTGTGTGCACATGCACCGTGGCGCTGCATGCTCATCTCTCCTTCTACAAACTTGAAATGAAGGTACACATTCCCTATCAGACAAAAATGTCCAGCTGCTTCTGTGGGGGAACTTAGCGTGCATAAAAGACCAACAGGGTTCCGCGCAAACAATGGTTGGAAGGGTCTCCAATGGCATCTAGTCCAACGCCCGGCTGCTGCAAGAATCATAGAATCATAGAGTTGGAAAGGGGCCTCGTCCAGCCTCGTGTTCAGTGCTGGTCCAGCCTCGTGGTCCAGCCTCGTGTTCTGGTCCAGCCTCGTGTTCAGTGCAGGATCTCCAGCTAGAGCATCCCCAGCGGCAGGTAGCTGTCCAGCCTCTTTATGAATATGTCCAGAGAAGAAGACCCCCACCACCTCTATAGGCAATTGGTTTCACTGATGAACTGCTCTTACTGTCAAGAAGTTCCTTCCACTGTTCAGTTAAAATCTACCCTCCTGTAACTTAAAAGCATTAGACCTGGTCCTACCCTCTGGGGCAGCAGAGAAGAAGCCTGCCCCCTCTTCTTTGTGGAAGCCCTTGAGGCATTTAAAAGGGGAAATCATGTCACCCCTCAGTCTTCTCTTGACAGCCAGGCTGAACAATTCACAGTTAAAGCATCTCTGATGGGTGGACCGTCCACCTTATGTTCAAAAACCCAGAAGTGTCTCTAGCATAAACAGCACCTAGGGCAAGCGTAGAAGTTGCACGCCTACCTCCAAGGGCCACTTCCTCCTCTTTCTCTTCTTCTGCCACGTCCAGCACTATTTTTTTGCACCCCCTTGGCATTGGCGCCTGGGGCACATGTCCTACCTGTCCCACCCTAGATAAGCCTCTGCAAAAACCTCAAACAAAAAAAAAGACAATTGCCTTCCAAGAAAGTATTTTCCACTGTTGAACTGTCTGTGTTTAAACAGAGATTGGATAAACAATCACGGATGCTTTAGCACTGGATTCCTGTACTAGCAGGAGTAGGACTAGATGGCCCTTGGCGTACCATCCAAATCATAGAATCGTAGAGTTGGAAGAGACCCCAGGGGCCATCCAGTCCAACCCCCTGCTATGCAGGAACACCCATCAAAGCATTCCCGACAGATGGCCACTCATCCTCTGCTCAGAAACCTCCAAAGAAGGAGACTCCGCCACACTCCATGGAGGCAGCATCTTCCACTACCGGACAGCTCTGGCCGTCAGGAAGTTCTTCCTGAGGTCCAAGTGGAATCTCCTTTCCTGCAGCTTGAATCCATTGCTCCTTTTCTTTGTCTCTGGAGCAGCAGAGAACAAGCCTGCTCCCTTCTTGACATGACATCCCTTCAAATACTTAAACATGTCTCTCATGTCCCCTCTTAACCTTCTCTTCTGCAGACTAAACATACCCAGCTCCCTAAGCCGTTCTTCATAGGGCTCCATGGCTTCCAGACCCTTCACCATTTCGGTCGCCAAATCTATCAATCTGAGAGGATGAATGAATGGATTATATTCATATTCATTTATTGTTGTGTGCTTTCAAGTCATTTCCAAGTCGTGGGGACCCTAATGCGAACCCGTTACCAGGTGTTCTTGGCAAGATTTGTTAAGATGGATTTGCCTTTGCTGTCCTTTGAGGCCGAGAGAGTAGGACTTGTCTAGGATCACTCAGTAGGTTTCTGTGGCCGAGCCAGGTTTTGAACCCTGGTTTCTAGAATCCTACTCCAACTCTCAAACCATGCTGGCTCTTATTTATAACTTGCCTTTCTCTCAGTTTGGTGTTCAAAGCAGGGCACAACAGATGAACAAACACATAGTTAAAAATTCACAAAATGCAAAAGTTAAAAAGTGATTAAGCTATCAAAAAATTAGAACCAGGTAATGCACAAACCATTAAACACACACACACACGCACACACACACACAGTGCAACAAATGGAAAAATCCAGGAAATTAATCAAGCAAGAGAGGCTTTTTACAATCAGTCCTCAAAGGCCTGTTGAAACAGAAAGGTCCTCAGCTGTCTGTGGAAAGAGGTTGGGGAGGGTGCCAGTCTAACTTCTCTAGGAAGAGAGTTCCAGAGCCTGGGGGCAGCCACGGAGATGGCCCTCTCCTGTGTTCCCACCACATATACCGGTGAGAGAGGCGAGACAAAGGCCATTTCCACACTAGACTGTTATAGCGCTGTTATTCCACTTTCAACATCCTATGGAATCGTGGGGTTTGCAGTTTAGGGAGGGGCCTCTAAGGCCCCTCCCTAAACTGCAAACCCCAGGATTCCATAGGATGTTGACAGTGGAATAATAGCGCTATAACAGTCTAGTGTGGAAATGGCCAAAGAGAAGAGCTTCCCCAGCAGTTCCCAAAACAAGGGCAGGTTCATAAGAGACAGTATGGTCCTTCAGATACCCAGGACCTGAGCTGTATAGGCCTTTATAGGTCAAAACTAGACATTGGAATTGTGCCTGGAAATGGACTGGCAGCCAGTGGAGCTGTCGCAACAAGGGAGTTGTGTGCTCCCTGCAGCCAGCTGGTCATTTGCACAGCCAATGTTTGTTTTCCACAGCATTGTGTTTCCTGCCAGCTGTCATGGAAGATGCATTTTTCAAATGAAAAATAAGGGTAGCCAGTTTTTGGGTTTTTTTTTAAAGAGTTGAACTTTCCCAATCTGCCAGGCTCCAAATGTCCATAGGTGATAACTTCTATAATCCCCAGCCAGCATGGCCATCATCTCTGCCGGCCAGGGTTATGGCATTTATAGTCCCAAGGCATCTACAAGGTGCCAGTTTGAGGAACCCAGGTTAGACTGGGTAAATGCTTTATCTGGTTGAGCCGCTTGACACATTAATGTGCGTGTGTTAGATGCACTGTTTTGATTTATGAACGGGGTCAAAAACAGGCCTCTGTCATTTGCCAAAGACAGAACCAAACCAGTCTTTGCTCCAAAAAGAAAAAAAAAATGGAAATACTTGGAAAGTAGCCAAGAAACCAAAAGTATAAACCTAGCTGGATTGTTTTGATTTGTAAGCTCCTTGCTAGCATACAAAGGGAGGAGAATATGAGGAATTACAAGAAGGTTATACTGGATTAAGAACTGAGCAGGCAGGTAGGAGTAGAACTGAGGGCCTTTCACACTAACGAGTTATAGGACTGCCATAGCTGTGTCCTGTGAAATCCTGGGATCTGTAGTTTGGTGCGATGCTAGAGCTCTCTGGCTGAGAATTCTAAATGCTCCCCCATCCTAAACTGCCAATCCCAGAATTCTCTAGCTGTTAAATTGGGATCATAGTGGTGTAATTGTATAGTGTGAAAAGGCTCCAGAATTGGAAAAGCACGGTGTAAACCAATAGCCATTCCTTCCCCCATAGGCCATACCATCACTTCCAGTGTGTTAGAAAGTGATGTGGTATCATTTCTAGGTTTTGGATTTAGCCTACGAATGGCTGGTTTTTGCCAACATTCCTCCCCCTTGGTTGTACCCTAGCTATGCTTAGGAATTGAATTTCAACCCCGTCTGGCCAGCATTGACTGGTAGCCTCCATGCCTGTAAACTAGTAAGTGCACTCTGGATTTTAGTCCAAATTTTAAAGGAGTTACGCAAGGCACTAGACCTGTTTTGACTGTGGGAGCTTCAGCACCTTGGATAGCACCTTTAAAATTCCATTTAAAACCTGGTGTGACTTCATTTCTTGACTGACCTGGAGACCACTAGCCTCTCCAACACTGGGACAATCCTCCACCGCTGCTGAAAGTAGATGTAGGCTTTCCACCATTGTTTCCCTACCAAACCAAGGAAACTTGTGTTCATCTGTTCTGTTCAGGTTTGGCAGACTGAAAGCCGGTGGGGCAGCGTTGGGCCTTTGTGATATACAAGGGGAGTATGCAACACCGCCAACCATAAGCCGAGTGACTGTACAAATCCAGCCCTTTGAGGTCCTGTTTTGAGCACTGTCTTGTGCTGCTTGTGATGCTGTCTTTGCAGAGGCAATGTCTGAGCTAGAGCAAAAATTGCCTCTCTCTTCAAGCTTCTCCAGAATGCACGCGCACACACACACGCACACACATACATGCATGCACGCGCAGCTGCTTCCCTTTAATTATTTATGCTAGAATGACAATTATAGGACCCTATACAAGCATCCTAAATATTTCATCAGCCTGGAACTCTGTCAGGGAATGGATCATACAATCTGGCTTCCATCCATCTTCTTGGGAGCTTTTTGCTGCTCCTTCTTTCCTCTGCGTACCTCACTCTTCTTCCTCTGCCCCCCTGCCGTACCCCAATCCTCGGAACCATAGCAGGTGTCCAGGATCACCAGCATGAGGGATGCGGATGCCCCACATTGCTGTGCTATGTGCTACTGCTGTTCTCCCCGCGACTTCAGAATTGGTTCACTGGGCTGTTTCATACATAGGGATGCATACCACATGGTCTGTATCTGTCGACTAACAGCCCTTGTCCAGATCTCCTTATGTTTGTGTAAATGGTTGGACATTTTTGTCTGATGCATAGAATCATAGCATTGGGAGAGACCCCAAGGACCACCCAGTCCAACCCCATTCTGCCCTGCAGCAATACACAATCCAAGCACTCCCTTTGACAGATGGCCATTCAGCCTCTGTATAAAACTCCAACAAAGGAGACTCCGCCAAATTCTGTCGGCCAGTTTCACTGTTAAGCTGCTCTTAACATAAGGAAGTTCTTCCTAATGTTTAGGTGGAATCTGTTTTCCTGTACTTTGAAGCCATTGCTCTGTGTCCTAGTTTCCGGAGCAGCAGAAAACAAGCGTGCTCCATCTTCCACATGACATCTCTTCAAATGTTTAAACATAGCAATCATGTCACCTTTTAACCTTCTCTTCTCTAGGCTAAACATACCCAGCTCACAAAGCCTCTCCTCATAGTTTATACTTTCCTGGCCTTCTACTATTTCGGTCACCTTCCTCTGGACACATTACAGCTTGTCAATATCCTTCTTGAATTGTGGTGCTTAGAACTGTTGACACAATATGCAGAACGTCCCTTTTCAGTTCAAGATTGTGGAAGTTGTGCATGCTGAGCCATTGCATGTAGATGCAAATTATGCATGGATGAGCATTGCACATTGAACGAGGATATACATGCATATATGGCTGTGCGTTCAGTTGCACACTTGATTTCTTGCTTCAGTTGCACAACACTGGCGTTGAACACAAAAGCTGCATAGCACAATTAATGCACAATTCCACATGGCAGAGATTTGCACATCACAACCCTAATGTAGAATCTTGGCTATTTTGTTTTCTCCATGTAAAAGGACAGCACAGGATTTAGAGAGAAACCCTGTTGGCGATGTAACTACACCACATAAATGGTGGCAGCAGCACAGTGGCATTGTCATGGCAGAGCTAAAATGCTTATAGTCCCTGAAAATTAAGAATATGATGTCCTTGAATCATTTCCTTCATTCCTTCCTTCTCCTCCCTTCCTTCCTTCCTTCCTTCCTTCCTTCCTTCCGTAAAGCATACTGTTTCACCACAACTGGGCAACATTTTGGATTTCCATCAGCCCAGGCAATCACAGTCAGTAGACAGTGGAGATTTAAATCTGGCAGTAACTGGGGGCCCCAGATTGCCCAACCTTTATGGACTCGGTTTTGGGAGATGCATGGCATGGTGCCTCATGCCTTCTTTGAGGGTGCTTCTGCTGAGGTTCTGCCTTCCCTACCCAAATGTGAATTGCCCTCCCTTGCACCTGTGTGTTCTTCCAAAGGATCTTGGACCATGCCTTTTCTGCAGTTCGCATTTGTTTCCAAGGGGGTGGCACATGAGAATTCCTGGTGAATTGCTCCCCATTGTCTCCTAGCTTGCTACCTTTGATGGAAGCCAAAACTGGCTTACGCTGATCCAGTTCACTGGCCCAGCAAGCCATGTAGTTTTGTCTGTGACCTGGAACACCTCCCAGGCAGCCCAACAGATGTTTGTTCTCTGCTCCCTGTGAGTCAAACCCTGTTTTGGCCTAGGCTTTCGGGCTCCATAGTCCCAGTAGGCTGTTAATGCCCATGAAAGATGAATTGTCAGCTGGCAGCTCCAGTGTCAGTGCTCCAGATTTTAGTCTCACTTTTAAGGCAGCTATCTAAAGTGGTGGACCTATTTGTGGAATAGCATTGAGCACCTTCAAGCACTGCCTCATTGTACAGACTGAAACCCTACACAGATTCACCACTCCACCTACATGAGACCCCCGCAAGCTGCTCATGATGGAGGCAGCTGCAATCACCATACCTGCCACTTGTCTTCACGCTGCAACCAATGCAGAGCAATCTGCAGTGGAGTCTGATGACTTCCAGGCCAGTGCAAGAGTGAATCCACTCTGGATTTTAGTCTGAACTTTGAAGGATTTATCCAAGGGGCTGAGTCTTTTCACCCAAACAGGTTCTGCACTTTGTTTAGCTCCCTTAAAATTCAGATTCACCTCGCTATTGATAAGCAGCCACCTCTATGGTACAAGTCTCCTGGTCTCCTTTAGAGCTGCAAGCATCCCCATTGCATGCTGTGAATATCAGTTCAGCACCACTACTGGGGGGAAGAAATTAGGAGACCACCACTCAGAGAAACTCTCATCTCCCAGCCAATATGGCCACTGTCTGGGGGATTCTGGGAGCTGTACACCTCAAAATGTAACTTTTCTGATTTCAATCCAGCACTTAGATATTGAGCAAGCAATATAGGTTTTTTCTATACGCTAGGCTTATGAGAAAACAACACCATTTGCAAAAGTTCACTGCATTAGCCTTCTATCAAAGGCATAGAAGCCGAAGGAGTCATGCTGTTTGGGGTGAGCGGAGAAGGGAGCTTGTCTGTCTCTGGATCTCCTGGAAGGAGCCAGATGAGCCACTGGGGCTCTGATAAATTATCAGTATCCAGCACAAACCGTCATACCGCCCTCCTTCCTTTTATTTTTTCCTCTTGGGGCTGTTCCCTGCCCCCACCCTCTCCCGCTGGGCTCAGATATCTCCCAGGCTAGTATTCCCTGATTGATCGTTCTCTGAAGCAATATAGCCCATTAGCTGCCTCGGGGATCAGTTACCAATCAATACCCTCTTAAGCAGAGAAGGACGCATTCCAGGGCTGCCTTAAAGGGACAGCACGGAAACCAGGAATGCAAGGGGAGAAGATCCGACTGAGTCGTGCAAGGACTTTGAGTCCGTAGACGGGATGCATGTTGGAGCTGAAGTCTATGCTTGGCCACAGTCTGGCTGACGCAGCTCAGCGAGGATTGAATCACAGAATCCTGGAGTTGTTAGATACCCCAAAGGACATCCAGTCCAACCCCATTCTGCCATTCTGGAAGACACCATCAAAGCGCTCGCAATAGATGGCCACCCAGCTTCTTTTTAAAGACCTCCAAAGAAGGAGACTCCACCACACTTCACTGAGGCAGCAGCGTATTCCACTGTCGAACTGCTCTTATTGTCAGGAAGCTCTTCCTAATGTTTAGGTGGACTCTCTATTTGTATAATTTTAATCCATTGGTTTGCTTTTTTTCCCCCCACAAAAACTAGTTCTCTAGTCTATCTTGTTGTGAAAGAAGCTTGTGAATAAGCAAGATGAAATCTGAAGTATTCAACAAATAGTAACATTGGATTTCTCATTGTATGTCTCGTTTTTGGACTGAGATCCACTTGATTAACCTATCGCACTGATACATCTGGCAGTAGTATCAGCAACTTCATCCACAGAGGATTTATCCAGATTATCACTTTGTTCCTGTTTCATGCTTAATTCCACCGTTCTCTTGCCAAGAATTTCAGGAACTGATTTTTGATGCATGTGTGGAGAATGCTGTTAGAGACCATTTGCTCACCTAGCGGTTCCCAGAATTTGGAACGCGGGGAGGGGAATGTCAAACCAAATTCACAGTGCCATGTCAGTACAGCCTGTAATCCGCCATGCTGAATCCAGCCTCCCTGGCCACGTCTAGTGGCCTCCCAAGTGAAATTGGAGTCCAGTGGTTGAATGGTCCCAGAGCTCAGTTGGCAGAGCAGGAGTGGTACTCAGTTTACGACTGTACGACTTTGGCCATAATAACTTTGGAATAACATGATATGGGTTTATGTGTATGTGCCTTCAGTCGCCTGCGGACTCATGGCGACTCTATGAATTTCCTAGGGTTTCTTGGACAAGGCGTTCTCTGGAGATGGTGTTGCCAGTTCCTTCCTCTGAAATACAGTGTACCGCAGGAGGCAAGACTCTATGGCCCATGAGGCCCCTTCCGACTCTGTGATTCTGTGGCGATTTCCACACTAGACTGCTATAGTGCTATTATTCCACTTTCTTTTTTTTTATTAAAATTCGCACTTTTTACCTACGTGTTTGCACTTGACATATTCCTTTTTTTTGATTGCATAAAAGGAAAGAAAAAAACAACAACTTATATTTCATTATCTGTATATTAACCTTTTTTATAAATACTATAAATACTATCAATACTTATAATGCTTAATTATACAATCTTCCATTTTCTCTATAATTCATTTTGTCGTCTTTCACTCTTTCACTTCCTACTTTGTTTTACTTGGTTGTTCTTTCTATCTTATATCTGTTACCTCTGTACCTAATGATACTGTTGACTGGCCTCTGACGACACACTTCTTAGCTTATATGTCATTTTTGGCTTCCTTTCTTTCATATCTTGATCAATTTATTCTTCTTGGCAAATCTTTACCCAATTATTCTCTATATATCTCTTAACTTCCATCATTTCGTTATCTTTTTCTCCCCTTCTTCCTCCTTTCATCGCTCGTGATAGACTTTCCAGAGAAACATACTCTTGTACTTTCATTAGCCATTCTTCCAATTCCGGTATTTTATTTCTTTTCCAATATTTAGCATATGTTATTCTGGCTGCTGTGATCATATAAAGTATCTTGTTTTTATGTTTGCGGTATTCTTTGTTAACTTTGTTAACTTGATGCAACATATTCAGTAGAAAGATCTCTGGTGTTAGTGGTATCCTTATTTGCAGGATCTCCATGATTATTTTATGAATCTTCTTCCAGTACCTTTTTGCTTTTTCACACTGCCACCACATATGATAAAAAGTACCGCATTCACTTTCACACTTCCAACATTTCTTTTCTTTAGTCTTATAGATCTTACTTAATTTCTCCGGATCTAGATACCACCTGTACAACAGTATTATTCCACTTTCAACATCCTATGGAATCCTGGCATTTGCAGTTTAGAGAGGGGCCTTTGAAGCCCCACCCTAAACTGCAGACCCCAGGATGTTGAAAGTGGAATAATAGCACTATGAGAGTCTAGTGCGGAAATGACCTCTGTTGAACTGCTTTTCTTCTTTTTTGTGGTGTGAGCACCCAATGGCAATGCTTCGCATGCTATTTTTCCCTCCGGTGACAAATTTTCTGTTAAGGAAGCAATGCCCAGGAGCACATCCGCTTTGTTAATGGAGGTACTGGAGGTTAATGGAGGTAATGGAGGTTAATGGAGCTGTATTTTGTTTTAATCTATGGTGTAAGCCTTCTTGGGTCCCATGTTAGGAGAACGGTAAGATATAAAATATTTAAAAAGTAGACAATAGATCCCTTTTTCTTCTTCTGCTTCAGATTTTTCCTCAAGTTCTTCCTCAAGTGCAACCAGAACTGCCTGAAGAATGCTGGGAATCCCCGAGACATGCGCCGATTCCAGGTGAGACACTTCCGTTAGTGTAATCCTGCCTGACTTTCCTGTTTTTTCCCATGAGACCTGTTTAGACTCCTTTGTGGATTTAATGTCATCCATCCCTTGCAAAATGCAGCTTGGCTCACTGGCTGAAGGAAAGAATATGCTCCAAATCAAATTAGATACCAAGACAATGGGCATTTCCGTAGTAGACTGTTATAGTGCTGTTATTCCACTTTCAACAGCCTATGGAATCCTGGGGTTTGCAGTTCAGGGAGGGGCCTTTGAGGCCCTTCCCTAAACTGCAAAGCCCAGGATTCCATAGGCTGTTGAAAGTGGAATAACAGCACTATAACAGTCTAGTGCGGAAATGGCCAATGATGTGTTTAGCAGGATGGGGAGTTTTGTGGAGAGGAAGGATTGGCAGCTGTGGGGAACAGTTTCAGTCACACCCTGGGGGGGAAGAATACTGCTTTAAACTACAACTCTCATAACCTTCTGCCCAGCATGTTGTAGCCTGACAAGATAACTTTTTTTCAAGCTCTGGTTCTAAGGTAAACTGAGGGCCTTTCCGCATTACACTGTTATAGTGCTATTATTCCACTTTCAACATCCTGTGGAATTCTGGGATTTGTAGTTTCCTGAGGCCAGAGGGCTCTCTGGCTGAGAATTCTAAATGCCCCTGCCTCAACTGCAAACCCCAAGATATGTTGTGTTTTCATTAGTATAGTTAGGTTGTGTTTATGGTAATAGATTAGTGGTTTAGTAATGTGTTTTAGCATTGTGTCTTTGGCCCTTTCCATACTATACCTCAATAACGCGTTATTGCATTGCAATCCCGGCACGGCCATTTCCGTGATGGTATCGGGTTATGAACGCTCTCTACCCTTTCGACTTTAAGTGGATGAGCAGCATGATTGCCACCGGTGTCCCCACTGCACTATAGCGTCATGGGCCATCCCTTTTCCCTGCCCCACAGCTCACAATTAGTTGGTGTTGCTTTTTTTTGTAGACCACACTAAGCACAGCAGTGTTGTAATGGCATGACACGCTTGTAAACTATTGCATTTTTGCAGTATAGCGCTAAAAAACGTATTAAAAAATTTAAAAATTTCAACTCAAAGGAGAAATTTAAAATAAACATGGAGAGGTGATAGATTTGGAACTTACCGCACCGTGGGAATAGCTGAAGGAGGGATAATCTGGGCACCCATTCCTGGATTGGCAACAACAGGAAGCTTTATCGGGTGCTGTTGAGGAACGGCACTTGCCCAGCTGATGGAATCGTGGCGAGAAAGGAGACCGTTACTGGATTTTTTCTGGAAATGAAATAGGGCTGATTAGCAACACTTGGGAAGGCGATGGGACCGGAAACAAGCCATTGCTTTGGCAGGGTGACAACGTTGTGCGGAAAGAGCCTTAGTTTTAGATTAGTTTAACTTAGTTTAGCCTACATCTAGCTTTAGTTGTGCAGTCAGCCCTCCACATTTGCTAAGGTTGGGGGCACAGGACCCCCGCAGAAGTGGAATAATTGCAGATATCAAAAGGTGTGTGTGTGTGTGTTTGTGGAAAGGGGGCATGGTAGGAAGAATGGACACCCAGGGCCCAAACCAGGTCAGGGAAAAGAGAGGGAAGGGGGCCAGTTGGCACGGTGGTCCTACCCATCCCCTCTCTCGTTCCTCTCTTCCTTGGATTTTTGGGGGCATCGGATGAGGGTTTGCGGTGCTGAGAGAACCGGGGGCAATCCATCCTTAGCTGGCCAGGAAGAGGAAGAAGAGGAGAGGCAGAGGCAGGATTTAAAGGGCTGGCCGGCCTGATCGGAGCTGCCGAGAGGGAGGGGTCCCCTGGAAAAAAAGTACTTGAGGTGGGGGGACAGGTGGAAGAAGCCTGAAAATAATCGAATCCATGAAAGTGAAACCCACCAATGTGGAAGGCTGACTATACGTGAATATTGCTTACGTCTAGTTTTTTCTTTTTTCTTTTCTTCTGCTGTTGTGAATTAGTTTGCATTAAAATTTATAAGTACGGGTTTTAAAAATAAGAGAGAAGGTTTCCCTGTTTTGTAGAGTACGGTAATGACAGCTGGATGCGAGCAAGTCAACATAACGCCATTCTTCCCGTGCATGGTTACTGCAGTTTGGATGTGTTGTCGTAGCTCTGTGGCCTTCCTTTGGGGGTCCCGCCGCCCCCGCGGGTGCGGCCCCTTCCGTTAACGGTGGCTTCCCTCTTCCCCTTGGACCCACCGCAAGAGCGGCGGCTGTGTCGCGTTCACTCATCAAGGTGGGAGTGCTTGTCTGCTCCACCAGGGCCTGGCCCCCGCGCTATGCAAATTGGAATGGCTGTTAATCATGTAAAAATGTCACAATTACCATATCGTTAGGAGAGGAACCTGATGAGGAAGCAACCAGCCAGTCGGCGCTGGTTGACGCCTGGAGAGTCCCTCCTTTCTCGACAACCCAGAGCCTGAACACGGTCCTTGACAGCCCTTCTGATTTTTTTTCCGGCACAGACTTAGATTCCTTTTTTTTCTTTTTCCTTTTTCTTTAATGCACTGAAATATTTCCATCCCACCCTAGGCCCAAGCCTGTGAGGTCAGCAGGCACAATAAAATCAAGGTTAGACTTTAAAACCCTTTGAAAATATGAAACGGCACAAACTAACTCGCAGTCTAAAAACGCATTAAACTGTCGAACAAACTAAAATGGGTTAAAACCACGCGCCTGTACTTAGTGGCTAAAATCATCAGACTACCAAAGGCTTTCATAAAAAGCCGTCGTTTTTGCTTCGTGCCAGAAGGAAGCCAGTGTTGGCGCCAATCACACTGGTAAGGATTGCATTTTCCTGGATTTCGGTGCCACAGTGGAAGAGGCCTTGTCCCACGCTCTTGCACAATATATCACCACAACTGGGGACACACAGAAGAAGGTCCCTTTTATTTCAGTGGCTGAGGCAGAAATAGGCCATTTCCGCACTAGAGTGTTATAGCGCTATGATTCCACTTTCGACATGCTATGGAATCCTGGGGTTTGCAGTTTCGGGAGGGGCCAGCCGGCCCCTCCCGAAACTGCAAACCCCAGGATTCCATAGCATGTCGAAAGTGGAATCATAGTGCTATAACACTCTAGTGCGGAAATGTCCATAGAAAGGCTTGTTGTTATTTGGATCCGTGATATTCCACCTGTAATGTATTACTTTGTAGAGTAGTTTGGAATCATTTCATCAGAGATCGAAAGGGCCGGGCATAATCTAACAACAACAACCTCGGTGCTTGCCCTTAAAGAGGAAAAGTGCTCGGGTGTGTTGCCTGATTCTTTCCGCGTGCACAAAATAAAAATAAAAATAATTCTTTTAATGTTGCCTTGTCTTGTTTAATGCCTCCCTGGCCGCTCATCCCCTCAGGTGGTGGTGTCAACGACAGTGAACGTGGACGGCCACGTCCTTGCAGTTTCCGATAACATGTTTGTCCATAACAACTCCAAGCACGGACGCCGGGCACGGAGATTGGACCCCTCTGAAGGTACCTGCCCCATAAGGATGCTTAACGGGAATTCAAGCCCCAATAAGAAGGGTCTCTCATAAGAAGGATCTAGTCAGATGTCGGGCTAAACCAGGGGCCCTTTCACACTACACGGTTATAGCATGATGAGCGCACTTTAGCTGCTGTGGCTCCATTCTATGGAATCCTGGGATTTATAGTTTAGGGACGGATAGGTAGAATTCCCTGCCAGGGAACTCCAGTGTCTCCTAAACTCCAAATGCCAGAATTCCATAGGATGTTGCCATGGCAGTTAAAGTAGAATGATAGTGCTATAATTTTGTAACGTGAAAGGGCTCTAGGAATGGGGGAGATGCAGGCCTCTAGGGCAGAGCTTTCCAAACTTTTCATTTGGTGACACATTTTTTAGACGTGCATCATTTCGCGACACAGTAATTTCAATTTTCCTAGCAAACCGGAGGTTAAACTAACCCCTTATAAAAGGTACAGACCTATACATAAATTGTAATAACAAAATGCACGGGGGCACAACATATCTCATGAAAACCTTTCATATATTTTTGAAAAGATACGATTTATAAATAATAACATACATTTCCAAGATTGTAAGCGACACACCTACGCTTACAGGTGACACACGAACGTGTCACAGCGCACCATTGGGAAAGCTCTGCTCTAGGGGACTTCTCGACAGCCTCCTAAAGGCCTGCAAACCCCATTCCAATTTCTTTGGCTTTTTCTGTTAGTTTGTTTGTTTCCAAATGCCAGGAAAACAGCATACCACCACTGCAGGTAAGGTTATTTCACTTCATTCTTAACCTCCAAATGACCCTCGTCCCCAAAATGAAAAATAGTCTTAGCAGAAATATGAAGTTATAATCAGAAGTCACTTCTGGTCATGACTCTTAATGGATGCGTCCACTGTCCCCGTTGCCTGCTGCTGCGTCAAGCCACGGTTAAGGAAGCGTGATGTCCAAAATAACAAGCCGTGGTTTGCAGTTATCAGACAAAGCAGAAATCTCAGACTGTGATACAGGTTTGTCAGCCATGGATTTGTTCCCAACAGGGTTTGGCACGATTCCTGAATTGAGAACTCGTCGTTACGGCCGCAGCTTGGAAATTTTACTTTTCCGTGCTGCAGCTCCCTGAATTTGAAAAAGTTACTTTTAAACTTTTGAATTTAAATTTGAAAGTTACTGTAGCTCCCCCTGCTGGCTGGGAGACTTGGGAAGTTGTAGTCCTCAGAAGTAACTTCTCTGAGCTCTTCCCCCGATCTTCGCAATCTTGCCATAAATTATTCAAAGACTCCCTTTCTCTCTAAATTTTGTGTAATCAGTTGGGCTGTGATGATTAATCACTTCAGCTGAGAATCAGCTAAAGCTTTTTAGCTACTTAATTGGTGTGAGTAAATTTTTATCAGCGGGGGAAGTTTTAATTGGTGGGTGCACAAGCTAAAGAAGCCCAGTTTCATTTTTGAGCCCTGTGGTTCCAAAGAGTTCACAGAATGATTTTTTAAAAAGGAAAATGCCCCAAAAGTTTTTTCATGATTACAATTAATGATGTGGCTTTGGATAAGACCGTTTTGTTAAATTATTTCACAGCTCTTATAATGTCTCTAGAAAACACTAGTAGTAGCACAGAAAGTAGTTTCACGTTAAATTGTTTGGATTGTTTTAAAAGGCAGACAGTTAACTGACTAAAGTGACAGAGGTCTACACTGGCAAGTTATTGTACTCATTTCCCTTATTTCCTAACATTCTGATAGCCCAAATCCCGTAGCTTTCATTCTAGGCATTAAACCTTTAAGCATCGGAAATGAGATGTGAACTCATTCTGGCAGAGTCTGTAATCTTTGGGGACACTGGGAGATTCTCTAATTTTTGGGAACCCCTCCTCATATTTAGGAGTCCTGACAGTTCTCTTATTTCTGGGAGGTTTTCCCAAAGATCTTCCAAATACCTATTTAAAATCACAATGAGATGATTCGTGGTTGATGCTGAACCCTGTCAGTAGCATTCATAGGTTCACGAAGGTTAATAAAAGGAGGAAGAGTATGGAATCTCTGTGCCTGTCAGCTATTCAGCTTTAGTACAGGTTGAGTAACCCTTATCCGAAATGCTTGGAACCGGAAGTGTTCTCTATTTCAGATTGTTACAGATTTTGGAAAACGGTGCCTTTTTGGAATAGCCTCTCGTTCCCCACAAGCTGATCGGTTTCCCATCCTTTTGACTATTGCTTGGCCCTGTTTAGTTCTCAGGCAGTCATCTGGTCTATTTTGTGTCCCCTTTCCTCCATTAAACACCGGTGACCTGTTTCACCCTCCTTTCCACCCTCGTCCGTGATGGCTTTTCCTTGGACAACCATTTCCCCATCGCTGCTGCCAGCACGCGTTCTTTCCTGCTGTGTTTTCTCTCCCAGTCCCCTGATGCTTTGCCTTGTCTCTCCCCTTCCCTCCGGAAGCAGCGACGCCTTGCATCAAAGCCATCAGCCCCAGCGAAGGCTGGACCACAGGCGGTGCCACCGTCATTGTGATCGGGGACAACTTCTTTGATGGGCTGCAGGTAGTCTTTGGCACCATGCTGGTGTGGAGCGAGGTGAGTCCCCGAGGACATTTCCACTCTGTAGGTTTGGTTCACCTTCAGCAAACTTTCTCTCTCCCTGGGGTGTTGTCCTCCAGCACTGGAGATCCTTCATTTAGCTTGGAGAAGAGAAGATAGAGAGATGACGTGACAGCCCTCTTTAAATATGTCGAGGCGTCTTGCTTAGAAGATGGAACAAGCTTCCTTTCTGCTACAGCCAAGACAAGAAGATGAACTAGTGAATTCAAATAAGAAATGAGATTCTGCTTAAACGTTTGAAATAACTTGACCGTAAGGGCTGTTTGACAGTGGAATATACTATCGCAGAGAGTGACGGAACCTCCTCTTTTGGAGGTCCTTAAACAAAGGTTAGAAGGCCCTCTTTCAGGAGTGCTCCAGTACCTGGGAAGCAGTTGGACTGGATACCCTTTGCAGTCTCTTCCCCCTCTCTTATTCTGTGCTATTTTTTCTGATTAAATTTCCAAGGAGTCTTTCAGAGGGGCCAAAACTGGAAAGAAAACCCTTTGAGAAAGTTTATAGTACAGAGCAGAGTTTGGAAACTGGGTTAAATTTTGGATTACAGTTCCAAGAACCCCCCACCCGGCATGACCCAGTGATCTTCGAACTGTAGTTCAAAAATAACATTTCTGATCTGTGTGGTTGTATTGTACACGCAGCTTCAGTTGACAGCTAGATTAGCAGCTTTTGGACCAAACAGGCAGGGCCCACCCTGTTGTTGTTAAATTTAAAATCAGTTGAAACCATGACTGTAAAAAAACAACAACAAATAAGCAGGAGTACAACACATTTTGAAAGATCCTTCTGCACCTAAGCGATCAGGCCTCAAAGGTCTACAGAAACAAAAAGATTCCCGACAGATATACCCGTGTAGGTGATTTGGCAGCAAGAAGGACCTTCCTAGAAGATATCTAGACAAGTGGGTAGGCTCATCAGAGAGCAGACAGTCCTCCGCATAGCCTGAACCTGAGCTATATAGGGCTTCATAGGGGATAATCGACACTCCAGATTGTGCCTAGACACAGACCAACAGCCGGTGGAGCCGTTGCAAAAAGAGGTGACGTGATAGCTATGTTTAAATATTTGAAAGGAGGTACTGTGGAAGATGGACCAAGCTTGTTTTCTGCTGCTCCAGAGACCAGGACATGGAACAAAGTTTTCAAGCTATTTGTACATGGAAGAAGTTTCAACCTAAATATTCGGAAGAACTTTGTGAGAGTAGGAGCAATTCAACAGTGGAATTCACTGCCTGGGAGTATGGTAGAGTCCAGTCGCGTAGGGACACGGGGGCAGGGGGGCGGTTCGCCCCAGGCGGCAATGTTTCTGGGGCGTCCTGGCCCGTAACCATACCCCCGCACGCCGCAGCCATGGCCCTCATGCCGTAGCCCCACTCCCCTTCCAAGCACCCTCCGCACACTCCAAGCTCTGCCCCAGCGGAGTCACCTTTTTTGTAGGTTTTTAAATAGAGATTGGACGGCCGTCTGACCAGGGTGCTTGGCTTGTGTATTCCTGCACGACAGGGGGTTGGACAGGATGGCCTTTGTGATCTCTTCCAGCTGTGGGATTTTGTGACTCCGTGGAGTTCTGTGCTAGCCAACCCCAGTTAACAATTTCAGGGTGGGGTGCCTCCCTTCTCTGTCTGCAGGCTGATACTAGCAAGAGGAAGCTATTTAGTTCATGGGTGCAAGGGAAACCAGAAATAAGCATGCCTTAAGGTTCTGGTTAGTACTTGGATGGGAGACCATCAATGAATACCGTGTGCTGTAGACTGTATTTCAGAGAGAGGAACTGGCAAAACCACCTCTGAGTGTTCCTTAACTGAGAAAATCCCATGAAATTCATGGGGTCGCTGTAAGTCAACAGGCAACTATAAAAAAAGCAGCTTGAACAAAGAATTCAAACTGGGGTGTGGTTGAAGCGGGGGAAAGCCAAATTGCCGTGTGTCTGTGCAGTTTCCCTTTGATGCTACCTTTCCCGTTTCCGAAAACTGTCACCCTCCCCAAATAACTGCTTCCTTCCTCCTGTTTGTCCCCCTCTCTCCACAGCTCATCACACCGCATGCAATCCGTGTACAGACGCCTCCGAGGCACATTCCCGGGGTGGTGGAAGTGACGCTTTCCTACAAATCGAAGCAGTTCTGCAAAGGAGCCCCGGGACGCTTCGTCTACACTGGTACGGGGCATTTTTGCATGTTGGGTGGGTGTTAAAAATTTTGAAAGATATTTCATTTCATTTCATTTATACGCAGCCTTTGTCCTGGAGAGGGGCCCAAGGTGGCTTACAAAAAGACTCAGCTAAAAACAATAAAATTTTAAAAGACAATTAAAAATCATCCCATTAGAGGGATAGATTAAAAACACTATACACTCAGTAAAAACATACAGAGGATAAAAATAAAACACAGACACACTGCATGAGAAATCTCCTTGCGAGTGATTACACATGAAAAGCCTGTTCTGGTCTGTGACCAAAATAAACCGATTCATTCGTTAGATGCCCGCTTGAACTGAAAGATCTTTGCCTGCTGGCAGAAGGGAGGGAGCCCGCGTAGCCTCCCACAAAAGGGAATTCCGGAGGTAGGAAGAGCCAGGGAGAAAGCTCTCTCCTCTGTCCTCACTTAGTGCGCCTGTGATGGTGCAAGACAGAGAGAAAGCTTTCCTCCAAAGATCTTAAAATTCTGATGGGATCAGATAGGGAGATGCAATCTTTAAGACAGAGTGTAGCTCAGCCATATACGGCTTCATAGGTCATGACCAGCACTTTGAATTGTGCCCAGAAATGAACCACTAGCCAGTGAAGCTGTTTCAACCAAGTTGTTATTTGCTGCCAGTAACTGGCCCCAGTCAAGATCCTGGACAAAGCGTTTTGGCCCGCTGACGTTCAGGCTGTTTCTGCACTAGACTGTTATAGTGCTATTATTCCATTTTCAACATCCTACAGAATCCTGGGGTTTGCAGTTGCCCCTCCCTAAACTGCAAATCCCAGGATTCCATAGGATGTTGAAAGTGGAGTAATAGCACTAACAGTCCAGTGTGGAAATGGCCTTAGAAAGAGTTTCTAAAAGCAGCCCAATTGTTGTCCTTCAAGTCATTTCTGGCTTATGGCAACTCTCAGGCAAACCTATCACAGAGTTTTCTTGGGGCTGAGAGTGTGTGACACAACCAGGATCACCCGGTGGGTTTCCATGGTCAGGCAGGGAACTGAACCCTTGTCTCCAGGGCTGTAGTCCAACACTCAAACCACTACACTGTGCTAGTCCAAGTGGGAAGTTTGGGTTTTTGGATCTGGCCTCTCCAGTCCAGCATTCTCTTCCCACCATAGCCTCGAGGAAGCCCATAATGAGAATGTGAAGACAATGGCACCCTGGCAGTAATGGTTAGTAGAGGTTCTTGTGTCAGCAAAGGCAGTGTATCCTTTCTGGGTTTTAGTCCAATCTTTAAGCCTGTTCCTTAAGATTCAACATGCGGGTTAAAACCTTTCAATTTCTGACTAAAACCCGGAGCAGATTCCCCTGCTCTACTGATATGGGAGGCAGAGTCTCCACTGTTTGGAGTACTCCAGGATGCCAGGAATATGCAAAGAGCCATACCTAGAGGTGGGGAGTTGGAAAGAACGAGAGGAAGAAAGAGAAATAGATGGTGTTCAGAGAAGAGCAAGATGAGTGCTGTCTCTCTTACACAAAAACGCGCACGCGCACACACTCACACACACACACACTGTCTGCAACTCTCCCAGGGGAGCAGAGAGCAGGAATGAGGAAGATGCACGCTCCTTCTGCTGTGCGAATTGTCTGGGGGCATTCCTCCCCTCTCTTCTTCGCTCCCCCACCTCCACTTCCAGTTCATGAATTATCTATGCATATCGACCCACAGCAAGGGAGGAGCTGGCCCCCCGGAGTGAAGGGGAGGAAGGGATGGGTTGAGAGATTGATAACTGGTAATAACATTCAAACGACATGGATCCTCAATACTGGAAAGAGCGCCTCTCTCTATATAGGGCTGCCCAGGGTTTGAGATCTCCTCTGTGTCCCATCAGCCGGGAGAGCATGGTGCAGGAGGACATGAGAGGGGGTCTTATCCAGTGATGTAGATTCAAGTTGACTGGCCGAAGTTGGACTTAAGTCACTTTAGTGACTCAACTCGGGCCGTTTCTGCACCACACTCTTAGAGCGCAATGAAACTGCAAGCCCCAGGATTACATAGGAGGTTGCAAGTGGCATCGTCGCCCTATAAAAGTATCGTGCGGAAATGTTATTCAGCTCGACTCAGCAATAAACGACGCACTGACTTGTGTATTTTTAGTGACCGACTTGCTGCCCTTGCTTCAGTCACATAACACGTTCATTCAGGAACCTTACAGCTTTGAACAACACTTCCGTCTCTTTTTGCCTACTGGTCACGTGAGAATCTGTCTCAAGCCCAAAGCGTGGGCGCACCTCTCAAAGGGGAACAGCAAACGGGTTAGGCAATGGGCTTGAGGTCTGCTCGGCAGCCTGTCCCTGCTGCACATCAAGGGAGCCTTTTAAAACTTAGAGCAGAAGGCAAGACTCGTGCCCAGAGCACGGGGTGTATTTCTCGGAGGGGAACAGCCAATGTGTTGGCCAACAGGCTTGACGAGGAGGATCCTTCCTTCTAAAGCCTTTGAGGCTTCAGTAATGGGGAGTAAGAAAGATCCTATTCCCCACTTCTGAAAAATCCTCCAGCTTCAGAAATGGGAATTAAGGAGGATCCTAAGCTGCAGGCTCTTCCAGAGCTGCAAACTCTTTTATGCCCAAGGACACAAAAGCCTCCAGCTTCAGCAAGGGGGATTAAGAAGGATCCTATTCTCCACTTCTGAAGCGGCAGATGGCAAAATCGCAAACGTGGAGGGCCGACTCTGCTTACATTATTAAAACTGACTTCGTTCAACTCTTGTCCCAAAATTCTGGAATAAAGTTGGCTCCCAGACTTGCGATTTGACTTGAAAGTATCTTCAAGACCTTGAAGCTCAACTCGAGATTTGGAGATAGAAACTGGAGGCTTGACTTGAGACTTGGAGTAAAAGACTTAAATACATCACTGGTCTTATCTATTGTGGCCCCCAGCTATCAAATACTTTCCTTTTAGAGGCCTAATTGGCACCAACCCTGCTGTCGTTCCAGCATCAAGCAAAAAACATGGTTTGTGGGCCTGATTAATTTCATCCCAGTTTGTACATTTTGAGGGCTTCCAGATTCTTCAAATAGTTTTTAAACTCTCCTGTTGTCACTGGCCATTTCCGCACTAGACTATTACAGTGCTATTATTCCACTTCCAACATCCTATGGAATCCTGGGGTTTGCAGTTTCGGGAGGGGCCTTTGAGGCCCCTCCCGAAACTGCAAACCCCAGGATTCCATAGGATGTTGGAAGTGGAATAATAGCACTGTAATAGTCTAGCGCGGAAATGGTACTGTTGAATATACTTTTACTCATAATTAATTAATTAATTAGTTAGCACGCACACATGCAAATGCATGCACATGCGCACACGCACACGCACGCACACACGCACGCCTTGCCCTCTCTGCTTCCTATGCCAACCTTCCCGCAACCGGAGGCCCTCTTGTTGTCGTTGGGCTGCCATGCCCAGCATCTCTCATCATTGGCCAGGCTGGCTGAGGATGAGGGGAGTTGTAGTCGGAAGGCTACAGAGAGACAACAGTGTGCTCTACGCTCCTCGCCACCGCCGCATTGACAACGGCCACATCCAATTTTTCATGGGACTGTAGTGGAAGCCACTGAGATTTGGAACAGGAGCGGGAGAGAAGATCTGGGGACGAATGGGAGATAGGTAGGGAAGGGAATTTGTCTATAATCCCGCACCTATTTGCCCAGAATTCAGTTCCACGGAGGTTAATGGGGCTTAGTTGTTAGGAGACATGGATTGTGCCGTGGAGTGCAGATACTGTGAACGGTGTCTTGTCTTGGGAACACAAAGCCATGGCCCTATCTGTGCGCACACACACACACACACACACACACACACGCCCTGCCTGTGCCCCCCTACCCTTGTTGCATGGCTAATCCTGTGTGCTCTGGCCTGTGAAAGGCCTGCCGGGGGTGGGATGGGGGAAGCAGAAGAAAATCAATACCAATTACTGGTGCACCAACGCTGCCCAGAACTGGAATTGCAGCATATGTTTACGCTAAATCAGGCAATCTATCTTCATCTCAGCCCAGTAATGAAGCACGCCAATCTGGGGGCTGGGGTGGGAGGGGGAGGCCCGCCTGCGCCTGCTGGATGACAGACAGGTTTGGGGCAAAGAGGAGGCGGCGGCAGTTCGCGGGGGGGAGGGAAGGACCCCTGGTTTTCTACGCTTGACGAAATGGAGACGTATAGGCGGGGGAAAGCGTCGGCCCCAAAAAGGAGAGTGCATACGTGTGCGCGTGGAATTCTCATCGTTATTAGCGTTATCTCCTAGAAAGCAAGCCATGTGAGGACAGATGGGAGGGAGCACTCGGGCGGTTCTACCGCCACGGACTCATGAAAAATTAAGGGAGAGAGCACAAAGAGGGGCAGCTTTGCCCAGCAGAGAGGCGAGCTGGTGCGTAAATGGATTTCTCGGCTTCGCTGGGGCCACAAAGGACTGTTTTGTGAATGCGAGACCATTATCCACAAGTATGACCGATGCCACTTGAACTATTCGGTTAAAAGAACATTGCAAGTATTTGTATTTAAAAAAGTAATAATAATGGCGTGTTCTAACTAATGTGGTGAACAAAGCCACAGCTGTACTGGATTTGCAGGATTTGAGCAGAGCTGATAACAACGGGATATCTTGGAGGTCCAGTTCTGGATGTTTACTAAGCGCAAGGGGAGGAGGATGTATTACCTCTCTTACAAGCTTCCAAGAGCAGTGATTCGCTTTTAAAATAGGTTGCATGGGCCCAACTGTCCTGTTTAGCAACAACAGAAAATGTTTTCCAAAATGAGAAGTGGACTTCTGGTTTCTGTATTTTTACCTTGTTTTTGGAAAGTCTGCATGGCCCCCAGAGGGCCCCAGGGACACAAAAGTGTCCCCCCAAACCCACCACCCTTGTCCACCCCTCAGTTCTGAAATAAAATGGCACTGAGTACCTTATTTTATTTGGTTTGCATAATTGCCTCTCTTTCCCTCAGCCCCCGCAGTCACTTTAAAAAGTCCGTAGCACTGCTTTCTCAGAAAGGAAAAGTTGCTATTTGTAAGCCTTAATAGCTAAAATGTACATGCACACACAACATACACACTGATTGTCATACTGGCTTGGAGACTGTGAAAGTTTTTAATTCAGAACTTTGCTGGAGACTGTTGGTAGGTGCAAGATTGTGTTTGCAACTGTGTATTTCTGGGAGGATGGAAACATTAAAAATCCCTATCAGATTCTTCCCCTTATATGAAGCCTGTGCAAAAGGAACTTTGGTTATCCTGGATGTGCCTGGGCGAATTGATCAGACCTCAGGATTCAGTAAAAATATGCAGAATTAAAGCAGAAACTACATAAATTCAGCCTCTGAATGGGAACTCTGGGTCCCGTTAGGATCACAAGCCGTTCAATCTTTAATAGCTCATTCTCTCTGCCCACAGCCCTGAATGAGCCAACCATTGACTACGGGTTTCAGCGCTTGCAGAAGGTGATTCCACGGCACCCTGGTGACCCTGAACGTTTACCCAAGGTAGGAGCGCTGTCCATCCTCCTGAGAAGCTTTGCCTTGCCTTTGATGTGCTTCTTCAGAGCAATTAAAACAGACAAGACGAGTGCTTTGTAAGAGACTAACGGAAAGTCCGTTCCAATTAGAACATTCAAATGGAGATCAACAAGGTTGCACTCAGTTCTTAAGTTTGCTGCATGGCGAAAATAAGTTTTTAGAAAGTTTTTACAGGTATTTTCCCCACATATTTAAGAAGGAGGGGAAAGGAAGCCAATAATGGAGTATCTGGCCACATTCACACCAGAAGAACTCAGGAGTGTATGTGTGATCTAGAGGAAATTAAAATGATGTGCAGTGATTATAATGGGCCTACAGTATGGTTGCAATTTTCTGAGTTTTTCCAGCTTTCCAGTCTGCAGAAAATACTGCTTTTTAAAGGATGGGCTCCAGCTTAGTGATAAAGCACTTGTTTTAGAGGCAGAAGGATCCAGACTTATTCCCTGGCATCTCTAGATGGGAGGAGCTCAGGTAGCCTGTCTTGAGAATAGACAGGAGAAGTAAATAACAAACCAACAATTGTGACAGTCTTTGTTCCTTCCTTGTCTGCTAGTTTTCTACTTACAATGAGCTTTTTCTTTTTTAAAAAAAAATAATTACATGTCTGAACATTCAGAAGTGGTGATTTCACACCTGGCTTCTGAAGTGCAACCTCATTCTCTTGCATTGAGAGACCAGAACTCTGCATGAGGGAAGTTTGTTAAATGCATGACATGAGGGAGGATCCCAAAAGTCATTTAGTCCAACACCCAGCCAGTGCAAGAATCCAAAACTGGAGAATACCTGAGCAGCAGCCATCCAATCTCAATATAAAAACTTATGCATAGAAACCTAAATGCTGACTTATTCTAAAAGAAAGGAAAAGAAAAGATTCTGGAAGCTGCAGTGGGCATATTGCAGTAGCTTATGCAGTCATCCCTCCATATTCATGGGACTCATGGGGGAAGGACTCCAACAAAAATGAAAAAACTGTGATGATCTCTAGGTCCCGCAAATCATATTTAACACACAAAAAAAGTACGATCTGTGGATTCAGTCCACCACAGATTCAAATGTGCAGTACAGTATTTGAATCTACAGCAGGGACCGCACCAGCTGCCTGATTCTGCCTTAGAGGCAGCGAGGTTTTTTCACAAGACATAAGCGGGTAGCTCACAGAGCTTGCCACTGCCTCTGCTGCTGTCCTCTGCTATTTTAATAAGGACTTACAAGCCTTGCTCATGTTTGCAGTCTCTCTCAGGCTTTCTCAAGGCTTGCAGAGAGACTGTGAACTCAAGGCAAGGCTTGTAAGTTGATATTTAAAATGGCATAGGGTAGGAGTGGGGGCAGCAGCAAATAATCCATGAATAATCAAGTCTGTGAAAGAAAACCTCCTTCTTTGGAGGTTTTTAAGCAGAGGCTGGATGGCCATCTGTCGGGAGTGCTTTGAGGGTGTTCCTGCATGGCAGGGGGTTGGACTGGATGGCCCGTGTGGTCTCTTCCAACTCTACATTTCTATGATTCTATGATTCTATGAACATGCATATGTGGATGGAAAATTATAAAATTATGAGGAGAGACTGAAAAAGGAAGAAGCTTCTTTCCGTAGTGCAAAAATTCAGGGGCACCCAGGGTACTTCATTTTGAACTGGAAGCTTGGACAGATGTACATATCGACTGATTAAAAGGCGCCAGCAGCAGACATTCGTGGGTGGCTGCACCAGTTTAATATGATTTGATAAAAGGCAGTTAGGCAGGTTCATGGCCGCTCAGTGGCCCTTACAGATGCTGGTGGGTTTCCTGTTTTGGGATAGCGAATCTGCCTTGAGTTTTTGTCCGAACTTTATAGGAATTGTCGAAGGTTCTGAACCCTACCCACAGTAGATTTGCGACCTTGCATAAATCCATTAGAGTTCAGATTAAAACTCAGAAGGGGTTCAGAACCTCCCTGACATGGGAAGTCACCAGCTGCCCCAATACCCGCCACAATACCCAAACAGAAGCTTCGCCTTCAGAGGCAATATACCCTTGAGCAGCACAGACTGGAGATTAACACCATTGAATCATAGAACATTAGAGCGGGAAGGGATTCCAAGGACTGTTGTCCAGCCCCCTCCCATGAAGCTAAAGCATTCCTGGAGGGTTCCCATCGAGCCTCTGTTTAAAGACCTCCAAAAGTAGGAGAGGCAGACCATTCTCCTGACAGACGGCTCTTGCAGTTAAAAAGTTCTTCCTAATATCAGAGTGGGATCTTTCTTCTTGTCACTTGACAAGAAGTCCATTGGTTTGTGTTCTAGTCTCTGGAGCAGGAGAAAACAAGCCTGCCCCATCTTTTACGTGGCATCCCTTCATATGTTAAAATATGGCTATTAAGTCACTTGGCAATTTTCGCTTTTTCAGGCTAAAATACTCAGCTCCCTAAGGCATTCTTCGTTGGGCTTGGTTTCCCTACCTTTTACAGTCACAGTCACCTATGACTGTGCAATGCTGAGTTGCATCAATAGGAATATGATGTCTAGATCAAGGAAAGTAATAGTACCACTCTATTCTGCTTTGGCCAGCCCTCGTCCGGAATACTGTGTCCAGTTCTGGGCACCTCATTTCGAGAAGGATATTGACAAGCTGCAACGTGTTCAGAGGAGGGCGACCGAAACGGTTAAAGGGTTTGGAAGCCATGCCGTACGAGGAGTGGATTGGGGAGCTGAGTATGTTTAGTCTGCAGAAAGGAAGGTTAAGAGGAGACACGATAGCCATGTTTAAATATTTGAAAGGATGTCATATCAAAGAGGGAACAGGCTTGTTTTGCACTGCTCCAGAGACTAGGACAAGGAGCAACGGATTCAAGCTGCAGGAAAGGAGATTCCACCTGAACCCCAGGAAGAACTTCCTGATGGTCAGAGCTGTTTGGCAGTGGAATATGCTGCCCCAGAGTGTGGTGGGGTCTCCTTCTTGGAGGTTTTTAACAGAGGCTGGATGTTTGTGTATTCCTGCAAGGCAGGGGGTTGGACTAGATGGCCCCGGTGGTCTCTTCCAGCTCTGTTACTCTATTCTGAGATTCTCTGGACACATTCCAACTTGTCGATATCCTTCTTGCACTGTGGTATCCAGAAAGGTTCACAAAATGCAAGGTGACGTCTGAACAAAGCAAGACAGAGTAGCACTACTAGTTCCCTCAATCTGGACGCTATACTCCAGCTGACGAAGCCAAGAATTGCATTGGCTTTCTTAGTTGCTGCATCACACTGCTGATTCATGTGTAGCTTGTGATCTGCTAAGACCCTGAGATCCTTTCCACACAATGATCCTCTTCCTAGAGACACATCTTTATTGGTGACATTTTGGAAATAGAAATGCTAGCCTGCGCGGACCTCGTATTCCTCCAGAAAAACAGTTGATGCAAGGGACCGAGCACCGTTACTCCCCGGGTTCTGAGTAATAACAGACACACAACAGACGCAGGTGCTGGGAATGGGTCAGGGTGGTACATCAAAAGCCGTACGCTCATCTCCCTGCACACAAAAATACCGGCACACAGAAGACGCTTCAAAGGAGCAGTGCGCCTGCTTAAACAGGTTGCTGCTTTTTTCCTTTCGCTCCGGCCGTCCTTGGCAAAGCAGAGCTAATGCCTCTGGGCAGGGAACGTCTGCTGGAGGGAGGAATGGAGAGTGACAGCGGGAAGCGGCCTCCAAATTGGAGCCATTTATCACGGGCTGACAAGGCCGCCGTGGCGACGACGACGGTCCCTGCCGCGGCCATGGCTTCTGCCACGTTGCCTTTACGGACCTCGTCTTGCTGCTGGTGGAGCACTTGGCCCTTCAGCTCCAAACGTGGGAACTCCATGGCCTAGGCACGTTGTGATGCCGCACTTCAGCTATTAGGAAAAGTTACTTGCTTTGGCTTACAGTTCCCAGAACTCCACAGCCGCCACTTGGCAAACTTTGGGCAAATCTCAGGCTATATCCTGTTGTGAACCAGCATGGTACAGTAGTTTGAGAACTGGACTACAACTCTGGAGATCTGGGTTCAATCCCCTTCTCAGCCATGGAGACCTACAGGGTGACCTCGGGCATGTCACACACTCTCAGCCCCAGAAAACGTCGTGATAGGTTCACCGTAGGGTTGCCGCAAGTCAGAAATGGCTTGAAGGCACACAACAACAACAACAAATGCCTCAGTTGACAAAGTAGGTGTGTTCCTGGGCATTACTTCTTTAATAGAAAATTTGGTACCAGAGGAAGGGATAACATGGGAAAGAACAGGGACGGGTTCCTAGACTACAAAAAGGGAAGAACAGTCAACATGTTTCAGCAATTTTTTAAAAAATCCAAAGCTAACAATATCTAAGTGTGGAATGAAACAGGTCATGTAAGCTTTGCATAAGTAAAGAAAAACATTTTGAACATTCTGGAGGCCTCTTGAAGGCTTCTTTCAAAATGTATCCAGGGTTGACTTTTTCTTTCATCAGCCTCCACGTTGCCGGTTTGCGTGGCCTAATATGTAGATCTAAGCCTTTTTTTTAGACATACTGGTGGTGGTTTCTTAGGCAGGCTTATCTGCTCTCCCCTTTTCCCTTTTGTTGCTGCTCACACATACTTATTAAGATATTCTGGAGGCAGCTGCTGTTTGTCATGCCTGTTGTAGGCAAGAACACACAGCTACGGCAGGATCAACTAGAAGAGAAACCTATTCTTTCCCATCTCAAGCTTTATTGAATTGTTTACTACATTCTGCTGCTGGGTTGCTGCAACACATTGCTGCAACCCAGCATTGAAAGTTTGTATTTCTCCAGCCCTCTTTCACCATCCTTCCAATGCTGGTGCTGCTGAAAAACTTGTAGCTACACAGAGGATGAGGAGGAAAGGGGACTGGGCAGACTTCTTTGTCAGAAGCTTTGTTAACAGAGGCATGCCTGCAGAGCTACTGAACCCATTGGATGTAGCCTTGCAAGTGACTCAACTATTCAACAATTGGTTTAATGCATTTGCTGTAGCTGGGACTAAGAAACAGAATGCTGGCCTAATTCAGGTTGCTGTTATAAAATGACAGAAGAGGGAGCCAATCCGAAAGTGACAGTGGGGAAAACTCTATGAAGAGGACAAGCCACACCAGTTCCCCTGCAAATATCACAGTGCATGAAGTACCGGCTAATTTCTCTGCCTTTGACAGCATCTGAAACGGAGTCATCTGCTCCAGTCTGCCCAGTGCTCATGCCCAGTTTTTGCAGAGGCTGTAGTTACAAGATGAGGTTGAAACACAATTTTGTTTCTTCCTACAACCATGGTTCTATGGTTGTTATACATCAGGTGTATAATGGGGCAGATCTTGGGGGGCTTCCTTTGGGGGATCCCCCATTTCATCGTCAAATCTCTGCTGGCTTCAGTGATAACATGCTTGCTCATCAGTCCAGCTGGGCCAGAAAAAATAGAGAACAATTATTTATTATTTATTCTATTTATTTATTTATTTTCATTCATTGCTATCCCACCTTTTCCTCAATGGGACCCAAGAAAGCTTACAGCTTGTTAAAAACAATGCAGTTTAAATACTGTGTTGTTCTCAATTGCTGTCAAATCATCTTTGACTGATGGCAACCCTACAAATGGGAGACTTGCAAGTCACCCTGTCCTCACCCCCCCCCCGCTCCAATCTTGCAGATTCAAGGACACATCTTCCTTGATTGAGTCTCTCCTTCTGTATTGTGGTCTTCCTCTTTTCCTACTGCCTTCTACCTTTCCAAACATTTTTGTCTTTTCTAGTGCGTCATGTCTTCTCATGATGTGGCCAAAGTACGACACCCTCAGTTTAATCAACTTGGCTTCTAGGGAGAGTTCAGGTTTTATTTGCTCCAGGACCCATTCATTTGTCTTTTTAGCGATCCAGGGAATCCACAGAACTCTTCTCCGACACCACAGTCCTTGTAGGTTGAAGTCATTGCTCCGTGTCCAAGTCCCTGGAAGCTCTGAGACCTGAGTACGTTTAGCCTGGAGAAGAGAAGGATAAGAGGTGACATGTTTAAATATTTGAAAGGATGTCAGATGGAGGGTGGAACAAGCTTGTTTTCTGCTGCTCCGGAGACTAGGACGTGGAGCAGTGACTTTAAATTTCAGGAAAAGAGGTTTCACCTAAACGTTAGGAAGAACTTCTTGATGGTAAAAGTGGTTTGACAAAGGAATAAGCTCCTGCCTGAGAGTGTGGTAGAAGCTCCTTCTTTGGAGGTTTTTAAACAGAGGCTGGATGGCTGTCTGCTGAGAGTGCTTTGATGGTGTCTTCCTGCATGGTAGAACAGGGTTGGACTGGACAGCCCTTGGAGTCTCTTCTATGACTCTATGATTCTGTGCTTCATGCACCATTAGAAAATGTGGAAGGCCATGTGCCAGGCCAACCGAGAGACCTCACGCTGATGATGAAATCCTTAACAAAGCACCTCCTTCCAGCCCATTCTGCCCACCCCAGGAGAGCTTTATTAATTCTGACAGGGAGCTTCTGCCTCTACTGAGCTGCCTTTGATTTCTCTCTCCCTTTGCCAAGACTTCAGTGTGGCGGCTCGTTTAGGCCAGCCATTCATCATACTTAAGCTACCTGTCGTATCCGGGCTATGATGAACCCAACCTCGCTTGCTTCTCCCTGTCCCCCGCTCTCCCCGTGCCTCTTCCAGGACTGACGGCAGGCACACACGGTAATCATATGCTCATGGGTGCATGCACTTAACTCCAGAAGGGAGTCTGTCTCTTCTCTTGCCCCACTCTCGTCATCGTAGCTGGGCTCCCAGCATTTCTTGTGGGGAATTGAGAGGTGTCCATTCTGTAAAAGCATGGGTGGGCAGCGTCGGCCCTGAGACCACAAGGGGCCCCCCAGTGCTGTTTTTGCTCTTCCTTTCCAGCTCCCCTGAGCGATTCCACATAAATATTAGGAAGAACTTCCCGATGGCAAGAGGAGTTTGACAGTGGAATACACTGCCTTGGAGTGTGGTGGGGTCTCCTTCTTTGGAGGTTTTGCAACAGAGGCTGGACAGCCACCTGTCAAAGGGAGTGCTTGGATGGTGTCTTTCTGCGTGGCAGAAGTGGGTTTGACTGGATGGCCCTGGAGGTCTCTTCTAGCTCTAGGATTCTGCAATTCTGTGAGATATTTGAGGGTATTCCTGCATGGTAGAGGGTTGGTCTCTTCCAACTCTACATTTCTATGATTCTATGATTCTATGAGATCAGCTTTCATTTTTAGTTGGCCTGCAAGAAACCTGGGAGGAAGTTTGCACAAAGTTATGGACAGCCATCATGTGTTGTTAAGCTCTAACATCTGGCAGACAGAGTTAAACACAGGAAGTGCTTCTGGCTATCATGGCTAATAGCCTGTTTAAAGAATTCTTCCCTGTCTTTTCCCAATCCGTTTAAAACGAATCATCCAGATCCTTTAGTCTAGAGAAAGACACAGGAGTGTTTATTTTAGTTTTGGGTTCTCTCCCAAAACCAACCCCTGGAGACATCTGTTGAAAGGTAAGGGACATGGTCTGTGGACACCTAGAGTCAAGATTTGAAAGAGATCCCAAAAATCATTTAGTCTTACCCTTGTGTGTGAATCCATGGCTAAAGCATTCCTGAGAAATAGCTATGAAATCACTGTTTACTTAGACCGTTATCTACTCTGTGCAGTTATGCTAATTTGATACCACTTTCTATGCCTTGGATCCATCCTGCAGAATCTAGGGTTTTGTGATTTGGGTTGGGATTTCCTGTTAACTTCAGGAGAGCTTTAACCCACTCACCTGAATTACAGCACTAGAGCCCCAGAGAATTTGGCTGTAAGGAAAGGGACATGATGTATAAGTCTCTATATATGTAAGTCTCTATATAAGTCTATACTTAGGCTAAAAAGCTGGAAGGGACCCCAAAGACCATTTATTTCGGTCCTCTACCATGCAGAAATCCACCATTAAGGCACTCCCAAGTGATGGCTGTCAAACCTAAATTTATGTAGAGAGTGTTTACACTTCACAGTTATATTAGTTCTGTACCAGTTTCACTGCTGTGGATCCATCCAACAGAATCTGAGATTCGTAGTTCAGAGAGAAACTTCAGGTGCTCTTCTAGAAAACTGTAGCGCATACACAGGAGCGGTGGTGCTCGAATTCTCTAGCAGAGAAATCTGGGTTGCTCACCAAACTGCAGAACCCAAGATCTCCTAGGACGGAGGTATGACAGTTAAAGTGGTACGAAACTAGTATGATTATTTTTGCCTCTGTCCCTCTGGCAAAGGTTGTCCCAGTGATTTTGTTTTTATTACATCCTTGCAGAAATATTACTTGAGATGTGAAAGTTCTCTGATGCCTCCACGTGTGCATGATATCTCACCATTTGGGTCAAGTCCTGCTTGTGGATATTTTTGATGCCTGCAGCTGGGCAGGAGGGACACCCTGAGTGAACCTGCCCTAGCATAGCTGGTGGCTCCCATCTCAGTGGGGTGGCTAGTGTGAACTTTAAAGGGATTTAATCTGAACTTCAAAGGTACTTTCTGAGATGCTGGACTTCTTTTGAGGCGTTTGGGTCCAGCATCTCAGATAACTCCTTTAAAGTTCAGACTGAACCCCAGAGTGGAGTCACAGCTCCCCACTCACTTGAGAACCACCGACTGCCACTGCGAGACAATCAGGCTGCAGAGTGGAACCAAGATGTGCTTTCTGGCTTAGGTTGGGGCATCGAAGCTCTGTCTTGCTATCGTCTTCATTCCCTCCCCATTGCCCCTCCTGCCCAGAAACAATTGGGTGTTTTATGTCACCTTAAGGGAGCTAAATGTGCACAAGACGGGCCGGCAGTGTCCCCCTCCCCGTCCCCCTCTGCTCCATTACTGTATTGATCGGTGAGATATTGCAGAAGACAGAAGAGCAAGCGCTTCTGATTGCCGGCACTTAGCTTGACAGCAATCCAATAGCCTTGAGATCCTGATGTACAGTCCAGAGCCAACAGGCAGGTCTTGTTGCCGTCATCTCTGAAGACTTCGCGGCGGGGGAGGAGGGGGGACCGGATGGAGAGGGGGAAGGAAGGGCCAGGAGGGCAGATTAAAGAGTACACCACAGTGCTATCCACAAAACGCAACTGGATTTGGGTCATGCCTTTGTGTCACGGCTTCTTGTGAATTAAACGCTGCTGGAACTTGCTTTCCAGGTACACCTCAATTAACAAAGGCCATTTCCGCATGAGACTGTTATAGCGCTATTGTTCCGCTTTCAACATCCTATGGAATCCTGGGGTTTGCAGTTTAGGGAGGGGCCTTTGAGGAGGGCCTTTGAGGCCCCTCCCTAAACTGCAAACCCCAGGATTCCATAGGATGTTGAAAGTGGAATAATAGCACTGTAACAATCTAGTGCAGAAATGGCCAAAGCCTCTGACAAAGGAAATCCTTTCACAAAGCCTTTAGGCTCAGCCAGTCCCTGCTTTTCCTCCTTTTCTTCTCTCTAGCTGCAAACGTGTCTTTTTTTTTTAGCAGCGTTGGCATTGGAGAATGGTGGGAAAGGTCTGGAGAAATTACAGTGAACAATGGAATCTGAGAAAGAACAAGTTCTCTTCTAGCAGATCCATTGCAGCACTTTGTGTTTGCCTACAGCGGGCCAGGTAAACAGCAGCTGCCTCCAGAACCCCCTTACTGAGCCAGTGTGAACAGCAAAACAGAAAGGAAAGGGGGGAAAGTATATTAGCCTGCCTCACTAGCTTGGCCAGAATGTTTTAAAAACATAGATCTGTAGTGGAAAATGGACATCATAAGAAAAGTAGTGGTCAGTGAAAGAAATAGTTCATACATTTTGGGAGAAACCGTCTAGCAGACTCCAGAATGGTTTAAATCATAAGAGTTGGAAGACACCACAAGAGCCATCGAGTCCAACCCTCTCCTGCCGTGCAGGAATACAAAACACTCCCGACAGATGGCCATCCAGACTTTGTTTAAAAACCTCCAAAGAAGGAGACTCCGGCACCCCCAGGCAGCAACGTATTCCACTATCAAACTGCTCTTACCTTCAGGCAGTTCTTCCTAATGTTTGGCTTCTTTGCCTGAAGCTTCAAACCATTGCTCCATGTCCTCATTTCTGAAGCAACAGAAAACAGGCTTGCTCCATCCTCCATATTTGACATCCGTTCAAATATTTAAACACAGCTATCATAGCTCTTAACCTTCTCTTCTCCAGACTAAATATCTTCAGCTCCCTAAGCCACTCCTCATAGGGCTTTTATGGTTTCCAGGCTTTCGACCATTTTGGTTGCCCTCCTCTGCACACATTCCAGCTTGTCAATATCCTTCCTGAACTGTTGTGCCCAGAAGTGGACACAGTATTCCAGGTGGGGGTCTGACCAAAGCAAAATAGAGCGGTGTCGGGAAGCCGATTTACAGCACCTAGCACAAAATCCTCCCTGGAACCGCTGCGCTCTGAACAAAACGTGTCCCAGAGGCAAGCATAAACATACAGCAGAGTTTCAAAACAGCAACAAGCGTGAGCAGCAGCAGAGTGTAACTTACAGCGTCAGCACTGACCCCACTCTACCCACTGGTTAGTAACTCTAACACACAGAGTTGTCATCCAAAATACCTGGAGGCTTTTTATCTTCAAGTTCCAATATATACACATCTGTACAATCAGGATACGCGGATCCTCAGTCATAGGTTCAGCATCACAGACACATCAGGCAGAGGTTCTCTCGGACAGAGGTTCGGTGTCATAGAGTCAGAGAGTAGTAGTACCGTCACTTCCCTTGACCTAGAGACTATACTCCTGTTGATGCAGCCCAGAATCACATTGGCTTTTTTTGCTGCCACATCACATTGCTGACAAAATGTTTTTCTTTACTTCTTCAAGGGCGTCTTGTCCTGATTCTTTCACAGATTCATATGGTTAAATTTTAAAAAAAATGCTGAAACCTGTTGAACAGCTTTTCTTTCCTTGTAGTGTAGAACCTCTCTCTGATCTGAGTGTTGGACACAACTCTGGACCGCAGGGTTCGAATCCCCACCTGGCCATGTAAACCCACTGGGTGACTTTGGGCAAGTCACACTCCCTCAGCCTCAGAGTAAGGCAAAGGCAAACCCCCTCAAAACAATTCTTACCAAGAAAATCCTGTGATAGATTCACTTTAGAGTCACCATAATTCAGAAAGGACCTAAAGGCACAAAAGATCAAGAACTTCTCCCTTTTCTTTCGATGTTATTTCTGCCTCCAAAGCCAAATTTTCTGTTAGAGAAGTACTGTAATGTCCAGGAATGCACCTGCTTCGTTAGCTGTGGTATATCTGTCCTTTTGTGTCATAAGTTTAATGACCTTCCTAGGTGGTTTATAGAGGATGCAGAAGTGATTGGAGCAGGGAGGTTTCTCGGGAGCCAGAAATGCAGCACAGGCAGCTGTTGTCAATATTGCTTCCACGTTGGATGCATCTGTGCCCATGAATGTGCTTTATGCCACTTTGGAATAGATTCCGCAGGCCACTGCCCTTTGGCCAAAGAACCATGGGCATTTTGGTCTTTGAGGGTGCACCTTCAATGCTACAACTGGGTATGGCTTTGTAGGTCATGACTAGCCCTTTGAATTGTGTCTGGAAACAAATTGGCAGCCTGTGAAACTGTTTTAATAAGGGAGCTTAATGCTCCCCATAACTGGGCCCAGTCAGCATTCTGGCTGCAGCGTTTGGAACCCGCTGAAGTTTCTGAACAGTTTCCAAAGGCAACCCCACATAGAGTGCGCTGGTAAGTACAACCTGTTCTTCAGGGCATCTCCGTCCATGGGACCAAACCAATGGCACATGAGCGTTATATTTGTGTGGCAAGGAAGAGGAATGCCAAGGTACCTGGCAGAGGGCTCAGTGAGAGGCCAGGAGTTTGGAGTTAGTATTCAGAGGATGGTTGTAAAGAACAAAAACATAGATGTTTTTGTTTTCCAACATGAAGCTGGAAAAATCACGGTTACCCATGTTACCTTTCTCTGATTCCAGGAAGTGCTACTCAAAAGGGCGGCTGACCTGGTGGAAGCGTTGTACGGGATGCCACACAGTAACCAGGTAAATTACCTCTGTCCCTCAGAAGCTGGTGACTCCCATGTCAGTTGAGCTGTCTGTGGTGCTGAATCTGTTTGGGATATATCTTCTTTAGGGCTCGGGCTAAAACCTAGAGCTGGCTAAGGGGGGGTCACTGCATTCCAACATTGCCCCAGTCACCTGGGAGGAAGCCATGGAGAAGCAACTCCAGCACCCTGACAACAGGCAAGGGCAGTTCCAGTAAATCCTGCCCTCCAGAACGGACCCCACTGAGGACCACAACAAACCTGTGCAGATTTTTCCATTGGAACAACAATACCCATTTTTTTTTATACCCCTTTCCCAAAACAAAGGTAAACATGAAGGGTCAATAGGGGCCTCAAAAACAGCCTGGGCAAAGAACATGTGGGCCACATTGTTCCACCAGCTGCACCAAGTTGAAGAAGTTAGGTTTGTTCTTCTGAGGGATGACACGATAGGGCACCACAATTCAAGAAGGATATTGACAAGCTGGAACAAGTCCAGAGAAGGGCAACCACGATGGTGAAGGGTCTGAAAACCATGAAGCCCTGTGAGGAGTGGCTTAAGGAGCTAGGTGTGTTTAGCCTGATGAAAAGAAGGTGAAGAGGTGACATGATAGCCATCTGAAGGGATGTCATGTTGAAGATGGCGCAAGCGTGTTTTCTGCTGTTCCGTAAACTAGGACAAGGACCAGTAGATTCAAATTAAAGAGATCCCATCTAAACATTAGGAAGAACCTCCTGACGGTAAGAGCCATTTGACAGTGGAGTATGCTGCCTCAGAGTGCGGTGAAGTCTCCTCCTTTCGAGGTTTTTAAACAGGCTGGATGGCCATTTGCTGCGGCTGCTCGGAGTGCATGTTCCTGCATGGCAGGGGGTGGAATCTCTTTTCCTGTAGTTTGAAATCATTGCTATGTGTCTTCGTCTCTGGAGCAGCAGAAAACAGGCTTGCTCCATCCTCCGTAGAACATTCCTTCAAATAGTTAAAGATAGTTATCACGTCGCCTCTTAATTTTCTCTTCTCCAGGCTAAACAGACTCAGCTCCCTAAGCCACTCCTCATAAGGCTTGATGGTTTCCAGGACTTCTAAGGGTTCTAAGTTACAGGGGAGTAGACTTCATCTGAACCCTAGAACAACTTCTTGTCAGTAAGAGTGGTTCAGCTATGGAACCAATTGCCAAGAGAGGTGGTGGGGTCTCCTTCTCTGGACATCTTGAAAAAGAGGCCAGACAGCTACCTGGTGGAAATGCTTTAGCTGGAGATCCTGCATTGAGCTGCGAGTGGCTCCTTCCAACTCTATGGCCATTTCTGCACTGGACTGTTATAATGCTATTATTCCACTTTCAGCATCCTATGGAATCCTGGGGTTTCCAGTTTAGGGAGGGGCCTCAAAGGATCCATAGGATGTTGAAAGTGGAATAACAGCACCATAACAGTCCAGTAACAATAGCTTATGCATGGCAGTTACTTTAGAATAGCCTCAATACAAAGACCTTTATTATTTCTTTCCTCCCTTCTATTCTCTAGCTGGCCTTGGAAGATTTATTCAGTTCTATTCTACTTCAGAGGCTTATTGTGAGGCAGAGGAACCTCAGATCCAGGGGCCAAACCTGCCTTTTTTTAGGGCCCCCATTAAGCCCACTGGAGTTTCCCAGAAGACCACACTCTTTTCCCCTTAGTTACAATGGTTTCCCAGCTTTTATCTAGGCTTTTTTTACCCCCGTTTGGTATTTCTCATTATGGCTTTTCCAGTTTGGTGGTTTCATAGCTTTTCCAAGGGTTCCTTGCATCCAGTCTTAAAAAGGCTTAATTTCTTACAGTCAGAGCTTCAAGCTGAAATATATGCTGGTATTTTGGGCCCTTCCTCTTTTGCTTTTGAGCCCACCTATCACTACAAAGTGGTTCTCAAGAACTCTTCCAAAACTGGATGCGGCCCATGGGCTGAATTTCCCCACCCTTGCTGCAAGGATTACTGCCATAATCCCTAGGACACACTTTACACCCGAGTGTAAAGTGGTGTATAAATGCTAAACCCTATTACTCATGTATTGTGACCCCATGCTATGTACACAGAAGTCCAAAAGCCAAGTCCTCTACCATCGGTGACAGATGCACCTACAGACATGGGTAGTTTGCCTCGCAGTTGCAGCATTTGACTCGGAGGAAAGGGGATATTTCTCAGCACACAGATGCAGGGTCCCTGATTCATCCGGAGCGTTTTATGTCCTTGTAAGCACCGTGCCAGTAATTATTTCCATGTCTTGGACCTGGCTCACTCCCCTCCCCCTGTTTTCCCGCAACCTTGCACTGAGCTGGCTGGGCCCGTGCATGGAGCTGGCTCCAAAGCCTACATCTGTTCATCATTAGGAATTCCAGTGCCGTTAAGTAACGGACTTACAAACTGGCCCCATCTTTTCAGCACCCCCGTAACTGGGGCCAGCCGGTGTTTTCACAGCTCAGTAGCGGTTAGCACCACCTGGACGGATATTGCTGCGGTTCTTGAAGAGGCGTCGGGTCAAGACATGACGTGGGAGGCGTTTGGCTCTCCTTGGGCCTTTGTTTCCCTTGTTCCAGTCCTGTTCTGCCCAGCTCTTCCTTCCTAGGGCATAAATCTTCCCTGTTTATGGATGCCCAATGACAGAACAGGGTACCCAGCTTTCTGCTTCCTTTCCTAAGAACATGGAATCATAGGACCCAGAGTTGGAAGAGACCTCAAGGGCCATTTAGTCCAGCCCCATTCTGCCATGCCGGAAGACAAAGCACTCCCTTTGACAAATGGCCATCCAGCCTCTGTTTAAAAACCTCCAAAGAAAGAGACTCCACCACACTCTAAAACAGCAGCGTTTTCCACTGTCGAACTGCTCTTACCATCAGGAAGGAAGTTCTTCCTAACATTCTGGTGGAATCTCTTTTCCTGTAGTTTGAATCCATTGCTCCTTGCACGTCCAGTCTTCCATATGGCATCCTTTCAAATACATAATCATGGCTATCATGTCACCAGAAGCCAGCGTCGTGTAGTGGTTTGAACATTGGACAGAGGCTGGATGGCCATCTGTTGCGAGTGCTTTGATGGTGTCTTCCTGCATGGCAGAAGGGGGCTGGACTGGATGGCCCTTGGGGGTCTCTCCCAGCTCTAGGATTTTTGGAGACCAGGGTTCATTTCCCTGCTCAGCCAAGGAAACCCAGTGGGTGACTTTGGGCATATCACACACTCTCAGCCCCAGAAAACTCCATGATAGGTCCTAGTCTCTGGAGCAGCAGAAAACAGCTTCCTCCAACCTCCGTATGACATCCTTTCAAATATTTAAACATGGCTATCATTTCTCTTCTCAACCTTCTCTTCTGCAGGCTGTACATCCCCAGCTCCCTAAGCTGCTCCTCATACGGCACCCTATTCCTGAAGCAAGACTGCTTGGCACCAGTTTCAACAGAGTTAACAGTAGTCCATGCACTAGTAATATCCTGATTAGACTACTGTAATGCACTGTATGTGGGGCTGCCCTTGAAGAAGACTTGGGCCATTTCCACACTAGACTATTATAGCGCTATTATTCCGCTTGCGACATCCTATGGAATCCTGGGGTTTGCAGTTTCGGGAGGGGCCTGCCAGCCCCTCCCAAAACTGCAAACCCCAGGATCCCATAGGATGTCGCAAGTGGAATAATAGCGCTATAACAGTCTAGAAGGAAATGGCCTTGGAAGCTGCAGCTAGAGCAAAATGCAACAGCACGATGGCTCACTGGAGTACCATATAGACAGCGTATCCTGCCAGTTCTTTACTGTTTCAACTTTGGTTTTAGTTTTACTAAAACTTTTTGATGTAGGGTGGAGCAAAAATATTTTAATAAAGAAACTGAACACCACCCAAAAGTTCCACTGATGGAAAGTCCAAGAGCCAATGGAGGTGATTTTTAAAATGCCTACATAATGCTTAGATCCTGTCTAAACATTAGGAAGAAATTCCTGATAGTAAGAGCAGTTCAACAGTGGAATATGCTGCTACTGGGGAGTGTGGTGGAGTCTCCTTCTTTGGAGGTTTTTAAACAGAGGCTGGATGGCCATCTGTTGCAAGTGCCTTGATGGTGTCTTCCTGCCTGGCAGAAGGGGGTGGACTGGATGGCCCTTGGGGGGTCTCTTCTAGCTCTAGGATTCTGTGATTCTACATATGGTTATATCTGGTTGTTCTCTTTTGCCTCCTCAGGACATAATCCTGAAACGAGCAGCAGACATTGCCGAAGCTTTGTACAGCGTCCCACGCAACTCCAACCAGCTGACCTCCCTGGCCGGGAACCATGCTCACTCGGGGATGATGGGCGTCAACTCCTTTGGGAGCCAGCTGGCTGTCAACCTCAGCGAATCTGCTCAGGGCTCAGAGCAAGGTAGGGGAGAAATGCGCAGGCTCTCTCTTTTTACACTGCTAGTCTGTAAGAGCTGTTACCCTCCAGGTTATCTGAAGGACTGTATCTCCCTGTATGAGGTTTCCCATGTCTTGAAATCTTCCGGGAAGACCCTTCTCTCTGTCCCACTCCCCTCACAGGTATATCTGTTGGGAACATGGAAGACAGGGCCTTTTCGGTGGCTGCTCCCAGGCTCTGGAACTCCCTTCCTAGAGGGGTTAGACTGGCACGCTCTTTACTGTCCTTTCATAGGCAAGTGAAGAGCTTTTTGTTTTGGCGTATCTTTGAAAACTGACTTCTTCGGGTGGAAAGGGGGATTCATACTATATTATTTATCCGTGTTGTCTTTCTTGTTACTGTTCTGCTTTTAACTGCTTTTAATTTCATTATTTACTTTTATTTTAATTTTTGTATGATGTAAATTTTTAGCTCTATCTCTTTTAACTTTCATAAGCCACCTTGAGTTCCAAAAAAATTGGGGAAAATGTGGGAAATAAATACATATACGATAATAATGATACCCTGAATTAGACCAAGGAAGGGCCCATGTACCAGTCCAACTTTCTCCAATCGTTGTACTACAAGTCTCACCATCCCCTAGTCAGGCTAATGGGACTTATAGTTCAACATAGAAGGAGAGCGATCTGGCTGAGCATAAGTGGACCGATTTATCATCCTGTTTCATCCCAGTTAGCCAGATCTGAATGCAACAGCCCCCTTCCCCGTGGTTTTTGCTTACCATCTGATATTCTAAGATAGGCTGCTTCACAATATGGAAATTCCATGTACTGGTCATGGCCCAGCAGCCATCAGTGGATCTCTCTGCTCCTTGTGAAAATGTCTTGCTGTTCTTCTCAGCAGAAGTCAGAATCTTCCTCCCCACCCCACTTCTTTTTCTCAGGATACACACGCAACACGAGCAGCGTCTCACCGCGAGGTTACGTGCCCAGTTCCACCCCTCAGCAGAGCAGCTACAACAGCATCACTTCTAGCATGAATGGCTACGCGGGGGCCGCCATGACCAGCCTCGGGGTCCCCGGCTCCCCCAGTTTTCTCAACGGCTCCACGGCCAACTCCCCCTATGCCAGTGAGTTTCTGTGGCTCTCATAAAGGAACACCAGCGTGGATCGCCATCTTGTATTGATTCCTTCCAACAATCAGGCCATACTTTAAAATTCATAATTTAAAATCCATAATTTAAAAATCATCTGGGTAGGCCTGCTGGAAGAGTCTGGTCTTTAATGCTGTCTCAAATTCAGAAAGGATATTCAGCAGTTTAATCTCTTCTGGCAGGTCATTCCACAGTTTGGGGGTGGCAGAGTGACCGTTGCCAACCTAGCCTTGGCTGGCTGGAGTAAATGTCCCCCAGAGGACCTAAGTGTATGGGGCAAATTTAAACCTTTCTTCCACACCCCACTCCTTAATTTGGATTCTATACATCTTCTCCAGGGTCTGGGTAAAAAGTTACTTTGGGGGTTACTACAACTCTCAGACCCCCTCAGTCAGCATGACCATAGTGGCTGGAGGGCTTCTGGAAACATCTCAAAGAAGTAACTTTTCTAGGCTCTGAATGACAGAATTTGAGCCTTTCAGTATTATAGCAATAGCAGTTACATTTCTATAGGGCTTACCGGTGCAAAGCACTCCCTAAGCGGTTTGCAACGTGTTTAGCTAATTGCCCTCAACAAACTGAGTACTCATTTTACCGACCTACGGAAGGATGGAAGGCTGAGTCAACCTGGAGCCCTGCAGGATCAAACTCACAATGTTGTGGCTGCAGAATTGGCACTTAACCACTGCGCCACCAGGGCTCTTTGTGTGTACTGTGTACTTGGGGGCAGTTGCTCCTCGAAAAAGGAGCTTAATTCTGGCGTCCCTCAGGGCGCTGTCCTGTCCCCAATGCTATTTAACATCTATATGAAACCGCTGGGAGAGATCATCAGGAGGCATGGAGCAAGGTGCTATCAGTACGCTGATGATACCCAGATATGTCTCTCCGTGCCTCGGATAACAGCATCAACTAAGGGTGGCGTCTCGCCTCTGAACGAACGTCTTGAAGCAGTAATGGACTGGATGAGGAAAAACAGACTGAAGCTGAATCCAGATAAGACGGAGGTACTCGCTGCCAGAGGCCCTAGCCCAGACATGGAGGTCTGTCAACCAGTCCTAGACGGGGTCACACTTCCCCTGAAAGACTGTGTGCGCAGCTTGGGGGTGCTCCTGGACTCGCCGCTTCAGATGACGGCTCAGATAGATGCGGCGGCCAGGAGTACCTGTTATCAGCTTCGGCTGATACGCCAGCTGCACCCCTTCCTGGAGCTGGAACACCTAAAAACAGTGGTGCATGCGCTGGTAACTTCACGGCTCGACTTCTGCAACGCGCTCTACCTAGGGCTACCCTTGTGCTTAGTCCGGAAGCTTCAGTTAGTTCAGAATATGGCAGCCAGGTTGGTCACCGGAAGACCTAATGTGACCATATAACACCAATTCTAAAGTCTCTCCATTGGCTGCCTGTTAGTTTCCGGACACAGTACAAGGTGTTGGTTATTACCTTTAAAGCCCTTCATGGCTTGGGGCCAACCTACCTGCGGGATCGCCTTCTCCCACACAATCCGCCCCGCACGCTAAGGTCCTCCGGGAGGAATTTACTGCAGCCAGTCAGAACTAGGCTGGCTGCGGTTACCCAGAGGACCTTCTCTTCTATCGCTCCCCAGTTACGGAACGGCCTGCCGGAGGAGACCCGGCACGTTACCAGTCTTGACTGCTTTAAAAGAACAGTCGAGACCGATCGCTTCCGACAGGCCTTCCAAGACTAGCATTTCCATCGCCTCCCATCCATTGTCTTGCTGTTCTTTTAATAGTTGATTGATTGTAGTGTGTTTTAGGGGGTCGGTCTTAGGTGGATTGGTGGGTGGGGAGGATTGGGTATGTTTTTTAATGTTTTTAATGTATTAATGTATTTAGTGTTGTTCGCCGCCTCGATCCAGGTGGAGAGGCGGGATAAAAATAAAATATTATTATTATTATTATTATTATTATTATTATTACTGCACATGCGCTATTTTAGAAATGACAGTCAACAATAACCCTACAAGGGAAGCCAGGTAGCATCACATGGGGGTGGAAGGTGAGAATAAAAATCTGGTCTGTGCCCATCTTTGCCGGAATTCCCCTCGCAACTAATTCCTGCCCTTCTTCTTGGCAGTCATGCCATCCAGCCCGCCCCTTGGAGCCTCATCCATCGCCAGCTCATCCACGCCGGCCGGCGTCTTCTCCTTCTCCCCGGTCAACATGATCTCCGCCGTCAAGCAGAAAAGCGCCTTCGCTCCCGTGGTACGGCCGCAAGCGTCCCCGCCCCCAACCTGCACCAGCGCCAATGGGAACAGTCTTCAGGGTGAGTCGGTCCCTCCTCCTCCACCTGTCGCGGCCGATGGTGTGGGCCGAGAACTGGACGGCGGGCACCACGTTAGGAGAAGGGGAGACCTCGTTCCACTTGCGCGAACGGGGGATGAGTGGGATTAAGCTGCCGCACTTCCTCTAGACAAAATTGGTGGCTTAGGGCGACGGCCACCATCTTGTGGTCTGCCCTTTTTCACACCGTGTGGTTTGTAGAACTTTGATGCCACTTTAACTGAAGTCTGTTTCACACTGCACAATTAATAGCAGTTTGGTGCCACTCTAACTGGCATGGCTCCTTCCTACACATTCCTGGAATTCGTAGTTTGGTGTGACACTTAAGCTCTCTGACAGAGAATCCTGAGACCTATATGAAGCTACAGATCCCAGGGTTCCTTTGGCTAGAGCTAGGACAGGAAAAAGTGGCATTAAAGTGATGTCATCGTGTGGTGTGAAAGAGACTTGTAATTCCCATGGAATCCCGGGATTTGTAGTTTTATGAACTATTTAGGATTCTCCGCCGGAGAGCGCTATTGCCTCCCAAAACTGCAAATCTCAGAAGTCAGTAGAATGCTGCTGTGGCAATCTGATACCTCTTGGCTGATTTCCACAGACTCCTGAGCTCTGTAAGTTTGAGGAGTGCTATAATCCTATAGTATGAAAGAGACCTCAATTTTGAAATAGAGCCATGGGGTTTCCATGCAGTGGGGAATCCAGAGTGAATCCCAGTTACCTTTCCATGGGAGAGATGTTGGAGTGTTTGAAGCCTCTCTCAGTCCTTTCGGCCAAGGTGGAGAGTCCGATGGCCTTTGGCTAGGATTGCCTTTTGGATGGTTCATTGGAGTCAAAAAGTCCATCTGACTAATGGGAGGAAATGGTGGGCTTCTTGAATTGAATTTCCCAACCTATTGTTTTGGGGGTGGCTAGAAACATGCCATTTTTGTCCCCACATCTGGAGGTTCCTCTTCAGGGAAAACATCTGGAGAATGTATTGGCAGTGCCAAAGCAGTGATCTCAGCTGATTTCCCTGGGAAATGCTTAAGCCAAAATCCTAGTGTTAATCCTCAACTGGAATAGACCTACTGAATTAATAGTAACTCGGTTAAGTCAACACCTAGCATATATTCTGTGGATTCAGTGGTCTATTCTAGTCAGGGCTAGCAGGCGGATTCAGGACTTAAGCTGGTTCTTCTTGCTCCTCTCCTCACCATGATCCAATAGGATCTCCACTAACTCAGTTCCAGCAGTGATCGTAAGGCATGGAGGAGCTAGAGGGGGCCACACACTGGGCCTGAGGGCCAAATGTGGCCATGGACCACAAATTGTGCATTGGTGTTCCCCAGTTCTTTTCAGACATTGACCTTTCTCCAAGTAGATCATACAAATACATTGCTAATTAAAAGTGGTCTCCTTCTTTCTACAATGGTTAAGCCATGTCCAGGCAGTCCTGTGCTTGGTGTGGGGTCTTGCGCTGTTGAATGCTTCACCTTCCACCTGTAACCTGAGGAGGTACAGCTCAGGCTCAATTTGACTGTCTCAGTGAGGACTAGCATATTGTCTAGGCTGATGGCTAGCACCCATGCGGCCTGCTCAGGGCACTATCCTTGGTGTCAGGAAAAGCTGACTGAGGCCACAAGATGCCAGAGCTTGTAAAATTTATATTTTTGGACGATCTCCTAGCCAGCGTAGTCACACTGGCTTGGGGATTCTGGGAATTGTCATCCAAAAAGGTAATTTTGCCAGGTCCACTCAGGTGCTCCTGTTTTTCATGTGGCACTGTTTCCCAGAGTGGATGCTGGAAGTTGCTGTTCTCCGCCTGGAAGCATTTTTTGCTTTTCCTTCTTTTCCCGCTCAGCTTTCCTAGACCACGCTGCCATTTTCTAGTCAGCCATTCCTGTCTGAATGAGTCTGTCCCCCATAGCTGCACCAAATCTACTCTCTCCCATTGCATGGTAGGAGGAAATGTTTCAAGTTTCAAGTAAATGGAGAATCCATTAGCCCCAATCCAAACTGCTCTCCCAAGAGAAAGCGAGTTCCAATGAATGGTGGGAGCTGGTGGCTACTATGTCAGTAGGTTGGTGAATCTGCTCTGGGTTTTGATCTGAACTTGTGTCCCAAGTTTTAATCCAAATGGAAAGTGCTGAACCCAGTGTTCAGAACCTTGAGGAGCTCCTTTAAAATTTGGACTAGAACCCAGAGCAGATTCGTTGCCCCACTGACATAGGCACCTCCAACTGATACTGATATTAAACAGAGTGGGGCAGAAGAAAGACACTACCTGGCCCCACATGGCCTATACCAAAGTTGGTCAGATGTTTGTAGCCTGCAACTCCCATCAGGCCTAGCCAGCATAGGCAATGGTGAGGGACAATGGGAGTTGCAATCCACAGACAGGAGGGTGTGGTTGCTGAGGCTTATCCTACACCTATGAGAAGTCACCTGGACTGTCTCTTTCCTCCGTGAGGGACTTGGCCCGTGGTGACTGAGGCTTCTGTGTCACAGGGCAGTAAATCCACTCTGGATTTTAGTTCGAATTTTAAGGGAACTACGTAAGGTGCTGAACCCTACCACCACAACAGATTCTGCCCCCTAGGATAGCTCCTATAGCATTCGTATTAAAATCTGGAATGGATTCACCACCCCACTGACATGGAAGCCGGCAGCTGCTCTTGGACTCAGCCTACTTGTTTCCGGTGTTTTCTTGTTTGCATCTTTTGCTGTCCTTAACTGCCTTTGTCATTTTTTCCTGTCCCCTTTTTCTTGCTTACTCTTGCTTTTCCCTCTGTTTTTTTTTTCTCTCTCTTCCTTCCTTCCTTGTCCTGTGCCTCTCTTTGCTTGGTCCTGCCAACCAGACCAAACCTTTGAAGATTCAGCAGACAAGTTTCACGCGCCACCTCGGTCACTCCAGGGCCTGGCTTATTCCTAATCACAGTATGTTCCTTCTCTCGTTTTCCTGCCTCTTGCTCCCACCTTACTCCGTCTGCCTTCTCTTTTTTCTCTGCTCCTCTTGCTACAAACTGTCATGACTCCTTAACAACAACCTTGCAAGTGCTCCCGTTGTTTATCTTTCTCCCTAGAGTGGTAGGCCTGCTTAGATGTAGTTCCTGGAGTTGTAGCCCCCGCAAAGAAACTCTTCCAATCTCTGCAGCTAGCAGTTTAGCAAGACCTCACGAGAGTTGGCTACGTATCAGGGTGGACAGTCCTAGTGTGGGTGCAAGGCAGCGTCCTCTCAGAGCTGAGAGAACTCCTTGTCCCAAGCTTGGCTTCCTTTGTTCATGCATGTTAAGGAATCCACATGGGGAAGCCAACCTCAAGTACCTCCTTGGGTTCCTGCAGACTCCACAACACTGTAGGTAAATGGTAGTCTCCATCATCTTCCTCCATTACAAATGTAGGCTGGAAGGAAGGAAGAGAACATGCCACATGTACAGGCTCTGCCCTGCTGGAAAAGCAGAGAGAATAGTCCTCCACCCTGCATTGTATGTTCTTCTTGGCTTGGATGCCGGGCTGGCAGACTGGTGCAGCGTTGTAGTCAGGCAACCAAACTACTATTCAGGAAATCCTTAGTTCAGATATCTCCTCTGTCCATAGAACTCATGAGATGGCCTTTGACTCAGCTTTCCCATCTACAAAATGGAGCCAATTATAATAGTACTGGCCAACCTTTTCGGGAAGGTTAAGAAAGGCTGGTGTTGAGCAGAGATGTAAAATGTGGCTTCCTTCATTCTCACGTGCAAGGACAAAGATGTTCAAATGTTTTCTTTCTGTTTGGCAAGATTTTGAGAGATTTTGCACACAATGTCTTGCATTTGGGGACTGCTTTGCAAAAATGTTCTTGCACAGAACACAAGCCAGAATCCTGTTGGTATCCTACATACTTGTGGATTCCCTTACATATGAGATTGTATGATTTTTGACCACTGCAAAATGGTCATATTCAATGCATAATCAAAATTCCACATATATAACCATTTTCGCATGCCGATGTGCATTCTTGGACAGTGCTAACTCTTTGTTGTTGCTTTTAGTGTACAACTGGGATTGCAGAAAGAGCCACTGTGCATTATTCCCCATTAAACAAGGGGACAAGATGCAGGCAGGCTGACAGATAAATCATCACTTGCACAATGTTGATATTCAGCAGAAGAATGATACAGGTTGAGCATCCCTTATCTGGAAATCCAAAATCCTCCAAAATCCAAAATTGTCCACATGAGTGGCTGAGATAGTGATACCTTTGCTTTCTGATTGTTCAGTGTATACAAATTTTGTTCCATGCACAAAATTATTAAAAAATAGTGTATAAAATTATCTTCAGGTTATGTGCGTAAAGTGCATGTGAAACATAGATGAATTTTGTGTTAAGATTTAGGTCCCATCTTCAAGCTGTCTCATGATATACGTCTATGCAAATACAGGTGTTCCAAAATCTGGGGAAAAAAAACCCAAAATACTTCTGGTCCCAAGTGTTTTGGATAAGGGATAATCAACTTGTATAGCACAGTGCTTCTTAATGTGTTTGATGTGCTAGACCAGCAGGGTTTTTTTCTCAGTGCACCGGGGACTGCAATTTGGCTACAACCTTTTCTAGCTACAACACTTTTTTAACCTTTTTTTCTTACTTTTTCTGAATTTGAGCAACTCTTGCTATCTTTCGTTCTTTCTTTCTTTCTTTCTTTGGAAACCTACCAGGGTCTAAAGCTAATACTGGTCCGTAGACGACCACTTTTGAGTAGCACTGGTACGAAGGAACATCTCTGTAACTATACAAGTGTATTAAAAGTCTACGTGCCCAATGTAGGGGTTCTGCCAATATCTACACTCTGTTAGTTTGACCCAGATATAATCTTAGTTATCCAGAAGAATTTCTGGAATTTCGAGTCCTCCAGAAGAATTTTTTTTTTTAGATTCTCTATTTATTAGTTTTAAATCAAACAAACATTCTAATTCACAGTTAAAATTGCAGACACAATCAAAGAAATATATCTTCAAATAAAGAAAAAAACTAAAACTAGAACACTATATTAGCGCACTAGACTAAAACACTGAACAGTAACTAAAACATTGAACACTAATCTACAAAAACTTAAAAGGGCTCTGACCATCTCCAAGCAAAACTGTAATGAAAGAAAGAAAAAGAAAAAAAATATACATTATTCTTCCGTAACAGATCAAACGAAGTAATCCTGCCAGAATTACTAGTGTCCGTAGCCACAACTTATTGTGTCATTAGATTTCTTACTGCTCCAAAAGTCCATAAACCTTTTCTATTCTTTAAAAAAAAAAAATCTTCAATCAGAGAGAAGAACTGATTGCATGGGTTTGATCCGGTTGGAACCAGTCGTTCGGGATTCCAGCCATGCAGTTGAGCATTTTTGGATGTCTCTTTGTTGGTTCCCTGAGCATCCTATTTGACTCCTTGGAATTGCAGAAACCACACCCGTGCGTTATTCTCCATGGGACAAGGGAACAAGAATCAGACCCATGAGCAGATACACCCTTGGTTGAACAACGTCAGTATTTATCAGAAGGCTGGAGTAACAGAACCATCGCTTAATTACATATGTGCAAATTTAGGCCATTTCTGCACTAGACTGTTACAGCGCTATTATTATTATACTTTCAACAACGTATGGAATCCTGAGGTTTGCAGTTTAGGGAGCGGCCTCAAAGGCGATCCTCCCTAAACTGCAAACCCCAGGATTCCATAGGATGTTGAAAGTGGAATAATAACACTATAGCAGTCTAGTGCAGAAATGGCCTTAGGCTAAGTAGGTGTGATGAAGCATCTTAGCCACTGCTAAAGCATTTTTGTGGGGGGGAAAAAAGTACAGTGGCCCCTTAACTTTTGCAAAGGTTTGGGGTACAGACCTCTTCTGAAAGTCAAAAACTGCAAATAGTTTTCCCCCACCCACATAAGCTCTCCCCCTCCCATACCCTCCCAGGGCTCCCCCTCTGCTCTCCTGCCTGTTGCCCGTGCACCCTTCCTACGTGGGCAACAGGAAAGCAAACGAAAGGGAAAACACGCACACACCACTCAATTTGCCAGTCCGTCACTTGGACATCCCACATCCTTTCTGTCTGCACAGGTGAGAGGCAAGCAAATGGGGGAAAAAACACTCCCCCCACTCCCATTTGCATTTCCGTTGCCCGTGCGCCCTTCCTTCATTCTGAGCATGTGGGCAACAGGCCGGAGAATGGAGGGGGAAAGGCTTGCACGTACATGAACGTTTCCCTCTCCCGTTTGCTTGCCTTTTGCTGAGCTGCAGAGAAGGAAGGCAGCACACCTGGCCGAAAGGCCAGGGCATGGGAGAGGAAGAGTGGGGGAGGGCTGGCACGTGGGCACCTCTCAAATAACCAAATTTGCAAAGGTCAAACCTGCAAATGTGGAGAGAGGACTATAAGTGTCCTTTGGGCAAACGAAATTTTCGCAAAAATCTGAAAATGCAAGACAAACAAAATCTCTTTGGCTGGCCAGTTTTTCAGTGGGCTGCCCTGCCCTATCCAGACACCCTTTCTCTTTAAGGGCGAGAAAATTTGTGAATGTTCTTTACATCCCTACGATATTTGTGACGTGACGCAGCACTGAACGGCCCTTCCTCCTGCTGCCTCCCCAGAACGCGACCTCTCTCCTCTTTGTTTTCCAGCCCTGTCGGGTCTCATCGTACCGCCCATGTGAGCAGGGACCGGGTGACGACACCTTCCGGAAGAACGGACCGACGGACTGGCGCTTGACACAGACCCTTAGACTTGAAAGGGCGTGGGCACTGCTTATGCAAGACGGGGCTTCTGGAGCACGCCTCCCAGTTCCTTCCGACCTGGTTGCCTCAGTTACAAGGGGCTCCCCCTTCTGGTGGGAGGCTGCAGTGCAGCAGGACAAGCAACGGGAGGAGAGGCTGAGCAGCCGACCGGAAGAGCCCAGCCCAGGAACTGGGGGTGTCCTCCTCGAGGAGGAGGATAAAATTAGGGAGGGTTCATTGAGGGAAATTCAGCACTGCCATCCTTTCTTCAAGCCGCTCTTCCCTTCTCGCCTCCTCACCCTGACCTCCTGTGCCATTTTTCATGGCTTTGGTTAAACGAATCGCAAGACAAGGACTCCACCGTCCCCTCTGGGTTCCCCACTCAGGTAGATTTGCTCCCTGCCAAGAATGAAACATTCCTCTTAAAAATTTATCATCTCTATCCCTGTGGGATTCCCCGATCTAACTAGAGAGAGTCTCCCTTTGGAAACTGAACCCTGAACATCAAGCCCTGTGAGCCAGGTCTCGTGGGTTCTTTTCGTAAGTTATTACTTTCATTTTAAAAAAATAATACTATTATTTTTATTACTACTCCCATGGCCTTAGGTGTTAACCCCAGGAAATATGGATTGGCAAGGAGGTGGAAATCTTCTGACCATCTCTATTCATGGAGATCCCTCTCAAGACAAGTTGGTTGCATTACACACACACACACACACACACACACATAAACACAACCTCCTCACCACCTTAGTCTTTGCTAAAGTGGAGATGGCTTTCCAATGGAAGGAAAAAAATAAGCATTCCACAAGTGACCCTGAGGTTTTTATGATAGGTTTTTCCTCTGATTTTTCCCTTTCCTGCATACTGTCTCACACAGAAATACAATGCATATCCCCCAGTGCTACAGCTGTGGGTGCCAGATATGTTTGCTGGTGCATTGCTGCGGACAAAGGTCTTGGTGAAGGTTTTCTGATGCCGAGACGATCTCCACCACTGCTGGCATCTTGTCCCAAAGGTATGTTGCTGGAAATGCACCGTACGGCAGCATGCTGCTCTTCCAACATGTTTCTGTAGGTCTGTGGCCAAGCAGTGCCCATCTAGAAAACGGGTGTCTCCTGCATGGCCAGAACATGTGTGAAGAACCGCAGCTATGCCCTCTGGTCTTCTCCATTCCAAACTTGGCTGTGTGTTCTTCCCAAGCATTCCAGATGTTGACATGCCCACCCACAAATTTCCCCTGGAGAGTTCCTGTCCATTCTTTTCCGTTTCGCCCCGTCAGCAAGAACACAGCGGCCGTTGTCTCCAATTTCCTGTAAGCAGGAAGGGCTTAAAGGAGCAAACTCTGGATTCATTAAATGCTCTCTTAAGGCAGATGAATAGAGAGAGGGAGCTGTTCAAACAGGAAGCAAACTTCTGTGCAGCCACACTCTTTTCTTGGAGGTCAGCTCCTAAAATTACGAGTGCGGCAAGGCCCCACACTTTTGGCGTAGGGGAATGGCTAAATCACCAGATAACTCCAGTCGTATCCTGCCCCCACCCCTGAACTGGTAACTTTGGAATGATGATTTGCCACATTTTCTATGGAATCCATGGGATTTCCCCTGTGACTAAGAGCACTACGGCACGGGGACAGTTTTCCCGTGAAAACCACACCAAGATGCTGGAAGCTAGCTTAAGCAGAATACAAAAAATGGAAGTAGGAAGCACCCGTTGTTCTTCCAACAGGAGGGCAGGCAAACCCCAGGTGTGTGGTCCCTTTCAACATTATCCTTATTGGTAACATTGCCACCCTGACTTCTTCCAAAATACTTCTGGCCTCTCCAGAAATGATCTCATTTCACTGTCAGTGATCCTGCTTATCTATGGTGCAGAGTTTTAAAAAGTTACCCTTTAGGCCTAACTTTGCCTCTTCCAGAATCTCTCCACCGACATGGCCACTGTGACTTGCCAACAGCATAAACTTCCGTGGGTTTTATGCCCAGTTCTCAGTCCTGTCTTCCCCTCCAGAGAATCCTAAGCCCTGTAGTTTGAAAAGAGTGCAGAGGAGGGTAAAATTCTCTGTTTGGGAGTTCTACAGCCTCTGCTCAGGGATCTGCGGTTCTTTGGGGAGAAAGAAGAGCTGTCAAGCCGGCTTGTGAACCAGATGAACCCTTTGTGAAGCCGGGTAGAGTGCACCACTCTGTGCAAAGTCTGTGTGCAAATGGCATGGGTGTGCAAGGTTGAACAAGATGGACGAGTTGGGCAACCTCGATCCCATGTTTGCTGAAATAATGGGGTGTTTAAGGACAGGGGGCATCAACAGCTAGGAGCATCCCACCAATCTTCCTTGTAGATCTTCCCTTTCTTACTCCTTGTCCCACTGGATTTGTGTGGTTTGATCGGTGAAGAGAGGGAAACAAAGGACAAGGCATTTCCGGAGGCAGAGTTAAGTGCCTCCCACACATCGCTTCTCCCCTAAAATGACCTTGCCAGCCCCGGCGTGTGCGTTCAGTGGCTAGCATGAGCGTCCACCATCTTGGTTCTCTCAGAAGACAACGCTACCTTTCATGGTGAAGGTGTCTTTGATGCAACCCACATAGGAACACCTAAAGCTGTTCTCGCTTTGTCCATAGAAAATCAGGACCCTCCAAACTGCAAGGTTGGGTTGGGGGGGGGGGCAGGAAGGATTCAGAAAGAGACGGCAACAGGAAAACTGGTGAATTCTTTCTTTGTGATTCAGCCTGAGGCCGGTTGTAGGCGGTGGCTGTGTTCCGCGTCCACAGCTGCAGCAGTTTTGGGCCGTGCCTTTCCATTTTCATCCAACCTCATCTGACCCCCTTCGGGGAGGTCAGATGGTAGTCTTCAGGGGGGCCTTTTTAATGGCGAAAAATAAAAGAGAGAGCAATTCCCCCGTGGGGTTCATGAAAGAATTTGGAATTGCTTTTTAAAAGAAAATGGAAATCTAAAAACACTTTTCACATTTCCATTTCACTTTTTCTTTTTAAAGCCCTTGTCCCGTGCAATCTGAAGACTTGATGAACTTGCTGGTACACCGTTTTTCTCCCAAATTCAGCTTTTTTTTTTTTAAAATATCTTTTATAAAACAAACACAATCTTTTTGGTTGTTTTAAAACTCGTCTTCGTCATCTTCGTAAAAGAAAATCGGGTTCAAAAGAGAATGCACAATCCGGTGGGGTGTTCTAGGGCTCCCGCGCTGCTCCACTTTGTTGCAGTGTTGCTGGTGTAAAAGGGCTTCCCTCTGGCTTGTCGCTGCTGGAATTTCAGGCATCCTCTCCCACGCTCCCACAGTTATTTTTGTAGCATCATTTCCAAGTGGGAAAGAGGGGAGCAAATATTTGTAAATAAAGATTATGGAAAAAGAATCTCCCCAAAAGTTGGGATTCAAACTGTTCCCATCAGGGCTTGTTCTCTGTGTATTTATCTTTGTGGTACGGAGATTTGTTCTCCTGTCTCATGTTTTTCTTTCGTATATATATATTTTTTTCCTACTTATTTTTTATGTTTAATTTTAATTTTTTTTTACATTGTCCATTGTGTGTCCTGTGACTGCTGTTGTACAATAGCAATGTTGATCAATACCTGGCTGCACTGTTTTTTCAATGTTAAGCACATGTAAATTGACTATTACTGTCATTTCTTAGGAAACAGGCCCTAGAATATATCTATATACCTCCTGCAGCTGCCTGTGGAAAAGAGTCCTTCTTTTATTGATGCTCACTCTGTGTGCCTGTGTGTGTGTATGCATGTGCACACACGCACGCCTCGATGTCTGCCGCCTGTATGGAGACCTCATGAATTTCAAAGGGTTTTCTTAGTCAAGGACTGCTCAGAGGTGGTTTTGCAAGTTCCTTCCTCTGAAATGCAGCCCACAGCTCCAGGTATTCATTTCCAGTCCACCATCCAAGTGCTGACCAGGGCTGAAGCTGCCTAGCTTCCAAGATCAGGTGGGATCCAGTCCCTTTTAAGGTATTAAGGCTATTGTGTGTGTACGTGCTTTCAAGTCGCCTGCTGACTTATGGGGACCCCATGAATTTCAAAGGGTTTTCTTGGGCGAGAAATACGCAGAGGTGGTTTTGGCAGTTCTTTCCTCTGAAATAAAGCCTACGGTACATTGGCGGTCTCCCATCCAAGTACCAACCAGAGCTGACCCTGCTTAGCTTTCAAGATCAGATGGGATCTGGTGTTTCGGGGGGTACTGAGGCCTTCCTGCTCACTGTACTTGAGTTGAAAATTGGAACGCTGGTCGTCCACCCACCATTTTTGGTGGCCGCCCTCAGAATATCACTTTCAATGTAGTTAGTGACCTCTGAGTGCACGAGTGTGAGTTATGTACACATCTGTCTGTGGACAGAAGCAAGGTGCTGTTCTGTAGTCCCTTGTACAATGTCTCAAACTGTCTCCCTGCCGCCAGTCAAGTCCCTGGAAGGACCACCAGTGCTCCTTATAAATGGGGATGGGAGAATTCAACTGATATAGCTCCAAGGAGAAGGCATAGGAAAGTTCAATCCATCCATGTGGGCACTCCTTAGTGGACTGCAGCTACAGGGGGTGAGGGGTGAGGGCATTACCTCTCCAATTAAGAATTGTGCCCCTCCAAATGAATTTTTCCTTCACTCCCCAAATTTCTAGCATTGCAGAAAGGAAGACACTGAAAACCTCTTCTATTTGCCATGTTCACGTTCTCTGAGTCACTGTGCCTGATCCCTTTCTTTGCACATCTAAATTATTTCCAAACGCTCAACTGAAGTTTTTAAGTTGCTGCAATGCTAGAAATGTGAGTACTGAAAGAAAATTTGATGGGGGGGAGGCAGGATACCCCTCCTTACCCCTTAACCATAGCTACACCTCTGCAAGTTCCATTTCCTTCCCCTGAATGCCCTATAGGCGCAAAATCCCATCTGATCTCGGAAGCTAAGCAGGGTCAGCCCTGGGTAGTACTTGAATGGGAGACTGCCAACGAATCCCAGGTGCTGTGGGCTGTGTTTTAGAGGAAGGAACTGGCAAAACCTCCTCTTAGCATTCCTTGTGGAAGAAACCCCTATCAAATTCCTGGAGTTGCCATAAAACCTGAAAGCACGTGCACACCAAGCTGAGACAAACTGGTTTCTCAAGAGGTGAATTTCTTCCTGCTCTCACTAGCAAGCAGCAGCACTGTCCTGTCCCGAGGTTTGGCAAGGGAGGGGGCTTTGAACAGGGTGCAGAGGGCTAGGGGTATTCCCCTGCACACTTTCCCAAAAAAGATGTACACGGCGACAGACACAGACACCTACATACAGAGCATTTCCCTCCGTTTGCATGATGTAGAATCTTAGCAAGAGATGAGCGTGCCGGGGCGTACCGGTTTACTACATGGGCCGAAGCGTGCCTTGGAAATTTAAGTCATTGTGCTGGATGCCTCCACTACTCCATGCCCTGCAGTGCAGGGAGGCACCAATTCACACAGACCTTCCCCTTCTTGTCCAGTGCATACCAAAGAGGTTTGGGGCTTGGGAACATGAGCCACGATCTTTTCTCATTCCACCCCTTTAGCTACATCCCCTCTCTCTACGCTTCTCTGGGTAAGAGGATCAAAGACCTCTGCCATCTTTGGAAAAATAGCTGGTCGCAGAGTATTTTACAAATGAGCAGCTTTATTGCAGCGGAAGCTTTTGTGGAGTGGATTCCACTACACCCTTGACGTCCTACTCACACATAGCAGATACATATTGGTAGGGCAAGGGGAGGGGGGCATAAAGTGAGGTCCAAAGTGACACCATTTCTGCACTGGAGTGTTATGCTGCTATCGTCCCACTTTCAACATCCTATGGAATCCTGGGGTTTGCAGTTTCGGGAGGGGCCGGTCGGCCCCTCCCGAAACTGCAAACCCCAGGATTCCATAGGATGTTGAAAGTGGGACGATAGCAGCATAACACTCCAGTGCGGAAATGGGTTGACACAGGCCAAGAACCTACCTCAGGGCTGTGAAGTGTAAATTGCTGCTTGCAGAGTTGCGCATCGATCATGCTCCCCAAACTTGGTGTTGAATGGCAACTTGCCAACTGGGTGCAGAACTCAGTGTACACACCAGTACAGATCTGCACACACAATGACACCACAGGCACACAGCTGCCTCTGCAACAGAGATCTTCCTTAGCAGGCACGGTGTCCACCCACTTCCTCGGGAGAAAAATGTACGCGTGAAGGAGACACCAACAGGAATCCGGACATGCAGCGCAAGAGCTACGGTGGGTGCCATCTCCACGCAAAGTTCAAGGGCAATCAAGTTCAGTGAGAACTCGGAACAGCAGGGATATAATTGGCAACGATTAATTGCCATTTGCCCCCATGATTTATGGAAGGTGTGTGTGTGTGTGTGTGTGTGTGTGTGTGTGTAATAAAGAAAGACTTGTCCTGATGTCATGTAACAAATGGAGCCAGCTTGGTCTCTGCTGCTTCACAGACTAAAACATGAGCCAGGGGATCCAAATGATAGGAAAAGAGATTCCACCTAAACAATTAGGAAGAACTTTGTGTGTGTTGTGTGTGTGTGTTTGTTAAAAGCTGTTCAACAATGGAACAGACTGCCTGAGAGGATGGGGAACTCTCCTTCTTTGAAGGTCTTTAAAAAGTGGTTGGATGGGCGTCTCTTGGGAGTGCTTTTGCTGTGTGTTCTTGCATGACAGGGGATTAGACTAGATGATCTTTGTGGTCCCTTCCGAGATTCTGTTGGTATAGCATCCCATGCTGCACTCCACAAAAACATCTTCCGCAATAAACCCTTTTTCTCTTTCATAAATCTTGTCTGCTGTTCCTGCATTAACAACAGATTACCGTAGCTTCCCCTTCCTGCTGTTCACCTTGTCATTATTGTGTGCCTCCAAGTTGTTTCGGATTTATGGCAATCCTAAGTCAAACCTACCATGGGGTCTTCTTGGCAACATTTTTTCAGAGAGGGTTTGCCTTTCACTTCCAATGAGGCTGAGAGAGCATGACTTGCCCAAGGTCACCCAGTGGCTTTCCATGGCCAAGCAGGGATTCAAACGCTAGTCTTCGGAGTCAACACTCAAATCACTACACTGTGCTGGCTCTTTGCTATAAAATACTGGCTCTCTCAGCTACAAAATAAAATCCTTTGAAATAAATAAAAATCTGACTGGCAATGCCTTTATTCAAACCAATCACAACTCCACAATAAGGTATAAGCATTTGAGTTTTCCAGAAGTCTTCATCAAGGCAGGTGATAAAAAGAAAAAGAGGGAAGGGAAGCATGGAAAATTGAGCCAGAGGCTTTAGCTGTGGGGACTGCAAATCATGAGATAGAGACTCCAGACCAGATGGGGCAAGTTTGTTTTCTGCTGCTCCAGAGACTAGGATGTGGAGCAATGGCGTCAAACTTTAGGAAAAGAGATTCCCCTTCAACATTAGGAGGGAATTCCCGGTGGTAAGAGCAGTTTGACAGTGGAATACGCTGCTGCTTGGGAGCTGGCTGGCCCCTCCCGAAACTGCAAACCCCAGGATTCCATAGGATGTTGCAAGTGGAATCATAGCGCTATAACAGCCTAGTGCGAAAATGGCCCAGGTTAGGCATTCATGGTTGCAATTGTGAATTCCAGGCATTAATTTTACAGAGAAATACATGGCTAAATTAATCAAAATCAATACTTTTGTATTTAGTGAGCACATAAGCTTAAAACTCCTTCCTGATTGCCAGCCCCGTGTGTGATGAACGTCGGCTGTCCCATATTGCTTTCTTGGAATCCTGGCCACACTCCCCACACCTAGGTTTTCCTTAGTGAGATTTGTTCAAAACAGGTTTGTCGTTGCCTTCCTCTAAGGCTGAGACAGTGTGACATACTCAAGGTCACTCAGTGGGTTTCCATGGACAGATGGTGATTTGAACGCTGACCTCCTAGCCCAGTACTCTGAGGCCATTTCCGCACTAGACCGTTATAGTGCTGTTATTCCACTTTCAACATCCTATGGACTCCTGGGGTTTGCAGTTTAGGGAGGGGCTTCAAAGGCCATCCTCGAAGGCCCCCTCCTAAGCTGCAACTCCCAGGATTCCATAGATGTTGAAAGTGGAATAACAGCACTATAACAGTCTAGTGCGGAAATGGCCTGAGTCCATTATCCTGGCCTCCTAGCTCTGTACTCAAACTGCTACCCCGCGCTTGCTCTCCACAGGACCCCAGGCAGCTTTAAAAAGTTGGCAACCCAGCTGGTGTTCAATGGAGTGTTAACTGACAATTCTGCACTGCTCAACAAATCTTGCATGTTCCCTGCACACCCACATGAGCCCAAGAGGCAGAGGAGAGGTGGGTGGAAGTTTATCTGTGTGTGCGTGTGTGTGTGTGTGTGTGTGTGCTTGTGCACACAAAAGTATGTCTAGTTCAAGGCAAGGTCAAGGCATGGGCTCGGCCCATCGGAAGATTCCAGAACAGCAGCGGAGAAGCCAAGAGAAGGGGTGAGTGCAGGAGAGGCCTGGAGAGGGAAAGAAGAGGCGACTGGAAAATGAAGTGGGGGGCAGCCAGCTGGGTGGGAGCCAAGGAGATCCAAGGATGCAGCCAGCAGCCAGCTGGGGAAGTTGGCCCCGTGGTTACACAAAGCGCTGTTTGCCATTTTGACCCATCGGGGCGGGAGATGGCCAATGCCTCGCGTAAGGTATGCAAGACTGGGGAATACAAGATATGGGACAAAACGTGTAAATGGCAAATACCGCGTCGTTATCATCACTGCCGCCGCCACCATCGGCTTCATGGCTTAGAGCTGCCGAGCGTCAGAGCCTGGCCCCTCCTCTGCAGTTCTCTGGTTGAGGAAGAGGAATCTTGGGGTGAGAGTCCTGCCTTGAAAGGTGTGTGTACAACCAACCATTCACATGCCCGGGCTCAACTTTCACAGACTTGATTATTTGTGGATTATTTGCCACCACATCTGTTGCTGCCCTGCACCATTCTTAATAGGGACAGTCAAGGTTTTCTTAAGCCAGGAGTATTCAGAGATGGTTTTGCCAGTCTCTCTTCCTCTGAAATATAGCCTACCAATATTAACCAGGGCTGACCCTCTTTAGCTTCCAAAGTCAGACAGGATCTGGTGCCGTTGGGGTATTTAGGCCCTTACGCTATCATAAAGCTGAATTGAATGCCAGTTTTGGGAGGTGTGCGTGTATGTTTTAAATAGCTCACTTTGTGCAACGGCAATGGGTGCTTCATAGCTCATGCTTAAAGACATTTCAAGGAACTGTGCCTGGTGACGTCATCCTTATAACACCACTTGGTCTCATATCCTGTGACTTCACAAAAGGTCGCCCTTAGGTCTCATGTTTTGGTGCTAAACTCTCAGGTCCTGACCTTATCCTGACCTGGCAACCCTATCGCATTTCCTTTGCTCCAGTTCATCCTTTCTGTCTTCCTGGGCTGGCTACACACACATCCGCATCACCACACGAGACAAGAGGACACCAGTTTGCATAAAATGTGTATCGCGCCCTCCTACATTTTTCATACGAAAACCGGGACGCCCTGGCAGAGTGTGGACAGTTGGTGAGAAGTAATGAATGAGGAAGAACACCTAAGCCAGGACAAGCAGCAGCACTGTGCTTTTCCCTGAGCCTAGACGGAAGGGCAAGATCCCACCAACTTCTCTCCTCTCCCCCGAGCTGAGTTACTTGAGCCCAAACTGGTTTTCCGCTTTGAACACAGTTTGCAGGTACTTCAGGCCCTGCAAACTGTGTTCAAAGTGGAAAACCAGCTGAGGACAAGGGGGGAAGTGGGAGGGCAGTTGTTGGGTATGCGTGCAGAGGCTAGTTTACATGTGTAGGGGTGCATTTTAGTGGACTATAACTGAAACTGAATCATAGGGTCGGAAGAGATCCCAAAGGCCTTCTCCTCAAATCCACTGCTAAAATACTCCTATCCACCTTCTATTCAAAAAAAGCCCCAACAATATACCATGTCTGTTCAAAAAGCTTAGGCTACACACTTTTCCTCTCAGTTAATTTCAAAGGTGCTACAATATCCCCTTGGATACTGATATATGTACTGGTACAAAGCCTAGAAACCATGAAGCCCTACAGGGAGCAGCTTGAGGAGCTGGGCAAGTTTAGCTTGGAGAAGAGAAGGTTTAGAAGGGACATGATAGCTATGTTTAAATATTTGGTGGGGTGTCATGTAGAAAATGAGGCAAGTCTGTTTTCTGCTGCTCCAGAGACTAGGACACAGAGCAATGGATTCGAAGTCCAGGAAAAGAGATTCCACCTAAACGTTAGGAAGAAATTCCTGAGGGTGAGAGCTGTTTGACAGTGGAATACACTGTTGGGACAGCATGTGATGGAGTCTCTTTCTTTGGAGGTTTTTAAAGAGAGTCTGGATGGCCATCCATTGGGCGTGCTTTGATTGTGTCTTCTGCATGGCAGAAGGGGGTTGGACTGGGTGGCCCTGGCGGTTTCTTCCAGCTCTGGGACTCTACGATCCAAGGTTTTCTCCAAGGGGAGGTCAACAGTCAGGGATGCCTAGGGGTATCCATGTCAGCAGGGCATTGAATACACTCCAGGTTTTAGACCAAGGTTTAAAGGAGCTATCCATGGTGCTGAACTAGTCTCAGGGACAGAATCTGGCGCCTTGTGGTTTCTTCCAACGCCATAATTCTATGAAATATGAAGACCCTTACAGGCACAATGTGCATGCACACATGCTCTCTGTGTGATCAATTTCACTCTCCATTTGGTCTCAACTGGTCTTTTAAGTGACTGTGTACTAGAAATTTGGGAATTAATTTCCTTGGGCAGGCGGAGCTTTCCTTTGGAGAGTCAGTGCCCTCATTTTACGCCTCTCAATAGCCAGATCCTTTGTGCTTTATCATTTGATAACCTTCTCTCCGAAGATTCCCAAGGAGCCTCAATTCCACAGGAGTCATCACGATCCAATTTTGCCCAAACATTTCAGAAGGGGTTCAGCCCCACCAACCCAGTCATATGGGGGGTCTCAAGCCCCCACCCCATTCCAGTGTCCACGGCCAAAGGGAGCGTCCAGGCACCACAGAAGGGAATGGGGCGAAAGGAAGATGTCTGTACAGTAGGAAAGACTCAAAGTTAGGGATTGGCTCAACAACTTTGCCATATTTCCACAGCTAGCTCAGCAGCAGCAATGGGGGCAGCTCTGCTGTAGTAATAAAACTCCTTTGGCAAAGAAGTTTCTGACCAATAGATGGAGACGCCATTCCTGGCTACTGAGACATGGCTGCTAAGCACCTTGCGCAAGAGGGCAGTGCAAGTGTGGGGAGAGTCAGAAATCGGCCAGCTTTCTCCTGGGGTGCTTGCGTTGATTTTAAGAAACGAGCACAGGTGCACAAAGGCACCCATGCAGCAATGCCCAACATCTACCACACCGGCTTTGAGGCTGTTTTGGATTCCAATCGACAAGTTCCTGTAGCAGCACCAGGTCAGCAATCCCAGGCAGAGGATTGGCAGCTCAGGTTTTGCAAAACCTGGCTGGGGGATTCTGGGAAATATTGTCCAAAAAGGGACTTTTCCCCAAGTTCCAATCACAGCTCCAATCAAACACAGAGAGAGAGTGTCGGTTTTTCCTCTGCACACACTATCTTGCCCAATGACAACTCCCCTCACCCAATCCTCCATCTCATTTCATTTTCAAATGGGCTTAGCGGGCTCTAGGCCTTCCTGCCACTAACAGCCTTTCCCTGACCCAGCCAGAGTGCCTGCAGCTCATTTGTGTTTACAGGTTCCGCTGTTTTTTCTCCATCCTTTTTTTCAAAACACCATGGCTGGCTTCGTTTTTCCCCTTCAGCTCTGTTGTCCCATTTCCTCAACCCTCCTTTGACCCCACAAGCTTTGACAAGACTGGTTCTTTCTCAACACGTCTGACTCGCCATCGCCAGCGTCATGCAGTTCTCACACCATTCACCTATCCCACTTTGGCAGAGACAGTCCTGAGTTATCCTCTGTCTTTCTGCGTTTCTAGTTGCTTTTAAGATGTCCCAATTTCTTTCTCCTCCTCTCACTGTCCCCGTTTGTCTGCTTACTCCAATTGCTGCACACACTCATAGAATCCTAGAGTCGGAAGAGATCACAAGGATCATCCAGTCCAACCCCATTCAGCCATGCAAGAAGACACGATTGAAAGCATTCCCAACAGATGACTATCCCTCTTCTTCTTAAAAACCTCCAAAGAAGGAGGCTCCACCGCACTTCAGAAAGCAGCGTATTTCACTGTCAGCCTGCTCTTACCAACAGGAAGTTCTTGGTGGAATCTCTTTTCCTGAAGTTTGAAGCCATTGCTCCACATCCTAGTCTTTGGACAACCTCTTAACCTTCTCTTTTCCAGGTTAAACATATCCAGCTCCCTAAGCCACTCCAAATAGGGCATAATTTCTAGGCCTTCTACCATTTTGGTCACCTTCTTCTGGACATATTTCACCTTGTCAATATCTTTCTTGAATTGTGGTGTCCAGAACTGGACATGGTTTTCCAGGTGGTGTCCAGCCAAAGCAATAGAGTGGTACTATCACTTCCCTTGACCTAGACACTATACTCTTATTGATGCAGCCCAGAATCATGTTGGCTTTTTTAGCTGCTTCATCACACTGCTGACTCATGTTCAGCTTGTGGTCTACTAAGACTCCTAGATGCTTTTCAAGCATACTGTGGTCAAGGCAGGTGTCACTCATATCTGTGCATTTCATTTTTTATGTCCCAGTGTAGTACCTTAGGCCCTTTCCACACCTTTCCTTCTTCTGGCACTGGGGTGCAGGGATTGCGCGATCAGCCTCCGGCGAGAGGCTCTCACGTCCGGGGTCCTTCACCTCCGCACAAGCTGCCCGCTCGCATGAGAGCCCCTCCTCTTCCTTCTGCAGCACAGCCAGGGCAGGAAGTGCAACCAGCGCGGCTCCGGAGGCTCTGCACACCAGGTAAGTGCGTGTCAGGCCCAGGAGCAATGCGTGATCGTGCACCATTTTCGGCTTCTAGCCGAAAATGAAAAGGTGAGCGACCGGTGCCTGCCGGCCCCTGGAGCATCACGTGATTGTGAGTGTGTCTTGCAGATTGCTCCTCACAATCGCACGACGTTCCAGGCCCTCTTTCGCATAGAAAATGCCATGCGAAAAGGGCCTTACACTTCTCCCTATTGAAATTCATTTTGTTAGTTTTGGCCCAGCTCTCTAATCCGTGAAGATCATTTTGAATTCTGATCCTGTCCTCCAGCGTATTAGCTAGCCCTCCCAATTTGCCACCCACAAGTTTTAAGGCACATCTCAGTGTGCAATTTCCACTGTAATGCTTTCACAGGCAAGATGTCAGCATAGCACCTAGTAACATGTTCTGCACAGTGAGCGTGTTCCAGGTAGCAAGTGATACATCCCTCATTAAGGCTAAGATCCTAGACGAAGGAGATGGAGCATAATGATGCATTCCAAGAGTTACATGGTGGTTGCCCAACGCAGCCTTAAGAGAGCAGTGGGGTAGGTGGGGGGGGCGGGGTAGTCCGCCCTGGGCGGCACATTTTTTGGGGCACCAACAGGCCTCCATAACAGATGAAGACCTCCCTCTTCCTCTAAGCCCTCCAGAGCCCCTCTGGCTTCAAGGCACCCGGTGCCCTTGGTCCTCAAGACCCAGGTCCTGCTTGGCACCTTGCATAGCATCAGTGACATCCTCGGCTGACCCACGGCCATCACTTCCACTGCCACTGCTGCCAGAAACCTCTTCACTGGCCTGCCGCAGCTGAACAGACTGGCTGCCGCTGCCACCGCCATGGCAGAGATGTATTTTAACCCGGCTGCCATCTGCAGGCACTCCAAGCCCCTGACTGAGCTGCCCGGACGGCTGCCCATCTTCTGGCCCAGAGTGACCAGAAGCCATGGAGGAACCTGCAGCAGCAGGTAAGGCAGGAACATGGTGGAGCTTGCTGAGCAGAGGGAGGGATGGCTGGCCCCCGAGTCCAGGGAAGGGGAGTGGGCACACACGGGGGAGAAGGGGCTCTTTTGTCCCGGGCAGCAAAAGCTCTTACTATGCCACTGCATGAGCAGATTGCAATGCGCCATAACCAAATATGATATCCAATATGCGTTTGTATGTGTATGAACAGTGCACATCCATGCACACTACCCCCTCTGAGCAGCTCTGCTGCAGTGGCCTTGAAATGAATACAGCTGTTACAAAAATATCCAAGCAGTTCCATAGGGGAACTTAAATTGTGTAAGATACCAATAGGATTCTGGCCAATTTCTCCTACAGAACCTTATGAAAAGAATGTGATGGTATGCTTTTTGTTGGGTAAACTGCAACGTGCTTCTGTGCTCACATTGATTAAGTGTGAGTGTGTGTGTGTGTACGTGCATGTGTGCACATGGCTGCAAGTGCATGGGCATGCGTGGGGGAGAGATAATGTACATGTGTGTGCTTTTTGGAAACTGTGGCCAGGAGTACTATAATATCTGACAATCCAAACCCAGGGCTTTTTATAGGTCCATCTGTTTAGAGTTTCTCCTGTTTCACGTTTCTTTGGAGGCTCATAAAGGCAGTTGCTAAAAGCATTTTAAAGAAAGGAGCTGGTGAAGTGTTTTCACAGTCCTGCCTACGAGGGTGGGGTGGGGGCTCCCCATAAAACCTTCCGTCCGCCTTCCTACGACTCCTGCATTGCAAAGTTTTCTTTTCCTGCTTGGATCTCTACCTTCTGTTTTAGCAGGCTGCTGGCTTGAACGAGTGTCAGCTAAAACACAACATACACATGCACACATAAATGACACAACTTGCAGAATTGGCTTCTGTACTCAACAGAGGAGGGAGGGAAATCAGTTTGTCTGCAGGGGAACTAAAGAATATTGCTGGAGCCCTGCATTCAAGGTTGCACACGTTCCAAGGCTGTGTAACCATGGGGAGGTAAGAGAGACAGGATCCCATTGGCGTCACATGCTGTAATTTCCCCTGTCTGTGAGGTTGTACTTTTTCACCATTGTGCAATGTATGCATTCAGTTCATGACTGTGTAAGCAAAATTCCACTAGTGTAGCCATTTCAGGTGTACCTAAACCTGTTTAAAATGGAGTCCATTTCTGCACTAGAATATTATAGCACTATGATTCCACTTTCAACATCCTATGGAATCCTGGGGTTTGCAGTTGAGGGAGGGGCTTTTGCAAAGCCCAGGATTCCATAGGATGTTGAAAGTGGAATAACAGCGCTATAACAGGCTAGTGCGGAAATGGTTGTCACCAATGCATCGAGCACATTAACTCTCCATTGAGGAGTTGATTCAATGGCTTCATAGAATCCTAGAGTTGGAAGAGACCCCAGGGGCCATCGAGTCCAACCCCCTGCTATGCAGGAACACCCACCAAAGCATTCCCGACAGATGGCCATCCAGCCCCTGCTTAAAAACCTCCAAAGAAAGAGACTCCACCACACTTCCAGGCAGCATATTCCAATACCAGAGAGCTCTGACCATCAGGAAGTTCTTCCTGAGGTTCAAGTGGAATCTCCTTTCCTGCAGCTTGAATCCATTGCTCCTTGTCCTAGTCTCTGGAGCGGCAGAGAACAAGCCTGCTCCCTCCTCAACATGGCATCCCTTCAAATATTTAAACATGGCTATCATGTCCCCTCTTAACCTCCTCTTCTGCAGACTAAACACACCCAGCTCCCTAAGGTGTTCTTCATAGGGCTTCATGGCTTCCAGACCCCTCACCATTTTGGTTGCCATCCTCTGGACACGTTCCAGCTTGTCGACCTCCTTCTTGAATTGAGGTGCCCAGAACTGGACACAGGATTCCAAATGAGGCCTAACCAATGCAGAATAGAGTAGTTTATTATAGAGGATTTATTATCGTTTGGGCCGGCGAACTCCCAGCCATGCCGTTGTGAATTGCTGAATGATGTGCGAGTCTTCATCAGTGCCTTTAGTGTACAATTTGCTCAGAAGCAGGTGAAAGGGCCTCCCTCCATCTCATCCACCGCTGCCCTGGCCTCGGAGGCAGAGAAGAAGAGGTAGGCACCGCTCCATCATGCTCAGGCCAGAATCAGATTAGCATTCCCCCCTCCATCCCGACTGCCACTTTAGTTGAGAAGTGCTACTGAAATGCAGAAGGCTAGCCTTTGCCAAAAGCGACATTCTTCCTAGAATGTGCAAGAGGTGGTCTTTGCACAATTTGTTAAGATGCACTGACACTTTTTCACCATCACCACCACCACCCCTACTTTCTTCTCCTCTGTTCCCGGCCCTGGCCTGGGAGGGTTGGACAGAGGAACTGTTACTGCAGGGAGGGTGAGGGATTCCTCGCAGGGCAGGCAGCAACCTCGAGTAGAATGAAGGAGGCATTGCCAAATCCAGGGGTTGGGAAGGGAAGGAATTGTGGAAGAGGGGAGGCACGTTGGAAAGACTCAGCTGCTGGGGAATGAGTTGACTTTGCTCCAAGTTGCTTTAGCTTTTTAGGGTCTCTCTGGGCCCATCCCTCACCCTCCACCCCCTCTTCCCTTCCTTGCTAATAGCTTTGCAGCTGCAGGTTCACTTCTATGCTATAAACATTATTTTTCTCTAGGCTTCCATTTGCAGTGGAAATGAAGTAGAATGTGTGTGTGTGTGTGAGAGAGAGAGAGAGAGAGAGAGAGAGAGCACACTCACACAAACATATCCAAGTCTCTAGAAGACTCACATGCATTCAAGATGTTTAAAAGATCTACCGAAACATTCAGCAATTTCTCAAAATGTGATCTTTGGATATTGAGAGGAAAGTTTGAAAATTCAGAGTTCCAGCTCTAACCAGAAATACATGGCGATCCAGCCAAGCAATGTTGTCATATGTCTTTTTTAGAAAAGAAAAGTGGAGAGTTTTCCAAGTCCTCTTGGAAGTTGGACTGCAAATGCCCTGTGAGTAGAGTTGCTAGACTGAAAACCAGAGAGAGTTCTTGCACCTTTGATGGTTGTGGAGAAGTAGAAATTTCAGGAGATGCTGTTTCTCATGCAACCACATAGCAAGCAACACTTGCTGGAAGCCCCTCATCTGCTCCGCCATTAAAGCTACAGGAGCCACCTTCAGTTTTCAAGCTTGCCACCCTCCCCATAAGCTGTTCGCCATGAATTACCAGAGCGTATAAATGGTTTCAGCCATTCAGAGATGACAGAACAGCCTTTTGTACGTTCTTATAGAATCATAGAATCATAGAAATGTAGAGTTGGAAGAGACCCCAGGGGCCATCCAGTCCAACCCCCTTCTGCCATGCAGGAACACCCTCAAAGCACTCCCGACAGATGCCCATCCAGCCTCTGCTTAAAAACCTCCAAAAAAAGGAGACTCCACCACACTCCGAGGCAGCAGATTCCACTGCCGGACAGCCCTGACCGTCAGGAAGTTCTTCCTGAGGTTCAGGTGGAATCTCCTTTCCTGCAGCTTGAATCCATTGCTCCTTGTCCTGGTCTCTGGAGCGGCAGAAAACAAGCCCTCTCCCTCCTCTACATGGCATCCCTTCAAAGATTTAAACATGGCTATCATGTCCCCTCTTAATCTTCTCTTCTGCAGACTAAACATACCCAGCTCTCTAAGTCTATCCTCATAGGGCTTCATGGCTTCCAGGCCCTTCACCATTTTGGTTGCCCTCCTCTGGACCTGCTCCAGCCTGACCAATTCATGTCTTGAATTGGGGCACCCAGAACTGGACACAGGATTCAAGATGAGGTCTAACCAAAGCAGAGTAGAGTGGTACCAGTACCTCCCTCGATCTAGACACCATACTCCTATTGATGCAGCCAAGAATTGCGTTGGCTTTCTTGGCTGCCGCATCACACTGCTGATTCATATTCAGCTCGTGGTCTATTAAGACTCCTAGATCCCTTTCACATGTACTGCTATCCAGCCACATGTCCCCCATCCTATATTTCTATATTCTCTGTTCTCTGAGGAATGCATGTTATTATTGATTCACACACTCCAGAGTTCCCCTCTGTTAAGTGAAGTTCCGTTGCTGTCTCATGCATGAGTAACTTTGCCCACACAAGTTTTCCTAGGCAGGAGATATACAAATATTTTTTTCAAAGCAGATAAAAATGGGAAAGAATGAAATGCACACACCTAGGATGGGTGACAGCTGGCTTGAAAGCAGTACCTGTAAAAAGTACAACCAACCCTCTGCATTCACTAGGGCTAGGGGTACGGGACAAAAGTGGAAAAATCACAAATGTCAAAATGGCTCTCTGTGTCTGTGCGAAGGGAGCTGGGGCTTGGTGGGAACAGGGGACATCTGGGATCCAAACCAGACCAGGGAAAGGAGAGGGAAAGGGGATGGGTCAATGCGGTGGCCCTATACTTTCTCTGTCTCAGCCATCTCCTTCCTTGAGAGTGCGAGGAGCACCTAAAGAGGGTTTGTGGTGCTGACAAACTGGGCTGTGAACTGTCCTTAGTGGGGCAGACAGCAGCTGGTGGAGGAGAAGGAGGACCAGAGGAAGATTTTTAGAGGGCTGCACATCCTGACCAGAGCTCCCCAGAGGGAAGGTTCACCTGGAAAAGAAGTTCCCGAGGTAGGGGAGCAGGTTGGAGAAACTCGCACATAATCAAATCCATGAAAGTCAAGCCCACAAATGCGGAAAGCTGATTGTATCTAGGAGTCTTAGTACAATACCGTCAATACGAAGAGTTGGACTGGATGGCCCCGGGGTCCCTCCCGACGCTAAGACCGTATAACTTTAAGTAGTCGGACATTTTTCTTTGCTGTGGAAGGCCTGCGTTCAGTTTGAGTCCTCATTTGAACCTGCAGCTGTGCATTCAACAGTGCAACCCTCTGCCATTCGATACGAAAGCGGGACAGCGCAACAAATGTGCGGCTCCGCATATGAAGGTTTATGCTACGGAACTCCAACACCGGATCTCGACTCTCGCTAAGGTTTGACCCAGCGATCCCTGGAAGGAGTCGCATTCCAAAACATTTATGCCAATGTTCACCAGTTCCACGGGCATATGGCTGCTTAAAAAAGAGTCAAAATTGCTCCATTAGTTTGGAGGACTGGAAGAGACATCATTCGTTGCTAGGAATTCAAATCTTGTCAGTAGTGTGTTATTGTCTGTGGAGATCTTACACAGCACTTGCCCTCTTCTCATCCCTTTTAAGGGGCTCGAGGAGGGGAAGACTTCCTGTTGGATCGGGTCCAGGCTTGAAATGCATGCCAGATTCAAAGGAGTGTAGATATCCAAACTGGGATCTCTGTGTGTCAGTTTTACTTTTGAGAAACGCCATGCAGGCATCGTGGGGCAAATTTACCTCCTCTCTCTTAATCCAACACTCATAGGAGCACGTGTGCAGATACAGAAAAAAACCAAACAGATTTATCTCTCTCTCTCTTTCTCTTCCTTGCCTTAACAATATATATAATTTGTTAAGGCAAAAAAAAGAGAGAGAAGAAGCCCTGTAACTGTTTCCCTTCATAAATTCTACTGACTTCCCTGGGGGAAATAAATGTATCCATCATTTTATATGTACATATAATGCACTCACATACACACAAGACTATGTATGCTTGTATAAATATGATTTGTGGAAATATCAAAACCATCTGTGGAACAGAGTAAGGGACAGCAAATGGGGAGCAGAGCAGGGGTGTGATGGATTTCCAGCCGGTATCGAGTTTACAGGATGACGGCACCATTTGCGCTCTGTAGGGGTTGTGGAGGGAAGAGGGGGGAACCTACCTCTTGAACACGTCTGTGCCTTGTTAGCACATGGGGCTGGTCCCTCTGAGGAAGCCATTTGGGCTGAGATCCTACATTGAGGTTTTCTAGCATCAACTCCACGGTTCTGTGCTTATTCTGCTATGCACCCTTTGTGTCGACTGGTGACGCCATGCAACTGAATGCACTCCTAGAGGTGCAGACGAACACGCAACCAGATTTCCATCCCAAGCACACGTGCACCTCTGTGCTCAACGACACCACATGTGCAGCTCTGCTTCTGCAGCCTTGAAATGAAGGTAGATGTTAAGCATCAGATAAAAGGCTGACAATCAGTTGGTCTCATACACACACGTTAAGTTTCCTTACGCTTTCAGTTGTACTTTCTTTGGCCAAAGTGTGACATTGGTATTCTGTTCACAACTGGTAACTGTTGCACAAGTGGTTGTGTATTTGCGGATAGTGTGTTACTACTCCTCTGTGCCTTCAATGTACCGCTTGGTAAAATAGGAATGTGGAGACTGAGCACATGCACTGATATGCACTTGGTTGCACAATGTCAGTATTCTGCAGAACAGTGACATTATGTTGTACAACCACTTCGTGACTATGCGGGTGTAGGCTTTCCCTGCACCAACCCAATGTAGGATCTCAGCTAAAAATGTCCAACTGCTTCCATGGAGGAACTTATTCATCCATAAGACACCAACAGGATTCCAGCCACTGGATGGTGCACATTCCCAGCTGGATGGTGACCAGAGAATCATGGCCAAGTTCATTACTTCCCCCAATCCGTTTCTGACAAAAGAAAACAAAAGTGGATGAGGATTGTCTCCTTCTTTGGAGATTTTCAACAGAATCTGGATGGCCATCTATCCAGAATGTTTTGACTGTGTCTTCCTGCCTGGCAGAATGCGGTTGGACTGGGTCGCCCTTGGGGTCTCTACCAGCTCTATGATTCTCTGATTCTAATTCTGCAAACATGACCGTGGACTGAATACAGCCATTGCATAACAGCCAAAAAGGTGCAACTGCATGTGTAAAACAAATGATACGCACACGACATCAAGAGGATTCCAGTGATTGTGTTCACGTCCTGCTCTGAGCTGGCCCATGGAGAGCTTGTGCATTGCTCCCTCAGAAACATCAGCCTTTGGTCTCTTCCAGCAGAGCAGGGCTCTTCCAAAAGGGTTGCCAGCTCAAGATCTTTCCAGGACTTGAGGATTCTGGCCCAAACCCCAGAGGCGTATCTAGGGCGGCGCAAGTAGGATACGTGCCCTGGGTGCCAATGCAGGGGAAGGTGCAAGAAAGCAGTGCCAGAAGTGGCAGGCGATGAGGAGGAAGCAGTTCTGGAGGTAGGGCACAACTTCCACACCTGCCCTAGGTGCTGGTTATGCTGGTTATGCCACTGCCAAACCCAGAGACCTAGGATGGCCCCAGTGATATCTGTAAGCATATGCATTAAGAATTAGCCACGGTACTCACAGCATGTCATTCAAACACACACCTAAACATATTGTCTTATCTGGAAATGATATAATAGTCTAGTGCGGAAATGGCCAGAAATCTAGTGAAAGGGACTATTCCTACAACAAGATTAACTGGGGAATTATTCCTTCTCACTTACTTAGGGAGACAGAATAAGGAAGATTTAGTCTAGCCCGGCCCAAATACACTAAAGGTGCCATGTCCCCTCTGATCTTGGAAGCTAAGCAGGGTCAGCCCAGGTTAGTACTTGGATAGGAGACCTCTAACAAATACCAGGTGCTGTAGGTTCTGTTTCAGAGAAAGGAACTGGCAAAACCACCTCTGAGTATTCTTTGCCTAAGAGAACCCTATAATGGGTCGCTGTAAATCAACGGGCAACCTGAAGGCACATATACACGCACACATTCTAGGCTATTTCCCTCTATCCGGGAGGTGGATGCAGAGCAGACGGTAAGCCCTGGCACCACAACAACTAGGAGGAAAAGAAGAACCTACCTAAGTAAATGCAAAGACTCCCTGGAAAGCGTTTGCAACCTGCTGCAGCAAATCCATTGAGCCTTTGAAATTGTAGCAAGCTCCTGCTGGTGATGTAGACTCAAGTCAATTGATTCAGACTTAAGTCAGACACAAGTCACTTCAATGACTCGACTTGGACTTGACTTGGCAATAAATGACACTGACTTGTCTCGACTCATGACTTGTATATTTTTAGTGACTAACTTGCTGCCCTTGGTTCAATCACATAACACATTCATCCGGAAGCCTTACAACTCCATCTCTTTTTGCCTGCTGGTCACATGACGATATGTCTCAAATCCCAAAACTTGGGCCATTTCTCGGAGGGGAACAGCAAACGTGTTAGGCAACAGGCTTGAGGCAGGGTTGAGGTCTGCTCAGCAGTCCATCCCTGCTGCGTATCAGAGGAGCCTTCTGAACATTTTCCTAACAGCAGAAGGCAAGACTCAACCCCAGAGTGCAGGGAAAGATCCTTCCTTCTAAAGCAAGGGTGTCAAACTCAATTTCATCTCGGGCCACATCGACATTATGGTTGCCCTCCAAGGGCTGGTTGTATCTGCAAGACTATATAAATGCGTCTACTCTTTTATCATATTAAATAATTGCCTCTGCATTCAATTATTATTGGTTTTTAAATTGCCTTCGCTCTGCATCAACTTTTCTTTTCTTGGACATTTTGGGGATATTTGATTGTAGTTTATGATCCCTGTACTTCTGTAAAGTGCCCCCGCAGCCCCTCTCTGTTCTTCTTTCAGCTTCTAGACCCTCTCTGTGCCTCTTTCTGCCCCCCTGCCCCTCTCTGTACCTGGTGAGCCTGATCCCCACATTGTGGGCCCCCGGCTGCCCGTATTCTGAAGAGGGGCCAGCAGCCAGCACTCACGATCCACTTCTACTTCTGACTGCTCCTCTGACCACCTTTCCATGGTAACCTGCGGCAACGCTCTGACGGCAAGACTTGGACAGAGACAATGTAGGGATCAGGTTCTAAAGATTTTGAAGCTTCACTAATGGGAAGTAAGAAGGATCCCGTTCCCCACATTAGAAACTGGCTCCTAGACGTGAAAGTACCTTGCAAGGACTTGAGACTCAACTTGAGACTTGAAGGTAGAGACTTGAGACTTGACTTGAGACTTGGAGTCAAAGACTTAAAGGCATCACCGCTCCTGCTCTCCTAGGTGAGCTAGAGATTTGCACCAAGCCCCTTCCTCTTGCCTCAGCTGAGCCTGCCAAAACCGGAGAATTTGCACTCTTATCTGCCTTGAAACCCGGAGACTCAGGACAAGGCCCTGCGATCTGACAGCCCTATCTTCTGACGTTCTTATCCACGGCCTGCTCGTCACAGTGCGGCAAACTACAGATTTCCTAAGACTTCAGGTGCTGTGAGCTTCCTGCCTTGAACTCCATCTCACACTCTTAGGAAGCTATTAAGAGGCTCGGGATGAAACGCTCTCTCTTGGGGCGAAGCCGCTGGGGAGGGCTGCGAGATACCCTGGGAATCGCTTTCCCCTTCCAGGAAAAGCTTGGGTAGGGTGCTCTTTGCAGAAGTTTTAAGGGAGCTTTCCCCACCACAGCACTTTGAAAGCTCTCTGTGATTCTTACTAATGGGAGATAAGAAGTGGAGGAGAGCCCTTCCTTCCATTTGAACGGACTCTTTGAACATGCTCCCTGTTTCCCCAAGGGAAACGAAATTATAGGGCAGAGCTGCGTGACTTCTCTTTTAAAAATTATTTTAAATGGACTTTGCATTATAAACACCCCCCTAAAAAGATAATGGTGTACAAAGTTGCATTTCATATTAAGAGTATTCAGCCATGATAGTTGAATCATAGAGCTGTAAGGGGCAACAAGGGAAATTTGGACTAACCCCCTGCCATGCAAGAGTACCTGGCTATAGCACTAACATTCTCCAGCCTAAACATACTCACCTCCTTAAACCATTCCTCATAGCATCTGGTGTCACCATCTTAGTCAAAAATCATGGAATCCTAGAGCTGGAAGAGACCCCCGGGGCCATCCAGTCCAACCCCCTGCTATGCAGGAACACCCATCAAAGCATTCCCAACAGATGGTCATCCAGGTTCTGCTTAAAAACCTCCAAAGAAGGAGGAGACTCCACCACACTCCATGGAGGCAGCATCTTCCACTGCTGGACAGCTCTGATCATCAGGAAGTTCTTCTTGAGGTTCAGGTGGAATCCTTTTTCCTGCAATTTGAATCCATTCCTCTTTTTCCTAGTCTCTGGAGCAGTGGAAAACAAGCCTGTCCCTTCTTTCATATGACATCCTTTCAGATATTTAAACATGGCTATCACGTCCCCTCTTAGTTACCCTCCTCTAAATGTGTTCTAGCTGATCAATATGCACAGTATTCCAGGTGAGGTCTGATCCAGGCTGAATACAGTGATACTATTACATTGCTTGAGCTGGACACCTCACAACCATTGATGCAATTTAGAATTGCATTGGCCTTTTTGGCTGCTGCATCACAGGGTTGACTCATGGTTAGCTCTGGGCCCACTAAGAGCTCTAGATCTTTTTTATTTATACTGTTACCAGGTGAGGTGTCAACCATCCTATATTCCTGTATTTCATTTTTCCTGCCAAGATCTAATATCTTGCATTTAGCATTGTTGAAATTCATATTGTTCGTTTGGGCCCAAATCTCCAGTCTCCCAAGTTCAACTTGAATTCAGACATCCTTTAAAGATGATGTTAACAGGGCCAAAACTAACCAAATATGGAGAAATGTAAGGTTCTACACTTGGGCAGGAAAAAAATGGAATGCAGAAATATAGGATGGGTGACAGCTGGCTTGACCACAGTCCGTATGAATGGGATCTAGGAGTCTTAGTAGACCACAAGCTCAACATGAGTCAGCAGTGTGATGCAGCAGCTAAGAAAGCCAACGTGATTCTGGGCTGAATCAATAGGAGTATAGTGTTGAGATCAAGGGAAGGGATGGTACCATTCTGTTCTGCTTTGGCCAGATATAATAAGGTGTAGTAATAAGTTTTGATTGAAAAATTAACTGCTAAACTTCAAATGTCTAAAAGAAAGAAAGAAGCACGTAATTTTGATTTAAATTTCTTTACTGAAAATATGGAGGGTGGGGAAGAGAGAATACTGGACATCTGAAGGCATTCCACTCTTTTTCATTGGCTGTGGGAGGAAACATGTTTCATATAGAATCATAGAATCACAGAGTTGGAAGAGACCCCCACAGGCCATCCAGTCCAACCCCTTTCTGCAATGCAGGAAGACACCATCAAAGCCTTCCCTTTGACAGATGGCCGTCCGGCCTCTGTGTAAAGACTTCCAAAGAAGGAGACTCCGCCACACTCCCAGGCAGCAGCCGATTCCACTGTCAAACTGCTCTTGTCCTCAGTAAGCTATTCCAAATATATAGATGGAATGTCTTTTACTGAAGTTTGAATCCATTGCTCTGTGTCCTAGTCTCTGGAGCAGCAGAAAAAAAGCTTACATCATCTTCCCTAGTGCATCTTTTCACATATTTAAACATGGCTATCATGTCCCCTCTTAACCTTCTCTTCTGCAGACTAAACATATCCAGCTCCCTAAGCTGCTCCTCACAGGACTCCATGGTTTCCAGGCCTTTGGCCCTTTTGGTTGCCCTCCTCTGGACACATTCCGGCTTGGCAATATCCTTCTTGAACTGGAGTGTCCAGAACTGGACACAATATTCCAGATGAGGTCTGAACAGAAGAGGGTGATACTATTACTTCCTTCAGCCTAGAGAGTACTCCAATTGATGCAACCTAGAATCACATTGGCTTTTCTAGCTGCCGCATCACACTGCTGACTCATGTTCAGCTTGTGCTCTCTCACATGTACTGGGGTCAAGCGAGGTATCGCTCACCCTGTATCCGTGCATTTCATTTTTTCTGCCCAAGTGCAGAACCTTAACATTTCTCCCTGTTGACATTTATTTTGTTAAATAACCGAAATAAAACTTCTTGAATTCTAGAAGCTTGTGTAGGCTCATGGACTTCAAAGTTTGCGGAGGGGGTCATATTCCCCTACCAAAGGAGGACATCACAGGCCATTTCTGCACGAGACTGTTATAGCGCTATGATTCCACTTTCAACTTCCTATGGAATCCTGGGGCTTGCAGTTTCGGGAGGGGCCGGACGGCCCCTCCCGAAACTGCAAACCCCAGGATTCCATAGGATGTTGAAAGTGGAATCATAGTGCTATAACAGTCTCGTATGGAAATGGTCACAGTCGCACAATGTTCAGCCAAAGGGTTGTGTAGTGCAACCTTCAAGTAACTACTTGAGTCCAGATTTGCACCGTGGAAGCACAAAGCAGGATCTCAGCCTACGTTTCTCCCCACAGGCACAGCTGAAAGGCCTTCCCAAAGAGCTGCCGAACCCTGAGGGGGTCTCTTCCTTGTGGACCGCATTATATCTCTAAACCACTTCTTCCGCCCGGACTCGAGCGTGTGGGGTGAGTCCCCTCCATTAACCCTAATGGGCCATTAAAGAAGCATCTTCCCAACATTAGCATCCATCGAGGAAGCATCTGCTGATCGTCCACAAGCAATCAAGGACAAAGCGATGGTCACTTAGCCGCCTTCGTGCCACATTTGAGCTGATGTAGCTTTTGCAGCCGGGCACACGAAAACCGGAGGGCGTGCTGTCTCCTCCTCGACTGAAGAATTTGTGAAGTGCTGCACTGTGACAGAGCAAAGGCCCATCAAGTGCAATGGGATGTGCCCACCAGGGGCTGGACAGGTGCCTTTCAAAGTCCCAAAAACAGAGCAGCAGCACACTCCCGTTTGTGTTTCCCCATAACTGGGCCTGAAAGGGAAAGAATCATAGAATCCTAGAGTTGGAAGAGACCCCCAAGGCCCTCCAGTCCAATCCCATTCTGTCATGCAGGAAGACACCATCAAAGCCAGTGGCGTAGGAACGGCGGGAGCAGGGGGATGCTTCTCCCCAGGTGGCAATGTTTCGGGGCTTCCCAGCTCGTAGCCACACGCCGCTTGCCCTGGCCAGGGCCCCATGCACCGCAGTCATGCTCCTTCCTGCCCCCCCTCCACACACTCCAAGCTTCGCCACTGACCAAAGCACTCACTCCTGACAAATGGCCATCCAGCCTCTGTTCAAGAACCTCCCAAGAAGGAGACTCCACCACACTCCCAGCCAGCGTATCCCACTGTTGAACTGCTCTTACTGTTAGGAAGTCCTTCCTAACATTTGAGTGAAATCTCTTTTCCTGTTGGTTGAACCGTTTGCACCATGTCCTAGCCCCTGGAGCTGCAGAAAACAACCTTGCCCCATCTTCCAATGGCATCCTTTCAAATATTTAAACATGTGTGATCGTTCCTTCTCGGTTTCATTTCAGGGACTCTTGTCAAAAGCTTTCCCTGCAATGGTAGGGGTGCCACAAGGATCAGTCTTGGGCCCTCTTCTTTTTTCTTCGTATACACTCCCCCTTGGATTTCTTATTTCTGAACTGGGTTTTCAGTATCACATTTATGCAGATGACACTCAGATTTTTCAGTTTCAAGTCAGCAGATGCCACTGTGTGGAAGTCAGTGACAGACTGTCTGTCGCGTGTTTCTTCATGGATGACTGCTCTCGAGCCATTTCCGCACGAGTCTGTTATAGCGCGATGATTCCACTGTCAACCTCCTATGGAATCCTGGGGTTTGCAGTTTCGGGAGGGGCCGGCTGGCCCCTCCCGAAACTGCAAACCCCAGGATTCCATAGGAGGTTGACAGTGGAATCATCGCGCTATAACAGACTCGTGCGGAAATGGCCACTAAGCTGAACGCGGACAAAACAGAGATCTTGGTGTTTCAGCCTGATCACCCAGCAGCCCCTCTCTCATGTCCTCTCCTGGATTTACGGGGTTGCACCGTGGCTCCCATCTCAGTTGCCAGGAGCCTTGGCGTCCTTCTGGATGTCCGTCTATCTCTACATCCCTTTATCGGGGCTACAACAGAGGCACGCAACTTTTGAACATCTTTTGAACATCCGCAGGATCTGGAGGTTCCTGACCTTAGAGGCTGCCCATCTGCTTGTCTGGGCCTTGGTTACGCCTGGATTATTGTTACAGCTTACTGGCAGCTTTGCCTTCCTGCTCCCTTCTTCCTTCGGTTTAATTCAGAACAATGCTGTCCGGGTTGCTTTGAATCTGCCAAAACATCCACCTGTTTCTTCTCCTCGCAGATCCCTTCGCTGGCTACCAGCTCGGAGCAGGGCCTGTTTCAAACGTTTAGTCCTGGTATTTAAAGCTTTGCGTTCCAGCCTCCCTCAGTTCCTCATAGCTCGGCTTGTTTGGTAATTTCCATCCAGGAATTAGAGATCAGAAGGCAAAGGATTATTGTCTGTTCCACCAACACGCACACCTCTGTCACAGCCGTGAGCCTTTCAGGATCTGGATCTGTGTTTCTGGAACGGTCTTCCTTTGGACCTCCAGCTAGAGGAGGAGGATCTCACCCGTTTTCATAAATGGTTGAAGACCTTCCTCTTTGACTCTCCATCTTAAGCCACTGAGTTGTGTTTAAGGTGCTGAGATGGGTAACGACTAGTGGGGCGTTGGGGATTTCATGCCATGTATTCATGTGGTTATTTTCTTTTAATGTCTTTGTCCCTGATTGTATGTGTCGTTGTTCCGCCCTTTAGTGTAAAGGGCTTTATAAATAAACATTGTTGTTGTCATATGATAATGATGATGATGATGATGTCATACTAACAACAACAACATTTATTTATAGTGCACGTTTCACCAAAGGGTGGAACATCAACATATATAATCAGGGACAAAGACTGTAAAAAAAAAAACACCACAACAATACATGGAATGAAATCCTCAACACCTCACCAGTCGCTATCCATCTCAGCGCCTTAAACACAACTCAGTGGTTTAAGATGTTGAATCAAAGAGGAAGGTCTTCAACCATTTATGAAACCAGGTGATATCTTCCTCCAGCCAGAGCTCCAAAGGAAGATGGTTCCACAAATGGAGGGCCAGATCTTGAAAGGTTCGCAGCCTTAACGGAGCCGTGTGCGTTGGCAGAACAGACAGTAATCCTTCGCCTGGAGATCTTCAGTTCCTGGAGGGAATATAGCATACCAGCTGAGTTGCAAGGTACTGAGGGAGGTTAGAATGCAAAGCCTTGAATACCAGGAGCAAAAGTTTGAAACAAGACCTGACCCAAATTGGTAACCAGTGAAGGAATCTATGGGGGGCTTTTTCGTTTTAATTCACGTACTTTTGGTGGTGGGCAGGATAATAAAAATTGCTAGGATTCTGATGCATGTAAATGTATTTGCAGATTTCTATCAACTCTGCTCCTTTCTAAAAACAATCGCTTTCAACACAATCTGAAGGTCAGGATTCTAGGAAGTGGAGTAGCTTCCGCACATGCAACTGTTGAATGGAAGAGTAGACCTCCAGAAACAGTTTCTTTAGAAATGTTCTGCACCTACAGTTGCCATTGCTGTTTTGTGCCTTGAAGCCACTCCCAAGTTCCAGCAGGCTCATCGAGTTTTCTTGGAAGGATGTGTCCAGAGGGCATTTCGCATTGGTCACTGAGTGACTTTGGGCAGGTCACATTTCCTCAGCCTCAGAGGAAGGCAAAGGCAAACTCCCTCTGAACAAATCTTGCCGAGAGAAAACGCCATGATAGGGTTGCCTTAGGGTCATGTTACCGCTGTTTCTAGCCCTAGCTTGTGGGATATTAAGATATCATTTGATATCAATAATTTGGCCTTCTCTACCCATTCCTCTCCACGCGCTTGCGAGGCCCCCGGACAAGCACGCACACAGGCGCGGCCGACAATAGCCGAACCATTCACATCCCAATCCAGGCAGGCCAGTCATTGCCGAATGCGGCTTCAGGAGACCTCAAGGCAAGTGCCACGTTATGTATGCACGCTGCTTACAAAAGATCCCCTGCCCCAGGTAGGCAGCTTGATGAGCGGACTATACATTTCTCAAGCACTCTGCGTTTGCATACTGGCTACTCTATTGACAACTCTTTCATAATTCAATCATCTAAAGTATTGACCTTTCGGAGGCTTTGTCTCCAGCCCGAAACTCATTGTTATCCCCAAGTACAGACTAGCCTGTGGCCACAATTTTCCCTATAAGAACCCCTGACTTTGAGCATCTCATTGAATCACTCGTGACTTGCCTCCCGACTTGCCGCCGCTCCGTTTGACGAGCCTCCCCTCAGCCCCACGTGCTGAGAATCCACGCTCCCCAGCTTCCTTGCTTTTACCGGGCTTCAGGACAGGTATAGTATTTCCCATATCAAACCTCCTCTCAAAATCCCTCTATCCAACTCCTACCTTTTGTTTCTATAGTTCCTTGTGTGAATGTGTTGCATACACATGTTTGACTGTATTCCAATAAAACAATTATTATTATTTCAGCATCTGCCTTATCCTTGACTCGGCCTGACCCCGTAGACATGGGGTTCAAGATCTCGCTACGTTACCTGCCTCTCGCATTGCAAACTTGTGCTCTGTGCTAATTCCCTTCCCATTGTCTGAGCACATTTAGGTGTCCCTCCCAGGACCCCCAGAAATCAGGGTAACAGTCACCATAAGTTGGAAATGGTTTGAAGGGATACAACAATAAATAAAGGAAGGGATGGAGGGATGGCTGGATGGCTGGCTGGCTGGCTGGATGGATGGATGGACGGACGGAGGGCAGAGCTGCTCATATCACAGAACTGTAGAGCTCAAAAGATGCTAAGGGCCCTCTAGTACAAACTCCCAGCTGTATCTGTAGGGATCCACAAGGATCACATGCTTGAGAAGTGTTCATCCAACTCTATTTAAAAAAAAAAAACTTCCAATGAAGGGAATCCCCCACCATTCTCTACATCTCTCTGGCTGATAACTCTAAATCCCCTCTGCTCATACTCTAGATCCCAGGACCCCTTAGGATGGAGCCATGGCATTTAAAATGAAGTCATACTGCTACATTTGTGAGGTGTGGAAGGGCTCCGGGAAGGATGGCCAGGGATTCACAGTTGGGGCAAAAGCAATCCTCCCCCTGCATTGCTACCCGTTGGAGTTAACAATACTGAACTGGCTGGACTGAGGCTCTGACATGGGACAAGCAAATTTGAATTCCTATTTTATTGCAGCTTTTCTTTCTAGGGATATCTGTTTTACTACTGCTTTTCTTTCTTTAAATAAAAATTGGTGAAAGATGCCTTAGGTATTCATCCATTATATCCTAAGCCACTGTATGAAGTAGGAAATCCAATAAGAACAAATAAGCTAACAGTGGTGGAGAGAGCCAGGGGGCTTACTGGTTTGGGTGTTAAGTGGAGACCAGAGCTCAAATCCCTGCTCCAGTATGGAAACCCACTAGGTGACCTTGGACAAGTCACATTCTCTCAGCCTCTGAGGAAGGCAAAGGCAAATCTTGCCAAATCTTGCCAAAAAAACCCCAATCATAGGTTCACTGTAAGTTGGAAACAACTTGAAGGCACTTATCTGGTCCATTCTTCTTTTCAAGGAAGGATCATACTGCCACCCAGTGCCTGTATTCTCAATCCTTCATGATTGTCTTGAACATAATGGCAAGGTTTGATATTTTCTGTGATTAAGCAATGGCTCCAAATTCCAGGAAAAGAGATTCCACCTAAACCTTAGGAAGAACTTTCTGAGAGTAAGGGCTTTTCGACAGTGGGATGTGTGGTGGAGTCTCATTCTTTGGAGGTTTTTAAACAGGGGCTGGATGGCCACCTGTTGGGAATGTTTGGATGATGTACTCCTGCATGGTAGAATGGGATTGGACTCAATGGCCCTTGTGGTCTCTTCCAACTCTACGATTCTACGATTCTAATTGTTAAAAAAGGACCTGAGGGGGTCTTAGTAGACCACAAGCTAAATATGAGTTAGTGATGTGTGGCAGCCAAAAAGACCAATGACATTCTAGGCTGCATCTACAGGAGTGTAGTGTCCACACTGAGGAAACCAATAGTACTGCACGTGTGAAAGGGATCTAAGAGTCTTAGTGGACCACAAGCTGAACATGAGTCAGCAGTGTGATGCAGCAGCTAAAAAAGCCAATGTGATTCTCAGCTGCATCAATAGGCATATAGGGACTAGGTCAGGGGAAATGATAGTACCACTATTCTACTTTGGTCAGACCCCACCTTCAATAATACAGTGTCCAGTTCTGGGCACCACAATTCAGGAGGGATATTGACAAGCTGGAATGTGTCCAGAGCAGGGCGACCAAAATGGTAAAAGACCTGGGAACTATCAAGACCTATGAGGAATGACTTAGGGAGCTGGGTATGTTTAGCCTGCGGAAGAGAAGACTGAGAGGTAACATGATAGCCACCTTTACATGGCTGAAGGACTGTTATGTAGAACCTGGAGTAAACTTATTTTCTGGTGCTCCAGAGAATGCAACAAGAATCAATGGATTCAAATTTCAAGAGAAATGATGTTACCTAAACGTTAAGAAGAACTTTACTGTAAGAAAAGCAAAATGGACTGCCTTAGAGAGTCCTTCTTTGGAAGTCTTCAGACAGAGGCTTGATGGGCAGCCTTTGGGAGTGCTTTCATTGTGTCTTCTTGCATGGGCAGGGGTTGGACTGGATGGCCCTGGTGCGCCCTTCTGCTTCTAAGATCCTGTGGCCATACTGTACCAAGGTACCCCAAGAAAAAATAAACTGAGGATTAAATCAGGTTAATTCAGTAGTTGATTCTGCAATTGACGGTAAGAGTTGTTCCACAGTACCTCGGAAGGCGGTGGTCTCTCCTTTTTCAAGGGCCATTTCCAATTAGACTGTTATAGTGCTATCATTCCACTTTCAACATCCTAGGGAATCCTGGGGTTTGCAGTTTAGGGAGCGGCCTTTGAGGCCCCTCCCTAAACTGCAAACCCCAGGATTCCCTAGGATGTTGAAAGTGGAATGATAGCACTATAACAGTCTAGTGCGGAAATGGCCAAGCTCTTTAAGCAGCAGCTGGATGGGCATCTTTTGGAAGTGCTTTGGTTGAGACTAGATGGCCCTTGGGGTCCATTCCAACCCTAAGGTTCTACGATCCTCTCTTGATAGTTTCATGTCACATTTTGGAGGTTGTTATTTTTCTGAGCGAGCCATCTTTCTATTCTCTGGCCAAATTACCCGCTAATGTCTTATTTGCCTTTTTACATGTCTTTTTTCAAGCCATTTAATGCCACTGCCTGTGGCCTTAATACGAGCATGTCTCCTGTGATTTCTTGAAGCCTTTTGCTAAAAAAAAAAACACACACACACACACACGCCCCAAACGACATCCCCCACCAGACCACACCGGCCTTGAGACTGCCGCTTTTTGCACAACAGATGCTTCAACTCCCATTTTTGATTGGGTCCTCTTAAATCCGATCCTTCCATAAAAGCCACCTGGCTGGTTTTCTGAGTCTCAAGGGCCCCCAAAAACACCCCAGCTTCCACATTCAGGAACTCGCCGCCTACTCTGCTAACCTGTTGATAACTTGCTGGTTGGTGTTTATTTAACGCTCGCTTCTGCTTGTAATTCAAGATGCCCACGCCCAGCTTGACAACTCACAATCCCAGGGAGATCATCTCTGTTACAGCCAAGATGGGCCTCTTGCAAATCTCAGTCAGTAGGAGAGGACTTCTGTTTACTCTCTCTGGCTTACGCTCCATCTGTACCTCCTTACGGCACCATATTTAGATTTTCCACTTCTGTGCATCTGCTAAATATAAGGCTTTTTGGGGAAACACATTCTCAAATAACTCCAACTTTCTTTTTTAAAACATTCACAGTTACGGGTGCTATAACATTTGGGGGCTTTAGAATATTTGGGGCAGCCGCTCTGTCCTTCCCAGCAGTGTCATGAAGCTCCCTGACTTCCAAGCCCAGTCAGAAAAAGAAGAATGGGTGAGAAACCCAGCAAAGTCCAGCACTCAAACCACTACACCAGCGCTTTCCAGACTTTTCATGTTGGTGACACACGTTGTAGACATGCATCATTTTGTGATACAGTAATTCAGTCTTACTAGCAAACAGGAGGTTAAACTAACCTCTTATAAGAGATACAGACATATACATCAATTGTAATAACAAAATGTATGGGGGCACAACATATCTCATGAAACATGCCACCTTTGAGGCCCCTCCCTAAACTGCAAAGCCCAGGATTCCATAGGATGTTGAAAGTGGAATAATAGCACTATAACCGTCTAGTGCAGAAATGGCCTTAGAGGTTTCAAAAGCTTTGTTCAGGAACATTGAAGAAACAACAGCACACCTTGGCAACTGCCAGAACTAACAGAACATTAGATTTGCAGTACTAGATAAGCCACTACATTTCAATACTAGCGCACGCTGCTATCTCATTTGTTAACAAATTAAAACAACACTTTTCCCATGCACCCTGTCCCACTCCCCCCATGTCTTCACTCATTCTGCCATCAGTATGACCCGGAAGCCATTTCTTTTTCCTCCTTATCCCAGATTCTTACTCAAACCTTCCCAGGTTCCCATCCATCACTACATCATATCCTTTCCCCACACACACACCAAAGCACTTGTGCTCTAAATTATGACTACAACTATGGCAAGGAGAACTTCATCCAACTTGACAGTTGGGTATCATGACATCATAAAATTATGCATCATAGTCTCTGATGCAGGATCTCAGCTGAAATATTACAAAATTAAGTAAATATTAAAAATATAATTAACATATCAAGCAATAAGAAAAATATGCAAGACTCTAAGGGTGAATGCCCATGAGGTCTCCTGTCCCATCCATACCTCCATGCCACTACTTTAGGGGCAAAATCTGTACGTATATGTTATAAGATATAGAATCACACTACATAATCCACTTGGAAAAAAAATGCAGACTCATATACCTATGCTTGAGATGCAGAGAATCAAGTCATGGGATGGCAAATTACTTCTCCCTGCAAGGCATTTTTTTTGGCAATCATTGTCTTAATAGCTTGTGTGTGTGTGTGCTTGATCATTTAGTACATGTCTGATGGAAATTTCTAAGTACATTTATAGGGATTCCTACCTACATCTTGGTAGTCTTGGTAGTCCAACTTCTCTAATCGTTTTTTGGCCTAATAGTAGGGGGGCTCTCAAGTTTTTCTGCCCACCCTAATCTGTGGCCCATGTTATTCTTGCTATTTCTCATCAGGAAAGATAGAAAGGAAAGGAAAGGAAAGGAAAGGAAAGGAAAGGAAAGGAAAGGAAAGGAAAGGAAAGGAAAGGAAAGGAAAGATAGATAGATAGATAGATAGATAGATAGATAGATAGATAGATAGGTAGGTAGGTAGGTAGGTAGGTAGATAGATAGATAGATAGATAGATAGATAGATAGATAGATAGATAAGCATTAGGCTGGGGACAGGAAGTCAAGGGAGTGCCTATTCCTGTATACATATCTGTATTTCAGAAGCAAATTCAGAAGTAAATTTCAGAAGTAAATTCAGAAGTAAATTCCTACTGCAGGTTCTGATGCCTTCACTGGCACGTTTACCCTTAACTGATCATAAATGTTTGGGAATGGTACCTTGGATTTGCAGAACCCTCTGCCACCAAAAATCCACCAGGTCTGAGAACCTGACTTGCTCAGACAAGTGGTTAAAATCTTCCTGTCCAGACCAGGCTCTGATGTCTTTTGAGGGAGACTCTGGATTACAGCCTCATTTCTTCTCCTCAGTTACATTATTGGATCACCTGTGTGCATTTTTAATCCATTTACCGAGTTGTTGTTTTCAATGATCTATAAATCTGTTTGAGAACACCTGGTTGAAAATTATGGTTTTCAAAAAGAACCACCAACACCACCAGCACATTTTTTCTTCTCAAAGACACAAGTGAATCCAGTATCACCTTTGAGACTAACTGGGAGGAAGACATTTCTAGCAGGTGTTTCTGCGGGCACGGTCAACTTCATCAACCAGTCCTGCTTTGTCCGCTTGAACTGCAAGAAGGATAAATATAAAGTGCTACTTTTAGAGGGGGAAAAGTCCAATGCACAAATGTAGGATGGGTGACATCTCTTCGAACAACGTTAGGTACCGAAAGGATCTAAAGGTTTTGGTAGACGCCAAGCTAACCTCAGTCAATAGTGTGACGTGGCAGGCAAAAAAAGTCCAACACATTTCTGGGCGCATCAACAGGAGTATATTGTTCCAATGCAGGGAAGTAGTAGTGCCACTCTACTCTGCTTTGGTCAGAACTTACCTGGAATCCTGTGTTCCTTTCTAGGAAACACAGTTCAAGCAAGATACCAACAAGCTGGAACAAGTCAAGAGAAGGGATACAAAGATGATGAAAGGTCTGAAACCAAGCCTTAAGGAGCTGGGTATGTTTAGCTTGGAGAAGACAAGACAAAGAGGGCCACCTCTAAATATCTGAAGGGATGCCATATGGAAGATGGGGCAAGTTAGTTCTCTGCTGCTCCAGAGACCAGGAACCCGGAGCAATGGCTTCAAACTTCAAGAAAAGAGATTGCACCTAAACATGAGGAAGAACTTCCTGATGGTAAGAGCAGTATGACAGTGGAATACGCTGCTTCCTGGTAATGTGGTGGAGTCTCCTTCTTTGGAGGCTTTTAAACAGAAGCTGGATGGCTGTCTTTGTCAGGGTTCCCTCCATAATTCTTGCATGGTAGAAAGGGGTTGGACTAGATGGCCCTTATGGTCTCTTCCAACTCAAGGACTCTAGGATTAGGAAGAACTTCTCGATAGTATGAGAACAGATGGACTCTGAGTGTGATGGAGTCTTCTTTTTTGGAGGTGCTTTGACAGAAGTTGGAGGGCTCCCTCTCAAGAGTGCTTCAGCAGGCTATCAGAAGTTGGTGGTCCCTTACAACTCTATGATTCTATCATTCTCTCTGAAGGACTGCAACCATGTCCCCAAAAGAGGTTCAGCACGATGGAAAAACTAAATCAAAATTTCAGACTAAAGCCTAGAGTTGATTCTCCACCCCAAAATGCCCAGCCACCACTCTTTTGCTAAATAATAATTGCAACAACCCAATGAATGGCCTGAAGCAATACATATTATGCAGAGGAAGAAGGAAGGAAGGAAGGAAATGCACTCTGGGGCCTTTGGATGTACCAGGCCTATCAAATGGAAGGAAAAGGATGGAAGTTCAGATAAATCTGCCTGCCAAAAACCCACCTCAGAGGAGCCCATCATGCACCAGGTGTGCACAGCAGGTAATTTGGAGCAATTAAGTCTGAAGTAGGGGGTGTTTCATTCATCCTGCTGACACCCTTCTCCCCGTGTAACTCCTGGAGTGTTAATTGTCAGATCCAGAGGAAGAAACGCAGCCCCAACAACCACTGAGAATGACGGCTCAGAACATGATTTTCAAAGATCCGGGAGAATTGAAATCATTCCAAGTTTGCAACAGGCTGGTCAACCGTAAGTTCCTGTAAAACACAGGTAAGAAACTCAGACAACCTACATCCCTCCAAAGTAGGCCATGACTGTTCCTCTAAATGTAATGAGAAGGAAGGAAAGAGGCTCACACAAAGGGGAACTTGGAAAAGTTATCTTTTTTAGACCACTACTCCCAGAATCATCCAGTCTGCATGGACACAACCATACTGGCTGGAGAATCAAGAAACTGTAATCTAGAAAAGTAACCTTCGTTTCAGCTCTGGCACAAGACCAAGTATTTAGGCATTTTGCACAAGTCCATTTGGGGTACCCGTATGTCACTGGAGCGGTGAATCCATGTTGAGTATTAGTCTGAATTTTAAAGGAATTACCCACGGTGCTGAACCTCATCCCTAAAACAGGTTCAGCACCTTGGATATCTTCTTTAAAGTTGGGGGTGAAACCCAGATCCAATTCACTATTCCGCTGACATGAGAGCCACCAGCCACAACTTCTTAAAACTCCTAGAAATATAAGGGCTTGCAACGTGAGAGGATTTAATGAGACGCACATAAACCCCAGAATATGGCCCAAGTCTGGCCATATTGAAAATTGCTCACATTTCTTGTGGGTTTCTTACAGTTTGGAAACTGATTTTTCAACCAGAGGGGTATATAACTATGGACATTCTTTACCTCCCAGCAGCACCGTCCGCTATACAGCTATGGGAGAAGCCACAGGTGGAAGGTCAGCCCTATAGGAGAGGCGGAGGAGACATTTCATAGTATGGTGGAACTGTGAGAACGTTTCCCAGCGTATCCTCATTTCCCTTGGCCTTTGGAAGGAAGAGAAGAAGCTTTGATATTGCGCCAGGGGTGAATGCTAAACTGGGTGAATGGCCAAACTCAAGAGACAAGTCAGAAAACAAACCCACCTGCGTTGGCCCAGCTGTCGGTAGGAAGACGACGCTTCCTCGCCAATGTGTGAAGCGCACGGTTGGCGTGCATCTGCTCTCCATCCTCACCATACTGAGCGCACCACCTCCCTTGAGAGAAAATCCCTGCATGCATTTCCAAGTGAGACCACAAGCACATGGTGTATGGCAATGTGTTGTGAAGGCGCCAGCTGATGCAGAGGATTTGGGGGGTGGGTGGGCAACAGAAGGAAGGGCTAGGATTTCTTTTCTTTGTGCTGCAGAATGGCTGGCTCTTGGTTTCCGAGAAATTGCCCCCTTGTGTAGCCTCTGCTGGTCCATATGACCTCAAGATCCTTTTAACTAAGAGTGAATACTTTGCATCTAATGGAAGCTAAAGGGCAACGTAATGGCATACCTAATACAGATAGACCGTCAGTGCCCATACGGTTGTAAAAAGATGGACGATTTATGCCTTTTTTTTCTGGAATGTTCTTTGTGTTTAGATTTAAGAACTCAGTACCTTGACCCTCTTCCTGTTCCTATAAGAGATGCTACCCCCTTGAAAAAACTCAATGTTATTACCAGGAACTGACTATTATGTGTCCTGTTGAACAGCCAAGCATGTCAAGTTAGCCCTGGCAAAGAGAGAAACTTTTAACCTATTCAGCAATAAGATGTCCAAAGAAGGGCGACCAAAATGGTGAAGTATCTGGAAGCCATGAAGCCCTATGAGGAGCGGCTTGGGGAGCTGGGAATGTTTAAGTCTGCAGAGGAGAAGGTTAAGAGGGGACATGATAGCCATGTTTAAATATTTGAAGGGATGCCATGTCAAGGAGGGAGTGGGCTTATTTTCTGCTGCTCCAGAGACTAGGACAAGGAGCAAGGGATTCGAGCTGCAGGAAAGGAGATGCCACCTGAACCTCAGGAAGAATTTTTTAATGGTCAGAGCTGTCCGGCAGTGGAATGTGCTGCCTCTGTGGAGTGTGGTGGAGTCTCCTCCTTCTTTGGAGGTTTTTAAGCAGAGGCTGGATGGCCGTCTGTCGGGAGTGCTTTGATGGATGTTCCTGCATGGCAGGGGGTTGGACTGGATGGCCCCTGGGGTCTCTTCCAATGATACTATGATTCTATATAATTTCAGACTTACTTTGTATGCTTTTATTACTAATTCAGCTATTGCATCTTGATTGTGTTTGAATATGAGACCTGTTTGTTTTCATGTTTGTGTTAGGGTTACCCTCGAACCCTCAAAAAAAAAAAAAACGTATGAGGCCAGTCCTAAAAAAATTAGGTCTGCACAGGCTATCGCGAGTGGTCTACGCAATTGCAGGTGAGTCCTGAATCAATCTGGAAAGATCCCCAGCTTTGGCCAAAGGGACTTCTCCACACCCCAGGAAGAACACAGTCAAAACCACTTCTTACATGAGCAAAGAAAAGGACCCTTTATTGTTTTAAGGTTTTTTTTGTAGGGTAAGGTGACAATGATTTCATAAAGCATTCCTCACAAGTGCAAGAATCATTGCTTTCTCAGGACCAAAATCCTTACACATGGTTGATAATAAAGTAACTTCTGGTTAACAATCAGCAATGAAACCTGAATCACACCTGCATTTGCTCAGGAGTGAAGAAATATTGTTACAGAGAGCGGTGGGAACCGATGCTGAAAACCTAGACATTGACTTTTGCCAATTAATGTCAGCATAATTTTAAGTAAGACAAGGGGCTGATGACAAGAACATCTTTTAAAGCTGACCAGAATTCAAAATGGAGGAACTTTTGTGAATCAAATGCAGAGAGACAGAGTTCCTTTAGCTTGAACATTTAAGCAGACAACACCCTCTGTGAATTGAACTGTCCAGGCCCTGAATCTCTAGCAGCCCTGCAGAGTAGACCACGGAGAAGTTGAGGGAACACTGTCTATGGCCCTTTTCACATGTGTGTGGGGGGGGAACAGGCGAAAATGCCCAAAAACGGAGCTTACCTGAAACCGGGTAAGTCCGTCGCCACGTGGAGCAGCGCGAGCTCGCTGCTCCGCAGTCCTCCGGCGTCCCAAATGGCGGCTTCCGGTTGGTGGAGGCTCTCCAGAAGCTCGCCAGCCAGAAGCCAGCCCCGGCAGATCTGCAGGCACGCACTTGCGTGCGCCTGCAAATCCACTTCGGAGCCGGGTGACGGAGCGGCGCGGGGCTGCGCGCTTCGTGCTTTTTAAAAACCTCGAAAAAGAAAAAAAAAAACCTCGAAAAAGAGGTTTTTAAAAAACACGCAGTGCGGCTAGTTCCAGCCGCTCCTGAGTGGATTCTGGTGTGGAACTACAAAAAGTAGTCCACGCCAGTCCACTCTAGGGTGTAGAAGACCTCCGTGAGAGGTCACTCTGCACTATTACAGAAGCCCGGTATGGAAATGGCCTATTTTGCCCATTTCTGCACTACAGTGTTTTACTGCTGTTATTCCACTTTCAACATCCAGTGGAATTCTGGGTTTGTTATTTACTGAAATCAAAGGGCTTTCTGGCTGAAAGTTCGAGATACTCCTCCCTAGATGGCCCTTGGGGTCTCTTCCAACTCTAGGATTCAAAGGAAGGAAGGAAGGAAGGGAGGAAGGGAAAGAGGAAGGGAGGGAGGAATGGAGGGAGGAAGGAAGGAAGGAAGGAAGGAAAGAAAGAAAGAAAGAAAGAAAGAAAGAAAGAAAGAAAGAAAGAAAGAAAGAAAGAAAGAAAGAAAGAGGCAGTAAAGCCACATGAGTAAAGTGTGTATAAAACACTGACAGGATTCCAGCCTGCAGGTGTTAAGGGGCTTACTCGGCAGTGTGATACCCCAAAACTCTGGAGTCTATCCACAATGGTAATGCCTCTATGGAAGAGGGGAATTATAGTTCAAAAGGACGGCCTGCAAGAGGGAGGTAACTGTGAGACCTTTTCACTGGCCCTTTTCGCTCGGTATTCGCCACGTGAAAGTGCCCCTGGAGCATCGCACAATTGCGAGGAGTGGTCCACACGATGCACTCGCAATCACGCGACACTTCAGGGGCTGGCAGGTGCCAGTCGCTCACTATTTCATTTTCAGCTTTCAGCCGAAAATGGTGCACAATCGCGCATCGCTCCGGGGCCCCGCGCCCACTTGCTGTGCGTGCGGAGCTCCGGAGCCACGCCGCTCGCACTTCCTGCCCCAGCACAGCCTCGGAAAATCCACAAACTGCACGGCGGAAGGAAGAGGAGGGGCTCTCACATGAGCAGGCAGCAGCTACGGAGCTGAAGCCACAGGGACGCGAGAGCCTCTCGCAAGAGGCTGTTCACGCGATCCCCACACCCCAGCTCCGCAGACAGGCACGCTGCGGAAAGGGCCACTGTGTGTACTGGTACTAACTGCAAGGCACCAGTTGGAAGTTTAAAAGAACGTTTTATTGGGGAATTCACAGATACACACAAGAAATCCAGCAGTCTCATGAACCATACAAGGCTAGCAAAGGGAAAGGAGAGAAAGGTTGGATAGCAGGGGTTTTGGGAACAAAGTGGGTGATAATTACCATTCCTGAAGCAGAAGGTTGAGGCAAACAAACCGGAATCCGGCGGCCCTCGTGCGGTGTAACGCACCAATGTGGGTCCAAAGTACTACATCCAATATACTACAGGTTGCTGGGCTCAGAGCCAGGGTTTAAGTACCCTGTTTCTAGCCCTGAAGGGGAAAGCGTAATTACTGTCCAGCCAAGCAAACAAAGGGGTGTCCAGCGCAGACTAATCGTCTTAACTTCAAGTGACAAAGCATTGATGGGAGTCGTGATAGACCCTTGATGTCTGGACAGGTAAGGGAACAAAGGGAAGTTTCCATGGGAAGAAGTCACAAGATATTGATCATCAGTTGCTTCATCAGGGCAGTCTTGTTGGCTATTGTTTTCTGAGTCTGGGTAGTTGAGAGGATCATTTCAAGCCCATTAAGTTAGGCTCTCCAGCTAATCTTCTGAACTTTTGACCTGGCCATGCTGAGGTCATCCCTCTTAGCATGAGGCTTTCAGGCAGAGTCCTTTCCCACATTGCCTTCCAGCCGTACGTGTCCGGTTTTATATATTAAAAAATGATATCTCTTTGCCCTTTAAATGATATTTCTCTCCAATTGCACTATATCATGGAATGGAGATGTGTGGCATAGGAACACGTGGGCCCTTTGTATCATCACTGTCGCTGTTCAGGGGAATGGCCACTGTTAATAATATGACAGTCACTGTTTATGCTTCCTCTGGCCTTTTCCGCACTACACTCTTATAGCGCGACGATTCCACTTTCAAGATCCTATGGAATCCTGGGGTTTGCAGTTTCAGGAGGGGCTGGCTGGCCCCTCCCGAAACTGCAAACCCCAGAATTCCATAGGATGTTGAAAGAGGAATCGTCGCGCTATAAGAGTGTAGTGCGGAAAAGGCCTCTGTTTCCTGTTAGTAACATGCATAGGCTTAAGCTGTGTTACGTACGTGGTGTGTATTTAACTGGACATTTTTCAGTGGGCAGATACAGCTTGTGGAGATGAAGCAGAGGTCTACATGCAGAACATATGCTGATGTGCATCAGGTGGAGCGTGACTGATCCACAGGGTCATTCTGCAGTGAGGTCCAAGGACCCTCTGTGGAGCACACAGGGACCCAATGTGACTTGCATTTTGCATTGCATCAGAGTGTCAGATGTGTGCATATCACAACGATCTACATATATTGCCTTACAATGGCATCCAATATAGAGAGTGCAACATGCAAGCAGAATGTAACCCCACTAGTGGTTGCTTTCACAATGCACTGGCAATGTAGGATCTTGGGTGATTTCTCCATCTCTCCACATGTGTGCATACATACCTTCAACTGAACGAGAACAGATTCCTTGTGCCATTGCCATGGATGTTCCCAGCCAACAGTAAGTTAGAAAAGTGAGTAAAGTTTGAAGAGGAATGAGTTATAGATATATAAGGTTACAACTGGTGTGGGAAATCAAATAGAACTAAAGCCCCAAGTAATTCAGTAATACTGGCTGTGCATCCTATACTTTGCGTTGTGTTCATACATCCTGTATCTTGCCTTGTGTTTGTGTTCATCCTATACTTTGCATTATGATTGCGCATTGCAATTGTGGTTGTGCTTTGCCTATTGTGTTTTGCACAAAGGCACCTAATCATTGACACGTGCTGTGCAGCATTGCTATCGGTGTAGGAGTTGTGGAGCACTTGAGCAGCACAATTTTGCACGTAGACATTTACACAACCAAGGGGATGGTGGACTGCAGCCATAGGTTCACAGTAGTCATGCTGCATTGCTCTTCTGCTTAATAGGAACATTGTGCAGCGGAGGGTGTGTCTGCCCTATGCCTACTGATCCTCCTCTTGTACAAACAGAGAGTGATCGCACACAGCAAATTGAGTGAAACATTGGAGGCGCTCACAAAAAGTTATCCAGCATCCTGGAATGTGCAAATGTATCTCTGGGATCTTGTTTGTTAGTTCCAATGAGAGTAGGGCCCATTCATAAAATCATATCACAGAGTTGAAAGAGACCTCAAGAGTCATCAAGTCCAACCCCCTTCTGCCATGCAGGAAGCCACCAATAAAGCATTCCTGACAGATGGCCTTCCAGTCTCTGTTTGAAAACATCCAAAGAAGGAGACTTCACAACACTCTGGCCATTTCCACACGGGGCATTTGAAACGGTGCAGTCCGTCCTCCAGGGAGGACGTCTGCACCTGGGGGCAGACTGGGTCCGGACTATTTAATGTAGATCCGCACCTCAGCCCGCTCTGGAACGACCCCAAGTGGTCGTCCAGCACGCTTTTGAAAAACCTGTTTCTTTCGGTCTTTCAAAAGCACAGAGCACGCCAGTGCGAGCCTCCTCCCTTGTGCAGATTTGCAGGCTCACACCAATGCGAGCCTGCGATCTGCTGGGGCGGGCTTTAGGCTGGCGAGCTTCAGCGATTGGTCGAGACCCTAGACCAACCAGAAGCCACCATTTTTGACGCCGGAGCAGTGCGGAGCGACGAGCACGCGCTGCTCCAGAGCAGCCTGGACCGGACCGGGGAGCCATAAGACCCGGTAAGTAGTGGCACGGGGCGATTCCCTCGCCCAGTGCGGAAATGGCCTCTGAAGCAGCAGCATATTCCACTGTCAGACAGTTCTTATCATCAGGAATTTCTTTCTAATGTTTAGGTGGAATCTCCTTTCCTGTAGTTTGAAGCTGTCGCTCCATGTCCTAGTCTCTGGAGCAGCAGAAAACAGGTTTGTTCCATCTTACATATGACAGCCTTTCACATATTTGTTGTCGTCGTTGTTGTTTTTCCAAATATTTGAAGATGGCTGTCAGGTCACTTCTTAACTTTCTTTTCTCCAGACTAAATATAACTAAACTCCCTAGGCCATTGTTTCCAGGCCTTTTACCATTTTGGCCACCTTCCTCTGGACATGTTCCAGTTTGTCAACATCCTTCTTGAATTGTGGTGCCAGTCATTCTGGTGTACCACAGTTCAAGAAGGATATTGACGAGCTGCATATTTGGCTACACAATGTTGCCACTCAATAGAAGGGCCCCATAGTATAACCAGCACATCATTCCACATGTGGAGCTTTATGCCATGCAAATCAGAGGCAGGCTCTCAGCCAAGACCTCTTAAACTCCAGTCTCTTCCTTGGAAGTTCCAGCGTTTCTCCATCTGAAGTCGAGCATTGCCCAGTCCCCTCTTAATTCCAGGCCTGCTTCTCTGGAGGGTTCCTCAGGCAATCTATGCAGATCACGAGTGCAAGGTGGCTCAATTAATGCACAGAGCCGACAGTTTGGGAAATGAATTCCACAGCTTCAATACGCAAGGTGTTAGCAGGCGCCGGTCTCGTGCGCCATCTGGGCTCCAAAAGTAGCACTTGGCACACAAGATGTTCCCTCTCCGAGGCAAAAATACTCAGGGAGGGAAAGGGGTAAAATATACAAAGGAATGAAGAGACACACCAAACCTACTCAGAGCAGGAGAGCCGTCTGAAAAACAACTAGTGCCGAAGCTCAGACTGTTGGATCTAAAAGATGTTCTATAGCAGGGACAGGCGTAAAGCCACCTGTGGGCTACGTACATGTAGCCGTTGGGCCCTGTTTTTGGACAGCCCCCAGTCCTCAGCAGTCTGTAAGGTTCCCCCCATTTTGCAAAACTCTAAAAAACCTTTCAACATGACTGTCAGGCAATTTTAGCCCCCAAAACCAAACAGAAACAGTATAATGCAGCACCTAAAAAAGCCAATGCAGGGCTGCATCAATAGGAATAATGTCTAGGATGAGAGAAGTAACAGTACTGCTCTATGCTACTTTAGTCAGACCTCATCTGGGATACTGTGTCCTGTTCTGGGCAATACAGCTCAAGAAAGAGGAGGGCAACCAAAATGGTAGAAGGCCTGGAAAGCATGAAGTCCTGCTGAGGAATGGCTGAGGTTGCCGGGGATGTTTAGCCTGCGGAGCAGAAGGTTAAGAGATGATATGATAGCCATGTAAATATTTGAAAGGAAGGCATATGGAAGATCGGGCAAGCTTGTTTTCTCCTGCTCCAGAGACTAGGGCACAGAGCAATGGCTTCAAATTTCAGGAAAAGAGATTCCATCTAAACATTAGGAAGAATTTCCTGACAGTAAGAGCAGTTGAACAAGGGAATATGCTGCTGCTTCAATGCAGTGTGATGAAGTCTCCTTCTTTGGAGATTTTGAAACAGAGGCTGGATACTCATCTGTCAAACGGATTGCTTTGATTGTGTCTTCCTACATGGCAGAAGGGGGTTGGACTGGACGGCCTTTTTGGTCTCTTCCAGCTCTCTGGCCATCTCCGTACTAGAATCATAGAATCATAGAAATGTAGAGTTGGAAGAGACCACACGGGCCATCCAGTCCAACCCCCTGCCATGCAGGAACATCCTCAAAGCACTCCCGACAGACGGCCATCCAGCCTCTGCTTAAAAACCTCCAAAGAAGGAGACTCCACCACACTCCGAGGCAGCAGATTCCACTGCCGGACAGCCCTGACCGTCAGGAAGCTCTTCCTGAGGTTCAGGTGGAATCTCCCTTCCTGCAGCTTGAATCCATTGCTCCTTGTCCTGGTCTCTGGAGCGGCAGAAAACAAACCCTCTCCCTCCTCTACATGGCATCCCTTCAAATATTTAAACATGGCTATCATGTCCCCTCTTAACCTTCTCTTCTGCACTGTTATAGTGCTATTATTCCACTTTCAACATCCTGTGGAATTCTGGGGTTTGTAATTTACTACAGCCAAAGAGCTCTCTGGCTAAGAATTCTAAATGCCCCTCCCTAAACTGCAAGTCCCAGGATTCCATAGGAGGTTGAAAGTGGAATAATAGCACTGTAACAGTCTAGTGTGGAAATGGCCTTTGCTTCCAGTTGTGTCATCCATGCCCTAAACGTAATGCAAAATCTTCCAAGCCTCTGGATAGCAGTACATGTGAAAAGGATCTAGGAATCTTGGTAGATCACAAGCTGAACATGAGTCAGCAGTGTGACGCTGCAGCCAAGAAAACCAGCACGATTCTCGGTTGCATCAATAGGAGTATGGTGTCTAGATCGAGGGAGGCAATGGTACTACTCTGTTCTGCATTGGTTAGACCTCATCTGGAATCCTGTGTCCAGTTCTGGGCACCTCAGTTTAAGAAGGATGTCGACAAACTGGAACGTGTCCAGAGGAGGGCGACCAAAATGGTGAAGGGTCTGGAAGCCATGAAGCCCTGTGAGGAATGGATTAGGGAGCTGGGTATGTTTAGTCTGCAGAAGAGAAGGTTAAGAGGGGACATGATAGCCATGTTTAAATATTTGAAGGGATGTCATGTAGAGGAGGAAGCAGGCTTGTTCTCTGCCGCTCCAGAGACCAGGACAAGGAGCAACGGACTCCAGCTGCAAGAAAGGAGATTCCACCTGAACCTCAGGAAGAACTTCCTGACTGTCAGAGCTGTCCGGCAGTGGAATAGGCTGCCTCGGAGTGTGGTGGAGTCTCCTTCTTTGGAGGTTTTTAAGCAGAGGCTGAATGGCCACTCGTCGGGAATGCTTTGATGGGTGTTCCTGCATAGCAGGGGGTTGGACTGGATGGCCCCTGGAGTCTCTTCCAACTCTATGATTCTATGATTCTTGGGGAATTATGCATGCTGTATATAAAATTAGGACTGGTGTGGGGAAAGTAGTGATGGAGATGCTTTCATGTTCCTCCTCTCAACGGTATCATCCACTAAAACTGAACAGCTGGAGATTCAAGAAGTAATTCTCACAGTTCATTGCTAAACTGTAAAACTCGCTGCCACAAGATGTAGCAGTAAGATGGTTTTGAAGGGGGCTTGGATAAATTGGTGGCAGGCAGAGACATCAATGGCTGCTAATCAGGATGGTTGTGTCTGAACTCCACTTTCAAAGACAGTAAGCCTCTGTGTATCAATTTCCAAAGAATATAAAATCAAAAGTGCAATTGGGCTGGTCCTGCTGTCCAGCTTGGCTTAGGTAAAACTGGTTGGCCACTGGGTGAATGTTCCATTGGTCTTCTTACACAGGCACACCTCATGTGACAAAGCATCTGAAAAAGTTCCTTTGCACAAAGCCTTTGCGTGCCTGCCCAGCCACCTTTTTCTCCCTTTCTTCCATCTAGCTAGCCATTCTTTTAGTGACATCAGCAATGGGAGGTTGATGAAGCAGGGATGGAGAAACACGGACATTCAGGCCATTTCTGCACTAGACTGTTATAGCACAATTATTCCACTTTCAACATCCTATGGAATCCTGGAGTTTGTAGTTTAGGGAGGGGCTTTAAAGCGGCCTTAAATTGCGCTATAAGAGTCTAGTTGGGAAATGGCCTCAGTGTCAGGTTGCAGCAGTCTGCCTGCAGAAAAAAATAATGCAATGAAGTCCAAGCTGGGAAAGAATAGGGTTCTGATCTATTCTAATGTTGCCAAGGATTCTAGAAGCTGCAGTCCAAAAGGTAATCCTTACAAGCTGTGAGCCCAAAGCTACTGTCTGAAACTAGGGAGGAAGTCCCACTGAATTTCGCAGAACCCGCTTCTGAGAAAATGTGTTTAGGATTAGACCAAAGTATTCCCATCTAAACTGGAGTGTAAGATCCACTGAACACTAGGACTTGGTTAAAACCAATGCCCTTAGGATTTCACTGTGGAATGGCATGTGCATTTTTTTTATGTTACACTGCCTTATGGGTCTCGATGGCCATTTCCGCACTACACTACACTACACTCTTATAGCACAATTTATTCCACTTTCAACATCCTATGGAATCCTGGGGTTTGCAGTTCCTCCTGAAACTGCAAACCCCAGGATTCCACAGGATGTTGAAAGTGGAATAATCGTGCTGTAAGAGTTTAGTGCAGAAATGGCCAATGTCTTCATATCTGAAGAATGTGTCACCGTTCCAGTGAGTTCATCATTTGTTTTGGAACCCCCTTTAATAGCGGGAATTTAATTATTGGAATTTATCGTATCTATTACTGTTTTATGTGTCTAGGAGTTATCATACGGGGGGGAAATGTAACTAGGGAGAGGTGTTAAAGAGATTATTAAAAGCATAACTTAAAGTCATACCTGGGACTTCATGAGATCACAGGAGGCTGTTTAACGTAGAGGTTTTGGCACATCACAAGAACACAGTGGGCCAAGATAACACTTGGGGTTGTACATTGTGAACTCCTGTTGTGCACCAAATTCCAAGTAGATGTGATGGCCGCTATTCAAAATGCTGAACAGAAGACGGGGAACTACAGATCACTTTAAAAGAGGTTTTGTGTGGCTCCTATAAAGCTAAGAAAACTAGGAGTGAATGGACTCAGTGAATCACATTACTGTTGACGTATTTTAACCATTGTATCCACCAAGTAAATGCTATGTTCTGAATGTATTATAAGTATGCTGTAAATATCTTACTGCTTTTATTGTTTACCGTCCTCCTTCCACATTCACGGGTTTGGCCTTTGTGAATTAGATTATTTGCAAGGTGCGCATGTGTTTCCCTCCCGCCACCATTCTCCTCCTCCCCTTCCCTTGTGTTTTGCCAAGCACAGTAAAGGAAGACGAGCGTGCCCAGGCTAAAAGCAAGGGAAGCCGCCGAGCCGTGCGTGCGCCTTCTCCCCTCTGGAGCTCCCTCCCTCCCATTCCCATGCATTTTGCTCCTCCGTGGAGAATGCACGTTGAGACAAAAAGCCAGGGAATGGGAGGGAAGACACATAGAGCCTTTCTTCTCCCCTCCAGAGCTCCCTTCTCCCACTCCCACGCATTTTTCCTGGCATGGAGAATGCACACCGAGGCAAAATGCAAGGGAATGTGGGGAGGAAGGCAGATACACACCTTCCTTCTCCCCCTTGGAGCTCCCGCTTCCCATTCCCGTGCATTTCGCCCCGGCACAGAGAAGGCACGCCGAGGCAAAAGGCAAGAGAATTGGGGAGGGGGCATCAGCGAATGGGAATGGGAGTGTGGAGGAGGAGCTTTCTGAAGTTTTTCCACTTTCATGAGAGTGCTGAACCCTGAACCCTCAGGAAAATGGAGGGGCCACTGTATATATATTCTGGTCCATGGCTGAAATAAATCTATCCATTCAAAGCCAAGGTATGCCAGCATAGCTATGCTACGCCGCCCTTAGACTGAGCTGTACCATTGTACAGCAATGAGCTATGCGTCATGAGAACATTGTGCAGCTCACATGACCGTGATGCGCACTCCTGTTGCACAATAGTCAAAAACCTCCCTTCTCTCAGAGCACTCAATGGGACACATTTAAGCACCTCCTAATCAATCGATGGGTACAGAAGGTATGCCATTTATGCCTGTCAGTTACCAGCAGAATATGTCCCTTATATAACAACCTAAAAAGTGCCACCTGCCAGCTTATGGTTACTGATGTTGGTATATATCTCTAGCAGGATTCCAGTCACCATGAGCTGGAATTCTGTTAATATCTTAACAGCTTAGATGCCTCTATGGACATAGCTGGACATTTCTGTGTACTGCAGAATGTCAGCATTCAGTTCAAGGCTATAGAAGCAAAATTGTTCCTGTGGCACCTTGGTGCACGGTTGCACATTAATGCATGGCTGCACATGGCTGCACAGACAAGTGCTTTTGCATATGTGGTCACCCATTCCATTGTGCAGTGTTGCAATTCACTGTCAACACAATGTTGTGTTCGACTGCTGTATAACTTTGTGGGTATAAAATTATACTCTGTCTCCTTGAGTTCAGATCTTAGCCATGCTCGTGACATTTCTGCTGCATGAAACCTTCTGTTGCTCAGAATGAATGTGATTAAAGGTTCTTAGTCCAGGATTTAACAAAAGGAAGACTGGATCTTGCAGTGGATTTCGATCAGCAAATAAAGGGATTGTTCAGCAGGAGCTGGACACGGTGGGTTCAAGTCTTCAACCCTTTCTTCCATCAGGATTTTGGTAGCAGAAAGATTCATCACATGCTTAACTCCAATCCTCTCCATGCAGAAAAAGTAATGTTTCCGCTGCCATTTCTGCCTAGGGTGTGTGCCAGTAAAGGGAGCTATGTGAGAGGGAAGATTTCCAAAAATCTATCAGTTGAGAAAGATATTGAGACTTCGCCAGCTCCAACAGCAGGTGTTTCTCCTGGTACTGGCTGTTTATTGCCAATTGCCTGAAAGCTGAAGTTAAACAACATCAAAAACAAACAAACACCGTATATATATATACATACACACACACACACACACATATATACATATACACACACACATACATACATACACATACATACACACACACAATTTCTTCTCATTCAGCACTGATTCTCTTAGATCCAAAGCCTCCGTTCCAAGTTCTGGCTCCCAAATTCCAAGCTCACAAATCGCAGCTGATTTTGTTTGGGGCACTTCCTCAATGGCACAGGGTGCAAATAATCTTGCATGCATTGTGGGTCTGTAACTGAAAGGGGAAGAGAGGGGTGAGGATCCCACGAGAAAAGCAGGAGGAGACAACCGTGGCCAGTGCCAAATGTTGTATGATAAACACGAAGACCCAATTCGCACCACCAAAGCGGGAAAGGGGGTGATGCTGGATCACGTCATTCATGCTAACAACGTGTTGACAGCGTCCTGACAGGCCGCAGATGCTGAGAACATCTGCCTTTGAGACCATGAATATTAAAATCAGGCTACATCAGTCTCTCACTAACAATGGGAGAAACCCTGCTTTACACTCATGCTCAGAGAGGGATCGTCGTGAAGGAATGCAACAGATGAATATTGTTCCATTTCGCTCCTTTTCAAATTAAAAAAAAAACCATTTAGTTTAAAAAAAAAATTAAACAGAGCAACAAAATAGAACAAACAATGCCCATTTCTGCACTAGCCTGTTATAGTGCTATGATTCCACTTTCAACATCCTATGGAACCCAGGGGTTTGCAGTTTAGGGAGGGGCCTTTGAGGCCCCTCCCGAAACTGCAAACCCCAGGATTCCATAGGAAGTTGAAAGTGGAATCATAGCACAATAACAGGCTAGTGCAGAAATGGCCAACATTTTCTATAGCTAAAATTATAAAATATCTTTCTATTGGAAGATATTTTGTAATTTGAGTTATAGTAAGCGAAGCAAGAAAGAAAAAAGAAAAAGTAACTTCTAACGTGCATATCCACAGTTATACGTAACAGCCTTGGTTCAACCTCTCTAGTTTCCCTACTGTATACTTCTATTATCACCGAAACTTTGTTGTTGTTGTCGTCGTTGTGTGCCTTCAGGTCATTTTCCAACTCACGGTGACCTTAAGGCGAGTCTGTCATGGGGTTTTCTGAGGCTGAGAGTGTGTGACATGCCCAAGGTCACCTAATCAAATCCAATCAAGTTCTCATTATCTTTCCCTAAAAAGTCCATAAGGGGTTTTCACTTTTCAAGGAATCTTCCTAAAGACCCATCTTGAACTAAAACATGCAATTTGTGCATCTCAGCCAAGTCCATTGCTTTAACCATCCACTCATCGGTGGCTGGTATTGCCAAATCTTTCCATTTCTGCACGTATGCCAGTCTTGCTGCGGTGACCATACATTGCAGTAGTCTTCCATGATCTTTTCTAGCTGTATGTCCCTCTTGTATGTTCCATCTTGTTCCAACCTCCTGCCTTAAGAGACGTCTCTACAGAAATGTCCCTTAGTCACAGAACTTTGGCAGGACAGTTGAATCCTATACATCAGCATAACTGTGGGGTGGTGGGTGTGAAAAGAAAGCCTATGAGCACATGGAAAGTGAGAGAAGCAAAGCATTCAGGAAAATAGGCTGCTTGGAGCCCACATATGTTGGTTGTCCTTAAGAATTACCATGTGCAAAACAGCACGGGGCTCCTGTGCCTTTGAGAGTTTCACAAATCAAAGGTGGGCAATAGTGTGGAAATGGACCCTTCCCCCTGTAATGGCCCAGAGGCCGCACTGGTGCACCCGACATGACCAAAAAGCAGTGTCGCATCACCTTCAGTTTCAGCATCAGCCAATTTTGGCTATTTTTCTGCCTTTTTTTTCCCTCAAAGGTTTTTTGGTACATGGGGACTTCAAGGCAAAGCTGTTGCATTTGCTGTGGTTTTGACCCATTTTGAGACATTTGTAGGGTGAAATCACCCTACAAATTTAGAAGATGTAATATTGGAAATTGGAAATTTAGAAGATGTAATATTTATTCGTTTTAACCAAAGATACAAATGGACCGATCCATAACCTGGGGTGGGGGAGAGAACAGAAGATAAGAAACAAACCACACGCAAGCAAGCATTGCACATGTACAGCTAGGACTAAAATTAAACTAAATCAGAGTAGACCAAAATGAAAATTCAGGCCATTTCTGCCCTACCCTGTTATAGTACTATGATTCCACTTTCAACCTCCTGTGGAATCCTGGGGTTTGTAGTTTCCTGAGGCCCAAGAGCTATCTAGCTGAGAATTCCAAAGGCCCCTCCTTAAATTGCAAACCCCAGGACTCCATAGGATGTTGAAAGTGGAATAATAGCACTATAACAGTCTAGTGCAGAGATGGCCTTTGTCTTCAGGTTATTTCATTTGTGGCAAGCTGAGTTCAAAGTGCAAAAGTTATTTGCATGCAATTAACCCAGGATGGAAGGGAGGTGAGGAGAGGAGAGGAGAGGAGAGGAGAGGAGAGGGCAGAATCGTGCCCTTCCCAGTGCGCTCAGGCAAAAGCAAACTGCTAGTGCATAGTTTTACATATGGAACCCAAATCCTATTGTTAGTCCTATTGTTCAAGTAAAGGAGCATACCCTCCAGCTGTCCTGACTTGGCATCCTCTACCATCCCACTTTTTCAGCTGCTTTTAAAGTGTCCCAGTTTCTCTCTCCTCCATTTCCACCCTTTGTCCTCAGCCTCCGTCCATTGCTGCAAATTGAGCTCAAAGTACAAAAGGGGCTTGCAGTGAATTGATTCAATGCCTTCTGAGTCTTCCTCTTCCCTGTGGACTCAGGCAAAGCTCTCCTAGCTTGTGTGTTCTTCCTCATTCATAACTTCTGCCCTCTTGACCGCATTCTGATATTGCGTGGCCATGCATGTCTTCATTTTCATCTGCAAAACGGTGGAAGGTATGGGTTAGCAGGGAATTCCAGGGCCCTCAAAATGGCCTCGGCTCTACGTTTCCCACCTGCTCGAATCTCTGGACTTAGCCTTCCCCTGAAGACATCCAACGCCACTCTAGGGACCAGTAAGGGTTAAATTCCATCGCCAGATTCAGCAGCAGCTCTGAGCATCGCATCCTCCCGACATAGGCAGGCCCCGAAAGGCAATTTCGTGTCCTCCTGCTCCGCTGCCGCCCCCCCCCCGCGGCCACGGTGCGGGTGCGCCAACCCCTCGAGCCCCACTCAAAGGAAAAAGTATGTGATGTTTAGATTAGAAGATAATGTGCTGGAAATAATTGCCTTAATCAAGAAAGGTTAATTAGGCTGTCTGTGTGTACAACGGCGCAGGGTGTTATCACAGCGCCAGGTTCACGCGCGTGGCACTCACGCCTTCACCTCGGTGGTAATTAGAGATGCGCTCAGAGCAGCCGTAACCACCCCTTGGAATCTCCCGGCAACGACTTTGCAGGGCTGGCTTTCAGCATCGCCTTGCGGTGCGCCGACTAACACACAGGCACTTGTATCTTTCCCCGGGAGAACAGGAAGTGAGAAGGCGGCAATCCATGCTTCAACTCTTTTTGGTTGTTGCTATGTGCCTTCAATGCAACTCTGAGGCCATTTCTGCACTAGGCTGTTATAGCGCTACGATTCCACTTTCAACCTCCTATGGAATCCTGGGGTTTGCATAGGAGGTTGAAAGTGGAATCGTAGCACTATAACAACCTAGTGCGGAAATGGCCTGAGTTAGGGCGACATCATCACGAGGTTTTCTTTGCAAGGCGGAGTCACAGGAACTTTGCCACAGCCTTCCTCTGAGGGTGAGAGAGTGTGACTTGGCCCAAGGTTGCTGCATGGGTTTCCATGGCTGAGTGGCGATTTGGACCCTGGTCTGCCCGAGTCCTAGTCCAATGCTCAAACTTTATACTACACCGCCTTGTTGGTGTGTAGTGTTTCAGTTGGTGTTCGGTCTTTTAGCTTAATGGGTTAGCATTGTCTTTTAGTTCTTTTTCTTCTTTTCGAACATTTATTTCCCTAACTGTGAATTTGACTGTTTGTTCTAAAATTTTATATTTATTTATACATACATACATACATACATACATACATATATAGTTAGTTAGTTAGTTAGTTATAGTTATTCTGTGCCTTCAAGTCATTCCCGACTTACGGCAACCCTAAAGTGACCCTACCATGGGGTTTTCCGGGGCTGAGAGTGTGTGACATGCTCAAGGTCACTCGGTGGGTTTCCATGGTGAAGAGGGGGACTGAACTCTGGTCTCCAGGATCGTAGTCCAATGCTCATTAAGCAGTCAGTTTCTAATCACTTAGAAAGCAACGCGGTAATCATGAGAAGTCAACATGGATTTCTCAAAAATAAGTCATGCCAGACTAATCTGATCTCTTTTTATGATAGAGTTACTAGCTTGATAGATGAAGGGAATGCTGTGGATGTAGCATTTCTCGATGTCAGCAAGGCCTTTGACAAAGTTCCCTATGACATTCTTGCAAAGAAGCTAGTAAAATGCGGGCTGGACAGGGCTACTGTCAGGTGGATCTGTAACTGGTTGACCGACCGAACTCAAAGGGTGCTCACCAATGGCTGCTTTTCCTCCTGGAGAGAAGTGACCAGCGGGGTGCCACAGGTTTCTGCCCTGGGCCCAGTGCTGTTCAACATCTTCATCAACGACTTGGATGAGGGAAAAGAGGGCATGCTCATCAAATTTGCAGATGACACCAAATTGGGAGGGGTTGCTAATACGCCAGAGGACAGGATCAAAATTCAAAATGACCCGGACAGATTGGAGAGCTGGGCCAAGGCTAACAAAATGAAATTCAACAGAGAGAAGTGTAAGGTCCTACACTTAGGTAGAAAAAATGGAATGCAGAAATATAGGATGGGGGACACGTGGCTGGATGGCAGTATGTGTGAAAGGGATCTAGGAGTCTTAATAGACCACAAGCTGAACATGAGTCAGCAGTGTGATGCGGCAGCCAAGAAAACCAACGCAATTCTCGGCTGCATCAATAGGAGTATGGTGTCTATATCGAGGAAGGTACTGGTACCACTCTACTCTGCTTTGGTTAGACCTCATCTTGAATCCTGTGTCCAGTTCTGGGCACCCCAATTCAAGAAGGACATGGTCAAGCTGGAGCAGGTCCAGAGGAGGGCGACCAAAATGGTGAGGGGCCTGGAAGCCAAGCCCTATGAGGATAGACTTAGAGAGCTGGGTATGTTCAGTCTGCAGAAGAGAAGGTTAAGAGGGGACATGATAGCTATGTTTAAATATTTGAAGGGATGCCATGTAGAGGAAGGAGAGGGTTTGTTTTCTGCCGCTCCAGAGACCAGGACAAGGAGCCATGGATTCAAGCTGCAGGAAAGGAGATTCCACCTGAACCTCAGGAAGAACTTCCTGGCGGTCAGGGCTGTCCGGCAGTGGAATCTGCTGCCTCGGAGTGTGGTGGAGTCTCCTTCTTTGGAGGTTTTTAAGCAGAGGTTGGACGGCCATCTGTCAGGAGTGCTTTGAGGGTGTTCCTGCACGGCAGAATGGCGGTTGGACTGGATGGCCCCTGGGGCCTCTTCCAACTCTACATTTCTATGATTCTATGATTCTATGAAGCTACTATACCATGTTGGCTTCTCATTCACTCTATCATAGGGTTATCGTTGCCAGATTTATTCGGAGGATGTTTGCCATTGCCTTCCTCTTTGGCTGAGAGAGTGTGACTTGATTTTCCAGGGCTGAGTAAGGATTCAAACCTTTCTTGCTCAGTGCCCTGGTTCAACCTTTAAGCCACTACGCAACACTGGCACCCCGTTACATGCTTTCAAATCATCTCGGACTTAGGACAACCCTGTAACGGGCTTTTTTTGGTAAGATTGGTTGGGGGGGGAGGAGTTACCATTGCCTTCCTCAGAGGCTGATAACTTCTTTAATGTTCAGACAAAGACCCAAAATGGAGCTGTCATCCCACCGTCACGAGAGTCGCCAGGTACCACAGGACTTTCCTTGGCTGATAATGCAAGATTGCTAACTGGAACATCCAACAGAAACTGTATAACAACAGTTTGAAAAGAATTAAAATGGCTATCAATACACTTCTGGTCTGAACTCAAGGGGCTGGTAATGGCATTTAAAGCCCTAAAAGGTTCAGGGGTTCAGTACCTGAAAAACGCTTCTTTCTACATATTCCCAGTGATGTATTTAAGTCTTTTACACCAAGTCTCAAGTCAAGTCTCAAGTCTCCACCTTTGAGTCTCAAGTCTTTGAAGACATTTTCAAGTCAAGTCTCAAGTCTGGAAGCCAACTTTATACCCCAACCAAAATTCCAGAATTATTGGATAGAGAGAAATAAATTCAGTTTTAACCATTTAAGCAGGGTCAGCTCTCCACATTTGCAATTTTGCCATCTGCAGCTTTGGAAGTGGGGAATAGGACCTTATCTTACTCTCTATTACTGAAGATTCAAAAGCTTTAGAAGGAAGGATCCTTCTTCCTCAAGCCCATTGCCCAACACATTTGCTGTTCCCCTCTGAGAAATGCACCCTGCACTCTGGGGGCAAGTCTTGTCTTTTGGTCTTGGGAAACATTTTAGAAGGCTTCTCCAATACGCAGCGGGGACAGGCTGCTGAGCAGACCTCAACCCTGCCTCAAGCTCATTGCCAAACCCGTTTGCTGTCCCCCTCTGAGAAATGCACCCACACTTTGGGCTTGAGAAAGATTGCCACGATCAACAGGCAAAAAGAGATGGAGGCATTGTTCAAAGTCATAAGGTTTCTGGATGAATGTGTTATGTTAACTGAACCAAGGGCATCAAGTCAGTCATTAAAAATATACCAGTCTTGAGTCGAGTCGAATCAGTGCATCATTTATGGCTGAGCTGAGTCTGAGTCGAGTCACTGAAGTGCCTTAAGTCCGATTTGAGTCCAACTCTATTGACTCGAGTCTACATCACTGCTTTGATATTCCTTGGACACACATGTGTCCTGGTTTTCTGCTGTTAAATGTTGGAAAGTATGAAGATAGAATTTTGTGCATCATTTAGTGGCCAAGACGAGGCCAAGTCGAGTCACTGAGCAACTGAAGTCTAACTTGAGTCCGAGTCTACGTCACTGCACTGAGCTGAGATCTTTTGATAGATGATCGGATAAAAATACATACCCTCCAACTGTCCCAGCGTGGCAAGGACTGACTGAATTAATCCTCCATCATCCCACATTTTCAGCTCCTTTTAAAAGATCCCAGTTTCTCTCTACCCCTCCCACTTACCCCCTTTCTCCTCAGTTTATTTCCGTGGCTGCAAACTGATTCCAAAAGTAATTCATTAACTCAGCAGAGGCGAGAGGAGAGGACGGGGTAGATTCTTTCCCTTCCCAGGAGGCTCAGGCAAAAGCAAACTGCTGCAGCCTCTCCTAGCTTGTGTGTTCTTCTTTATTAATAAACTTTGCCAGCTTGGTCACACTCAGTGGCGTATCTAGCATAAACAGCACCTGGGACAAGTGTGGAAGTTGCACTCCTACCTTCTTACCCTTACCCTGACGGGAGACTGATTTACAGCACCAGCACAAAATCCTCCCTGGAACTGCTGCTCTCTGGACAAAAAGTGTTCCAGAGGCAAGCATAAGAGTTTCGAAAACAGCAACAAGAGTGTCAGCAGAGTACGACTACAGCATCAGCTCTGACCCCTCTACCCACTGGTTAGTAAACTCACAGACACAGAGTTTGTCATCCAAAATACCCGGAGGCTTTAATCTTCAAAGTTGCAGTGTATACATCTGTACACAGGATACACAGATCCACAGACCAGCATCAGAGTTTCAACATCAGAGATTCAGGAGCAGAGATACCGGATGCAGAGATATGGGACGCAGAGAGTCAGAGAGAGAGTTGTTACTGCCCTGGTTAGTCCGAGCTTTGGGGATATTAAAAGATATCCTTTTGATATCATAATTCGGCTTCACTTATCCATTCCCTTCTACATGCTTGCGAAGCCCCCGGACAAGCACACATACAGGCTCGGCCGATTATCGCCATAATATTCCTAGACAATACAGGCAGGCCAGAAAATAGCCGACTCGCCGCTTTAGGAGACCTCCAGGCAAGTACCCTAATTAGGTATGCATGCAACCTACAAAAGATCCTCTGCCTCGCGCTGGCAGCTTGATGATCGAGCTATACAACATTCAAGTACTCTGCGTCTGCATACTGGCTACTCTATTGAGAACCGCTACGATAACTCTATCATTCAGATTCTGACCTTTCGGAGGCTTTGTCTCCAACTCCAAATCTATTGTTTTCCCCCAAGTACGGCATAGCCCGCAGTCCCAATTCTCCTTATAAAAACCCTTGATTCCAAGACCTTCCTCGGATCGCTCCCGAGTTTCATCCCGCCTTGCTGCCGCTTCGCTTGGCGAGCCTCCCCTCGGCTCCACGTGCTGAGCTACGTCGCACCCCAGCCTCGCTCTCCATTTTTCTGGGCTTCGGGACAGGTGAAGTATCACCCAAACCAGCAACTCCTCTAAAAACCCCCCTATACCACTCAAACCTTTATTTCTTTAGTTATCTTGTACGAGTGTGCCGCATACACTGTTTTGCTTGTGTTTGTAATAAAACATCATTTATTGCTTCAACTTCTGTGTGCTCCTTGACTCGACCCGACCCCATAGACATAGGGTTCAAGATCTCGCTACGTTACCCTGCCTCTCGTAACGCTAATCAGTGCTCTGAGCTGATTTTCCGCACCTTTAGTTGAGCACATTTTGGTGTCCCTCCCGGGACCCCCAGTACACAGGGTAACAGAGTAAGCATTCCGTCTCCTCTTTTATACACACCTGCTTCCATGTCATCATTCAGGGCCTTTGGCTGATGCAACCCCTTGTCATGATTTCACTATCATGACTCAGCCCTTTACTCCACCTCCCCTAGGAACTGAGTCATACTTTGCCCAGGCATTCCCCAGGTGTCCCATGACATGCTCATCAAATGTATTTTCAACTGGGACAAATGTCACCACATTTTGATGCAACATACCCCCACCCCTACATGCATGGCTTCTTTGCGCCACCTGGGCATTGGCACCTGGGGTACGTACCCTACTCGCCCCACCCTAGATACGCCTCTGGTCCACAATCTGATGTTGCTTGGCTTCATGCTTCCTAGTTTTCAGTAATGAAAGACTGAAGGTATGGTTTGTGTGTATGCGTAAATGCATGCACTAGCACAAATGTGGAACCAAAAAACCTTCCCCTCATTAGAAAATTGGGAAATGAAATTATCCGAAGTGATGCAGGCGGATAGATTTATGTATGTGCTAGGACAGATCAAATTTGAAAGATTAATCAAAGATTGGAATGATGGCCCTTTCCGCACTAGGCTGTTATAGCGCTATGACTCCACTTTCAACATCCTATGGAATCCTGGGGTTTGCAGTTCGGGAGGGGCCGGCCGGCCCCTCCCGAAACTGCAAACCCCAGGATTCCATAGGATGTTGAAAGTGGAGTCATAGCGCTATAACGGCCTAGTGCGGAAAGGTCCAATGTTCTCTTATATTTCAGGAATCTTTGGGTGATGTAAAAATGAATATTGACTTTTGAGATTAAGATACAATGTGCAAGTTCTGATGTATTTTTGTTTACCTGACAGACGATGCTTTACAAGATTTACTCCTTTCTCGCCTCTCGCTAGGGGGGAAGTTGGATGAGAACGAGAATGTGAATGCTGAACAAAGGTCAACTGTTTTCTGTATATATTATAATAATCATATACCTCTTTGTTTCTATGTGAACGAATGTCAACTACAATTTTAATACTTACAAATTAAAAAAAAACTATAGTTCCCCCCCCCCGGTCGATCCACTGCATGTCCCAGTTTTTATCTGTGCAATATTGGAGGGCTGTTGTTTTTGTTCTTTGCCTTGCAGTCATTGCTGACTTAGGGTGACGCTAAGGCGAACCTATCATGGGATTTTCTCAGCAAGATTTGTTCAGAGAGGGGTTGCCTTTGCCTTCCTCTGAGGCTGGAAAGAGCGAGGCATGCCAAAGGCCACCTGCTGGGTTTCCTGGAAGAGCAGGGATTTGAATCCTGCTCTCCAGAGTTATAGTCCAGTGCTCAAACCACTTTACCACACCGGCTCTCTCACTGGGGGATATGGAAATAAATTAATGGACAAAAAGTGATGTAATATAATCAGGTCCTGCTTCCAAAAGAGGCCAATGCCAGCAACTCAGCTCCTCCCTCATTGACCCTCCTCCGTCTCTTCCTCCCAATTTCTTTCTTGCTCTCTGCCGCCTTCTTCGTCTTACTCTTCATCTCCTCTCTCCTTTGCTCAGTTTCATGGGGAAGCAGAGCCACCTGCAGGATCTTCATCCTGAAGTCTTTGGCCATTTCCGAACGAGACTGTTATAATGCTGTTATTCCACTTTCAACATCCTATGGAGTCCTGGGGTTTGCAAAATGGAATCCTGCAAACCCCAGGATTCCATAGGATGTTGAAAGTGGAATAATAACACTATAACAGTCTAGTGCAGAAATGGCCTTTTAAAAGAGGCTGTTATAGCACTATGACTCCACCTTCAACATCCTATGGAATCCTGGGGTTGTTAAAGACGCCTTTGCCTCCTCTTTCTCCTGCTCGGGTGAGAGGTTCTGCCTGGTCCGATGGGCCCCCAGTGGGACTCCAATAGCACCTCCCTCCAGGCTGGGGAGGCACTTCCAACCCTTGGGCTCCACTCATCTCTCACTTTGCCCTGTTCTTCCTAAGATATTTCTTCTTATTCTTCTTCTTTCTTTCATTTGTATGCAGACTTTCTCCCAGAGTGGGGCCCAAGGTGGCTCACAAACGAATCAGATCTTTAAGACACTGGCCCTTTCCACATCTTACCATCTTCCGGCGCTGGGATGCAGGGACCACGCGAACAGCCTCTGGCGAGAGGCTCTAGCGTCCCTGCTGCTTCAGCTCCGCACGAGCTGCCTGCTTGCACGAGAGCCCCGCCTCTTCCTTCCGCAGCACAGCCTGGGAGTTTCCCAGGCTGCGCTGGGGCAGGAAGCAGAACCGGCGCGGCTCCAGAGGCTCCGCACGCCAGGTAAGTGCGCGCAGGACCCGGGAGCAATGCGTGATCACGCACCATTTTCGGCTTCCAGCTGAAAATGAAAAGGGGCGTGATCGGTGCCTGCTGGCCCCTGGAGTGTCAAGCGATTGTGAGTGCGTCATGCAGATCGCTCCTCACAATCGCACGACACTCCAGGTGCCCTTTCGCATGGCAAATGTGTGTGAAAAGGGCCACTGTTATAGCACTACATTCCATTTTAATTGCTCTGGCAACATCCTATGGAATCCTGGGATTTGCAGTTCAGTTAGCCATGTTTAAGCACTCTCAGCCAGAGAGGTCTTGGATATCTACAAAGCCCAGAATTCCAGAGGATATTGCCATGCCTATTAAAGTGGAATACAGCGCTATGACAGTGTAAAAGCCAACAATGTGTGCGTATATCTGTGTACCTTCGAGCCACTTGTTGACTTACGGCAACCTTAGGGTTTTCCTAGGCAAAGATGCCTCAGAGGTGGTTTTACCCGTTCTTCCCTCTGAAATAAAGCCCACAGGACCTGGTTATAAAAACAAGTAAAATCATCACATTCAAAACAGTATAGAATTAATTTAAAAGCTTACAAATGTTTTTAAAGAAAATAAAGCACACGTCCCCCTAAGAAGGCTTCCTGAGAGTGATTGCATATTAAAAGCCTACCTGAACAAAAGGGCCTTTGCCTGCCAGCAAAAGGAGAGCAGGAAGGGGGCCAGCCTGGCCTCCTGTGGAAGGGAGTTCCAGAGGGTGGGAGCAGGCACTGAGAAGGCCCCGTCTCCTGTGTCCTCACGAACTGAGCCTGGGATGGTGATGGGACCAAGGGGAAGGCCCTCCTTTGTAGATCTTAAGACTCTGGTAGGTTCGTACAAGGAGGTAGAGTCTTTCAGTGGCAGCAGCAGTTACATTTCTATACCGCTTATCAGTGCAAAGCACTCCCTAAACGGTTTACAATGTATTTAGCTGATTGCCTCCAACAAGCTGGGTACTGATTTTACCGACCTGGAGCCCTGCAGGGCCGAACTCACAGTACCAGCATTTAACCACTGTGCCACCAGGACTCTAAAAACATCCTGGAAATAGACCTCAGCCATATGGGGCTTTGTAGCTCGTGATCAGTACTCTGAATTATGCCCAGAAACAATCCCTCGCTCAATTTGGTGCTCAAGCCTCAAGGTAGTCTCTATACTGGACGAGTAGGTGTGTTGACCGGGGGCCTCAATGTTGTAAAATATGACCTGTCTTCTCTGTGAATTATTAAATTAAAACATCCAGACAGAGATGTCGAAAATAAAACCAGTAAAGATTTATCACACGGCAAATCAAATAAGCATCCAGCCTTAGGCTGGTTCCACACAGAGAACACAATAAGATCTCAATTCCAAACAACGCAACACTATTGGGGAATTGAGAGATTTTTAGTAATAAGTCTCCCAATCAGCAGAGTATTTAGTAAACGCACAAATGGAAGTTGAACAAATTACCAGTCCCACTTTATCATCTCCACCCCAGACACACTTAATCTAGCTCAAAATAAACACAAACAGTTTGCTTAAAAAGTATGAAAAGTTTACTCATGAAATCTTGTGCATAGTTTACACAGGTTCAAATTCTTGAAGAAGGATAAGGCGAAAATAAGAACTCACCTGCCTATAGGAAAGCATGCTTACCAGAGAATCGGAGAGCACGTGCTTGCAGGGAAGCCGAAGAACAAAGGGAAGAGGAAGAGAATATGCAAGGGGAAGTGAGTGTTGACCAAACAACAGGGCCCTTTCCGCACCTAACCATCTTCTGGCGCTGGGGTGTGGGGATCTTGCGAGCAGCCTCCGGTGAGAGGCTCTCGCGTCCGGGGTCCTTCGGCTCCGCACAAGCTGCCTGCTCGCGTGAGAGCCCTGCCTCTTCCTTCTGCAGTGCAGCCTGGGACTTTCCTGCACTGCGCTGGGGCAGGAAGCGTGACCAGCGCGGCTCCAGAGGCTCTACATGCCAGGTAAGTGCATGCGGGGCCCGGGAGCAATGCGCGATCAAGCACCATTTTCAGCTTCCAGCCAAAAATGAAAAGGTGCACGATCGCACCTGCCAGCCCCTGGAGCATTGCGCGATTGTGACTGCATCTTGCAGATCGCTCCTCACAATCGCGCGACGCTTCAGGCCCTCTGTCGCATGGCAAATGCCGTGCGAAAAGGGCCCAGGAAGTTTACTCTAGGCAATCCCCTCTATGCCTACAATAAACATGCAACCTAATCAATTAAGCATGCAGAGGCTGCCATTCCCAACAAACACTACTCCCTGAAGTCCTTCCACATATTCAGCTCCCAAAACCTTACGTGGATCAGTTCCTAACAACCCTGTCATTCTGACTGTTGCAAAGCTGCAACAATCAGAAGCAGGATCCTTGTTGCAATTTCTCGTGGAACTGCAGCTCCCTTGCAGGAGGGGGCTGGAAACCTCATCCCGTTGCACCCTAATTGACAGCAAAACAGGTCCCCATTACTTAGAACAGTTGCTGGCTGTTAAGGTAGGTTTTTGCGAAATCAGGCCTGGAGACAATATTTAGTTATGCATTCAGAACTAAATTGACAATATAGGATTTCAGTCAATGATGCTTAAATGCCACTGATGACTGGAAACGTAACATGTCTCCTTATTGCCCCTTTGTGTAATTGGGAATCACCAGGACTGTTTCTGCAGTCCCATCAAATCAAGTGGAACATATGTAGAAACTGACAAAGACTTACACACCATGTGGCTTTAAATTGTTATTGTCGTATACTTTCAATCATTTCCAACTTACAGCAATGCTAAGATGAGCCAGCCACAGAGTTTTCTTGGCGAGATTTGTTCAGAGGGAGGTTGCCTTTGCCTTCCTCTGAAGTTGAAAGAGTGTGACTTAGTATCCTAGAATCCTAGAGTTGGAGGAGATCCCAAGGGCCATCCAGTCCCACCCCATTCTGAGACTCAGGAATACATCACCAAAGCATTCCTAACAGACGACTATCCAGCCTTTGTTTAAAAACCTCCAAAGGAGGAGACTCCACCACACTCCCAGCAAGCAGCATAAACCACTCTCAAATTGCTGTTACCATCAGGAAGTTCCTCCAACTATTTAGGTAGAATCTCTTTTCTTGAAGTTTGAATGTTGGAATGATGTTGCCTAGCTAGTCTTAGAACAGAGCTTTCCAAACTTTTCATGCTGGTGACATACTTTTTTAGGCATGCATCATTTCGCGACACAGTAATTCTGTTTTACTAGCAAACCGGAGGTTAAACTAACCCCTTATAAGAGATATAGACACATGCATCAATTGTAATAACAAAATGTATGGGGACACAACATATCTCATAAAAACTTTTCCTATATTTTTAAAAATATATGATTTATAAATAATAACATACATTTCCAAGATTGTAGGCAACACACATACATACTTCAGGCGACACACTAATGTCTCACGGCACACCATTTGAAAGGCCCTGCTGCCTCGCAACTATTTCCCATTCCCATTTTCAACCGTGTTACCACTGCCACGATCATAAATGCCCCACAAACCCACCTCAAAATCCATCCAGCTACACCGAGGGATGAAGTTCTGTGGCATTGACAAGGTATGTGCTGGTTGATGTCACATTCATCCCAGTCCTGAAAGTGACCAGAGGTGCACCAATGAGTTGAGACAGGACTCCATAAGGATCTGATTGGCACACTGCTGTTCATATACAGGAAGGGGCCGGATGGAGCATCCTTCGTTGCCCTACTCACCGGTGCCACAGAACTCTGTCCTTCAGAGTGGACGGCATAGTTTTAAGGTGGGTTTCAGGGACTGGATCAGGAGACGGAGCAGAGCCACAACACTGTGGCTACATGTCTGCTGCGAGATCTCAGCTATAATTTCTAAACAATAACATATGCTCCCTTCCCTTCCATTTAGCACAACACACAGATCAGAAAAGCTGGGACTTTGCCGGTCAGCTCTCATATTCTCCCTAATCCTAAATACTATGGCATGACACCATCCATCCATCCATCCATCCAACCATCCATCCATCCATCCAATCTCATTACACACTTCCAGAGCCCCTCATCCCAGGCTGAGCTAAAAATCACTGGGTGCCAATTACAGATATTAAATCTTAGGTGAATATTTAGAACACATTTGAATATTCAGACAAACCTTTGATGAATATTCAGCACAGAGGCCACTAAAGGAGTGCAGCACCAACTCTTTCCCGCTCTATTGGTGAGCCTCTCTCTTGTCAAAAGTAGCGGGAGGGCATGGGTTGCCCCCATGTCACTGGGACAATGAATATGCTCTGGATTTTCGACCAAACTTCTAAGGAGCTACCCAAGGTGCTAAGCCTATTTACGGGGCAGAGCTTAGCACCTATCCCACAAATAATCTCAGCACCTCAAGTAGTTCCTATAAAGTTCAGACTAAAATCCAGAGCGGATTCTTTGCCCCCAGAAAAATGCAGCCATGAGCCACCACGGGCAGAGGGAGTCCATGGCTGTCACTCCTTTGTCACACAAGAAGAAATGTTTTCCATTTGTGCCATTCATGATGCTCAAAGAGGAGGCCAGCTGGGATGGGACACTCTCCCCTTTCTTTTCCAAACCAGCCCCCTCCTTACATCTGGATACCCAGATGCTGCCCAATTCTTCACACATTGCTGAGGCAGAGATAGGAGGTGGGAGATCCGGTGCCAAAGCCTGTGAGTCTGAATGTGTGGGGCAGAGCTGCCCACCCCAGAACATCTGCTCCTGCCATACACACTAGGTACCAGTTTAAAATGCTGTCAGTCCTTCATAGCAGCTCAAGAGTCACCTTCAGTGTCCTCCACAATTCCTAGAGAAGACTTCTGGAGACTTACGCCCTCCAATGGCAACTGCCATAGAATTGTAGTATCCTAGCATTGGAAGAAACCCCAAGGGCCATATAGTCCAGCTCCTTTCTGCCATGGAAAGAAGACACCATCAAAGTATGCTCAGCAGATGGCCACCCAGCTTCTATTTAAGAGCCTCCAAAGAAGAAAACTACCACACTCCCAGGTACCATATTCCACCGTCAAACTGCTCTTCCTGCCAGGAAGTTCTTCCTAATGTTTAGGTGAAATCTCTTTTCTTGAAGTTTGAAGTCATTGCTCCACAGTGTCCGAGTCTCTGGAGCAGCAGAAAACAGGCTCGCTCCATCTTCCGTATGACATCCTTTCAAATATTTAGACTTGGCTATCATATCCCCTCTTAACCTTCTCTTCTCCTTCAGCTGCTCCCCACAGGGCTTCATGGTTTTTGCCATTTTGGTCACCCTCCTCTAGACATGATCCAGCTTGTCAATATCCCTCTTGAACTGTGGTGCCCAGAACTGGACACAACAGAGGTGTATCTAGGGTGGGGAAACTGAGGCGCCAGCCCCAGGCACAAATGCCAGGGGGCTCAAAAAAGTGGACCCCCCCCGCCTGGCCTGCCCCTGCCCTCGCCCCCACCCGCTCTCCCTGCTTCGCCACTGCCTGTCACCATTCCAGCCCCCCACCATGGCCCCACCCCGCCAGGGTCCTTCATGGCTGGGGGGGCAGCAGCAGCAGCTCCCCTCCCCCACCGCCCGCCCACCTGCCCGCCGCAGCCCCGCCCGCCCCCGCCCCACCCCTGCCCACTGTGGCCACCAGTTGCAGACTCTGTCTGAAATTCACTCAGGGACATTTCTGTGTGCAAGTTACACTACTTGCACGAGCCCAAAAGGACACCATTGCACCACAGACATACTGTGCTGATAGCAGCAGAAGCAGCATTGCGCCGGCAGCATGTTCCTCTGTGCTTTTGTCTTTGCAAGTTGACCATTGTGCATTGTGGTCGTGCATCCTATACTTTGCATTTTGGTTGTGTATCCCGTATTTTGCAATGTCATTGCCCATTGTGGTTGTACATCTTATACTTTGCAATGTTGTCGTATACCCTGTACATTGCACATCCTATACTATGCGTTTTTGGCTGAGCATCCTATGTTCTGCATTCTGGCCTCCTATACTTCGCAGATGTGCATTGTGTATCGTCCACTGCACAATAGCAGCCAGTTCTTGACATTTTTACATAAAGTTGCTATTCTGCATGGGGGTTGCGGAATGCTGCTGTGGCATATGTCTGCATGTGGGTATTTACACTACGCTCAGGGGATGTTGGGTTGAGACCTCATCTGTCAAGTTCTGCCACATTGTTTTCTGCAGGTGTCTCTTTCAGCCCATCTCGAGCCTTAGGTATGAGGTGGGCTACAAGTCCAAAAAAGGAAATCAAATCATGGGAGATGAAGAGGACAACAGCAAGCCCTTCACATCTTCTGCTGATATTTCCAGCAAACAGGTGCTCTCTCTCTCTCTCTCTCTCTCTCTCTTTCTCTCTCACATTATCCGCCTGCTCCTCATCACTCGTTAAAATCTAGGCGAGCCGTGGCAGTAATTGCTTTAATTTATTTGCTTGCGGCTCTGGGCCATGTGGCACTCGGCGCCTTTACGGGGAGCATATGGAGGACATTTATCACCATTTGGTGCAACAGGGGAAAGGCAAGGCAGAGAAGGCGGGCGGAGATGCTGAAGACTTTTTATTAACTCATCTGTAATTTTAAACTTTTCTAATCAAGCCCCCGCCGTGCACCACTGTGGCTTTAATGTGGCCCACAGGCCATAAAGCCGACAGGAGGAAATCTGTGAGCTCGACTGTCAGGGAATGGAGCCGTCAACCTAAATTAGGACTGATGGACCACCTTCTAGAGTCCCAGCTACTGCCTGCCTCCACCGTGGATGGAAATGAAGAGACGTGGGCTGCCTTATCTTCATGCAGCTTGAATCATAGGATCATAGGATCTTAGAGCTGGAAGGGACCACGAGGGCCACGAGGAATAGACAACCAAAGCATTCCTGAAGGATACCCATCTAAACTCTGTTTAATGTCCTCCAAAGCAACTCATTCCACTACTGAATAATTTTTACAGTCAGGAAGTTCTTTCTAATGTTTAAGCAGACTCTCTTTCCTTATAACTTGAATCCATTCCTGTGTGTCCTAATCTCTGGAGCATCAGCATACACGCTTGCTCCATCTTCTGCGTGACAACCTTTCGTATATTTAAAGATGGCTATCGTGTCACCTCTGGGTCTTCTCCTTTCGAAACAAAACATATCCACACCCTAAGCCATTCCTCCTAGGGCCTCAGGGTTTCCAGGCCTTTTACCGTCACAGTCACCCTCCTCTGACAATGTTCCAGCTTGTCAATCTCCTTCTGGAATTGTGGTGCCCAGAAATGGACGGAGGATTAACCTTCTCTTCTCCAAGCTAAACATATCCAGCTCCCTAAGCCTCTCTTCATATGGCGGGTTTCTAGGCCTTTTACCAATTTGGATGCCCCCTCTCTCAGTCACATTCCAGCTTGTCAATGTCTTACTTGAAATAAGGCGCCCCAAACCGGACAGAGTATTCTAGGTGAGGTCTGACCAAAGCAGAATAGAGTGGGACTGTTTCTTCCCTCAATCTAGACACTGTACTCCTGTTGATGCAGCCTAGAATCACATTGGCTGCTTTAGCTGTGGCGTCATCACACTGTTCGGCTTATCATTTAAACGTCATGGCAAGCACTTTGAATTCAGATGTATTGACAGCCAAGGTATTGAAAGAAGAGCACACTGAATCTAGAAGGGAGGTGTTACTGCCCCGGCTAGTCCGAGCTTTGGGGATATTAAAGATATCCCTTGATATCGCAATTCGGCTGCACTTCTCTATTCCTTTCCACGTGCTTGCGAGGCCACCGGACAAGCACGTAAACAAGCTCGGCCGCTAATAGCCGTAATATTCAAACTACAAGGGTAGTTTGAGGATATTCCTGCATGGTAGGGGGTTGGACTGGATGGCCCGTGTGGTCTCTTCCAACTCTACATTTCTATGATTCTATGATTCTATGATTCTACAATACAGACAGGCCAGAAATAGCTGACTCACTGCTTTAGGAGACCTCCAGGCAAGTACTCTAATTAGGTCTGCACGCTACTTACAAAAGAGCCTCTGCCCCGCGATGGCAGCTGGATGGGTAAACTATGCAATACCCAAGTACTCTGCGTCTGCATACCGCCTACTCCATTGAGAACCGCTACGATAACTGAATCATTCAGATTCTGACCTTTCAGAGGCTTTGTCTCCAACTCCAAATCTATTGTTTCCCCCCAAGCACGGCATAGCCCGCAGTCACAATTCTCCTTATAAAAATCCTTGATTCCGAGGCCTTCCTCGGAACGCTCCCGAGTTTCCTCCCGCCTTGCTGCCGCTTCGCTTGGCGAGCCTCCCCTCGGCTCCACGTGCTGAGCTACGTCGCACCCCAGCTTCGCTCTCTATTTTTCTGGGCTTCGGGACGGGTGAAGTATCACCCAAACCAGCAATCCCTCTAAAAATCCCTCTATACCACTCCAACCTTTATCTTCTTTAGTTACCTTGCGTGAGTGTGTCGCATACACTGTTTTGCTTGTATTTAATAAACATCATTTATTATTTCAACTTCTGTGTTCTCCTTGACTCAACCCGACCCCGTAGACATAGGGTTCAAGATCTCGCTACGTTACCCTGCCTCTCGTAACGCTAAGCAGTGCTCTGAGCTAATTTTCCCCACCTTTAGTTGAGCACATCTTGGTGTCCCTCCCGGGACCCCCAGTTCACAGGGTAACAGAGGCATCATATCAATGGGAATTGTCCCTTTACTGATTCACTGTTAGCTCAATGAGTCTGCTACAGATGAGACTAAGCAAGAGGATTCCAGCCATGCCATTGAACATTCTTGCCACGAAGTTGATTTCAGTTTATGGCAACTATATGAACAAGACACCTCCAAAAAACCCTGTCATCAACAACCCTACAAATTCAGGACAAATATAACCATGCTGGCTGGGGAACTATGGCAGTTATAGTCCAAAACACACCTTTCCTGTCTCAGTCTTTTATCCTTTGGATCATAGAGTAGAGTTGGAAGAGACCTCAAGGGTCATCTAGTCTAACTCTCTTCCATGTAGGAATGCACAACATTTGATGGCACGTTGGATGCATTGATTCAGTTATGTAGTGTTCTCATTCAGCATATGGGTTGCAAAGCACACTTAAGTTGGCTTGCACAGTGTAAATCTACATTTCTATGGTTAAGTGGTGTTTGTGCTGAAGACCAACCAGCTGTGTCTCTGCCAGCATGCCTGCTTCTTGTACTTTCCTGCATTGGAGAATCAAAGAATCATAGAGTTGGAAGAGACCACAAGGGCCATCCTGTCCAATCCCCTTCTGCCATACAAGAAGACACAATCAAAGCACTCCCAACAGATGGCCATCCAGCCTCTGGTTAAAAGTCTCCAAAGGAGGAGACCCCTTCACACTCCAAGGTCTCCAGGGTCATATTCCAGTGTTGAAACTACTACACCTCACTGGCTCTCTCTGGGGTCTTACCCCCATGTAAGTAAAAAGCTGGGTGTTTTGATTTGTTTTCGGTCACATGCAGCATGTCGGTCGTCAGTTGAAGATTGCAAAGAGAAGTTCTGCATGAAGGGGACATTCTTTACAGAGCGGCACAGATGAATTCAATGGCCAATTTTGGTTGTGCATTCAGGTGCTCCATGTAGCCGTTCAACACAAGGGTTATGTAAAATCATCGATGCGTGATCCAGCATCTGGAGATTTCTGCTATGCAAGTGCAATGAAGTCTTTCGCTCAAGGTTTGGACAGGGAGATATCATAGAATCCTAGAGTTGGAAGAGACCCCGAGGGGCCACCCAGTGTAACCTCATTCTGCCGTGCAGGAAGACACAGACTATTTCCGCACTAACCTGTTATAGCGCTATGATTCCACTTGCAACATCCTATGGAATCCCGGGGTTTGCTGTTTTGGGAGGGGCCATGCGGCCCCTCCCGAAACGGCAAACCCCAGGATTCCATAGGATGTTGCAAGTGGAATCATAGTGCTATAACAGGCTAGTGCGGAAATGGCCACCGTCAAAGCACTCCCAACAGGCGGCCTTACAGCTTCTGTTTCAAAACCTCCAAAGAAAGAGACTCCACCGCACTCGGAGGCAGTCAGTTCTTTCTAATGTTTAAGTGGAAATCTCTTTGCCTGGCTCTCTCCTCCCCCACATCCCACTGGTGTCTTCTCCGTACCGTCAGTTTTTATAACTCCATTTTTTCCCGCATCTGTGGAAGAAGATTAATAAATCAAAGCCTGGAGACTTTTGACATCTCAGAGACTGCAGCTCTCCGTTTTCCCCACCTCCGTCGCCCTCCCCCACCCATTCCCACCACCCCTCTCCTTTCTCCTTGCCCCTCCTTGTCTCCAGTGCCAACACGCAAGCTGGCATTGTTCCCCCTCCCTGCGTCTCTTCCACCAACACGCCCCCTCCCCTCCCCTCCCCCGCTCCCCCCCTCCCCCTCCTTTGCTAATTAACAGATTGCAACTTTTAAATGATTAAAAAGTCAGAGCTAATTCGGGGCTTGCATTCTCATCACTTATTCAACGGAACGCACCAGTCAGTGCTCAGAGACCCGGCCCTGCGCTTGAGAGAAATTAATTTACTCCAATTAGCGGAGCCTGTCAAGCCACATCATTGTCTCGATGGCAAATCTGCTTCACACGGCACCCCTCTCCCAAATTTGGAGAGGCAGCAGGGATGAAAAACTAAGCCCCCGAAGCCAAGGAGGGGGCTTCACAAAGTTCAAAAGTGAAGATGGAAAGGGATCTTGGGCCATTTCCACACTAGACTGCCACAGTGCTAGGATTCCACTCTCAACATCCTACGGAATCCTGCGGTTTGCAGCTAAGAGAGCAGCCCCTCCCTAAACAGTCTAGTGCAGAAATGGCCTTGGTTTGCCTTTTTTTTTTCCTTTCCTAAGGTAAAACCAGGGAGAGAAGTTACACAAGGATGCAAAGCCAGGTGTGACAGTCTCACAGAAGTAAGGGGTTGGAAAGCCAAATGCTTTGATGACACCTGACTTGAAACCCTGAGTTGATCACAGGATATGAGAAAGGGATCTAGGAGTCTTAGCAGACTGCAAGCTGAGCATGGGCGAGAAGTGTGATGCGGCAGCCGAAAAAGCCAATGTGATTCTAGGCTGCATCAACAGGAGTATAGTGTCTAGGTCAAGGGAAGTATAGTCAGCCCTCCACATTTGCAGGCTTAACTTCCAGGGATTATTTGCAGATTTCTCCAATCCCTTCTCCCACCTAAAGCACTCTTTTTCAGGGGGGACCCTTCCCTCTCAGCAACTCAGATCAGGCCTCACAGCCCTTCGAAAACTTGCCTCTGGTCCTCCTCCACCAGCTGCCCTGGGCAGCTGAGGCTGAATTGCAGCCCAATTCCTCAGCACCACAAACAGTCTCCCAATGCCTCCTCCCTATCTAAGGAAGGAGATGGGCAAGAAAGGCAGTATAGGGACACCCTGCTGACACAGCCCGTTTCCCTGGTCTGATGTGGACTGTGGGTGCCCACTTTCCCTATCATGCCTTGACCCCTTCCCACAGACACACAGAGGCATTTTGATATTTGTGGTTTACCCACTTTTCCAAGGCTCCTGTGCCTCTAACCCTAGCAAATGTGGAGGGCTGGCTGTAATATTATCACTCTATTCTACTTTGATCAGACCCCATCTGATGGAATCCTATGTCCGGTTCTGGGCACTAGGATACAAGAAGGATGTTGACAAGCTGGAACATGTCCAGAGGACGATGATCAAAATGGTAAAAGGTCTATAAACCATGAAGCCCATGAGGAATGGGTTAGGGAGCTGGGCATGTTTAGCCTGGAGAAGAGAAGGTTAAGAGGGGACCTGACAGCCATCTTTAAATATTTGAAAGAATGCCATCTGGAAAGCGGGGCAAGTTTATTTTCTGCTGTTCCAGAGATGAGGACATGGAACAATGGATTGGAAAAGAAATTTCAGCTAAACATCAGGGAGAATTTCCTGGTGCTAAGAGCTGTTCAACAGTGGAATATGCAGTTCAGTTCAAGAAGGATATTGACAAGCTGGAATGTGCCCAGAGGAAGGCAATCAAAATGATAAAAGGCCTGGAAACCATGAAGCCCTAAGGAGAGTATGTTTAACCTGGAGAAGAGAAGGTTGAAAGGTAACATGATAGCCATATCATATGGAAGATGGAGCAAGCTTGTGTTCTGCTGCTCCAGAGATTAGGACATGGAGCAATGGCTTCAAACTTCAGGAAAAGAGGTTCCATCTGAACATTAGGAAGAACTTCCTGAGGGTAAGAGCAGTTTGAAAGGGAAATATGCTGCCTTGGAGTGTGGTAAGCTCTCCTTCTTTGGAGGTTTTTAAAGAAAGGCTGGATGGCCATCCATCAAGAGTGTTCTGATTGTGTCTTCCTGCGTGGCAGAATAGGGTGGGACTGGGTAGCCTTTGGGGTCTCTTCCAACTCTAGGATTCTACGACCTCACTACTCTGGCAGAAAATTCTAAGCCGCTCCTTGATAGAGCCATAAGCAGTAAAATTGTATGAAACTGCTATTACTGTGCAGTGTGAATACCATCCCTGACCAGAACCTGATGAAAGAGGAGATCCTTTTGACCCGGTTGGACAGTAGAGGGGCAGGAAAGGAATTCTCATTCCTTCTTTCTGACATTGAGAACAGAAGGCATGTGAGGCCAAGAGGGAGGGTGGTGCCTGCTGCTCCCAGATTTCCAGGGCCAGGAACATGTGTGGCATGAAATTAACTAATTAGAAGCAGTGCGCTAGGGTACCCCAGGGTCAGCAGTGGGCTTAGAAAAGCAGGTGGCCAATTGGAACGTTCTCGCAGAATGAAAAGACTCGGAGTCCGCCGGGAAGGGCGTCGGACACGTTTCATCAACAGGAAAGGAAAAAAAGTGAGGAGCGGGTGGGCAGGGTTGGATTGCTGCCAACGGGTGGTGTCATAAAGCCTCTGTGTGCACGTGTGTGTGTGTGTGAGCATGGGAGAGAGAGGAAGAGAGAGTCAGTGAGGGAGGGAAGCTGCAGGTGAAAATATACACAGGATGGAATGCAAAATGGCTGAAGCAGAGGTGAACACAATGTATGAGCATCGCGGCTCTCCATTCAGTGCTACTGTCTTCGGGCTATCGGCAACTTCGGGCTGTCAGCAACCTTGGCTGGCTTTTTGTTTCCTAACAGGGGGATTCCTGACACTGGGAGTAGGAGGGCTGCCTTAGCTGCAAGACTGGATGCTTCCATGCATCAGCAGAGACTTTGGCAAGGAATCCAGGTTGCAAAACGAGACTGATAAGGAGTTAGTCAAGAATCACCTGGTTAACCCAAAGGAGATCAACCCTGCAGGACCGGATGCTCTGCATCCCAGAGTACTGAAGGAACTTGCTGACATACTCACAGAACCACTTGCAAACCCCAGGATTCCACAGGATGTGGAAAGTGGGATCATAGCACTATAACACTCTAGTGCAGAAATGGCCTCTGATTCTAGGAAGGGAGCCGTGCATTTGGTGGGGTGTCCCTGATTGCCTTGTAGCGCTGGCACTCCGAAATCAGAGGTACAAGCCCTGCTCTCACTGAGAAGCAGCTTCCCCACCCATCCCTTGGACCACACGTTCCTGACTTTGTTTTCTCACTTCCTGATCTTCTGTCAGGAGTATTAAATTGGTCCATTGGGAGCGAGGGATGCCTTTCCGTCCCCTGAGACATTCCTCCTGAAGTCATCTAAACCACAACGAGAGCCTGGGGCGTCCCAATTAGAGAGCTTGTAACCTGATCTGCCGTGTCGCACTGACAGGCCTCGCAGAGGACACGTGGGGCTGAGGGTCTCATCTAGCAACGTGCCGTTGTTGTGGCTTGCCACAACCTAGGGGCGCATTGTAGCGGGAGGGAAATGTTTGCTTCAGTTTGCAAAGCGACACCACGCTGCCACCTACAAGCAGCCCAGTTGAAGAGCACCAGGGAAGAACTTGACTGGAGGACAAGGACTGCTTGGTTCTAGTTTTTCTGCAGCCGTTCTTTCATGGGAACAGATGCCTCTTTCCCAGCTGCAGACCCTTCTTAGGATTTAGGGCTTGAGCAAGATGGTAGGAGCCCTCCACAGCAATGGTGACTCTGTTTCTCCCGGTGTCGATTGAGGGCCGTCATATCGGTGGAACCACAAAATGCCTCAAGTTTGTAAACCAAGGTCCTGCATCAACAGGAGCATAGTGCTTAGGCAAAGGGAAGTAATAGTGCCACTCTGTTCTGCTTTGCTTAGACCCCATCTGGAACCCTGTGTCCAGTTCTGGGAACCACAATTCAAGAAGGATATTGAGAAGCTGGAACATGTCCAGAGGAGGATGACCAAAATGGTAAAAGGCCTGGAAACCATGAAGCCCTCTGAGGAGTGGCTGGGGGATCTGGGTACGTTTAGTCTGAAGACGAGAAGGTTAAGAGTGATTTGATAGCCATGTTTAAATATTTGGAAGGATGTCATATGGAAGATGGGATAGGCTTGTTTTCTGCTCCTCCAGAGACTATGACGTGGGGCAATGGCTTCAAACTACAGGAAAAGAGATTCTACCCAAACATTAAGAAGAATTTTAAGAAGAGCAGTTTGACAGTGGAATATGCTGCCGCAACGGACTGTGGTGGAATCTCTTTCTTTGGAGGTCTTTAGTCAGCTGTTGGGAGTGCTTTGACTGTGTCCCAGATTCTCCTTCCTCCTGCTGCTTTCCCCCTTCATCTTTGACATACCCCGGTTGCTGCAAACTGAGTTCAAAACACAAAAGGAGTTGTCACTCAGTTAACTCGGCAGCAGGGAGAGGAGAAAAAGGCACAGAGTCTCAACTTCCCAGGAAGCTCAAGCAAAAGCAAACCGCTGCTTTAGAACAGAACTTCTTAAGACTCCAAAATGCTTCTTGAGGTAAGGAATAAAAGGAATAAATATGCCTTGTAAGAAGCAGGGAAAGGGGGGGACCCCATTAGTTAAGTAGAGCTTTCCTTGAGGAAATCGTCTTTGAACCAAAGCAGCACCCCTGGAACTGTGCGCATATACCCCTTTCTTTTTTGTTTTAAGTCTGTATACTTTTTATTGTTTTTCTTTTCTAATAGATTGGAAAATTTGTAATAAGTAAAAAAAAATATCACCAACCAAAGTGAGCTTATAGCAGTGATGTGTGTCAGTTTGAAGCACCAAATTAAGTCCTGGGACTGTTTTCAGTTACAGCTCGTAACCGACACTCAAAACATTTGGGGTCTTTAACTTACGGTGGGCCCTTGGGAACCGCTTGGTTCCAGGACCCCCCTTCTATGGATACCAACATTTGTGAACGCTCATGTCCATTATGTACAGTGGTGTAGTAAAATGAAGTCCCTTATATAAAATGGCAAAATCAAAGATTGCTTTTTGGACTTTTTGGGGAGGGGGGATATTTTCAAGCCATGGTTGGTTGAATCCACGGATGCAGAATCCATCGATATGGAAAGGGGTCTATCGAGAGAACCTGATCGACCCCTTTTCCTTCACATTCCCAGCTCCCGGCACCTCAAACAAAAAGAAAACCTCAGCAGACCAAAATTCTTGACTGTTTTACTGAAACCATTCGGTAGGGAGCTGCTTCACCAGGTGAGGCGGAAGACTTTGACGGACAGCGGTATCAGGAGGTGTCTCGTGAAGTAGAAGACGAGGACGGGTGGGAGGAGGGAGAGGACGAAGGCAAAGAGCGAGGGTAACATCCGCCCGAAGAAAGCATCCACGAGGGGCTTCGCTGACCTGGCGAGCAGGTAGGCCGAAGGGATGACGTGGTCGTAGATGATGAAAAAGGGCAGGAGGGTGAAGAAAAGGAGGATGAAAGTGATGCGGAGGAGCAGGTCGCAAAAGAGGGCGGTGAAGACGATGGACAGGATTCTCCGTAAGCAGCGGAGGATGCCTCGGGCCGTTATGTGGATGGCCATGTTCTTCCAAAACGTCTCTCCGGGACTGGCTCACCACTGCAGGAGGCGAGGAAGAAGAGAGGAAGGATGTGAGTTTGTGGCTGGAATCCTCTTGGGTTAGTCCCAATTAGAGTAGACCCATGGAGTCGCGTGGAAGGGCGGGTTGACACACAAGTAAATCCCATTCATTTCATGGCTCAACTCATCAGCTAGTTCAATCAATGAATATTTAATAAGAATAAGAATAACAAATTTTATTTCTTACCTCTCCTTGTGGACTGGGGGAGGAAACAGCAACAAATGACACAACACATATAACCCCACCACCACACACACACACACACACACACACACACACACACACACACACTGGAAGCCATGAAGCCCTACGAGGAGCAGCTTAGGGAGCTGGGGATGTTTAGTCTGGAGAAGGGAAGGCTAAGAGGGGACATGATAGCCATGTTTAAATATTTGAAGGGATGTCATGTCGAGGAGGGAGCAGGCTTGTTTTCTGTTTACTCTGGAGACTAGGACAAAAAGCAACGGATTCAAACTACAGGAAAGGAGATTCCACCTGAACCTCAGGAAGAACTTCCTGACAGTCAGAGCTGTACGGCAGTGGAATATGCCGCCTCCATGGAGTGTGGTGGAGTCCCCTTTTTCCGGAGGCTTTTAAGCAGAAGCTGGATGGCCATCTGTCGGGAGTGCTTTGATGTAAGTTCCTGCATGGCAGGGATTGGACTGGATGGCCCCCAGGGTCTCTTCCAACTTTATGATTCTATGATTCTATGACATGTGGCTTCATAGGGCTTTATATATATGGCTTCATGGTGCTTCATGGTTTCTATACCTTTTACCAGTTTGGTTGCCCTCCTCTGGCCACATTCCAGTTTGTTGTCCTGTCCAGAAAGCCAGGCACAGTTCACAGTCCTTAAATCGTAGTAGCAGCCATAGTCAAGGTTTACAGAAGCTTGTCAGTCAATTACTGTTCTTGTTTCAGCTGCCCAAGTCAGCAATAAATTTAGAGTGTCAGTTCAAGGGAGTATCCAGCAATGTAATCAGTATATAAAGCAAGGGTCAAGGTTTTCCAGGAACATGCGCTAAGGATCCAAAAGAAGAAAGTGTTGCTTCCACCAGAAATACCAGTTGTCTGCAACAGACTTCTCCCCACCCCGTCCCTTGTATTTAATAGCCAGCAGTCCTCCCCCAGCTGTTTGCCTAATTAATGTATCTTCTCTTATAAGCAGTCTGAGTCTTGTGGGGTCTCCCATTCTCTTCTACGTTGGGCTGCAGTAAGTATTGTTCTGTTCATTTCTCAGTGTTGTGGTTGTTGGGGAGTATCCTGTCCATGTTTGCACTTGAGTTCTGGGACTGGGGCATGGCATTTGTCAATAGCCTTCTGTCATGCCCTGCTTCCAGAACATGGACTCTGACTCAGAGTCTGAAGCAAGGGGCATGCCAGGACCTGCTGTACAGGAAAAGGTTACAGTGCCACAAACAGAACAGAGGGCAGTGCCAGCTCCAGCAGAGAGTCCTGCCTCTTCAGACATAAGAGAGCACTTACCTGTACCCACCTTTGGAAAGTGCTGAGAAAGCCAACGTCACTCTTTCAGAGTTTATAACCGGCAAGAATTAATGAAGTAACAGCTGCACTAGGCTTCAGACCTATGTAGCTGCTGCCCTTCCCCCCAGGAGTTGTCAGAGCTTATCTGACCTTCTACCCTGCTGGATACCTTGCTGAACACTCTGACTGACCTTGGACACTCTCTTGCCTTGGAAACCCTGTTGGACTTTATTTATGACCCTGTGCCTACTACCTGGGAGTAAGTAATGAGCTGAGAGCTATTCAGTTTGTTTTGTTTGAATTATCAGCTGTGCTGGGACTGAGATAGGACACCTTCTTGAATTGTGTTTCCTAGAACTGCACACAGTCTTCTAGGTGAGACTTGACCAAGGCGGAATAGAGTGGTACCATCACTTCCTTTGATCTAGACACTATACTCTTGTTGATGCAGTCCAGAATTGCGCTGGCTTTTTTAGCTACCACAAAGGTGTAAGTGCCAAACAGAATGTCAGATATTAATTTAAAACAGGTACAAGGGCAGTTAAAATGTGAAGAAGAGGAAGGAGAGGGAGGAGGAGGAGGAAGAGGAGGAGGAAGAGAAGGGGAAATAATAATAATCAGGGCCTGGGAGAACATAAAGGACTTTGCCTCCTGCTGGAAAGCAACCAGAGAGAAGGCCAACCCAGCCTCCCACAGGAGGGGAATTCCATAGCATGGGAGCGGCCACCAAGAAGGCTCTCTCCCATGTCCTCACCAAACATTCTTGTGATAGTGGCAGGAGTAAGAGAAGACCTTTCCCCATGAATTTTATAGAGTTTTCTTAGGCAATATTCAGAGGTGGTTTGGGGAGACAACATCGAAACCACTAAACCATTCTGGCTCTCATATACAAAAATACCTGGGAGAATATTTGTCCCAAGAAATTTGGGGATTCTTGCCATTAGGGTGAACTGATAGCTGATAGAGAATTCTGCCCATGGTATTTTGATCTGTCACAATGATCCACATTGAGGTCAGGCATACCCCCTAGTTCTTATTGAATAGCTCAATATGTTTTTTTAAAAATAAGAGTTAAGATTGTTTGGTCTCTTGTGCATAAGGGAGAGAGGAAATTTTTGGTGATGTCCCCACAGCTGTGGAATGCCTTTCCTTGTAGACCTGCACTTCACAACTGCCTTTAAATAAGGTTGTAAATCTATTATTTAGCCAGAGACGCTCTCTTTTGTAGTATGTGTCTTTCTGATGAGTCTACAGATGTCTCTATTTCATGTTGTTGTGCCTCATTTTGTGAGAACCATCATAGTTTGAGTGTTGGACCAGGGTTTGAATCCCTGCTCAGCCACAGAAATCCACTTGGTAAGCTTGGAAGAGTCACACTCTCTCAGCCTCAAAGCCAAAGCCCCTTCCAAACAAGTCTTGTCAAGAAAATCCCATGATAGGTTCACCATAACTCAGGCCATTTCCGCACTAGACTGTTATAGCGCTATTATTCCACTTGCAACATCCTATGGAATCCTGAGGTTTGCAGTTTCAGGACGGGCCGACCGACCCCTCCCAAAACTGCAAGCCCCAGGATTCCATAGGATGTTGCAAGTGGAATAATAGCGCTATAACAGTCTAGTGCGGAAATGGCCTCAGAAGCAACTTGAGGGCACAGAAGAACAACAATAATCTCACTTTGCAGGGACATAGCTTAGAAAAGTGGTATATAAATACTTTGAAATCCCTGTATATAAAGGAACAGATTAACAATCCATCAGTAACTAGTACTAGAGAAGGAAAGAATGAAAGGAGGGAGGGAGGGAGGGAGGAGATATCAGTCATCCAGGGTTAGCTGTCCGCCATTAGTTGGTTCTTCTGTCTTCTGTCTCTCATGTGTTCAGTCATCCTGTACTTTCTATCAGCCATTTCCTTCCAGTATCCATCCATCTTTCTGAAAGGTATGAGTAAACCTTTTCCAAACTGATGTTCTCTATATGTATTGGGCTAAATATGCTGGCTGGGGATGATGGGAGTTGTAGTCTGGCACAACTGGAGGCTTCTTGATTGAGGCTTGTGCAAGAAGTGTGTGTTCATATAAGCACCATCCCAACCAGAAAAGAATGGAAGTTTTATTGACCACAGTTTCTGAATTCCTTCATTTTGGCGTGCTGGAATTGCAGTTGAATGATTCTTCGTCTTCCTGAGTTGGCGTCATAGTTTTATTATGAATATGTGCATGTGTGTTTTAATATTTATTAGCCACTTTGGCTTTAAAAGTCAAAAATAATAATTAAACACTTGAAATTTCCACAAAAGATTGGCATATGTTTGAATTTTGCCTTCTCCTTTGAAACCATTTGGATCTCTCTGTGCTAAGACTTCAGCGTTTCACACCCTGCTCTTTTTTTTCTCACTTTCCCTGAGACAGATGGGGATACTGGGTTCACACAGCCTTCAACAAAGGCATTTCTTTCTGCTTAGCTATGCTACAACTTCTTTTAACAGCAACCCAACATGCAGAATTTTAGCCAGGAGTGGTTGTCTTAGCATGGCAGGATGAACTGGTCAAAGCTTCATGTGAATACTATCCTTAGGTCAAGCCATTGTTTGTACTGCAGCAGCAAGACCAAGACTGAAAAAAAAAAGATGGCAGCAACTCTTTCTTTGTTGTTTTTGCTAACTGGCATCAAGTTGACCTCGAGTCATAGTGACCCTATGGATGAGAAAATTCCAAGACACTGTAACCTCAAAAACCCTGCCCAGGTCTTGCAGATTGAAGACAGCTGTGTCTTTCTTGATTGAGTCTGTCCATCTGTAATGGGGTCTTCCTCTTTTCCTGCTGCCTTCTACCTTTCCAAGCATTATTCTCTTTCCTAGTGAGTCATGTCTTCTCATGACGTGTCCAAAGTACGACAGTCTCAGTTTAGTTATCTTGGCTTCTAGGGAGAGTTCAGGCTCGATTTGTTCCAGGACCAATTTGTCTTTTTAGGAGTCCATGTAGAACTCTTCCCCAGCACCACATTTCAAAGAGAGTTGAGGCTAGATTTGCTCTAGAACCCATTCAGTTGTCCTTAACCACATCCAAACACCCTAGTAAATGTTGCAGCAGAGACCAAAGATTGGAAATATTACATTTGTTAGATGGGAACACACAGAATCCTTGAGCCTGCATGGCTGGGGGATTCTGGGTGTTGCCATCCCAAGAAGGAGACATTCCCAAGGCCATTTCTGCACGAGGTTAATACGTCATAGTAGCACCAAATCTTCACCCTCACATCCGCACATTGAACTGTTTTAGCATCTTAGTTTTCCTCGTGGTTTTGCACAGTTTCAGCTCCTAGAACGGTTCGCTGCGATGCGAAACCACTGCATGTGAAAACTGGAAAAACTCCGATGTGAATCTGCCAAACCAGTTCTGCTTCGGTTTTCACCTACATGCAGAAGCGTAGCATCTATTCACATCGGAGAAGTGGCCAGCTATGGGTGTTCCCAGGCTGTCCCTACCATCATTTCCCTCCCTATCTCTCTCCACCCATCAAAGTGCAGGCTGCCGTTATTATTGTCTTCATGCATTAAACAAACAGCAGGAAGAGAGTGGATCTGGTAATGGACTGTTAAGACTGTTTTTTTCCACATATCAACGAACATACATACCTAGGCACAAATGTAGCAACGTAGAAATGTGTTTAAAATGTGTGTGTGTGTGTGTGTGTGTGTTTTAAAAAACAGACCGATCAGCGATGGCATGGCAGGGTGAGGGAGAGGAATGAGAGTAGCCAGGGACTTGCTGTTGTGGATGCAGCAACCGCTGTTCTCCACAGTAGTACGATGTAAATGTGCGGTAAGGGTTGCAACGGTTTCTGAAACGGAGTCTAAAAACACCGCTCTTGACACATGGTGAACTGCTCCTCCCCTCTCGTGCAGAAATGGCCCAAGGTTTAGTTTAGGGAATTGGAAGATCCTCTATTGCTGCTACTCTGCTGGGGACAGAAAAGCTGCCCCCGCCCCATGGAATGGCCAGCACTCACCGGCCCTTCGCAGATCTACCCCTCATTCGCAGGTCCATTGGGCTACCACCGCCCTGCATTACTCCTGCCCTCTGTCCTTCCTCCAGATGAGTGGAACCTTCTCTTCTGCCATGGTTTCCTCAGCAGTCTCGGGCCAACCCGGGCCAGGTGGGCACACAGCCTCACGATGACATAGGAAGGTCAGCCAGTCACGCTTCTTCCAGTGATGTCACAAACAAGAAGGTCTGGACCAGGCTGAATCCAGGTTGCCAGCAGCCACGAGAGGGATCAAAGGTAGTGCTAGGCTTGAAATTTGGTTTTAGTAACTTGCAATAGAATTAATACTTGATCATCATTAACTGTGATATCGATTGGCATTTTAGACACCCAGGGCTCATCATGCATCTTTGCTGTAGAATTGGTTATTCTGTTCTGCTCCTGTTTATGACCAGTATGTATAAGTGAAGGACACTGCTACGTGAAAGATGTCTTTGGGAATGACCCAGGATGTTGCCTGGAACAACATGGATTTAGGAGTGTTAAGGGGCAGATAGAACGTAACATGCGTAAAAGCTGTGACTCTGCTAATGCTGATGTATGGATCTTTTCTGTAAACATAAAGATGGTATAAGAAGGGAAGCCTGAAAGAATAAATCATCCTTCCTGAGATCCTTTGGCCAAAGTTGTGTGTGTGTGTGTGTGTGTGTGTGTCTTTCTTTCCTTCGTTCTCTTTTCTACCTTCCTTCCATGTGTTTGGGGGTTCAAGTCAGCTCCATGTTCCACCTGGGGATACAGTGAAGGTGTGGCTTGTCTATTCACCCTAACAGTAGGTCAGTTATGCAGTGCTAACAGTGACCCATCTTTGGGGGTGCTAGTTTTAAAAGGCATTGAGATATGGGTTAGAAACCAAACCTTGGGGTCTCAATCCAGCCTTCTAGGGTTCTTCGGATAGATATACCCACTTCTCCATGATTGTAAATGTTTTCCGTGTACATACATATACATATACATATACATATACATACATACATACATATATATATATATATATATATATATATATATATATAAATAATTTAAGAAGATAAAAATATAACAGAGCAGTGAAACAGAAAAAGAATAAACAACATTGTCTATAACTAAAATTACAAAGTATCTTCCAGTAAGCAAAGAAAGAGAAAAAAATATTTCTGATCTGCATATCACAGTTATATGTAGTAAATCTCAACCTCTCCAGTTTCCCTACTACACTACGTGTCTCTTTTTTTATCATTAAATTTGTCGTTGTGGTGTGCCTTCAAGTCATTTCCAGCTTCCGGCGACCCCAAAGCAAGGGTTTTCTCAGGCTGAGAGCGCATGTCACAGCTATGGTGGGTTTCCGTAGCAGAGCAAAGAATCAAACAAAATTACTAATAGTCAAATCCAACAACAATCACGTCGTCTTTATCTTTCCCCACTCTTCAAAGAGTCTTCCTAAAGACCCATCTTGAATTAAAACAATCAGTTTATCCGCCAGGTCCATCACTTTGGCCATCCACTCATGTGTGGTTGGTACTGCAGAATCTTTCCATTTCTGCATGTACGCCAATCTTGCTGAGGTGATCATATGTTGCAGTCGTCTCCCATGATATTTTTCTAACTTTATATCCACAAGTACCAAAAGAAGAAAAAAAAACCTCAGACTTCACCTGTAGATTTCTTTTTCGTGCCCTCTACAATGGGATTTTTTCCCCAATCCTAGAAAGCTGAACTGTCTCCTCTAAGTCTTCAGTAAAGTAGTGGAAGGTATTTGTTTAGTGCCACGTGGTCCACCAGGGCCCCCAAATTGATGCACAAGGGATAAATCCTCAGTCCTTTTGGTTACACCCAACCAGAAACAACCTACTAAATTAAACATGGAATAGAAAGTCAACACATAAGTAAATCTAATTGATTCAATGGGTCTACTCTAGCTTGGGCTAACAATAGGACTCCAGTCATAATGTGCTCTTTTGATAACTCCGGGTAAGGCTTATGAATGATTAGAAACCAGCTTATGAATTTTATGAAGCAGTGAAGTACATGAACTAACGTGACCAAGCGGAAGAACTTCTGGGTTGATCATCTCATATTGTCTCATGCTGGAAGAGAACACAGGCACAAGTGTGAATTGTGGCTCTCATGTCATTGGGGTGAAATCCACAGCTCATTTTCATCGGGTCTTTTCCAAGAGTTCTCCAAAGTGAAAGCTATTCCTAAATGGATTCAGCACTTAAAGCTAGCAAAACCTGAAGTAGATTCCCTGTCCCACTGGTTTGGAAGCCATCAGCCTCCAAAGCATAGGTGCATTCCATGGTGAATAGAAGTAACAGTGCTCTCTGAGGCAGGACAATGATCAACCTGTTTAGCAAGAGAAAGAAACCCACACAGCCCATAATGTCAGTGCACAGTTGGGCCCCCAATTTTGTGAGGGTTAGGGGTGCAAGACATTCACAAAAGTGGAAAAAATGCTAATATTTTTCCCCCGCTTGCCTGAGTAGTGAGAGAACACACGTGCATCTTCCCTCCTCCCGCTCATCCTGTCCGATTCGTTTGTCTCACCTGCCCAAGCAAGCAAAGGAAGGAAGTGAACGCACATGCATGCCTTCCCTTCTCTTGCTCTCCCACCCACCAATGCATGTGAGTGAATACAGAAGAGAAGCAGTGGTGGCAGCAAACAAGCTGTGAATAATCAAATTTGCAAAGGTCAAACTTGCAAATGCGGCAGGACAACTGTACTGATCTCCCCTCTCCAGACTGAGTAATGTAGAAAGATGGCCACAATTCACATAAAGTCCCCTATGGAAACGAATGAACATTTTTATCCATGCAGAACCTCCCAACACAGTTCAAGATTGCAGACGTGAAGCTGCACAGGAGTGTCATTGTGTCTGTGAGTGAACATGGGGCTATGATTTCCATTGCACAACATTGCCTCTTAACACTTTGGCCATTTCCGCATGAGACTGTTATAGCGCTTTGATTCCACTTTCAACATCCTATGGAATCCAGCCGGCCCCTCTCGAAACTGCAAACCCCAGGATTCCATAGGATGTTGAAAGTGGAATCAAAGCGCTATAACAGTCTTGTGCGGAAATGGCCAAAGTTGTGTAGCTCGGTAAATAAGAAACAGAGGTTGACGCTACACAACCCCAATTTAGGATCTTGGCCATAGTGTTATAGGGAGCTAAAAAACAATGTAATGACATTTTCTACCCAACCAACAGTATTCTCACCACCCATTCCTCTGCAAAAAGTAATATGTTTCAAGTAGCAATCATTGCCATAACAAATTACTTCCAGGCTCTGTTCATTCTCTTTTTGACGGGATCTACTGTATTTCTATGGCCATTTCCGCATCAGCCTGTAATAGTGCTGTTATTCCACTTTCAACATCCTATGGAATCCTGGGTTTGCATGTTGAAAGTGGAGTAATAGCACTATAACAGGCTGGTGTAGAAATGGCCTATGTAAACTTCTAATATGGCACTTCTTAGTATAAAATAGTGTATGCAAAGCTGAAAGGTCTGGAAACCAAGCACTGTGAGGAACAGTCTCAGAAGCTGGGTCTGTGTAGCTTGGAAAACTGAAGGTGGAGAGCTGAAATGGTAGCCATCTTTAAATATCTGAAAGGGGTGTCCTATAGAAGATGTAATCAGCCTGTTTTCTGTTGTTCCAGAGGCTAGAACATGAATCAACGGATTCGTAGAATCGTAGAGTCGGAAGAGACCACAAGGGCCATTGAGTCCAACCGCATTCTGCCATGCAGGAACATACTGTCAAAGCATTCCAGGGTTCAAATTACAAGAAAAGAGGTTCCACCTAAACATTAGGGAGAATTTCTTGAATGAAAGAGCTGTTAAAAAATGGAATAGGCTGCCTCAGAGTGTGGTGGACTCTCCTTCTATGGAAATCATTAAAACGGGTTGGGTGGTCATCTTTCTGGAGAGCTTTGGCTGTGTACCCGCATACATGCCAGGGGGCTGGACAAGATGACCCTTTCAGCCCCCTCCAGCTCTGTGATCCCGTGATTCTACTAAACTGTGTGCAAACATGCCCACCTTTCTCCCATTTTTTTGTGCTCCATTTCCTCTTATGTTAACGCCGTGCGTAAACTGGCCACCCCGTACAGGGCAGAAGAAATTTCGTGGAGAATTATAGAACAGACAGGCATCTCTCCTTTGAAGTATTAAAGACTGCCAAGAGGGATAAGGAGATCGGAAGGGCAAAAGCAGAAACTCCAGCACTAGGACGGTGTCCCCTCTAGGTGCTGAGAGGGAGCCTGCGGGCCCCCTCCTCTCACCACACGAGCTTCATGAGCTTGAAGTAACTTGGGAAGAGGAAGAGATGCAAACAGAAGCCGGCCGTCAGGGGCAGAAGGAGAGCGCTCAAGAGAAGCAAGAGGGCCCCGACGACGTCTTGGTAGAACACTTCAGCAGCCGGGCCCAGAGAATCGAAGAAGATCAGGGTGGCAGGGATCATGTGGTCACGCAGGATGGAGAGTGGGATGGAGAAGGAGACGATGACGTGGAAGACAATCTCGGCCAGGAAGATGCTGTAGATGAGGACTGCTAGGAGCAACATCACCTGCTCCGCCGCCCTCAGGAGTTTGCTTGCAACCGAACGCAGGCTGGCGACGCTCTTGGGACTTCGAGTGAGGGGAGACTTCGAAACGGCCTTCTCCTCGTGCTCCATACTCTGCCTGCGGGGAAGGAAACCAAATAGGAACATGGGAAGCTGGCTTAAAATGAGCCACAGTTCTGGTCCATCTGATTCAGGGATGGGCGACTGTGCAAGGCTAGGGAGCCACATTAGCCACCCCGGAAGAATTTGGAGGGCTGCATCCCCCACCACAAAAAAGTCCCCCCAGTTATGTACATGGTATCGGAGGGAAGTTTGCCATGGTTTTAGGGCCTCTATCACCCTTTTAGGCCAGAGGAGGCCATTTTTAACAACAGGAAGTATGAAGAAGTCACTTCCTGTTCACTTTCTGTTTCAGAAAAGGCCTCTCCTAAGCTTTAGTTGGCCTGGGAAAGGCAATGGTGAAAATGCCCCCCATTGTCCCTGAATGGCATTTGGGGGCAAAAAAAGTTGTACCTCTTGAGACCCACATGTGGCCCACATGCTGCTCTTCACCCCACAGCTGATCTAACTCAATATTGTCTTCTCTACTGACTAACACTGGGGAAAGTTAGATTTTGGACTACAGTTCCCAGAATTCCCCAACCAGCATGGTGAGGGTGATGGAGAAGATCCAGAAGAGAAGCTGCAGAGGCACTGCAAAGCCTGAATCCTGCAGGCTTGTCTCACCTAGGGTAGACCCAATGAATCAAATATCGAGAAGGATATTGGCATGCTGGAATGTGTCCAGAGGACAGCAGCCAAAACGGTACAAGGCCTGGAAACCAAGAAGCCCTGTGAGGAGCAGCTTAAGGGGCTGTATAGGTCTAGCCTGGAGAAGAGAAGGCTAAGAGGGGACATGACAGACATTTCTAAATTATTTGAAGGAACGTTGAACAGAAGATGGGACAAACTTGTTTTTTGTTGCCACAGAGACTAGGACACAGGACGATGGAGTCAAACTACAGGAAAAGAGATTCCACCTAAATATTAGGAAGAATTTAGAATCATAGAGTTGGAAGAGACCCCAGGGGCCAACCAGACCAGCTCCCTAGCATGCAGGAACACGCATCAAAGCACTCCCGACAGGTGGCCGTCCAGCCTCTGTTTATGGCTGTATCAGTAATTCCTGACTGTAAGAGCGGCTGGATAGAGGAATATGCTGCTGCCTTAGAGTGTGGCGGAGGCTCCTTCTTTGGAGGCTTTTGTAAAGAGAGATTGGATGGCGATTTATCACAGGGATCCTTCCTGTAAAGGAAGAGTGTCTTCCTGCATGGCAGAAGGAGGTTGGAGAGGATGGCCCTTGGGGTGTCTTCCAACTCTAGGATTCTAGGATTCTTTGAATATACAGGTGATTCCCATTGATTTTACTGATATACTTTAGCAGAGACTAACAAAAGGGTTCAGGTCTAAAGACATTTCCGCACTAGACTGTTATAGCGCAATGATTCTACTTTCAACATTCTCTGGAATCCTGGGGTTTGCAATTTTGGGAGGGGCCAGCTGGCCCCTCCCTAAACTGCAAACCCCAGGATTCCATAGGAGGTTGAAAGTGGAATGATAGCGCTATAACAGTCTAGTGTGGAAATGGCCTAAGTTTCCAATGGAAGGGCTCTTCTAAGACAGATGTGCCTTACTGCAGGATTTCTTCTAAGATGGATATGCTAGAGGAACATGTACCAATGGTGGGATGCTGAACTTGGTGGGATGTAAGCATTTCGTAGCATTTTGAGCTTCTAATAGGAATTATTTTTGTTTCTCTGTGTCCCACTCCTAAAAAAATTGATTGCCATTTTTGTGCTTCTTGGAAATTTACTCCAAATAATAAATTCAATAACAGAACGCTTGCATGAACGCCCTCAGGGGAAAAAAACAGATGATGTATCACTATCGTCTTTGTTAGATGAATGCTAAAACAAAAAAAAATAGTTTTTGTTTTATTTGGTTTAGTTTTGTATTAATTTGGTAAATATATATATATATATATGGTATACATACACATATTTATGTATATAATTTCCTTTCATTTTTATTCTTTTTTTGTATATATTCACTTTTTGACTGTTGTATTACATTTTTTATATCAATGTTACTAACAACCTTTAATAATTGTTAAAAATGTTCTCTTTCTAATGAAAAAGATTATATTAAAAAAAAGGGGGGGGAGATACATTCCAAGATCCCCTGTGAATGCCTGAAACCACAGATAGTACAGAATGCTATGCAACAGACTTGTTGAGGCTTTTCTCTGAGGCAATTTCCGCACTAGACTGTTATAGCGCTATGATTCCACTTTCAACATCCTATGGAATCCCGGGGTTTGCAGTTTCGGGAGGGGCCGGCCAGCCCCTCCCTGAACTGCAAACCCCAGGATTCCATAGGATGTTGAAAGTGGAATCATAGCGCTATAACAGTCTAGTGTGGAAATGGCCCGAGTCTTTTGCATCTCTCTATGGTCTCTGTGGGACCACTTCTGTTGATGTTGGAGCTACTTCCTTTGGTGGTGCTGGTGGAGGGACAGTTAAAGTGAAGGACAGGCAGGCAGGCAAGATACAGATGGTAGGACTCAGAGCAAGCCGTATGGATGCTGTAATCCACACATGGGGGACACACCAGAACAAAGGGTGGGTGGGTGAGTGGGTGGGAGGGAGGGAGGTGAATCTGTAAAGGAAGAGGACAGAAGACCCTGCCCTCAAATTTTCAATTTAAAAATATTTTCTGATGGAAGTTGACCGTGGGAACCTGATACTGTAGAAAAGAAAACCATGGATAAGTGCGGGGGCGGGGGGGACAATTGCATCTCCAGTTCGGGGGGGTGAAGCTTTTTAGAAGATATACATGGACCTATATCCAATTGCTAGTCCCAAGTAGGGTTAAACCTATGGAATCAACAGAAATGGGGAAGGTTGACTTACCCAGTCCCCATGGACTCATTGCAAGGGGGTAGAAAGGGTGGCCTATGAGTCATATGAGGCCCCTGGACCCAACTTTTGTGGCCTCTGAACACCGCTGCTAGTCCCCCAAAGCCCCCAAACTGTTTTTTTAAGGCATGATTTCGGGGTGATTTTTCCCAGACAATTGTACAGAAATTCCTCCAAGTGCACTTCTGGTCACTACTTTGAGAGGGACTGCAAAGAAAAATGAAGGTATTTTGGTACACTGGAGGTAGTATGGCCTGCAGGAGTGTCTGGATGGGGCATTGGGCCCTGGGTCGTATGCACTTACCCATCACTGGTCAAATGGATCCTTTAGCAGGGACTAGCAATGGGATTTAGGCTAAAGAGTCATCTAGACTGCAAAAGTATAAAGTGGATTGATACTACTTTAACTTTCACTGTCATGGATCCATCCCACATCATCCTGGGACTAGTAGTTTGGGGACACGCTAAGACTTCTGTACTATGGATCTCCCATATACCCTACCACGAGATAGATTATCAGACACTGCTCAAACTGCAAATCCCAAGATCCTCTAGGAGGGAGTCATGGCATCTAAAATGGTGTTGGATTGTTGGTAACTGAATAGTGTAGATACGGTCAGAGATGGCAGAAAATTAGATTGTTCACCAAAACACGCCACGGGGTGAGGACACTGGAGGAAGTCTGTGGTATGAGCAATGGGTTTTACAAGCATTTCCATGTTTATCTTCGGGAAAGACCAGAAGATTCACTGTACCAATCAATGAACCATGCAGCCCATTTACTGGCTGGCATCCGGTTGGTGTCTTACACATGTGTAAGTTCCGTCACACTTACAGTTGTATTTTGGACATGTAATGTCTGCATTGAGTTAAAGTTTATGACAGCAGAGTTACACATGTGGTGCCATTGCACACCATGGTGTGTTGAGTGTGGTTGCATTGTGTGTTGCACCTTGTGTATTGATTGCAAGGTTACACACTACTGTGTGTTGAGCATCAATGCACAATGTGCAACGCCACAACCCTGTAACGAGGTGTCTTAGCAGAAACGAGGCATACTTCTGAGTGTAACATCATGCTACACATCACTGAGGCAGGTTCTGGGCTGTGGTTTGTAACTGGCCCCTCCCCAAATGAATTTCCAAGAAAAAAGTAAGCTAACTCCTCCAGCCATATTCCGTCCTATACACACCCTGCCTTGCTCTGTACTAGGATCCTGTCCTCTGCATCATACCCCACATTTTGACCATTAAGTGCAAATACATTCCCACTTCAGAACTGAATTGCTCTCCATGTCCTTTCTTAGACTCAGAATTTCAGCTCCCTGGGTGGTCTGGAAATAAAGCAACCAGTTTTATGGTTTTAGCCGCTGGCTGCAACAACATACAAGGTAACAGAGAGGGCTGGCTGCACACCAGAAAACCACTTCCCATTTAAAACCCAGAAAATGTTCTGTCACTGCAGCAGAGTTTTAGAACGTGGGGGTTTTGAACAAAAAATTCAGCATGAGATCTCGTGAAAGCCAGAAAAGCAAAGAATCAGCTTTTCAAGCAATCTCAATGTTAGGCCTCAATCCAGTTGCTTGTTCCAACTAAAGGATACCCATTGAACCAACTGCTGAATGGCTAGTCAACATATATGTATATCCGACTGATTCAACAGATCTACTATCAGCCATTAAATTTAGGGTCTACCAATTTCCTTAGTGGTTTCATTTAAAGAGGTGTTTTACTTTGAATCCCTGCTTAAGCCATGGAAACCTACTGGTTGAGCTTGAGCAAGTCACACTCTCTCAGCCTCAGACAAAGGCAAACGCCCTCTGAACAAATCTTGCCAAGAAAACCCCATGATAGCTTTGTCTTAGGGTCACCCTATGTTAGCGATGTCTTGAAGGCATGCAACACACATTTGTATTAGCTTTGTCTGATTGTTCAAATTAGTGGTCAGTATCCTATATCGGCTACTTCGATATGTAACTAAGCAACCTCTCCTAGCCTGACCTCACCCCAGACCTGGTAGAAACATCATTCACTTGTGCTCCGATCACCAGCAGAATGGCTGTCCTTCTCCCCATGCAGTTGATGCCCAGTAACGTAGGTTGGCGGAGGGAGATACGGTCAAGGTGATCGTCAAAGTAGAAATCGTGAACACAGATTGTGAAAACAGTTGCAGATGGGAAAAAATGCAGGTAACTATTCTGCATTCACCATCGCTACTTAATCACAATTGCGTTGCCATGATTATAACTCCCTCCCCAAACTAACTTGTTGGGCATAAGCTGCATGAGGAAAAGGAGGACCATTCCACCAGCAAGTGATGTGCAGATGAATCATGTAATCAGTTTGGAAGGAAAAGAGGGGAAGAGGTCAGGCCAGGAGAGGTTACTTAGGCCATTTCTGCACTACACTGTTACAGTGCTATTGGTCCATTTGTGCAGCATGAGTGGTCCCTGGGTTTCGGGAACCGGCAGTAAGTCCTCGACCTATGCAAAGCACTGAAACTATTTTCAGAATAGAGTTCAGCACCTTGGACAATACCTTTAAAATCTAGACTACAGTAGCCCCTCCACTTTTGTGAGAGTTTGGGGTACGGAACCATGAATAGCCTCCCCCCTGCAAACTTCCTCCCATTCCTTTCTGGGGTTCCCCCCTTCCATTCATTTTCCTTTTGCATGCCAGGACCAGAGGCAAGGAAATGAGAGGGAAGCTCCAGAAAGGAGACGGAAGGCACACGTGTGCTTCCCTGCTCCCATTTCCTTGCCTTTTGTCCATGCGCTTGCCTTCCTTCTCTGTACCTGGCAGACTGCAAGAGAACGGGAGGAGGAGAATGGCAGGGGGAAGGCACACACGTGCCTTGGGAATAATCAAATTCACAAAGGTCGAACTCGCAAATGCGGAGGGAGGACTGCATATAGCGGAATGCCTTCTCCCATTTGACTAACCTGGAAACCACCAGCTGCCATTGGTTTCAGTTTTGGTGATTGAGTTTGGCACTGGATATCTCCATGAAAGGTTCAGGCAAAAAACAGGTGTGGCTGCAACTCGAGCTCACAATGCTTTGTGGACCCAGTGAAACTTTATAAACTCACCGGCTGCTTTCTGAAGGTGCCATTTCTACCTGCGGTTATCCTCTTCCGGCATTGGTTCTGTCTTCGTTCCCTCACCCTGGATCAGTCCCCACTTGGGTCTGCCCCGCCTCCTGCCAGACAAGCAAGCTGTGTGATGCCCTCTGCCAGGGCCATTATCCTGTGAGGACAGCAAGACGGTGATCACATCACCTAGCGGGCTGATGTCACAAATTAGGCTGAGCAGCCAAGAGGCTAGATAAAGTGACTAGATCAGGTAGGAGGATCTCAGACCAGAGACTCAGGAGCAGAACCAAGGGACAGCTGGTGGTTCCCATGTCAGGTTTTGCCTGGCTTTTAAGGAGCTCTCCAAAGTACTGGACCTGTTTAGAAATAGATTTCAGCGCTTTGGAGAACCCTTTGAAAGCCTGGTTGGCAAACTTGGAGTGTATTCACTGCCCCACTGACATGGGAGTCACCAGCTGCCACTGGGACTAGCTCAAGCTACCACTGGACCAGGAGTGGCATTGTCCCTGGCCCTCCATCCAGTGGCACCTTCTTGCTGCCATCCTCCCCACTCCGGAGTCCCTGCCCTGATGGACAGGATGGGAGCAACGGTTAATAAGCATGGCCTCTGCCGGTAGATGAAAGAGTTCTAGAATGCTTGATAGCATCAGGACCCAGTGGCCCAGAAAGGGTTTGTTTGTATTTGGTAAGCTCAGAGAGATAATTTTTCTCTGGCCTGATTTCAAGGCTGGAATGTCATGCCCCTCTCCCTCGAGAATTCATCTTCTTCAAAAGATGAAGCAGATGGGGAACCACAGCAGACTCCTGAAAGCCAGCCAAGTAAGTCCTCCTTTGTTCAGCAGGCTGGATCAGGTTCAGAGCAGGAAGAGGAGCTGGAGGAGAAGCCCCCCTAGTCTCAGAGAAAGGCAAGGCTCAGGGGTCTGGCTTACACCAGCCCCTGCAGATGGCATGAAAGGCTGCAGTCAAGACACCATGAGGAGCACAGCACAGCTCTCCTTAAATACTACTAGGGTGAACTTGCTGCCTATATAAAGAGGTTACATGAATCAGTCTTCCTTCAAGTGTGTCTAATAGATTTACAGCTTTTGGATTGTTTGACAGGTCTCTGGAAACCTATCTGTGATTTACAGTTTTCTCAACCCTGGACTTCTTGACATTGGTTACTTCTTGCTTCCATAGCTTTAGACTTGAGAACCTTGAATCTTGCTTGAAGCTGGAAGCAGGACAAGGAAAGAGATCAGCAGCTAGGAACCAAGGCCATTTCCACACTAGAGTGGAGGAGCTTTCACTGCGTGTCATGAGCGGTGTTTTTTACTCTGACTTATCCCGATTCCTATCTGCACGCCCTCCGGTTTCTATCGAAGTAAAGCAGAGAAAACTGTTTGTAGCTTCCACACCATCAATTCTTGTGGAACTCCTATTCCCCTCCCTCGCTCCACCCCGCCGCCACTGATTGGTCAATTTTTTAAAAAAGAAAGTTGTAGAAACCGTTGCTACGTTTTAGCACAAGTGGTACGAATCAATGTAACCTTTCTGCACGTACGAAAAAAACGTAGCAGAAATGGGTTGGGTGGTTTACGTCAGAGATTTTCCATTCTTACAATACCTCGGTTTAACGTCATCATTAACCGCGCTAAGACCTCGACTTCTGCGGAACCACAGAGGACAGAACGAAGTCAACCTGGTTTAACGTGCAGATGTAAAAGCGGCAATACGACGCCACTGCAATGTAGCAGCCTTGTGCAGAAAGGGCCTAAATGAAGGAATGGATTTTCCTTTTTGCTGCCCGCTTGTACACCTCTCATAGCTATTGAGCAAGAAGATGGGTCACACCTGGACACTTCAATTTCTTTTGTTCCTTTGTCCTTTGCACAATTCTTGGGTGTTGATCTTCCATGGGCCTCACCTAGAGGGGCTCACCCTGACTCAGAGACCCCATTCGGCCAGCCACAAGGAACTGGAATATCAGCCCTGGGATAGTCTAGGTAGAATTTGTCACTTAGGAACCCAGTTCTACTGAATGCAAAGGTACACAAAATGGAGTTTTATAGCCATTTTGTTGAAGCGGGCAGATCACATACACAGCGGATGACCCGCTGAGGACCCCTCCTCCCTCTTCTTTGTCTTCTACAGACTCAGGAATTCTCAGCTCTCATGCTCATAAGGTAGTACTCAAAATGTGCTGTCCTCATTGGTCCCTTAGGGAACAAAACTTTGGTATATTAACTATGCTCAAAACACGAGCATTTGTCCCTCTCGAGGGCACTCATGTGCACACATATGCTGTATCCGAGCTATCTGTAATAAACGGATCCTGATCAAGAAATGTTTTGGCTTCTTGCCTGTTCTTTCGGTCCCTGAAGCTGCCACCTTTAGGGAGAGTTGTGGCGACACTACTGCTTTCTGCAAGAAACGTTGGACCACATCAGCTAAACCTTTCCCCCAAATGCCCCTTAGGAGGCTTGTTGGGATCATTCCCACCATATTTCCCTCCTCCCTGCACCAATTTAGGCTCAGTAGAAGTTTTTTTGAACCAGGAAGTGACTTCTGCTCACTTCCTGTTTTCCGAAAAGGCATCCCCTGGGCCCAATAACATGGTGAGAATGCTGTCCCATTTCCTCTAGAAAGTGTTTGGGTACATTTAGGTGCAAAAATATTTTTGTTTGATAGGGGGAGCAAAAAAGTGGGGTAGCAGTGGAGGATGGCCCTCCAAAGTCTTGGGGGGGTGTTTAATATGACCACCTAGTCTTCCACAGTTGCCCATCCTTGGGCTAAAGTTGTGCTATGCTTTCCTCTGCTATAAACCACCTGCTGCATCTATTTAGCACCAATAAAGTATCCTATAGCCAGTGGTGCATTTAAGTCTTTTACTCCAAGTCTCAAGTCTCTACCTTCAAGTCTCAAGCCAAGTCTCAAGTCCTTGAAGATACTTTCAAGTCAAGTCTCATGTCAAGTGTCAAGTCTGGAAGTCAACTTTATACCCAACCAAAATTTCCGAATAGAGTGACTAGGACATGGACCAACAGCTTCAAATTTCAAGAAAAGAGATTCCACTTAAGCATTAGGAAGAACTTCCTGACAGTAAGAGCTGTTTGACAGTGGAATATGCTGCTGCCTTGGAGTGTGGTGGAGTCTCCTTATTTGGAGGTTTTTAACCGGAGGCTGGATGGCCATCTGTCAGGAGTGCTTTGATTGAGTATTTCTGCACAACAGAGGGTGGGACTGAATGGCCCTTGGAGTCTCTTCCAGCTCTATGATTCCAAGTCCCAAAGACCTAGTGGGAAGAAGGTTAGGTCTGGCTGGAGTAGAGGGTAGGAAAAAAGATTCCTTCCTTCTACCCCACAGACAGGCAGACAGAAAGTAATTTAGAATATTAATTCTCATTCTATGGTCCACAGATATTGCTCTGCAACAAATCCCAGAAACGTTGAGAGTTGGACTATTTCCACACTACGCTGTTACAGTGCTATTATTCCCCTTCCAACATCCTGTGGAATTCTGGAGTTTCCAGTTTCCTGAGGCCAAAGTGCTCTGTGACTGAGAATTCTAAAGGTCCCTCTCTAAACTGCAAAGCCCAGGATTCAATAGGATGTTGAAAGTAGAATAATAGCACTCGTAACAGTGTAGGGAGGAAATGGCCTTGGTCACAGTGATGACTACCACCTTCCATGTCAGTGAAGGGCAGAATATCCACTGTGACTTTGATATGAAAGGAGCTGTCCAAGATGCTCAATTATGACCCTAAAATGAGTTCAGCACCCTGGAGAGCACCCTGAAATCTAACTAAAATTCAGAATAAATTCACCATCCTTCTGGAACTACAAGGCACCATGAGTTGACCATGCTGACTGGGGCTTGAGGTCCAACGATATCTGAGGAACCAAAAAACCTTTTACATCGCCCACCCAATCAGCCCCAGAGAGAAGAAATGAAGCCAGGTCTGTCTGTTGTCCTCCTTGGCACTGTATTGAGTGAGAGCTCAAAAAACTGGGTCGTGGAAACAGAACTGCAGTGCCAGGATCTCGCTCATCCACTGCAGGCAAAAGAGGAGAAGCAGAGCAGAGAGCAGGAACTGGAGGATGAGGAGGGCAGAAGGGATGAGGGTGTTGAACAGAACCTGGAGGGCAGCGAACAAGAGGGCCACGGTGAGCAGGCCAACGTAGGCTGTGAAAGCACAGACCCCCAGGAACAGAAGGAAGCTCAGGATCATCTTGACGCCGCTGAAGAAGTTGCCCAGAAGCCCTCCATCCTCCGTGGATGCTGTCAGGAGTGGCCTCTGCCAAGCCATGGAGATGCCTCTGGGAAGGAGCCACAGAAATCTCATCACCCTTTCCATCATGTGGATGGGGACATTGAAAAGCAGAGGATATGGGTGAGCCTAGGTGACTCAACCGAGACTATCCTATTTTGGACATATCCTGGAACTACAAGATTCACTGGAAAAGGCAATGACTCTGGGGAAAAACAGAAGGCAACGGAAAAAGAGGAAGACCACACTACAGAAGGCTGACTCTGTCAAGGAAGCCCTGGCTAGCCTGGATTTTGCAAGACCTGAACAGTTGATAATTCTTGGGGATCTCTCATTCATAGGGTTGCCATACAGCAAAGGCAGAATGACGGTAAATAATAGCAATGACACTAACCATGAGTTGCCACCCAAAAGATGAATAAATGGGTCTGAAAGCAAATCAAACCTAAAGTCTCCCTAGATGTCAAAATGACTTAACTGAGGCTTTTACACTTTGGACACACCGTGAGACAGCATGACTCATGCAGGAAAAAATGCAAGGCAATAAGAAAAGAGGAAAATTACATTACAGGTGGACTTCCTCCAACCAGGAAGCCATGATAAATCTAAGTTCTCAAGACCTCAGCAAAGCTATTGATGACTGGGGCTTTTTGAGGTCTGATTCATTTGCTACCACCGTAATGCACCTTCAGGTTGACTCCAGATTACAGTGACCCTATCATCAGATTTTATTGGCAAGATTTATTCAGTAAAGGTTGGCCATTGCCTTTCTCTAAGGCTGAGACAGTGTGACTTGCCCAAAGTCACCCAGTGGCTCTCCAAAGTTGATCAAGGATTCAAACCATTCTCCCTCAGAATCCTAGTTTGACATTCAAACTACTAAAACTATGCTGGCTCCCTGTTGCATGCCTTCAAATTGACTGGGATTTATGGCAATGCCATCACATGGTTTTCTTGGCAAGCTTTGTTCAGAGGGGGTTTGCCTTTGCCTTCCTCTGAGGCTGAGAGAGTCTCACAGAGTTCTAGCCCAGTGCTCCAACCACTCTACGATTGTCTTGTTGTTACGTGCCTTCAAACCATTTCCAACTTGTAGTGACTCTAATGCAAACCTATCACAGGGTTTTCTTGGCAAGATACGTCCAGAAAGGCTTTGCCTTTGCTTTATTCTGAGGCTAACAGAGTGTGACTTGCTCAAGGTCACCCACTGGCTTTCCATGGCTGAGCAGGGATCTGAACCTTGGTCTCCAGAGTTGTAGTCCAATGCTGAAACTACTGTATCACTCTGGCTACCAAACACAATGTGAAGCATAGAATAAAGGTAGCATACCACACTATTTTTAGAAAGCCCATTGCATATGAAATGATCAGTCCCCGATAGCCTATTGCAATAGAAAGTTCTTTTCCTGCTTAGGAAAGGACAGCCCAGAGAGAGCCAGCCTAGCCCTCCCAGGGAAAGAGTGCCAAAGCTTGGGAGCAGCCACCAAGAAAGCTTTCCCCGATGGCCCCACTAAATGTGCTTATGAAGGTGGTGGGATTGAGAAAAGCGCCTCCCCCAAAGATCTTAGGGCTTGGATGGGCTAATATGGGAACATACAGCCCTTCAGAGAGCCTGGATCTGGGCCGTATGGGGCTCAATCAGTTATAACCAGAAGTCATGAACTGTGCTCAGAAATAGATTGGCATGCAGTAAAGCTGTTGTATCAAGCATTGGGTGCTGCTCTAAGTTCTGCTGGCCGTCCCAGCCACCCGAACTAGCCGGGGACAGGGTCCTTTTGGTGATGGCAGCCTGCTTCCCACCTCTGGTATCTTCATTGCTACATTAAAGAAGGTGCGTAAGAACTGGTCTGTTCACTTGAGCCCAGTAGTGCTACCAGAACAGGAGACTGCGGCAAATATCTAGGGCCATTTCCGCACTAGCCTGTTATAGTGCCATTATTCCACTTTCAACATCCTATGGAATCCTGGGGTTTGCAGTTTAGGGAGGGGCCTTTGAGGATGGCCTTTGAGGATGGCCTTTGAGGCCCCTCCCTAAACTGCAAACCCCAGGATTCCATAGGATGTTGAAAGTGGAATAATGGCACTGTAACAGGCTAGTGTGGAAATGGCCAAGGACTACACTTTGCAGAATGAGCCTCTGTAGTTATGGACTGGGGGAGGTGGATATTGTTATGTTTATTAGAGAAATTTAGGCAAAGTATGGTTGTGTATGCGATGTGTAGTAAATGTTATAAGGCAAGTGATCTGTTGGGAGGATATGAGAACATGGAATTTTGGATCTGGCTGATGATTGGCTGAAAGTTTGAAGGGGTCTTTAAAAAGTCTGGCACATTATTGAGAGAGAGAGAGAGAGAATTCAGTCGAAGTTAGGATTTACACCAGACAAGCATAATGCAGAACCTCTGTCCTTGCATTCAGGGCTGCAAGTGCAGGTCCACTGGATGGTCATCTATGGCTGGCATTCTCTTAGTGTTTTGTTCCCATGAGGCTGTACTTTTTTGGCCATGGGGTAATGTCTATATTCAGTTCTCGCTTGCATAAGTGGAATTCTGCATACACAAACATTGTACATGCAGTTGTGCATTCTTGGAAGATGCCTAACTATTCATCAGTGCCTTCAATGTGCAGCTTGATTCACAGGGATTGGAGGAAAAGCCTCTGTTCATTAGTACGTCGAGAGGAGGGTGACCAAAATGGTAAAAGGCCTGGAAACCATGAAGCCCTGTGAGGATCGCCTAAGGGAGCTGGGTATGTTTATCCTGGAGAAGAGAAGATTAAGAAGCGACATGATAGCCATGTTTAATTACGGTCAGCCCTCCACATTTGTGGGTTTCACCTTTGCAGATTTGATTATTCACGGATGATTTGCTGTCACCTCTGCTGCCTCCCTAAGCCATTTTTAATAGGGACTGCAAGCCTCGTGAGACGGAGAAACTGCTAACGAGGCTTGTGAGTCCGTCTTAAAAATGGTGTGGGGCAGCAGTGGAGGTGACAGTAAGCTCCGCCAGCCCCCCACTTCTGCCTTGTGGAGGAACCCCGATGCCTCAAAGGAATCCACAGTGGGTTGAATATGGTGATCATACTTTTGTGTGTGTGTCAAATATGGTTTGAGAGGGCCTAGGGTTATTCATGGTTTTTCCACTTTCATGGGGGTCCTGTGCCCCTAACCCCAATGAATGTGGAGGGGTGACTGTATTTGAAAGGATGCCATACGGAAGATGAGGCAGGCTTGTTTTCTGTTGTTTCAGAGACTAACACAGAAAGCAATGGATTCAAACTACAGGAGAAGAGAGCTCACCTACACATTAGAAAGAACTTCCTGATGTTACAAGCAGTTCAAAAGTGGAATAGGCTGCTGCCTGTGAGCATGGTGGAGTCTCCTTCTCTGGAGGTCTTTCAGCAGAGGCCGGATGGCCATCTCTTGGGAACATTGTGTCTTCCTGAGTGGCCCAATAGGTTTGGGCTGGATGGCGCTGGGGCTCTCTTCCAACGCTATGTTTCTAAGACCTTCTTGATGGCTGCTGCTAGGCTCTGGAATTCCCTTTTTAAGAATACTCAAATAGGCCCCTTATTGTACACTGTTCATATGACCAAAATGAGAACGTCAGACTTACCTCTTTCCTGGAATAAATTCAGCATTGGATGTTACCCCTGTGTCCGACCTTGTGTGTGAATTCTTGACCCGTTCATTGGGCAGGAGTTTCTCTCACACCGCTTCCCAGCCCAAGGGGCCTGGGTCCCCCAGACAGAGGACTCTGTTGGTTGACCGCTGATGTCACAAACCACACCAATGGGGTGGCAGACAGCCCTCCAAGCCATACCACACCACTTGTAACTTGACATTTTTTGGCTCAGTCTATGGCTGTGTCCTCACTACACAATTCAGACACTTTCATGCCACTGTAACTGTCATGGTTCCATCCTAAGAAATCCTAGAAGCTGTAGTTTCAGAAGGGACTCCAATAGTAGGGATAAATGTAAGGTACTTTTGAGACACAGAATGGTGTAGCAGCTTGAGCATTGGACTCCAGACCCTGGAGACCAGGATTCAATTTCTGCTTGGCCATGGAAACCCCACTGGGTGACTTTGGACATGTCACACACTCTCAGCACCAGCAAAAATCCATGATACCTTCACCTTAGGGTCTCCATAAGTTGGAAACAACTTAAAGGCACACAAGAACAACTGCATCTAGGCAAGAAAAATGAAATGCATGGACAAAGAATGGATGGGTGACAACTGGTTTGAAAAGAATACACGTGAAAAATATCTAGGTTTCTTAGTAGACCATAGACTGGGGGTCATCAGAACGATGCAGCAGCCAAACAGGCCAGTACAATTCTAAGCTGCAACAACAAGAGCATAGAATCCGGATCAAGGGAAGTAATAATGCTACTCTGTTCTGCTTTGGTCAAACTTCCCCTGAAATATTTAAGTCCAGTTCTGGGCACCTCAACTCAAGAAGGATATTGACAAGCTAGAAAGTGTCCAGAGAAGGGTGAAGAAGATGTTAAAAGGTCTGGAAACCAGACAATTTTTCAAGGTTATTGCCAGTTTGGCTGTTTTTCTGTCCAGTTTGGGAAGGCATTTTTACAGCAGGAAGGAAACAGCTACAATTACTCATTGTTTCCATTATCAAAGAAATGAGTGAAGAATTAAATCCCTGGGGAACAGCAGGATCACCTTTATGTCTAGCCTGTGTCCTTCTTAGGGAACCTATTTGGCCACTGTGGGAAACAGAGAACTCCTACAGTTTGGCCTTTGGTCTTAGAGTCCTCCCTCTCTACACAACTATAGCACTGTGATTTCACTTCTGCTGCTATGGCTGCTTCCTATGGAATCCTGGATTTGTAGACCAGGGAGGCACTAGAGTCCCCTGGCTGAGAACTTTTAAGTACCCCCAAACTACACATCCCAGGATTCCATAGTATGGAACCATGGCAGTTAAAATGGAATTGTAGTGCTTATAACTGTGTAGTGTGAAAGGGCCCTTGGTCTGCTCTGCTCATGTTCTATGGATGAGACCAAACAGCCCCATATATGTACCCCTCTCTTTTTTCTATAACCACTGGAAGGTCCATGGATTTCATGAATGCCTGGAAGTCTTCCGTACGGCTGCTGCACCACCAACCTTGACTAGAATTCTATTGGTGTCTTACACTCCTACACAACAAGTTGGACTTTTTGTGTCTGATGTGGAACATCCACATTCAGTTCAAGATTGAAAAAGTGGAGTTGCACATGCACTGCCATTGGATGCACATTGAGCATGGATTCACATGACCCTTTGTCTGCTCAGTTGCACACTTGGAGTCCTGCTTCAATTGCATAGCATTGCCATTCAACAGAAGGGGTGTACCGCAATGCTTAATTCTGTGTGTGGAGATTTACCATATGCAACCCCAGCATATGATCTCAGCTCTAGAGGGTGTATAAGTATACAATTATATCAGTCTGATATCACATTAACTGCCACGGGTTCATCCCAAGGAGTCCTGGGGTTTGTAGTTTGAGATTTACATTTAATTATCTGCCTGAGATCTCGTGTCTGCTCCCTTGAACTACAGTTCACAAAGAAATCTGATTTAATCCTCATAATTTTCTCAAGGTAACCTTATGGACTGTAGTTCAGGAGAGTGTACCATAGTTCTCTCCCAACTACAAATCCCAGGATGCCATAGAATGGAGCCATGACAGTTAAAGTGGTATCATATTGCTACACTTTGCAGTGCAGACACACTTCTGGTTTCTGTGATAGATAATGATGCTGTGATTGAGGAACAACTGATTGTGCAGGGGACTGAGCCAGTGACTGAGCAAGTCAACCTGCAAACATCCCCTGCACTGGAAGGTCAAACAGGGACAGAGTTGCCCCAGCCAGCTCATGACAGAGAGGGAACCAGCAGTGAGGCAGAGGAGTAGCAGCCCCCTGTGCCCATCAGCCCTCAATCATGAAAAAAGGCTGAAACGGACAGCTCAGAGGGAGGCCTCATGGACTAGGCTGAGGAAACAATAACAAACAGCACCTGCTCACAGGGGCTATTTAAGTCTGCCGGTGTGGCTGCTTTTTGCTTGCAGCAAATTATTAGCAAACCCTCACAACCTTTGTGTCTCCTGCTCCCTGAAACCCTCCAGACGGATCTCTGCCTCCTGACCCTTTGGACTGGACCTTCACCTGGCTCGGCTTGTGTTTTCCTGGTGTTTGGTATATTTGGACTCCCCGAGTGTTCCTGGCCTCTCTCCTCCCTTGCTGGCTGCAGCCCGGCAGGGAGAGATTCCTGACAGTTTCATTCAGGTTCTCCAACTAGGCTAGGACAAGCCTGGCCAGCTGAACCTTAGACTGAATACCACACTACTGTCCGCACAAGAATCATGTGAGTTTATTGCAGTACTTGAGAAAGGTCAGAAAGTCCACACGGCCTCATTTGTTGTCATTCAGCTGTATTGACGTCACAGTGCAAGAGACCCAGACTCACAAGATAATTATGACTGATTCTTCTATGAAGAGCTGCAGCCACCAAGAGACAGCGGTGAACAAGAGGGCAACCAGACCCAAAAGGAGGAAGTAGAATATTCTGGTCATCAGGTTGGAACTTAAGCGAACGGCGTCTGAGAATGGAAAGGCCTGGGGCTCGAAGTAGCGACTGCAGGCAAGAACCAAATGATGAAACCTCTCGCTCTGGATCAGGAAGTAGCAGATGGCCAGAAGCAGGATGTAGAGAGTGCTAAAGCACACGACTAACATCTTCGGTGGTGAGGTGCCCCTGTTCCCAGTTCAGGGGCTCCACTGTGGTCTGCGGTGCTGTGGCATTTTCCCTGGAGAGAGACCAAAGGAGAACCACTGGTGAACGGGAACCGCCACCCAACTATCAGTTGGCCCTGAAAGCGTGTTCCAAAGAGTCGGTTGCTATCCATAAATCAAGAACTCTTAAGTCAGTTGAGTACATGAGGACTGATTGATTGATTGATTGATTGATTGATTGATTGATTGATTGGATTGGTTGGACTGATTGCAGACGACCCCAAATTAGGAGGGGTACCTAATACCCCTTGAGAACCAGCATGGTTAGATGTTTGAGCATTGAACTATAACCCTGGAGGCCAAGGTTTGATTATCCACTCAGCCATGGAAACCCATTGGATGACCTTAGGTGTGTTACACACTCTCAGCCTCAGAAAACCCCATGATAAGGCCACCTTAGTGTTGCCATAAGTGAGAAACAATGTGAAGGCACACAACAACAACAACAACTAATGACCCAGAATACAAGATCAGAATCCAAAATGACCTAAACAGATCATTAGAGAAGTTGGCCAAAACTAAGAAATTGAATTTTAACAGGGAGAAATGTGAGGTACTACACTTAGGAAGAAAAAAAATGAAATGCACAGATACAGGATAGATGACCCCCATAGTTACACCTCTGAATGTGTTTCCCTCCAAATGGGTTGGGCAACCAAGCCTGCCATCCTGAGCCAGGATGACATTTGTGAAGACTGAATAGCCAAATAGGAAGTCCAATCAACCTAATCATAGAGCCACAGAATCATAAAATCATAGAGGTGGAAGAGTCTACAAGGGCCCTCCAGTCCAACCCCATTCAGCCATGCAGGAATGTATCATCAAAGCTTTCTTGACAGATGCCCATCCAGCCTCTGTTTAAAAACCTCCAAAGAGACTCCACCACTCTCCACTGAGGCAGCAGAAGATTCCACTGTCAATCTGCTCTTACTATCAGGAAGTTCTTCCTAAGGTTTAGGTTGAATCTCTTTTTCTGGGGCTTGAAGCCGTTGTTCCATGTCCTAGTTTCTGGACTGGCAGCAAACAAGCTTGCTCAATCTTCCATATGACAACCCTTTGAATATTTAAACATAGCTATCATGTCTCCCTCTTAACCTTCTCTTCTCCAGGCTAAACATACCTAGCTCCCTAACCCATTCCTCCTAGGGTTTCATGGTTCATGGGAAGCAGAGCCCAGCTGCTTAATTGTAGAGAACATGAAGGACTTAGGGGAGGCTCACTTGTTACCAGCCTTGCATGCGCTGCTTGCAAAGTCTCTCAGCCAGTTTCCCCCTCTCAGCTCACTTCGCAAGCAGCATATGCACATGAATGGTTCCAAGCAAGTCTCTGTAAGCAAGAAGAACTAATAAAACAGCAGAACTCCAGTTGAATTAATGGAGCTTGTCCTTAGTTTGGAAGCACCAAAAGAGCAAATTATCAGACAACAGGGTATCAAAAGCGGGGGAGTCTTGTGTCAAGACTATGGCCCTTTCCGCAACTCACCCATTTTCGGTGCTGGGTTGCAGGGCTCATGCGAGCAGCTTCTGGAGAGAGGCTTTTGTGTCCGGGATCCTTCGGCTCTGCATGAGCTTCCTGATTGTGCGAGAGCCCTGCCTCTTCCTTTCGCAGTGCAGGCTCAGGCCTTCCCAGGCTGCACTGAGACAGGAAGCGCGACCGACCCGGCTCCCGAGGCTCCGCACGCAAGGTAGAATCATAGAAATGTAGAGTTGGAAGAGACCCCAGGGGCCATCCAGTCCAACCCCCTGCCATGCAGGAACACCCTCAAAGCACTCCCGACAGATGGCCATCCAGCCTCTGCTTAAAAACCTCCAAAGAAGGAGACTCCACCACACTCCGAGGCAGCAGATTCCACTGCCGGACAGTCCTGACCGTCAGGAAGTTCTTCCTGAGGTTCAGGTGGAATCTCCTTTCCTGCAGCTTGAAGCCATTGCTCCTTGTCCTGGTCCCTGGAGCAGCACAAAACAAGCCCTCTCCTTCCTCTACATGGCATCCCTTCAAATATTTAAACATGGCTATCATGTCCCCTCTTCACCTTCTCTTCTGCAGACTAAACATACCCAGCTCTCTAAGTCTATTCTCATAGGGCGTGGCTTCCAGGCCCTTCACCATTTTGGTCACCCTCCTCTAGACCTGCTCCAGCCTGACCATGTCCTTCTTGAATTGGGGTGCCCAGAACTGGACACAGGATTCAAGATGAGGTCTAACCAAAGCAGAGTAGAGTGGTACCAGTACCTCCCTCGATCTAGACACCATACTCCTATTGATGCAGCCGAGAATTGCACTGGCTTTCTTGGCTGCCGCATCACACTGCTGACTCATGCTCAGCTTGTGGCCTATCAAGACTCCTAGATCCCTTTCACACGTACTGCCATCCAGCCACGTGTCCCCCATCCTATATTTCTGCATTCCATTTTTTCTACCTAAGTGTAGGACCTTACACTTCTCTCTGTTGAATTTCATTTTGTTAGCTTTGGCCCAGCTCTCCAATCTGTCCAGGTCATTTTGAAGTTTGATCCTGTCCGCTGGCATATTAGCAAACCCTCCCAATTTGGTGTCATCTGCAAATTTGATGAGCATGCCCTCTACTCCTTCCTCCAAGTCGTTGATGAAGATACTGAACAGCCCTGGGCCCAGGACAGAACCCTGTGGCACCCCGCTTGTCACTTCTCTCCAGGATGAAAAGCAGCCCTTGGTGAGCACCCTTTGGGTTTGGTCGGTCAACCAGTTACAGATCCACCTGACAGTAGCCCTGTCCAGCCCGCATTTTACGAGCTTCTTTGCAGGAATGTCATGGGGAACTTTGTCAAAGGCCTTACTGACATCGAGAAATGCTACATCCACAGCATTCCCTTCATCTATCAAGCTAGTAACTCTATCATAAAAAGAGATAAGATTAGTCTGGTATGACTTATTTTTGAGAAATCCATGTTGACTTCTCGTGATTGCCGCGTTGCTTTCTAAGTGATTAGAAACTGACTGCTTAATAATCTGCTCCAGGATCTTTCCGGGTACTGACGTCAGGCTGACCGGGCGATAATTATTTGGGTCCTCTTTTTTCCCCTTCTTGAAGATGGGGACAACGTTTGCCCTCTTCCAGTCTGCTAGAACTTCTCCTGTCCTTCAAGATTTCTCAAAGATTATAGCAAGCGGTTCCGAAATGACCTCTGCCAGTTCTTTTAATATCCTAGGATGCGATTCATCTGGCCCTGGAGACTTGAATTCATCCAGTGTGGCCAGGTATCCTTGTACCACCTCTCTACCTATTATGTGCCTCGTTTCCCCTGCTTCCTCCCCTGCTCCCCAACCACCAGGTTGAGTGCTTGTATCCTTCTGGGAAAAAACTGAGGCAAAGAAGGTGTTAAGTAGTTCTGCCTTTTCTCTTCCCCCTGTTAGTAATTCGCCATCTTCTCTGCGCAGCGACCCTATCACCTCTTTCTTTTTTCTTTTGCTACGGACATATTTAAAAAAGCCCTTTTTATTGTTTTTAATGTCTCTGGCCAGCCTAAGTTCATTCTGTGCTTTAGCCTTTCTGACCTCCTCCCTACCTCTCCTGGCGACTTGCTTAAATTCTTCTTTGGTGGTTTCCCCCTTCTTCCATTTCCTGTACAGGTTTCTCTTAACACTTAGCTCAGCTGAGAGTTCTTTAGTCAACCATTCTGGTTTCTTCAGATGCCTTCCATTTTTCCTCCTTATTGGCCCAGTTTTAGACTGTGCCTTCGGTATCTCCCTTTTAAGGAACTCCCATGCCTCCCGAACTCCTTTCCCTTTCACTGTTCTTGGCCACGGAATTCCAGCCAGCAGCTCCCTAAGTTTGCAGAAGTCCGCTTTTTTAAAATCTGAGATGAGTGTCTGGCTACACTTATCTTCCCCTTCCCACTGAATGCCCAATTCCAACAGGGTATGGTCATTCCCCCCTAAAGATCCAACCACTTCTCCCTCATTAACAAGGTCATCCCTGTTGGTCAGGATCAGATCTAGAATATTTGATCCCCTTGTGGCCTCTTCCACCTTCTGGACCACGAAACTGTCTGCAAGACAAGCAAGAAACTTGCTGGACCTTACTGTCTTGGCAGAGTTTGACTGCCAACATATATAAGTGCGTGCGGGGCCCTGGAGCGATGCGCGACCACACACCATTTTCAGCTTCAAGCCAAAAATGAAACAATGCTTGTGCGGTTCATATCAGGCCCTGGAGCGTCATGCAAATGTGAGTGCGTTGTGTGGACCGCTCCTCACGTTTGCGCGATGCTCAAGGGGCCCTTTCGCATCGAAAATGCCATGTGAAAAGTGCTTCAATCAGGTCCTGTGGCTTCAGGATCAAAATCTGCGACCCAATCTAATGACAGAGGTGGGGGGGTGATATCATTAAGTACAATGCATTAAGCATGAACCACAGCTGTATAGATTATGCCATCTAAAGTAAAAACACAATGATTGGAATCCCGTTGCTGTGTAACATACATGTAAGATCCTTTATCTTAGCAGTTGTACTTTTTTTTGCCCATAGCATAATGTCTGTTCACTTTACATTGTGTATGAAAAGTAACCTCATTTTAACTATTGCAAATGCAATTTTACCTTCTTGGCTGTGCATTGGTGCCTTTCGTGTACCTGACGATTCACTGGGATTAGAAAAAAAGCAATCACATCCACAGGTAAACAGTAAGGTGCATGCTGTTGGCATTCAGCAGAAGGATGGTAGAATACAAGCACCACTTAACTATATGAGTGTAGATTTACACTACCCAAGCACAATGTAATATCTTGCCTGTTGTCTAAAAAATGAGGAACACACATACACACACGCACACACACACACATACGCGATTTTTAAGGCAGAATTCTCATGCTAAGATTCCTCCAATTTTTGCTGAGGCTAAGGCCGAAGATCCGAAACCCTAGAAGAAAAGCTATGGTTTGTTTCATGGGCCAGCAGCCCATAGCATTCAGTTGCATGCATGCATGCATTTTTTAAGAAAGTAAAGAACTATTTAACTTAAAACTGGGAAAACTACTATTTAAAAAAACTTAACTATGGCCCTTTCCACAAGTCACCTTTTTGCGGAGCTGGGGTACGGGGATCGTCTGAGCAGCCTCTTGCAAGAGGCTTTTGTGTCCCAGTTCCTTCAGCTCCGCAGATGCCGCCTACTTGCGCAAGAGCCCCTCCTCTTCCTTCCGCAGTGCAGCCTGGGAGTTTCCCAGGCTGCGCTGGGGCAGGAAGCACGAGCACTGCGGCTCCAGGGCTACGTACGCTTGGCAAGTGTGCGCGGGGCCCCGGAGCGATGCGCGATCGTGTACCATTTTTGGCTCACAGCCGCAAATGAAATAGTGCACAGTCGGCGTCTGCCAGGCCCTGGAGCATTGCGCCACTGCGAGTGCTTCGTGTGGACTGCTCCTCGCAGTTGTGCGATGCTCCAGGGTCCCTTTCGCATGGCAAATGCCATGCGAAAAGGGTCTATGACTAACTTCCCATTCAACACCAGTGGCCATGATTTGGGGATGATTTATTAGGGGGATGGAACTGAACTCAATGCAGCAGATTGGGAACTATTCGTGGAAAGGGGCATTGGATACCTCCTTACACAAGGATCTAGAGGAAACATCAGTCTAAACAGAAGTTACGCCCAGCATAACAAGATCCTGGCCTCTAAGATGGACTGCTTTGGGCTGAAAATCTACTCTGATTGCAATATTACAGGGGCAAATAACATCACCCACAACATTAGCGGTGTATTTTCTTGCTTTTCCTCCAATGTGATATAGGCCACCCTATACCAGCAATGCCCCTCTACACTCTACATTGGACAAATGGGAAAGTGCCAACAGAAGAGGATAAATGGACGCAAACTTGTCATTAGAAATAGCATTACCTAAAAACCAATTGCACAACATTTCAACCTTCTTGGACATATAGCGAGGGATTTACAGGCTGCAGTCCTTGAACAAGCAAATTACAAAGAAAAACTAGGAAGAGAAAGAGCTGGATTGAATTATATCCACAAATTCCAATCCATTAGCAGAGGTACGAACAAAGACAATGGCTTTCTGGCACACTACATATATTAATACAAGAGTTCTCTTTCCTGAATGTATAATAAGAAGAATCTTCTCAGAAAAAAATTTGAACCCATGGAATCTGACTTTTGGTAAGCAGGTTTGTGGCTCTCACTCATCCACACCAAGTGATCACTGTAAAGATCTGTATCATCTCACTCAGCCCTTTGAAAATTTGGGGCATCATGATTTGGCATCTTTTCTGGATCCCATTGTGTTCTATATTACTCCCACAATTGTAGAAATATGCTTCAAACCTGAGGCCTTAATACCACCCTGTTTTGCCTCTGAAGAAGTGAGTTTCTATCCAGGAAAGCCCATGCTAAAATACAAGCCAGTAAGTCTTAAAGATGCTCCTATGTTTCTTTTTCTTTGCTTTTCCTTCCCCTTCATTCTTCCTTTTTTACAAGCAACGAACTAAGCAGAAGCAGGGTCCAATCTTCTTATAAGCCATCACAAGTTTGGCAGAACTATTATGGGTTTACATCCATGAAAGCTCATGCTAAAATACAAACCAGTTAGTCTTAAAGGTGCTGCTACAGTCCTCCCCCCCTACTCTCTTCCTCCTTTATTTTGGAAGAAAAGTAATAAATGACTTATAGCAAATGGCTTTCTGTACTCTCTGCCCCACTGCTTATCCACAGCCTCCCAAGGACACTCATCTGTGTCCAACAGGCCGACCAGCCCATGCCTCAGCACTGAATCCCCTTCCCCATCGTAGGGTCTCTGTACCTTTCAAAGAACTCGGTCGAGGTTAGTTCTACCTGTGCACCAGGGCTCTGGTTGGCGCAGCCATCTCCCCTCAATTACACCTCCATTTCTGGATGGAAACCTCTGGACTGGAGCTCCCATTGTGAAGTGGAGAGCCAAGCTGCCACCCACCTCTGAGGTCATCCCGCTAAGCAACTGGAAGCTTCCATGGCCATAGGGAAGTACAAGCCTTTTCCACACACACTGTCAAGGAGAGAGGGGCACGGGGTGGTAAGATGGATTGTATTGTTACCCTGATTTCTGGGGTCCCTTAGGGGACACCTCACTGTGCTCCACGTGATGGGGAATAGAAACTAGCCACAGCACAAGCAATAGCAATACGAGAGGCAGGGTAACCTAGCGGGGGATTTTTACCCAGTTTTTACGGGGTCAGGCCAAGCCAAAAACCAAACGAAGATGTCCAATAAAATGATTTTATTGAATGAAAGTTTCACGCACCAACACAATCACTCACACACTCACTCAAGACCTATTAAGAAGCAAAAGAGAGGAAATTAGACAGGGGAACTATTGAAGGGGTTGTAGCTGGGGTAATACTGCACTTTTTCCTGAAGTCCTTGGTCCAGGAAGACAGCGGAGAAGTGGGGCTCAGCAGTGAGAGGGCTGAGGGGATTACTCAACGGATGGAGAAACGGTCTGCTGGGATGACCTGGAGCGATTCCAAAAAACGCCCAAAAACCGGAACTATTTGTAGGGGAAAAAGTACCTGAAGCACTAATCCTTTCCTGGGGAGAACAATGGGTGTTGGAGCGAGAAAGAAGCTCCACAATGGTAACTTCCTTTGCGTGATGGGATTACAAGGTGTTGCCAAAGTCTCAGGATCTTCGGCTGCATTTGGTTGTGGTGTGACTTCATGTAAATGGTTCTTGCCTGATAGGATATTTGCTCAACTTGGGGCAAACACACCAATCCCCTCAAGTTGGCTTCTCTGGGCTGAGGACCCTTTGTTTATTGTGGGTTTACACATCTTGAGATCTCCTGGAGCTACGTGACGGGGAATTTTACTGGCCTGACCTGGTTTTTGGTCGTTCGACCATGGCTGCCTACATGCTCATCCGGGCTACCTCTCAGAATCATATTTAACATCAAATTGTAGACCCCGGGATAGGGTTTTTCCAGTGGAGTAACAGTATAGAAAGCAGGAAAATTACTTTTGGGACTCCAGCTCCCAGAGTCGCCCAAGCAGCCAAGGCACTGGGGCGTGCACGCATTTTTTTTTTTAAGGGACTAGAGAACCAGTTGCTATTCTGGGCTGCATGAATAGGACTACAGTTTCTAGATCAAGGGAAGTAACAGTATCACTCTATTTTGTTTGGATCAGACCTCACCTGGAATTTTGTGTCCCGTACTGGGTACCACAATTCAAGAAAGATATTGACAAGATGGAACACGTCCAGAAGAGGGCAACCAAAATCGTCAAAGGCCTGGAAGTCGTGAAGCCTTGTGAGGAGTGGCTTAGGGAGCTGGAGATATCTTGTTACTGTAAAAGATGGAGGACTTTGTGGTCTACCAGCGGTTGTCAGCATCTCCTTAGATTCTGGGGAACTATTAGCTCAAAGCAGGCCTGCAAGAAGAGGGTAATGGCAGGATCTTTACACCTCTGTATGCCAGTACTAACTGTAGAGAGGACTCCAGCTAAAAGTTAAAAGACTATTTTTATTAGAAATTGACACACACACAAGAAATCAAGCGGTCTCACGAACCATACAAGGCTAGCGAAGGGAGAAATGAGAAAGATTGGGGTGTAAAGGGTGATATTTAGCAGTCCAGAAGAAGGTCAAAATGGAATGGAGCAGACTGCAGTCCAAGGGTGGAATAGAGCATGGGAATCTGGAGGCCAATAGGCACAGTAACATGCCAATGTGCATCTAAAGTACTACAAAATTGCTAGAGCTAGAGTTTAAATATCCTTTTTCCTTCCCCAAAGGGTAGGAACAAACAAAGGGGTCCAGAACGGGCTGATTGTCTTAACCTAACAAAACATGGATGGGAGTCCTGGCAGCCGTTCAGTGCCAATGGCCATTCTGGTGACATACTGTTCTGGCTGGGGATTCTGGGAGATGCAATCCAAAACACAAATTTCTGAGCTCTAGGACAATGCCGCTTCAAACAGCAGAAAAGAAGTACGATTTTTAAGATCATCTTCTGTTTTAGAGAACAAATCAAAAGAAATCGCACAGGGAAATTAGGCACTCGTTAAGTTAACATAAAGTTTTTGTCCTTGTTCAGCCCCCAGGAGGGAAAGCTGAATTGTTGATCAGCAATTTCACATTTAAATCTGTCTTTGAAGTTTCTTTGCAAGTGTGTTTTCCTTTGAGAGGATTTTCAACAGGAAAACTGTTGGGGTCCCAATTGTATTTGTCCCCCTCTTTCTCCCCACTTCCAAAAACAAACAAACAGAAGATCTAACCCCAAGTCTCCTGATACCACGGGTCTCAGCTTAGCCCAAAGAGAGAGAATTCATTTCTGAGATTCATTAAGATACTGTCTTATCACTGTTGAGCAGATGATAGGCTCGCCTAACTTTCTCCCCACCGACACCATTTTGACTTTCCGAGAATGCAATGCCGTGTGATACGACCCTCCGAGAGGACCCTGGCCTTGTGAAGCAACCCCTTGACGTAGCCAGCCAGGGAATTACTGAGGGTGCCCAGGGACTTACTAGGGATGGCAAGCACATACAAAAATATTGGGGAAACAGTAAAAAAACCAAGGTGGTTTGTGTTGGGAAACCCTAACAAGGAGAGTCTCGGGAAGAATCATCACAGTTTGAAGCTTATTCTGTATGAAAATCAAATGGGTTTTTTTTCCCCAAAAAGCTTTTGTAGAAAATGTTGTTTTTCGTGCTGGAAACTGTGACGTTATATTCTGTGTAGAAAATACTATTTTTTTTTCCAGAGGAAAATCAGTTTTTGCATAGAAAATTCCACTTTCTGTTTTTAAAAACCCACTTTTTGCACAAAATTAGTCCAAAGGCATCACTGACCTCCCAAAACTGTGCAGTTTTTCATAACTTTCTAGCAGGTAAAATCATTAATTCTTGCCCACAGGAACAAAATCTATGAATGTCCAGTTGCTCTGTGCTTTCAAGTCATTTCTGACCTGCGATGACCCTGAGGTGAACCTGTCACAGGGTATTCTTGGCAAGATTTGTTCAGAGGGGTATTGCCTTTGCCTTCCTCTGAGGCTGAGAGAGTGTGATGCACTTAAGGTCACCCAATGGGTTTCCAAGACCAAGCAGGGACTCAAACGCTGGTCTCCAGAGTTGCTGCTACACCAGGCCAGCTCTCTATGAAAGTTTACATCTCTAGGATTTAACAGCACTCCCATATTCAACTTGCAGATTTAGAAATTAACAGATATATACCACCACAACTACCACCCATTATCTCTCCACTGCATTCTCCTTCTTAAAAGTAGCCAATCCTGTATGCTGAAGCTAGCCTCCTCCCAAATCTTCCTGTTCTGCAGGCGATATGCCATCTGCCCAACAATTTCTCCCTAGTACTCAGTGGTAGCTGAAAGTTCCTATACCAGTGGAGTTGGTGAATGCACGCAGGGGTTTAATCCAAACTTTAATAATCTATCCAAACTTTTGAGCCCCCTTAGATGGGATGAAGTTCAATCAGCCATGCAAATCTACTGGGAGACCTTGGGTGTGTCACACATTCTCAGCCCCAGAAAGCCGCTTAGGGTCACCATAGGTCAGAAGTGACCTGAAGGCACAAAACAACACAACAAGGTTCGGCAGCTTGGATAGCTCCTCTCAAGTTCAGACTAAAACCCAGAGCAGATTCAGCATCCCTGCCCCCCGGAACATGGAAACCAACCATCATCTCTGCCTCTACTTACAGGTGAACACAAGGCTCACAACTGTGACTTCAAGGGAAAGCGCAGCCAGGACCGAGGTATAGCTACAGGAGGGAGAAATGAGGACATTGCTCCCCAACGAGAATTGTGGCACCCCAATGATTTTTTTCTACTTCAGTCCCCAAATTTCTAGCATGGCAGTCACCTAAAACTTCAATTGAGCATTTTGAAATAGCATTCAGGTGTCCAAAGAAAAGAGGCAGGCAAAGTGAGCTAGGCAATGCAAACAGACGCAAACCTGCGTCTACCATGACAGTGAACTTGAGATGGCAGGAGCCAGTCCTTCGCTTGCAGGTAAGGAAAGAGCTGGTTTCACAGGTAGGATCTCTTTTCTTGTCGTTTGAATCCATGGCTCAGTGTCGTAGCTGTTCTGAAGACTGAGACACAGTGCAATGGTTTCCAACTTCAGGAGAAGAGATTCCACCTAAACATTAGGAAGAACTTCCTGATAGTAAGAGCTGTTTGACAGTAGGAATAGGCTGCTGCCCCAGAGTGTGCTGGAGTCTCTTTTTTTGGAGGTTTTTAAACGGAGGCTGGGTGGCCCTCTGTCAAAGGGAGGGCTTGGATGGTGTTTTCCTGCATGGAAGAATGAGGTTGGACTGGATAGCCCTTGGCGTCTCTTCCAGCTGTAGGATTCTATGGCCATTTCTGCACTAGACTGTTATAGCGCTATTATTCCACTTTCAACATCCTATGGAATCCTGGGGTTTGCAGTTTTGGGAGGGGCCGACCGGCCCCTCCCAAAACTGCAAACCCCAGGATTCCATAGGATGTTGAAAGTGGAATAATAGCGCTATAACAGTCTAGAGCAGTAATGGCTTATGATATGGTCATCACAGCTGCCTCTATGAGTGGGACAAAAATATCTGCAGTTCCCCCTTTGCTCTCCCTTCCCCACCTCCCTCCTGGTATCTTTTCACACGCTTTCAATGCAGAGGGGAAGCACTCCCTGGGTGACACGGAATTAATAATGCACCTGGATCTTATTGAAGTCCTCAGCACTGTATTTCAACAGTGTCTTTATTAAACTCTTCAATCACTCTGAAATCCCAGGCCTTCTTTACGGTGGGTGGAATTTGGCAGTAATTGCTTTGCAGAGCAAAAAGAAGTGGGGTGCTTCAAGGGCCGATGTAGACATCGCTGGTGACCGTGGGGGGATTGACCTGATCATGAGCCTTCCATGCCTTCTGGAAATCCAGCCTGGTTTCCCTCCTTTCCCCAGGATTAAAGAACCAGGGCAAAGGTCCTCTTGGAGAGGAACCCTAAGGATATATAAGACGTACTTAGTGGCTGAGATCCAACATCATGCTTGCAAGGTGTAAAGCGACACTCACGTAGCTATACAATGCGTGCACTACACCGCTCTTCTGCTGAATGCCGACAAGCTGGAACGTGTCCAGAACGTGAGCACAATGGATATCATGAAGCCCTCTGAGGAGTGGCTGAGGGAGCTGGGTCCGTTTAACCCAGAGAAGAGAAGGTTAGGAGGCAATCCGATAGCCATGTCGAAATGTCTGGAGAGACATCGTATGGAAGATGGGGTAAGCTTGTTTTCTGCTGCTCTGCAGACGAGGACACAGAGCAATAACTTCACACTACAGGAAAAGAGATTCCACCTAAACATTAGGAAGAACAGTCCAAGAGCAGTCCAACACTGGAATATGCTACTCCCTGGGAGTGTGGTAGAGTCTCCTTCCTTGGAGGTTTTTAAACAGAGGCTGGATAGTGTCTATTGGGAATGCTGCGGTTGTCTCTTCCTGCATGGCAGAATGGGGTTGGACTGGATGGTCCCTGTGGTTTTTTGTGTTGGAGAGAAATACTGTGACATTCACTCCAGTTGAAAATACATTTGACGAGCATGTGGGATACCCCTGGGGAATGACTTGGCAAGTCGTGATGTAATCCCTAGGGGACAGTAAGGCTGAGTCACGGTAATGTGAAATCCTGGCAAGGGGTTGCATTAGCCATTGTCCCCAGCTGATGATCTATCAGCAGGTGGGTATAAAAGAGGTGAGCTTAGACTAGTTCTTTCTCTGACTACTCACTGACTCTCTGACACCGAACTCTGTCCGAGCGAATCTCTGCCTGATGTGTCTGTGATGCTGAACCTACGACTGAGGATCTGCATATCCTGATTGAACAGATGTGTATATATCGGAACTTGAAGATTAAAGCCTCCAGGTATTTTTGGATGACAACTCTGTGTGTTAGAGTTACTAACTGGTGGGTAGAGTGGGGTCAGAGCTGATGCTGTAAGTTACACTCTGCTGTTGTTCACGCTTGTTGCTGTTTTGATACTCTGCTGTATGTTTAATGCTTGCCTCTGGGACATGTTTTGTTCAGAGTGCAGCAGTTACTGGGAGGATTTTGTGCTAGGTGCTGTAAATCAATCTCCTGACATTTTCCAACTCTATGATTCTAGGATTCCAGAACTGTGCAAACAGTAGAGTACCTGTCCATGTGCCTGCTGGTTTATACCATTGGGGATGCAAACCATGGTTAGCAACTATCCACGACACCATGAATCAAGGATGGAGAAAGTGTGGTCCCTGAACCCCCCACCAGTCCCTCAAAGCCCCCTACAAAATTTGTTTCAATTTTTTCAATTGCCTTGTAGGGCATTTTTCACCAAAAACAATGGAGAGAAGTCCCAAAACATGCAAAAACATCTTCAGCCCCATACAGAAACCTCCTCAGCACCTCCAAAGTCCTCTATTTTCACCAGAGTCCTTCTCAAAATAGTGGCCAGAAGCTCTCTCAGAATGTTCAAATGCCTCTATTTTCACTGGAGCCCTTCTCAAAATGGTGGCCACCAGTGATATGATATCACTTCGAATTACCATTTTGGGAAAGACTCAGATAAAGGTATTTGGAAGCACTGTTAAAGGGGGGGGGGTGAGGTCCATGGCAGTGTGAATGTGGGGAATTGGCCCCAGTCCCTATGCAGTTCCTCACTCCTGGTCTAAGTTTTCCCAGGCAGCATGCTCATACCTTCCAGGTGTAGTAAACCAGACTTTTCCAACCAGCAGATGTGTTGGATTATAGCTCCCACCATCCCAAAGCAAGCATGGCCATGTTAGCTGTGGGTGATGGAAGCTGTAGTCCAGCACATCAGTTGGGTTCCAATTTGCTGAAGACCAAACACAACAGAAGGGCTTTTGACTCTTGGCATGCCCAGAGGCATTTGTACACTGGAAGCTGAATTTTGACCCAGATGTCCCACACATCTGCACAGAGGTAACTCTGTGATATTGTCTCTGTGTGTGTGTTTTTTTTAATCACCTTGAACTGTCTCCTTGTGATAACATGAGCCTTTTGCCAAAGAAGAGGTCCACCTGCCACCAGCTTGTCCAGACTCTTCCTTTTATTCATGGTTGCTTCTTGGTTTCTCCTTCTCAAGAGCTGTTGACTTCGTTAAGGAAGAAGATCAAGGGCAGGATGAAGACGAGGTTGCAGAAGACGAGCCCCACACGGACCAGAAAGTAAGCGGCTGCTAGGGAGACCACCAGCTCCTCAATTCTTTGGATGTTTGGGAGGACCGCCGTCTGAGGAGCTCTCGCCGCGGCGGCGGCTGCTGCCCCTTGGCCTAAGTGGGGTTTCATCTGCAAATTCTCTGTCGATGTGGCAGCCATGATGGTGTTGGCCCTAAGGAGGGACGGGACAGGAGAGGCAGAGGTTGCAATATGTGAAAAGCAAGTGGGGAAGCAACTGACTCCGGGATGTAGGTATGTTGGAAGGCCACGGACCTATGAGTTGGAGGGTAAAAGCGTGTGCCCCAAAAGAAGGCCATAGCTGAGATCCTGTATCTTGCTTGGGTAGTGTAAATCTACACTCACATAGTTGCACAGTGGTTTAGTGGTTTGAGCATTGCACTGTGACCCAAGAGATCAGAGTTCGAGTCCCTGTTCACCCATGGAAACCTACTGGGTGATCTGGGCACATCACATACTCTCAGCCCCAGGAAAGGTTCGCCTTAGAATTGCGATAAGGCAGAAATGACTTAAAGGCTCACGACAACACCTTTTGCTGAATGCAGGCACAAGGTCTGATAGAGAAGCTCCTTTTTACTCACTCTGTTTATACCAACCAGACCCCACTCCCACCCTATTTTCACCCTTGTTCTCTGTCTAGCTGGAGGATTTTTTAACAGTATTAGCCTTAGTGATGCTGAAAGATGGCTGGAGGAACACAGACTTGGGTGTCAGATTGCAGCAGCATAATTGCATCAAACATTGCAATAAAGCTTGAACTGAGAAGGGGCAGGATTCTGCTCTAGCTGATCCAACTGTAGCTCTGTCTGTCAGCCCAAAAGGGGCAAAGTAAATAACGGCTCCTCTGGAATCTCTCACCATTTCCACCCTACACTGTTATAGTGCTATTATTCCATTTTCAACACCCTGTGGAATATCCTGAGTATTTAGACTTCTCAGCCAAATTGCTCTTTGGCCTCAGTAAACTAGAAACCCCAGAATTCCACAGGAGGTTGAAAGTGGAATAATAGCACCATAACAGTGTAGTGCAGAAATGGCCTTAGTAGTTTTATTTAATGTGGAGCAGTTATAGAACAGTTATAGATCCATAACTCTAGATTACTAATCCATAACTACAATATGGAATGCCATCTATCATATCATCATCATCATCATCATCATCATCATCATCATCATCACTGTCTGTATTTATACCCTTTCTGCTAAAACTGGAACTTTACAGAGTGCCAGTCTGTCACTAGTTCATAATCTAGAGACTTTCCAAGCTCTCTTTTTTTAATCATGGGTCTCATACTGGGGAAAAGGTGGGATATACATTAAATGAATAAATAAATAGTGATCATTCCACAGTCCTTTCATTAGCCCAAGCAACAGCAATGCTGTTGAATCCATTGGATTTATCCGTGTGTGGAGTTACCCACAAGAGTCCAGCCATATATGGGTTTGTACCTCTTACTCTGTGTCCAAGTACAAGGGTGGGGATCATATGGTCCACGGGCTCCTCTTTTGGAAGCCGTTAAGCCTCGCGCTAGCTTCCCAAAGCCTACCAACACACCAAAACGTTTTTTTTTTAAACTTTCAGTGCGATCTTTAACCAATTTTTGCCCCAAGGTACACAGAAAAACCTCACAGATGCTTGAAAACATATGAAAATACTCCATCCTATCTTCACAAGCACCCCAGAGACACATAACACCCCAAATACCTCCACTTTCTACTGCGGTCCTTCTCAAAATGGTGGCAGGAAGTGACACGCTGCATTGACACATTGCAGCACACCATTTCCGCACTAGGGTGTTATAGCGCGATTATTCCACTTTCAACATGCTATGGAATCCTGGGGTTTGCAGTCTAGGGAGGGGCCTCAAAGGCCCCTCCCTAAACTGCAACCCCCAGGATTCCATAGCATGTTGAAAGTGGAATAATCGCGCTATAACACCCTAGTGCAGACGTAGCCAAAAAGCGGCATCATATTATTTCATTTATCCCGGGGCTGCCAGGCCCCTGCTCTTCATCCCTGTGTGATTGCACATCCAGGTTGTATCTTCCTCCCCCATCCCTGGTCTGCTTCCAGCTTACCCAGAGATGACATTGGAGATGACAAAACCCATGGGCAGGATGAGGAAGAGGCAGGAGAAATAGATGGCTGTCTGGATAAGGAAGTGGAGAGCTGCCAGGAGCAAAAGTGCATTCAACAGCCGCTCAAATCGGGGAGGGAGCCCCGGCTGGAGGAAAGCATCACCGGCTCCCTCAGCGCGGTGGGGCTTCTGGATCGGCTGCAGGAACATCCTGGAGACACCTGGAGAGACTCAAAAACAAAGGAGAAGGATGGAGCCAGTGAGGGACTCCCCTGGACTTGTCGAGCTGCTACCATCTCCTCCTAAGCTTTCCAGGATTCCAGGTTAGAATCACAGGATCCGAGCATTGTAAAAGAGCACAGGGGCCGCCCAATTCAACTCACTCTCTGAACGAAGCTGCTTGAGGGCTTCATAAAGATCGTGCACTTCCAGCTGATTGCTGGGCACATTTCAAGGGTCAAGGTGCTATTCCCCAGTTGTATAATGAAAAAGTGTGCCATAGCTATACTATGCTATACTAGCTCGTATCACTGTGCAAGCTCACACTCTGTGTACAATATGACCACTCATTCCTCCTCTTGTCCGACAGTTGATCCAATTCCCCAGCCAATGCTGAGGATCATTAGGAAGACCTTCCTGAGGGTTAGAGCAATTTGGCCGTGCAACATGCTGTCTTGGAGCGTGGTGGAGTCTCCTTCTTTGGAGGTTTTAAACAGAAGCTAGACAGCCAGTTGTTGGGAGTGCGTTGATTGTCCATTCCTGCATCACAAGCGGTTTTGCTGGGTGGCCCTTGTGGGCTTTGCCAATTCTGTGATTCTATAATTTCATTTTATTAATTTCTGCCCAAACTCAAGTTTATCAAGGTCCTTTCTAAAATTATATCTTTAGTTAACCTCTGTTTGCATAACATAATTACAGCATTAACAAAACATAATACAGTATATACATACAAAGAGAGAAAAGAGGGAAAGAAGAAAAAAGAAAAAGAAAAGATGACAGAAAAAGAAAAAATGATGAAAAGGAGGGGGAAAAGAATACTCATAATACAAAGAACACTCATAATACCTATGATATACTAAACAAGTACATATTTCCTACATGCTTGGTTTCCAACCCTTGCTGCATAGCCTCTTCTACCTCTAGTGCTAAATCTGCCCTACATTAATATTCAAAACTAATAACTGGTACATTATTCTCTTGGTCCTTCAGATGATTAACAGTTTCCCATTCCTTCACAAATGACCTCAAATATTTTCCCCTTAAATGAAAAATCAATTTGTCAACAGAGAGAAATGTAAGGTCCTACACTTCGGTAGGAAAAATGGAATGCAGAAATATAGGATGGGGGACACATGGCTGGATAGCAGTAGGTGTGAAAGGGATCTAGGAGTCTTAATAGACCACAGCCTGAACATGAGTCAGCAGTGTGATGCGGCAGCCAAGAAAGCCAATGCAATTCTCGGCTGCATCAATAGGTGTCTGGTGTCTAGATCGAGGGAGATACTGGTACCACTCTACTCTGCTTTGGTTAGACCTCATCTTGAATCCTGTGTCCAGTTCTGGGCACCTCAATTCAAGAAGGACATGGTCAAGCTGGAGCAGGTCCAGAGGAGGGCGACCAAAATGGTGAGGGGCCTGGAAGCCAAGCCCTACGAGGACAGACTTAGAGAGCTGGGTATGTTCAGTCTGCAGAAGAGAAGGTGAAGAGGGGACAGGATAGCTATGTTTAAATATTTGAAGGGATGCCATGTAGAGGAGGGAGAGGGCTTGTTTTCTGCCGCTCCAGAGACCAGGACAAGGAGCAATGGATTCAAGTTGCAGGAAAGGAGATTCCACCTGAACCTCAGGAAGAACTTCCTGACGATCAGGGCTGTCCGGCAGTGGAATCTGCTGCCTCGGAGTGTGGTGGAGTCTCCTTCCTTGGAGGTTTTTAAGCAGAGGCTGGATGGCCGTCTGTCGGGAGTGCTTTGAGGGTGTTCCTGCATGGCAGGGGGTTGGACTCGATGGCCCCTGGGGTCTCTTCCAGCTCTAGGATTCTATGATTCTACGATTCTATTATCATACTTATAGAACTGCTTAGACAGCATAACCATGTGTGCAATGGTTTACTGTCAGATTCATACGGATTGCACAATCCTGAATAGGATCCTAGTTTTGTGAAACTTTTGATAAATTGTAACCTGTTGAGTGATAGCACATCTTCACCACAGTCTGAGGAAGTTACTTTTTGGACTACAATTTCCAGTATCCCCCCAAGCAGCATGATCTCTATCCCTGCCGACTGGGGGTTCTGGGATTAGTAGTCCAAAAAGTTAATTAGCCCCCACCACCACCCCGCCTCCAAGTTCTGGTCTTTTCCTTCAAGAATCTGCCCGTACACTCTGTTCTGTCTCCATTCATCTCCTACCAAAAATAACATGGATTGTGATAATGGGCAGGGGTTTTTCAGTGCCTGCATCTGGACTCTGGAATTCTCTTCCCAAAAATGCAAAGGTAGCATCTCCCACTTCTTCACAGTTACGTTAAGAGCATCTAATTTGAGGAGACTTTTGGGCAGACTTAGAGATAATTCGTTAGATCCCTCCTGAGTTCAGTGTATACAGTCAGCCCTCCGTATCCACAAACTCTGTATCCACAGATTCAACCAACCGTGGCTTGAAAATCCCCCCCCCCCCAAAAAAATCCAAAAATCAAACTTTTATTTTTCCATTTTACATAAGATGCACCATTTTACTACACCTTTGCACATAACGAGACTTCGGTATCCCTGAATTTTGGTGTCCACGGGGGTTCCTGGAACCAAACCCCAGAGGATACTGAGGGCTCACTGTGTGTCACTTAGACATGAGGAAGTCCATCACCACCTAACTTCAGTGTGGTGACCTCTGAGTAGGAGCAAGTCTCCAGGGTTTCAGAGAAGGGACCCTTCCCAGACCTACATGAAGATATGAAGAACTGAACCTAACATTTTCTGTATTCCAGGCAAGGTCGCCGACCACCAAGCTTTGAACAAGTTGGCGTGTGGTTTATTTACTGCTAAAGCCAGGAAAATAGGAGGCCTTGCAACTCATTTAAAGATGAACTGCTACTCCTGGGGACTTTTCCCCATTTCACCCTAGTTTGGTCCAGAAAGGGGAAAATCTACAGAGTCTAAAGGAAAAAAGGGCTGCAAAAAGGGCCTTTGGGGAAACCATGTGTCCACACCTGGTTTAGGGGATCTTTTGGTTTGGTCTGATGCAGCAGAGATTCCCCTTGGGGTGTCTTATGTGATCTTTGCATGAACCCTACTTTCCTGACATCCAGTACCTATGTTTCATTGCTGCCTGGGGTTTTTGTATGAATAATAATAAGAAACAACGTACATTCATATCCAGGCTTGTCCCAGATAAACCGAGAGACTGAAGAGTGAGGGTACTTTGTCCAACAGGCTCACCTCCCAGTCCAAGAAGGTTTCAGCCATGTATCCCTATGTTCAGAACATCCTTCTGGGCAGTCAAGATGGTGTTGCTTCCACCCCGATCTTTCCCCTTTCCCCACCTCTCCCTAATGGAGCATCCTTCCTGCCAAAGGAACACTCCTTAGGTTGCCCTTCTTAGCCACTCAGTCCTACTGAGGTGTCCAGCGACATCATAAAGAGAAACACCCAGGTTCATCTGCATAAACGTCAACCAGGAAATTCCCCCGCTCACCACCACAAATCTTTACACATTGAATGAGGTCCTACATCGTGGCCATTTCCACACTAGACTGTTATAGTACTATTATTCGACTTTCAACATCCGATGGAATCCTGGGCTTTGCAGTTTAGGGAGGGGCCTTTGAGGCCCCTCCCTAAACTGCAAAGCCCAGGATTCCATCGGATGTTGAAAGTGGAATAATAGCACTATAACGGTCTAGTGCAGAAATGCGCCATGTTTCCATAATGAAAATTTGCACTCGTGTAGCTACATGGTGGCTGTGCTACCTTTCTGCTGAATGCTGGCATTATGCAATTGATGATGGGTCAGTCCATGCACTTCTTGATTGAACCTTTATGTGATGGGGAAGAATGAAGAGTGGCTTTTTGTGCAGTTCCAGCGAATCAAATGGGACACTACAGGCCTTGACCAAAAATTATGCAACATCCAAGAAAGCACAATTGGACGGGCAGTCCCAAGTACAGTCGATTCATTCACAGAATCCTACTGCTGGAAGAGATCCCAAGGGCCATCCAGCTGAACCTCATTCTGCCATGCAGGGAGACACAATGAAAGTGGTCCCAACAGACAGCCACCCAACCTCTGTAAGTCTCCAAAGAAGGAGACCCCACCACACTGGCAGCAGCATATTGCACTACCAAACTGCTCTTAGTATCACTAAGTTCTTCCTAATGTTTGGGTGGAATCTCTTTTCCTTTAGTTCGAATCCATTGCTCCCTGTCCTAGTCTCTGGGGCAGCAGAGTACAAGCTTTCTCTGTCTTCTATATGACATCCTTTTAAAAATCCATATGAGGAGAGGCTTAGGGAGCTGGGTATGGTTAGCTTGGAGGACAGAAGGTTAAGAGCTATGATAGCTATCTTTAAATATTTGAAGGGCTGCCATATCGAGCAAGGCTGTTTTCTGCTCGAGAGACTAGGACACAGAGCAATGGCTTCAAAGTTCAGGAAAAGAGATTCCATCTAAAGGAAGAACTTCCTGGTGGTAAGAGCAGTTCAGCACTGGAATATGCTACCTTTGAGTGTGGCAGAGACTCCTTCTTTGGAAGTTTTCAAACAGAGGTTGGATGGCCAGCTGTCGGGAATGCTATGATGGTATATTCCTGAGTGATAGAATGAGGTTGGACTAGATGATCTTTGGGGTCTCTTCCAACTCTACCGCCATTTCCGCACTAGACTGTTATAGTGCTATTATTCCACTTTCAACATCCTATGGAATCCTGGGGAACCCCAGGATTCCATAGGATGTTGAAAGTGGAATAATAGCACTATAACAGTCTAGTGAGGAAATGGCCCAGGATTCTAGGATTCTATGAAATATGTAAACATGGCTTTCAGTGTGGTATAGTGGTTTGAACATTGGACTATGACCCTGGAGACCAGTACTCAATTCTCTGCTCAGCCACAGAAACCCACCGGGCGACCTTTGGTGTATCACACACTCTCAGTCCCAGAAAAACCCATGATAAGTTTGCCTTAGGGCCACTATAAATTGTATACAAATTGAAGGCACGCAACAACATGTTCCCTCTAAATCTTCTCTTCTCCAGGCTAAACGTACTCACGTCCTTAATAAAGAGAGAAGGCTGGCATCCCATTTGATGCTGGTAGAGTGCGAAGCTCCGTGCTTATCCTGGAGGATCAGGAGAGCAAATGCTCCTCTTTTACCCTCAGATCTGCAACGGCAACCAGGTGGCAACCAGGTGCAACCCATAAGCTAGTCATTGTCCAGAGGCATTGGGGAACCTGGCTGCTATCCAGCTGCTGTTGCACAGCTGGGGAGGAACTGTAAGTGCAAGGAGGTTCTAGATTCCTCCCTCTGCAAAGTCAGAAAAAGAACCAACACTGGCAATTGGGTTATATAAGGGGCCTTCCCGTGGTCAACTGTTTGGCCAGTATAGAAGAATATTCTTCTTAACTGGCCTCTGATGTGATTCAGCATTCTTCTTAGGGCATTCTGAATTCTGAAACAAACTCTCTTCCTCGAGTCTGAAGTGAGATGTTGGTTTCCAGTCCTACTGTTAAGTGTTAACAGTGGACTCAGTCATGCTGGGATGATGATGTCATCATCAATTCCCACTGCTGAGAAGAGTCATTTTGCAGACAGTTCAACCTTAAATTGAATTGTCACATGCTGACGTCTTCCATTCCAGTGCAGTTTAACTCATTGTTACTGTGGTCATTTCCACACTAGACTATTATAGTGCTGTTATTCTGCTTTCAACATCTTATGGCATCCCGGGGTTTGCAGTTTAGGGAGCGGCCTTTGAGGTCCCTCTCTAAACCACAAACGCCAGGATGCCATAGGACGTTGAAAGTGGAATAATAGCACTATAACAGTCCAGTGCAGAAATGGCCTGTGCTTCTGCTCTTGCGGGTTGGAACAGGATGGATATAGTGAGACAGACAGACAAGTGAAGGAGTGGAGTCCAGTCCAGTAAGTACTGGAGGTCCCAAAGTCAGGGGGAGCGATGAATCCATTCTGGGTTTTAGTCTGAACTGTAAAGGTCAAGGTCCTGAACCTATTCTGGAAACAGAGAACAGCACCTTGGATAGTTCCTTTAAGGTCTGAGTCAAAACCTGGGATGGATTCACTGGCCCATTAGAACTGGAGCATCCAGTAGCCACTGATCAAGTCCATGTTTATGTCCTAAAATGTTTCGGTTTCCATGGACCCATAACACAGTTGTTTTCCATTCTGATGTGTGTCCATAGAGGCAGCAGTTATTCATACAGCGATTGCTATCACCCCATAACCCATATGACTTTAGGAAGGGCTCTGAATGGTCCAGTCAGCCTCCACCCCAAACAAAAAATGGTTTGCAAAGGAAGCGTGACTATGCAGGGAAATAGAGGGTAGAAAGAAAAGAAGGTGGATGACCACCCCTGAAGACTTTTTTCCCTGAATTTCAAGATACCAAAGTTAGCTGCAACAAGGAGAATCCTACACAAAAGGGAACCGAGGGATTGGATCTTACTTCTTGGAGCTTTTCTGCCTCCAACAAAGGTAAAACTCTTTCACTGGACAACAATTTGGGACTTCTAGTTGTCAAGTTTTACCTATTCAGCAGCTAAAGGTTTTCCTAGATGTAACAGGACAGAAACTCCTGGAGAAATGGAACATTTTCTCCCTAAGAAAGGAGCAGTTAGCTCTGTATAGGACAGGAACACCTAAATCTCAAAAGAAGTTACTTTTCTGTTGCTAATGGAGTTTTTTTATTACCTGTCTTTGATTGCTCTTTGTCGCTGGTCCCCGCATGGTCAGTCATGGAATTGGCCTCTGCTTGCATTGAGGTTCCTCAACACCATCTTAACTCACAACATCTCAGATAGACCGGAGGCCTATGACTCTAACATCATCACCCATTTTTCTCCTGCATGTTTTCTAACATCTTTGCCTGATGAAAAAGCAAAGGAAACTTCAAAAGCTTTCATAATGTATTTTATGCTTTCGGGTTGGCCCAAAAAGTGTATCACTTCTTGTGGATTGTGGATTTTGTTGTCAGATGGTGAAAAGGTGCTCTTTAAGCAGGCCAACGCAGGCTTGTGGAAAGCATGTAGCTCTGTCGCCATCCTGTGTCCATTGGGAAAAATGCAACAAATTAAAGACAAGGCATTACTGTGCTCATAAAACAGAGGCAAGTATTCTGTTGGTTAGTTCCCAGTTAGGGAAGACCCACTAAATCAGTTGCTGAATGATGACTTGATATGTAGATAAATCCAATGGCTCCCTCTAACTGGGACAAGCAATACCACAAGCTGAACATGAGGCAACAGTGTGATGCAAGTGTCTTTCCGGGTTTCTTCTTTCCTGTTGAAATTGTCCATGTGTTTATGGATTTCCACGGCCTCTCTGTGTAGTCTGACATTGTCGTTGTCAGAACGGTCCAGAATTTCTGTGCTTTCAAAAAGCGTTCTGTGTCCAGGTTGGTTTATAACATGCTCCGCTACTGCTGATTTTTTCTGGCTGGATCCGTCTGCAGTGTCTGTCGTGTTCTTTGATTCATGTTTGGACGCTGTGCTTTGTAGTCCCTATGTAGACCTGCCCACAGCTGCAAAGTACGTGGTAAACTCCAGCAGAAGTGAGAGGATCCCTCTGGTCCTTTGCTGAATGTAGCATCTGTTGAATTTTCTTGGTCTGTCTGTAGATTGTTTGGAGGTTATGTTTCTTCATCAGTTTCCCTATACAGTCAGCCATTGAAATCCATAAACCACATGGACAATTTCAACAGGAAAGAAGAAACTCAGAAAGTAAACAAGATTTGGCTACCAGTACTGAGGAACACTAAAATCAAGACTCAAAAACATGCAAATGGACACCACCCAGATTCTGGAGGTCCCTCTACAGGGAACAATACAATGGTTTGCTAATGTACTTAACGCACTGTTATGCATATCCCCTGACTAACAATACAACCCTGGGGGATATTCCATTTAACAATACGCCATCACACAGGCCAACTTAACATATGGAAGTTGCTCCCTCCCACCCGGGGACTACACAAGTATCTATACTCCGTCTCGCTTCCATGCCACCAGATCCTCTGAAGATGCCAGCCACAGATGCGGGCAAAACGTCAGGAGAAAATACTAATAGAACACGGCCTCAAAGCCCGGAAAACCCACAACAACCTATAGAAATTCATTTTGTTATTTTTGGCACAGCTTTTGGCACAGCTCTCTAATCTGTTAAGGTAATTTTGAATTCTGATCTTGTCCCTCTTAATCTGCTGTCATCTGCAAATCTAATAAGCATGCTCTCTGTTCCATTGATAAAGATGTTGAATAGCCTCTCCAGGGTGAAGAGGAGCCATTGGGGAGCTCCCTATGGATTTGGTCAGTCAACCAGTTACAAATCCACCTAACAGTAGCACTGTCTAGTCCACATTTTACTAGCTTTGTTTGCAAGAACAGCACAGGGGACCTCGTCAAAGGCCTTACCGGAATCAAGATTTGCTACGTAAACAACACTCATCAGCAAAGCAAAACATACTCAAATCCAACTTTTTTATTTAGCTGGTGATGTGGTTCCTTGCCTCTTCGTCAAAGATGAAGGCCAAGGGCAGGAGAAGGTAGAAGAAGAAGAGGAAGACGGCGCTGTAGGCCAGGAAGTAGAGGGCGCCCACGAATACCATGACATCCAGGAGCTGCTCAAACCTCTCAAAGGGACCCATAGCAGGGAGAAGGATGCAAGAGGAGGAGGAGGAGAAGTCCCTGGAGCTGGTGACGGGAGGCAGCTGAGCTGGAAGGACTCTGAGAAGACAGTGGCTCTGGGCTTAGCACTACAACAGAAGAATAGGGAAAGAGGGGAGTAAGGCGGGGGGTGGAGTGGCAAGAGCAGGGAGGTGGGTTCGTTTGATTCTATACTACGAAATTGTATAGAAACATTTGGATTTCATCATGCTATACAACACGTAAAAGACTTCCAGTTTTAAGGAGTGAAGGGGTTACCCTGTTTTCTGGGGGTCCCGGGAGGGACACCAAATTGCTATAAGTTGGGGAAATTAGTTCAGAGCACAAGCTGGCAAAACGAGAGGCAGGGTAACTTAGTGGGATCTTGCAACCCAGTGTCTACGGGGTCAGGCCAAGTCAAGAAGCAAACCAGTTGGAAAACAATGAATGATCTTTATTAAATACTCTACCACTCTACTCTGCTTTGGTTAGACCTCATCTTGAATACTGTGTCCAGTTCTGCGCACCCCAATTCAAGAAGGACATGGTCAGGCTGGAGCAGGTCCAGAGGAGGGCGACCAAAACGGTGAAGGGCCTGGAAGCCATGCCCTATGAGGATAGACTGAGAGAGCTGGACATGTTCAGTCTGCAGGAGAGAAGGTGAAGAGGGGACAGGATAGCCATGTTTAAATATTTGAAGGGATGCCATGTAGAGGAAGGAGAGGGCTTGTTTTTTGCTGCTCCAGAGACCAGGACAAGGAGCAATGGATTCAAGCTGCAGGAAAGGAGATTCCACCTGAACCTCAGGAAGAACTTCCTGATGGTCAGGGCTGTCCGGCAGTGGAATCTGCTGCCTCCATGGAGTGTGGTGGAGTCTCCTTCCTTGGAGGTTTTTAAGCAGAGGCTGGATGGCCATCTGTCGGGAGTGCTTTCATGTGTGTTCCTGCATGGTAGAATGGGGTTGGACTGGATGGCCCGTGTGGTCTCTTCCAACTCTACATTTCTATGATTCTATGATTCTATGAAATACAGGCACACAATGTAAGCAACACAAGCACACAGATAACTAAGGAAAATAACCGTGTGAGTAAGATAGCAGGATTTTCAGAGGGATAGTTGGTTCGGGTGATACGAAACCTGTCCTGAAGTCTGGAAGAAAATGGAGAGCGAAGCTGGGGTTCAGTGTATCTCAGCACATGGAGCCGAGGGGAAGCTCGCCAAGCGATGCGGCAGCCAGGCGGTCGGGAACTCGGGAGCGATCCGAGGAAGCGCTCAAAGTCAGGGGTTTCTATAAGGAGAATTGTGACCGCAGGCTAGGTCGGACTTAGGAGAAAACAATAGATTTGGAGTTGGAGACAAAACCTCCGAAAGGTCAGAATTTGAATGACTGAATTATAGCCGAATTTATCAATAGAGTAGCCGGTATGCAAACACGGAGTTTTTGAGTGTTGTATAGCTCAATCATCAAGCTGCCAGCGTGGGGCAGAGGATCTTTCGAGAGCTGCTCGAGTACCTAATGGAGGTACCTGCCTGGAGGTCTCCTAAAGCGGCGAGTCGGCTGTTTCTGGCCTGCCTGCATTGTCTAGGAATATTACGGCGATTATTGGCCGAGCCTGTGTGCGTGTTTGTCCGGGGGCCTCGCAAGCACGGGGAAGGGATATGTGAAGCCGAATTAGTGATAGCAAAAGATATCTTTTATATCCCCAAAGCTTGGGCTAGCTAGGGCAGTAACAAAGGTTAATACCACGTATGGGTTGTTGTGGGTTTTTCAGGCTATGAGGCCATGTTCTAGTAGTATTTACACGGCCTCATAGCCCAAAAAACGCACAACAACCCATGGATTCCAGCAGTGAAAGCCTTCGGCTTTACATTAATACCATGTAATTAATTCAGCAAGTAGCTTTTTGTGTTAAGATTAAAAAATCCAATGTCCTTTATGACCTAAGTGTAACATGCAATGGGAGGTAATATTAATATACCCTCTCGTATATCATGACCTTTGGTAGAAGGAAGTTTGGTTTTCCTTTTTGGCTGTTGGAAAATATGAAGTGGGAGTGGGGAAGACGAGAGATTGCAGGATATTGTCTTTGAGAGGCTTGAAACAATTTGAGTGTCATACACATTTAAAGAAAGAAGGGAAGTCAGCTCTCTTTTTTTCCCCCTTTATTCTTTAACTTCTAATTTGTATGCTTTCTTCATGCTGTTTTTCTTTTTCTATGTGTTTGTAGAATTGCAGTGTTCCTGGAAATTATAAATAAAGATATTATTTTTTTGGTGATTTGGTGGTGATGGTGATGATGATGGAGGAAGAGGAGGAGGAGGGGGAAAAGCCCCCAGAGCTCCACTCCCAATTCCACCTACATACACTTCCTGTTAAGTAGCGGACTCTCAGCCTCATACTAGAAATTCAAGGGAAAGTTTATTCCCTGCAATTTAACACATTTTCCACTTAGAATAGGATTTCCTCAGAGATATGTGTCTCAGTAATCAATTGTGCAAATTAAGCCTGGGTTTACCTTCCAATGACCAATCACAAGATGGAGCATGCTAAATGCAAGATACATTGGTAAGGGAAACACATGCTATGAAAAAGAACACCTTTTGAAACTAGAGGGAGCGTCACTTTTTTAAAAAGCGCTAAGCTTTATCATCTTGTTTAAGCTTTATTTCAGCACCGGTGGAAGGAAAGCATCCTCTGTCACACCTGAAGGCAGCAAAAAGCATTGCCTGGAGGACATATTGTCTGTTCCTTTCCATGTGACTGTAAGAAGGAGAATAAAATTGAGCAGAAACAGTCTTTACATTTCAGCACATGGGTTTCGGGTTTTAATTCTGGTTCTTTTTTTCTTTTCTTTTTTTTTTCTTGGTTAGTATGAATGTACTTTTCTACGGCCTCAACTGCAACCATGCTACACATTGAGAGTGTTATACTCCACTTTAACTGTCATGCCAAAAGCTTCTGGAATTCTGAGGTCTGCAGTTCAAGGAGGGGTACTTAGAATTCTCAGCTGGAGAGTTCTAGTGACTCACCAAACTACAGAGCCCAGGATCCCACCAGATGCAGCCATGGCCACTCAAGTGGATTCATAGTGCTATAATTGTGTAGTATATAAAAGGTGCCAGTGTATAACTTTTTGCTAAAAACTTTGGTCAGTTTTTATGACCCTGCCTCCAGCTAGTTTGCCATGTCAAATATTAGGCCTGAAATCTATGATGTATTAAAGATGAGACACCTCTAAGCATGTGCAGAGTGTTTTTGACTCTCCACTTGAACAACTTGCCGTTCTTTAGACATGTCAGGTTAGGACTCTGAGCTGATCCGGAAACCGGCACCTTCCTTCTTTACAAGAAGGATAATTCTGCCCCTCTTGCTGCCTCCTTACCTGCAACACTGCCATGCCAATGGCTTCTCTGTGCTGTCTTTCATTCCCTCCACTTTTACATAGATTTTTCTGTGTTTATTCTTAACCGGTGCTGCTGCTGGAGCCCTTCCATAATAATCGAGTCTGGATTGATGTGAGCAAATGAGAATTCAGCTGTCATAGTCCATTCAGTCCTCGATGGTACTCTGTATCTGTTAAAAACAGACTGATCAATCTCACATTGTCTGCATTTAGTTTAATAATCCCACGGGCAGCTGCTAGCTCCCATATCAATGGGAGCAGTGAATCTACTCTGGGCTTCAAACTGGACTTTAAAAGAACTATCCAAGGTGCTGAACCCTGTCCCTGATCCAGATTCAGAACTTTGGATAGCTCCTTTAACCTTCAGGTTAAAGCCTAGAGTGGATACACTGCTCCACCAACATACGTCCCAGCAGCCACCACTGAAGATAGCTTTACTCTGAGTTTCAATCTGGACTTTAAAGGAACTATCCAAAGTGCTGAATCCTGTGCCTGAGCCAGGTTTAGCACCTTGGATAGCTCCTTTCATGTTCAGACTAAAGCCTAGAGTAGATAAACTGCTCCAGTGACATGGGGGCCAGCCACTCCCAGTGAAGAAGACCCCAGATGAAAGTCAGGCTCTGTAGCCTCACCCATTCCACCCCACAAGGACTGAGAAAAGGGTTTGATATTGGTATTTCCATTGTCCAGATTACCTTCCAGGGTAGCTAGGTCTAGAACGTGGTCTGGCTGCCATTCAGTTTCTTCGTCCCAACCCAGGCATCTGACACAGGCCTTTGGGGGTGAGTTACCATTCTTCTGATGTCATAAACTGGAGTGAGTTGCATCATGGTCAGGAAAACCTGGACTTGGGTCTGACTTAAGAAAGAATGCCCAGAGATCTGTGATTAAATCACTTTATGAAGAGCTGCCTTTAAAGAGCATCCGGACACTATAATGTCTAGGTAAAACAAAGTAAGAGTGCCTCTCCGCTCTGCTTTCGTTAGACCCCATCTGGAATATTGTGTCCAGTTCTGAGCACCATCACTCAAGAAGGATATTGACCAAGCTGGAAGGTGTCCAGAGGAGGGCGACCAAAAGGGTAGAAGGCCTGGAAACCGTGAAGTCCTGTGAGGAGAGGCTTAGGGAGCTGGGTGTGTTTAGCTCGGAGAAGAGGGCTGAGAAGGGACACGACAGTCATGTTTGAATATTTGAAAAGATGTCTTACGGAGGTTGGAGCGAGCCTGTTTTCTGCTGCTCCAGAGTCTAGGACACAGAGCAATGGCTTCCAACTACAGGAAAAGAGATTACGCCTGAACTTTAGGAAGAACTTCCAGACAGTAAGAGCAGTTTGACAGTGGAATATGCTGCCTTGGAGCATGGTCAGGTCTCTTCCTTCTTCAGGGCTTTTTAAACAGAGCTTGGATGGCCATCCTTTGGGAAGGTTTCAGTTGTGTCTTTCTGCATGGCATAATGTGGTTAGACTGGGTGACCCTCAGGGTCAATCCCAACTCTAGGATTCCAGGATTCTAGGACTTCAAGTTCTCCAAAGAGCTGCAGCTAGATTAACTGGGGTTGGCTAGAAGGAATACACAGCTCTCTTGTTGCACTAGTTGCGAGCCTGTTTCCTGGCACAATTGCTGCTTTTCATCCGTAAAGCCCTAGATGCCTTGGATCCAGGTTTTCTGAAGGACCGTATCTTCACATACGAGCCTGCCCACTCTCCACAGTCTCCAGAGGAGACCCTTCTCCCCATCCCACAACATTCATGGGCCCTTTGATGGGCATTTAGGAGAAGGCCTTCTTGGTGGCTACTCTCTGATGCTGGAATTCCCTTCCAAGAGACGCCAAGGTGGTATCTTCATTGCTGTGACAGGTGAAGACTTATATTATTCCATCAAACTTTTGGAAATCGATAAGAAAATGATAAGAAATTTTTGACAAGAGAAGGGCTTTTTATGGTGTTACCTTGTTTTTGTCTTTGCTTTAAAGTAATATTGTAAGCAGTGTTAATCTTCATAGAATCATAGAAATGTAGAGCTGGAAGAGCCCACACGGGCTCTTGTTAGTTTAATCCTCTTTCAATCTCAATGGTTTGTATATTTTTAACCATAAAGACTCTTAATGTAATTCCTTCTGTTTTGTAAGCTGCCTTGTGTCCCAATTTGGGGAAATGGACAGGGTATAAATCAAGTGACGGATGGATTTATGGATGCAGACCCCAGACCGTGGGTAACGTGGCGTGCAGAGATTTATCCTACGCGACCCCAAATGTGAGATCTCTGCCTGTGTGCGCGATTTAATTCGAGGGTGGAGTAAAATTCCACTCCTGCATGCTTTGGCCACTTGGAGGCAGCATGGTTTTGACCGTTGGTCCATTAACTTTTTCAAATGCGGAAGACCTCAGCCGATGAACCTGATTGCTACAGACCTGAGGGGTGTGTTTTTGTTTGTTTACTTGGGGCGGGGGGAGGATTGCCTTGTTTTTTTGCATATATGGAGGGGTCACACTTTAGCTTGTCCAAACAGCAAAACTGTAACATGGGTGTCAGGGAACTTGTCGATCTCATTTATGCTCTTTATCTCTTGTTACCAGTTATTTTTCTAAACCAGGAGCGGACAGGATGTGGCCCCTGGACTCCAGTTCTGTGGCCCCTGAAGCCCCTCCAGAAAGCCCACCAACCACTCTACAAAAAAAAAAAAAATGGCATGATTTTTGTGCAATTTTTCACCCCAAAACCACATAGAAAGGCCCGCTGGATGCATAAAAACACACGCTACGTGCCGACAACATCCAGAAACCTTCCATGGGAGTATAGTGTCCAGATCGATGAATGTAACAGTGTCACAGGCTTGGATAACTTGATTGCCAACTTCTAGGCAGAATGCTTTGTATATTGTAGTGTGTGTGTGTGTGTGTGTGTGTGTGTGTGTGTGTTATTCAACTTTTCTCCCAGGTGAAAGGCACAGCTGAGGAAGGGAAAGGAAAATTGTGGAGGTAAACAACTGGCTTCACAGATGGTGCCACCAGAAGCAGTTTGGCTTCTTAGACCATGGTCCCCAGATTGACGAAGATGGACTTTTGGCAAGGGATAGGTTCAGAGGCAACATGATGGCTACGTTTAAATATTTGAAGGGATGTCATAGGGAGGATGGAGCAAGCCTATTTTCTGCTGCTCCAGAGACCAGGGCACAGAACAGTGGATTCAGACTTCAGGAAAAAAGATTCCACCTCAACCTTAGGAAGATCTTGCTGAGGGTAAGAGCAGTTCAACAGTGGAATACGCTGCTGCTTGGGAGTGTGGTGTGCTAAAATGTCTCTGCTTACTTTCCTCTTGTGCAATAGGGAATCATGCACAAGGGCTGTGGCCACAATCCCAGGGAATCAAGGGGGACACTCAAGGGAATGACCAATAGGTCGGAAACCATTTAGGCATGAGCAACTGTATGGGTGGAATCCAGCTGGTGAGTTGTAGAATCATAGAATGCTAGAGTTGGAAGAGATCTCATGGGCCATCCGGTCCAACCCCCTTCTGCCAAGCAGGAAGACGCAGACCATTTCCGCACTAGACTGTTATAGCCCCTCCCAAAACTGCAAACCCCAGGATTCCATAGGAGGTTGAAAGTGGAATAATAGCGCTATAACAGTCTAGTGCGGGAATGGCCACAATCAAAGCACTCCCAATAGGTGGCCATCCAGCCTCTCTTTAAAAACCTCCAAGAAAGGAGACTCCACCACATTCTAAGGCAGTGTATTCTACTGCTGAACTACTCTTACTGTCAGCAAGTTCTTCCTAATATTTAGGTGGAATCTCTTTTCCTGTAGTTTGAAGCCATTGCTCCACGTCCAAGCCTCTGGAGCAACAGAAAACCAGCTTACTCCATCCTCCATATGGCACCCTTTCAAATATTTAAAGCTGGCTGTCATGTTCCCAACTAACCTTCTTTTCTCCAGGCTAAACATCCCCAGCTCCCTAAGCCACTCCTCATAGATTTCCAGGCCTTCTCCCATTTTGGTCACCGTCCTCTAGACACATTCACAATTAGAGTAGAACCACCGGATCATTTGTTAAATGGTGAGTCAGCATGTAAGTAAACCCAGTGGATTCAAGGAACCTACTGTGGTTAGGACAACAATAGAATTTAGTGAAATAGTTACACTTGTGGAATTCTGTTTATGTAACTGTGAATTGAATATGTCCATTGCCCAGTGGCCAACAGAGTACAACCTCCCACTTTATGACTTAGGTCACCAACAGGATTCTAACCCACAGCTTCTTGTTCCCAAAGCTGCTCTGGTAATTAGAATCTGCTCTTTTCAAAATTCTGTCTTCATACTTTCCAACATTTAACAGCAGAAAACCAGGACACGTGTCTAAGGAACATCAAAGCAGTGATGTAGATTAGAGTCAATAGACTTTGACTCAAATCGGACTTAAGGCACTTCAGTGACTCGACTCAGACGCGGCTCAGCCATAAATGATGCACTGACTCGACTCGACTCAAGACTTGTATATTTTTAACGACTGACTTGATGCCCTTGGTTCAGTTAACATAACACATTCATCCAGAAACCTTACAACTTTGAACAACGCCTCCATCTCTTTTTGCCTACTGGTCACATGGCAATCTCTCTCAAGCCCAAAGTGTGGGCGCACTTCTCAAAGGGGAACAGCAAACGGGTTTGGCAATGAGCTTGAGGCAGGGTTGAGGTCTGCTCAGCAGGCTGTCCCCACTGCATATCGGAGGAGCCTTCTAAAATGTCTCCTGAGAGCAAAAGACAAGACTTGCCCCCAGAGTGCAGGGTGCATTTCTCAGAGGGGAACAGCAAATGTGTTGGGCAATGGGCTTGAGGAAGAAGGATCCTTCCTTCTAAAGCTAAAGAGTAATGGGGAGTAAGATAGGATCCTATTCCCCACTTCCGAAGCTAAAGATGGCAAAATTGCAAATGTGGAGAGCTGACCCTGCTTAAATTGTTAAAACTGAATTTATTTCTCTCTATCCAATAATTCTGGAATTTTGGTTGTGGTATAGAATTGGCTTCCAGACTTGAGACTTGACTTGAGACTTGACTTGAAAGTTTCTTCAAGGACCTGAGACTAGACTTGAGACTTGAAGGTAGAGACTTGAGACTTGACTTGAGACTTGGAGTAAAAGACTTAAACACATCACTGCATCAAAGTGTAGTAAAGGTGGCAGAAGTTATTAATGAGGAAGAACGGACAGGCTAAGAGAGACTGCAGCGTTTTGCTTTTGCCTGAGACTGCAAGGGAGGGCAAGATCTGCTCTCCATTCTCTTCCCCTCTCATAATTTAATCGAAGGCAAACTATTTTTCCACTTTGAACTCAGTTTGCAGCAACTGAAGCAAACTGAGGACAAGGAGGGGGAGAGTTGAAGGTAGAGAGGAAAAATTGGGATGTTTCAAAAACAGCTGAAAAAGTGAGATGACAGAGGATGAATAAGGATTGTCCCTGCCGAATTGGGAGAGTTGAGGGATATGCCTGTTTACCTCTGCAGTGTTTCCTGCACTCTCCAAATCTACCACAGCAAGTACTCTCTGCAGGGCCTCTCTTTGGCACAGTCAGCTTGGATGCTTATTTGGGCAGGCTGTACTGATTTGGGATCACTTAGCCATACATTTTTTTGTAAAATCAACATACTGTCCATATTCCTAAACTGCCCATTGCACACATTTCAGTCTCTATGGAGGGCGGCACACTCAAAAATATATGAGATTTGTTGGCATCTCATTCCGTCTGTATAAAAGGAAAAGTCACCCCGGCTCTGATATCATCAGGAGAGGCCCTTTTTTCAGTCCCACCATCATAGAATTATAGAAATGTAGAGTTGGAAGAGACCCCAGGGGCCATTGAGTCCAACCCCCTGCCATGCAGGAACCCCCATCAAAGCATTCCCAACAGATGGCCATCCGGCCTCTGCTTAAAAACCTCCAAAGAAGGAGACTCCACCACACTCCATGGAGGCGGCAGATTCCACTGCCGGACAGCTCTGAGAGTCAGAAAGTTCTTCCTGAGGTTCAGGTGGAATCTCCTTTCCTGCAGTTTGAATCCATTGCTCCTTGTCCTGGTCTCTGGAGCAGCAGAAAACAAGCCTACCCCCTCCTCGATATGACATCCATTCAAATATTTAAGCATGGCTATCATGTCCCCTCTTAACCTTCTCTTCTGCAGACTAAACATCCCCAGCTCCCTAAGCCGCTCCTCATAGGGCTTCATGGCTTCCAGGCCCTCCACCATTTTGGTCGCCCTCCTCTGGACTTGCTCCAGCTTTGCAAGCATGATTAGTGGGGACACAGGAGAGGGCCTTCTCAGCGGTTGCTCTAGATTCGAACTCCCTTCCCAGGAAGGCCAGAACGGCCCCCTCCCTATTGTCCTTCCAGCTGCAGGCTAAAACCATCTCATTCAGACAGGCCTTTAAAACAGAATATTTCTAAAGAACAGGCTAGAGGGTACTATATTGTTTTTTGTTGTTGTTGTTGTTCTTAGGAGCTTTATACCTTTTTAAATTGCATCCTTATTCCTCACTAAAGTGTAATTCTTTTAATACTGTAAACAGTTTCATTCTATTTTAATACGCACTTTTTGTATGTTTTTAATTGCTTTTTTTAAAATAGCGAGCTGCTTTGAGTCCCAATTCTGAGGAAGAGCAGGATATAAATACGTTAATAATGAGAACAATGATAATAATGGCAGTTTTTCAATCTTCAAATAGAGGACATCCCTTATAATAAGGGACACCTACCAGTGCTGTAAGGAACATACTTTCTGACCCTCAAGTAAGAGACATCCCTTATTAAAAAGCGGGGGCACTTGGCATCCGTAATAATAGCAAAGAAAGGGAAAAACCTTAGAAAAGATGCTGAGGCCTCCAGAAATGTAGTCCAGGGAAGAGAATGCTATCTGCAGAGTTAAGAGACTGCAGCTGGCTTTGCTAGAGGCTATAATCTGCTTACATCAGAACTTGCGGACAGCCATTCCCAGTGCAAGAATTTGACCTCTGGTGCTGGAAGCAGAATAATCCTTGTGGGAAATGGCATCTGGTTCCTATTATCGAGAAGGACGGACACATATTAACAGCGGAGCCCCAGTCATTGGCGGGTCCGATCCACCAGAAAACTCATTCAGGCAATTGCCCAGTCAGTCCGCTGCTAAAACTGCACCTTCATCTTCCAATGCAAGCTTTGCTTTATTACTCCTTTATATACACATGCTCTTCTTACACTCTTCTATCAAGACTTTGAGCAAATTTAGGTGAATCTGGGGTCACAGATGCTGTGCAATTCACTTAGGTGTTGCACAATTAACTCTAATGTACTTGAAACTGGAAGGCTAAGGCCAAGATTCTATGTCAGGATTGCATAACCGAAATCTCGGCACGAGGAGTTGTGTATTAATTGTACTGCTTCGGTGAAGACAGTGAATGAGAGGAACCACAAAAAGCACAACTGTGTGTAGTACACATACATGTGTGTATCAGTGCCCCATACACACACAGACACACACACACCCATGGACAATGGCACCATATGCCCAATTCTGCTTATGCAAACTTGAACTGAATGTGGGCATTACACATTGGACAATAATGTCCAAAGAGCTCCCAAAAAGAGAGTAACCCAGACCTTTCCTTCACAAAAGCCATTCTGATTTACTCCCTGCAAGACTTGTTTATCTCTCTTTCTCTCAAACGACTCAGTGCTAAGAATCTTTTCACTTAATTTAATTGCGTAAAATTTTAAGATGGTAGGCCTGTAGATTTCTAGAGCCACATCCTTCCTTTCATTGCCCAGATCCCTGGACCTTTTCCTTTATTCAATATAAAATGGAGTTGTGTGGGTTACCTTCCAATCGTCTGGTACAGGCAGTAATTTTCCTGGTAAGTTTCCTATTTCATGATAACAATTCCACATGGTCTCTAGCTCCAGATGTTGGCAAATTTTCCTTCCAGCTGGATAGCAGGCCAGCTAATTGATTCCTAGTCAACAGCATCACTGTGCTGTTATCTAACAGTGGAAGCAGATATATGCTTACTCAGAAGTAAGCTTCCTGGAATTCAGAGGGGCTTATTCTTAAGTAAATGGGCACAGGATTGCAGCTTAAGAATGAATTTTTGGCCTCTGTTAATATCTGAAGCTTCAGTCCCATGAATACTTAATCCTCAGTCTCCGTACTTCCTATTCAATTCAATGCATATTCCTTCTGAGTCAACAAAAACCTGAGCCAACTTGTCATTAGTGCCCCTTAACTAAGACCATTTCTGCACTAGACTGTTATAGTGCTATTATTCTACTTTCAACATCCTATGGAATCCTGGGTTTCCAGTTAAACTGCAAACCCCAGGATTCCATCGGATGTTGAAAGTGGAATAACAGCACTATAACAGCCTAGTGAAGAAATGGCCTAAGATAAATGTGAAGCCCGCAGAAACCATAGCTCAAAAGCAACGTAATGACTGTCATCTTGTTAGTGGCTTACTCATGTGCAAGATCCCCAACAGAAGTGCCTGACCATTTTTGTCCGTATTTAGTCGAAGGTGTCCAAAGGAGTGCTGTCCCTGTGGTGCCCCTGCGCACTGCACGTGCTCATGTGCCTTGTGCATTGCACATTGCAATTATGCTTTTCACACCAATTCACACATTCTGCACTCTTGTTACATAACTCTGTGAGTGTAAACTTGCATTCCATCAGCTTGACGCCGGGTCTCAGAGAGTGTTAAATGCACTGTTAAGTTCGCAGTGGCGGAGCTTGGAGTGTGCAGAGGGAGGGCAGGGCTGCGGTGTGAGGGATATGGCCACTGCGTGGGGGGGCACAGCCAGGGCACACGAGGGCGTGGCTGTGGGCCAGGATGCCCCAAAAACTTTGCCACCCAGGGAGAATTGCCCCCCCACACACACATCCCTATGCGACTGTAAATCTGAAGCATGAAATGAAGTTTCTCTAGAGCAGGAGTGAGCAAGTGTGGTAATTCCCAGGGACTAGTTTTCTGTTCTAGGACCCTGAAGGGCCCGGGACCCTTTATGTTGTTAAAATGTAGTTGGAAGAGACTCCACGGGCCATCCAGTCCAGCCTCATTCTGCCATGCAGGCATACATCATCAAACATTCCAGACAGATGACCATCCAGCCTCTGCTTAAAAACCTCCAAAGAAGGAGGAGACTCCGCCACACTCCCAGGCAGCAGTGTGCTGCACCGTTGAACTGTTCTTAACTGTTCTCCCCTCCACACTGGACTGGCTCCCTGCGGAAGGGAGCACAACGGACATGTCTCTTCCTTACACAGCGCAGCTGGACACTTTCTCATGCCGCGTTGGGACAGGAAGCACCTCCATCGTGCTTCCAAGCCTTGCACGGAGCAGGTGAGTGCGGGAGCATCATGCAATTGGGCGTCATTGATGAGGAAAACTTGCCAATGATTTAATCCGTGATTGTGTCGGCTGGTGACAGGAGAAGGACGGGACCACGACAACGTCATGCAGACGTGTCATCGTGGTCCCACTCCTCTCGCATCGCCATCAGGGGACGACAGCTGCCTGCGGAAAAGGCCCTTGGTAGGCTGAGACGTGATATACAAATGCCTTAAATAAACATAAATAAATAAACATTGGGATCTGTAGTTTGCAAGGAGATGCAGAATTTTCCACAAGGAAGAGCCCTGGTGCACTCCCCTGAAACCTAAAGAGTCCTTGAGCTCTTCAGGAGAGGAGTCTAAGTCCCTCCCTTAACTACAAATCCCAAGACTCCATGGGATGGAGTTATGGCAATTAAAGTGGGATTAAACTGCTGTAGACAGACAGTGTGGATACTCTCTGGGTTTAAGGCAGGGCCCCGTATGCAACTAATTTCTGATTCAGACCAGCAGAGGGTGACAGTGAGGGAAACATCTCTTTTGTCCTCTGCTCTTTTTCCAGGGAATTTTCCTCTTGGTCCTTTGGGGAATGATGTTTTATCTCACCGTGTACTTACAAATCTCTCTTTAAACATACTGTAAAATAAAGGCCAAGCAGCTGGCAATTTGTGTAGCACTGGGAAAATGAGGTCAGTTTAGGTCTGTCTCTGCTCCAAGAACAATTCTGGGTTATTGGGTTGTGTCTTTCTCTGAACGAAGAGCTCGTTTTTTCACTGTGGTTTGCTCAGATTGAAAGCAACGGAATCCATGCTCAAAAGCCTAAACCCTCTCCGCAGTGACTGACTTGTCAGAAGGGAAAATTCTGGAAGTTTCTCTGTGATGGAAGGAAGGAGGGGAGAGGAGGCAACCGAGAAGCCCAAAATAATCAGAGTTGCATAAGAAAAGGATATTTTGCATTGCAAAGGGAGGGCAAGGAAACAGGAAGACTCAGCAGCAAATGAATTCCAGATGCCCTCTTGGGTTTTCTCCTCGATTCTCCTCTGCCTGGAGTTGTTGAATTTGCCATCAGCATGGCTTGAGCCATGGTGAGCCCATGAATAAGAGATCTCCCTGAGCTCCAGTCATCCAGATCCCTGCTCAGGACCTGCAAATCCAGGACTCCCTGGATTGAGTCTCTCCCCCAATAATAGGGGGCTTCCTCTTTTTCCTACCGCCTTCCACCTTACCAAGCATGATTGTCTTTTCCAACAAGTCATCTCATAGAATCATAGAGCCGGAGGAGACCACCAGGGCCATCCAGTCCAACCCCCTTCTGTCATGCAGGAAGATACAATCAAAGCATTCCCAAAAGATGGCCATCCTGCCTCCATTTAAAAACTTCCAAAGAAGAAGACTCCACCACACCCCAGTGAGCCAGCAGTCGAAGCACTGTCAAGTTGCTTTTACCATCAGAAAGTTCTTCCTAATGTTTAGGTGGAATCTCTTTTCCTGAAGTTTGAAGTCATTGCTCCACGTCCTAGTCTCTGGAGCAGCATAAAACAGGCTTGCTCCATCCTCCTTATTTCCTCACAAGTCCAAAGTACAAGAGTCCCAGTTGTCATTTTGGATTCTAGAGAAAGCGCAGGTTTGATTTGATCTCCAGCTCATTCATTTACGTTTTTAGAAGTCCGTGGTATCCGTAAAAGTCTCCTTCAGCACCACATCTCAGATGGGTTGCTTCTCTCAGAAGAGGGTGACCAAGATGGTAAAAGGTCTGGAAACCATGAAGCCCTTTGAGGAGTGGTTTAGGGAGCTGGGGATGTTTAGCTTGGAGTAGAGAAGGTTAAGGGGTGACCTGATAGCCATGCTGAAATATTTGAAGGGATGTCCTATGGCAGATGGAATAAGCTTGTTTTCTGCTGCTCTGGAGGCTAGGACACTATGAAGCAATGGCTTCAAACTTGAGGAAAAGAGATTTCACTTAAATATTACCAGGCACTTCCTTATGGTAAGAGCAGTTTGACAGTGGAATACAGTGCTGCCTCGGAGCGTGGTAGAGTCTCTTTCTTTGGAGGTTTTTAAACAGAGGCTGGATGGTCATCTGTTGGGAGTGCTTTGATGGTGCCTTCCTGCCTGGCAGAAGGGGGTTGGACTGGATAGCCCTTGGGACCTCTTCCACTCTCTGATTCTATGATTCTTCCTTTCAGCTTTCTTCATCGTCCGGTTTTCACACCCATACACAGAAACTGGAAATGCCATGGTATCGAAGGAATAACCCACTTCTTCCCGTTCCTCTGCTCGGAAATGGCATCTCTACTCCAGCAGTGGGGAGAAGGGTGATCTTAATTTAAAGGTAGGGAGATTTGTAGCAAGCTAGCAAGGATTTCTGGCTTTCAGTTTACTTATTTAATGTATATTCCAGGTTTCTCCCAAAGTTGGAAACCAATACGTCTCACAATGTAATTTTAAAAACAGATGTGGCTAAAAACACAATGATCAAGACCCTAGATGATGATTGCAGAGGGTAGATCTCCACATGTGACATTACACATTCATTATGCTACTCAGCCCTTATGTCTGTTACCTCTCTGGCATACCCCCTCCCTGGGAGATATAAATTTGATATCAAATATGCCCTCCATGCCAGAGAGGTTACCTGGGTAAGCACGTAGGCAAAGAAGTTGAACAACCAAAAACAGGTCAAGACCAGAAAAATCCCCAGTCACATAGCCCAAGGAGACCTCAGACTATACACATCCGCATAAAACAAAGGGTCCTCAGCCAAGAATAGCCAACTTGGGGGAATTAGTGTGTTTTCCCCAGGTTGAGCAACTTTGACTCTGGAAAAATCCTAAACCTTGACTGCGACGCTACTTGACTGCAACCCTACTTGAAACAATACTGCAACCCACTTGCCATTGTATGGCATTCCTTCCTTCGTTTTGGCCATTGCTTTTCCCAGGAGACGGCCTGCCCTCGAGGTACGTTTGGCCCTATAAGTAGCCCCAGTTTTTGAGGGTCTCTTTGGAGAACTCCCCGCCACGCTAGCAGACTGGCACTCTGTTAGTTGAATGATCCCCTCAGCCATCTCTTCACTGAGCTCCGTTCTTCTCGCCACTTCCCAGACCGAAGACTTCAGGATAGATGCAGTATCACCGCCACTACATTCCCTTTGCTATATCCCCCTATCCATTTTTCACCTCTTTTCCTTCTCAATAGGCCTTGGGTGCGTAAGTAAGCAAGTGTGTTGGTGCGTGAGAATGTATTCATTCAATAAAATCTATTTATTTGGTATATTTGTCTGGCTTTTTGGCTTGGCCTGACCCCGTAAAGTTGGGTAAAAGATCCTGCTGGATTACCCTGTCCCTCGTTTTGCTAATGCTGGTGCTCCGCTAATTTCCCCAACGTTTATAACTTGGAGCAAATCAAGGTGTCCCCCATGGGACCCCCAGAATCAGGGTAACATGTTGTATGGCAAAGCTGCATGGCAGAACCAAGACACCCATGTGCAACAAAATGTTTATAGACTTCCACTCACTGTGCAGAAAGGATGTCCCACCTCCATCCATGTACAATACCTATCCAGGTGCCCAATGAGACCAAGATGTGAAATGTACAACTGAATACACACCCAAATGTGCAATGTAGATCCATGCACAATACATATGATGTGCATCCATGTGCAATGGCACCACACACACAACTCTGCTTCTGCAACCTTGAACTGAACATCGACTTTCTGCATTGGACAAAATTGCCCAACTGCAGCCTCTTGAGGGGAGAGTCTGCTCACTCCATGCCCAAATGAAGGATTCCCTACAAAGAAGAAGAAGGCAGGCCCTTCAGCTACTCCATTCTAATTTCAGATTGTATCAACTGAAAGCCTTATGCACTGGTTGGGGAAGTCTGCCACCTCATGAATGAAGATGGTATTGCAGCCCTCAAACATTCAGACGCATTCAAATTTATCACATTTAGTTAGTGCACATTAAAAATCAAATAACACCCAGGTGCACACCCCTGGGGTCGCCTTAGAATGCATACCCAAACCTTAGTTGTCTACATTTCATGATCAGGGGATGATGGCTCAAACAGACAGACAGACTTCATATTTTAGTCTTGCACATTAAAGGTGAGGACATGTGTGTCTCTCTTCATCACTCTCCCTCACGTAGGTGTCATGTCCTGCCTTGGAGACCCTGGCAGTGAGGATGAGGATTTTGAATCCAAGGCAGGAGTTTCCCCAGAAGCTTGCTCAGGAGAAGATAGCAAGCAATAGCAGGGGCCTGAGCAAGGGGACCAAATATCAGACGATGAGAAAATACAGATGCTTACCGTGCAAGAGAGATGACACCAGAGAGAGAGGCTGTGCCACGCAGCATGTTTAAGTAACAAACGAGCCCTAATGAAGGAACACCTGTAGCAACAGCATCAGTAGATAAAAGGTCCTTTCCTTTCAGGGTAAGCAACTGATCTTTACAGTTGTGGAAGCCCTGTGCTGTGCTCTCTTGTATCTGGACTACCTTGAACCTCTGTCTGTTTGACTACAACCTGGATTTGCCCTTTGGATTTGTATGCTTTGGAACCTTTGGACATTTTTCCCACTCTTGCCTTGTGAATAAGCCCTGCTCTGCCATTTGGTGACTAATTGTCTGTTCTGCCCTGGACATGGCAGTAGGTAAAAATGAAGGCAAAACCATCTTGCTACGATATTCTTGAGCAACTTAATTCCAACAGACCTTTTCCTAGATCAGACAGTATTTTCCTAGAGATGTTAATAGACAAGTGGATAATTCTTATTTGGCAGCTGAGAAACTTTGACATAACATTCTGAGAGGGATCAAGACGTTTCTGGGAATTGCCTTGCCAATGGATCTTGCAATTATTTTATTGGGATTCATGGTGTTATTCTGAAAGTAGGAAAAAGCTATAGCCAAGTTGCCAGTTGCAAGTTACCATAAACCTTGTAGTACACACACCATTCAGCTATTTAGACGTTTAAAGGTTTTATGCTATGCAACAGTTTATTAATTCTAACCAAACATACAAATAAGGCTCTTTAAGATTTAGGTTTTGAAGTGAATCTGCTGCAAATACGCATATGAACATAACAGGCAAACTAAAATATTGACAATGTTATTTGTCTCATGTTCATTCAGGAGTAAGTCCAGCAATATTTAATGGCTCTCATTTCCAGGTAAGAGTCTCTAGCAGGGATGGGAATCATGTGGCTCTCCAGATGCTGTTGGACTGCATCTCCCAGCTTCCCTAGCCAACATAGTTAATGCTGAGGAATGCTGGAAGTTGCAGTCTGTAACAATATCTGAAGGGACATACGATGATTCTCTCCCTGATTGATAAGATTCTGGTGTCAACATATGAACTACACTTACAGCAAATTTGGGTAATTTGGCACAGTTGGAATTGTGCCCCAAAGTTGTCTGTAGTTTTGAAAAAAGATACTTCTAACAGAATCGTAGAGATGAGAGAGACCTCAATGGCCATCCAGACTGATCCCATATCAGTGGAGGAATCCACTAGTAAAGCAGCTTTGAGAGGTGGTCCTTCAGCCTGGAATCACAGAGTTGGAAGAGACCACAAGGGCCATCCAGTCCAACCCCATTCTCCCATCTTACCCACCAGATGTACCTGTGAGGCTGCTGGGACGGAGATAAGGGCCTCTCCAGCAGTTCTCCAAACATCGGCAGATTCAAAAGGGAGAATACAGTCCTTCAAATAATCTGGATCTCAGCCATATAAGGATTTCTAGGTCAAAATTAGCATTTCAAACTGTGCCTGGAAACGGACCAGCAGCTGGTGGAACCGTCTCAACAAAGGAGTTGTATTAGCCATCTGGCTCCAGCTCTTTGGACCAGCTGAAGTTTCCAAACAGGTTCCAAAGGCAGCCCCCATGTACAGCCTATTACAGTAATCCAACCGAGATGTAACTAGGGTATCCAGATCCGACATCTCAAGGAACTTCCCATCACCCCCTCTCTGTTTTACCCTCATAACAACCCTGTGAGGGAGGATAGGCTAAAGAACTTCCAAACATCTGCCTCTCTGTAGGAAGGAGCAACTGGGACCACAAGGAAGTGGAAGACCACATTCTTAAAAAAAAAAAAAGAATTCAAGTCCGTGGGTGGCTTCCATATCAGTGGAGCAGTGACTCTGCTCCAGGTTTCAGTTTAGATTTTAAAGAAGAAAGCCGATTTGCCAGCCCAATGGACGTGGCACCTTGGATGGCTTCCTAAACGTTCAGACTAAAAGTCATTGCAGGTTCACTGCCCTATTAGAGCCACAAGCAACCACGGGGTCTCCTTGGACCTTTCTGCTTCGCCTCTGGGGAATCCCATCCCCTTCACTCCCCCACAGCCAGTGACCCAAAGTGCTCAACCTCATCTCCCCAACGCAGTGGGCATCTTGGATAGCTCCTTAAAAGTTTACACTAAAACCCAGAATGGATTTGCCAACCTGTTGAAAGAGAAGCTACCAGCTGCCCCTGCCTCTAGTCAATATTAAAACAGCTCTCTGCTTTAGCTACAGATGAATAGGTGCTTTGCCTAATTGACATCAAGAAAAGGTGCTTTTGGAAATATGACCAATTTATACTAATGCTCCTCTCCTATGTAGCTTCCATTCTCTGCTTCTTCTGCTTCTGCTTCTTTCTCCATCCATCTTTTTCTCTGTAACCATACTTGAAAAATTCTGTTAGAAAAACTATAACCGTAGGAACGGAGAGCAATAAATTGCAGTAGAAAGGCACGGACCAATTTGCTTGCATCGTGAATGATTTCCAGAGCCAGCAGGCGGAGGGAGAGAACCAGAACAAATAGAAGTACAGTTGGAGCAAGCCAAGGGGGGGGGGGGTCCAAAAGAAAATGAGCCGAGTGCTGGGGGGGGTGTTGTTTTTTTCCTGGGTCACAGCTATTCCTGACAATGTGGTACATGTATGGAAATGGCATGGAATGCGAGAGGGGAGGGATTGTTATAAAGGCACAGGGGCAGCAGCCCAAGAGCAGAGAAAGAAGGCGAGAGACAGAGGGAGAGAGAGGGAAGGAGGCAGAGGCTGAAGTGCTTGGCTTGGCCTGCCTTCTCTTTCCAAAATGCTGCCCTTCCCGGTGGTTCTGCTCGTGGTCCTCTGCCACGCAGCCTGGTCCCCGTGGGTGGATGGGGCCCCCCACACTGCCAAGCCCAGAATCCTGCACAAGAAGCCCAGCAGCACCCCGGCCCCTTCCAGTCAGGGCACCGCTCAGCCCAAAGTGGCACCCGCCATCACGGCCTTCCCTTCCACCTCCAGGATCAAACAGGTAAGGGGCACGGCCCTCCCCGGGACCACCTCCCCAGCCAGTCTCAAGACAACGACGATGATGACCAGCCCCTATGGCCGAGAGGGCCTTACCACCAGCAGTACCAAGCGGATGCAGCTCTCCACAGAGAAGGCGACTGATAAGAAAGGTACCCATCTGACACAAGGAGCATCAACTGTGGGCATGTGTTTGTATGTGTGTGTGTGTGCATCTGTGATTTGGGTTTTGCTAGCAAGGTGCAGCGTATGTGTTGGCTTTTTTTTTTTTAAAGTGTGCAGTTGGCGGAGAGTGTGCAGTTGGAAAGCTGACCATGTGCCTTTGGGAAAAGGGAAGGGAAGCCAGACACAAAGTTTATTTAGACTCAGATGCTATTATCAAGGAGAGAGAGCATAACCTTATGCTTGCAGAGTTACATGGCAACGGCACAAGGGCACTTTGTGACACTGAGAAGCTGAATGCGCAAATGTGCATGGTGTGCAATGTGCAAGCACACGCACAAGATGCTTTTCAGGCCATGCGTGGTACACAATGGCACTTCATGTGTGATGCACAATGCGCAAGGGCAGTGGATACGCAACTCTGCTTCCAAAAGTTTGAACAGAAGATGACCATAGCGTATTGGACAAAAACATCCAACTGCTTCTACAGAGGAACTTACACATGTGTAAGTCATTAACAGGATTCTGGTCAGTGGGTTTATTGAGCACCCAGATGATAGGGACAGTGTGTTCAAAGATAAGCCTTCTGTTTCCAACCAAGTTGCCCAAATTTTATTAAAACAATTTGTTTCTTAGACAGACCTTCCTTCATCTTCATCTTTGGGCAAGTAACCCTTTGTTGCATCTTTGGAAATGCCATTGAAGCACCTTTGTTTTGGTACATTAGCCCTACCTTGATCCTCATGTTTCTTTTTCCTTGTTGTACAGTTTGAAGAGCTCCTTTTTAAAAAGAAAATCTGAGCTGCAGTTCCATCCTCCCCCCCATCATAGTGTAAATACGTTGCAACAGCGTTACACAACCCCCATGTAGAATAAAAACATTGTACAACACATGCACAGGGGCTGGGTGGTGTTGCGCAATGTGAAACCACAACACGCACTGCATGACTTTGCTTGAGGCATAACTGCACTTTTGCCACTGTCAGCAAAATACGTCTCTTGCGCTATGGCAAGTGCTTTGCCCACATGCGTAGCACAACTTGCGCAAGCGTATCTCACTAATGGAATGTCGGCCCTGGTGTAATAGAGCCCATGTGCCAGTCTTGCCTAAGAGATAGATGAGTATGCATGATAGTCAGTTAAATCTGAAGGTGTAGCCAAAAATGAAAAAAGAAAAATCTCTACACATGGCCAAACATTTTGCAAGGATGCAAAGGAAAAATCTGCTGGTCAGCAAGCCAGCCTGGTTTTGCAGTGCAGGATTCCTCCTTGAGGAGCTAGGAAACCAGTGCTGTCTTTATTTTTCCCAAAGGAGCAGGGAAAACCCTAGTTATTATGGAAGAATATTAAGGAATTCAGAGGAAATCCATGTGATGTGCCATTTGTGAATGGCTGCCTGAGCATAATGTAGATCTAATGGATGTCAATTTACCTCCTTGTGGATGAAAGAGTCCTGAATGAGAGTCCCAAAACCATGTACCCAGAAGGAAACAGAGACTTGTGTGGCTGTTCACACATTACAGTTGATCCTCTTCCGTTTTGCAACCCAGGATGAGTAGAGCTGTACAGTGTGTGTGTGTGATGTGTGATGTGTTCATATGTGTGTGTGTTTCCCCTTAGTCCAGGAATAGGAAACAGCTGCCTTCCTGAATGTTGTTGACACCCACTTCCATCATCCCCAACTTCTGGCTTTGGTATCTGGGACTGATGGGCATTGGAGTCCAAAAACATCTGGTGGGCCACTGATGATGAAGGAAGGGGGAAACATTAATGTGGTTTTGCTTGGGCTAACTCAGAAAAATGTTTGCGTTTCTTGAGAATTGCGCAACTTGTTTGGTTTCAGTGACTTTCCTCCAGCAAAACAAGCTGACACAGCTAACATTGCACTCAACGTGTCTTTTCCTCCCTGACATAGAAGGGTTAAAGGACTTCCGACAGCAAGGAATCTGGGAGGAGTTTCCCTACCTCTCGCCTCAGCACCAGGGTTGCTCTTTTGTCATCTTTGCTAACTTAGCATTGCAGGCTGTGCGTCCCAGCTGCAGCTCTCTTTTCTTCTTGTCTTAAACCTCTTGGAATCCTGTGTCAGCACCTGAGGAGTTGCTGGTGCCCTGCACTGCATGCATTCTTTGTGGCCCGCCTTCTGTGTTTGCTGGGCTGGAGAAGCAACTCATGAGACACGCTTTGTGATGCCAGGGTGTTCCTCTAGCAAGTCCAAAGTGTGTGTGGAATGCTGGATGGGCATCCTGTGCGGCTGAAAAGTTGAATAACATGCTGCTGATCCATATGCAAAGAGACCTTGTTGCACCTTTGAGACTAAAGGAGAAAAAGAAGTTGGCAACATAAGCTTTTGTAGTCTTAAGCCTACGAAAGCTTATGCAACCAACTTCTTTCTCTCTGTTAGGCCATTTCCGCACTACACTGTTACAATTTTATTATTCCACTTTCCAACATCCTGTGGAATTCTGGGGCTTGTAGTTCACTGAGGCCCAAGAGCTCTCTGGCTGAGGATTCTAAAGGTCCCTCCCTAAACTGCAAACCCTAGGATTCCATAGGATGTTGAAAGTGGAATAATAGCACTATAACAGTCTAGTGCAACAATGGCCTTAGTCTCAAAGGTATGACAAGATCCCTTTGCTTACTGATCAAACTAACACAACTATGTCCTGGAATGCTGCTGATCAACAACAATGGCAGCACATCGAGCTGTACAATTACCTTCATTTTTTTTTATTGAGGCGTGAGAATCACGCAACCTTCCCGGTGTCATTGGACTGCAGCTCCCAGCAATCCTAGCCAACACAGCCAATGCTGAGAAATGCTGGCTGTTGCAGTCCAACAACATCTGGAAGGCCAAACAAGCTTTCCACCCACAGTATAAAGAATGCAGATACCACCCCATACTTCTCTCCGCATTGAGAGTTTTCCAGCGTCATGATATGTTGCATGGTTGTTTCTATGCTTTGTGAATCGCTGAGGGTATAGCATGTCAGGTCTCTGATTGTGGCTTGGATGGATACCTACTAGTCTGTCAAAATCCTGGCTGAGATCCTATCTCCTGCTTGCATAATATAATGCCACACTCACGGAGCCCGAACATAGTTGTGCTACACCAGTCTTTGGCTGAATATTGGTATTGTGTAACTGATGGACCTGCCCACATGACTGATTTTTGTCCTCTTATGCAATAGGGAATAATGCACCATGGCTGTTTCTCCAATCCCAGTGAATCAAACAGGACACAAAAGGCATTAATACATGGCTATGTACCATCCAAAGATGCAGAACTATATGGTTGAAAGCCTATTGGTTAGTCCCAGCTTGAACCAATGGCTGAATGGTGAATCAACACATAAGTAAAACTAATTGATTGAATGACCCTACTCCGCTTGGGAGTAACAATAGGATTCAAGGCCATGTGAAATGGCTACACTTACAGAATTCCACTTACGCAACCAGGCACTGAATATATCCATCACACAGAAAGGTATAATTGCATGTATAAAGCTACTTACACAGGGTAGGACAGCAACAGGATTCTGGGCTGCCATGTGATCATTCCACAATGAAGCAGACTGCACTTCATGGGATTCCTTTACACATTTCTGGTGCCTGACTTGTGCTTCTGGCACATTTTCCATGCTGCAGTCAACGATGTGGGATGCCTTTCCATGACAGCCAGTTTTCAAGGGCATGGTATGCGTACTTTGCAACAGCCACAAAGCTCTTCCGTTGCATTGGCTGAGTTCTACAGCCCCTGTTTTTCCCTTTCCTTCATGGGATCATGTAAGCTGCTGTGCTGAGCAGGGCAAACGTAGCGACGCTGTGCGTATCCTGGCACTCAGCAGCACGCTCTTGCGGTGTCTGAGGCTGTTTTGCACTCCGCATGCTTTGCAATTTTTCCAAACTTTGGTGACACCATTAATCAGGCAGGTGTGTCGCGGCTCAGCAGTTCTGAAGGCTTTCTGTAACCCCTTGGCGGTGCAGCTGATCTTCCAGACCAGAGCTTATTGATGCGTGTGTCCCGGCGCCAAAGGGACAAAGCGGGATTAAGACGGCTCTTAATACCCTGGAGCAATTCCGAAAACACAGAGGCTCTCTTTGTGAACACGTGTGAGCTATGCTAGCAGCAGATGCAAAGGAATGAAACAAACAAACAAACAAATAAATAATAAAGTCGCCCTTCCACATTTGCAGGTTTGGCTTTCACAGATTTGATTATTTATGAGTTTCTTCAGCCCTTGCCCCGCCTCCCCCATTTCAGATGCTTCTTTTCTGAGGGAATCCTTCCATTTCAACTGCTCTGATCAGGCCCCAGAGCTCCTTAAAAACCCACCTATGGTCCTCCTCCTCCTCCTCCTCCTCCTCCACCAGCCACTGCTTGGCCAGCTAAGGATAGATTGCAGCCCAATTTCTCAGCACCACAAACTTTTTCCCGGTGTCCCCCACACCCAAGGAAGGAGATGGATGAGATAGGTAAAGTCTAGGGCCACCATGCCAACTCACCTCCCTTCCCTCTCCTTTCCCTTACCTGACTTGGGCCATTTCCGCATGAGGCTGTTACAGCGCAACGATTCCGCTTTCAACCTCCTATGGAATCCTGGGGTTTGCAGTTTCGGGAGGGGCCAGCCGGCCCCTCCCGAAACTGCAAACCCCAGGATTCCATAGGAGGTTGAAAGTGGAATCGTTGCGCTGTGACAGCCTCGTGCGGAAATCGTCTAGGACTCTTGTGGCCACTCTTCCAACCACACCTTACCCTCCTCCCACAGACAGACACACACACACACATTTTGATATTTGCAATTTTTCCACTTTTCTGGGGGTCCTGAGCCCCCAACACTCGTGCGTACGGAGGGTCAACTTTAAGTAAGATCACGGCACAACAGATCACAGCACAAAAATTTCCATGTTTGAACCTGTTGTCAGCCTTGCAACTTAATGTGAGGCGAACAGCCTGATCCTGGGCATTTTAACTCCGTTATTTAAGTGACACACATAATACAGTCCGTTCCCCATATCGGTGTTACAATGTGATTTGACTTACCCGAATTGAAATGCGGTCCAAAAATATTAATTTTAACTCAGTGGAAATTAAAGGGCAATTGAATTAATAAATGGAAATTGAAGTAATGAAATTGAAGGGATAAATGGAAATTGAAGTAATACTGTACAGTATTACACGGAAAATGGACTGTAGATAATGGCTACAAATCCTTTTCTGTCGTAGATTCTGAAGTCCTGTCCAGAATCTCTTAGATTCTGAAGTCTTGTCCGGTTTCGGGGCCTCTGCTCCAAGCTCTGTATTTGCCTCCATACATATGCCATTCTTCTCATTGAAAAAATAGCATTTGCTATTATTTAAGCTTTTCGTTATCCATAGTAAGTCCGGGAACATAACCCCTGCGGATACAAGGGAGGAGGCATACTGTACTGATGAAAACAGAAATATTGGTAGATCCAGAAAGTGACTGGGGAAGTAGCTACATCTTTTTCCTTCAGTACTGGAGCCTGTCTCAATTTCTCCCACGGAAACATGGATCGTATGTTCTGTTGATTTTGCAAGGGGACTTGCAAGGGGTTGACTTTAGCAAGGGAACACACAACTAATTTCCCAGTCATCTCCAACCCTTGCAGTTCTCCTCAAGTTTCTGCTCCCCTCAGTGATGCCTCCTGCAGGCAGTTTTGAGCTGGGAAGCCCTGGAAGATGCATGTCCACCGAGATGCACAAAAGACAAAGCAGCCACACGATGCATAAGTAAGAACAAAAACCGAAGTTGGGTAAGGTGCTGAGGACGACCACTAAAACATTGCAAAATTTTACACGCACACCCAAGCAGCATTTCAACTGTTGTAACCAAGGTACAACTTGTTGTGACGTCTGTATTAGGTCAACCAAAAGATGGAGTGAGCCAGCATAGGACAGTGGTTTGAGCACTGGACCACAACTCATGGAAAACCAGTGGGTGACCTTGGACAAGGACTTTGGATTCTCTCAGTCCTGGAGGAGGGCAAAGGCAAATCCCCTCTGAAAAAAAATCTTGCCCTAAGAAACCTCGATGATAAGGCCACCATAAGTCAACTTGGAAGAACACAACAGCAACAAAAAGTCCAAATTTATCCCCCTTAGCTTTGGTGGGTCAGGCCTGTCCCTGGAACTGAGATTTCAAATCCAAAGCCTGAGACCAAGGCCATTTCCACTCGACACTGTTACGGTGCTATTATTCCAGTTTCAACCTCCTGTGGAATTCTGGGGTTTGTAGTTTCCTGAGGCCCAAGAGCTCTCTGGCTGAGAATTCTAAAATGCCCCTCCTTAAATTACAAATCCCAGGACTCCATGGGAGGTTGAAAGTGGAATAATAGCACTATAGCAGTGTAGCACAGAAATAGCCCGAGTGTCATGTCCTGGTTGACTTGCTCTACAGAACTTTGCTCAGAGTTTCAAAAACAGAAGCATTTGTTTCAAGAAAGCAAGCAACACAGTAGCATTACCAAACTGTTGCTGAGACTGCAGCATTAGAATTGAGCACAAGTCCTATACTTTTCTGTAAGAATTTTGGCATGCATTTCAAAGTTTGGTTAAAATCTCACATATCAAACCACCCCACCAGCTCCAGCAGTTTTCCCAGACGTACCATTATTTACAGTGGCCCCTCCACTTTCATAAGGTTTGGGGGCACAGTTGCAAAAGTGGAAAAGCCACAAATAACACCCTTCCATTCCCTTCTGGGGCTTCCCCCCCTTCCCATTCTCATGCAAAACAGAGGAGAATGGAGGATGGGGAAAGGCTTGCTCAAGCCTTCCTTTCCCCTTCCAGAGCTACCCTTCCAATGCATTTTTCTGCAGCACAGGAACCTGAGCAGAGGCAAAATGGAAGGGAACAGGAGGTAGGGGAAGAGTCATGTGAGTTCTCTGCACTGGGGCAAAATGCATAGGAATGGGAGGAGGAGCTCCCGAGGGGGTAAAGAGCCGCCCCTCCAATTCCCTTCCATTTTGCCTTGGCGTGAGTTCTCCGCGCCACAGCAAAAATGTATGGGAATGGCGGGATAAGCCATGTGTGTTTGCAAATAACCAAATTTGCAAAGGTCAAAACTGTGAATGTGGAGAGAGGACTCTACATACTTTTCAGCATGAGAGTGAGTGCATGTTCCCATCTCCTATCTAAGCATTCCCATAACACTTCCCTGTCCTTCTGTTGTTATTGCCCCGCCTCACCCTTGCTTGATCTTGCCTTTCAAATGCCCCCTGCAAGGTGACATTGGACACAGAGCAAATCACCCAAATAGGAGCCTATCGATATTAAAAACGTTGCAAGCGGATATACAGTTACATGTGTCAATTGGAAGCAAATACCTATTAACAGAGCAAGTTTGCCTTAAGAATCTATTGGAACTACTATTTTATGTATTGCTAATGCATAGATAGGTTCAGAGCATGACAAGATCAAAGCCTCCTGAAACCCTTGTGATGTCACAGGGAGCAGGTGCTGACGATCGCCCTTTTCGCATGGCATTTTGCAAGTGAAAGGGCCCCTTGAGCGTCGCGTAAATGTGAGGAGCGGTCTGCATGACGCATTCACATTTACGCGACGCTCAAGAGACGGACGCGCAGCGCATACGCATTTTTTTATTTTCGGCTTTTAGCCAAAAATGGCGTGCGCTCACGCACCGGTCAGGGACCTGGGGCGTACTCACCTGCCGTGCGAAGCCTCCTGAGCCACGCCGGTCGCGCTTCCTGCCCCAGCGCAGCCTCCAACTCCCAGGCTGCACTGCGGAAGGAAGGAAGGGGCGCGGGCAGGGCTCTTGCACGAGCAGGAAGGAGCTGCGGAGCTCAAGCAGGAGGCTTGTGAGAGCGTTCCTCTCCAGCCTTCGTGTGCGAGCCGAGCAGCCCAGCAGCGCGAAAAGGTGAGGTGTGAAAAGGCCCGATGTCATCAAGCATGCTACATTAGCATCAGTCATAGTTGCACAGAGCATGGCATTCCTCTGAAGAATACCAAACTTAACAAAGGAGGAAAATAGACAGACACACTTCCCAAAAGTGATGTTCTCACCCTGAGATTGCTTCCCTACACCCTGATCACTGGAGAAAGCTGAGATCTGGGAACCTTTACATTTATGCTAACTTCGCTACTTTCAGTTGGCCTAACCAACCAAAAAGTGTGCTTTGGTTTGTGTTTTATGATCAACACAACTGTCCCTGAAAATTTATTTGGATCTGAAGCTAACTCCTCGAGGTTTTACCCGGCTTTGATTTTTGAGACGGATGGAATTCAGCATCTCCCACCCCAAGCATCAACCCAACTCTTCTCCCCAGGCCTTCATCTGTTTTCCGTTCTGCCCTTAGCTTCCCAAGCAAAGGCTTCCCTTCCGCAGGTTTCTTGCTGGCTCCCACGCTGCAGCTGGAGATCCAGACTCACACAGTTTTGCTCTTGCATTTCAGCTCCCCGCTCAACCCAGTGGTGGAAGGAAGGCGGCTGGAGTTATGGAGCCCAGCCAAGCCGGCACAGAGTGATCACTGTTCAGGGGAGGCGGGAGGTCCCGCATCCTGCCCCACAGCATGTTACTGGCCTGCTGTGAGTCAGTGTGGGAGGGAGAGCGGGTTCCGATCATGGGGAAGAAATGAAACCAGTCCCTCTACAAGCATGCAGGGGGAAGCTGCTAAGGAGCACTTCATCCAGGATACTTTTTGCCCACATTACAAACCCTCTTGCAAAGAATTCCAGGTCACAAAGAAATGGAGAATCGGCTAGAGTTGTAAGTTCAGGGTCTTCGTAGTGATGTTGGTAAGTGTTTTCATAGTGATGTTAGTAAGTGTTATGCAGTAACAAAGCATTGTTGCCTTGCAAATTATAGCAAGAAAACCAAGCTGGGCTAGAGGTTTGCACACAGTCCTTTCCTCTTGCCCACAGCTGCGCCTACCAAAATTGGAGAATTTGCACCCTTAAGATGACCCATGACAATTAGAGACAGAGGGCCAGGCCCTGAGAGCTGGCAACCCTAGAACTGGCATATTTTTAAATGGAGACCCCCAATCCCACTGTCAGTCCTGTTGTTAGAGTAGATGAACATACCCTGCAGCTGTCCTGATTTGGCATTCTTTGGCATCCTGTTCTTCCAGCTGCTTTTAAAATATCCCAGTTCATCTTTTCTCCTCCCACTTCCCTCCTTTGTCCTCGACCTCCATTCATTGCTGCAAACTGAGATCAAAGGCCATTTCCACAGGAGTCTGTTATAGGGCGATGATTCCACTTTCAACCTCCTATGGAATCCTGGGGTTTGCAGTTTCGGGAGGGGCCGGCTGGGGATGAGAGGGATTCGCAACGCCTGTCAAAATTATCACTTGTGGGGAAGATTAGCTCTGAGCGCTGCTTTAGCCATGCAAAGAGGGCAGGGTAATTAGGGATCTTTAACCCAATGTTTACGGGGTCAGGCTCAGTCAGAAATCACACAAAAAGGTCCAACAAATGAATTTATTGTGTAGTAATAGTTTGCACTCACACACACAGACGCACATGCACATCCAAGGGCTAATAGAAATAAAGAGTGGAAATAAAATAGAGAGATTGTTGAGGGATTCACAGCTTGGGAAAATACTGCACCTCCTCCTGAAGTCTTTTGGTCCAGGAAGTAGTCAGTTCAGCGAAGAGACACTGAGGAGGGAGGGGGACCGGGAGGCATCATAATCCTTCTCCTTGCCTCGGTCTCTCTTGCCCCTGCCCAACTAGCCCAAAAACAGGGACTATTTGTAGGAAAAATTTACTTGGAAGGCAAATCCTTTCCTGGGGAACACAAACAGAGACAGGATAAGCAAAACACCTCCACACCTGGCATTTCTCGGAAGATAACAAAATGTCATCTAAATCACAGGATCTTCCTCCGCTTTGAGGCTGTGGTGTGAGTTTCTGGAGATGGAGTTGATAAGGTTTTATTGCTACCAGTGCCCAATTTTCCGGGAACACTTTTACTCCCTTCAAGCGAACTCCTTAAAGGTTAAGGACTTTTGTCCACCGTGGGTTATCACAACATGAGGTCTCCTGTGGCTACGTGACTGGGGGTTTTACCGGCCTGATCTGGTTCTTTCGATCATATGACCGTTATTGCCTACGTGCACATTTGAGTGACCTCTCTGGTGGGTTAGATTAATTTTATATCAAAGTTGTAGACCCCGGGACAGGGTTTTGCAAGGGCACAACAACAGTCAGCCCTTCACATTTGTGGGTTTAGCTTTCATGGATTTAATTAGTCGTGAGTTTCTTCAACCTGCACCTCCCCCCCACACACACCCCAGGCATTTCTTTTGGGGGGGGGACCTTCTGTCTCAGAGGGTCTGATCAGGCCATGCAGCCTTTTAAAAAACCGTCTTCTGGTCCTACCCTCCTCCATCTGGCCACTACCTGGCCAGCTAAGAATGTCTTGCAACCCAATTTCTCCGCGTCACAGATGCTGTCCTGATGCCTACCACACACCCAAGGAAGGAGATGGCCAAAAGAGGAAGCATAGGGCCACCATGCCAAACCGTTCCCTTTCCTTCTCCTTTCCTTGACCTGGTTTGGAGCCTCGGTGCACACTCTCCTCACCATGGCTCAGCCCCCTTCCCACAGACACATTTTGATATTTGCTATTTTTCCACAGTTGAAAGGGTCCTGTGCCCCTAATCCTAATGAATGGGGAGGGCCACCTGTAGCTTAAAATGACAGGAGGGAAACTGAAGGGAAAACCCACATTTTGGCATTCAATTTCTGGACTTCCTCAAGCTCATCCCTGGATGCCTTAGGAGTCTACAGACCTCAGGTTAAGAATAGCGGTGAATAGTTAAATTTCTATACCACTTATCAGTGCTAAGCACTCCCTAAGCGGTTTACCGTGTTGTAAGCTAATTGTCCCCAAACAAGCCGGAAGGATGGAAGGCTGAATCAACCCGGAGCCCTGCAGGATCGAACTCACAACATTGCAGCTACAGTACTGGCATTTAACCACCGTGCCACCCGAAGAAAGGCCCTTAAATCAATGGGATTTACCTGTGTATTGACTAGGTTTGCCAGATCTCCGGGCACCACCTTGAGTCCTCAGTTTTCCTGGGCCACTTCCTCCTTTCTTCTCTCTCTCTCGCACTCACTCACACACACACAGTCTTTCTGCAGATGTTTCGCAGCCTTGCTGCCTCTTCAACGTCTGTCCCTATTCTTCCTGCCTCCTTTTCCAATGCTACCGCTCCCCAAAGAAGGAAGAAGGGATGACCAGGCATGTCTCTTGTGTTTTTTGCCTCCCTCCAGCTCTGAAAAAATCTGTCCGGGTTAAAGTAGTCAAGAAAAAGGTCCTGAAGAAGAAAACCAAGCCTTCCATCCAGGAAACAATTGCAAAAGAGGCATCACGTACGTACCTGGTCCCTCGCCCCGCAGTTCAGCAGTTGCCGGAGCAGTCCCAAAACCTCCCATTCAGGTCTTGGAGCAGCTACCCATTTGCTAACAGTGGCTTTACCCACACTAGCAGCCTCCAGTTGTTTTGACCTACAGCATCCATCTTCCCCAAACAATACACCTGGGGGGACTCTGCGTTTGGGAGGAGAATGCAGCATTCAGGAAGGCTTATACCAGATATGAAGCCAGATATGCAAGCCAGGCTGTGGCTGGCACTACAGTGGAGCAACAAATTCACTCCAGGGTTTAGTCTGAACTTTAAAGCAGCTATTCAAGGTGTTGAATGCTGCCCACAAAATAGTTTCAGCTCATTTAAAGTTCAGACTAAAACCGAGAAGGGAGCCAATGCCCCCACAGGCAAGGAAGCCATCTACAGCCATTGGACACAGCCACACCCTTATATTTGCATCACAGAACAAATCATACTGGTTTTTCCTTCTTGGCAGGGGTGCATTGTGCTCCCATAAGAATTCTGCTCCCCAAGGAAACTTTCCTTCAGTCCCCAGATTCTAGCGTGGCAGAAAATGAGACCCTGAAAATCATTCACACCCAGAAAGCTCCTATTTGCTGTGTTCACGTTCCCTGGGTCACTTTCCCTGGCCCTGTTCTTAAACACTATTTCTAAATGTTCAACTGACATTACTGCAATGGTAGAAATTTTGAGAACTGAAGGACAATTTCATGGAGGGGGGAGGCAGAATACTTATTGGCAGGCAATGCTCTCTTCTTATTCCCACCCCCCATTTAGCTACACCCTTGATTATTGGGGTACTAGAACATATACAAAGTGCCCAGTCACCGTATAAGCCAGTAACATTACACGCTGGAAAGAGTCCAGAGGAGGGGAACCAAAATGGTAAAAGGCCTGGAAACCCTCTGAGGAGCAGCTTAGGAAGCTGGGTATGGTTAGCTTGGTGAAGAGAAGGTTGAGAGGGCTCAACAGCCATGTTTATACATTTGAAGGTATGTCATATGGAAGACGGGACAAACTTGTTTTCTGCTGCTTCAGAGACTAGGACATGGGGCAACGGCTTCAAACTTCAGGAAAATAGACTCCACCTAAACATCAGGAAGATTTTTCTCATGGTAAAAGCAGTTCGACAATGGAATATGCTGCTGCCTCAGTGGGGTGTGGTGGAGTCTCCTTCTTTGGAGGTTTTTAAACAGGGGCTGGATGGCCATCTGTTGGGAATGCTTTGATGGTGTCTTCTTGCATGGCAGAAGGGGGTTGGGCTGGATGATCCTGGTGGTCTCCTCCAGCTGTATGATTCTATTATCAGACAGGATCTGATGCCTTTAATATATCTAGGCGGTTGCTGTATGCATTATTATTGGTATTATTATTTCTATTATTCCATTGAGCATGGTGACTGTAGCTGGCATGATCTTCTATTTCCAGAGGCAGGGTTTCATTAATGAAAAATATATTAATTTGTTTCTTGCATTTATACCAGGGGCATGGAAGCTGCAGACCACGGGCAACATATAGGCCATTTCTGCACTAGCCTGTTATAGCACTATGATTCCACTTTCAACATCCTATGGAATCCTGGGGTTTGCAGTTTCGGGAGGGGCCGGGCGGCCCCTCCCGAAACTGCAAACCCCAGGATTCCATAAGATGTTGAAAGTGGAATCATAGCGCTATAACAGGCTAGTGCGGAAATGGCCATAGTTCTCAGGTGATCTCCCAATGCCCCAAGAGCCCCCTAAAAAATTGAAATTTGACATTTCAATCGGTCAAATTGCTACAGGAGGTCAGGTCTAGCTGCCCTCTTTCTGTACCTCTAATCCAGGACCTCTTTTACACAGTTACAGCACTTCCGTGCCATTTTTAAGTGCTTTAACTCCATCTTATGGAATCTTGGGATTAGCAGTTTTATGACACATTGAGAATTAAGTGGAACCACAGTAGGCCATTTTCCCACTACACTGTTATAGTCCTATTATTCCACTTTCAACAGCCTGTGGAATTCTGGGGTTTGTGGTTTACTGAGAATTCTCAGTACCCCGCCCTAAACTGCAAACCCCAGGATTCCATAGGATATTGAAAGCGAAATAATAGAGCTGTAACAGTGTAGTGCAGAAATGGCCATAGAGCTATAACTGTGCGGTGTGGTCTCTGCTTTTAAAAACCAAAGTTCTATAAAGTTAATCAGAGTTCTTTGTTCCTCAAAGAATTTGGGATTCCAGGCATATCCTGGGGGCCATTTCAAAGAGCAATTAGTGCAACAAATTTCCACCCTGCCTCCTTTCTTACACTCACATGTGCTTGGGTTGTGTGAATGGCTTCTTTCTCTGTCTTTGTTGTTCAGCAGGAATCATCTGCCTCTCACCCCTACTTCCAAGCAGCCAGCTTGAGATGTAGACTTTTCGCCTGGCTCTACCTAGGGAGCAGGGAGGAACTTTCCTGCCAAAGTTTGGCCTGGTTGCAGTGCCAGGCGAACAAATAAGCACAAAACTTTGAGTGCTCCATTAAACCTCAAAAGCCCGAGGAAAAATAACAAGAGCTGGCTTTCCAAGAATAACCTGCGGAAGCCCAAGCAAAGGCCTCCAGAAGTTTGGAAATGCAAGGCCTCCTTTATGTAAAAAGAGAAAAATAAGGGCACCGTCATGCCAGCGTGTCTTAATGCAAGGCCTGTTTTGTACAAGAGGGGCACAGGAGGTGTGCGAGCAGGAGGAAAAAGGGTTCTTCTTCTGTGTACATGACATTTAGACCTTGGAAAAGTCAATTTGCATTGGACTACAGCTCCCAGAATGCTCCAGTTAGCAAGTAAATAAATATGATTTTTCCAAGGTAAGATCTGGAGTGTTCAGGAAACCATTAAAAATGCATAAGGGTTGAGTTGATGGTTGCTTTGGGGGGGAAAACACTCAAAACAGATACCAGACAAAATGACATGCACAGAGTTTAGTACTCCTAGCCTGCTTCCCAGTGCCACTTTGCTAGCTGAATGCCGCGCATGAGGGGTTCATGCTCACAACCGACTGGCCACAGGCACTTGCTGGGACTTTACTGTGACAGCAAAACTGGAACCTGATTGGACCCCAACACTGTAGCCCTCATGATTGCAGGTAAAGCTTGACTTGACTCGGGCTGAATCATCATGAGAACATTTCTATTGTCAAAAAATGGCTGGAATTCTATGTTACAGTTACAGATTCATAATCTACAGTTGGGGATCCGTAACTGTTCTGTGTTCAGTTATACTACGCATTCATGATCATAGCACTACTGGAGAGGATTCTGGGAACTGTAGCCTAAATAAAGGAAACTTCTCCAGTCTTCAAATACTGCATTTTGGGAGAATGTTAGAATCAGATGCTGTGGCCCTTCCATCCACTGTCCATATGCAGAAGTGCAAAGCAGGAGTGAAAAGATACTTTCTCCCTTTCTGATTCACATCCAAATATCCAAACTAAAAAGAAAATCATGTGAACTCAACATTCATCCTGTCTGCCTTCCCAGATGGGGCCGCTGTTGAATGCCATGTCATGGGTGCATTGAATCCACTCTGGGTTTTACACCCTGCTGGTTCTCACATCAGGCTGGCCCTATAGTTGGGATAGAGTTCAGCACCTTGGACAGCTCCTTCAAAGCCTAAGATAAAATCCAGATTTGCCACCCGCCTTACATGGAAGTTTCCAGCTACCCCTCCCCAGGCTACCATTTCCACACCCAAATTCCATCCCTGACCCCAGCGTTCATTCCTATTTCTGCAACATGCTTCTGCGCTTGGAAGCCAATGTGCAAAGTCAGGGCATCTGCTAAGATCCGATGGAATCATTGCCTTTTGAAGTTGGCCAGGCCTGACCGATTTTATAAGCAGCATGGAACATTTGGATGCAGAGGAACTTTTCTTGGCACCAGAGTGATGGCAACCGATGTTGGGCATAGCTCTGGACATTTCTGTAAATTGTACAGTTTGGGAAAATGCAGAAGCCTGTCTCCACAGCTCACACACACCGAAAAAAAGAATCATAGGCTCAACTAAAGCAATCCCAAAGATGTCCACTCAACCTCTGTTTATAGACCTCCGAAGAAGGAAAACTCTACCACTGTCGGAGGCAGTTCATTCCACCGCCAAATAATTCTTACAATAAATCAGTTCTTCGTAATGTTTAAGTAGAACCTCTTTTCTTGTAATTTGAGAAGCTGGCTCTACTTTATTCCCTAAATGTGCTTGTTTTTCATAATTCGTCTCACATCTGCTATGGGGAAAAAGGATTAAGAGCCCCAGAAGAGCTGTTTCCTTCCATCTTCCCCCCGGAGATTGTGGTTGAACTTCTCATTACTTTTCTGCCCAGCATTTCTCTTTCTGGTGCCCTGACTCAGGCAAGACTCATGTGAGAAACAGTTGTGTGGTTTTCACATCCTATGACAATTGAAAGCACATGCAAACGGGCTTGCAGTTCAACTCTCTTTTAATTTCCACATAAAGTATTGTTGTTAACTTCAACTTATGATGACCCTATGAATGAGAGACCTCCAGGTTGTTCTCATCGGCCACCCTGCTCGGGTCTTGCAGATCCAGGGACATGTCTACCTTGACAGACTCTATCTATCTGTAATGCCGTCTTCCTCTTTTCCTATTGCCTTCTTCATTACCAAGCATTATTGTCTTTTCCAGGGAGTCAGGTCTTCTCATGAGATGTCCAGAGTATGACCATTTCAGTTTAGTTATCTTGGCTTCCAGGGAGAATTCAGGCATGATTTGCTCTAGGACTCATTCATTTGTCTTTTTAGCAGTCCAGGGTATCCACAGAACTCTTCTCCAGCACATCTCAAATGAGCTAAAAAATATATATTTCTATTCTGCCCTCTATCATGGGATCCATTTAGAGAGGGAATGTAAGGGGAAAGGGAGGTATTTGGGCTTGCTGGGCGTAGGAGGGAGCAGCCTGGAAGGAGTCAGGGGGATTCACTGGCGGCCCCCAAACTGTTGCCCACCCTTGCCCTAAGCCGAGCATGGACAAAATGTGCCCCACTGAGCCAGATGTGGCCCTCAGCCGGATCTCCTGCAGCCGTCAGATCCAATTTTGAGAATCCCTCTGCTGCAAGGCATTAGTGCAAGGGTTTCCCATGTCCTCTTTTCCCGTCCACTCACTTGATGGGGAGGGAGGGGGAGAGAGATAGAGGAAGGTGGCAGAGAAAGAGGGAGGGCAGGAGAGGGGAGGGATGCAGGGATTAGAATCATAGCATCCTAGAGCTGGAGGAGACCGCAAAGATCAAACAGCCCAGCCCTCTTCTGCCATGCAGGAAGATACCATCCCAGCACTCCTTTTGACAGAAGGCCGTCCAGCCTCTTTTTAAAAACTTCCAAAGAAGGAAACTCCGCCACACTCCATTTAGGCAGCAGCATGTTCCACTGTAAAATGGCTCTTACCATCAGGAAGTTCTTCCTAATGTTTAGACGGAATCTCTTTTCCAGTAGTTTGAAGCCATTGCTCCATGTCCTAGTCTCTGGAGCAGCAGAAAACCAGCTTGCCCCATCTTTCATATGACATCCCTTCAAATATTTAACAATGGCTATCATGTCTCCTCCTAATCTTCTCTTCTCCAAGCTAAACATCCCCAGTTCCTTAAGCCTGTCCTCATAGGGCTTCACGGTTTCCAGGCCTTTTTCCATTTTGGTTACCCACCTCTTTACGGTTCTAATCTTTCCCACTGTGACTTGCATGGTCTCTGCCATCAGACAGATGGCTTCTAGAATCCTTCTATCATCATGGCCTAAGGTTAACAATGTCCAGTGGCAAAGAGAGGGTTAATTTCTGTTTAGTAGGTCCTGCTAGATATTTTCACTTTAATTCAATGCCGAGAAAGGACCTGTAGCTTGAAAGAGACCAGGGGTGTAACTGTTCCGGATCTAAACCCACTGCCTCCCTGTCGTATGATTGCTTTTGTTAAAAAGGGGCCAGCTAGTAATGAAAGTCTCATACCCAGTGGTGCTCAGACCTTGCAAATGTAACTTTTGGGGGATGGGGGATTCTCAGAATTGTCATCCATGAAAGTAACTCTTCTAAGCCCTGAGCGAGGAGAGAGAACAGCTGTAAGACTGAAGGATATTGTGACAAGCTTTTGCTTTTATACAGCAGCCTGCCTGAACCTCAGTGCCATGAAACATATGCTGCAAGCCAAGCCCTGAGGCTAAATTCTCTGAACAGAGGTTGTTTTGTTGCGTGTTTGGTTTTAAAGCTGCAGGGATGCCAACTGTTTTAACTGCCAAGGGCTTCTGTGCCTTTAAAAGCAGCCTGACACACTCTAATTTTCCTGGCATGGAAGAGAAGAGAGGCAGAAAGCTTCCTCGAGTGAATTTCTGCCTCTCTTGCACTTTTAAAAATCCGGAAGATGTGCCAATTGGCAAATTCCCCACATATAATAAGAAAGGCTAGAAGCATCAGAGACCCACAGAAACCCAACCAGCAAATTTTTTTGCAGTCTTTTGAGCTGACTAATTTCTTAAACATTTGTAGAACAGCTTTATACATACAGTTGGCAAAATGGAACTAAAGAGGACCTACTTTGCAGGGATGTTGTGGGACAAAATGCAAGTGCAGAAGAGAAAAGGAAATGAATTTGGGCAGCTGGAATCTGAAGCCACAGAGGTGACAGAAAGGCAGCAACTGCTGGCTAAAACTTCTTCCTCCATACGGCTTCAACAAGTATAATATTCTGGATTCCTTCCCATCAGAGGGGAGACCCAGAGCCTGAAAAACCAACCATGTTGAATTGGCGGATCATGGGAATTATAGTCCACAAGCTATAACTAATTCAGGCTATGTGAAGAACTGCAACTTCCATCATCCCTAGCCAACAAAACTAATGGTGAAAGGTAATAGGAACCCCTGTCTTTTTTTTTTCTCCTTCCTGTTTTTTGACTTCCACCCTCCTAGAAGCTTTGCATCAGCTCACATGGATGCAAAAATGTCAGAATATAAGTGTTTGATCCGTCTTAGGGGAGGCTGGATAGCTCAAGGAAGAAAGGAGAGGACTTGAATATCTTGCTGGGCTCATTTTGCTCTCTGTCTCACTTGTCCACCCGTTTCCTCCACCTTCTCAATCCAGAATGCCCACCGCTGGGACTGGAATCTCTCAGGGTGCGGGATTCACAGCTGCGCGCCTCCAGCATCAAGCGTTACGGACTCGGGGCCCACCGAGGACGCCTCAATATCCAGGTGAAGCCTAATGCTCCCTCACCACCAGGGGCAGCCTGTCTCTTTTGCTTTTTCTTTGGGTCTCTTCTTTTTGGGGAGTGGGAATTCGACCCACTTCTGATGTGGTTTTTTTTCCCTTCCTTTTTGACCATCCGTGTGGCCCCTGAGGGCTCCAGGAACATAAGATTGGCCTCTAGACATGCTGCAGATGACCCCTGTTCCATGTCTTCCAACTGTCCCAATTTAGCAGGGACAGTCCTGATTAATTCCCTCCCATCCCGCTTTTTCAGCTGCCGTTAAAATGTCCCGGATTCTCTCTCCTCCTCCCACTTTCCTCCCTTTGTCCTCAGCTTTCTTCGGATTCCGCAAACCGAGGCGCTTTTCGCTCGCCAGTCCTGTTGCGAAACGGCCTCAGGAGCGCTGCGGGATTGCGAGGACCGTTCCACCTGACGTCCTCGCAATCGCACAACGCTCCCAAGGCCATTCCGCGGCGATGGCACGGTGTATCATTTTCAGCTCGTTGCCGAAAAGGATGCGCGATCGTGCGTGCCTCCCGTGCCCCGCCCACACTTACCTTATGCGCGGAGCCTCCGGACGCGCGGCCATCGCGCTTCCTCCCCCAGCACAGCCTGGGAAAGTCCCCGGCTGCGCTGCGGAAGGAAGGGACGGAGCCCGCACACTTCCTTCCACCCAGCACGGAGCTGGTGTGGAGGGGAAGCGGAGGGGACGCGAGTGCCTCTTGCAAGAGGCTTCCCGTGTGATCCCCTCGCGACGACACCGGAAGGAGGTAAGGTGCAAAAAGGGCCTGAGTTCAAGGTGCAAAAGAAGGTTGCACTGAGTTAATTCAGGAGGGAGAAGAGATGAGAGGAAGGGGAAGAATCTTGTCCTTCCCAGTAGGCTCAGGCAAAAGCAAACTCCTGCAGCTTCTCCTGACTGGTTTGTTCTTCCTCACTGATAACTTTTTCCATCTTGATCACACTCTGATGTTCCCTGGCCACACGCGTCCTGATTTCCATCTGTGAATTGCTGGAGGGTGCGCCGTTGTTTGATTATACCGCACCTTTCCGCCAAACCAGGACTTGAGAAGGCTTACAAATTAAAGCAAATACAATATAACTGAAACGTACAAAAGATCAACATCAGAACAGAATCAAACTGTCTATGATACTGAAAGACAGCATCATGTAGTGGTTTGAACGTTAGACTACAACCCTAGAATTCCCTGCCCAGCCACGGAACCCCACTGGGTGACCTTGGGCATGTCACATACTCTCAGCCCCCAGAAAACCCTGCAATAGGGTTGCCTCAGGATCGCCGTAAGTCAGAAATTACTTGAAGGCACACGACAACAAATCTGCCATGTTGCAAACACTTTAAATCATACAACAGAAAATTATTTTAAAAGCTGGGGTTTTTTTTAAAAGTACCATTAAAACAATACAGCACCCTCTTAAAAGCTGTTTAAAAAATAACCTTCAGTCCTCAAAGGCCTGTTGTAATTTGGGAGAGAGAAGTATGAATAATAATCACTGAAAGGAAGATCAGGAGTCATTTTTTCCTCTTCTTCTTCATTTGTTTTCCTTTCTCTATTTTTGTTTTGCACTTTTTAATTTTCATTTTATCTCAGTTTCCTATCTCTTTTTAAAATCTCTTTCATTCTTAATGTGTTTTTTGAAAAAGTCTTAATAAGAATTATTGTTTTAAAAAACAAAACTTTTCAGGAATAACAGGAAAACATTATTACACCATTAAAAATTAACACAATAAAAAGTATGTTGTTTCGTATTGTCCAAAAAAGGAAACTTTCGTGGCTATAGATGGGGTCTTAGATGATCGGTCCCTCTTCTCTTCCTCCTATGTGCAGCCATGCTGGTTTGGGGATTCTGGGACTTCTAGTCCCCAGCAGGAACATTTGCCATTTATGTATTTATTTGATTTCTATCCTGTCTCTGTTCCAGGGACAGGATGCAAAGCAGCTTCCAACACAATTAAAACAGGTTCCAATAAACACACAAAAAACTCTAGGTGTTAAAATACAAATTAAACTGACTATGTCATTAACGCTTTTAGAGACTCCATGAAATGATGCAGGTTGACCATTCCTCATTCAGAAATCCAAAATACTGCAAAATCCAAAATTATCCACATGGGTGGCTGAGGTAGTGACACCTTTGCTTTTTGATGGTTCAACGTACACAAACTTTGTTTCATGCACAAAATTATTAAAAATATTGTATAAGATTACCATCAGGCCATGTGTATAAGATGTATATGAAACATAAAGGGATTTCGTGTTTAGATTTACTTCCCAACTCCAAGGTATCTCATTATGTACATATATGCAAATACAGGTATCTGAAAAAATCCAAAATCCAAAACACTTCTGGTCCCAAGCATTTCAGATGAGGAATATTCAACCTGCATTTTAAAGATCTGGCACAACTATTTAAAATTGAATGCAGTGAGTTGCAGAGTCTCTGCTTGCTGGGAGAAATATGAAATTGATGAGGCCAGCCTAGCCTCGCTTAAAGGGAATTTCGCAGTCCGGGAGCAGCCACCGAAAAGGCCCCGGTGGGACTGAGAGAAGGCTCTCTCATGCAGATCTCAAAGTCCAGGAAGATTTATATAGGAAAGTACAGCCCTGAATCCTGTGGGTCATTCCTATCGAGGGAAGACCCATTGAATCAACTGTTGAGGGGCGAGTCAAAACATACTTAAATCACTTTGATCTAACAGGTCTGCTCTGGATGGGACTCCTAGCAAAGTTTAGGCCATATTCTGCCTAATTCCGTTGATGCTTCAAGCAATGCCAAGGCTGGCCCCCATGACACGCTTGCTGATTTCCTCCTCCCGCCTGTTTGCTTTCCTCTAGTCCGGCATCCACGATGGAGATTTCTACGATGGCGGTTGGTGCGCTGGACACAAGGACAAGAAACAATGGCTGGAGATCGACGCCAAGCGACTGACCCGCTTCACTGGGATCATCACGCAAGGGCTGAACTCCATCTGGACGTAAGTGCTGGGAAGCAGCAGCAGGGAATCCGCTCTGGGTTTTAGTCAGAATTTTAAAGGAGCTATCTGCTGGGGTAAATTGCTCCTTGGTTTCACTGTTTGAGTTTGGGGGAGGCTCTGGTCTTCCGTGCCAGATTCTTCCTGATTCTCTCTAAGCTATCCAAAGAAAATGTTGGTTCGATCCACTGAGCCTCCGTTTATGAGAAGGAAACCCACCCGGTGACCACGGGCACATCACATACTCTCAGCCCCAGAAAACCCCATGATAGGTTCACCTTAGAGTGACCATAAGTCAGAAATTATTTAAAGGCACACAACAATAACAATGGCTTAGAAGATATATAGAAAGATAATGGTTGCTATTGTAATGTTAGATCTATCAAGCCCCAAAAGAAGGAAAAGATTTTTGGCCATTGAGAAATTATGCAACTGGGGATGGAAAGAAGAGAACTGCAGGGCTTTTATGTAGAAAAGTCTGAAATAATTTGAATGTTATATACCATTGAAAGGAAGAATGGAGGCCATTTTTTCCTTTGTTCTTTAATTCTTTATCCTTTATGTTTTATTTTCTCTTTCCTTGCTTTCCCTTTTTTTCCCACTTACTATGTATTTGCACAATTTTAGTGTGTTTGAAAACTTCCAATTTTTTAAAAAATATAGCTTTTCTACATTCTCATTTAAGACTCAGTATGAGAGCCAGCATGGTAAAGTGGTTTGAACATTGGACTACAATGCTGGAGAGTGGGGTTCAATTCCCCACTTGGCCATGGAAACTCACCGGGTGACCTTGGGTGAGCTGCACACTCTCAGCCTCAGAAAACCCCCATGATAGGTTCACGTTAGGGTCGCCGTAATGTAGTGGTAGACTAAGACTCCGGGAGATCAGGGCTTGAATCCTCAATTAACCATAGAAAGCCACGGGGTCGCCTTGGGTAAGTCACACTCTCTCAGCCTCAGGCAAAGGCAAATCCCACGTGAACAAGAAAACCCCACGATAGGGAAAGCTTAGGGCCAGCAGAAGTTGGAAACAACTTGAAGTCACGCAACAATAATGTTCCCAATGGTTCAAGCTTCCTTTCTTCCCCCAGGTACGACTGGGTGACCTCGTACAAGATCCAGTTCAGCAATGACACCCATAGCTGGAAGCCTTGTAAGAATGGGAGCGAAGAGATGGTGAGTCCATGGGGCGTCATGAGGCATTGTGGGTGAGATGCCAGCCCTGACTGGTAGGAATTACCTTCGCGTGGGACTGGCAGGCGCCGAGGGTCCTTCCACACTAGACGGTTGCAGCACTGTGGATCCACTGGAGGGGGGCAGCAGAAAAAGAGCATCCCAGGAGTCTGGAGAGGTTAAGAAAAAACTCCCTTGGGACCAAAGCCAGGTTAATCGACTAAAGCTTTAGTGGACTAACTGGCAAGGCTGTGTGTTAAGAATGTGCTTGCTGATTGTTTTTGTCGTGTGTTGTGTCATAATAGTATGTTATTAATATATATAGCGCATGTGTGCGTATGTCTTCAAGTCCCCCTAAATTTCATAGGCCAGGAATCCTCAGAGGTGGTTTTGCCAGTTCCTTCCTCTGAAATAAAGCCTGCAGCACCTGGTATTCATTGGTGGTCTCCCATCCAAGTACTAACCAGGGATGACCCTGCTTAGCTCCCAAGATCGGATGGGATCTGCTGTCTTTAGGGTATATAGACCCTAGAGATGTATAGTATGGTACAGTATAGTATAGTGTAATAATAATCTTACAGGTGGCCTTTCTTTCCAACTAAGGTAACCTTAGGCACTACTTTGACAAGACTCTGGGAGATCAGAGTTTGAATCCCTTCCCAGAAATAGAAACCCACTGAGTTCCTTAGGCAAGTCACTCTTGCTCAGCCTCAGAGGATGATAACGGCAAACCCCCCCCTTCCCTAGCAAATCTTTCCAAAAAAACTCTAAGAGAGGGTCACCTTAAGTTGGAAATGACTTCAAGGCGTTCAACAACATCAATAACTTCAACATTTCCTTGGAAGCCATGAGTACAGAACCTTGTTTAAAAGAATGCTTTTCCAACTAAAGCTGACATTCTCATAATCCCTGATTCTCTCGATTTTCTGGTGTACTCCCTATGACTGGGCAATCTTACACAGGCCAAAGTATTAAGTTGGGAGGCAGGAGAATAACACATCACCCTTTCATTCCCCTTTCCCACCCTGGCCTCCCCTAATAAGAAACCTAAGCACAAGAACAGTGCAACTAAGCTGGATCTTGGCACCCCTGGGGAAGGATCAGCGCTCCAAGGTGCCACAGGGCTGCGTCAAGCCAACCGAAGAGAAATCAACAGCTTCTATGCCACTGCTGCCAAGGGAAACTCGGTGCCCGGCTGCCAGCCAGCAACTCTGCTTTCCTTTCCCCTAGATTAGCAGCCAGAGTCAATGCCCTTAATAGCCCTGGCAGGAATTGGGCACAAGCACATCCTTGGTTCTTGCCATACCCACCCTGACAAGCAGTCTTTTTGCCCCCTGCCTGCACCTCTGAGCCCTGCTTCTGACACACTACAAAAGGCTATACCAATGGCAACCCATCTAGAAAAGGAGAGGGGCGACAGCAAGTCCAAAGCTGATTTTAAGAAACCTGGAAGAGGCCCCCAGAGTTTGCAAAGCAGATGCAAAAACAGAACTCAATGTGCAGCAGAGCAAAGCAAGGCCTCTTGCCTGAGCAGAACTTGGCAAAGTTAGATGTCCTTTTTTTATAGATGCACTTTTAGCATGGCCACAGGAGGGTGTGAACAACTGAGCTTCAAGCCAAGAACTTGCACTACTTAATCCTGATCAGGGAATCCACAGTTAGAACAACCCTGGCAGGTGACCATCTAAACTTTATATGAAAACCGCCAGTGTTCCCTTTCATTGCTGAACAACTGTTACAGTCAGGATAAAAGGAGGTACTTCTTCATGCAGGGCTTTGTTAAACTGTGGAACTCACTGCTACATGATGGAGAGATGGCATAGCTGCACTGTGGAATCCAATGGTTGCCAGGCTCGAGGGACTGGAAGAATTCACAGGGAATGAAGCTGAAAATTATTAAATCAGGATGGCTGCCTGAACATCACCTTTAGTATCATAAGCAGTAAGCCTCTGGATATCCACTATCAGGGTCCGGTTGTTCTTGTCTCCTGCTGGAAGACTTTTCCCTGGGTCAACTGATTTGTCACTGTCTGAGGAGAATGCAGGACTAGATAGGAAATGTCTGGGCCTAGAAACATGAATTTGGACCAGAGGAACGGACTGTTCTATAAGCAGATCAAGAGGAATAGACATTATGGAAGGCAGACAGAGACTGATCCCACATCAACCCAGGACTTCTGAGAATTCTGGGCTATGCAGTCATCCCTCCACCTTCATGGGGGTTACAGACACAGAACCCTACAAAGATTGAAAAACCATGAATAACTTTAAACTTACAGGAAAAGTGTTACCCTGATTTCCAGGGGTCCTGGGGGTCCCGGTCACTGAGTCAGTTATTTTGAGTTCAGGGGGGTCCCTGTCACTGTGCTCAAAACATAACATGGCGAAGGAAAATTAGCTTGAGCCCAAGTTGGCAAAGCGAGAGACAGGGTAACTTAGCAGGATCTTAAAACCCAATGTATACCAGGTCAGGTCAGGTCAAAAACCAAGCCAAGAAGATCTAATAAATGATTTTTATTTTATTTTTATAATTTGTCAGTCACTGCGCACTTACACACGTTCACCCTCACTCACACAGAACCTAAAAGAAAATAAAAGGGGAGGAAAATTGATAGGGGATTTTAGAGAGAGTTTCAAGGTAATACTCCACCTGATCCAGAAGTCCGAGAAGGCCAAATTAGGACGGAGAGTGAAGAGCGGTGAAACTCAGCACAAGGGAGGGGGACATTCGGCAAACAGAGTGACAGCAAGCCGGGAGGCAAGCGAGAGCCATCCCACGAACCGCTTAAAACAGGGGGGTTTTATAGGAAAAATATGCCTGGAGGGCTAGTCTTTTCCCAGGGAGAACAATAGAAAGAGGGGCTAGATCAAAGCCCCCAACGATGGACATCTCCGGCTTGATGGCTCACGACGGTTTGTGAATGCTTCTGCTGGAGTAGAGCAAAGGCATCGGCAGAGTGGGAATTGCCCTCGCTTGGCAAACTGATTGTGATTCTATGAGCTGCCGTTTCAGGGCAGAGGACCCCTTTGTGAGCTTGATGGTTGGACTGTCTGGAGGGCTCCTTGCGGCTACGTGACAGATTGAGTCACTGGCCAGACCGGGATTTTCCCGACATCCGCCGCTCGGTCATTCCTGCCTACGCGCTCGTGCAGTGACCCTGTCGGACACACGGAATGATTTTTAATATTAGCCATGTGGGGATATCAATTTGATGTGGTGAATTGATAAATTGTAGACCCCGGGAGAGAGAGCCATTGATCACAGTAACAAAAGATTCCACCTAAATGTTAGGAGGAACTTCCTGAGGGTGAGAACGGTTCGACAGTGGGAAATGCTGCTGCCTCGACGGAGTATGGTGGAGCCTCCGTCTTTGGAGGTTTTTAAGCAGAGGCTGGATGGCTGTCTCTCGGGAGGGCTTTAATGATGTCTTCCTGCATGCCGGAAGAGGGCTGGACCAGGTGGTCCTCAGGGTCTCTTCCAACTCTATGATTCTAAGATACCTGGCTCTCTTCTTCCCTGCTTCATTCTCACAGCAACCCCGCAAGGTAGATCAAGCCAAGAGGGCCAACATCGCTCTGTGAATTTCAGCTTGGTGTGAACTAGAACTGGGATCTCCCGGTTCCCAGCCTAACACCCCAGCACAGAATCAGGCACTGTTTTGCACTCATTAGCTTGCACTGGTCTGCTCCCCTCTCTTTGTCTTGCTGTAGGTATTCCCCGGAAATAAGGACCCCGAGACTCCAGTCCTTAACCTGTTCCCCGTCCCAGTGGTGGCTCGTTACCTCCGCATCAACCCTCAGACTTGGTTTGAGAATGGGACCATCTGCCTAAGGATGGAGGTGCTCGGTTGTACCGTCCCAGGTGGGCCCTTGGAGCTGAGCCTTGTTTCGGATCGGGCAAGACATACGTCGTACACTCCAGCATTTCACAACGGCGATGCCTGTCCCCACGCAACGCCAGGGTGTACGCCGGATGGCAAGAAGTTGTTCATGAGGACAAACACAAAAGTGAAGAGAGGGTGCAGCAGTTTGCTTTTGCCTGAGCCTCCTAGGAAGAGCAAAATTCTGCTCCCTCCTCTCCTCTTCCTCTCCTGAGTGAACGGAGTGAAAAATTGCTTTCCCACTCAGTGTGCAGCGACTGAAATAAGCTGGAACGAAGGGTGAAAGTGGGAGGAGAAGGAGGGGGAAAAAACATTTTAAACACTGCTGAAAAAGTGGGAAGAAAGAAGATTAACTAGGATTGCTCCTGCCAAATTGTGATCGTTGGAGTGTACGATACATATCTTTTCTCCAACCTGCTTCATTCTCACAAGAAGCCTGTGAGACAGGCAAGGCTAAAAGGCTTAGTGAGTTTTCTGGTTCAACAAGGACTAGAACAAGATCTTTGCTCCCGGCAGAGGGAAGCAAAATAGCCTCCCGGAGTCAGCCTCCTCACTCCCTGTCCGTTGACTTGCTTTCTCCCTTTAGTCCCAGTCTCTGCCCAGCCATCTCTTGGCCCTTTCTCTAGGCTCTGCTCACTCGCTTAAATGGGACAAGTGTGACAGAGCAAGGCAAGTAAAAGCAAGTGGCAGCAAAGGAGGGAAAAAGCAGGGCTCTGGAATCTGTCTGGAATTTCCCAGAATTGGCAGTGGGCTCCTGCAAGTGGGCGCCCCAAGATGCCACGCCCTGGCACAAGCTCGTCTCATAGTCACCCGAAATTATTCTTGCTCTCCTTCCTGAGGCCATTCCCGCACTACACTGTTAAAGTGCTATTATTTCACTTTCAACATCCTGTGGAATTTTGGGGTTTGCACTGTAGGGAGGGGCATTGAGACTTCTCAGCCGGAGAGCTCTTCGGCCTCAGGAAATTACAGACCCCAGAATTCCACAGGATATTGAAAGTGGAATTATAGCATCATAACAGTGCAGTGCAGAAATGGCCTGAGCCCAGGAAGGAGTACACATGTTATTATTTCCTTCTAACCAAAAAAGTATCCACTCTGCTGCTCTAATTCAACTCTGCAGCGGTGGGTTTACACCAAATCTCAGAAAAGTTATTCTGGACTACTGTTCCCATAATCCCTCAATCGACCTGTCCAACGGCCGGGTTGGCTGGGTTCTGGGAGTTGTATTCCAATGAAGTGATAGTTCCCAGCACAGCTTGTGGCCTGTATTTCACAGTTGTCAGATGAAAAGCCAGACAGGTGCAGTGGTTTCAGCGTTTGACTATGATTCTGGAGACGAGGATCTGATTCCCTGCTTGGTCATGGAAACCCACTGGGCACATCACACACTCTCAGCCCCAGAAAACCCTGGGGCTGAGGAAACCCTGTGATCCGTTCAGCTTAGGGTCACGTCAACTCAGAAATGACTTGCAAGCACGTAATAGCAAGGCAACCAAAAATTATTCTGTTTCCTCCATTTTGCCCCTAGTAGATAAGTAGGCTGAGGGTTTCTGAGGCCATTTCCGCACTACACTCTGCCCCTCCCGAAACTGCAAACCCCAGGATTCCATAGGATGCTGAAAGTGGAATAATTGCGCTATAAGAGTGTAGTGCGGAAATGGTCTGAGAGATGTAGTTCTAAACCATTAATTTTCCCAGCACATGCAACATGCAAGTGTCCCTGATTTGAGGACTGAAAACCTCAATGCGTTTATTTCATGGCTGCTAGGCAACTATGAATGCTTTTATTCCTTCTACCTTGCCCCCTGCTACAAAAAGGCTGAAAATAGCAAAATCGAGGAAGATAAGCATACGTACTTTTGAATTTCTTCTCCCTCTCTTCTTTCCAGACCCCAACAACATTTATTTGTGGGATGATCTGCCAGTGACCAATGATAAACTGGATTTTAGACACCACAACTACAAAGACATGAGGAAGGTGGGTCACTTTTGCAACTTGAAAAAGGGCAAGGAAAGAAACAAGATCTGGAGTCCCAAAATGCCAGCATTTTTCTCCGTCTCCTTTTCCAAGATACAGCAACAGAAGCCTGGTTGGCTTATAATTTCTCATTTTAGGCTAACATCTAGCATATAGGATTCCCATACCTAAGGGCCTTGCCCTGAGTCCCAGGGTGTGAATTTTCTTCTCCAGTCCTCAGGGCAAGAGGGAGGAATCTCAGGGCAAGAGTGCTGTCTTGAAAAGTGAATGTGTGTGTGTATGTGTGTTTTCCTCGTTTATTAGACCTGGTATTTTCTATTTTAATGGCATGCTCTTTGCTACTGTGGTTGACACATAATGTATCATCCTGCTTAATGACATCAACAGAAGCTGCCACTTGTAAGATCACCAGGAGTCTTCTCAAGGTCTCAGGTTTGGACCCTGAAATCCCAGGGATACACCTGAGCTGGGAATTCTGTCTAAGCAAGGAGAGAGTGGGCCATGTCAGCTTCTCTACCTCCTTTACCGTTCTCATTTAACATTTCCTGGGGAAATGCTTCTAGAGGGTACTTGTAAAAATAAGGTTCACTCACCTTGAACTTTTGCAAAGATCATGAAAGTGGCGGAAATGCAGCAACTGATGTGTGCAATTTCCCTTCCTGCAGCTGATGAAGAAAGTCAACGATGCGTGCCCCAATATCACTCGGGTGTACAGCATAGGGAAGAGCTACCTGGGCCTGAAAATGTATGTCATGGAGATTTCAGATAACCCTGGACACCATGAAGTAGGTGAGTGATACCAAGCAGCCCTATTCAAGTCAATTCTGCAAGAATAACAGCTTGTTTGGAGGTCTCCAGACAAGACCTAGAAGCTTGCCCTGAGATTCACAAGTCCTGTTTTCAAAATGTGTGTCTTCCTGACTGCCAGAGCTGTCTAGCAGTGGAATGGGCTGCCTCGGAGTGTGGTGGAGTCTCCTCCTTCTTTGGAGGTTTTTATGGAGGATGGATGGCCATCCATTGGGACTGCTTTGATGGGTGTTCCTGCATAGCAGGGGGTTGGACTCGATGGCCCCTGTGATCTCTTTCAACTCTATGATTCTATCTGAACAGATAGGCATTGTGCAGCCTCCCAAATTCTGTGACTGCAGCTCCCAGCATTCCTCACCATTGGCATTGCTAGCTAGGACTGCTGGGTGCTTCAGTTCAAAAACATCTAGGTCTCAAATGATGAATGAGAAGTCCAAGGCCCATGTATTCAGAGCTTGGAAAACTCATTTCTTGGACCATTGCAGGTGTTGTTAATCACGACAAGTCAACTTTGATGGCAACCCTATGAACCGAAGATCCTGCTCAGGCCTTGCAAAGCCAGGACAAGCATAGCTTTCTTAATTGAGTCAATCCACCTTAAATGCAGTCGTCTTTTCCTGCTGCCTTCCAGTTCACCAGGCATTACTGTCTTTTCCAATGAGTCATGTTGAATCATGATATGTCCAAAGTACAATAGCCTCAGTTTAGTCATTTTGGCTTCCAGTCAGATGTCAGGCTTGATTTGCTTGATTTTTGGACTACAGCTCCAAGAATCCCACTGACCATGCTGGCTGGGGATTCTTGCAGTGATAGTCCCAAAAAGCTTCTCTGCTACGTCAGTAAGCCCAGATTCTGTCCTGGCTTGGTGGTCACTGAGGTGGCCTTGATCTGAACTATATTCCTTCAAGTCAATAGGTGGGAGTTAGCATGAATATAAAAAATAGTAACCAAAATGGTAAAAATGGTGACTGAAATGGTAGAAGGCCTGGAAAGCATGACGCCCTATAAGGAGCAACTTAGGGAGTTGGGTGTGTTTAGCCTGGAGAAAAGAAGGTTAAGAGGTAACATCATAGAATCATAGAAATGTAGAGCTGGAAGAGACCCCAGCGGCCATCGAGTCCAACCCCCTGCCATGCAGGAACACCCTAAAGCACTCCTGACCGATGGCCATCCAGCCTCTGCTTAAAAACCTCCAAAGAAGGAGACTCCGCCGCACTCCATGGAGGCAGCAGATTCCACTGCTGGACAGCCCTGACTGTCAGGAATTTCCTCCTGAGGTTCAAGAAGAATCTCCTTTCCTGCAGCTTGAATCCATTGCTCCTTGTCCTGGTCTCTGGAGCAGCAGAAAACAAGCCCACTCCCTCCTCTACATGGCATCTCTTCAAATATTTAAACATGGCTATCATGTCCCCTCTTAACCTTCTCTTCTGCACTCCTTGATAGCCAGGTTTAAACACGATAGCCAGGTTTAAAGGGCTGTCTTATGGAGGATAGAACAAGCATGATAGAATCATTATTTGAGTTATGACACTTTCTTCTCTGACATGCTAGTTTTTATGTGGGCAAAGAATTTTTATTTTTAAAAAATATTAGAATCATAGGATCATATTGCTAGAAGAAGACCCAACGGCCATCCACTCCAACCCCATTCTGCCATTCTGGAAGACACCATCGGAGCACGCCTGACGGATGGCCATCCAGCCTCTGTTTAAAAACTTCCAAAGAAGGAGACTCCACCACACTCCCAGGCAGCAGTGGATTCCACTGTCCAACTGCTCTTACCATCAGGAAGTTCCTCCTAATGTTTAGGTGGAATCTCTTTTCCTGTAGTTTGTACCAATACCTCTGTGTCCTAGGGCATTTCCGTACTACACTGTTACAGTGCTATTATTCCACTTTTAGCATCCTGTGGAATCCTGGGGTTTGCAGTCTAGGGAGGGGCCTTTAGAATTCTCAGCTAGAGAGCTCTTGGGCCTCAGTAAACTACAAACCCCAGAATTCCATTGAAAGTGGAATAAGAGCACTATAACACTGTAGGGCAGAAATGGCCCTAGTCTCTGGAGCAGCAGAAAACAAGTTTTCCCTATCTTCCGGATGATGTACTAAAACACGTCTTAAACGTATTTAAACAGAACACCACAACGGATACTTTTTTGGACTGCCGGCCTGGGGATTGTGGGAGCTGTAGTCCAAAAAAGTAACTTCTTCCCAGCTCTGACCACCACCCTACCACAAGGAGCAGCATAAGCTCTGGCATTTCTCCTTTTAGAAGGAAAAAGACAAGACTAGAGAGGGGACCCACAGAACCTTTGGGAAAACCCATCTTGTCTCTCTCTCTCTCTCTCTGTATCCCTCGCAGGGGAGCCAGAGTTCCGCTACGTGGCCGGCATGCACGGGAATGAGGCCCTGGGCCGGGAGCTCCTGCTCAACCTGATGGAATACCTCTGCTATGAGTACAAAAAGGGCAACTCTCGCATCCAGAGGCTGGTCACTGAGACTCGGATCCACTTGCTGCCATCCATGAACCCGGATGGCTATGAGACAGCCTACAAACTGGTGGGTTGAATGGAGTCACTTGGGGGAGGGGGCTTAGTGACATGAAGAGGAACTCAGTGGATCTTGGAAAAGTTACATTCTCAGGTCTGCGTCCTGTAGGTTCATCCCAGCCTAGGGACACCTGTTGAATCATTTCCTGAACAAGGAGTCAGGTTCTGTGGACGTGACTCTCGTTGGAATGCACAAATATAGGATGGGGGACACATGGCTGTGTAACAGTACATGTGAAAGGGATCTAGGAGGCTTTGTGGACCACAAGCTGAACATGAATCAGCAGTGTGATGTGGCAGCCAAGAAAGCCAACACGATTCTTGGTTGCATCAGTAGGAGTATGATGTCTAGATCAAGAGAGGTGATGGCACCACTCTGTTCTGCTTTGGTTAGACCTCATTTGGAATACTGTGTCCAGTTCTGGGCACCTCAATTCAAGAAGGATATCAACAAGCTGGAGCGTGTCCAGAGGAGGGTGACCAAAATGGTGAAGGGTCTGGAAGCCATGAAGCCCTGTGAGGAGTGGATTAGGGAGCTCAGCATGTTTAGTCTGCAGAAGAGAAGGTTAAGAGGGGACACGATAGCCATGTTTAAATCTTTGAAGGGATGTCATGTCGAGGAGGGAGCGGGCTTGTTTTCTGCTGCTCCAGAGACTAGGACAAGGAGCAATGAATTCAAGCTGCAGGAAAGGAGATTCCCCCTGAACCTCAGGAAGAACTTCCTGGCAGTCAGAGCTGTCCAGCAGTGGAATCTGCTGCCTCAGTGGAGTGTGGTGGAGTCTCTTCCTTCTTTGGAGGTTTTTAAGCAGAGGCTGGATGGCCATCTGTTGGGAATGCTTTGATGGGTGTCCCTGCATGGCAAGGGGTTGGACTGGATGGCCCCTGGGGTCCCTTCCAACTCCATGATTCTATAGTTCTTCACCACTAAAGGAGAGCCAATGAATCATTCATCGAACAGGGAGGATATCATATTTGCCAGAACCCCACTGTCAGTCCCAACCAGAGCAAACTCATTGAATCGATGGGATTTACTTGAGGTTGAATAACTCTTATCTGCCAATCCAAAGTCTGAAAACTTCCAAAAGTTAAAACCTTTTGCCATTAGCTGCCCACTTCCACCTTCAAGAGGGTGGCAGTGGCGCTCCTCCGCAGTCACCTCTCAGATCCTCAGTCTCTCTCTAGCCTCACGTCTCACACACAACACAAGTAGCGAATGAAGGAGACACGAGGCTGGAGAGAGACACAAGGATCTGTGAAGTGGCGGAAATGCAAACATAGCGCTCAGCACAAAACAGCAGCCGTGACACTCCTCCTCATTTGTTCATGGGTCCCTAGAAATATACCGTATTTATCTATATGCAAATACAGGTATTCCAAAATCTCAAAAGAAATCTTCAACACAAAACACTTCTAGTCCCAAGCTTTCAGATAAGGGATACTCAACCTACCTAAGTTGCTTTACCATTCAACAATCATTCCGTGGGCCATTCATTCCCTGGGTCTACTCTAACTGGAACAGATAACAAGATTCAGGCTATGAATGACAATTCCCCAAATCCCTACATCCATATGGCCATTGGCCATGCAGGCTGGGCAATTTCTTACTGCCTTCAAGTCACCTATCAACTTACAGAGGCCCCCTGAATTTCATAGAGTTTTCTTGGGTATGCTCATAAGGAGTTTTGCCAGTTCCTTCCTCTGGAATATAACTTACAGCACCAGGTATTTGTTGGCGGTTTCCCATCCAAGTACAAAGCAGGGCTGACCCTAATTAGCCTCCCTCCGCTCAAAAACACTTCCCCAAGCTCTCATTAGATGGGAGGGAATTCATCCACAGGGTTCTCAGGTTCTGAGAGAAAGCCAGTTGGAAGGCTAACTTTCCCAAGCGAAGACAAAACCACCAAAGTTTTAGTCCAAACTTTTAAGGAGATCTCCAGGGTGATGACACCTGCCCCCAAGATGGGTTCCACACTTTGGATAGTTCCTTTAAAGTTCAGACTACGAGACAGAACAGATATCCTGGCCTGCTGGCATGGGAATTACCTGCTGCCACAGCCCAATTGGAGGCAGAAGGAAAACCCAACCGAAGGCACAAAGAATTTGAGGTGTCATTTAAGAGCAGATTACCGGACTAGACAGACACAGGTGGAGGGGATTTTACTTAAGTCAGGAGAGGCTTCCAAAGATTTCATCAGCGGTGTGCGTGATTGAAAAAGAAAATAAAAGGATGGATTATCAGAAAGAAAAGGCAGCATGCACAGTCTTTATGCAAACAGGCAGGGGATGTATCTGGACTACATGATTGTAAGACTTTGATCTCTCTTTAATGGCCATGGAATCCTGGGATTTGCAGTTTGGTGAAGAACTAGGGAGGTAGGCCATTGCCGCACTACACTCTTATAGCGCAATTATTCCACTTTCAACCTCCTATGGAATCCTGGGGTTTGCAGTTTAGGGAGGGGCCAGCCGGCCCCTCCCTAAACTGCAAACCCCAGGATTCCATAGGAGGTTGAAAGTGGAATAATCGCGCTATAAGAGTGTAGTGCAGAAATGGCCGTAGCTATGAGGGGTGGTAATGAGGTTATTGCCCTCCAAGTAAGAATTCTCCTCCAAATAAAATTATACTTTGGTCCCCAAATTTCTAGCCTTCAGGTAACTTTAAAACTTCACTTCAGGTTTAGAAATACAGGTCAGGCATCCAAATCAAAGGAGGAGACCAAGTGACCACAGCAACACCGACACGGCAAACGCAAGAGGGAACAATTTTCAGTGTCTCAGTCTCTGGGGTCCCAGAAATTTGAGGACCGAAGGAAAACTTCATTGGGGCAGAATTCTCATTTGCGGCGAGCAAGGCTCACACTTCCCCCCTTCCGTGGGGGAGCGGAATGGGCCGAGGAATAGAGTTTGGGTCAAGTTTACAAGGATCTGCGCACTCACATTGTTTCCTCTCCTCCCTGGGCAGGGCTCCGAGCTGTCCGGCTGGGCCATGGGCCGGTGGACGTACGAAGGCATCGACCTCAACCACAACTTTGCAGACCTCAACACCGCCCTGTGGGATGCAGAGGACAACGACATGGTGCCTCACAAGTTCCCCAACCACTACATCCCCATCCCAGAGCCCTATACCTTCGCTAATGCCACGGTGAGTCCAGCGCGCCATCCTGGTAGCCAACAGAACGGGGACTTGGGCCATTCCAGGCTTCTGGGTCACCTGACAGCACCGGTGTTGGCACCATTTAAGATACATAAGACACATCATCATAGCTCCCTCTATGAGCCGGTCCAGGTTCTGAGGCCATCAGGAGAGGCCCTTCTCTCAGGCCATGTCCGCACTAGGCTGTTAGAGCACTATGATTCCACTTTCAACGTCCTATGGAATCCTGGGGTTTGCAGTTTCGGGAGGGGCCGGTCGGCCCCTCCCGAAACTGCAAACCCCAGGATTCCATAGGACGTTGAAAGTGGAATCATAGTGCTCTAACAGCCTAGTGCGGACATGGCCTCTGTCCCACCAACATCACACACATGGTTGGTGGGGACGCAAGAAAGGACCTTCTCGGTGGCTGCCCCAGCCCCTGGAATTCCCTTCCTATGGAGACCGAAGTGGTCCCCTCCTTCCGGCAGCAGGCTAGAACCCTTTTAGCAGCGTTTAAAACAAAGTTTTTCAAGAATAGCCTAGGGGTGGTATATTGTTTAATTGTTGTTTTTGAGAGCTTTTTATCTTTTTACCTTTTCTAATTCTACTTTATGCTTTTGTTCCTTTTGTTCTTGTGTGCCTTCAGGTCATTTCTGACCTACAGCAACCTTAAGGAAAACTTATGGTGGGATTTTCTAGGGCTGAGAGTGTGTGATGCGCACACACCCTATTCCACTGTCAGACAGCTCCTACCACCACCCAAGGTTCAGTGGAGTCTTGTTTTCTTGCAATGTAAATCCATTGCTTTATGTTCTAGACTCTGGGACTGCCGAAAACCATCTGACTCTCTGCTCTTCTGGAGGAACCTCAGCATAGGTTTCTGCAGGAGGTCAACCCAAGCGTCCCTTGCTTTTGGATAACTCATTTTTCAATGTTCTGCTCTTTCGCCCATTGTAAATTATAGACATAGACTTTCTTTCAACATCGAGTCTGCTCTGTCGTCAGTTCTTCTCCTCTTGTCTTCTTCCTGTAGGGAACAGGAGGAAATTATAAGGGTTTGCTTGTGACCACATACACAGTGCCAAGGGAGGCTCCATAATTCTCTCATGTTCCCCAGAGGAAGAAGGCAAGGGAAGAAGGACTGACCAAAGACTGGGTTCTGCTTTTCAGAGAATTCCAATTTCTGACAGTGCTCTGGTCCCTAACCCATCAGATAAGCAAGAGATGCCTAAATTATTTTTAGACCTCTCCAGTGGCATAGAGACACAATCTCATTGTATATGTGAGAAAAGATGGCCATTCCCTTTTTAAATTGAGAGTTCAGTAGCTGTCACTGTCTCCATATTGAAATTCCAGGTTGGGATAGTGTACTGAACCCTGCAAGAGACGAACCAAATTTAACAGAAACACACGCACAGGAGACGGCAATCAACACATCAACCAACACAATTATAACACTGATTCCACTTTAACTGCCACGTTTGCATCCTATGGGATCCTGAAATTTGTAGTTTGGCAGCACTCTAGAGCCACCGGCCATGGCTTCTAGCTATTTTGCGAACTCAAGCCCCAAACATCTGGAGGACTAAAATTTGAGAACCACTGCACTATTGCTCACTGGCTGAGCATTCAAAATATCCCTCCCTGAACTGTAAAGCCCAGGATTCCAAAGGATGGAACTCTGGCAGTGAAAGAAGTACCAAAGTTGTATAACTGTGTAGTGTGAAAGAGACCTTAGTTTTCCTTTCACATCTGCTACATTTACCCAAGTCAGAATCAAGGCCTGCAAAATCAAATGAAGCTCAATTTCATTGCGTGGCGGCAACACATCAGCCAAACAGGACGCTTCCGTTTCTTTCACCAGGGCTGTATTGGCTTGGCCTGGGAGGAGAGGGTGGAAAAGAGAAAATAATTGGTACTTATTTCCTCCTTTGCTCTCTATGTGCCTTAGGTCGCCCCAGAGACCCGGTCCGTCATAGGCTGGATGCAGCGCTACCCGTTCATGCTCAGTGCCAACCTGCACGGAGGGGAGCTGGTGGTGACGTACCCTTTCGACATGACCCGCACCTACTGGAAGGCCCAAGAGCTCACGCCCACAGCTGACGACGCCGTTTTCCGCTGGCTCGCCACGGTTTATGCCACCTCTAACCTGGCCATGGTGGACGATGACCGGCGGCTTTGCCATTATGACGACTTCATGCGGGAAGGGAACATCATCAACGGGGCCAACTGGCACACTGTGCCTGGAAGTAAGCTAACCAAGTGGGAGGAGGCCCTCCACCACGCTCAGTACTTCCTTTTTATTATTATAATTAAGCATTTTCCAATGCAATAAAAGATCAGAAAATATACAAACAAAAAAGGAAGGAAGGAAGGAAGGAAGGAAGGAAGGAAGGAAGGAAGGAAGGAAGGAAGGAAGGAAGGAAGGAAGGAAGGAAGAGAGAAAGAGAGAATATAGAAAAGGCAAGAATAGTAATAAAGGATTCCAACTTTCTAATGATGATTATACATGACCATATAAAGCAACTTCTCTGATTATCATCACCAGTCATATACTTCTTCAGCCTTACCAAATCTACTCCAGTGAGCCCTATACTTTTGCAGGGATTAGGAAAAAACATGCTGGAAAATTCTGGCATTCTCCTGCCCTCCTTCCAACTCTTGTTCTAGGACAAACGGGGCTTAGCTAGCATAGGGTTAATTTTGCCTTTGCATGCAAAGCCCTCTGGCCTCTCACCTGAAGTCTCAATTGTTGCTCTGTGTTATTTAACATGATTGGCTATGGTATCCAGACCATGCAACCCAGAATACACCCTGGAGTCAGTCATTGGCCTTACATAGAAGCCCACCCCTGTCTCTGTTTCCCCCACTTTTTGCAATCTTGCTTCTAGCACCTTCTCTCTGCTATACTAGTCTCTCCACAAAGAAGTTGGTGAGCTAAGAATGAAGCTACTGTCTTCCCTAATCCTTCTGTTAGTTAGTTAGGATCTAGTTTCTCCAAAGCATATGTAATTTTAAAGTTTATTAGTAAATCTTTTAAGTTTGGAACCTGAAACTTCCTGCCTTGTTTTGCATTCAAGTCAGCCTCCAGTTCAGGGAAGCCACACAGAGATTGAGACATGCTTTTTCTGCAACTCTGCTAAAAGAAGGCTAATTCCTAACAGCTTTAGCTTTCATAGAACTTCCTCCAAAGGGCTATCCACCTTGGGAAACTCTAATTCTCAACAAAAGTAAAAATAACATAAAAATAAAATAAAAATCAGAAATGCAGTTTTCTTACCTGAAAACTATTTACCCGAAGGAACCCAAACTTAGTGCTCAGCGCAAATCCATGCCCCCCGCCATTTCACAAATCCTCAGTCTCTCTCTTTTTGCTGCCAGCCACCCATTTCCACCTTTGAGGCAATGGCTGAAGCACTCAAGCTCATTCATCTCTCAGATCTGAGAGAGAACATTGCAGCTGCCATCTTGAAGGCAGAAGCAGGCAGCTGGTGACAAAAAGATGAACAAGCAGGAGTGCCACAGCAGCCACCTCAAAGACAGAAGCAGGCAACTGGCAGCAAAAAGTTTTGGTCTGGGGAGGTTTTCAGATTTCCAGATAAGGGAAGCTCAACACTGAGAGTCTACATTGTGGTGAAGCCACTTCCTGCTCTGTGCCACTGGTCTTTCGTCTCCCACTGCAGGCATGAACGACTTCAGCTACCTTCACACAAACTGCTTTGAGATCACAGTCGAATTGTCCTGCGATAAGTTCCCCCACGAGTCGGAGCTGCCCCAGGAGTGGGAGAACAACAAGGAATCTTTGCTGCTCTACATGGAACAGGTAAGAGGAACGGGTGTGGACAAAACAGGGGCCCTGAAGATTGGATTCCAGTTGCCTTGGCACAGTCCAACAGCCTCTGGGAGTGCCACAGGTTACCCGCTCTTGCTCTGAAGTGTACAGCCTAGGGCTATATTGGGTGGACTGTGCAGGCTCTGGCCAAAAAATAAAGTGATGCCTGGCCTCTTCTGGATGCATCCTGGAGTGGCAAATCATCTTTCAAACATATATGGCTTGGGACCAGGTTATTTGAAGGAATATATCTCCCTTTGTGAGCGCTGTAGAGCTCTACGATCATACGATCATCTGGAGAGGCCCCTCTCTCTGTCCCACCACCTTCTCAGGTGCATTTTGCAGGGACAAGAGAAAAGACCCTCGTGGTGGTTGCTCGTAGACTTTGGAACTCTCTCCCTAGAGAGACCAGGATGTCTCCATCTTTGCTCTTTTGCATTGTTTGAATGTTGTTAGCCACTTTGAGTCCAGCGGGATATAAATAAATAAAATAACAACAGCAATAACAATTTCAAATAGGTCACTGGGTTCCTTGTACTGTTTAACATGGGTTTTATTTGGCATTTTGCAAAGTCCAAAGGGTCTCAAGGCAGAAAATTGGCCCCAGACTTGCTGAAAGTTTCCCCAAGTGACCAGATGGCATCAGGGCTCTGTGTGCTCAGGGCTCTGTGTGTGTGTGTGTGTGTGTGTGTGTGTGTGTGTGTGTTCCCATGGCCCTGGGTGCCCCCACACCTTAGAATTTCAATTGCCAGTCATCTGGCAGTTTCAACTGATAGATGCACTACCTGACCCTGTCCTTACAGACCCGCAGGGGCATTAAGGGGATAGTCCGAGACAAAGACACCGAAGAAGGCATTGCAGACGCCATCATTTCGGTGGAAGGCATCAACCATGACATCAGGACAGGTAAAAAAAGATCCAAACTGTCCATTTTGAGTCTCATTACAGAGGGCATCAATAAAGATGGGAAAAGACAGACAGACAGACAGACAGACAGACGGACAGACAGGCAAAGGGAGCCACCTCAGATGAGAAAAAAAGCCTCTGAAAGTCCCCAGTTTTGTTGTTGCACAAACCAATTTTATTTCTGAGATCCACATGACTTTTTTTTAATCACAAAATATTTCCTGGGAACTCCCAGCATTATCAACGGCTTTTCATTCCTACTTCTCAGGCCACTTTAAATTCCACAAGACCTTGCAAAGCATGAAGAGACTCACTGGTCCTCTATACGTCTCAGTGGGGTTTCCTGAGCACTGGGAAATGTCTAGAAACTATTTTTTTCCATCTTAATCTTGCCAAACTCTGTTCTTCTACATCAGCATTTCTCAACCTGACCCATCCTCGGTAGTGACAGACTATACCTGCCAGCATCCCCAGATAGCAGAGTCCCGCTGTGGCCATGGGAGGTGACATGGTAGCGATTTTTAAATACCTGAAAGGATGTCATGTAGAAAATGGAGCCTGCTTCTTTGCTGTTGCTCCAGAGACTAGAACACAAAACAATGGGTTTTCAAGTTAGAATAAAAAAGATGCTAAACACTGCTAGGAAAAAGAAATTTTTTTTATTGTAAGAATTGTTCAAGAATGGTGACACTGTCTCAAAGGGGACAGACTCTCCATCTCTGCAGGTCTTTAAATACAAGCTGAATGGGCACCTTTCCAGAGCGCAGTGTAGTTGTTCAGAAGTTTAGTTGTGTATTCCTGCATGGCAGACGGTTGAAACAGATGACCCTTGAGGCCCCTTCCAACACTTGGAATGAAAAGGCTATGACAGTAGTGGAAACTCACTCATAATGAAAAGCACTATATAGGAAAATATTGTAATGTGTTACAGTATGTTTTAAAATTTAAAATAAAAAAAAAAAAATGACTTTTTCTTTGACCTTAAGGTTACTTCTGGACCTTTCCTCTCCACAAGCTCTAGGCCATTTAATTTCTAATTTTCCCACATTCTCAAAGTTATCCTCAAATGTCCCTTTTTCCCCCTTATCCCCCAGCTTTTGACGGTGACTACTGGCGCCTGCTCAACCCCGGAGAGTACGAGGTCACAGCCTCGGCGGAGGGCTATCACCCGGTTACCCGGAACTGCCGTGTCTCTTACGAGGACACCCCTACTATCTGCGACTTTCGCTTGACAAGGACGCCCAAGCAGCGGCTAAGGGAAATCCTGGCCAAAGGCGGGAAGGTCCCCAAGGATTTAGTCTTGCGCCTTCGTCAGCTCAGGGTGCGCAAACTCCGGGCCCAGAGGCGGGCCAAGTGAGGAAGGTGTGGAAGAGCTCAACCCTACCCAAAACAAAGAAAGTGCCATCAGGAGCCTCTTCCCCTTATCACAACGGCTTCTGTCCTCATCTTGAGCAGACGTGCCAACAACCAATCAATAATATGTGATTTCTGCACTTTGGGAAAAGCAAAGCTGGCAAAGGTGCATGGTTGGTCTAATTTCTTTAACTCTTTGCATCCCATCCAAAACCTCTGCTTCTCACCCCAAGCATTCGTCAAGCCCTGGTAGGAGTGGCTACTTACTGGAAGAAAAGAGGGTATCGGTTCAGACAATGAAAATGCAGCTGGTCTAGGCTCCAAGGGGAAGGAAAGAAAGTATCTGCAAGCACATCCTCGTTTCTTTTCACTCCAAGCTGACAGGATGGGAGGTAACATTGCATTCCACCTGGTGAATGTAGGATCTCAGTCTCTGTACCTTTAAGAGTGGCCCTGAAAAAGAAGTGCCCATAAAGTGTGGACTCTCTTCTGTCTTTAGCACTCTGTTCGAAAAAGCCGTGCCTACCAAAAGAAATCTCAATGGAACCCTTAAAGGGACAGAAACTTTCTTGAGGACTAACAACCCTGACAAAGGCTGGAAACCCAAAAAGCCCTCTCTTTCCCAACAGATGCCCATCCAGCCTCTGCTTAAAAACCTCCAAAGAAGGAGACTCTACCACACTCCAAGGCAGCAGATTCCACTACCAGACAGCTCTGGCCGTCAGGGAGTTCTTCCTGAGGTTCAGGTGGAATCTGCTTTCCTGCAGCTTGAATCCATTGCTCCTTGTCCTAGTCTCTGGAGCAGTGGAAAACAAGTCCGCTCCCTCCTCAACATGACATTTCCTCTTAAGGAAATTATTCCTTGAAAGTCCAGTGCAATCTCCTAGTCCTTTCTTGTTGCAATAAATGTTGCAACAGTTTCTGATCCCAAATCACACCCCAACCACAACGGCACGGTTGCATGCTCTTAATTCTGAAGATGAGATATACACAATAGTGTAAGTCTCCTTTTGCAAAATTCAGCCTTCCCCAGCCTGACGCCCTCCCAGACTGTATTAGACCGCAGTTCTTAGCATCTCCTGGCAAGCTGTGCTTTCCGTCTCTGGACACTCTTGAGGGGCATTTTTGAATCAGGTCTCATTGAGCCTAAGAAGAGATTGTAGATCCTTCACGAACTCTGTGCTATTGCGCTTCTCTGCTACATGTTTCAGGAGAAAGACAAGATGATGGCAACCCACTTCAAAATGGTTGTACGCACAGGCAACATGTCAGAAGCTAAGGGTTGAAGGTAAATTGTGCTTTCCACAATTAAGATATTCTCCCCAGTACATTTTATACGTCTTTTGTATCATATTCTTCAATACAAGCAAGGGTAGTGGAGCAGGGGAGAATCAGAGCTTGGAAAAGTGATTTTTCCATTGCTTGGTCATGGACATCAGCAGAAACCAATGGCACATCTTATTCTGATGGGCAGGCCCTGACTAGAACATGCCATATATAAAGTCCTGGGAAAGAGAGAAAGAACCTGTTTTGTAAAACTTTTCAAAGTAGAAAAATGCTGGCATTGAAGTGCCCTTGCTAGCCAAGCGGCATTCAGACAGAACGTTTCCTAATAAACATTGTTTGCTATTTAACCTTCCAAAACACCCCTTGTGTAGAGTTGGTTTATTTTCCACACATCTTTTTCCTGGAATTAGTCTATTCCAAACTGGGTAGCGTTATCTGCACCAACCCCAACATAAATTGAGATCCAGCTACACTTCTGGATAGCAAGGTAGCTTCTTAAGAAATATGAACCAAATACTATGAACCAAATACTAAAATATGTAAACTGCTCTGAAAACTGCAGAAATCTTCACTTTCAAAGATCTCCCTGCTTTAAAACAGAATATATGGCTAAGTAAGAAGTGAAGAAAAAGGTGGCTTACAGATATGGACTATCTATAGAGGTGATACATGTTTTGAAATCCATCAATGTAAATAGTGAACAAGGGTAACCCCAGCATTTGAGTATGTTAACACCATTATTAGGAGCAACCAAAATGATACAGTGCCACAAGTGTCATTTTTTTGTAATTTTCCATATTTAATAATCAACAAAGTGGGGATGCAAACAAGAAAGTTACACAGAATGGCTTTGCTCCAGATTCTACAATTGTAACCGTCACACAGATTGATCCTGTACGCCCAGGTTGAGCAAAGGGCATCCTTCCCAATGTTGTCCAATTGCCATTCCCAGTAACCTTACCCATCATAGCCAGTGGCGAAGAATGCTGGGACTTGTAGTTCAGGAACATCTGGAGAGCTGCACTTTCTCCACTCTCACAACATGCGTTGAATAAGAAGAAAGTCCCTTGAGCTCAGTGGTGGTTATTCCCAAACACAGGTGACCTAGGACCACCACCTTAAAACAGAGTCCCAAAGGAGTTCAACATACCAGAGTTCAGCATACCAGACTTCATTTCACTGCAGAAGCTGAGCAGCACTGGGCCAACCGGGACAAAGATCCAGTATATCAAAGACTCCCAGTCAGGATTAGGAAAGAATCTTTCCTGAACCTCTGTAGAGTCATGGCTGCAATGTGTCAGAGCTGATAGGACTGAACTGGCTGAATCAGGAGTCTGTCTGACCGGAACCGCTGGCTATCCTGTTCCCCAAGTCGGCGTGGACCTATAAAGGAAAGTCTAGATCTCGTCAGAAAAGGAAAACATGCAACACAGAGCTTTTGATCAAAAGGGTCAAACCTTACTCCTGGGCTATGCAGCCAGAGGGCAGGGGAGATCAGTTTATTGAACGCACACACATGCCTCTTATACACTAGGTTAGGAAACCAAGAAGGCAAACTTCCAAGAAATTGCACTGCACACTTATCTAAACTACTTGCATAGCAGAACAGAGGCCATTTCCGCCCTACACTGTTATAGTGCTATGATTCCACTTTGAACAGCCCGTGGAATTCCCACCTCACAGGTGCATTTGGTGGGAGCACGGGAGAGACGGGGCCTTCTCAGTGGCTGCTCCCAGGCTCCGGAACTCCCTGCCCAAAGAGGTCAGACTGGCACCCTCCCCACCTACCTTCAGGAAACAGCTAAAAACAGTCCTTTTCCAGCAGGCAATTTCTATCGGTGCTGTTCATTTTAATTGCTATTTGAGATTTTTTTTTTTAATGTATTTTTATTCAACAGAGCAATGGAAGGGAAGGGGAAATTAGTAGGAGAGACAAAAGATAAAAACGTACGTTCCACTTGATAACATAACATATATATATAACATAGTATATATACACATATGACATAGATAACAACATTTCATTGATGTTTACAAATCATACATCGGCACTTTCAAATCTAGACACAGGCATATCAAACCACCCACAGTACATTTCGAAACAGCATCTGCATAGCAGCGTCACACGTTGGTAAAAGTCCGTATTACAGTGGCCAACAAGTTGGTAAAATAGCATTCCCTAAGGCGCCAAATCTAGTCCAGTTGTACAAGTACTTAAGAACACTCTCGGGCTTGGGGTTACACAAAAATATTTGACAATTAACAGATAATTACAAAGGGGACCTTCCCCTCTGATGACAAAACAGCATGAAACTATGTTCTTATCACACCCCCTCCAAGCTGAGAATGAGACTATATATATAAATATATATGAATGTGTATATGTATAGACATTCATATATATATGTATATGTATATGTATATGTATGTATTTTAACCTGTATTTTGAGATTTTAATACTGGTTTTTATATGTATTTTAACATGTTTTAATTATTATCGTGGTTTAATTTTTGTTTTAACTTTTGTACATGCCAGTTTTTAATTATGTTTCTTTTAATGGCTGTAAGCCGCTTTGAGTCCCCTGGGGAGAAAAGCAGGATAAAAATAAAGATAATAATAATAATTCCGGAGTTCATAGTTTCTGGAGGCCCAAGAGCTCTCTGGCTGAGAATTCTCAGGGCCCCTCCCTGAACTGCGAACCCCAGGGTTCCACAGGAGGTTGAAAGTGGAATGATAGCACTATGGCAGTCTAGTGCGGAAACGGCCTGAGTCTACACGTCGGCTGCTTCATGAACAGTCCAAAACCAGTTCAGGCTAGGCTTGGAGTCATGTAATTCCTCCTCTGTGTTCTACAGATGAAGTTCGTGGAAAAGACAAGACACCCCAAAAAAGCTGAGACCTACAGAATGGAAACTCTTTGGTTCAGCAGAACCCACAGCGTAAGGGGGGCTCCTACTTGCTTAATTGTAGTCGAGTCGGCCTCACAAGAAACAAAACATCTCAGGAGGAGGGGGTTTGCCTTTACCTCCCCTCTGAGGCTGAGAGAGTGTGACCTAGCCACTGAGCCTCCGCGGCTGCGACGAGGTTCCGAACCCCCATCTCGAGAGTCGCAGCCTGACAGGCTACACTACGCCAGGCTGGCTCCTCCCCTTATCTTTAGAACCAGCCAATTAACGCGCGACTTGAAGCCCCGCCTCTTTGGAGCAGACCACGCCCCTTACCCAAAGGCCACGCCTCCGCCTTTCTGAAGGCCCGCCCCCTCAGTCTTTTAGAACCCTTTCTCCTGTTTAGCGCGACCCTTCCGGAATTTAGACATGGGACTTCCGGTGTTCTTACCTCCTGTCTGTGGTAGAGTTGCTGAGGTTAAACAGCAACCAGATGAAACTGTTGAGTTTGGTGAAAAGGGCGTAATAAATAAACATTACTGTTGTTGTTGTTGTTAAAAACACACCAGGCCTTGTCACTCTTTGTCAAAAAAAAGGCCTGAACTCTATGGTCCTTTTGGATTACGTTGCATTTTACCATAGAGTTGAAACCTTTTCAACTTGTCGGTGGTGGCGCATGCGCCCTTGGAGCGGTCGGCTGCCGGCGCGTGCGCCCTCGGAGCTTCGCTTCAGCGAGTGAGAGCCCCTCCTTATGATTGGCGAAGGAGGTCACGTGGGAGAGAGGCCGGGCCAGGGAGAGACGAGTCTGGCTAGAGCGCCGGAAGTGACGCAACACCGATGTTTGGTTGTGCGGTGTGTCGTATGTGTTGCTGCGGTGGGAAGAGAGAAGGTGAGTGTAGGTTTTGGGGAGGCAGGGGGCGGTCCTGAGAGGGTAGGAATTCTGAGGTGACGAAGGGAAGGCCGAGCAGCCTCGGCGGGATAGGAATGGACGAGATATCGGGCCTTTGTTTTGGGGGTGAGGGAGGGAGAAGAAGCGGCAGTGCCGACCCAAGATATTTTGCTGCCTGAGGCGGAGCCGCAAATGGCGTCTCCTCCCTCTCCCCCCGCCCCAGCGAGATGTCTGTTTGATAAGAAAGGCTGACAGTTGCCCCTTCTTAAGAGGGATATCTCCTATTTGAGGGCTGGAAAGCTCTCCCTATAATGTAAACCGTAGAAGATGTCAAAAAAAATCCTGTATTTTGGCGTGTGGGGCTTCCATTATGCCAAAATGCAACTTATGAATGTCAGTAACGTGAATTTTACAGAGAAATACATGAGTGAGTTCACTGAAATGAGTGCTTTCGTTGGGTCTTTAGATAGAATGAAAACTTGTTCGTAGGTCCTGCCTGATTATCAGCTCTGCATATTTTGAACTTCAACTGTCCCTTATTGGTGTTTTGAAAAGCTGCCAACACTATTTATAGATGTCAGGAATGGAGAGGACATTCTGGCTTCCTCAGTGAGGATTTTACTGACAGTTAATTTCTATTATTTTTACATCCCTCCTTTCTTCAAACACTGGTTCCTGAGGTGACTCACTTCATTATTTTCTAAAAAATGGAGAAATAAAAATTACAATGCTGTTAGTCTGTTTCAACATAAAAAAACTGTATTGCATGCAGAAGACTGGAGTTCAGGAAGGTTTATGTTAGAAATTTCTTTTCCTTAGTCTCAAATATGTAACGAGGTTTCTTTGTAATTTTTCCTACTGAAAAACACAGTATGTTTGTATATTAAAATTCAGCTAAACAGATGGTAACATTAAAACAGTGACTGGACAAAAATCAGTTTAAAAAACATGCTGCAGTTTTGCAGATATTAAAGTGTGGTACTGGGCATGATAGCAACAGGAATCAGTGCCGCTTACTCTGCATTTGCTGTGTGAAGAGGTAACTAACTACTTCATCACTCTGAAGTTTATCTTAAGCAGTAATTAGATGTAGCTCATAATCAGCGGAAAATTTTCCCTGTGGATCTCTTTCCTGAAATGGAAATATGGTGCCATTGTGCAACATGAGTGGAAGAAAATCTAAGCTGGAACTGTAGCAAAATTAAAAATGTTCTGGTGTTGCTAAACCACTACCATACGTGGCAGTTTCAGTGGACTTACATTCTGCAAAACGTAGTCCCTGATACTTATGAATCGGGTTCGGCCATTCATAGCCCTTGTGTCAAGTCTAGGCTGTTTATGACTACTTAATAGCTGTTAAAAGAAATGTTCCAACTAGCCCTTTTTTTTTTTCCTGAAGAGGGCACTGGACTTGTGTAGTATGAAACCTATTTGAAGAGGATATGTTGGTTGGGGGAAATTATGTCAGAAGTTATTGATTCGATTAGATCTGCAGAATCTGCGTGGTCACATGAGAAACTAAGAAAGCGAGGGCTGAGGAAAAGAAACGGGGGGCAGGTAAAGAAGATTGTGGCACCACAGGGAAGATGCTAGCACTTGTTTTCAGTGTTCGAACAAATCCATCTTCCCTTTTTCTTGCAATCTCTGACCCTCTACCCAGCTTAGAATTGGCTAGGAAGGACAGGCAGAAAATTATTGCTGACAGCTCTGTGCTTGTGAAGCACTTTCTGGGCATTTCATTGTGATTTTGAAGACAAAGACAATCTCACCCATACCTATGTAGGAAACAGGAATAGTAAAATTGTGGTTGCTAACAAGACAGTCCAGAATTTGAGACGTGTTTCCAGCAGTGGAAGAGAGACCAGAATAGCCTCTTGTTTCTGTGTTAAAGCTCTTGATTGCTCTTCCAGCCAGTCTATTTGACAGCCAAAGTTGTGTTTGCAGTTACTATGTTCCAAAGAATCACACCCTAAACTGCACTGGTAACAGCCTTCTTTTTTTCTTTGTTCAACGATTCTAGTATACTCCTACCAAATACATTATTTTGGTGCCGGTGCCAAGCTCACAACTGTTCTTTGCCCATCTCTGCCCCGTGTGCCATGGTTACCTACCATATTCGTGAGTACCACCCTGAGGACTATGAGACAGTGCGTGACCTGTTCGCCACAGGGATGAGTGAGTACGTGCCGACCTTGTGCGTGCACATGCTGAAGCAGCCCTGGCTGATCCTGGTTCTTTCCTGTACCTTCTGCCTCCTGCTGACCAGCTCCAAGTCGCTCCTCCTGCCCATCCTTGCCGTCACCCTCTTGCTGGCTGTGGGACGCCAACTCCTGGGCTACGTCTGGTCCATGTATATTGACCACTGCCTGCAGGAGGACCTGCTGGACATCCAGGCCACTTACCCAGTGGACAAAGGGGCTTGCTTCTGGGTGGCCGAGGCAGACGATTACGTGGTGGCCATCGTGGGTGCCAGGCCCTCTGAGGAGCACCAGGATGAGCTCATGTTGAAGCGCATGTCAGTTCGGAAGGACTATCGGGGCCAAGGTATCGCCAAGGCCCTGTGCAGGACGGTGATCGCCTTTGCCCGAGAGCATGGCTACAAGTCCGTGGTGCTGAACACCCTCATGGTGCAGCATGAGGCCCGGGCCATGTACGAGGGCGTGGGCTTCCACCTGTATCACCACTATCTCCTACCCACCGTCTACGGCAGGTTGGCTAACTGCACCATTTCCAAGTATCGGTATGATATTCCCTCTGTGGACTGTGGAGGGAAGCAAGGCGATGGTCTATAGTGACTGTCTGGATTGGGCATTTCTTCGCTTTTTGCCCTTTGGACACGGGGTGCAGCAAGCTCCGTGGAATCACTGGAATGAAGAGGATGGGAAGAGGCTGGTCTGGGGCATTGAGCCAGGTTACCAGTACTCTGGCCGCAAACTTTTGGATTGTCACAGTGGGCAGTCACAGGCTCTAAAGAGTCTTCATAATGAAGGAAGCCAGAATAATGTATTCAGAAGGTCTCTTTGTTTCCCCCTGTTTTATTCTTTTCATAAATTAGTAGGATCCCTGATTTTGAACCAGATGTGATTTGCATAATTCTGTTTTCTTTGCCAAAGAAAGGGGGCTTCTCCACCAGTCATGCCTCTTCTCCTCACCAACAGTCCCATGAGCTGCTTTTGCCTTGTTTCTTGAGAGAACAGCTCCTGAGGCACGTGGCAAGTGACTGCCTCAAAAAGCCAGAGTGTGCCAGTAGAGACTCTTGCTCTGTTGCCTTGGGCAGCTGGTTGGTCGTTTTGTTCTTTTGCCAACTGAGGCCCTTTTATCACATCACGTTACTGCAGAAACTTCTGTGTGTTTCCTCAGGGTACTTGGCATGTGGTGCTCAGTATGTTTGAACCCACACGAAAAGCATCCCCTCCATTATACTCCTAATGCAACACAGAAACTCCTCTGTCACTCTGTGTGTTGGGCGTGTTTTGAGGGAAACTCTTGCTCATGGAGAAAGGGGTTTTGCCTTCTCCCACCTTTCACAGTAGGATCTAGAAATTGTTAACAGTCTTTCTATCAGCCTTCAACAAACCGGGGTCTGGTAGGTGCGTTGGACTACAGTTCCCCTGCTGGATGGTGATGGGAGTTGTAGTTGCACCTGGGGAAAGAATCTATGTTGTATAAACCAACAGTGGGCAAAGTGCCTCCCTCCAGATGTTGTTGAACTGCAACTCCCAGTATTCCCCACCAGTGGTTCTTCTGACTGAGATCGATATCAGTTGCCATCCAATCACAATTTGGAGGACCATGTTTTGCTTATTGTGTAATAAATCAAGGAATACGTGAAGGACAATGTCTTCATGAGTACACACACAGACACACACACAGAGGAGTCTTGAATGCTTTTATCTTTGGGGAAGCTGTTTCAACCCCTTGATGATTTTGTTTGCACCTCTTCCCTACTTTTGTGTCTGAATTCACAGGTGCACTCAAGAAGTTCAACTGTGATGAAAGGAAACAATGTTTGAGACCTTGTAGTTAAGGAATAAAAGGAAAGCAAGGACGACCTAACTAGGTGGGTATGGAAGGTGTCTGTCTTCTCTCATATCATTAAAACCTGGAGCCATCCAGTAGACCTTAATGATAAGAGTCCGGAGACTAGCCAAAGGAAGGAGTTCTTCATACAGTGCAGAGTTTTAACTACATAATTTGGTAGGACATGATATAACGGCTAACAGCTTAGATGATTTTGAAAAGGGCATACGGTAGCCTCTCCACATTTGTGAAGGTTCAGGGCACTGAATCCTCATGGAAGTGGAAAAACCTTGAATAACTCTCCCCACTGGCAGTTCCCCTCCAGAGCTCATTTCTTTGCCTCTGGCCCGGATGCTGCAGGGGGGCAGAATAACAAGACAAGGCAAAGGGCTTACCAATACTTTCCCCTGAGATGGAGAAGAGCAGACTTCTTGTGTTTTAGCTACTTCCAGTGGGCATCTTGAGAAAAGGGGGGTAGGAGAAGAAAGAGCACCTGACCAGTCAGCCGTTACACAGAACGGGCAGCCACATGCAGAGGGGACACTCCTTCAGCAACGGAGGGGGGGGGCTCATTTTAAAAACAAATCTCACAAGCCCAGGTTAATGCAAGGAAATGTGAGGGGGAGGCAAGCATGTGCTTCTTGAATAATCGAATTCACAAGGGTCAAACCCAGGAATGTGAAGGGAAGGCTATAGTTAGGTTCATGGATGGTCTAGCGATCAACAGCTACCATTCATATTCAGTCTGTGCTACCTGCATGATCACAGCAAGATACTTCTAAGCGTTGCCTGCTGGGGAAAAAATCTGGGAGAGGTCTGTTGCCTTCCTGACTTGCTTGGGGGCTTCTTAGAAGCATCGCGTCGGCCAGCATGGGGAGTAGGTACCAGGTTACCTAGGGCTTTGATGAGCCCTCACTGGGCCCTTCTTAGGGTCCTGGAAAAGGCAGTCTAGTCTTCAGCTTCTCTCAGCAGAAAGGTCTACTTTGGAAGATTACCTCTTCTGTAGGAAAAACAAATGATATAGATGGGCCTAACCCTCCAAGATATTCTTGAAAACCTTGAGGGAGAGGCTGCTGTTGTGGCATAGATTTTCCCTAAAGGATTGTGCCTGCTTATCACCTCCCTTCCAATGTTTCGTGTGTGCTGTCACACTGGACATATTGCCGTGTATGTCCTTAGCCTGTGGCCATCACGTGCGTCTGTGAACCAGTGCTGTGGAACTTGGGGAAATAAAGAAGTGGCTGATTTCCATCTGATGGATTGCCTGACTTTGTCTGTGCTTGGTCTGCGACTACCAAAGAACCATTTGTCCCGGTTTCACTCAGAATAATTAAATTACATGTTTATTTTTAAAATATTTATTTATACATTGTTGTGATTTCTCCTCATTTGTGGTGCTTAGGGTATAGGAGCCCCAAGAAAGTCAACAAGCCATGCATATTTATAGGGCCCCACCAAACCATATATAACACATTTTAAAAGGTACAATATATTTGAATCTCTTTTGGGGAGCAAACCAGCTGCCCGGTTCTACCTTCAAGGTGGCAGGGTTCCTTTGCAAGGCAGAAGAGTGTGTCTGGGAGGCTTTGCCACTGCCTCTGCTGCTCCCTCATGCCAGAGACTAGGACACTATGGAGCCGTGGCTTCAAACTCCAAGAAAAGAGATTCCACCTAAACATTATGAAGAACTTCCTGACAGTAAGAGGAGTTTGACGGTGGAATATGCTGCTGCCTGGGAGTATGATGGAGTCTCCCTCTTTGGAGGCTTTTAAACAGAGTCTGGATGGCCATCCTTCTGGAATGCTTTGATGGTGTCTTCCTGCACGGCAGAAGGCGGTTGGACTGGAAGGCCTCTGGGGGTCTCTTCCAGTTCTCTGAAGTTTGAGCTAAATGGTGAGGCAACCACTAACCCAAAGAGCTTTTAGGCAGAAAAAATAGCAACTGGTACTGAATAAATCACACAAGGTGATAAAAATGATGGGGCAAGAGCAGCTTGATAATGGAATATGCTGCTGGAGTGGAGTGGAATCTCCTTTTGAGGTTTTTGAGCAGAGGCTGGATGGCCATCTGTCAGAAGCGCTTTGATGGTGTATTCATGCGTGGGAGAGGGTTGGACTTGATGGCCCTTGTGGTCTCTTTCAGCCCTATGATTCTACTTCAGTTTATTAAGATTGCCTCAGTAAGACACTCAGCAGTGAGGAATGCAACACTTTCAAAGAAGAGATTGCTGTTGAGCAATGTGCAATTTTAGGGGTGGTTTAGATAGTAGAATTTGGTAGAAACATTTCAGGTCACCCTAGTCTGCTTCATTGCTTTACACAGATTGCAGTGGCGACATTCCTGATATGGCCATCAAGCCTTTGGTTATAAACCTGCTCCAGGATACAGACCTGCAGAAATTGAATGTGTGCCCTAGAATGTGATACAAAATCCTTTGGGTCTTCCGCGACTAATGTTGGCAGGACGGGTGGGATGTTTTTTGACATGTTTCTCTGCATGGAACATCAGTATCCCCTGAAGGCATGTTTCTAGAGTGGAGGTCAGTAAGTCTGGCCTCCTAAATCTGAGCTGGCCAGTTGCGTGGAGGCCAAGGGGCCAGTTTCCCCCCTAGACCCATTTCCAGGCCACAGACCTCACAGCAAGCCCAAATGCCTGTTTCCTCCTGCACTCCCTCCCAAAATGAACCCAGGAAGTGACATTCCATCACTTCCTCTTGCCATTTTGAGATAGACCTTAGAAGAAGGCAGAGGTATTTGGAGATAGTACAGGGTGGTCGTTTGCTTGTGAAGATGTTTTCACATGTTGGGGGATTTCTGTATCACTTGGGGGCAAAAATGGCCTGAAAATTGTGTCAATATTTGTTTAGAAAATTGGTGGCCTTTGGGGGACAGATGTGGGGCTGTAGGGGCCACAGAAGTGGGATTCGGGAGCCACACTTATTCCAGAGGCCACACTTAGCCTACCCGCATTCTACATATTTTGGCTTCCAACTCCCACGAGGCAGCATAGCCAATGCAGGGAAATTACGATCCAGAAATGTACAGAGGGTTACCGTTGCCTACCTCCGTTCTAGAACCCAGAAAGTGCTTTGCGTAGCTCACCTTGGAAATCCACAAGGCAAGGCAACTCCCTGTTGCAATGAGGCCGAGAGATTGTACTTTGCCCTGCGGTCCATGCAATGCAGGGGCAGCGATCACACAGCGCTCCAGGTGTTGTTGGACGGCAATAGTCCCAGCAACCCGAGGTAGCGTGGCCAATGGTGAGGAACACTGGAAGCTGCAGTTCAACACCTGGAAAGCTGCATTATTTTCCCTTCCAGTCTGTGAAGCCTGCAGCTGTGCAGGCTTCCAGGAACATAGCTATCATGTCCCCTCTTAACCTTCTCTTCTGCAGACTGAACATACCCAGCTCTCTAAGTCTATCCTCATAGGGCATGGCTTCCTCTCACCATTTTGGTTGCCCACCTCTGGAATTGTGACTGCGTCCCTCCCTTCATCCACACAAGAACTCTGGGAGGAAAATTATAGGCAAAGGAGAACCAATAGCAAAAGATGTGCAAGAGAGGGATGCCAGTACCGCCTGCCTCCTTCCACCAGCTCGCTTTCCGCCTTGAACTTGGAGGTGTCTCTTGCCTTCTGATTGGCCCTTCCAAGAGGAGGCGGAGGAGGAGGAGGAGGAGGAGGAGGGATCTGGAGGGATCTATCCAGCCAGAGGAGCCACTAGGAAGTAGCTTTGCTGACACAGAGGAAGGTCGGCTGGAGAGACTGAGGTCAGGATGCGCCTCCGGCAGCAGGTAAGAGGAGGAGAGCTTGTGCGCGCCTGGTGTTTGAAAGCGAGAGTACGGCTAAGGATAGATTCCGTGGGATTATATCAGAACTTGGGGTGCTCGGAAGCAAGGCTCCTTCCGAATGCACCCCATTCACTGCACAGAATCTCCTGGGACTCTCGCCTCTTCTTCTTGGCAAAAAGTGTGTCTTTTTTTAGCACTGGGAGATGCTGGGAAATCTCACACGAGGGCTCAAAAGCTGACTTCCTCTTGGGCATTCTGTGCCCCCACCCAGAGCAACTCAGTGGGTAAAGAAAAGCCCCCTTTCCCCTGCCAAAACGTTCAGAGCAGGGCATTGGCCACATCATGCAGGAAGAAAAGAAGGGGAATCCAGACTTTTCAGGCGTCTGTGGAAACACAGCATTGAATCCTGGCAACCCTGAATAGCCACGGAGGGAGGGAGTAGTTGGTACAGCACATGCTTGGCATCCTAAGTTTTCTAGCTCCAAGGCCAGGAAACGCGGTTCAGGGAAAGAGCCTTCCATGTCGTCTCAGAGGCCCAGGAGGCAGCAGTTTGCTGTCGAGCTCCAAAATCGCAGGATGGCTTCAGTTCTTCGTCATAGAACAGCGGGAAGAGACACGGGGGAGAGTGAGATCATGGGATGTGTACAGGTAGGTGCCATCAAATTGCCTGTGAAATTATGGCAACCCCACGGATTGCACAGGGTTTTCTTGAGCAGGAAACCTTCAGAGGTAGTTCTGCCAGTTCCTCTGAAACAGAGCTTACGGCATCTGGTATTCCATGACGGTCTCCCATCCAAGTACTAACCAGGGCTGACCCTGGTTAGCTTTCCAAGATCAGATGGGATCTGGTGTCTTGAGGGTATTTAAACCCCCAGGATCATAGTGCACTCTTGGTATCGTAAGTAAGTTTGCACAAGTGCCTTGAATCCTTTTCTTTCTGCAAGATAGTTTCTTTCTAGGCTTGTACGCCTTCTATATGAACGACTCTCCCCCCACACTTCAAACCCAGTGAACCTCTGGCCATAATCAGAGTGGTGTTTAGTTAATGAATTCCTGGGGGCAATGACTGATCATTGCTCCTTCCTCACTGATAAGAGACTTTTATTGGGGCAGGTACTTTGGGAGATTAGAGTCCACAAAACACAGCAGGTGAAACGGCCTGTACTTTGAAAAACTTAACACTTTCATGTATTCATGTTTTTAAAACAGGTTGCAAGGTTCTTTTCCCGTATTTATAGCTCTCTGCTGCAACAGGGGTGGGGTTCTGTCACAAAATTGCTAGCAAGAACTGCATGACAGAAATTCTGATATGTCTTATATGAAAATTCCGGTATCTCTTATATTAGCATTGTGACATGGGTTTGATTTGTGTTAATTGCTGAATGTTTCACTTTGAATTCATAGTGTTTGGATTATACAGTACCACGCTGTTTTAAATGATAAGTGTTCTTAGACTGGGTTAAAATCGTTTTATCTCTAATCCACCCTGAAATCTTTGCCCCAGTCTTTTTGCTCAGGGCACACAGATAAACCTGATTCAACAACTCTACTGTGGCCAAGCTTACAGAGCCAGCATGCTGTAGCCTTGGAACTGTGACCTCAGAAACCATCACATGCTCTCAGCCCCATTTTTTTAGGTTGCTTTTTTTCCCCCTCAAATGTCCCCCTCCCCTCTGCCACTAAAAAAAAAAAAGAAGTTCAGAAAAGCGGCAGTTCAACGTTCCCATTCTTCTTCCCTGCTGAAAATACAGTAGTAGGAAAAAGTTAGCATAACATCACTTCTGGTGCAGCCTGGGAAAGAAAGTGTTGACACAGCTCACACAATTGCCCCTTACCATCTTTGGGCCCGATCACGCTACGGTGTTAAAGTACAATTATTGCACTTGAACTGCTATGGATTCCTGGGATTTACAGTTTTAGGAGGACATTAAGAATTCTCAGCCAGAGAACACTCGGGCCTCAATAAACTACAAACCCCAGAATTCCACAAGACGCAACAGCAGTTAAAGAGGAGCAATAGTGCTATAACAGTGTAATGTGGTAACGGCCCATGCACAAATAAATATTCAATTTTTCTTATTGGAAGAACAGAAGTGCAGAAAAGGAAAAAAAGATATTGGACATACAGGCAAATAAACATAGCTATTCCAATCTGATTGACTGACAAAAACTTCCATTTTCCAGGAGAACAGGGCACGCGACTCCGCCGTGGGTGGGTACCGCATCCGCAGCTACGAGGACAAGGACTACGAGCCTGCACGCGCCATATTCTCCCAAGGCATCAATGAGCATGCTCCCACTGGCTTCTGGTACCTTCTGAGCCGCCCCCAGACCCACCTGCTCCTGCTGGGGGTCTTCCTCACAGGCTACACAATCTCTGCCTCCTTCCTCTTCTCCCTTGGAGTCGTGTCTGCCCTCTTGGCCACTGGCTGGATTCGCATGAAGGCCATCTGGAGGAATTATGTCCTGGAGGCTTTGGATGAAGACATGCTGGACATCAGGAGGACCTACCTGGAAGCCAAGGACTGCCACTTCTGGGTGGTGGAGCACGGCGAGGAAGTGGTGGGGATGGTGGCGGCCGTGCATCCCGACGACCCCTCTCTGAGGGGCCATGCGCTGGAGCTGAAGCGCATGTCCGTGAAGGAGGGCCACCGAGGCCGCCGCCTCGCCAAGGCCCTCACGAGGACCGTCATCCGTTTTGCCCAGGAGCGTGGCTACAAGGAGGTAGTGCTGGGTACCTCCATGGTGCAGTACGCGGCTCAGCGGCTGTACGAGGGCATGGGCTTCCGCAAGGTCAAGGAGATCTGCCCATCCCTTCTGGCGAAGCTGCTTCAGTTTTACGTCTACGTCTATCGTTATGAGATCACGGGACCCCACTCACCAGAAACGCCCTTTTCCCAAGACACCGAGGAGGTGGCACAGAAAGAAGATGGTGGCGGCCTGGTTTTGTGGTAGGGCCTTGGTGGACCTGGCAGGCATCTCCAGAGCCACACTGTGTCCCCCCACCAGGCGTTGCGTGCTGAAAACAACTGGTGGGTACCCCAGCTTTTAGGTCATCGGTGGGGGCCCCACGGGCCACTGTGGACGACCCAAAGGATTTCTTGCAGCCCGAGAGGTTATGCCCTTCCCAGTGCCGATTTCAAAAGTTTCTCACTCCTGCCCTTGTTCTGCCACCCTTCGGCCTCGTCGATTCTGGTTAGACTACACCAGGCTGCCCGTTCACTGCTCTCTGGATTCCCCCCTCCATCTTCCTCCCACCAAACTTGGCCTCTTTGCTCATGACTTTGTCTTTGCTCGACTATTTTGTAGGGTCAGCGGTGCCCTTGTTGGAGAATGCCCTCCCACTGGGAGGTCCAACTGGGTCCATGTTGGTGGCACATTTTTTTAAAAAAAAAAAGCTTTTTTTTTAGTTTTTGGGGACCTAACTGATTTATTCAATATGTCCAGGCACATTAAGTCAAGGTGAGCAACTGCAGAAGGCATGGGGCTGCCCAAGTGCCCCCCGTCCCGGATATTCCACTGCACACAAACGCCCGCGCACACGTTGTCCCCTAATATTCCCAAGCACCCTCTAGGAGGCGTACAGGCATTTTTCCATTTTTAGGCCACTTTAGACCTAGAAGAAGCTTTTTAATAACAACAAGTGGGTGGAAGTTACTTTGTTTTTAAGAAAGAAAATACATTCCTGGGCCAAAACTGGCCTGGGGAGGCCAAAACATGTCCAAAAGCCCCTCATACTTCTCCGTGGGTATTTTGGAGGAAAAGAAAAAGAGAATCTTGACTCCTAGGGGCCACAGAAGTGACCCTGTTGGCCATACCTTTATCCACTCCTTTTACTGTTTAATCCTTTTTTTTAAGCTGCTAAACTTTTATGACAATTGGTAATGTTAGTGAACAAACGTGTTTTAACGAATATGCAAAATTTTAACTGGAGAGGAATGATTGTCTCATGGTAACAAGTCTTTCCTGTCGATTATTTGCAACTGTTTACCTCTTAGCTGTACGTTTTGTAACATTTTGAATTACAAGGTAATCTGTACAGCTATTGTTGTGGTTCGTTTCGGTTTTAGCCAAGGCCTTAGAACCCGCGCTGCGTTAACTGTTCGTGCTTTCACACGCCCTTACCTCATTCTGTGCAAGGCCTAAATATCGTAAAGGCACCGGATCCTGTCTGATTTTGGAAGCCAAGCAGGGCCAGCCCTGGTTAGTACTTAGAAGGGGGACCTCTAACCAACGCCAGGTGCTGTCGGCTCTGTTTCAGAGGAAGGAACCGGCAGAACCACCTCTGAGAAAACCCAGTGAAATTCCTCAGGTAACCATAACGGGACAGCCCCAAGAATACCCAATGCGCATTGGTACCACGTAATGCCCGCTCCTTGATACATCTGTCCCACTCTGAGGTGTAATGCTCCTGTTGTGCATGGGCATCGATGTGCGCAGTCCCTTTGCTGAGTCCGTTATGTACTCATGAAGCAGCAGCTGTCTACTGAATACAAACATTCTGTGTCTTCACAATTCTGTTTCCCCTACGGGTAAGTCCACTTACGAGCACACAACGCTCCAAAAGGATTCCAGCCAATACCTGTTTCTAACTTGGCAACACAGCAAAGACACACAAATACAGTGCTTCAGAAGCAGACATTGTTTAGTCATCCTGGTTTCTCCTCCCCAAGAAACAGCCACTTGCTTGGCACGCTTTTTTCCAGTTTCAAGCCCAGGAAACGTAGCAGTTAAATAATTCAGAAAAAGCCCCTTCTCTGTTATCCCAGAGAGCTATTAGCAGCAACTTTCCAGCTCCAAAGTGACAGGAGCCAGATCCAGTCGCAGCACGGCTTCGGTTGTGCTCAATGCCCAAAGCAGTAGGGAAGGAAATGGGAGGTCCGAAGACCAGGGTTCAAATCCTAATTGGCTACAGAAACCTGATAGGTGACCTTGGGCAAGTCACACTCTCTCAGCCTCAAAGGCAAGCCCCCTCCAAACAAATCTTGCTAAGAAAACCTTGTGATAGATTTGCCTTTGAGTCACCGTAAGTTGGAAACAACTTGAAGGCACACAACGATGACACGGTTAAATGCCCCGCACATATGCACCCGCACCACTTTAGCCTACGGTGTTTCAAGGACTAGAGGTCAAAACTCTTGGAAAAGGAGGATTTTATTTTATTAGCCTGGAGGCCAAACTTGCTGACCCGCCTACAGAAAACCAGGGTTTGGATTCCCTTGATTTTCACTCTCCCTTTCGTTTACAAGCTCCTCCAGAGGTGTGAGTGCAAAGAGATCAACTTCTACAGCACAACCGTAGTGGGATCTTGAGCCACGAGTGCCGGAGGGAATTGCTCCCCTGCTTGCTGGGGCCCCCTTGGGGGGATTCCCAACGCCTGTCAAAATTGTTTCCTGTGGGGAAGATTAGCTCTGAGCGCTGCTTTAGCCATGCAAAGAGGGCAGGGTAATTAGGGATCTTTAACCCAATGTTTACGGGGTCAGGCTCAGTCAGAAATCACACAAAAAGGTCCAACGAATGAACTTATATTGAGTAGTAATAGTTTGCACTCACGCACACGGCACATCCAAGGGCTAATAGAAATAAAGAGTGGAAATAAAATAGATGGATTGTTGAGGGATTCTCAACCTGGGGAATACTGCACCTCTCCTGAAGTCCTTCGGTCCGGGAAGCGGTCAGCTCAGCGAAGAGGCGCCGAGGAGATGCGTAGCTGTTGGCAGGGGGGACCGGTCAGTTGGTGTGACCGGGAGGCATCACATTCCTTCTCCTTGCCTCTCTCTCCTGCCCCTGCCCAACTAGCCCCAAAACAGGGACTATTTGTAGGAAAAATTTACTTTGAAGGCAAATCCTTTCCCGGGGAACACAAACAGAGACAGGAGAAGCAAAACACCTCCACACCCGGCATTTCTCGGAAGATAACAGAGTGTCATCTAAATCACAGGATCTTCCTCCGCTTTGAGGCTGTGGTGTGAGTTTCTGGAGATGGAGTTGCTGAGGTTTTATTGCTTCCAGTGCCCAATTTTCCGGAAACACTTTTACTCCCTTCAAGTGGGCTCCTTAAAAGGTTAAAGGCCGCTTGTCCACCATGGGTTATCACAACACGAGGTCTCCTGTGGCTACGTGACTGGGGATTTTACCGGCCTGATCTGGTTCTTTTCGATCGTACGACTGTTATTGCCTATGTGCACATTCGGGTGACCTCTCTGGTGGGTTAGATTAATTTTATATCAAAGTTGTAGACCCCTGGACAGGGTTTTGCAAGGGGACAACAGAATCTCAAGGGTGGGCTTCTTTTCTAAAAAGTCTTCATTCCCCCAAGGAGACTCACATAATTGATATACTTTTTCGGTGTTTTCACCTTTGTATGTGTTTTTTTTTAAATCTGTTTTGTTTCCAGTTTGGTATTCTCCTTGCAACTCAGTTTTGGGGAAAAGGTGGGTTATCGTCCTGCCTGAACGATGGTAAATAACCTTTCCACACACCGAACGGTGACTCTCCTTTCAAGTCACTTCAAGAGCCTTTCTTTACAGCTAAAATACACCAAAATCCAAAGCCACAAGGGATTTGGGTCAACTCCAAAGCATACAATATATTATGCAAACTTTCAAATTTTCACTGGCTTCTTCACCAGGTAAAGATGTTAAAAATCATACAGGAGAAAAATGGTCACGATGTGAGAGCCACAGGCCTCCATTCTGTCTGAGATTTTGTCGGTCAAAATGGCATCGAGGGATTTCCATGCAGTCAGAGGCCAGTCCCCTTACTGGCCTTGTGAAGACTGGCGACAAAGCAGAATAAAACACGGGTAATCAAATTTCAACTCCATTAGCCACCGAAAAGTAACTTCTTCTGAGATCCAGCTGTCCTTAGCCTACCCAAAGCAAACCGCCCCCTCTTCTTTGCAGTTGAGACTTGCAGCTTGAAATTGTGTGAATGGCAGAGAAGAGTCTCTTTTTGCCACCTGCAGGCCACAGAAAGTAAAGACAAGGAGATTCCTCAGTTTATAGGGTTTTTTTTAATAATGCCTTTCCGGACAAAAGCCTCACGCCAAGGTTCTCCGAGTGAAAAAGCTAAACACAAAAAGGAAAGAAACTTTTTAAAAAAGCAATAAGGCAACCCTCCCCCTCCTCCCGCACACACAAAAATATTAGGCTTTAATTTGTTTTTAAAAAATGAGCCGCAAAACGACCACAACTAAGACTGCCAGGATGAAAACCAGAGAAAGTGCCTGTACATTTAACGAGTGCATAAAAGGTGAAAATCTAGCAGGTGTCGCTTGGTACCTAACAAGCTTCACCTGCCGAAATTCTTCCTGTGCAATGCTTAAAAGTAAAGAGGGCCTCTCTGGTTTTCAATCTGGCAGCCTCCACCGCAACACAAGGGAACACTTACCTACCACTTTCAAGAGCTTCTCTTTTGAATGGATGTTCTGGGAAAGCTCAGCCCTTACTGACTCCATAATGAGAAACCTTCAAAAATCCAAATGGTGAATGCAGCACAGATTTGTTAAACCTGGAAGACTTCCAAGTCATGTGTGTAGCAACGAGTAACAAAACATTCAAAACGGGTCAAGCACATAGCTCAAAACTGCCCTGAGCAAGATCTGCCTTCTACTGTGCCGTGGGGCTTCTTTGCTTCCAGGAAGGAAATTTCAGATGGATTGCAAAGAGAGGCGGGGAAACCAAAATCTAAATGTCGAGCACACTCTCCGGGCCGTGCAACAAGACAGGCAGGTGTGATGCGGGCATCCGACCAGACTGCTGCTAAGACCGAGAGCCTGGTACAAATATAACTCCAAAGGGACCACCCAAAATGGGCTTTAGTGCTATAAACTTCTAGCCTAGCCAGGACATTTCTTTCACAGGCTCTCACCTTCCAAAACTCAGAGGTCACCCCGTATGAAACCTCTGGTCACACGCACAAAGGTTTCACACAAACTACAAGACATCAACCACCGTAACCAAAACTTCCGACCGTACAAACGGGCAACAAAGTCTATGGTCGACGTGCCCCCTTTCCGAGCCATGCTGACACAAAGAACCAAATCGATCCCAAGGCAAACAGCACGGGCACCCCGAGATGAATCCGTGCGGTACAGTCCTTCCCACCTCTCCTCCCCAATCCCTACTCCCACAGCAATTTTTCCGAGTCCAGGCTTGGTCTAGCCTCAGCGGCCTTTGCAGGAAGCTTCGCGGCCCCTCTTGTAGGGGGCGCAGTCCCTGGCACAGGAGGACCGCCGGCGCATGACGAGGCCACGGCGGTGCTCGGCAGCACAGTGAGCTCTCCCGTGCCAGCGGCTGGGCCTCGAGGGGATGTTCTCTTCGTCGTGCAACGGGTGCGCTGGGAAGAGGCTAGGGTCGACCCTCTCGAGGCGGCAGAAGCGGTCCAGCGCCACTGCTGGGGAGAGAAAGAAAAAGAAAGGGAGAGAAAGAGAAGAGGAAACTGGCTAGAGCCTTCCTTGCGAGATACCCTAAGCCCAGGGTTACCGTATTTTGAACAGCCAGGAAGAGGATACATCGGCCATTTCCGCGCTAGGCTGTTATAGTGCTGTTATTCCACTTTCAAGATCCTATGGGATCCTGGGGTTTGCAGTTTAGGGAGGGGCCTCAAAGGCCCAGGATTCCATAGGATGCTGAAAGTGGAATAATAGCACTATCACAAGCTAGTGCAGAAATGGCCATTTACTGACTATGTGAAACCACCAACCACTCTCACTATAAGCAGGGTGACCAAAATAGTAAAACGTTCTTAAAAAATCCAAAAAAGTGGACTTTTAATTTTGCCATTTCACATAAGAGACACCATTTTATTACACCCTGGTATATGATAGGATATGAGCATCCAAGAGATTTGGTATCCACGGACTGGGAACCAAACTCTAGTGGATACGGAAAGACCCCCGTGTGTCCTTTATATTCTCTGTATGCTGCCCAAAGAAGGCCTTAAGATATCTACAAATATTTGGCTGAAACATCTCAGGAGTTTTCATCATCCAGCATCTCCTGCCCTCTATTCAGATAAGTCTCATTTTTTGCATAAGCTTTGGTCCAATATTCTCAAGTTTTTCCGTGCTGAAATTGGTGTCTGTGAGTGCCAAAAAGTTTTTGGCTTCCTGGGGCAGGGGTGAAAGTGGGAAACTGTGTTAATCCAGGTACTGTGGAGGTCAGAAATGGAGACAGTTTCAGAAGACAAGTAGGGCCATTTCCGCACTAGCCTGTTACAGTGCTATTACTCCACTTTCAACCTCCTATGGAATCCTGGGGTTTGCAGTTCAGGGAGAGGCCTTTGGGGATGGCCTTTGAGGCCCCTCCCTAAACTGCAGGCCCCAGGATTCCATAGGAGGTTGAAAGTGGAATAATGGCACTATAACAGGCTAGTGCGGAAATGGCCCCCGTTTAGCGGCCAGCTTTCATTCCTGGAAAGTCTGAGAGGACGGAAGCCAGAATCCTAAGAGATGCTGGGAGACGGGGAAGGTAAAAACGGCCCTCCAAACATAAGTTAGATATGTGCATTTGAAAAGTGAACAAGTTAATAAAGAAACTGACATAGCATGCAGTGCTAGTGGTAAAAAAAATTGAAATGAACATAGCGGCAAGAAGGTTATACGCTGAATTATGGGAAAGAATTTGTAAAGATCATGTTTTCAACGACTGTTATTTCCTGCTTGATTTTTGGGGGTGGGGGGTGCAGAATGATTAAACTGCTAATTTTGTTTAAAGAAAAATTATTAATCATGTTTCTGAAAGAGTAGAAACCCCTAATTGACTCTTTGAAAAAAAATTACTGTTATTGGATGATTCCTAGTGTTATTATTAATATGACTTAATTATATAGACAAAATCTAATAGATAGATGTAGATCTCGAGGATTAAAATATAACTACAGAAAGAATAGCTGGAAGTCATCTTTAGGTATTGTGTTAGTTGTAGTTTTTGTTATATATTGAAGTAGTCTGGATTAGTGTGTATTAGTGTATAGACCAGAGCTTTTCAAGTTGGTGACATACTTTTTTAGACATGCATCATTTCGCGACACAGTAATTCAGTTTTACTAGCAAACCGGAGGTTAAACTAACCCCTTGTGAGAGATACATAAATTGCAAGAACAAAATGCATGGGGACACAACATGTCTCATGAAAACCTTTCATACATTTTTAAAAATATATGATTTATAAATAATAACATACATTTCCAAGATTGTAGGCAACACACCTACACACTTCAGGCGACACACTAATGTGTCGTGGTACATTGTTTGGAAAGCCCTGGTGTAGAAATGTAAGTTGTGTGCAGTTTTAGTAATCTGTGATTTGTTTTTGTTATATGTGTTGTTCAATTTTTGTTTTATGTAGATTTTACTCGATAAAAATTATTTTTAAATTTATTTTTATAAAAAAAAATTAAATTTACATGTCATGTTACAGATCGCAAATAAAAGTTGATCTTCATTGCAACAACAGATTACAACAGATTATATACACATTGTACCTCTTGTAATCATATCACACCATTGTTAATTCCATGTCTTTTATACAATACATTTTGACACAATTTACGTCCTATTAACTTCCTATCTTCCTTTATTTAGAAAATATTACGTAGTTTGCTTAAAGTTCTTGAAGTTTCTCATTAAGGTTTTTCCTACCTCTATCTGTTAGGTAAGTATTCTTAGCATTTACGCGCTACTTATCAGTCCATTTGGTTTGCCTTTATGCTATCTTAAGCTTCCCATAAACACAGAATTATGTACAGTAGGCCCTCCACGTTCGCGGGGGACAGGTACGGACAACCCCCCGCGGAGGTCAAAAAAACTGCAAATATTTTTTTGTTTTTTGTTCTTTTTTTATATATATATTTTTCTATTAATAGAACTTTATGGAATACAAGTAACTGGTGCTTATCCTCGGTTTGTCGTTTTAACGATAAGTTAAAATTTATAGCTTAACGTTACAATTATAAAATACGATCCAGCATAACACGGTTCAGACTCCCAACATACAACAACGGGCCTGGGACTCATGGATGTATTTGGTTTCAATTTTGAGTCCAATATTATTTTTTATCTTATACATGTTTAGGTTGTATACTGAAGAATTTATGTTCCGTAGGTTCTGTTATCTGTAATGCAAGTGCATATATTTTATAAAGATTATCAAGGGAAAAAAAACTGTGAATAATTTCCCCCTGGGATCACTCCCCCTTCCTTGGGCCCCCTCCCCAGGAGAGCACCAGGGACAAGACTGCCCCCCCCACATCCTTCTCCCACCCGCCCCAGGCAGGATCGCGCCGGTGGCGGGCGAAGAACAGCGGGCAGAGCGAGACCGTGCTCCTCCCGTGCTTCTCCCACCCACCCCCGGCAGGATCGTGCCGGGGACGGGCCGGGGAAGAAGGGACAGAGCGACATTTCAATCCCCGCATCCTTCTCCCACCCGGCCCTGGGGCCACTGCGCAGGCAGCGTGCCAAGAGGAGCGCGGGGAGGTCCAGACTGCCCTCCCCGCTTCCCTCCGCCACCCGCCCCCAGCGCGAGGGAGCCCTCGATGGCATGGAAGGGGAGCGGGGCAGAGGAGATGCCCCCACTTCAGTCCCCGACTGGCTGCCGGCGCCGTAGCTGGCGGGGGAAGACCTTCTCCTTGCGTTAGGGAATGGGAGGAGGAATCGGGGAGGCAAGCCGACCGCGAATAATCAAATCCACGAGTCTCAAGCCTGCAAATGTGGAGGGAGAACTGTATATACTTTCTTATAGTGAAATTACACATACCTAATCAAGGCTCAGTCAATCTATGAAAACTGTATTTCTCCCCATGTTTTACCCATGCTAATAACGGGTCCCATTCTTCCTTGAATAAAAATGTTTTTTGAAAAAAAAGAAAGAAGGAAGAACCAGCCTCCAAACGTACCATCCAGGTGGAACGGTGGAAGACGGGAGTCCTCATAGTTGGTGAATCCAGGGAAAGGTGTGCGCGACCGTCCCTCGTTAGGGATGAGGAAGGAGTCACCGTGGAATACAGAGAGATCCGGCCTAGACGCATTGCAATGCTCCGGGAATCTCCGCGAAGGGCCAGGCGCAGGTGGCCACAGCAGCACAGGTTGGAGGTCGAAGGACGTAGTTGGCTTCCCATCCCGCATCGGTCCTGCGGACACAAGAGAGAGGGGTCAAAACAGCTCCTCAAGAGTGGTCTCGCGTGGGGCAGCTTCCATTTGAATGGGAAAGTTAAATCCATTCCAGGACTTAATCTAAATGTCAGAGGAGTGATCTAAGATGGCAAACCTATTTGGAAGATATCTGGGAGCAAGTTCTGGATTCATGGCCTTGCTGGCATGGGAGCCACCAGTGGCCACGGGTGATACCTGTCCAGACTTCATCCAGAACATATCACAGACTCTCCTTAGCTAACACAAAAATATACAAAACATCCCCATCTCAGGTGTGTCATAGGCCAGGTGTCAATTTCTCTAGGCGAACAGCAGCGTCAAAGAAGGACAAGCAAACGCAAGCGCACCAGGAGCTAAACAGGCTGGGATGAGAGCCAGCTGGCTCCAGCCTTCTTAAGCAAGGCTGAGGATGCTGGCTTGATGCCAAGAACAACTTGTGCGTTTAATGGCCCTTGCCTTCATGTGAGCTACAGATTCCCTGCTCACCACCTGCCTGTGTTCTCTGACCTTTGGACTGTCTGTCCTTGCTGCCCACTGAATTCCTGACCTTTGGACCAACACTTGACTACATTTCTGCTTCACCCTGGGCAGGCAAGTTTATTGTTCAGCTGTATCTGTCTGCCTGCTAAATATCTTGGCACTCCATTGCCTGACAACACATAGCTGGCACCTATGCCAAGATCCTTCTGCCTCTGTGTGACTGTGCACATTTATTCATCCTTGTGCAAGGTCACTTGTGAAGGGAGAAGCGGGGGAACCTGGCTGAAGACTTGTCCTTTCCTCTCTGTGACTCTTTTGTCTGTGCCAACTGCTCCTACATCCCTGAAACCTGCTCCCTGTCTCTGTGCCAGCTTTTCCCTATCTGCCTTCTGACAGAGACAAGCCTCAGTTTTTGTAACATTTCCTCCACACAGGCCCCTTTTTGTGGCACTCCCTGAACTCTGATTAGCTGCCTTCAGCCGGGCTTGCCTGGTTTCTCCCGTCACAGTGAGCTACCAAAAGACTGGGATCTGGCCACTCACCTTCACGAAGCTTCTTCTCTGGGACCACAACGCCCCAGGCATCCGCCACGTGGGACAAGAGCAGGTTGGTGATCCTGCGATGCACCACGTTGTTCCAGTGGACGCCATCCTTCACCCGGTTGCCCAGGTCAAAACGGAAGTGGTAGTGGAGGTCCACCACGTCAAAGAGGTGGAAGCTAGATAGCGTGGCGCCATAGAAATTGCCCTCAATGATGTCATTGCGCAGGGTCTTGCTCAAATGTTGGAGCTGGAAAGGAACAGGAAGCAATGGGCAGAAATCCTCAGGAGAAGAAAAGGAACCAATGGTCAGAATTCTTTGGGAAGGGAACAGGAAACCATGGGTAGAATTCCTTGGAGTGATAGGTAGGAGGAGTGAGAATCACACATTTGGTTGCTACAAACGGATCACAGTGTGACAGATGATGGCTCAGAGGTCAGTGAGCAACTGATTGTGCCAGAAACAGAGCCAATGATAGACCAAACTATCTTGGAAACACCTCCATCAGCTAAAAGACAAGCTGAGACAGAGTTGTTGCAACCGGTGCCGGCCGGAGAGGGGGCCAGCAATGATTTAGAGGAATTAGATCCACCTTGGCCCCCCAGTTCCCAACCATGGAGGAGACAAAAAAGAGCAGCTCAGAGGGAAGCCTTCTGGGCAAGATTGAGTAAACAGAAGAATGGTGAGTGACATCTGTTTTTGTCAGCTATATAAGTCTGTTGGCATAGCTTGCTGCTTGCTTGTAGCAAATCGCTATTCAAGCTCCCACGACCCTCATGTTCCAGCTCTCTTGACCCTTTTGGACTGATCTCTGGCAATCTGGACCTTTTGGATTTGACCTTGACTTCGGCTCAGCTCAGCATCTTTACTTGTTTGCATTTGGACACTTCCTACTGCCCCCTCCTCCTCTTGGGCAAGTACTATCGCCCTCCTTCCTTTGCTGGCAGAAAGGCACAGGCAGGGAGTTGAATTCGGACACACAGAGCCACAGAATCACAGAGATGGAAGAGACCCCAAGGGCCATCCAGTCCAACCCCCGCCATGCAGGGATAAGCCATCAAAGCATTCCCGACAGACAAACATCCAGCCTCTCTTTAAAAACCTCCAGAGAAGGAGACTCTCCATCATGCTCCTAGGCAGCAGCACATTCCACTGTCAGACTGTTCTTATCTTCAGGAAATTCTTCTTAATGCTTAGGAGGAATCCCTTTTCCTAAAGTATGAAGCCACTGCTCCATATCCTAGTCTCTGGAGCAGCAGAAAACAGGCTTGTTCCATTCTTTATATGGCATCCTTTCAAATATTAATGGTGGCCCTTTAAGCTCTCCAAAAGCTTTCAGGGAACTAGCCAGAGTGGCCAGGAGGGAACCCAGACAGCCTGTTTGGCCTGAAGAAGAAGTGACTGAGAAATGATACAACAGCCACCTCCAAATATCTGAAGAGCTGCCAGGTGAAAGACAAAGCCAATTTAGCAGCTGCTACTCCAGAGGACAAGATGTGAAACAACAGATTCAAATTACAGGAAGGGAGATTCTGACTAAACATTAGGACTAGCATCCTGTTAGTGACCTACGCAGGCATGTATTCTGTGCAATCTTTGTAGGCGCCTCCCTAAACTGCAAAGCCCAGGATTCCATAGGATGTTGAAAGTGGAATAATAGCACTATAACAGCCTAATGAAGAAATGGCCCTTGTTTTCCCTAACCCAGCATCTTGTTTCCAATGCCAGCCAAATGCCATCTGGGTGGAAAGAAGGCAAAATGCCTTCTCAAGGGAGGGCTTCTCAGCAGAAACTAGGGCCAAGGCACAATGGAAGCTGTGTCTGACTGCTCTTCCCTCCCTCAGAGGACAGAATAATGGCAGCTGGAACAGGGAGGGAGGGTCTCTTGCCAGCCACTAGGGCCAAGGCACAATGGAGCTGTGCCTGGCTGCTCTTCTCTCCCTCAGAGGCCAGAATAATGGCAGCTGGAACAGGGAGGGAGGGTCTCTTGCCAGCCACTAGGGCCAAGGCACAATGGAAGCTGTGTCTGGCTGCTCTTCTTTCCTTAAGAGGCCAGAATAATGACAGCTGGAACAGGGAGGGAGGGTCTCTTGCCAGCCACTAGGGCCAAGGCACAATGGAGCTGTGCCTGGCTGCTCTTCTCTCCCTCAGAGGACAGAATAATGGCAGCTGGAACAGGGAGGGAGGGTCTCTTGCCAGCCACTAGGGCCAAGGCACAATGGAGCTGTGCCTGGCTGCTCTTCTTTCCTTAAGAGGCCAGAATAATGACAGCTGAAACAGGGAGGGAGGGTCTCTTGCCAGCCACTAGGGCCAAGGCACAATGGAGCTGTGCCTGGCTGCTCTTTTCTCCCTCAGAGGCCAGAATAATGGCAGCTGGAACAGGGAGGGAGGGTCTCTTGCCAGCCACTAGGGCCAAGGCACAATGGAGCTGTGCCTGGCTGCTCTTCTTTCCTTAAGAGGCCAGAATAATGGCAGCTGGAACAGGGAGGGAGGGTCTCTTGCCAGCCACTAGGGCCAAGGCACAATGGAGCTGTGCCTGGCTGCTCTTCTTTCCTTAAGAGGCCAGAATAATGGCAGCTGGAACAGGGAGGGAGGGTCTCTTGCCAGCCACTAGGGCCAAGGCACAATGGAGCTGTGCCTGGCTGCTCTTCTTTCCTTAAGAGGTCAGAATAATGGCAGCTGGAACAAGGAGGGAGGGTCTCTTGCCAGCCACTAGGGCCAAGGCACAATGGAGCTGTGCCTGGCTGCTCTTTTCTCCCTCAGAGGCCAGAATAATGGCAGCTGGAACAGGGAGGGAGGGTCTCTTGCCAGCCACTAGGGCCAAGGCACAATGGAGCTGTGCCTGGCTGCTCTTCTTTCCTTAAGAGGCCAGAATAATGGCAGCTGGAACAGGGAGGGAGGGTCTCTTGCCAGCCACTAGGGCCAAGGCACAATGGAGCTGTGCCTGGCTGCTCTTCTTTCCTTAAGAGGCCAGAATAATGGCAGCTGGAACAGGGAGGGAGGGTCTCTTGCCAGCCACTAGGGCCAAGGCACAATGGAGCTGTGCCTGGCTGCTCTTCTTTCCTTAAGAGGTCAGAATAATGGCAGCTGGAACAGGGAGGGAGGGTCTCTTGCCAGCCACTAGGGCCAAGGCACAATGGAGCTGTGCCTGGCTGCTCTTCTCTCCCTCAGAGGCCAGAATAATGGCAGCTGGAACAGGGAGGGAGGGTGTCTTGCAGCCACTAGGGCCAAGGCACAATGGAGCTGTGCCTGGCTGCTCTTCCCTCCCTCAGAGGCCAGAGCAGTCATGATGACTTTTGGAACCCTTCAAATTCTATGATCCTCGGAGGAATCTAAGGCTGGGAACCTTAATGGCTAGACCTTTACCCCACTCTTACCTCTGGTATAAGGAAGCCCCCTCTGAGCTTGGGGCCCAGAGGCATCGTCATGTTCCAGATGACCAAGCAGGACGAGTGGAGCACGGCATCCAACCTGTTGAAGGCCATCTCCAGGTTTTTCCGGTATTCCTTCATGCAGGACAGACCGTATCTGCCAAGAGAGGGGAAAACCATCAGGCCTCAATGGGTGACCTCTGCAACAGCCTGCAACTTGGGAGGATCAGAAGAAATAAATTCCCATCCTATGGGTGACAGGAGACCTAAAAATGTGGAAAAAAGGTGCTCCCAGTGTTATGAATTCTACACTTTCAGGTCTGGCAAGTTATTCTGGAGGGCTTTGTGCAGAATGATAAAGGTCCCCTACATCTGCAGTATAGTGGTTTGAAACCCGGACTAGGACCATTTCCACACTGGACTGTTATAGTGCTATTTTTCCATTTTCAACATCCTATGGAATCCTGGGGTTTGCATTTTAGGGAGGGGCCTTTAGGCAGAAAGTCTAGTGCAGAAATGGCTTAGGTCTCCAAGAACACAGTTCAAATCCCTGCTCAGCCTGGCAACCCACAGGGGTTACTTTGGGTGAGTCACACTCTCTCACCTTCAGAAGATGACAATAACAAACCTCCTCTAAAGAAATCTTGACATGAAAACCCTAGTATAAATTCACTTAGGGCGCCATAAATCAAAGTCACACAACAACCACCAAAGAGGAATTCAAGCAAATAGCCAGGAGATTTAGGGAGAAGGTAAGAAAAGCTAAAGCGCAGAATGAACTGAGGCTTGCCAGAGACATCAAAAACAATAGAAAAGGCTTTTTTAGATTATCTCCGCAGGAAAAGGGAAAACAAGGAAATGTTAGGATCACTGCGTGGAGAAGGTGACCAATTAATAACAGGGGGAAGTGAGAAGGCAGAACTACTCAATACCTTCTTTGCCTCAGTTTTCTCCCGGAAGGATAGAAATATCCAACCTGGGCTGTGGAGAGCCATGGGGAGGAAGGGGGGAAAATGCAGCACAGAATAAGTAGAGAAGTAGTACAGGAATATCTGGCTAAACTACATAAATTCAAGTCCCCAGGGCCAGATGAATTACATCCAAGGATATTAAAAGAACTGGCAGAAGTCATTTCTGAACCACTTGCAATAAACTTTCAGAACTCTTGGAGAACAGGAGAAGTCCCAGCAGACTGGAGGAGGGCAAATGTCAAGAAGGGGGAAAAAAGAGGTCCCTAATAATTATCGCCCGGTCAGCCTGACATCAATTCCAGGAAAGATCCTAGAGCAAATCATTAAACAGTCAGTTTGTAATTATTTAGAAAGCAATGCTGTAATCACTAAAAGCCAGCATGGATTTCTCAGAAATATGTCATGCCAGACTAATCTTACTCTTTTTATGATAGGGTTACAAGCTTGATAGACAAAGGGAATGCTGTAGATGTAGCATATCTTGACCTCAGTAAGGCCTTTGACAAAGCCCCCCATGACATTCTTGCAAAGAAGCTAGTAAAATGTGGGCTGGACAGAGCTACTGTTAGGTGGATTTGTAATTGGTTGACTGACCAAACCCAAAGGGTGATCACCAACGGCTGGTTTTCATCCTGGAGAGAAGTTGACTAGTGGGGTGCCACAGGGTTCTGTCCTGGGCCCAGTGCTATTCAACATCTTCACCAATGACTTGGATGAAGAAGTGGAGGGCATGCTGATCAAATTTGCAGATGATACCAAACTGGGAGGGGTTGCTAACACACCAGAGGATAGGATCAAATTTCAAAACGACCTTGACAGATTGGAGAGCTGGGCCAAAGCTAACGAAATGAATTTCAACAGAGAGAAATGTAAGGTCCTGCACTTAGGCAGAAAAAATGGAAGGCACAAATATAGGATGGGGGACACGTGGCTGAATAGCAGTACGTGTGAAAGGGATCTGGGAGTCTTGGTAGATCACAAGCTGAACATGAGTCAGCAGTGTGATGAGGCAGCCAAGAAAACCAACACGATTCTTGGTTGCATCAATAGGAGTATGGTTTCTAGATCGAGGGAGGTAATGGTACCACTCTATTCTGCATTGGTGAGGCCTCATTTGGAATCCTGTGTCCAGTTCTGGGCACCTCAAGTCAAGAAGGATGTCGACAAGCTAGAACGTGTCCAGAGGAGGGCGACCAAAATGGTGAAGGGTCTGGAAGCCATGAAGCTCTATGAGGAGCTGCTTAGGGAGCTGGGTATGCTTAGTCTGCAGAAGAGAAGATTAAGAGGGGACATGAAAGCCATGTTTAAATATTTGAAGGGACGTCATGTTGAGGAGGGAGCGGGCTTGTTCTCTGTCGCTCCAGAAACTAGGACGAGGAGGAACAGGTTGCTTACCTGTAACTGTGGTTCTTCGAGTGGTCATCTGTGCCCTCACACACCAGGAGCTTTCACGCATGTGTGGTAGCATTCGGAAGATTCTAGAGCTTAGTAGCTTGGTGGGAACCTCTCCCCCATGCCCGTACTAAGCATGCTCAGCCCGCCAAGCCAACGGTCTCTCCCCAGTTCTAGAGTCCGCCAGTGCAGGACCTGAAAGAGAGGACGGCTGGGCGGGTGTGTGTGAGGGCACAGATGACCACTCGAAGAACCACAGTTACAGGTAAGCAACCTGTTCGTCTTCTTCGTGGTCTCTGTGCCTCACACACTAGGAGATTTTGTAGCTTACCAGTTGGACGGTGGGTCAGGTCCCAGAGAACGGAAGACAACACCACACGTCCAAAACGGGCATCTCTCCGAGACCGGCAGTCCATTCTGTAGTCGCGCACGAAGGTCCAGGGTTGAGACCAGGTCGCCACACGGCACAGTTCTTGCAGGTCCACTCCTTGAAGGACAGCTGCTGAAGAAGCCACTGTTCTGGCAGAATGAGCACGCAACAAAGCTGGCAGAGGCTGCTTGGCCAGTTCGTACGCCAGCAGAATGGTCTGGGCCACCCATTTGGAGAACCTCTGGGTGGACACCTTGTGGCCTTTTCGACGCCCACCATAGCACACGTCTGACGGAAAGGCGCAGTCCAGTGAGTGTAAAAGGCCAAGGCCCGACGAACATCAAGGGAGTGCAGAGAGCGCTCTAGAGGCGTAGTCGGGTCCGAGTAAAAAGCAGGTAAGATGATGTCCTGGCTAAGGTGGAAGTGTGATACCACCTTGGGCAGGAAGGAAATGTCAGGTCGGAGGACTACCTTGTGTCGGTGGAAGATGAGGAAGGGCTCATTGGATCGCAGTGCTGTCAGCTCACTCGCTCGTCTGGCTGAGGTGACAGCTACCAGGAAAGCAGTCTTGATGGTCAGGAGCCTGTCATCCGCAGTCGCCATGGGCTCGAAGGCCGGCCGCGTCAGCTGCGATAGTACTAAGGACAGCGACCAAGGCGGTAGCGGCGACACCGGCGGGTAAAGGTGTTGCAGGCCCTTCGTGAATTGCTTGAGGGTAGCGTCCCTGAAGAGGGTTGCTGAGGAGGAGCCTCGTGGCTGATAGGCCACGATCACGGCGAGGTAGACCTTGTGGGATGGAAATGCGAGTCCTTGCTGCCGAAGGTGGAGAAGGAAGTGGAGCACGGTGGGCAGGTTAACAGGTGATACCGCCTCTCGACGTGCTTCCGCGAAGGCAACGAATTTCTGCCACTTATAGTGGTAGTTGCGGCCAGTCGACTCCTTCCTGGACGCAGTAAGGACCTCCTGGATGGTCGGATCATCTAAGGCGTTATCCTCCACGCGTGGAGGGCCAGGAGCGGCAGGTCTGGGTGGAGAACGAGACCGTTGGAGTGCGACAGGAGATCGGATGCCGTCGGAAACTTGCGGAGTCGACCGCGAGCAGCCTCGAGCAGGGGCCCGAACCAGTGCTGCCTCGGCCAATATGGGGCTACGAGGACAGCGTCGGCTTGGTCCACCAGGATCTTGGCGACCACTCGACCGGAGAGGGAACGGCAGGAACGCGTAGACGAGCTCACTGGTCCATTCGAACTGGAAGGCATCGCCGAGGGAGACCCAACCGAGGCCGGGTCTCGAGCAATACCAGCGACACTCCCTGTTCTGGCTGCTGGCAAAGAGGTCGATCGTCGGCTCGCCCCACCGGTCTCGTATCAGCTGGAACGCCGCAGTCGAGAGGGACCACTCGTGGTAGCATGAGGTGTCCCTGCTGAGGGCGTCTGCCATGGTGTTTTCCTGGCCCGCCAGGTGCATCGCCACTGGGTGGACTCGGAGGGCCACGCACAAGTCCCAAAGTTGCAGAGCTATGGCGAGGAGGGTGGTCGAATGAGTCTCTCCTTGCCTGTTGACGTAGCAGACAGCCGTCGTGTTGTCCGACAGGATCTGCACCACGTGGCCGGCGACCACGTTGCGGAATGTCCTCAGAGCTTTCCAGATGGCGAGCAGCTCGAGGGCGTCGATGTGAAGATGTATCTCCCCTTCGATCCAGCGTCCCTGGACTCTGAGATCGCCGCAGTGCACTCCCCATCCGAAGAGGGAAGCGTCAGTTCTTACCACGAGCCGAGGGGTCGGTTCCCGGAACGGCATCCCTGACGGCTGATGACGGTATGACAGCCACCATAGCAGGAAGCAGAGCACTTGGCGAGGGACCTGCAGAAGGCGCCTCTGGTTGTCCAGGAGCGGGTTGAAAACCCTGACAAACCAGTGTTGGAGAGGGCGGACGCGGAGACGAGACAGGTAGGTGACCGACGTGGTCGAGGCCATGTATCCGAGGAGTTGTTGAATCCTCCTTGCCGATATCACCAGGGCATCGAAAGCGGCTGATGCAGCTAGATGGAGGGTGCGTGCCCGCTCTATAGGCAGGTAAGCTCTGGCAGATACCGAGTCCAAGGTCGCCCCGAGGTGCGACTTCTTTGGGTTGACCCGGAGGCCGAGGCGAGACAGGAGAGACAGAGTCTGATTAATGTTCCTGTACAGCTTTTGTCTGCGGGACGCCACCAACAGCCAGTCGTCCAAATAAGGGTAGATCATGACGCCTTTCGTCCGCAGGTACAATACCACAGGGGCCATGCATTTGGTGAAGACCCTGGGGGCAGTGGAGAGTCCGAACGGTAGCACCCTGTACTGGTAGCAGGTACCGTTGACCACGAACCGTAGGTATTGTCTGTGCTGCAGGCGAATGGCGATACGAAAATAAGCATCCCGAAAATCGATGGAGGTGAACCAGTCCCATCGCCGAAGGAAGGGTAGAATCGAAGACAGGGTGACCATCTTGAACCTTTTCGGGCGGATGTACTCATTTACCCCTTTGAGGTCCAGGATTGGACATAGGGTACCATCCGATTTCGGTACCGTGAAGTACCGGGAGAAGAAGCCGGTGGTACTGGCCGAGGACGGAAGTTCTTCGATGGCCCGGGACGGAGCCTAACGAGGCGAGCGAGGTTGGTAAGTCGACGACGATAACCGGCACCAGGATGATCGAGAGCCGAAGCTGCGGCAGGGCTGAGGCGGCTGATGGATCACGCCGTCAGGTGAGTCTTGACGAGGTCGGGGCGTTGAATAACCCCTGGCATTGAAGGGGAGGTCTTCGATCCATTTCCTGCTGTCTTCTTGCAGGCCCACCGATCGCAGCCACACGTAGCGCCGTAGGGCAACAGATCCGACCATCACCTGCGCCACCACCTCCACTGAGTGCCTCGATGACAGAATTTGTTGGTTTGTGAGTGCTACGGATTCGTTAAAGAATTGCATAGCACTCACCCGATGATCCTCAGGGAGGTGTGCCAGGAGAGGAAAGAATCTGTCCAGCAGGTTCCTCTGCTAGGCTGCGAGGCAAGCTTGGGTGTTGGGACACCCTGGCAATCAACAACGAGGCAGAGTAAAATCTCCTGCCAAAGGTGTCGAGCCTGCGGCCTTCTCGATCTGGCAGGATGGTGTGCGCCCTTCTACCTCCCTTGGTCTAAGAGGACTCTACCACAATTGAATTAGGCACCGGGGGCACGAACAGAAATTCGGCATCCTCCTTCTGCATCTGGTAGAGATGTTCTAGTCCATGGGGAATAGGTTGAGCGGATGCCGGTTGGGCCCAAGGGTGTTTAAGGGCCTCCATCAAAGCCGGCAAGAACGGAAGCGGCGCCGTGGACGGTGGACGGGTATCCACATATTGGAAGACGGGGTCTTGCACGGCTGGAGCCAGGTCTGCAACCTTCAGTCCAAGCGCCGTAGCCATCCGGAGGAGGATGTCGGAAAACTGCTTGACATCTTCCGGTGCCGAATCCGGTGCGGGGTCCCCAAAGACCAAGGGAGGAGACTCATGAGACGCAGGCGTGGATTCGTCAGACTCCAAATCCGTCTCACAAGTCTGAGACGACTTGAATGGAGACCTCTCCGTCGAAGGCTGCTGAGGAGGTAACGCCAAGGTGACTGTCGGCGCAGTAGCTGTCATCGGTACCGTAGTCGGTGCTGGTGGGGCAACCGACAACTGAGGTGCCGGAGTTGAAGTAATCGGCACAATCGCAGGCAGTGGGTGCTGAATCGCCTGGGAAGCGGTCACAGCGGAGGTCGAGGTCTGCGCTGGGACAGGCTCCGGTGCCAAACAAGAAACAGTCGCAGTGACCCTGGGGGGCGGAGACACAGGCCGGTACCTCCAGAAGTCTCGGAAGTCCAGAGGAGGGCAACCAAAATGGTGAGAGGACTGGAAGCCATGCCCTGTGAGGATAGACTTAGAGAGCTGGGTATGTTTAGTCTGCAGAAGAGAAGTTTAAGAGGGGACATGATAGCCATGTTTAAATATTTGAAGGGATGCCATGTAGAAGAAGGAGAGGGCTTGTTTTTTGCTGCTCCAGAGACCAGGACAAGGAGCAATGGATTCAAGCTGCAGGAAAGGAGATTCCACCTGAACCTCAGGAAGAACTTCCTGGCAGTCAGGGCTGTCCGGCAGTGGAATATGCTGCCTCGGAGTGTGGTGGGGTCTCCTTCTTTGGAGGTTTTTAAGCAGAGGCTGGATGGCCATCTGTCGGGAGTGCTTTGAGGGGGTTGGACTGGATGGCCCGTGTGGTCTCTTCCAACTCTACATTTCTATGATTCTATGAATCTCTTGTAACGCGGGGACCGCGAGAGCGAGCGAGACGGTGATTGCCGGTACCGTGGGTGGTACGTGCCACAAGATGGTGAGCGCAACCATCTGTAGGGCGACCAGTGCGTCACATCTGGGTGGTACTGGTCTCTATATGCAGGGGAATAGGACCAGTACGAGCCCAGGTGCTCCCGCCAGGCGTGTTCTGGGCCGTACCTCGCTATGTAAGATGCGGAGGAGTACGGCGAGTCAACCGGGGGTCGAGATGAAGGCCACTCCGGGTAGGCCTCCCGCCGACGCGGGCATCGACATCTCACCTGACGTTCTGAGGAGCAGGACTCACTCCTGTCAGAAACTGCCTGATGACGGGGCGAGTCACGAAGTGAGGTCGGGTCCTTCTCCGGGCGGCCCATCCCCTCTGGGTGACCGGGCGGAGATACCGCGGCAGCGAGGACCAGTGGGCCCAAAGGCATAGCCGAGCCAGCGGACTGATCGCCATCAGACACCTCCAGGATCTGAGGCGGTTCCAGTTGTTCGCCTAGATCCCCAGACTGTTGGGTCGGCGGTGGTGTAGGGGGGCAGTGCCTCTTGTAGGGCGAACTGCGCTTCTCCTTCTTCTTCTTCTTGTCTTTGTCTTTAGAGACATCGTGTGAAGCAAGGTGCTTACGCCGTGCAGGAGTAAGCGGCTTGGTGGACTTGGGTGCCTGTGAGCCTGCAGGAGCCTCCGTCGAGGTCAATGCGGTCGACGATATTTTCGGGATCCGCGGAAAGGCTGATATCGGAGGCCGAGACGGTGGTACCGATCCCGGTACCGTCAATGTCGACAGCACGGCAGCCACCGGTGCCGAGGAGGGTGTGGTCGCAGGTCGGCTCGATGTCGAGGGCCGAGACATAGTGGGCTCTCCCGCGGGCTGATCCCTTGCCCGAAGAGACTCCTCCCAAAATGGGATTCCAATCGGGATAAACGGTTTCGCAGAGTCTGCGCGGTAAAGTCACGGCAGATGGGACAGGCCTTGACGTTGTGAGTCTCCCCCAAACAGAAGAGGCACTCACTATGTCCGTCGGACAGAGCAACCTTGCGACCACAAGTGACGCAAGCCTTAAACAAGACAGACATAGAAGGGAGACAAAGATTAAAGGAAAAGGTCCAAGAGGGGGAACTCACAGAAGCGGCGGGAAGGAGACGAGGGTCGAAGAAGAAGAAAGTCGAAGGAGGGCTTGAGAAAATCCAAGACACCAAAATCCAAAGTCCGAGTACCAGAAAGCCAAGTCAAAATACGGAAGTCCGAGTCAAAAAACCAGCGAAGAAACAGTCCAAAGTAAGCCAAACAACGCTACTAAGGTAGAACCTTCTGTTCATTATGGCGAACGAGAAAGAACCGGGGAGAGACCGTTGGCTTGGCGGGCTGAGCATGCGCAGTACGGGCATGTGGGAGGGGTTCCCGCCAAGCTACTAAGCTCTAGAATCTTCCGAATGCTACTGCGCATGCGCGAAAGCACCTAGTGTGTGAGGCACAGAGACCACGAAGAAGAACAATAGATTCAGGCTGCAAGAAAGGAGATTCCACCTGAACCTCAAGAAGAACTTCCCGGCGGTCAGAGCTGTCCGGCAGTGGAATCTGCTGCCCCAACGGAGTGTGGTGGAGTCTCCTTTGGAGGTTTTTTGGCAGAGGCTAGATGGCCGTCCGTTGGGAATGCTTTGACGGGTGTTCCTGTATGGCAGGGGGTTGGACCCAATGGCCCCTGGGGTCTCTTCCAACTCTGTGATTCTATGATTCTAACAACAAAACACCAACACACTGCAATTTTTTACAGCTGGGAGCACCGGGGGGAGGCTGATACCTCAAAAACAGCTTTGGACTCACACAGGGCCCATGGGCCACACTTTGCCCATGTCTGCCCTAGAGGAAGCTGACCAACCTCTGTGGGATTTCTGCTTTTTTAAAATATTTTTATTAACGTGTATTTAGTATACTAAACTACATATAGGGGATTACAAAAACAAACAATAAGTAAACAAAGGAACTCTTAACACTTAAAATAATACTAAATTAAACTAAACTACAGTGGCCTCTCCACCTTTGTGAGGGTTTGGGGGCAGAACCCTTGCGAACGTGGAAATAACATGAATGATCCACCTCCCCTTTCCTTTTGGAGCCCTCTCCCCATTTCCCTGCCTTTTGCGTGCCAGGGCCAGAGGAAAGGGAATGGAAGTGGGGGAACTCCAGAGAGAAGGAGGAAGGTTCATGTGAGCCTTTCCCCCCATTCCTCTGCCTTTTGTCCAGGCGCTCATCTTCCTTTTCTGCATCCAGCAAAATGCAAAAGAATGGGAGGAAGAGAATGGGAGGGGAAGGTATGTGCACACCCTGCCAATAATCAAATTCATGATGCTCAAACCCGTGAAAGTGGAGGGAGGACTGTACAATGGAACTGGAAAAGGGCCGAACACACGTGTGACTTCTAACTCACCAGCATTGGTTCTAAGATAATCTGTAACAGGGCTTTCCAAACGGTGTGCCGTGACACATTAGTGTGTCGCCTGAAGTGCGTAGGTGTTGTCACCTACAATCTTGGAAATGCATGTTATTATTTATAAATCTTACATTTTTAAAACCGTATGAAAAGTTTTTATGAGATGTGTTGTGTCCTCATACATTTCGTTATTCCAATTTATGTACGAGTCTGTATCTCTTATGAGGGGTTAATTTAACTTCCGGTTTGCTAGTAAAACTGAATTATTGTTTTGTGAAATGACGCATGTCTACAAAAATGTGTTACCAACATGAAAAGTTTGGAAAGCTCTGCTTCGTAAGATGTACTTCTTCCGGCGTGTCTGTCATTATCACACGACTGCCTAGTATTTAGTAACTGTAAGCTTAACCTTCAAAACCAATAACTGACTTTTCCCCCAACAGTCTTTTAAACATACAATCAACTTATCCCAGTCATTTTTAAATTTAACCAAAGATCCTTCCCAAATTAAAAGAGTTAATTTATCCATTTCTGCCACATTGAGCATCTTCAACAGCCAGACTTCATGCAAAGGGATAGCCACACTTTCCCATTTCTGTGCATACAGCACTCTTGCAACCCTGATCATGTAGCGAAAGATTCTTCTCAATTTCTTCTCTTCAAGGATTATTCTGGCGTTTATTAAATCTACCGCCAGGATTAGACTTACCGTGAGACATCCCACACACAAGAGTTGAGGATGACCACATCCGGCTGTGGCCCAGCCTGGAAATCGTCCAGGATGCTTTCCAGGTAGGAAGAGTAGACCCTCGTCAAGAAGTAGAAGCGGAGCAGGTGGTGGCCACTACGGTACTGGCGCACCTCTCGGTAACTGGTCCCATTGTGAAGGCCGGAGAGCATCCCGCCTTCAATTAAGCAGTCATTTTCAAAGCAGAGCTCCCCCTGGGTGGGAAAGAAAGAGAGAGAGAGAGAGAGAGAGAGAGAGAGGTATTTGTCGGGAGATGGATTTTACAGCACTTAGCACAAAATCCTCCCAGTAACCGCTGTGCTCTGAGCAAAAACGTGTCCCAGCATTAGACATAAAGCTGAGTATCAAAAGAGCAACAAGCGTGAGCAGCTGCAGAGTGTAACTTACAGCATCAGCCCTGACCCCACTCTACCCACTGGTTAGTAGCACTAGCACACAGTGTTGTCATCCAAAAATACCTGGAGGCTTTTATTCTTCAAGTTCCAATATATACACATCTGTACAATCAGGATATGCAGATCCTCAGCCATAGGTTCACCATCACAGTATCAGGCAGAGGTTCGCTCAGACAGAGTTCCGGTGTCACAGCATCAGCAAGAGTCAGAGAAGAACCTGTGTGAGCTCACCTCTTTTATACCCACATGCTGATAGCTCATCAGCTAGGGACAATGGCTGATGCAACCCCTTGCCAGGATTTCATATTACCATGACTCAGCCTTATTGTCCCCTAGAGATTACATCATGACTTGCCAAGTCATTCCGCAGGGGTATCCCCACATGGTCATCAAAAGTATTTTTAACTTGGGCAAATGTCACAGTAATTCTACCCAACAGTATTGAGAGAGCTGCGCATGGCGGCTCATGCTCAACTCCGCCCCACAGTTGCTCTGTTGGCATTTTTCTGAAACACGGTACCTCCCTCCCTGGATGCAGAGGCTCCAAAACACACACACACACACACACACACACACACACACACACACAAAATCCTGGCATGAGGAAGAGATGAAAAAGGTAATGCTGACAGGTAGGATTCTGGGAGCTGTGGTCCAAAAATTGATTTTAACTCTCCAATCTCTATACAGAACCCCAACGGATCCATGCTGAGGAGTGTGTGCATATGAGAGAGGGAATTACACCCTTACTAGTATTCATTCACTCATTATGGAGGCATACCTCAAAGAAGAGCCTCTTTACAAAATCTTTGTATGGCCATCCCCTCCCTCCTTTTCTCCCCCATCCTCTGTCTAGCTGGATGTTTTTAGCAATATTACCACTGGGAGAATGGTAAAGGAGGGGTGGTATTGAGTTGCAGTAAACAATAAAACACAGAAAGCTTGATCTGTGAAATAATTGGATTCTCCTTCAGTCCGCTCCTACTGCAGCTGTGTGCACCTGCCTACAACAGGCCAGGTAAACAGCAGCTGCCTCCAGAATCCCTTACTGAGTATGTATGAATAGCAAAACAGACAGAAAGGGGGAAGGCAGATAAGCCTGCCCCACCAATTACCCCCAGCATGTTTAAAAAAAAACCCCACAGACCTATGATAATTTTAATCATCAGAACGGCAGTCATAAGAAAAGTGAACACTGGTGGAAAAAAATGTAATCAAAACATTAGCTTGCTTCAGTCCCATAGCCAAAGAACACTCACCAGATCCCACACAACTTCCACTACTTAGTTTCATTTAACACTGGGGACCCAGGAACCAGTTTAAGGGATTTCCATTGCATTCAGGTAACAACATTTCTGGAGAATCCGCAGCTGAAGGGTCCTTCAATTTTGAGCCACAAAAATCAATTTTGCACTGATTTTATTTTTCCTTAGTAAATACAATGTCTTCCTCCAATGGGATTAAGACTAATTGCTTATATTTCTCTCTGGTGTCTGCCATTACAGCACAAATATACTCAAGGAGGAAAAAAAGGTTCTCTTACCTTTCAGGGCTGAGTAAAATATATATTAACTTAACAATTAGCCTAATAAAATTCTGGTGAAAGAAAATGTGATTCCCTGAACGCAAGAAGCGTTCAAGATGTCGCCAAAGGTGCAAAAATTGTTGGTTTACTTGCACAAGGCTTACTTCTCCTGGTAGTTTCATTTCAAAAGTGTGTGTTAGATAAAAATACAAAAAGTTTGCTGCACCCTGTCAAATTGTTCTTTATTTGTGGGGTAGGAACCTATCCCTGTTCTTTCCATGTTATTCCTGCCTCCGGTACCAAATTTTCTGTTAAAGCAGCAGCACCCAGGACAAATAAATGCAGTGTGCCCAGCTTTCTCCCAATACGGGCTCCGTCCTTGTTCTTCTTCCACCAGAAAGTGAAAATTTTCCTATTCCATGAGGCTTTTAGGAATGGACTACGACGGGTTTTTACACAAATAGTGTGCGGCTTCGTTGACTTTTTTTTGTATTTTCTTACAATGAATTTTAAATGGCTTCAACTCTTTCGGCTGACTGTTTTTAAAACAAGAGACTCCACTTAAACATTAGGAAGAATTTTTTGGCCGTAAGAATCGTTCCGCAGTAGAACAGACAGCCTCAAAGGGCGAGGAGACTCCCCTTTATGGGGAGTCTTTAAACAGAAGTTGAACAGACACCTCTTGGAAATGTTTTGGCTGTCTATTTCTTCGCAGCAAGGAATGCCAATTTTACAAACCATTTCTATGCACATCCGCAACCGACCGGCAGAGGGAGCACCAGATCGGCATCCGCAAGCACTTCCCCGCTCCCACCCACAAGACCCCAAGACCAGCTAACGGCACCCCCATTTTCATTTTGCAGAAAGCAAGAAAGACCATTAAAAAAAAGGAAGGCAAAGGAACTTCCAACACGCCCACCTTGCCACTCACAGGGCCCTTTCACGTTACAGAGTTGTAATGCTACGATTCCACTTTAAGTACCCTGGCGACATCCTACGGAATCCTGGGCTTTGCGGTTTGGTAAGACACTAGCGCTCTCCAGCCGAGAAGCGTTAAGTATCCTTCCTGAAACTGCAACTCCCAGGATTCCACGCAGCCACGGCAATTAAAGTGGGATCATAGTGCTATAATTGCGTACAGCAGCACGAAGGGTTCCCTGGTGAATCGGGGCCCTGCTGAAAGCACCCTATATGCTGGAGCCGGCTTTGGGAAAGGAGGCTCAGCTGCACCACTGGTGGCCCCAGAAAGCAGACACTGCCCTCCCCACAGAGAACTTGCTTTGGGGCTAACCTTAGCCTTCATTTGGGAACTGGTGAGCAAGGAGTCCGTCTGCAGCAGCCGGATCAGGTCCTTGTAGACAGACCTCTGGACTGCAAGAAGAAAGGAGACAAAACAGCCATCACTCCCTGCTCCGTGCTTGGCTCCAAACCAAGGGCAAGACCATTTTCCCCCTTGAGTGCTATCCCAACAGGGGAGCAACGGTCATACAAGTCAACCTGACAGGGCTGTCGTAAGACACGATTGCCACAAGGTGACCTGCATTTCGCTTCCCAAGGTCATTCTAACAATCCACCGGCCGTTCCAAAGTTCTCTCACACACACGCAAAAAAAAGGTAAAGGGAGAGAATCAAAAACTCCCATTTTTTTCCCATTTCTCGTTCATAATACGGTCAGCCCTCTACCTTTGTGGGCTTACCTTTCACGGATCTGATTATCTGCGAGTTTCTCCAACCCCTGCCCCCCAAGCACTTTTTCTCCAGGGAACCAGCCCTCTCGGTGGCTCGGATCGGGCCGTGCGGTCCTTTAAAAGCCCACCCCTCGTCTTCCACCAGCCGCTGCTTGGCCAGCTGAGGGCTGCTCACAACCCAATTTCTCAGCACCCTCTCCAGACGCCCCCCACACACACCCTCAAGGAAGGAGATGGGCGAGAGGGGGGAAGGATAGGGCCACCAAGCCAACCCACTACCTTCCCCCGACCTGGTGTGGCCCCTCGGCCCCCTGCCCAGAGACAGACACGCACACATTTTGATACCTGTGGTTTTTCCCCTTTTGCACTGTGCCCCAACCCTAGCAAATGAATCCTCCAATTTATATTTAGCTCCTGGCTTTTCCCCCCTGGCGTGCATGCTTATATAGCTCACCCTGCCTTTACTTAGTTGGTGCATCAATTGTCAAAGCAGTCGTTGTCTTGAGACAGAAATATCCTTCTTGGAAAGACCTCCTCTTCTATCACAGAAACTGCCCCCAAAACACTTCACACACGTGAAGTGATTCTGCAGTCCATACACAACGGTCATATCTGGCTCACAGCGAGCAACACCTGTGGGAATACTGCGCATGCAGTGGCACACTGGCGCATACCCAATAGTCGGTGAATGTGCGTGTCCCGTTTCGAAGCGGGCAAGGAGCCGGCAGCACACGCTTCCGGTCGGCCCCTCCCGAAACTGAAAACCCCAGGATTCCACAGGAGGTTGAAAGCGGAATCGTCGCGCTGTAACAGTCTAGTGCGGAAACGGCCAAGGTTACGAGGAGGTATCGAAGCTGTTGTCTGCAGCACCAAGATGGATTTGGCTGAGCTGCTTCATTCCTGGCCATAAATCAGCCCAGCCAGCGTCGTTAAGAGCGACTCTGGTATTTCTGTTCCCTGCATTTTAACTAGGGATGGGCCAACCAAATCCTCAAATCCTGGGCAAGGATTCAAGAGTCGGAGATCCAAATCCCTCCACCAAAATAGGCAAATCAAATCTCTCAAATCCTGCCGGTGATGGGCAGGAGAAGGTAGCGCTCGCCGCTCTTTTCCCGCCCGCCCCCGGCCGGATCCCGCCCCAGAGGGTGGCGAAAGCGTGCGATCCCGCCCTCCTCGTCCTTCTCCCGCCTGCCGCCGGCCCAATCCCGCCTGGGGCGGGCGCGAGAAGCTTGCCGGGAGCGCAATCCCCGCTCCCCGCTCTTCTCCCGCTGGCACAGAGGCAATTCGGGGATCCCGAAAGCTTTCCTGAAAGTGAAAACTATTATTCAATTTTCTTTTTCACTCAACAAAGATGTCAAATTGTGCTTCAAAAACACTTTTCAATAGAGGTGCTTTCTTAACACTTCTTTAAAAAAAGGATTTGAAAGATTTGAGATTTCTGGATTCCCAGAACCTTCCAGGGATTTGGATTCAGAAAATTCTGGATTCGTCTCATCCCTGATTTTAACTGTCCGGGCGCAAGAGAGTGCAGAGCTTCCGCCTCCTTCTCCAAATCTCAAGGTGCGTGTCGTATCGTGCTACTCTGTGTCTCTCAAGAAAACGCACGTACGCTTTTACTGGAACACAAGAGGCCAATTAAGACCTGTTGCTGGAATCCCTAATCTGCATCACTCGTCTGGTTATACAGTAAAACACGACAGTTCATTACCCTCCATACGCAAGGTCCATGGAGAGCTTCCTCGGGTACACCCCCAACCTTAACCTCTAGATCGTTTTCTCTTTCGTTGAAAAAGCTCCTTTCCATCAGTTACTTCGATCTTTTGAATTTCACGCCCTGTCCTTTAATATTCTGCCTACGATCCCTACAGTCTCATCCTAGCAAATCAGCCGTTGTTTGCTAACCTCAAACACAAACAAACATTTCTCCGCTGGGCTAGCTAAATGCTATTTATTGCCCCGTCCAATAAACAATGCCGACCGTTTGGTGACACAGGTTGTCGTGGGGTTTTGGGGGCTTTGAGGCCGTGTTCTATTAGCATTCGCTCCTGACGTTTTGCCCGCATCTGTGGCCGGCCTCTTCAGAGGATCCGGGGGCGTGGAAGTGAGACGGAGGATATATACTGAAAGCACAGAAATTGTGGACCGTTCTGACAACTACTATGTCAGACTACACAGAGAGGCCACGGAAATCCATAAACACCTGGAAAAACTCAACAGAAAACAAGAAACTCAGAAAGTAAACCAAATTTGGCTACTAGGACTGAAGAACACTAAAATCGAGACTCAAAAACATGCCAATGAAGACAACCCAGACTCTGGAGGTCCATCTACAAGAAACAATACAATGGGTTGCTCATGTACTTAATGCACTGTTATGCACATCCCCTGACTAGCACCACAACCCTGGGGGATACCCCGTTTAACAATAGGACATCCACACAGGCCAACTGTAACACGTGCAAATTGCTTCCGCCCACCCGGGGGCTACACAAGTATCTATACTCCGTCTCACTGCCATGCCACCAGATCCTCTGAAGATGCCAGCCACAGACGCGGGCGAAACCTCAGGAGAAAATACTAACAGAACACGGCCTCAAAGCCCGGAAAACCCACAACAACCTATGGATTCCGGCCGTGAAAGCCTTCGACCGTTTGGTGACACCTTGTGTCTCTACCAATCTTCCCATTCCTCCTTGTCCTTTTTGGCATACATACATTTCCCGCACACAGACACATTTTCCACATCCTGCGTACAATCCCACGGCATGGAGACAGCATGACATGACAGCGTGCCTGACACGGACCGGGCTCTGCTTTCCGTCACAACAGGGCCACCAGCCTCCTCCGGTTCTGGTTGGGGATCTTCGTCCCTCCAAAACATGACAGCACGTTGCCTGTAAGCACCGTCTCTGTGCACCGCGCAGCAGAACGGCACCACGGGTTGTCAGTCATGTGCCCTGACCGCTGGAGCCCACCCGAGGTGCCAAGATGGTTTTCAGTATAGGGACTGCCAAACGTAACTCCGCCAGTAGATATTATGCCACACTGAGGTGATGGAGGATCTTACACCGAAAAATGGTAATTCAGGCTTGGAGTAACCTAAGCCTCTGCTCTTTTGTCTTCACAGGGTAACTGAGTGATAACATAACAATATGTTATCAAAGAAACCCCCCATTCCAGTGTTGAGTAACATAAAATGTTGAAAGGGTCTAACCCTGTATTTTTCCCTGGTCTCTGTATATTCAGTGTTATGCTGTGTGGTTACTATTGCTCGGACTTTTCACGCTTCGTTCATGCTTTGATTTTGCTTGCTTGCTGTCTGTAACTTGTATCCCGTTTTGCTTTAGTAAAATTGCCGATTGGTTCAACACGATGTGTCCGTGAGTGGTCCCTTCTGTCTGGGAGACTCAGCTTGAGCACTGCACAGTAGCTGGACACTCTGGCTATGCTCAAGGAGAGTCATCCTACGCGCTACACTCTGCAGAAGAGAAGGTTAAGAGGGGACATGATGGCCATGTTTAAGTATTTGAAGGAGGGAGTAGGCTTGTTCTCTGCCACTCCAAAGACTAGGACAAGGAGCAATGGATTCCAGCTGCAGGAAAGGAGATTCCACTTGAACCTCAGGAAGAACTTCCTGACGGTCAGAGCTGTCCGGCAGTGGAATCTGCTGCCTGGGAGTGTGGTGGAGTCTCCTTCTTTGGAGGTTTTTAAGCAGAGGCTGGATGGCCATCTGTCCGGAATGCTTTGATGGGTGTTCCTGCATAGCAGGGGGTTGGACTGGATGGCCCCTGGGGTCTCTTCCAATTCTAGGATTCTATGAATCTATGATTTCTAGGGAATCTCTTTTCCTGAAGGTTGAAGCCATTGCTCTGTGTCCTAGTTTCTGGAGCAGCAAAAAACAGGCTTGCTCCATCTTTGGAGGGTCTGGAAGGGTCCGGAAGCCATGAAGCCCTATGAAGAACGGCTTAGGGAGCTGGGTATGTTTAGTCTGCAGAAGAGAAGGTTAAGAGGGGACATGAGAGACATGTTTAAATATTTGAAGGGATGTCATGTTGAGGAGGGAGCAGGCTTGTTTTCTGCCGCTCCAGAGACTAGGACAAGGAGCAATGGATTCAAGCTGCAGGAAAAGAGATTCCACCTGAACCTCAGGAAGAACTTTCTGACGGTCAGGGCTGTCCGGCAGTGGAATCTGCTGCCTGGGAGTGTGGTGGAGTCTCCTCCTCCTTTGGAGGTTTTTAAGCAGAGGCTGGATGGCCATCTGTTGGGAATGCTTTGATGGGTGTTCCTGCATGGCAGGGGGTTGGACTGGATGGCCCCTGGGGTCTCTCCCAACTCTAGGATTCTATGATTCAACATCCAGCCCCCTCCATCCCCAAAGTCCGTAAAGACTGTCACACTCACTTGAATCGCCCAGGATGACGACAAACTTGTTGTGCAGGAGCTGACGGACCTCTTTCGAATTAAAAGTGAGCATTCTCGAGGACCTGTGATTGTCCAGAAAAATAAATACATACGGTGACATTTCAGAGAGGAGACATATGGGGGGGAAAAACACAACACATAGTCTCAATTTGATTACAAACACACAGATCCAAAATGTTGACGAGGCCAACGAAGAGGCAAGAATCACGTGGGAGGGGGGAAAAAAACCCAAAAAATGGATTGTGAAGGCTGCTGAGATGATCCATCCAAAGTGGGCAAAAGGGCATTAAAATGACAAATGTAGTTTAGTGTAAACATGTGCACGAGGATGCTTTATATTAACGAATTGATACACACGCCACATATATTCAGCAGGACTTGAGAATCACATGAAATCAAAAAGAACAGAGCTGGCAGTAAGTGACCCTGAAACTGTTCATGGTGCTGGGGCGGCCCACGCAATGACGTGTCTTTACCGGTGTGCACGAGATTAAAAGGGGAGATACATCTCCAAGTGCTCAGTGGACAGCATTTTCCTTATTTTATTTGGTCCAGCAAATGGAGCGGAGACTTGGAATCACAGAGTTGGGAGAGACTCCAGGGGCCATCCAGTCCAACCCCCTTCGGCCACGCAAGACGACACCATCAAAGCATTCCTAGCAGATGGCCGTCCGGCCTCTGATTAAAAACCAACAAAAGAGGAGACTCCACCACATTCCCAGGCGGCCGTGTATTACACCACTGAACTGCTCTTACTTTCAAGAAGGTCTTCACAATGTTTAGGTAGAACCGCTATTCCTGTAATTTGAAGTCATTGCTCTATGTCCTAGTCTCTGGAGCAGCAGAAAACAAGCTTGCACCATCTTCCAAAGGACATCCCTTCAAATATTTAAGCATTGCTAAGGGCTATGAGCTATCGAGTCCATTCCCATTCTGCCATGCAGGAAGAACCGAGCAAGGCACTCCTGACAAAAGGCCATCCAGCCTCACTTTCGGCTCAGTTTCAGCTCCAGAAATTTCTCCTACGAGATGACATATTGATATGCACTGGCTTTAGGCAATACACATTTCAAAAACTGAAATGTATGACCATGTTTTGCGTAGGTGTCGTGCGATAATTACGTGTTGTCCTTTTGATTTTTGACATTTCTCTTTCAAGAGTTTTTAGTTAGTCTCCTGAAGGAGGCTAACTGAAAGCTATGCGTAGGCCAAAAGACATTGGGCTCGTTCTAAAATTATGGCAATAAAATATGAGCCACTGAGCACTGGGAGACGTAGCTCTCCGTTAGTCCACCCCGGATCCTGTTGCACGCCCTCCAACTTTTGTCTCTTCTCTTCCTCTTCTTTACCCGTGTGCGGTCCCAGTGAAAAAGTTTCACTGAACTGAATTCAGTGGGACTCACTTCTGAGTAAGGAGACACACCATCATACCGGAAGTTAAATAAAAATAAAAACCAGTTGAAAGTCAAAAAGCAGCCAAGCAGTAGCCATGCTAGCTGGGGGATTCCGGACCTGTAGTCCAAAGATCAACTTTTTCAAGCTCCGGCTATCGACACTTATCCACCCAGGAGCGAAGCTTCCAAAACTGACATTTTCCAAACTCTCGGAACGCCCCAAATGAGCACGCCCACGGCTGACTGCTCTTGATTCAACGTAATAGTCATTTTAATCTTGCTTCAAATGGCTGCCATTTGCAAACAGCCATTCCTCATTAACAAAACCTCCACACGCTCCTCTTTACAAAGACATTTTATGATCGCTCAGCCTCCACTTCCTCCTCATCCTCTGTCTATGCGGAAATTTTTAAAGCAGCATTGACATCGGGAGAACGGTGGTGGACTGGAGAAATAGACTCTCCGTGTTAGCTTGCAGCAGGGTGCCTGCAATAAACCCTGCAAGAAAAGTCAAGATGGGAAAAACAGGATTCTACTCTAGCTGCTCCTACCGCAGCTGTCTGTGCCTGCCTACAACAGGCGAGGTGAACAGCAGCTTCCTCCAGAGTCCCTAACTGAGGCCACTTCCGCACTGGATTGTTACAGCGCTATTGTTCCACTTGCAACATCCTATGGAATCCTGGGGTTTGCAGTTTCGGGAGGGGCCAGCCGGCCCCTCCCGAAACTGCAAACCCCAGGATTCCATAGGATGTTGAAAGTGGAACAATAGCGCTGTAACAGTCCAGTGCGGAAGTGGCCTGAGAAAGTGTGAACAGCACAGTAGAGAGAAAAGGGAAACCTGCCTCACCGGTTACCTCCCAGCCTGTTAAACGAGAGAACTTTGTTTATTACGAACCGCAAAATTTGGAATCACCTCCAAACCTGCGCCAAAGGTTTGCAGATTGCTTTGCAACAAAATGCCCATGTCTTCCAACCGAGAAATAGGCACCTCGACTCCAGGGCTGCAAGTACAGTCAGTCCTCCACATCTGTGGGTTCGACTTTCATGGATTTGACTATTTGCAATTTCTTTTCCCTCTTAGCAGCTCCGATCAGGCCACCCAGCCTTTGAAAAAACCACCTCTGGCGGCCCACGAAGGGCAGCCTGCAGCCCAATTTCTCAGCCCCAGAAATGCCTTCCACATACCCAAGGAAAGACGGGCGAGAGGAAGGAAGTACAGGCCCACCGTGCCATTTCCTTCTCTTTTTTCGGACCCGGCTTGGACCCTGGACGCCTGCTCTCCCCACCGTGCCTCGGCCCCCTCCCCGCAGACACACGCACACATTTTGAGACTCGTGGTTTTTCCAGGGGTCCTGCACCTCTAAATCCCAGCAAACGCGGAGGGCCGAGGGTAAACGTTACTCCAAACCCTGAAATTTGGACTCGCCTCCAAGCCTGTGCCGAAGTTTTCCACAATTGTTTTTGCAACGCTTGGAGCAAACCGAGACTTAAAGGAGACCTGACCCACATTAAAAAGTGGAGGTCGGTCAAGGAAAAAAAAGTTCATAGATGCATTTTGAAAGAAGCCTTCGGGTAGCCTCTAGAAGCTTCAAAATGTTTTGTTTTCTTCGCAGGGGTTACCTAACCTGTTTCTTTCATATATGCATAGTGTTCATTGTGAATAAAAAGATCACCTGGAACACACTGAGCTTTGCTTCTTCTTTTTGTATTTTTTTGTGGCGCAGAAACCTAGCCCTACTCTTGCCATGTTATTTCTCCCTCTGATACTAAATTTTCCGTTAAATGTAACGCTCAGGAACACATCTCCTTCGTTAACAGAGCCACATTTGCATTGTTTTAGATGTTTTTGCATGATTTGTTACATCCATTTTTCAGCTGGGGATTGCATTGCTGTTAGCCATCCTAACTACCCTTTATGGAAAACTGGCATGTAAATGATACATAAATAAAATTATTTTCATACACAGGACTGCTGGCAGTTGGGGGAAAAAGGGGCCTCACTGGAGACTTTGAGCTGCTTGACACCTCTTCCCCGTCTCTCTGTTTCCATGGAATTTATCGAGACCGGAATGCCAGACGAATTCCTTTCCAATATTAATGGTCAGAGCTGCCCTTGAGGTTCCTTCTTATCTTGTCCATAAAGACTTGGGAGGCCAGGGAGGTAGGCAGAGTTCCTCCTACTCTCAGAAAAGTAACTCCCAGCTTGGAACTGCTCGCTGCCATCCAATTATTAACTTAAACTTTGAATGAATCTAGGCTTCTCTTGCTAAACCTGGTAAATAAGCAGCAAAAATAATATTCTCTCTCTCTCTCTCTCCCCCACACACACACTTTAGCATTGCCGAGTAAATTCTGAGCAGGAATTCTGAACCATTGTTGTAAAACTGCTACGCACCAGCATGCTGTAGTGGTTTGAACGTTGGACTACGGACCTGGGGACCAGGCTTCAATTCCCCACTGGGTGACCTTGGGTGGGTCACACAGTCTCAGCCCCAGAAAACCCCGTGACAGGTTTGCCCCAGACCCCAGGTTAAGAACCACCGCTTTATCAGAAAGTCTAATGCTGTCATCTGGTGGAGCGGATTAGAGAACACTAAGGCCGTTTCCACACTACACTGTTATCGTGCTATTATTCCACTTTCATCACCCTGTGGAATTCTGAGGTTTGGAGTTTCCTGAGGCCAAAGAGCTCTCTGGCTGAAAAATTGAAATGCTCCTCCCTAAACTGCAAACCCCAGGATTCCACAGGATGTTGAAAGTCGAATAACAGCGCTATCACCGTGTAGTGCGGAAATGGCCCAAGTCCATCCTAAAACTATAAATCCCGAAATTCCATAGGATGCCGCCATGACAGTTCCAAGTGCCATAACCAAACGGTATGCAAGAGACCCAAAACAGAGGTTCTCAACCTTTCATATGTATATCATTACAGTCATTCCGGTATGATATTTATCATCGATAGTTATCTTTCAAGGACAACTGCAGAGCAAAGATGGGCAAGCACTAATAATTCCATTAGCAGCTGCAAATTGGAATGAAAGTAGTCCACCCTACCTGAACTACTTCTCTATTACGGTTAAATACGATTGGATGGGGACCCTTCTCCTGGGAAACGGGTAGTTGGAAAGCCCATCAGCCTCGAGAGCTGCACGGGCATTGCACTTACGGGCATTACAGTGAATACACAACAGGTTGCAAGCAAACCTTTGGAAAAGTGACTTTTTGGACCCCATATTCCCAGGAATCTCCCACCCCTGTGAGAGTTGTAGGCCAAAAAAGTCATTTGTCCAAAGCTCGCCTCGTGGGATTCTTGACTTCATCTTCCTTCTGTTTTAGGAACACAAAAAGTTACTTTATCTCGAGTTGTCTTCTCTGTGACTTATATGGTGAGATTTAGGGCCCCTCTGCCCAAAATACAGTACCGGAGTTTTAAGGAAAGTCATGCAAAATCTCCCCACATTTGTTCTCCTGACTTTGCAAAGAAGGGCCCTCTATTTACAGGAAACCTACCGTTACTCGCAGGCCAGGCACCCAACGACCCAACACGCGCAAAAGGGGCGCAACCGCTCCCAGAGCGCCCCTATGAGGACTTCCGCTCCCCCTGCTGGCCACATTGGGTATAGCAACGAGGAAAGGCTGAGTAGTGAATGGGGCCATTTCCGTACTAGACTTTTATAGCGCTATTATCCCACTTGCAACATCCTATGGAATCCTGGGGTTTGCAGTTTAGGGAGGGGCCTCAAAGGCTATCTTCCAAGGTCATCCTCAAAGGTCCCTCCCTAAACTGCAAACCCCAGGATTCCATAGGACATTGAAAGTGGAATAATAGCACTATAACGGTCTAGTGCGGAAATGGCCCTGTTTACCCTAACCCAGCGTCTTGTTTCCAACGCCAGCCAGGTGCCATCTGGGTCGAAAGAAGGCAAAATGCCACCCCCAACACACAATCTTTGACCTCAACAAGTAGTAGCCAACATGGTGGAGTGGGTTGAGATTTGGACTAAGATGAGACCAGGGTTCGAATTCCGGCTCAGCCGTGGAAACCCATTGGATGACCTTGGGCAAGTCACACTCTCTCAACCTCAGATGAAAGCAAAATCCCTCTGAACAAACCTTGCCAAAAAAACAAAATGTGATGGGTTCGTCTTAGGATCATCCTAAATTGGTGACTTGAAGGTACGCAACAACATAGTAGACCTGGAGTTTTCGTCCCATGCCTTAGTGGCTAATAGCTGCCCCTCTTTTGCTCTTATATGATAAAAATAAATAAATTGCCTAATCTCTTTTGGAAGGCACTTTAAGGCAAAAGTCTTTCTGACATTTTGCAGGAGAAGTTCCCTGGATTAAATCAGTTGCCAAGTGAAAGAATTTGCTTGTTCTGAGCAGTGCTCACTGAGACTACACCTCCCAAAATCCCCAGCAAGCCAGCATTGCCACATTCTGTGAGTTGTAGTTGAACTAGGAACTTTCCCAGCTCCGAGACTCCTTCCAATCCGTTTCTCTTGTGTAAGGGAATGGCTGCATTCACATTTCATAGTTAAGGACACTGGGGATTCAAATGTCCACTCGCCCATAGAAACCCACTGGGGGAGTTACACTCTCTCAGCCTTGGAAGAACACAATGGCAAACCCCATCTGAAGAAATCTGGCCGAGAAGAAAGAGCTGCCATAATTCAGAATCAACTTGAAGACACTTAACATTAAACCACTTTAATTGCTGCAACTGCATTCTATGGAACCATGGGATTTGCAGTCCAAGGAGACAGGTAGAGCTCTCTGGCAGAGAATACCTCATTAAACTACAGATCCCAAGGTTCCATAGAATGGAGCCATGTCAATTAAAGCGATATCAATTTGGTGTTAACTCTGTAGTGTGTGAGAAACAAGAGTTCTAGAATTGTTTGAGGGGTACAAGAGCTTTATTGTCCCTCTTCACCTCCATGCCGAAGTCTGTAAGCCTCTGTCCTGCCCTCACAATTCCAGTTATCCAATTTGTTAACAGTGTGATGCAGCAGCTAAAAAGGCCAATGTGATTCTAGGCTGCATCAATAGGAGTCTAATGTCTAGGTCAAGGAAAATGATGGTACCACTCTGTTCTGCTTTGCTCAGACCTCACCTAGATATTGTGTCCAGTTCTGGGCACCACAGTTCAAGAAGGATATTGACAAGCTGGAACATTGTCAGAGAAGGGTGACCAAGATGGTTAAAGGCCTGGAAACCATGAAGCCCTATGAGGAGTGGTTTAGGAAAGCTGGGTTTGTTTAGTCTGGAAAAGAGATGGTTAAGAGGTGACATAATAGCCATATTTAAATATTTGAAAGGATGTCGTATGGAAGAAGACAGGGCAAGCTTGTTTTCTGCTGCTCCGGAGACCAGGACACGGAGCAATGGCTTCAAACTGGAAAAGAGACTCCATCTCAACATTGGGAAGAACGGTCTGACAGTGGAATATGCTGCTGCCTGGGAGTGTGGTGGAGTCTCCTTTTTTGGAGGCTTTTACACAGATGCTGGATGGTCATCTGTCAGGACTGCCTTGTGTGTTTTCCTTCTGCATGGCAGAAGGCGGACGGACTGGATGATCTCTTCTAACTCTAGGATTCTATTACTCTAACTAATAATCCTGGGTAGGAAGGGAAATAGTTCTGCAACCCATACTTCCCAAAGTTTAATTCATAATTCTGTTTACTTCCCATTTCTCTCCTCCTTGATTCAAACCTACCTTCACAAAATTCACGGCTAATTTTGAAAGCAGGGGTGAGCAACTCATTTTCTTTTGGCAATTTCCCCCCCCCGGGGACCCTTCAGCGACCACACAGCCAAGGGTTTCCAAATATGCCCCACCCTCCAAAAATCCAGGAAGCCTCTGAACGCCCACTTCTGTTTCATTCACACTACAACATTACAGCAGTTTCATGCCACTTTAACTGTCATGGTAGCATCCTTTGGAATCCTGAGATTTCCCGTTTAGGGAGGAAGAGTTAGAATTCCGTGCCAGAAAGCACTAGCGCCTCACCAAACTACAATTCCCAGGATTCTAGTTTAGCGGAAGTAAAATTTAATACATGTATAATATGGGAAAGACCGGAGAAGAGGAGAGATTTTTTAAATTTTAATATTGCAGGGAACAGCTGCAGTCTTGAATAGCTACTTAGGAGGGCTTCCAATGGGCTCTTTTTTCAGCCAGAAAAAAGGCCAGCCTGGGGGGTTTCAAGCGGGTAAAAGCAACCCCACGGGAGGTACGCAGCCCCAGGGCTGCGCTTTGATCGTGCTGAGCAGTGGATGTTTTTCTCACCTTGCTATGCCTCCTCAGTATTGCAATTTAGCACATGCTCAGAGGAGTTCTTACATCACAGGCTGACACGGCTGGAGAAGTCAATCCCTTGTCGGTGGCATAATCCTGAAGCAATCATCTGGCTTATACCGTATATAGTACAAAACTAAGGTCCTCGAGATATATTTTTTTTAATTGCGTATTTTAACATTGGCCATTTCCGCACTAGACCGTTACAGCGCTATTATTCCATTTTCAACCTGCTATGGAGGTTTCATTTAAACTTCTGTGGCCGCTTCCGCACGAGACTGCTCTGGTGCGATGATTCCACTTTGAGCATCCTGTGGAATCCTGGGGTTTGCAGTTTCGGGAGGGGCCTTTGAGGATGGTGTTTGAGGCCCCTCCGGAAACTGCAAACCCCAGGATTCCACGGGAGGTTGAAAGTGGAATCGTAGCGCTAGGACAGCCTAGTGCGGAAACGGCCGCCGTTTTGATTCTTTTTGACGGCTTAGCGTACGGAAAAGACGCTAAAGTAGAAAAGTTCGTTCACGAGGTTATTTTAAAGTGGGTGAAGGAACACTTGGGCAAGGCATGTGAGAACCGGCAGACGGAAAAGGCAGAGGTCTCGGAAAAGTTACAAGGAAGAGATCAGACACTTGCAAGTACCTATGGTGAGGCTGAGGAACGCAAGAGAAGGGTAACTGAAAGCTAGGTGTCTTAAGACGTTTCCCTTGGTTCTGACACTCTCCATTTAGGGGAGCATTTACTCAAGCGGCTCTGATATTTAGGACGTGCGTGTTTCAAAATTGCCTTGTTTCTCTCTAGCCATTTCCGCACTATACTGTTAATAGAGCTATGATTCCACTTTCAACCTCCTATGGAATCCTGGGGTTTGCAGTTTCGGGAGGGGCCGGCCGGCCCCTCCCGAAACTGCAAACCCCAGGATTCCATAGGAGGTTGAAAGTGGAATCATAGCGCTATTAACAGTCTAGTGCAGAAACGGCCTCTGTCTGTAACCGCTTTCCAAACTTTTCATGTTGGTGACACACTTTTTTAGACGTGTATCGTTTTGCAACACAGTAATTCAGTGTTGCTAGCAAACTGGAGGTTAAACTAACTCCTTATGAGAGATCCAGATACAGTCCTCCCTCCGCCTTCGCTAGGGTTAGGGGCACAGGACCCCCCTGTGAATGTGGAAAAAAGCACGCATAACTCTAGGCCCTCCCAAACTATATTTAACGCACAAAAAAGGATGACCAACCCACCGTGGATTCCTTTGAGGCACCGGGGTCCCATCCCACGGCAGAACTAGGGGGCCAGTGGGGCTGACCGCCCCCTCCACGGCCGCCCCACACCCTTTTTATAGGGACTTACAAGCCTCCTTCGCAGTTTCTCAGTCCCGCGAGGCTTGCAGTCCCTGTTAAAAATGACACCGGGAAGCAGCAGAGGGGACAGCAAAGAATCCGTGAACAATCGAATCCGCAACAGTGAAACCCGCAAATGCGGAGGGCTGACTGTACATACATCAATTGCAATAACAAAATCTATGGGGACACAACATATCTCATGGAAACCTTTCATATATTTTAAAAAATGTATCATTTATAGATAATAACATACACTTTCAAGATTGTAGGTGACGCACCTACACACTCCAGGAGACACACTAACGTGTCGCGGCACACCGTTTGGAAAGCCCTGATCTACAAAAAGTGCGTTAGAATTCTGTTACGATGCTCACGGCTGGATTTGCGCATTTGAAGCACTCGGCAGGAGCCCTGCGGTACTCCTGAAATAAACCGATCTGTCTATCCCAGAGCTTTCCACACTGTGGCCATTTCCGCACTGCACTGTTATAGTGCTATTATTCCACCTTCAACATCCCATGGAATCCTGGGCTTTGCAGTTTCGCGAGGGGCTTTTAGAACTATCAGCCAGATTGTGCATTGGCCTCAGTAAACTACAAATCCCAGAATTCCGCAGGATGCCGAAAGTGGAATAATAGCACTATAACGGTGTAGTGTGGAAACGGCCTGCATGTCGCAACACACAGCTGCAGCGGGCAGGTGTGTCGTGCGAATGTAACGGGCGCAGAGGCTGCCTCTCCCATCGCCGCCGTGGGCCAGGCCCGGGTGGAGGGGCCGCCTCTCCTACCGCCACCCTGGCCTGAGAAAGACCCCATCGAGGGTGGGAGCGGCAGGCCAGGCTCAAGGGGAGCGGCGCCTCCGCTTACAGAATTACTGCGTCACAAAATGACGCTTGTCTAAAATGTGCATCACCAACATGAAAAGTTTGGAAACTCTGCTCTATTTATCCAGAGTTCTGGCAGTCACGTAGGGATGTGGAGGCAGGGAGAGGGCGATTCTCCCCGGGCGGCAACGTTTCTGGGGCGTCCCGACCCACAGCCACACGCCGCAGCCACGCCCCTAATGCTGCAGCCGCATCCCCCCTCCACACACTCCAAGCCCCACCACTGAGTTCTGATTTTTTTTTTACAGTTATCAGAGCATGGCCAAAATGGCAAAGTTTATTAATGAGGAGGAACGCACAAGCTAGGAAAGGCTGCAGCGGTTTGCTTTTGCCTGAGCCTACTGGGAAGGGAAAGATTCCACCCCTTCTTTTGCTCTCCTCTCCGCTGAGCTAATCGAGTGCAAACTACTTTTGGAGTCAGTTTGCAGCCACAGAAATAAACTGAGGAGAAAGTGGGAAAGTGGGAAGAGGAGGGAGAAACTGGGACCTTTTAAAAGCAACTGAAAATATGGGATGTTGGAGAATAAATCTGGAATGTCACTGTCAAATAAGGATAGTTGGAGCGTAGGGGAATCACAGCATATTAAGAAAAGGTGGGTGCGTCTCTATAGCAGAAGAAAACTGGTGCCATTTCCGCACTAGACTGCTGTAGCACTATTATTCTACTTTCAACATCCTAGGGAATCCTGGGGTTTGCAGTGCCCTGCTAACCCCAGGATTCTATGGGAAGCTGAAAGTGGAATAATAGTGCTAGAACAGTCATAGAATCACAGAGTTGGAAGAGACCCCAGGGGCTATCGAGTCCAACCCTCTGCTATGGAGGAACCCACATCAAAGCATTCCCGACAGATGGCCGTCCAGCCTCTGCTTAAAAACCTCCAAAGAAAGAGGAGACTCCACCACACTCCATGGAGGCGGCAGCAGAGTCCACTGCCGGACAGCTCTGACTGTCAGGAAGTTCTTCCTGAGGTTCAGGTGGAATCTCCTTTCCTGCAGTTTGAATTCATTGCTCCTTGTCCTAGTCTCTGGAGCAGCAGAAAACAAGCCTGCTCCCTCCTTGACATGACATCCCTTTAAATATTTAAACATGGCCATCACCTCCCCTTAACCTTCTCTTCTGCAGACTAAACATCCCCAACTCCCTCAGCCACTCCTCACAGGGTTTCATGGCTTCCAGACCCTTCACCATTTTGGTCGCCCTCCTCTGGACACGCTCCAGCTTGTCGACATCCTTCTTGAACTGAGGTTCCCAGAACTGGACACAGGATTCCAAACGAGGCCTCACCAAAGCAAAATAGAGCGGTACCATTACCTCCCTCGATCTAGACACCATACTCCTATTGATGCAACCAAGAATCGCATTGGCTTTCTTGGCTGCCGCATCACACTGCTGGCTCATGTTCAGCTTATGATCCACCAAGACTCCTAGATCCCTTTCACACCTACTGCTGTCCAGCCAGGGGTCCCCCATCGTATATTTGTGCCTTCCATTTTTTCTGCCTAAGTGCAGGACCTTGCATTTCTCTCTGCTGAAATTCATTTTGTTAGCTTTAGCCCAGCTCTCCACTCTCTCCAGGTCATTTTGAAATTTGACGCTGTCCTCTGGCGTACTAGCAACCCCTCCCCTTGTTGGGTGTGGAAATGGCCAGGCTTTTCCTGGCAGGGGTTCAAGGCGCGAGCGCGTCCCTTGTTTGCGCCGGGCTATTCAAAGCTTGCAGAGATTTGTATTTTCACGCCCACGCACGCCTCCTTCCCGGCCGCTTCGTCCCTCCGCTTTGCTTTCGGTTTCTTTTCCTCGCCTTCAGGCGGGGAGTGTTGACGATCCTTCACACGGCCCCCTTAAACAGGCTTATAAGAATCCCATTATCATGCAGTTACAGAGATTCAGTTCCTTTTAAAATGGCTAAATGAAAAAAAAAAATTTTTTTTTTTTTTGCAAAGCAAATTTCTGCGTCCTTTAAAGCGTGCGCCTTCTCCAAAAGAAAATCAGAGGAGAATGCCACCGGCACTCCTTCTTGGTTACTTTTTTGAGGGAGAGGAAGGATTTTTGGATTTCTGCGTTCCGCAGATTCTTCCCGAAGCGTCAACAAATAAAACTCCGTGTGCCAAAAGTCTTTGCCAAGGAAAGAAAGAAAGACAATTTAAAAAAATTAGATGTTCAATCCCTAGGACAAAATGCGCTCCAAAATAAATGAAAGAAAAAAAAAACACTTAAAGCGCGGCTTTTCTTTCCGAAGCATCATCACCATCCTCACTGCAACTATCAACGTTTATTAGTATGCAATTCTGATGCTATCTGGTTTGTTTGTATTTACTGTTATCTGATCTATTGATCGTAGAATATTATTAAAAATTATCAACGTGTAATTTGCAAAATAAAGGGTGCCTTCTGGGCGCACGCTTTCCGTCTCGTTCCCACGCCTGTAAAAAAAAAAAAAGCTAGAATAATACTGTATCGGGGATCAATGCCCCCTTCCCCTTTTTTTTTAACAAAGTTTCTTTTCCCGGGAAATCAGAGTCCCCCCCCTCCAAAGGGACCCCGCCCTCTCCACGCCCCCCAGCCTCCCCCCGGCCAATCCCAGTGGAGGAAGCCTGGGCTGGCCTGGAGCGACAGCGCTGGGAGCCAAGGAGAGGAGGGGGCTCTTCTCCCTGCCGCCCCCAGGGATCCTTCTTCTCCCTCTTGCTGCGGGGGGTCTCCGGCATTTCCCAGTCCGGGGCGGCCGGGGCGGGACCGGAGGTCGGGGTGGTCCGTTCTCGAGGGGCAGCTCTTGGGCCGGTGGCCCTCTTCAGGGACCCCTGGGGTGGGGAGGCTAGCTAGAGGAAGAGAAGGGTCAGCCCTGAGTTCGAATCCTGCCTCCTCTCGGGGGCCGCCTGGGCAAAGCTTGCGGCAGCCGCGTGCCATCCACGGGGTTACCCCGACTCAAAGGTAAGCGTGTCCTGCCAAGCCTCTGCGTGCTTCTTGGGGGCTTTCTCCCTCGAAAATGGCTGCTTTGGGTGGCAGGGTCTACCTTGCGGGGTTGTCGCGAACATTCCAGGAAGGGTAATACTTACTTCTTAATTTTTTTAAAAAAATCCCCATTGACTGCTGTCTTTAAACGCGATGCAAAGCTGAACTGCCACCTTGGGTCCCGCCTTGAGGCAAAGGCGAGATAGAAGATAAAATAAATGTGCGTTTTAATAGTAGTCTTTGGTACTTTTGGAAATCTTTGCTATACTTGTGTGGGTTTTTTTTTTACTTTAGTGCATTAAAACACAGAAGTTAGACAAATAGACACTCGTACCTCCTTTATACATCCATTCAGTACATCAACATTACATATTCCATAACCGAAGCTAATTTCTTATCAGGTTTCCCTTATATTACACTTTCCATTATAAGATTCACCAGATCTCATCTTTGTGTGTAAGTAATTCTCACAGTTCCATTTCCTCTACTATAATTGTTGGAATGCTGCAACCCACCTGGAGTGTCAGGTTTGGAGAAGGAAGCATGGCATAAGTAATGCTAATTTCTTTTGGACGCTTGCGTTTTTTCTTCTTTATTGTGCGTAAGAGGAGATGTAATTTAATTACAGGTCAGCGAGATTTTTTTTTCCTACAATTTATATGTTGACTGTATTTCTTTTAATGTTTTAAGGCAGCTTGTGCCCCAGTTTTGAGGAAGAAAGTGAGATATAAATAAATCAAATGATAACGGGGGGTGGAGGTGATGCTGATGGTGGTCTTGGCGATGATAGTTTGATATGTGTGCTGTTGCACAGTTTCCAAAACGGTGTTTTGTTCCAGCTGTGCATTATAGGGCAGGATCATAGAATCCTAGAGTTGGAAGAGACCCCAGAGGCCATCGAGTCCAACCCCCTGCCATACAGGAACACCCATCAAAGCATTCCCGACAGATGGCCATCCAACCTCTGCTTAAAAGCCTCCAAGGAAGGAGACTCCACCACACTCCATGGAGGTGGCATATTCCAATGCCAGACGGCTCTGACCGCCAGGAAGTTCTTCCTGAGGTTCAGGTGGAATCTCCCTTCCTGCAACTTGAATCCGTTGCTCCTTGTCCTAGTCTCTGCAGCAGTGGAAAACAAGCTAGCCCCGTCGTCAACATGACATCTCTTCAAATATTTAGACATGGCTATCGTGTCCCCTCTTAACCTTCCCTTCTGCAGACTAAACATACCTAGTTCCCTAAGCTGCTCCTCAGAGGGCTTTGTGGCTTCCGGGTAATTCATCATTTTGGTCGCCCTCCTCTGGACACACTCCACTGGTCAATATCCTTCTTGAATTGAGGTGCCCAGAACTGGACACAGGATTCCAAATGAGGCCTGACCAATGCGGATTACTGTATACAATGCAGGACTACTGTATACTTAAATAATGATTGTTATTATTATAAATATTATTTGTTACATTTGCATTTCCCTTTCCTCTTCTGAGTTCAGGGAAGTTTACATGAGTCTCTTCCTTCTCCCTTCCTCCTCACAAAAACCAACCCTGTGAGGTAGGCCAGGCTGTGTTTGGGGGATATGAGCTTCACAGAGTTCTGGTTTTGAGGAAAACAGCTGGATTATTAACACTGATGGACTAATAGGTGTGCCTTGAACCCTCTCTGCGACAAGATACTGATCTACTTATGTGATGATTATTTATTAATAATTTTATTTGCAATTATTATTATGAATGTTGTGCATCTTTCATATCCACCTCCAGTTTCTCCAGTGAGCTCAAGGAGGCGTATGTGGTTTTCTGTATCCTCACAACAACCACCTTGTGAGGTAGGTCAGGCTGAGAGAGACTGGTTCTGGTTGCTTGTGTGAATTTGCTTTGCTGGGTGACACCAGATTTGTGGGTGTTTTTCCCACACCTGTCTTCACCTGTATGTGCATTTTCACACACAAGTCATGGCTTGATGCTTTGGTCCTCAAGGAGGGACTAATAGGGCTCTGTAAAGGATCACGGGCGGGAAAGTCCCTGGAATGCATTTAGCCGTTCTTTACTTACTGTATTGCTTATTTATTTATGCCTCCTGCCTTTCTCTGGCATGAGACTCAAGCCAGCCCACACATGAACCAAAACAAAGTGCATGAACTAAAAACTAGCCTTAAAAAAAATGAAAATACATTAAATGCCCTATTGAAATGTGAATACTTTGGAACAATACAAAATCCTTTAAAAGGAAAAACTAAGGCAATGCAGGACATGCACCGCCTTTCAACATACCCACTTAGCCACCAAAGGTTTGTTTAGATGAAGAAGTTTTTACTTGCTGGTGGAAGGAGAGCAGCCTGGTCTCCTGTGGCAGAGAGTTCCATAGGCTCAGGGCAGCCACTGAGAAGGATTTCTCCCTTGTCTTCACCAATTGTGCCTGTGAGAAAGCCCTTCCCTGAAGATCTTAAAACTTGGGCAGGTTCATACGGAGAGACAGTCTTCCAGACAGTCTGGCGGTGTGTTGGATACATCCAGGCTTATAACCCGATCTGTGCCCGCATTCTGCCTCCTGCTGTCTTTATATAAATCTTGTTTTTCTTTTTTCTTTTGTTTTTCCAAGAAGAATGTGGTATGGCTTACTTGTTTGAGCCAGCTGTTTTTGCAGGCAGGTGGTCTCTAACTTTGGCCTGCTCTCGGAGAATGCCACTTTCTTCTTTCTTTCTTTCCTTTGAAATATAGCCTACGGCACCTGGTATTTGTTAGTGGTCTCCCATCCCAGTATGAACCGCAGCTGATCCTGTTTAGCTTCTGAGACCAGAGAGGATCTGGTGCTTTTAGGATCTTTAAACAGAGGTTGGACAGATATCTCTCAGGAGTGCTTTAGTTGTGACTTCCTGCGTGCTGGGGAGGCAGGGTTGGACTAGATGACCTTGCAGCCCCTTCCAACTCTAAAGGCCTTTTCACACTGCTCAGTTATAGCGCTATGATACTGCCATGGTTCCATCCTGTGGAATCCTGGGATTTGTAGTTTTATGGTACTTTTACAAACTCTTGGCGCAAGAACTCTAGTGCCTCACCAGAATCCCAAGATTCCTGATGAAACAACCATGCCTGTTAAAGTGGAATCATAGTGCTATAATTGTATAGTGCGAAAGGGCCCTAGGATCTGAGGAATCCTGCCTGACACACTGGACACTATTGCTGCCAGTCAGAGTTGGCAACATTGGGCTAGGTGGCCTGCCTCGGTGAAAGGGTAGCTTCTTACAGTTTTGGTCCCAGAGTAAGCCTTGCATTTCCAGGTAGGGCTAGGAAAGAACTCCCCCGTAACTCAGTGGAGAGTTGCTTCTGCAAGGCCGTTTCTGCACTACATTCTTGTAGCGCGATGATTCCACTTTCAACATCCTATGGAATCCTGGGGTTTGCAGTTTCGGGAGGGGCCGGCTGGCCCCTCCCGAAACTGCAAACCCCAGGATTCCATAGGATGTTGAAAGTGGAATCATCGCACTACAAGAGTGTAGTGCAGAAATGGGCCAAGTCAGAGTTGGCGGTGCTGGGCTCGTCGGAGCAAATATCTGGCACATTCTTGTGTCCTTAGGCCAAAACGATCAGGCCTGGGCATGCCCAGCCCTGACAGGCCATCCTCTTAATTCACAGCAAAAACGTTTGTTAACTGCCAGTTGTTAACTCCAGTTGACTTGGGAGCTTATCACACAAGGCAGGTCAATTGCAATTACACCCGATTAATAGCATCTTTGGCTGAGACTTAGCACATGACATAAGCCACTTCCACACTAGACGGTTATAGCGCTATTATTCCTCAAAGGCCCCTCCCTAGACTGCAAACCCCAGGACTCCATCGGATGTGGAAAGTGGAATAATAGCACTATAACCGTCTAGTGTGGAAATGGCCGTAGTTCTGATTTTAGCGGACTTGGCTTTGATAAACACTCTGTAGGATCAGGCTGCCTGGCATCAATCGCACAGTCTAGTTCAGAGGTGAGAAGGCTGTGGCCCTCCAGAAGGCATGGGAGTGCAGTTCCCAGCATGCTGCAGCATGGACTGTGCTGGTTAGGCCTGATGGGACTTGCAGTTCCAACAATACCCAGAGGACACCAAATGGCCTACATCTGGCTTAGCTTAATGTTGGGATTTGTGTCACCCTCCAGAATTGTTGGGGTGCAACTCCAGGCAACCCTTGCCAGTGGAGCTGGTGGTGAAGAATGCTGGGGGTTGTAGTCCCAGCAGCATCTAGAGATCTGCATGATTCCAGCCCTTAGTTCAACGGCTTCCTGGACTGCTTTGTTTGTGGATGGTGTGACTTCAGAGTAACCAGTTTGTATCTCTCGTGGCCAACATAGGCTGTTTGATTTTACTATAATTTGAAAGGTGGGGTAATATGGTCGGGAAGAGGAGTTAATTCAATCAAAGCAGTATTCAAATGCAAAAGGTTTTTCCCAGCCAGCTGTTCTGGACTGCTAAAAAGGTGTTAATATCCTGCTTGTTTAGGTGGGAGGAAAATAATAAGAAACAGGGCTGACGATCTTTTCCCCTTCGACCATTACAAATTTTGTGATAAAGACCAGAGCTGCAAGGCCACCTCTGAGTATTGCTTGCCTAAGAAAGCCCTATTAAAATCAGGAGTCACCATAAGTCAGCAGGCGATCTGATGCCCACAGAGGCTGCCGGCTTAGACGGGTTCACAAGGCAATTAGATGAAAAGTGATTAGACTATTGTTGTTATTATTGGGACTCGAGCGCGTTTAACAGCTTTAAAAAAAGAACAACGCAGCAAAAAAACAGACCAAACGTTAACATTAAAATGGAATTAAACGATTCACAATTTTAAAACAATTTAAGCCTACACTTAGAGAGAGATAAAATGGAATTGTAAAGGTGCAAAGCAATTAAAAGCAGTTTGATTTAAACCAGTATATTACCCACAGCAGTTCTTTACAAGCTTTCTTTTTAAAAAGCTTGACACAATTGAAAAGTTTTTGCCTGCTAATGGAAGAAGAGCAAGGAGGAAGTTCCAGATCCAGATCCAGATCCAGCGTGTGGGGTAGCCACTGAGAAGGCCCTGAATGAAAGCTCTGTTCTTGGTAATACGAGTATTGCCTGCATGCAACAGCTAAGTGGAATCTCCATGTTTAGAAGTGGTTCATCTGAAAACAGGGGTGGATGCTGCAAGGGTCAGCAGTGATTGACGTCTGGTGGACCAGGCATTGGTAAGAGGAGATTAGAGTTCTAATAACCCTAAAGCCACCAGGGCCCATCTGATCTTGGAAGCAAAGCAGGGTCAGCACTGGTTAATACTTGGATGGGAGACCGCCAACAAACACCAGATGCTGTAGACTCAGCTTCAGAGGAAACAACTAGCAAAACCACCTCTGAGTATTTGTTGGCTAAGAAAACCCTGTGAAATTCATGAGGTCACCATAGTTTGACAGGTAACTGAAAGACACACACACGCACGCGCACACAAGATGTGGACAGACTGAATTAAAGAAGCTGCGGATGCCTTGAGTTTACAAGACCTGAGCGGGACTGTTGATGACCAGGGCTGCTGAAGGTCTCATTCATGGAGTTGCCGTAAGTTGAAACGGACTTGGGAGCAGAGAACAACCGGGGCAGCAAGGGGAGAACATTTGCAGAGAGTTACTGCGTCCTAAGAGTTCTTATGCAAGCAAAGCTGTGTGTGGGGGTCCAGCAGGAGGACTTGCATTTCAGACCTGAGGGATTGTTTGACAACACTGAGATAGTAGTGAGCAAAGATCTCTGTGCACATGCTGACACAGGCAGGCTTTACATTTTAATACATGTGTTACTCAGCTTATTTGTCCTAGGATGTCTGCATTACCACCCAACTACTGTTTGTTAATGACTGTGTTTATAGTTCTGGCATTTTACTACGTTCACCTCACCCACCTAGAATGGGTATAAAATATCTGCAAACTGAGACTATGTTCCATTCACCTGGTGGAGCAGGATGCAGCCCACAGAAGAATATTCCGGGTAAAATGTAGTCCTAAAAGTGCCAACAGATTCTTTATTATCCTGCAACAGACTAACACAGCATGTTGGCTAATTCAGGGGTGGCTCTCCAGTTTTTGTCAGACTGCAGTTCCGAGTATTCCTCATTGGCTATGCTGACTAGGGTTGCTGGGAGTTCAGTAGCGTCTGGAAGATGGCACAGTTTCCACTGCTCTTCTACTGTCTGTCTTCTTACTTGATCTAACTGCAGGTCTTGGGGGATGCAAGGTCTGGCCAAAATTTTGGACTTCCCAGCTTCTTGCCTAACCACCCAATTTTTGTACCATTTAGCTTGATGAAAACGCTCTGGAGCACAGGCTTACGCAACTCTGTGGAATTTTAGCTCTTGTTTAAAATATTTTTGTGGGTGGGCCCCCGCCCTCTTCCTAGGCAAACAGTTACTTTTGGTTTTGGTCTTTGTCTGTCCTCTCAAGCAAATAAAACTGGCTCGTACGTATCCGTGTTAGTCTTCCGTGCCCTCAGGTCCCGGAGTGCAGAAACATCAGAGTCACCCAAGCATTTGTTCACTGAAGTTAAAATAGTCCTATACGTGTTGGTCAATTACTGATTCCATTTTGTGATTTTTTTTCTTTCATAGAACGATTGATTTCGGCCAGAGTTAATACCTGACGCCTAGAGCGGAGATTAGAAAAATATTGTGAGAGACGGAAAACATGCAACTGCTGGTTTCTGCCTGTAGCCATTTTTTGTGTATTGCTGCTCATTCTCTTACACAACTCCAGGTCTCATTTTTCCAGGCTAAATGGCAGGAAGGTGTTGCTGACGTTTGTGAATGTAGATTATGATTTTTTAAAAAAGGGATATGGTAGCAGACATTTTTATGGCCTCAAGTATATACAAGGAAGAGTTATGATATGTGCCCTTACAAGTCGGTACGCTAGAAAATCAGCTCATTAAAATCTTGCATGATTCCTTCTGTCATAAAAGATTTTCAACCCCTCTTTTTTGTTTTTTGTTTTTTTTATACTTTTTATTGAACGTTTGTCCCAAAAATAACCCCCCCGCACACACTTCCATGCTTAAATCTTCCAGTTGAAATTGCTTATTTTCATTCCATTACAAACATAATTTCCATCTTACAGAGAGGAGAACAGCTACATTACTTCTTCTTTGATTTCTTATACATTTATATCCTTACCCGATCCAATACTCTTTTCCATTCTTTCTCAAAGTTCTGGATAGATTTATTCTTCAGAGAAAATGCTAACTTTTCCATCTCTATCATATCCAGGACTTTTAACTTCCATTCTTCTATATCAATATGCTTCTTTTCTTTCCAGTGCTGCGCATATGTCAACCTTGCCGCAGTTATTAGATATAATAATATCTTCTGATGACTTCTTATTTCCCTTTGTTGCCCTGGCATATTTAACAAATAAAGCTCCGGTTTCATTTCAAAATTCAGCTTGCAAATTCTTTGGATTTCGTCATGTACCCCCTTCCAAAATTTTTTCGCTATCTTACATGTCCACCGCATATGGAAAAAAGACCCCGTCTTTTCCTCACACTTCCAACAATTTGAATTCCCATTTTTCATTATTTTTTTGTAATCTTTCTGGGGTCATGTACCATCCGTAAAACATTTTATAAAAATTTGCTCTTAAATTTAAGTTTGGTGTAAATTTTATATCTATTTTCCACACTGTTTCCCAAGTTTCTAATTCAATCGAATGCCCCAAATTCTGTGCCCATCTAACCATTGTATCCTTGACTACTTCTGATTCCATTTCTCTTTTCAGCAATAATTTATACAATTTGGAAATTCTTTTCTTTTGGTGATCTTTCATCAGTACATCTAATTCATTCTCTTTTCTCTCAAATCCGTATCGTTTTTGGTCCATTGTAAATCTTTCTCTGAGTTGCCTCCAAGGAAACCGATTTAGTTCATGCCCTCCAGCCTGTAACTCTTCTTCTGTACACGTTCCCTCTTTGCTTTTTGGAGAGCCAGTGTGGTTTAGTGGTTGGAGCATTTGGCTACAGCTCAGGAGAGACCAGGGTTCAAATCCCTGTTCAGCTATGGAAACCCCCTGGGTGACTTTGAGCAAGTCACATTCTCTCGGCCTTAAAGGAGAGCAAAGGCAAACTCCCTCTAAACAAATCTTGCCGAGAAGAAAAACCTTAGGATAAGTTCGCCTTAGGACGATAGCCAGAAATGACTCGAAGGCACAAAACCAGAACAAGCTTGCCTTTTAAAAGTTACTTTGGTCAGCCAAAACATAACGATCGCTTGGTTAAATATTGACAGGAATATGGCCATTTCTGCACGAGCCTGTTATAGCGCTATGATTCCACTTTCAGCATCCTATGGAATCCTGGGGTTTGCAGTTTCGGGAGGGGCCGGCTGGCCCCTCCCGAAACTGCAAACCCCAGGATTCCATAGGATGCTGAAAGTGGAATCATAGCGCTATAACAGGCTCGTGCAGAAATGGCCTATGAAAGACAGGATAAAATTGACTTATTTTACTTTTTTAAAAAACTGTATTAAATGCCTAATTCGTTGCACGTTTACATTCATAGAAATTTAGAAAAGTTTCCTTGTGACTATCTTTTATGTTCTGTCCATCGAAGTAGCCTGATGATTCGCAGGGTAGTGATGAATGCCTAGTTTGGCTGTTTTATGACAGCACATTTGCTATGAAATATTAAAATCCATTGCAATGGGAATTGAGCAGGAGGAAAATAGGGGCCTTGGAACGGAAGCTTCGGCGTACTGAAGCCACAGCCCTGACTATGATTGATGGCGTTACGCGGTACCATGCAAGGCATGGTCTGGATACGTTGCAAAGCAGATGTTTTTTCTGTGCTCAGTCAGTAGAATCGTAGCTTTGCGTCTTTCCTGGCCAGTGCCTGCAAAACTCACACCAGGGCCATTTCCACACTGGGCTGTTGTAGCGCTATTACTCCACTTTCGACATCTTATGGAATCCTGGGGTTTGCAGTTTTGAGAACCGTGGCTTTGTTGTTTTGGTAGGTTCGTTGTAATAAGTATGACTGTGTACTCCACCAAACTCGATGTGATCAGACAGAAGTAGGGGTAAAAACCACTTAATACACTATCCTCTAACTACCAAATCATTTACTGCTCCCCAAAACCAGAGTCAGACGGAGTCGGACAGAGGAAAGGACCGACTGTGGTTTTGGAATTCCGGGGTTTGTAGTTTACCGAGGAGGCCCAAGAGCTCTCTGGCTGAGAATTCTAAAGGCCTGTCACTAAACTGCAAACCCCAGGATTCCATAGGGTGTTGAAAGTGGAATAATAGCGCTATAACACTGTAGTGAGGAAATGGCCAAAAAGTTTGCGGTCCTTTGAAGACATTTTTGCTAGCATTGTTTGATTGGTTGCAAGTTTAGGATCCGCTTGCAACTTGGTTGCAAATTTGGGATCCACGACTAGATTGGTTCTTTAAAACCCAGCCTGATGGGTTAAAGCACTAGTAGGTTACCTTATTACCTTTGGTTCACCTTTCCTTCTTAGTTCATGCCTGTAACATGTTCCCAGGTCATACCGACATCTTGGCTTCCTTTTTTAGCCATCTCTCCTTGGCTCCGTTTACTAAAAACTCTTTGATGTTCCTCATTAATGTATTATCTGTTCTTTAGGTAGCCAAGTCTTTGTCCACTTCCTTGGCTCCTTAACTTTTCCAGGTGGCTGTTGGCAGTTGCGGCTCATTAGCTCTTTGGCCAGTTCTTGGCTTCTTTCCTTTCTACTTGTCCTTCCTATGAACCCATCTTTGCAGATTTGGTATTGACTATTTCACCGAAGCGCCTATGAACCATACCAGCAAAACTGATAATAATAATAATATCAACCAGTTTAGCTGAGCTACCTTACATTTTCAGCTTGCATTGCCTCTTTTGAGTTGAGGTATGCCCAGTATGTTTAGCTGCACGCCATTTTACCCTTGGTACCATTTGCCAGGTTCTGATCTTAGGGTGTCTTGAGCTCTAACTCTTGGCCCAAATCTTATTTGAAACGTTGGTATAATAAGTTTTATGTACACGGTTTTTACTTCCAGAGTTGATGCTTAAACTATTTGGAGCATCTCGTTAATGTTTTAAAAGAGATTGTGAAATCTGCAGTACCTTTCTAGCTTCTCGCTTGTAAATCACCAAACATTTCCAGCTGACTTTTCATACAAAATGGGTGGGGAAGAGGGCAGCCAACGTCTCTTGCTGGTCTTCCCACCCGTGACAGCTTCAGAAATCTGCGACAGGGCCAGGGTTGCAAAAGCCGGCTTTTCACAGCTTTCGTGAAGCGTCTAAATAGTTAAAGCAGCTTGGTTTCGAACAGTCTTATTATTTCAAGGCTTCGGGCCTCTGCAGCCTGTCTTATCTCCACCTGGACCTGGGCGGGGGCCTGGCCAAGGTCATTTCAAGCCCTCCCGTGGGAAAATATTTTGGCTGTTGGGAGCCAGACGTGAGGAAGAATTATGCAGATGGGGTGGGGAAGGCTCACCTTGTGGGCCACTTCTGGCCAGCAAAAGAGGCCCTCCAGCATCGCCTTGCTGGCAATTCGCAGTAGATTTCCTTTTTCTCAGAAAGTCCTAAAGTGGCCTAGAGGCCAAAAACGTGGCAGAGTTGCCTCCCTAGGCCAAATATTTTTGGGGAAAACAAGTCTTTTCCCCCAGAATTGGAGTCACAGCAGGAGGTTGTGTCCCTCCAAGGTTTCACGGAGGTCCAGTATAGCCGCCAACTTCTTTGTATGTCATGCGCTCCTGGTATAGAGTCATAGATTTGGAAGAGACCCCAGGGCCATCCAGTCCAACCCCGTTGTCCCATGCAAAAACATACAGTGAAAGCACTCCCGACAGATGGCCCCCCAGCATCCGTTTAAAAACTTCCAAAGAAGGAGACTCCACTCCACTCCCAGGCAGAAGCACATTCCACTGTCCCAACTGCTCTTACTGTCAGGAAGTTCTTCCTAATGCTCAGACGGAATCTCTTTTCCCAAAGTTTGAAGCCATTGCTCTGTGTCCTAGTCTCTGGAGCAGGAGGAAAGAGGCTTGCTCCATCCTCCATATGACATCCTTTCAAATATTTAAACACGGCTGCCGTATCTCCTCTTTACTTCTCTTCTGCAGGCTAAACACACACCCAGCTCTCTAAGCTGCTCCTCATAGGGCTTCCAGGTTTCCGGGCCTTTTACCATTTTCGTTGGCTTCCTCTGGAAATGTTGTCTATATCCTTCTTGAGTTGTGGGGCCTAGAAGTAGACACAGGATTCCAGGTGGGGTCTGACCTGATGAGTGTGAAATTTCCAGGGGAATTCTGACCCATGAATGGAGAAGGAGAATCGTGCAACCTTCCAGATGTCTTTGGACTGCAACTCCCCTCAGCCTTTGGCAGTGAAGCCAGGAGCAAGGACTGCAGAGGGTTGTCGTTCCAAGAAATATTGGAAGGAACGTCTTGACTGTAAGAACGGTTTGGACAGTGGAATCAGACTGCCTCAGTGGTGGACTGTACTTCCTTTTATTTTATTTTCCTTTGTGCTCTTGGCATAGGAACCATGGAACATGTGAAACTGTGGGTCCAGGTTTTATGTTGTGCTTTTCTTTTTAAGAATTTTTAAATCTGTCTTCTTGGGACAGGGTTAGGGGAAGTACTTGGACAGGTTACCTTTTGGGACAACACCTCCCAGAATCCCTCAGCCAGCATGTCCCAAAAAGGCACATGTGCAAGATCTGCAGTGAGATGCTGGCTGGGGGATTCTGGGAGGTGTTGTCCCAAAAAGGCACATGTGCAAGATCTGCAGTGAGATGCTGGCTGGGGGATTCTGGGAGGTGTTGTCCAAAAAAAGAACATGTGCAAGATCTGCAGTGAGATGCTGGCTGGGGGATTCTGGGAGGTGTTGTCCCAAAAAGGAACGTGTGCAAGATCTGCAGTGAGATGCTGGCTGGGGGATTCTGGGAGGTGTTGTCCCAAAAAGGAACGTGTGCAAGATCTGCAGCGAGATCACGTTCTGTTCCGGGTTTGGACTGCAGACCCACCAAAAGCTGCAGGTGTTCCCCTCTCTTGACCCCCTCAGAGGCTCCGCCTCCCAATTTGCCTAGCTCCGCCTTCAGGCCCTGCCAAGGTACCACTGTTGGGCTCCTGCTTGCATTTCAGGAAATGGAAACCAAAAACTTCAGCCTTTTTTACCCCTCCTGCCCTTCTCTCTTTCTTCCTGTCACGTCGACACCCACACCGGAACTGTTGATGTTCATCAGCTGTGAGGTCTCCTCATTGCAAAGGAGGCTTTCTGCTGACGGGGCCAGATTTGGCCTTATTCTCTTGCAGGGACAACATCCAGTTGCTAGGCAAGCTTGGATAGGGTGAGAAAAGCTCCTGGACTCCAAAACCTTGCATGAAAGTTTTGCATCGCTCCAGAGGTAACCAAATTAGATCTTCTTCTTCTTCTCCTTCCCCTCAGCCGCCAACTTGCCTGCCCGTGCCGTGCTGCTGTGCCTAATTTTTTTTTTTTAAACCCCATTTTCACCCCGCCACGTCGATGGCAGGATGTGGGTGGCTTTGCTTTCCTGTCGTTTAATCCACAGTGGACTGAAGATGTGAGACGGCCGTGTGGCCTCCACCGGTTCCTTCATCTGGTTCGGAGGCTGCCTTCTTCCAGGGAAACGTTGCTTTTCTGGCACTGTGATTCTCAGAATCCCCATGCTGGCAGGGGGATGCTGGGAGTTGTAGTCCAGAAAAGCCACAATTTCGTAACATTCTGCTCCAGTCCCGCTCTTTGGTGCGTGCTCTTCCATGGGCAAAATTGCTTCTTGACTCGGTGCTCGGTGTGAACTGGTGACTTGAGTTCTTCCTGCATCACTTCCCAGAAATACTAAAGACTTAGTTTGTTTTAGTATGTGTGGGTTTATTGCAGTTAATGGACAAGTCTGGACTTGCTCAGGGCTCTCTTTCTTGGCACAGAGAGAAAGAGAGAAGGGCTGGATCAGATCCATTTTCTTTCTCAAACTGCCAGGTCTGGTTATCTTGGCGTTGTAGACCCCTCCGTTGATCGGATCCACGGTTGACAATGTGGGGCTCCGCCAGCAAATTCTCTTACTCGGTACGAGGCAACGGCTTTCGCGCCACGCTTCGTTTCGCTCTGCAGCTGTTAGATCGACCGTCAGAAGGGACTATGAAGCCAGTGTGGTGTGTGTATAGTGGTTGAGTGTCGGGAGAACTGTGAATCCCTCCTTGATCGTGGAAACCCATTGGGCAACTGTTGCTGTTGTTGCTACTTCTAGTTGTTTCCAATTTAGTGGCAACTCTAAGGTGAACCTATCACGGGGTTGTCTTGGCGAAATTTTTTTCAGAGGGGGTTTGCCTTTGCCTCCTCTGAGGCTGAGAGAGTGTGACTTGCCCCAGGTCACCCGATGGGTTTCTGTGGCCAAGTGGGGAACTGCACCCTGGTCTCCAGCCTTGTACTCCAATGCTCACTACACCACACTGGCTGTACATAAAGACCGTACATAGGCCATTTCTGCACCGGGGACTCATAGCGCGATGATTCCACTTTCGGCATCCTATGGAATCCTGGGGTTTGCAGTTTGGGGAGGGGCCGGCCGGCCCCTCCCCAAACTGCAAACCCCAGGATTCCATAGGATGCCGAAAGTGGAATCATCGCGCTATGAGTCCCCGGTGCGGAAATGGCCATAGTCTTCCCATTACACAGTTTTAGAACTAATTTTGGAGGACTCAGTATGAAATTCAAGGGGTTACCAGAAGTCGACGGGAGGCTTAAAGGCACACACACACAGTGCATGAATGTCTTTGTCCTAAGCATTTTATGTATCATTTTAAAGTCATAATTTAAAAACAATTCCGAGAAAAAAAAAGGTTTGGGGAATAAAAGTGAGAAAATGCTTTATTCTGAATTTTTTTTCCAATTTTTTTACCTTCTTGCCTTCTACCAAGTTTTGTACCCAGTTTCATATGGCAGACTTTGTTTCTGCCGTCTGGTAATCCAGGTGCTTGTGGGGTTATTTGCAACCAGTTGGCTGACCGCAGCCAATGTGAAAGGGGCCGCATGGAATTTGGCTGCATCGTCTACAAAAATTATAGGGTGAAATAGTTGCAATCTAGATTCCTTGCAGGTAAGGGGCTAGCTGCACCATTTAAACTGTAGATTTTGAAGTTTTAATGATGTGAACAGCACAAAATTGTTGCCAAGGGTTCGTTGCTGTACCCTTCTCTTCCAAGCTTCTCTATTTGGTGTTTGCTGCTGAAATAGCAAGTTGTATATCTGGCAGCGCTGGTGGGGGGTGTCTAAAGATTTTGCCCAAAGGTTTTAATTAATCAGACTCTTTAATTCATTTTAATATTTTGATCTGTTCTTAGATCTGTTTAAAATATTCTTGACTCTTTTAAATATAAATAGTTTTAAACAGAGTTTGCTTGTAGCAAAGAAACCTGTGATGTACGGTGGATTTATCAACATCTAATATATAAAGTCAGAGTTTGTGAGTTTGTCTGTGTCAGGTGAAGACCCGGCCTCGTAGGATTGGCTGTGTCAGGCAAAGACCTCATATGATTGGCTGCCTAAGAAGAGTCTGTGGAATCCTGGGGTTTGCAGTTTAGGGAGGGGCCTTTAGAATTCTCAGCCGGAGAGAGCTCTTGAGCCTGGCTGGTTGCTATGGAGACAAGGCCTAGCAGCAAGGAGGAGGGCAGCATATTTCCCTCAGGAACCCAACCTCCGTATGCTAATAACTCTGAATACAGATTGGATTGGGGAATACGGGAAAAAGTTACAGGCACTGGACAAGACAGTTTGGGGGAAATAGAGACGCGGGATCTCAAATCTTTCTAACAAGTATTACCTATGAGAAAATAAACTCATGGGCAACACGGTGTATATATGCTAGTATTTTATAAATATACGAAGACAATAGGGTAGATGATGGCTTTTGAATGAACACAATAGAACCGGTCGATTCCAGATGGAATTGTACAGCCTAGGTGTTGGGAAGTTGCATTTTGCTGTGCTCTTGCAGTCAGTATAAATGTTCAGATTGGTGCCGCTCCCAGCCCCACCTTCCTCCTGTGTGAAACACTTAATTCACAAATAATTTTGGTCACACACCGAAGACACTTTAATGCTGACCCAAACGTCATTTCCTGCAATCAGAGAAGATAAAAGGCACTTGCCTGTGTGATATCAGCTTATCAGCAAGCTTAATTCAGTTCGTTCAGGACTCAGGCAACATCTGGGTGCTCCCTTCTACCACCGGCATTAACATTAGCGTAGCCAAGCTCAGCAAAGCTTTACGGGTTGTTCAGTCTTACCTGCCATATGGATTGTTCAGTGTTAATCTTCCTCTTTGGCATAGTTACCTGCCTAAACTGTTAACGTTTTTGGGCTACCGAGAGCTGTAAAACCAAACATCTGTTATAATATCCTCTAGATAGAAAAACTGCCCAATAATCTTACAGAAACCTCTGGAAGAGCAGGACATTGTGAATGGGTTAATGGAATTCATTTACCCAAAAAATTAAACATTGCATGAATATATGTTCTTATGCTTAAAAGCTAATCCCAGTTTCATGATGACTAACCTTTGGACCGTAACACATCTTAAAAAGAAAACTGTCTTTGGATAGATTTTTCATCAAAAAACATTTAATTTAAAAGATCTGATTTCAATCAAAAAAATCTGATTTATATATATAAAAAATCTGATTTAAATTAAAATATCTAATTGTTTTTTTAAAAAATCGAGTTTTCTCCACCATGGCTACAGCTCTGAGGATTCCGAAACCTGCTCTAAGAATTCATTGTTTCGGGTAGCCTTAGGGTCCCCAAAAGTAACTTACCCAGGCTGCGAACTTACTGCTTTGAAAGTTGAATAGTTGCCCTTGGAACACGGTAGATGCTTTCATTGGAAGTTTTAAAACAGAGGTTGCATGACTACCTTTCAGGAGTACTTTTGCTGTGGATTTCCTCCGTTACCAGGGGTTGGACTAGATGGCCTTTGGGTTCCTTCCAAGTCTGTGATCCTTATTTTTCCGTGACCTTCTGGCACTACTGTTTACACCATCCCAACTATCTTCCCACACACAGGTTCTCTGTGTGTCTACCAGCTGGAGATAACTTTCCCGTTTGTCTGCAATGGTCCCTAGGATCTCAAAGCTTCAGGGGTAATAATAATTAATCATTCTGTTGGCCTAAATCCTCTTCCTTAAGTTTAAGCTGCAGTCCTGTACATACTTCCTTGGGAGACACTCCCACTAAAGCCTCTGGGATGTATTTCTGGGGGAAAAAAATCTTTATTTTGTATTGCTTTAAAATGTATTCTGTTACAGGAAGTTCACATGGCTGCTTCTGCAAGATTTAGTCAGATTTTTCTTTTAATTTTGTTTCTAACTGGACGTCTAGCAAGACATCCCAGTTTTGCTTGAGTTTCAGATTAATGCTGAAGGTCAGGGAACCACAGAGCAGCTGAGATTTTGCAACACATCTGCTTTCTTTCTCCTTGGACAAGATAAGAACATAGAAAATTCTCCCTCTCCCCGCTAATTTTTGCTAATATAAATACTGTGCAAGTTAGCTGAACCTCTCTTGCGTTTATGACAGCCTTCAATTTCTGAGAAGTTCTAGGAACGGATAAATGGGGTGTCAGCCAACTTATCTAGTGGATGCCCTTTGAGATATATTGAGTGCATCCGGAAAGGCATTGATTATGAGAGCATTATACTGTGGGATGATGCGAAGGCAGGACTTTTTGTGCTGTGGTGCCCATTTGTGGAATACCTTCTCCTTAGAGGCCCAGTTAGTGCCAACACTGGAGTCATTCACTTAAAACCTTCCTGTTTAAGTCTTTGGAGCCTGACAGATTTTGTCTGAACCTGCTCATGTATATGGTTTTGGATTGTCCTCAGCTGCCCTGTGATGAGCGCCTTAGAGAGCTGGGTACCTTCAGATTGGAGAAGAGAAAGTTAAGAGGTGGCATGATAGCCGTGTTTAAATATTTGAATGGATGTCATATGGAAGGTGGGGCAAGCGTGTTTCTTGCTGCTTCGGACACTAGGACACGGAACAATGGCTTCAACCTATAGGAAAAGAGATTCCACTCAAAGATTAGGAAGAATTTCCTGCGGGTAAGAGCAGTTTGGCAGTGGGATACGCTGCTGCCTGGGAGTATGGTGGAGCTTCCTTCTTTGGAGGTTTTTAAACAGAGTCTGGATGGCCATCTGTCAAAGGGAGTGCTTTGATTGTGGCCATTTCCGCACTACACTGTTACAGTGCTGTTATTCCACTTTCAACCTCCTGTGGAATCCTGGAGTTTGCAGTTTAGGGTGGGGGGGCATTTAGAACTCTCAGCCAGAGAGCCCCCCTTGGCCTCAGGAAACTGCAAACCCCAAAATTCCAGACGATGTTGAAAGTGGAACAATAGCACTATAACAGTCTAGTGTGGAAACGGCCTGTGTCTTCCTGAATGGCAGAATGGGTTTGGACCTTCAGGTCTCTTTCCAACTCGAGGATTCTCAGCTGTCTTAACTGGTTTTAATCTGTCTTGTTTCAGCTCGTCAGATTGTTGAACGTCCCTTTGGTCGGTTCGAGCTGTCTGTGCTGTTTTAAGTTGTTTTAAACGGTCTAAATTGTTTTTGCTGTATGCTCCCCAGAGATCCTTGGATATAGAGTACAGTGTTGGTGTTGATGATGATGTTTGAACGTCAAGTTGACTTTGACAGCCTCCAGGCCACCCTGTCATGAAGAGCCCTGCTCACGTCTTGCAAACTCCGGGGTCAATCTACTTGTAATGCACCCTTTCTCTTTCCCTGTTGCTTTCCACTTTACTAAGGCCATTTCTGCACTAGGCTGCTATAGCACTACGATTCCACTTTCAACATCCTATGGAGTCCTGGGGTTTGCAGCTTCGGGAGGGGCCGGCCGGCCCCTCCCGAAGCTGCAAACCCCAGGACTCCATAGGATGTTGAAAGTGGAATCGTAGCGCTATAGCAGCCTAGTGCGGAAACGGCCTAAGTGTCGTCAGTGAGTCGTGGCTCATGGAATGACGACAGAGAAAGAAACAGCCAAGTTTTTCTCTTGCAGCATGCCAGGCGGGAAGGGGGGAGGAGAAGAAAAGGAATGTGGCCGCACATTTAGGCCAAGCTAGCTTTTGCTTTAGCATGAGCTTTCGCGGCTATGAATTCATTTCTCCAGATGCCCGAGGCTTCAGCATTGCTCTGTTACTCCCTCTGAAATGAACCATCTTTTCTGTTTTGGGACACAATGACAGACGCACGGGCTCAGAAACGAAACTGAGAGAGAGAGAGCCAGCCCATAATGGCCAGCCTATTTTTGGTATGCCCACCAACTTTTCTGTCCTCTTCCCTTTCTTTTTATTTGTATCCCACTCTTTTCCTGCTCCTGGATTCGAGGTGTCTTCCATAAATTAAACCAGATGCAGAGAAGAAGAAGAAAACCTCACCTTGATTAGTTGCTGCTAATTGTTACCCAGAGTTCTCGCTCCAATTAAAACTGGCTCTGCATTAATTGACAGCTTGGCCAAAACCTTAAGGTTTCTCTTTCTTTTTCTCTCATACGGCCTCTTATTTTCTCTCTCCTTGTCTTTCTCTCTCTCTCTCTCTCTCTTTTTCTTCCCTCTCTCATTTTTTTTTTTTTTTTGTAATTGCAGCCTGTGGTCTGAACTTTTTCTTATCAAAACTCAAGAGTCGGAGATTTCTGTAACCCAATTCCTCTTTTGTGGTGCCAAATGGAGAAAAACTTCCTCTCAACCACCAATAAATTTGTCTTCCAGGCTTTAGCTGGAACGGTCACACAATGGCAGGAAGGGCCGTAAAACAATAAAGGAAAGCAGCCGGATGCAAAGGTACAGTGGGTTTTTAATTCAAAAGTTTTAAAAGATGCTCCTTTTCTACCCTCCTGGCTGCTTTGCTGGCAGCCTTCTAAGAAATCCCCTTTTATGCTGCATAGCCAGATAAACACGGCTCAGAGATAAGCTCTCCCCGTCAACTCTTATTTATTAGTGCATTGTTAATACGTATTACACTTCCACATTTTGTGGTCCTGGGACCCGCTTTGTACGGTCTTTAAAGATGTGTATTCAGCTTTTCTCAGTCCAGATCTTGGGTAAGTTACTCTTTTGATTTACATCTCCCAGAGTCCCACTTCACCCCTGCCACTTAATTCTGGAGGACCCCAGAATGTTAGTATTTTATTTTTCAGTAAAAATGGCATTTTCCAAGCCATACCAGTAGAGGCAGTGGGCAAGAAATAAATTGAGATGTTGAGGGAGGGGGTGGCCGGTAAGCATGGTGGAAGGCCTGGGGGTTTGGAAGTTCTAGTCCCTCCCCCCCAAAAAAACCCCTGCTTTGCCAAGCTGAGATTTCCCTTTGGTTCCAGTAAAGCAGAGGAAAACCTTTATGTATCCCAGCTGTCCCAGTTTGGTAGGAATGGTCCCAGTTAGTCCTCTATCATCTCCCTATCTCAGCTGCTTTTAAAGTGTCCTGTTTTGTCCTTTCTTCTCCTGCTTTTCTCCATTGTCCGCAGCTTACTTTGGTTGCTGTAGATTTGCATTCAATGTGCAAACATAGTTTTGCCCTACCCAATATGCTCATTTTTCCCCCCTTTTTTTAAAGTACATAAATTCCAGGGTTTCTCTGATTAAAATAGCTTGTGTGTGTGGTTAACTTTTTGTCCTCTTGCTTTCTGACTACATCGTGCTCTATTCACCATTTTCTTGATGCTGCCTGGCCACACGTGTCCCAGTTTTCATCCGTGACGTGTTGGAAGTTACAGAACCAGGCTGTCTGTAAATCCAAGGCGGAGGTGCATGGAGGAGACTAAAGGACCATTTTCAGGTCGAGCACTGCCGTTCCCTGTAACTGAAAGGGACACTTTTACACTGGAGAAAAAGCTATAACTATGTATTTTAATAGAATTGACATTTTATCTTGTTTTTTAATATTTGTAATACGGGTTGAGTATCTCTTATCCGAAACGTTTGAGACCAGAGGTGTTCTGGAGATCATAGTTCTTTTTTTATTCTGTTGTTTTGTTATTTAAACAACAATGCCTCATTACAAAATAAAAATGCAATTAAAAAAAGAGAAGAAAGCTGTTAAAAATAACATTTAAAAGAGGATAGCACCCTCTAGCTCGGTTTTGAATTTTTTTTTTATTATTATTATTAAAAGCCTACCTTGAAGGAAAGGTTTTAGCCTGTCTTGGAAGGAAAACAAGGAGGAATGTATTCTGGCCTGCTTGGGAAGGGAGTTCCAGAGTTGAGGGGCAGCCAGCGGGAAGACCCTCTTTTATACCCCCCACCCATGGTGGTGGGATGGAGAGAAGGGCCTCTCCTAAGGATCTCAGAGCCTGGGACGGCTTCTACCAGCTGGCCGCACTGTCCTTTTTTGCGCACCAAAAGAAGGGCCGAGTTGCCTTTCTTTTCTTCCTCTTACTTGTCTGCCTTTTTCCTTTTTTCAGGAGGAGGAAGAGGAGGAGGAGGAGGAGGTCCCCATCTGGCTGGAGTTGGCGTGCTGCACCATGAGCGCAGATGCTTCAGAAATCTGCCTCCCCCTGGGAGACATCCACAATTTTTCTTCGGAGGAGGCCCGGCAGCTGCTTTCCAACAAGTTTGTTGTGATTGTGGGGGACTCCAGTGAGTATCTCCGCAAAAAAAAACTCTGCGGGAAATGCTTTTGGTCACGCTCTTCTAGGTATGCGTCTCCAGACCGACGACCAAAGTTATCATCCGGGTGGGAGTAAGCAAAAACCAGCTTCCTCCCTTCCTCCAAACCGACAGAGCATAGCCTTGTTTCTCTCCTTCCCCTTTCAAGTGTCCTACTGCTGTTTCTCTAGATCTTAATCTAGACGTGTGATCCACTGAAACAGTACTGAGATTCTTTAGGTTGTAAACTGGGCTACTTGGCACGGATTTGGCTGTGGATTTAACCTGGGGCAAAAATCACATAATCCTCCAGATGTTGTTGAAATTGCAGATCCCAGCATTCCTCACTATTGGCTATGCTGCCTCAGGCTGCTGGGAGTTGCGTTCCAACAACCTCTGGAGGGTCGTGGAGTTCCTATCCCTGATTTAACCCAAAGTTGGACACTACAACTCCCAGTACCCCCCAACATCAGTGTTGCCAGTGGCTGTGCTGACTGGGGCCACTGTTCTGGAGTTTGTAATCCTCAACAAAATCATTTTCCAAACTGCACACTTGAGAGGAGTGTGTGCATTTGTAAGGGCAATCAGTTGTATTCTTCTGCAGCGTAGACGTGGGGTAGTTGTGCCATATCGTGACATTGGCCACATCCGCACTAGACTGTTATAGTGCTATTATTCCACTTTCAACATCCTGTGGAATCCTGGGCTTTGCAGTTTAGGGAGGAGTCTCAAAGGCCCCTCCCTAAACTGCAAACCCCAGGATTCCACAGGATGTTGAAACTGGAATAATAGCACTATAACAGTCTAGTGCGGATGTGGCCATTATTAAATGACGTGATTCAGAGCTTAGAAAAGCTACATTTTTGGACTCTTTTTAATTTTTTTTTAAAATTTATTAAATTAAGGAAGTCCGACACAATCCAAACATACCAAACAGCAAGGAATACATCCCTTCAAATATTTACAGACATTTACATAGAACTAAAACAAATATTAATAAAACAAAGGCCTCAAAAGCCCCTCCCTAAACAGCAAACTTCAGGATTCCATAGGATGTTGAAAGTGGAATAATAGCACTGTAACAATGTAGTGCGGAAATGGCCTCTGACTGTGAAACAGTTCAGACAAAAATGTTTTGTGTAGAAAGACAAAGAAAGAAACTTTTCATCTTCCTGTTTTATTTATTGTTTTACATCTCTTTTTATATGTTACAATTTTATCATTACAATTTTACAATTCCACCCCAGAATGAGAATATTGATTTGCAATCAACTTTAGTTGTTATTTTTCAATACATACCAGTCAGATTTGTGTTTTTCTGGTAAGTGGTTAACACTTCATTTAACCCTCCTTTCAAAAGCTAAGAATTGATGGATCTTTGCTTTGTTTAAAGTTGGGATGGCAAGATTTATGGTAGCATAGCTGGGTACCCAGAGGAATCCCGTGAATGCGGTGATTTATGTCTTTTTAAGTTTGGATAATAACCTCTGAAGAATACTTCATAAAGCTCACAATTAAAGAGGAGACATAACGAAAGTTGTTAAAATTTTTGGAATAGTAATTAATTAGAGTGATGCAGCATAGATATTTGGGGAATGTAACCAGAAAGAAAGTTTTGTATATCTGTGCTTGAAACAAAAGAAAGGACAGGCTAAATGTTGGTTATCTGTCTTTAATTTTTTTTTTTTTTGGGACTGTGTTCTTGGGGCCTTTTCTCTAGATGGACAGGGATGTAATTTCACTCCCTAAAATTTCCTAGTGTGATCATTTTTCTCTCTACTGCAGCCTTCTCTCCTCTTCTTCCTTGAAGAAGAAAAAAGATTTCTCTTTTAAATTCGCTTTTTTATTGCCTTCGAGATTATCCACAGATTCTGTATCTGTGGATTCAACCATCCATGGCTTGAAATATTTTTAAAAAATGGATTCCGAAAAGGAAACCTTGATTTTTGCCATTTTTTCTTTTAAAGGGATGCCATTTTACAACACCATTTTACATAATGGGACTTGGCATCCACAGATTTTAGAATCCGTAGGAAGTCTTAGAACCAAACCTACCAAGGACCCTCTGTAATAATCATGTTTTTTGGAGGAAGAAAATAAGCCTTGTATAACATGCTGGATTTTTTTTTTTTTACTGTTTTACATTTTTAACTGGATTTAATTTTTGATCATGGTTTTTTTTTTTTAAAAAAAGACTTTTGTATGCTAAGTTTACTACAGCTGTTGTAAGTAGCCTTGAATCCTGAATTGGAGAAAAATTGGAATATAAATAAATATAAGGATAAGAACAGCTACGACTAACGGGAAACGCATGCAGGGTAGCTGTGTTGGTCGTGCAGGAAAATACAACAACATCCACAAAACAGTGATACCTTTATTGGACCAAGTAATATATTCAAAACACATGATGCCAGCTTTCGGAGCTTCACTGGCTTCTTCGTCAGTGCCCTTTCTCCCCATCATTTCTTGGCCCTCTCCCCACAGACAGACAGGCACATTTTGGTGTTTGCAATTTTTCCAACTGGTCAACTGTACTTCATGGTCTTTTTTTTTTTAATTTATACATATATATCCCACTTTTTCCCTAGCTTGGGACTCAAGGCAGCTTATAAAAGTTAAAAGAGATACAGAAGAAATTATACATCACACAGGCCGCTTCCACACGAGTCTGTCATAGCGCGATGATTCCACTTTCAACCTCCTGTGGAATCCTGGGGTTTGCAGTTTCGGGAGGGGCCGGCAGGCCCCTCCCGAAACTGCAAACCCCAGGATTCCACAGGAGGTTGAAAGTGGAATCATCGCGCTATAACAGACTCGTGCGGAAGCGGCCACAGAAGTTTAAATGAAACTGAACTATCCGTAGAGTTAAAAGCAATTGAAAGCCTGCCCGTTAAAATGGAAAAACGAGTACAGTCGGTTCTCCGCATTTGCAGGTTTAATTTTCATAGGTTTGATTACTTTCTCCAACCACTGCCGACCCAAGGAAGATGATGGGCAAGAGAGGATAAGTTTGGGGACGTCGTGCCGAATGCCCTCTTTCCCTCTCCGTGCCCGTTCTCCGCACCGTGCCTCAGCTCCCTTCCCGCAGGCAAACACAGATTTTTGATATTTGCGGTTTTCCCCCTCTTGCGGGGGTCCTGTGCCCCCACCCCGAGCAAATGAGGAGGGCCGACTGTATAGTTAATACATCGTACGCCGTCTCCAAAGGCTTTCCAGGAAGAGCAAAGCCTGCAGAAGGAAAGCAAGTGAGCACCAGTCTAACCTTTCTCGGGAGGGGCTTTCAGGACGTGGGCGCCCACCCCCTTGTTCGCACTAGATCTCCCTGTGAGGGGGGTGGGCCAGAGAGACGGGCCTCTCCTGAAGACCTCAAAACATGGGCAGATAGTTATGCAAAGATACGGCCCCGTCAGTGACCTGGGCCTGAGACTATAGGCAGCGAGTCAGCACCAGTGTGCTGGTTTCTCCTCTGCTGTGTTGGCTGGATGGTGAGTACATTTTTCTGAGACTCTGGGTGTTAATGCACTGCACAGTTATAGCAGTTTGATGCCGCATTAATTGTTGCGGCTCACTCCTAAGGGACTTTGGGATTTGTAGTTTGGGGAGGTCCTTAGAATTCCCATCACAGAGAGTGCCAGTGCGCTTCCCTGAACCCCAGCAGCTTTTAGGGCTATTAGTGCTCTCTGGCAGTGAATTCTAAGGGCCTCCCTGAACTACAAATCCCAGGATTCCCTAGGATGGAACAATGGCAGTTACAGCGGTATCGCTGCACTGATAATTGTGCAATGTGGATACCCTCTCCTGGTCTACCCGGAACAGCCTCTGATACTGTTGCATTCTAGAATTAAAGTAATTGGGGGAGGTCAGGAAAGAAACAGGTTCTTCCTTAGCAGAAAATTGTCTCTTACAGCTGCCTCTTCGTCCTTAGTCATCCTTTTCTTTCTTTCCCATTCTAGATTTCCGATCAGTGTATAAGGATCTGGTCTACATGTTGCAGACAAATAAGACGCTCACCCTTCAACAGCTGCAGGGAAAGGTTGGCCACTTTCTTTTTCTTCAGTCTGAAGCAACCAGACTGAAGCCCCCTGGCATGTTTGCAGTCCCATTTTTGACAGTCTTGCTCCGGTACTCTTGTCCGCAGCTGACGGAACGGCTTAGGGAACCCACTGTTCGATTACCAGAAACTTAAGACTGCCTTACGGTGCGTCAGACCCACAGTCCATTGACAGCAGTATTGTCAGTTCTGGCTGGCAGTTATCGCCCTGCAGGGTTTAAGGCAGGAACGTTTCCTGGCCCTATTTGGAGATTAAACCTTAGGCCTTGTAGTGTGTCAGACCTGTTGTCTTTCTAGCCCGGTATTGTCAGTACTGACTGGCAATGGAAATTCACCGGGATTCTTTCTCAAGACCTGCCTAGAGATGCCTGCTATATCTTGGGAGTCACAATCATGGAGTCACAAACAATTTGGGGTAGAGTTGGGGATGGTAGAAATGTACTGTCTCTGACTTCAAATTAAATATTAAACGTCTGCTTTTTGTTTTGCATATTTACTTTCATAGGAGTTCAGAAAAGCTTTCTTGTTATAGAATCATAGATTCCCAGAGCTGAAAGGACCACAAAGACTTTCCAGTCCAACCCCCTTCCTACCATGCAGGAATACGTAATTGAAGTACTTCCTCTGACAGGTGGCCATCCATCCTCTCTTGAACAACCTCCAAAGATGGAGATTCCACCACATTCCATCGAGGCAGCAGCATATCCCACTGTCCGACTGCTCTTGCCATCAGAAAGTTCTTCTTAATGTTTAGGTGGAATTTCTTTTCCTGTAGTTTCAAGCCATTTCTCCATGTCTTGGTCTCTGGGGCAGCAGAAAACAAGCTTGCTCCATCTTCCATGTGACATCCCTTCAAATAGTTAAACATGGCTATCATGTCGCCTCTTCAGCTTCTCTTCTCCAGGGTAAAGTGAACTTAGCGTGAGATTTTCTAGAGCTAAGACTGTGTGATGCGCCCAGGGTCACCAGTGGTTTCCATGGCTGAGTGGGGAATTGACCCCTGGTCTTCAGGACTGTAGTCTGCTCTGCTAAACTGGGGAAGTACAGAGGTCTGGAGACCATAAACCAGCCCTCATAATGCCCGTGGACCACAATTTCCCCACTTTTGGTTTGAGGCTTCCGGTGTTCTCAGAGCTGGAAGTTCCATCTGGAACTAGATGTTGGAGACAAAGAAGACAAGAGCAGCTGCTGACTTCTAGGGTTCCCATGTGATCTTCTAAACCATTCAAGCTGCCCCTGCTTGGAAGCTGGACACAGGGTGGTTGTCTTGATTCAGGTGTGGCTCTCTAGATGGTGTTGGATAGGAACTCCCAGCATTCCTCACCATTGGCTATGCTGCCAAGGGCTGCTGGGACTTGCGGTTCAATGATACCTAGAACATCTGTGGTTGTTGTGTGCCTTCCACGTCATTTCTGACTTACGGAGACCCTAAGGCAGCCCTATCATGGGGTTTTCTTGGCAAGATCTGTTCAGAGGGCTTTGCTGTTTGCCTTTTCCTGGGGGCCTACCCACTGCTTTAATTCAAGCATCCAGGTCTTGAGGCTCCTAAGCAAAGTGTGAAGAGTCAGGATTTCCTTGGTGACCTATGCCTTTGTAAGTTACCTTACATATGTGGTTATGCTTTTTGGCCATTCTGCAATGAACATATTCAATTTGCAGGTGTGTAAGCAAAGTATCGCGAATGCAACCATTTAACATGGGTCTAAACGCTGTGTCAGTTCCAGCTAGGGTAAAACTATTGAATCAACAGGGTTTTCCTGCGTGTTAATTCGCCTTTTAGTAAAGGATTCGGTAGGTCTAGCCTTGTTGGATCTCACCAGCAGGATTCCACCCACGCGGTTGCGCTTTCTTGGATGCTGTGTAGCTCTTTGCTGGTCCCTTCATTGTGCCACTTGGTTGAGCATTCAGAAACAACCCCGCATGCATTCCCGGTTGCACAAAGGGATAAGAATCAGGCATGTGGACAGAGACGCTGTTGGTTGCTCAAGGTTGGTGTTCGGCAGAAGGGTGGAGAAGGACAACCACCATGTCATGCTATGATGCAGCGGCAAAGAAGGCTAATAGGATGTTTTGATCATCGTTTTTATTGGTTTTACATATTGCTGTATCTGCTGGCGTATAAGACGCACCTGTGTACACACCCCGTTTATACACTGGCAAATACTATTTGCCGGCATATAAGACACATGGGCGTATAAGACGCACCCCATTTTCAAACAGTATTTTTCGGGGGGAAAAAGTGAGTCTTATATGCCAGCAAATACAGTATTCTGTTTCATATGATTAATAACACATATGTCCAATAATCTTTACATATCCATTATCCATATATTAACCTAAAAAAATCAATAAAATGAAAGAAAAATAAAAATCTTTACATTTTACATTTATGTCATTCCTGTTTTAAATTGAGCTACCCAAAACCTTCCTTTCTTAATTAATTCTTCCTTTAAACTCTTCTCTTTCTAATATTATACCAAATTTATAACTTCCACTAGTCTCAGCACTCTCTCTTTAAGACTCTGTGTGTGTGTGTATACGATCACCTTTGACCTCCTCTTCTCTATTTCCCTAATTATGTTTTAAATACAACATATACATCAGTCAGCAATATTTATAATTCTCTTCTTTTTTTTAAAAAAAAATTATTTTCTAATAATTTTAAAATTAAATCAAGAATCCTCCCAATGCTTTAATTTCTACTTTTTTTTAATTCAAAATTTTTTTAAATTTAAATTGTTCAGTCATTTTCCCTTTCCCCTGACAGTCGGTACTATTTTAGCCTGCATTAATAGAACCATCCGGTCAAAGACAAGTGACATAAGAGGTTCCCCTTTATGTTCAGCACTAGTGAGGCCTCATCTGGAGTACTGTATTCAGTTCTGAGCATCTCATTTTAAGAAAGATACAGACAAGCTGGTGCAGGTTCAGAGAAGGGTACCAAGGATGGTAAGAGGTACGGAGAACAAAACATGTCAGGAAAGATGGAAGGATCAGAACTGAGAGGGTGACGTGACGGCGTTCTTTAAGTATCCAAAGGGTTCTCACAGAGAAGAAAGTGCGGGTTTGTCCTCTTCTGCTCTAGAAAGAAGGACCAGGTCTCGTGGTTTTAAGTTACAGGAAGGAAGATTACAACTGAACATTGGGAGGAACTTCTTGACGGTACGAGTAGAACCAATTGCCTAGAGAAGTGATAATATTGGACGTCTCCGAAAAGAGGATGGACAGCTACCAGCTGGGGATGCTGTGGCTGGTTTTCCTGATTTGAGTGGGGTCTTGAGTTCAGTGCCAGTGGGGTGCCACAGGGTTCTGTCCTGGGCCCAGCGCTCTTCAACGTCTTCGTCAGTGACTTGGATGAAGGAGCGGAGGGCATGCGGATCAAATTTGCAGAGGATACCAAATTGGGAGGAGTTGCTAATACACCAGAACACAGGATCAGGATTCAAAATGACCTTGACAGATGGGAGAGCTGGGCCAAAGCTAGCAAAATGAATTTCAACAGAGAGAAATGTAAGGTCCTACACTTAGGCAGAAAAAATGGAAGGCACGATATAGGATGGGGGACACGTGGCTGGATAACAGTACGTGTGAAAGGGATCTGGGAGTCTTGGTAGATCACAAGCTGGACATGAGTCAGCAGTGTGATGTGGCAGCCAAGAAAGCCGACGCAATTCTTGGTTGCATCAATAGGAGCATGGTGTCTAGATCCAGGGAGGTAATGGTACCACTCTTTTCTGCATTGGTGAGGCCTCATTTGGAATCCTGTGTCCGGTTCTGGGCACCTCATTTCAAGAAGGATGTGGACAAGCTGGAACGTGTCCAGAGGAGGGTGACCAAAATGGTGAAGGGTCTGGAAGCCATGAAGCCCTGTGAGGAGCGGCTGAGGGAGCTAGGTATGCTTAGCTTGCAGAAGAGAAGGTTAAGAGGGAACATGAGAGTCATGTTTAAATATTTGAAGGGATGTCATGTAGAGGAGGGAGCGGGTTTGTTTTCTGCTGCTCCAGAGACTAGGACAAGGAGCAATGGATTCAAGCTGCAGGAAAAGAGATTCCACCTGAACCCCAGGAAGAACTTCCTGACGCTCAGAGCTGTCCGGCAGTGGAAGATGCTGCTGCCTCAATGGACTGTGGTGGAGTCTCATTCTTTGGAGGTTTTTAAGCAGAGGCTGGATGGCCGTCTGTTGGGAGTGCTTTGATGGGTGTTCCTGCATGGCAGAAGGGGGTGGGACTGGATAGCCCCTGGGATCTCTTCCAACTCTATGATTCTATGATTCATTGGGGGTTGGATTTGATGGCCTATAGGGCCCCTTCCAATTCTATGATTCTTGGTCAGCCCGTGCAGGGGCAACAGACAAGGTATCTTCCAGGCTGGTCCACAGAAACCCTTCTACCATCAAACTGATGTAACGATCGAGGTGTACGGCAGCAAAGATTGGCCTTGGGAATGACACAGACTTTCCTTGCAGGGCGAGGAGACCTTTGCAAATGATCGACGGGTGGAATATGACGGGCCACACAGTGGAACCAATTACCGCGAGGCGCGCCAGTATCGAACGGACAACCACCTGGTGCGCTTCTACTTCGTCACCCGGGTGTTTTCGGCCTACATGGAGAGCATCTTGAATGACTTCAAGACGGGGCTGGAGACGGGGCTGATCCCAGATGTTCTCATCATTCACTCCTGCCTTTGGGACCTCAACAAGTAAGGATCCTGGAAGGGATGCAGAGAGCGAGGTACCTTCCTCCGTGGGTGATTTGTGGTCCCACAATACCACTGTTCTCAGCCCCCCGCCCCACCTACCCCTGGAAAGAGCACCTTTTTATTAAATCAACAGTTTCCCCAAAAAAACGGTTGATCCAGGGGAAAGTGGGCGGAGGTGGAGGAGAAGAGAGATTAATAGAAGTGAAATATTTTTTTTTCTCCGAGGGGAGAGAAACAGTGAATAAATCAAAGTATGCAGAAGGAAAAGGGAGTCTGGGGAGAGGGTGGTACAGGAAGAGAGCGGCGTGCACAGAAGTCCACCCCAAAACCCAACCCATCCGCTACCACCCTCTTCCATCTCTTCCTCTTTCCGGAAAACCGGGGGGGGAGTGTCAGATGCTGACAGGGCATTCAGCAGCGTGCCCTTTCCCCGTGAGGTCAAAGGGGTGTCCAGAGTCTTGGGGTGGGTGAAAAGATGGGTGTGGGGCCCTGCCACGAGGAGAAAATGCAAATGTGGACTGATGGTGACACCCCCAAAAGCTCTTTATCCCTCTTTCCTCCCCGGAAGAGGAAGACAAAGGGGCAGACCGAAATCCTTACCCCCCCCCTTAAAGGCTGGGGAGCATTTGTCCACCCCCCAAGAGAGAAAGGGGGCTCTGAAAGACACCCCTTCCTTCCTTCCATCCCTCCCACTCCAAACTTCACCCCAAGTCAAAGTCCAGCTAAAAGAGTATTCCTTTTTTTTCTTTGGGTGGGGGAGAAGAGGTGTGTTCAGTCCTTGGTGGGGATGGGGCGGTGTACTTCAAGACTTCTTAGCCAAAATGGTCTGCTAACAAATACAGTCCTCCCTCCACCTTCGCTAGGGTTAGGGGCACAGGACCCTCGTGAAAGTGGAAAAGCCGTGAATAACTCGAGGCCCTCCCAGACTATATTCAACACACAAAAAAGTACGATCAACATATTCAACCCACCACGGACTCCTTTGAGGCATCCGAGTTCCTCCGCCAGGCAGAAGTGGGGGGCTGGCGGGGATTACGGCCACCTCCGCTGCTGCCCCACACCATTTTAAAGGGGGACTTATCAGCCTCGCTCGCAGTTTCTCAGTCTCGCGCGGCTCACGGTCCCTATTAAAAATGGCCTCAGGAGGCAGCAGAGGTGACGGCAAATAATCCGTGAACAGTCAAATCCGCAAAAGGGAAACCTGCAAATGTGGAGGGCTGACTGTGAATGCAAAGCTCTTTCACCGTGGTCAGCCTGTAAAACCTGTAACGCTCTATCAAGCACCTTATCGAGTTGACTTTCTCTGATGCCACCTTCTCCTCTGTTTTCCTTGGCAAGACTTATCCCAAGGAGAACCTTCACCGCCTTCTGTCTTCTCCACAGGTACAATGAAGCTCCTCCCAAGGAACCCCCTCTCCGGAACGCCCTCCGAGAATACCGGCAGAACCTGGAAAAGCTCTTCGAGCGGCTGAATGACATCCTGCCTCCCAGCTGCCTCGTCATCTGGAACACAGCGATGCCCATTAAGAATCCCCGTGGGAGCCTCTTCCAGGTAAGAAAGGGACAGGGCTTTGCTACGGGGGGCCAGACCCCCTGTGCTCAAGGAGGTCTCACGGCGAGCTCCGTTGACGTGGAGGACTCCCCGAATTCAGGAGTTTAGAAAGCTTTGTGAGAAAATTGTGCCTTAAGTTGGCATTTCTTCTGGTTTATTTTTTTTTTATAATCATTTTATTGAAGTTCCGTAATATAAAATAAACATGTATAATTGTACATATCATTCAATTATTTCTGCTTAGCTTCCATCCCTCACTAGATTTCAATTTTTTCTTCTTCTATATAATCAACATGTTGAAATTTAATGTACCACACTATCAAATGCTAATATTTCATGCTAGATCCTGCAATGCATCAGACGCAGTATATTATAACATAATATCCATCTTTTCGCCCAGTTGCATAATCTTAATATACAGTCTATATTCTTCTACCTTAAGCATTATTATCTGATAGTCCCCAGCAATTACCCGACACTATTTGCCATTCTTTCATTATCTCTTTGTCTGATTTCCCCTTTAATCTCTGAGAGATTATATCTGCATTTCTGTTTTCAATAAAAGTTGCCCACCATTGATCAATTGTAGGAATTTGCTGCACTTTCCAAAGTCTTGCAGACTCAATTCTAGCTGTCGTAATCATATAGAATATTATCTGCCAATATTTGTTTTGAACAGTAATATCAATCATATATGTCATATTCAAAAAATACATTTCTGGTGTTTTATCAGATTGTACCTTCAATGTTGTACAAATCTTATTATGTATTTCTCCCCAATATTTCTTTGCCTTGGGACATGACCACCACATATGAAACATCGTACCGACCTCCTTTTGCCATTTCCAACACTGCCCTGTTCCTGTTTTATAAAATCTCATAAGTTTTTCCGGTGTCATGTACCATCTATGAAACATCTTATAATAATTTTCTTTTAAATTTTGGGCAGCTGTAAATTTCTGTGTTCTTTTCCAGCTCTGTTCCCAAGACTCTAACTGAATTGAATGTCCTACGTTTTGAGCCCATGCAGTCATTGTAGACTTAATTGTTTCCTCTTCCCTCTCTTGCTGTAACAATTCTTGATATATATGAGATAATAAATGTGGGGGGTTTTCAAATAGCCATTTTATCAGTCCTTCCTTCTTGTTTTGTTCAGTTCCTTCTGGTTTAGACTATATTCTTCTTGCTGCTTAGGCTGGGGACAAAATGACGTAAATTATGGTAACAGGGATCAGCAAAGAAAGAACTTGGTCTAATCTGGAACAGTTTTAACGCCAGGCCTTCCTAAGATAATATTTGATACCAAAGATGGTCACGTATCACTGCTATAAGATAAGAGTTACTAGTGATAAATGGATGCAGCAGGTGAGTCTATAGCAAAGGAAAGCGTCTCAGCCATTCGTCTCATAGGACTCAGTATCCCTTCGTAGCAGATGGTAGAAATAGGCCCCTAAACAATGGATTTTATCAGATTATCTCAGGTCGCTGTGGCTGGAAAACATGGACTGGGGTTCATCCTCTTCTCAGGTTAAGGAAGCTGGACGCTGGATCCCTGAGGTTAGATAGGGCAGGACCAAAAGCAATTGAGGTGTGTAGGTGTAACTCATCTCCTGTTCTAACAGCTATAAGAATGACACATGTAGGTTGCTAAGGAGGAGCCAGTCCCTTCCCAGCCATCTCTGTATCCTTGAACTGTCAGGTTAAATAAGCAGTTAGGTAGCAGGGCCTCTGCAGCTTTGTTTGTTTTACCAACCTTGAAGCTGTTCTCTCCCTCGGTGCTTCCACAGTTGGATGGTAAAAATGGCTCTCTGGACGTAACACTTTCTGGACGTCCTCACACAGCTGGGATCGCCAGCAAGTATTGGATGTAACATTTCCTGGACGTCCTCACACAGCTGGGATCGCCAGCAAGTATACACCCCAGGTACCGGCATCCTGGCTGAGCTTGCCTTGACATGGCAAGAAGGATGACTCCTGCTGCTGCTCCCTTGGACCGTGCTGTGGCCCTTTTCACCATCACACCCTCCTTATGAGGCCACCTGGACGTCCTGCGACCCCGTCATCTGTGCAGGTGGTGGCATGGTGAATAGCAGAGCAGCAGAAGATGGTAGCAAAAGCCTGGGAGGATAGATTTCTTCAGCAGCGGAGGGAGTGTTGTCCGCTGTTGGTGCCACTATCCCTTAGCACAGAGCTTTCCAAACTTTTCATGTTGGCGACACGCTTTTTAGACATGCGGCATTTTGCGACACAGTAGTTTCGGTTTTACTAACAAACCGAAGGTTAAACTAACCCCTTATAAGAGATACAGACACATACCTAAATTGTAATAAAATGTATGGGGACGCAACGTATCTCATGAAAACCTTTCACACATTTTTAAAAATATGTGATTTATAAATAATAACATACATTTCCAAGATTGTTGGCGGCACTCCATTTGGAAAGCCCTGCCTGAGCAGCTAGTTTCCACTTCAGGTGTGTGGTGAATCCTCTCTGGGTTTCACTCCAGACTTTAAAGGAGCTCTCAGAAATTTTCTACCCGGAGGCTGAGTTCAGCAGTTTGAGCCGGTTGTTTCTTTAACCCTATCTGCAAGTTCAGGACCTCGGATAGCTCCGTTAGGATACAGGAAGCCCCCACCGTTTGACTTGCCTTTTTTTTTTTTAGTTATACAAAATTCTTTTATTGCGTTTAATAAAAACTACTGTAAAATTTTAGTTTTGTTATATTTCCAATATGCAGACAAAACAGGTATCAACACTTGCTTTTAGTAAAAACACGCCTGTATGAAATCCAAATTTGTTTGCATTCTCATACATGGAACTGGCAAGAAAAATCCTTCTATCAGTAATTTATGTTATCATATGGTTGCCTTTCTGGATGGCCATTTTATCTTGAAGGGGAACTTTGGGGCAAGTGCTGCACTATTAACCATTTCAATGTGCAAGTAGATTAATTGTTCCCAAATGGATCATGGTCACAGTATCATTGTTCTAAGCCCACTTACTTCAAATTTGTTTCCTGGCTTAAAATTTCTGTAACTAATAAGGACTGCAAACAGCAAACCTTTGAACTTGCTCTTTTGACACTTCCAAATTAAGGACAAGTTCCATTAATTTGATGGGGGTTCCACTCTTTCATCAGTTCTTTTTGCCTGCAGAGGCTTGCTTGGAACTGCTCACAAAGCAAGCTGAGAGGGGGGACAAGGCACTAGGCCAGCAGAGAGACTTTGCAAGCAGCGCATGTGCACTTGGTCGGTGTCAAGTAAGCCTCCGTAAGTCCTTAAAGGCTCCCTCCAGTACGGTGCATGGGTTACGCCTTTCCAGCTATTCAGTTTTCTGACAGTGCTTCAGTCTCTAACCTATCAGGTAGGTGGGGGAAGCCTGTATTCCCCAAATAGGCTTGGTACCTTAGGTAGCTCTTTTAAACTGTGTAGTAACATCAGATGTGGTTTCACCGTACCCCTGATGTGGAAATCACTGGCCCGTCAGCTGCCACTGTTCTAATCTACTCTAAAACTGCTTTTATAACTCCATAAGACACCAACAGGATTCCAGCTGATGGGGGGCCATGATTTCTTGGAATCCTAGAGTTGGAAGAGACCCCAAGGACCATCCAGTCCAACCCCCTGCCATGCAGGAACACCCATCAAAGCACTCCTGACAGATGTCCATCCAGCCTCTGCTAAAAAACCTCCAAAGGAGACTCCACCACACTTCCAGGCAGCAGATTCCAATACCAGACAGCTCTGACCGTCAGGAAGTTCTTCCTGAGGTTTAAGTGGAATCTTTTTTCCTGTAGCTTGAATCCATTGCTCCTTGTCCTAGTCTCTGGAGCAGTGGAAAACAAGGCCGCTCCTTCCTCGATGTGACATCCCTTCAAATATTTAAACATGGCTGTCATGTCCCCTCTTAACCTTCTCTTCTGCAGACTAAACATACCCAACTCCCTAAGCCACTACTCACAGGGCTTCATGGCTTCCAGACCCTCCACTGTTTTGGTCACCCTCCTTTGGACACACTCCAGCTTGTTGATATCCTTCTTGAACTGAGGTGCCCAGAACCGGACACAGGATTCCAAATGAAGCCGGACCAATGCAGAATAGAGTGGTACCATTACCTCCCTTGATCTAGACACCATACTCCTATTGATGCAACCAAGAATTGTGTTGGTTTTCTTGGCTGCCGCATCACGCTGCAGACTCATGTTCAGCTTGTGGTCCACCAAGACTCCTAGATCCCTTTCACACGTACTGTTGTCCCGCCAGATGTCCCTCATCCTATATTTGTGCATTTCATTTTTTTTGCCCAGGTGTAGGACCTTACACTTCTCTCTCTTGAAAGTCATTTTGTTAGCCTTGGCTGAACTCTCCAGTCTGTCAAGGTCATTTTGAATTTTGATCCCATCCTCTCAGAAGAGAAGTGATCCTGTGATATCAGAAGAGAAGTGTTATGACATGGAGTGGGTTGGGCTAATGGTGCAACCCTGAACATTGCTGCAAGTAATACCCAAAGGTGAAGTCCATTTCTGGGCTTTATAGCACCCCAAAGATTTTTGGGCAGCTTCTTTCAGCATCTGTTTTCTCCCGTAGGACGAGAACACATCGACGCCCAAGGATGTGATTGAGGCCAACTTCTACAGTGCCAGCATGGCCTGCTGTTACAGGTTTGACGTCCTGGACCTGCACTATTCTGTCCGGTTTCTGGAGGCCCACCACGCCAAGGATGGGGTCCATTGGAGCAGCTGGGTCCACCGCTGCATTTCCAAACTGCTGCTGACGCACATGGCTGAAGCGTGGGGGGTCAAGCTGGAAAAGAGGAGGCCTCGGCCTGGTGAGTGGGGGGATAGCGAGTGGAGTGCTGGATGGAAAGCAGTGGAGCCGGGAGGTAAAGGAAGTTCTGAAGCTGTGGGAGACGGAGGCTTCAGTCAGGGTGGTGCCTCCATACCTATGAGGGCTAGAAATTGCAAAAAAGTGTTAGTCACCTGAGCCCAGTCTGTATGGCTTGGGGCCAGGCTACCGAAGGACCCTTTATGAGACCCGTAGAGCCCTGCAATCATCTGGAGAGGTCCCTCTCACTGTCCCACCACCTTTTCAGGGTCATTGGGTGGGGACAGGGGAGACAGGGTCTTCTCAGTGGCTGCTCCCAGGCTCTGGAACTCCCTCTCTAGGGAGGCCAGGGTGGTTGTATCCTTGCTGTCCTTCCTCCAGCAAGTTAAAACATTTTTATGTCATATAATCATAGAATCATAGAAATGTAGAGTTGGAAGAGACCACACGGGCCATCCAGTCCAACCCCATTCTGCCATGCAGGAACACCCTCAAAGTACTCCCGACAGATGCCCATCCAGCCTCTGCTTAAAAAACTCCAAGGAAGGAGACTCCACCACACTCCGAGGCAGCAGAGTCCACTGCCGGACAGCCCTGACTGTCGGGAAGTTCCTCCTGAGGTTCAGGTGGAATCTCCTTTCCTGCAGCTGGAATCCATTGCTCCTTGTCCTGGTCTCTGGAGCGGCAGAAAACAAGCCCTCTCCCTCCTCTACATGGCATCCCTTCAAATATTTAAACATGGCTATCAGGTCCCCTCTTAACCTTCTCTTCTGCAGACTGAACATACCCAGCTCTCTAAGTCTATCCTCATAGGACTTGGCTTCCGGGCCCTTCACCATTTTGGTCGCCCTCCTCTGGACCTGCTCCAGTTTGACTTCTTGAATTCGGGTGCCCAGAATGTCATTTAGAAGCTGGCAGGAATTGGCTTTTATTTCTTTGTGGTGCTGTATTTAAAGTTTGTGCACTGTCTCTTAATGAACGCTAATGTTCTTAACTTGATAAACGGTTTCTTTTTAAAATACAGTGATTCCTTCACATTTGCTAGGGTTGGGACACAGGACCCCCGTGAAGATCAAAAACCTGTGAATAACTCTAGGCCCTCCCAAACCGTATTTAACACACACAAAAAGTATGATCACCATATTCCACCCACTGTGGATTCCTTTGAGGCACCGGGGTTCCTTTGCAAGGCAGAAGTGGGGGGCTGGTGGGGGTTTCCTGCCACCTCCACGGCTGTCCCGCACCTTTCTTAATAGGGACTTGCAAGCCTCGTTTGCAGTTTCTCGGCCTCATGAGGCTTGGGGTCCCTATTAAAAACGGCACAGGGAGGCAGCAGAGGGGACAGCAAGTAATCCGTAAATAATCAAATCCACAAAAGTAAAACCTGCAAATGTGGAGGGCCGACTGTAGCTTTTCTATTTCTACTTTTATTAAAGGTTATGTATAGTTTTTAATCAGCATTATTTTTAAATATGTTGTTATCAGCCTTGAGTGTCATCATTGACAGAAAGGTGAGGGGGAATGTCCCATGAGCCACAGGTGGCCCTTCGACACCACTCTTCTGACCCCCTAAAGCTCACCCCCAAAACCCTCAAAATACTTTTGCAAAAACCCAGCATCGTTTTCAGATGCCCCCAGACCATGCAGAAAGCTCCTCACATATACTTGGGAAAAAGAGACAAAAATACCACCGCTATCACCCTGGAAAACCCTGTAGTGCTCCCTCTAGGAGCTCTCTCAAAATAGTGACTGCATTGGTCACCAAAATGGTGATATCCTGTGACTTCTGGTTGCCATTTTGAGAAGGGCTGCAGAGGAAAACAAAGTATTTGGGCTTGCTCAGCAGGTGGTATGGAAAGCTACCCTATTTCCTTGATCTTTTCTGTGCCTTTTCTATCTCTATAATATCTCTACACCTCTTTTCCTTAAGTATGATGACCCAAACAATCTACAGTGTTCCATATTGCTTAATACCTTCATTGATAATTTTCAAAAACACTAAAATTCTACAAATACATGAAAAGAAGAAAAAAGAGCACGAAGAAGGCATAAAGCACAAGATTAAGAAATTAAAGAATATTTTAAAAAGAAAAGAAAAAGAAGTAACTTTCCGTCTTCCTTTAAATAGCGTGCAACCCTTAAATTGTTTCAAGCCTCTCAGAGATGATAATGTCCTGCAATTGCTCTTCTTCCCTGTTTCATTTTTTCCAACAATAAAAAAAAGAAAAATGAACTTTCTCCTTCCAAAGGTAAACATACCCAGCATCATATATCAATATTGCATCCTATTAGCTTGTTACATGTATGTGATAAATAACACTACAGTTTCTAATCTTAATCCTAAAAGCTACTTGCTGAGTTGATTACATGGTATTAACCTCACTACTTAAGACTGTATGTCTCTTACATGTTATACATAATCACTAAATCCAACTATTTCTATGCAATTTCGTATTGCAAAACTCTTTGCCCAATTTACTGCCAAATCCAGATTTTATTGTCTTATATCTGTAACCATTTCATAATCTAGTTTTAACCAAAGCCCTCCCTTTCTCCCCGTTTCATTTTAAACTTGACTCTCTTACTTTTCATCCATCCTATCCCTGACCTGCCCCCTCCAAATCTTCTCAGATTCCCTTCCTTGGTTGTCGTGTGCCTTCAAGTCATTCCTGACTTACAGCGACCCCAAGGTGAATGTATCACAAGGTTTTCTGGGGGCTGAGAGAGTGTGACGTCCGTGGATCACCCAGTGGGTTTCCGTGGCTGAGCAGGGAATAGAACTCTGATCTCCAGGGCAATGCTCAAACCGCTACATGCCGGCTCTCACTCCCTTCCTTAGCCAATATCTCCAAGTCCTTACCATTTGCAGTCTTAAAAGTATTTGTCCTGAGACAGAGCACTCTTTTTTTTTCATTTTTATCTCACCTCCTTCAGTCATGTGGGCTAATCTTGTCATTAAATTAACTTGGTCTCGTTCAATCATCAGTGTAGATTCATTACAGATCAATTTCAGACCAGCTTCCCCCTCTCTCCCCCATGGGCTGTAATCCCCATTTCGCAAACCACTATTTCTTGGCCCTTTGTCGTTCCCGATTTCATTGATTAATCCCTCCATTAGCTAAACTTGGATTTGTCTCTCCATCTGATTTTCAGCCTTCTTGACTTCTGGGCTAGCCCTGCATTTCTCCACTGCTCTGTATTATATCTTCCTCCAGTTGCGCTTTCATCTCATTGATCTCCTTCCTCAGGTTCTCTATAAAATCACTCTTCAGGTTTGGGAGTCGTTCTTCTTGTGAAAACATGGCTCATCGAGCACCCAAGAAAGTTCCTGGGAAGATGCCCTTTTGTGCCATCCAACAGTTACAGAGTCAGCCAGTCAGTTCTTCTCTCCCCTGGCCAAATACAGCCAGCAAGTCAGTCTTTTTGGCAGCAAAGAGACAACACCCACCCTTTCTCAGGCTGTAGTTTCTCCTTGCTAAAGCCTAATTCAGTCTTGTAAGGAAGATAAAATTCATTCTATCCGTGAAAATATATGCAGTTAAAAATCCTTAATTATTCTCTATTAAACCAGCGAACCTTCAGTCTTCTTATTATTTCCAATCTTTTGTGGTAAACCCATTTACTCAACTCTAGCTGCAGAAAGAGGGTGACTGGTGAGGCTTCCGTTGTTCCATTTTAATCAGAAGAATTCTTCACTTTTGTAACGCCAAAGTTTTTCAAAGAGGTTTTTTTTTTAAATATATAACAGATTGCTATCCTGAAGCCATCTAGTCACAGCAAGGGCAAAAAGTGTAATTCCCCCAGTCCTTCCCATTCGTTACGTGTTTACTCATGAATAAACAAAGGAATGGGAATTCCAGGGAGCTTCTGCAGCCAGAGATCCTTCTATCTGGCTTTTTTTTTTACTGTGAAAGTTCTCCTCACTGCAGAGCTGCTGCGAAAAGCCTCTGCCTGCAGTCCTGCCAAAGACTCGAGTCAATTATACACACTATTTTATGGCTTTTTTCCCCAAGCAGGATGCATATTAGTTCTATTAATTCAGAGGTATATCTCTGCTTCCTACCACTCACAAAAGACCTAGATCATAAAATGTTAACGTCCCATCTTCAAAGGATCCAGACCTGGGCATGGGCAAACGTCTGTCTGTCTGTCTGTCTGTCTGTCTGTCTGTCTGTCTGTCTGTCTGTCTGTCTGTCTTCCTTCCTTCCTTCCTTCCTTCCCTCCTTCCTCCCTTCCCTCCCTCCTTCCTTCCTTCCCTCCCTCCTTCCCTCCCTCCTTCCCTCCTTCCTTCCCTCCTTCCTTCCCTCCTTCCCTCCTTCCTTCCTTCCTTCCTTCCTTCCTTCCTTCCTTCCTTCCTTCCCTCCTTCCTTCCTTCCTTCCTTCCTTCCTTCCTTCCTTCCTTCCTTCCCTCCTTCCTTCCCTCCTTCCTTCCTTCCTTCCTTCCTTCCGTCCTTCCTTCCTTCCTTCCTTCCTTCCTTCCTTCCTTCCTCTCTTTCTTCCTTCCTTCCTTTCTTTCTTTCTTAAACTGGATTTGCTCTTGAGTGAACACACAGAGAAGTGGACAGTTAAGTCGACTGTGCTACGTCCCAGTGGGATCGGCCAGCGCGGGGGGCTGGTGGCCAGGGCTCCCTCTGACCTCCTGATGAGAGCCAGCCCCAATACTTTCATTTTCCACTCCAGTCTTCAAAATGGCAACAGGAAGTTGCACAACTCTCTATTCCCATAAGTTTGTTATTGTAGTAGTAGTAGTAATTGTTATTATTATTATTAATTTCCATAGCGTCATCACTGTAGGAGATGCTTTACAAGTAAAAAAACCCACAGAACAAGTTCCCTGCCCTCAGGCTTACAATCTAATTGGGACATGACACAAAAGGAAAAAGGGAGTGGCAGAGTGGGAAAGGATTAAGTCCAACAGATGCTGCCTTTTCTTCTCTCCCTCCAAGGCCAGTGGCAGTTGGGATGGGGAGAGGGCCCGTCATCAGCTTCAGGGGCTAGGTTTGGTAACTTGGCTAATTTTGGAATAAAGCCGGGAGTGGATTTACTGTTCCTGGTTGACACAGCAGCTCCCGTTGGCTCCTGTAGGACTGAAGAACCAACTGAAATAATATCCTCTTCCCCCTCTCTTCTTCTCCTTACAGGGCCCAAGAGAAATATGGACTCGCCACACCAGCTTCCACGCCGCACACCACTCAGGTTCTTGCCACGTGCCAGTGGCTCACTGGTCAGTCCCAGGAACCATGTTTATTTCCACCGCAATTCCGTGAACTACGATCCTGGGCCCGTGGATGTCTATGAACAGCAGGGCCCCAACGCCTGCCACTCAAATGCCAACGTGTGTGGAGATGGGCTTGGATACGAGCAGGGCCCCCAACCTCGTCATGGTGGGCCCGCTCCTTGCAATGGTGGCTACGAGCACAGGTTCGTGGAGGAGCAGCCGTGCGAGTGGGGTCCCCGGCCCCACCCGTTCTGGCCCAGTCCTGACAACAATCCCCATTTCCATCAGAACGACAGCTATGATTCTGGGTTTATGGAGCAATATGCACATGAGCAGGGTCCCCAGTCCTGTACTGGCTGGCCCAGTCCTATAAATGATCCCAGTTTCCAGCACAATGGCAGCTACAGCCACAGGTTCTTGGAGGAGCCTGCAGACGAGCAGGGGCTCCCACTGCAGCCTGGCCAGTTGTTACCCAGCAACGATCTTAGCTTCCAGGAGGACATCAGCTTTCGTGAACAGGATGTGGTTGGATCTGTAAATGCTGCCCACTTCCCCCAACCCCAGCATTGCCCTCTGCCCTACCAAGAGAATTACCCCTATGTCCAGCGAAACAGTTGGCCTCCAGATGGGTACGGAACCCCACAGAGAACCTGGCGTGAAATGGAAGGTGAGTTCTCGCTCTGCTTTGAGGGAGGTAAGAGGGACAGGGAGTGGGAGGCAGAGAATGTGTGGCAGTGGTTCTTGGAGATGTGTGGCAAGGCTTGCTTTTCTTCTTACAAACTGCTATGGTAGCTCCCGCAGTTTGCTAAAGCACCTTGCCACCCCACGCAACCCGGCCTTTCCCTGTAAAACAACACCTTTGTGTAAAAAGGGAAAAGCATTTCAGTTGTTATTTAGAACCCTCTTCAGTGATTTAAGGTTGCATGGTTCAGTTTGGTTATAACTACTGTAAATCATTCAGCTGAGTCAAAACTTATAAAAATATACTATCCCGTATTTGCTGGCGTATAAGACACACCCCATTTATACACTGGCAAATACTATTTGCCAACATGTAAGACACACCGGCGTATACGATGCGCCCCATTTTCAAACAGTATTTTTCGAGAAGAGAAATGAATCTTATACACCAGCAAATACAGTAACCTTTATTAACATAACAACCAGAATAAAATATTGGTTTTCATATATATGTCCAAGCTGAAACTTCAGAATGTGTTCAGACGGTTTCTTACATCTTTTACATGAGAATAAAGGCACAGGTCTCTCACACACAACCGTCTGGCTACCTTTTTGCTAAGGCTCAAATCCCAAATCTAGGTCTCTCTCTGCGACTAGATTCAAAAGTGAGTTGATTTCTCTTCTGCTTCTCCAGGCTTTCTCTGAGAAAACACACCCTTCTCACTCAAACCCCCCTTGGTTGACTCTCTGGCCATTTCTGCACTAGATTGTTATAGTGCTATCCTTCCACTTTCAACATCCTATGAAATCCTGGGGTTTGCAGTTTAGGTGGGGGAGGAGATTCCATAGGATGTCGAAAGTGGAATAATAGCACTGTAACAGTTTAGTGCGGAAATAGCCTCAGGCTGAAGGACTCACTCTTAGCCTTTTGTCCTTGAAGTCTGATTTCCAGACCAAATCAGGGTGCCTACTATATATGCATTTCTTTCTCAGGCTTCCAACCCCTCCTTCCCACTAATGAGCTGGGTTTCTTTTTGGAGTGGTTATTCTGGTTGCCTAGCAACCTTTTGCTGGGCAGCTCTCTGCCACTCCCCAACTCCGTCACAGGAAGGTCTGGGGTGGGTAGATTAGCAGGAAATGTGAGAAGCAAATGGCAATACAGGTTGAGGATCCCTTAGCCAAAATGCTTGGAACCAGAAGTGTTTTGGGTTTTGAATTTTGGAATACCTTTATTGGCATATATGTACACGTTGGGACATAAGTATAAACACGAAATTAATTTATGTTTCATATGCATCTGATACACATAGCCTGAAGGTAATCTTACGCAGTATTTTTAATAACTTGGTGCATGAAACAAAGTTTGTGTGCATTGAATCATCAGAAAGCAAAGGTGTCACTATCTCAACTATAGTATTTGCCAGTGTATAAATGGGGTGTGTCTTATATGCCAGCAAATACTGCCTTAGGTGCAGAACTCTCCACTCCTCATGTCGGTGCTCAAAAAGTTACAGCAATCCAAATGGAATGTACAGTGGCCCCTCCACTTCTGCAAGAGTTCAGGGTACAGAACCCTTGTGAAAATGGAAAAACTGTAAATAAGTGTCCCCCATGCTCCTACCATTCCTTTCTTTTTTGCCCTGGCATGCACGCCGGCCCAAAAAAAAAAAAGGGCAAGGGAATGGGAGGAGAAGAAGGAAGGGGAGGCATGCTCATGCCTCCCAAATAATCAAATTCGCAAAGGTCAAACCCACGAATGTGGAAGGAGGACTGTAATAGCTAAGATGCGTATCATCATGGCCAGATCCACTCTCTCCAGGAACAGGTGTAGCTGGCGTACAAGCCTTAACTGCGCAAAGGCATAGTTAACTTTTCCTGCACGTCTCACTCATCTTCCTTTTGCTTTCCCACAGAAATTCATCCAAATGGTTTCTCCCCTCCCTCTCTTCCTCTTCCTCCTCCTCCTCCGGAACCCATTGACCATCATATGGCTCAGGCCTCCGTTTATTCTCCACGTGGGTCTCCTCAGGAAGCCCGGGGCGGGCGCCGGAACAGATTCATCACCTATCGCCAACACTCCCGCAACAACTATGGCAGACCTCGGAATGGCTCCAGAAATGCCCGGCGGGTAGCAAAATCCCCTCGGAGACCTCCCTACTAGTCATAGCTGTACTCCTTTGGGCAAAAATGCTTACCATCTTGCGTTCTGGGAAGACCAGATGGAACCAGAGCAGTTTGACAGTGGAATATACTCCCTGGGAATGCACTGAAGTCTCCTTCTTTGGAGGTTCTTAAACAGAGGCAAGATGGCCATCTGTTGGGAGTATTTGGACTATATCTTCTTGCATGGCGGAATGGAGTTGGACTAGATGGCCTTTGTGGCCTCTTCTGACTCTATGACCCAGTATTGCCTGTGGGCATAGAAGATCTTCAACCCACCAACTGGATGATTTAGAACCTAGGCCTGCAGCAGGAATTGCAGGGTGTGCCTTCAGAGACAGGACTAGGCTTTGTCTTTGAATCTGGGTTAGGACCCAAGAGTTGGAGATCCTCGTGCAGTAAGACACCTGCCTCTTTCTCCTCATGTACTCACGTGTTGGAACAGGGCTGTGGAAACCATGGCGAGCAGGTGGCGTGAACGCCAAATGCCTTTTTGTAGTCCATCGAGCCCAATCTTACCTCTCCAAAGTTCCTGAACATTTCCCCCAACCTTTTAAAAAATATTTGGGGCAAAAAATGCCTCTAGTAGAGTAACCCAAAATATTAGGAGAAGGCTCCCTGACATGGTGATTGGCCATTCCTCATGCACCATGGTTAGTCGCTCCTATGTCCGAAGCAATATTCTGGGTTTTGGACAGCTGCAAGGAGCTATCCGTGGTACCGAATATATTTCAAATATAATTCAGCACTTAGGAAAGCTCTTTACCATGTGGGTTAAAACCAGTAGTGGAGTCCCTACTCCACTGATATGGGAGCTACCCCTTCCACTATTCCATATCCTAGCAGCCCCCAGTCCCACTAAATCATCTTTTTAAGCAGCCAAAAATCAGCTGAAACATACAGGAAATGAAAACTGGAAGTGACATTCTGATTTTTGGCAGTACAGACTGCTTAGAAGGACGAGGGGGCAAAAAAAAAAAATCTCTCATAGCATTTGACCATCCTTCTTGTATACACCCTTGTACAAGAAGGGTGTGAAAAAAATGCAGTCATCTTAATTGTGGGATGAAGTTTCTTGTTTGCTCTGTCAGTATGGGTGTAAACTACCTTTATTTCACACCCTTATGTGCTGGACTCTTATAACGGATGCTCAGGTGGTCTACAAGCTATGTCCAGGCTTGGCAGCCAAATCTTAATTCACGTTGTCCATCTGTTGGGTCCAACCACACCTTGAAATCACAGGAACACTATGGCCACAATCTTGCTGGTGTTTTACACTCATAAAAGCTTCCCCCGTGGAAATTGTTAACACATTTTTGCCCCAACACAGAATGTCTGTTCATTTCAAGGTTGTGGAAGAGGAGGGGCACCTGTGAAGGTAGAAACAAGTCCATGCTGCTTCCTTTTCTTAGATGAAAACTCCCCATATGAATGAAATGAAATGAAATGAAATGTTTTGGGAAACAAGAAGTTGACCCGCAAGAAATTATATGTATTTTTTCAGGTCTAATCCTGCTGTATTTGTGCTGCACCTTCAAGGTTCTTCTGACCTGTCCCAGGTGTAAGTCCAGGCCACGACACAGGGCTAAAAGTTGTGTGGGATGCATTGAGGTGGTTTGGAGCCCTGGGTGAAATAAAGAGGGAAGCAGTTCTGCGGGTAAAAATGAAATATTGGTGCCTTTTGAATTATGTGCCTTAATCTCTTACCCTGCAGAGAAACATGAATGTTCACACAAATGAAGTTTTGCACTAGAGTTTCCCCACCCGGCACGTTCAGGGAAAAAGATTCTGAACCCAATCCGGGTGTGGGTGACCTTCCTCCCCGGCCACTGCCCGAAATGGCTATTAGGCTCAAAGGCTCGGCTCTGAATGTATTTTCAAACTCTCCAGATGCAAAGCTAACCTTCTTCCCTAACACCGCGAGGGTGTAGCTACCGAGGAGGTAAAAAATGGCAGTGTTATCTCACCAGATAAGAATTGCTGCCTCCTCCAGTAGAAACTTCCCTTCAGCCACCCCATTTCTAGCATTGCAGGGTAAGAAGACACTGAAACGCTTCACTCCTGGAGGTTTTCTGCTTGCTGTAGAATTGAAAGGCATAGCTCTGCTAGTGTGGATCAACATGCAAAGGGATCTTGTTGCACCCTTGATGCTAACTGAGAAAAAGAAGACTGTAGCACAAGCTTTTGTAGACTGATTCTATTTCTTGCATCTGATAAAGTACTGTGTATGCTTACTTGCAAATCTAAAATGTTAGGTATAAAATTGATCCAAAAAAACCAGGTAAACTTACCCACAGGTCACTGCAAGTACTGTACCTTAACTTATCAAAAAAGGGACCATCCCTTTCTCTGAATAGAGTGGCGAAAGGTGAGAGCTTAGTCTGTTCTGGGAGAGCCTAAAAGGAGCACTGGCTCCTTCTTCTCTCTCTGCTGCAGCACCGCTCTGGCCTTTTTGGGTACCTGGGTGGGAACATGGTGCTTCCCTTCGAAGGAGCACCGAGGAAGTAAAAGTGGTTGGTGCTACCGTTAGGTTCTCCTGGGATGGGCTCTTTGCAGCTCTACTCAGAGAAGGGAATGGTTCATCCATCTGTCTGTCCACGTCCACACACACACACCGTATTTGCCGGCGTACAAGACACGCCCATGTATAAGACGCACCCCATTTGTACACTGATAAATACTATTTGCCAGTGTATAAGACATACCAGCATATAAAACACACCCCATTTTCAGATAGTATTTTTCGGGAAAAAGAGTGAGTCAGCAAATGCAGTAGGTAGGTAGGTAGGTAGGTAGGTAGGTAGATAGATAGATGATAGATAGATAGATAGATAGATAGATAGATAGATAGATAGATAGATATAAATATAAATATATATATATATATAAAAAAGAGTTAATACTGTGCTGTAAATTTTTTTAAAAAAGGAACCATCCCCTTCTCTGACTAGAGTGGTGAAAGGCCTTTCTGAATGTGTGAGAGGGAAAATGGCAGTGATGCTTTTTCCTCTGCATGGCATGACCCACAGGACATATCAAGATCCATAATTTTCGCCCCTCAACTTATAGACGAGAGCAATTTATGCATGAGTATAATACGGTAGACTCAGCGTACGAAAGCTTAAGCTACCACCTCCTTTTTCTCAGTGTCAAAGGTGCTACCATATCTCTCTGCCTTCTGTTTGCTGTGTCCACATTCCCTTTCGAAGCTTTCCTGCCCCTTGTTCTTCGGGTGCCTAAACTATTCTGAAACGCTCAGCCAAAGTTTTTAGTGGCTGCAATGCTAGGGGTTTGGGGACAAAGACACTTTCCTTTTGGGGGTGGTGGTGATGGCCTTATTTTGCCACCCTTCCAAGTTTAGAACTGGTTTAGAACTGGGTCTGTGTGGAAGCAATGAAGTTTACTTCTTTTGTCCTCTTCCTTTTGAAAATACTTGAAAGTTTTTCTGCTTTGCGTAGCAGCATTTCTTTTGTTGAATGTAAAGAATAAAGGTGTGTTTTTAAAAATCTTTTTTGAGAGTTTTGTTCTGTAATCTGCTCGTCCCTGGAACAAATCTGTGCCCATTTCACAGGGAAAGCACTGAGGCTGAGATAATGAGCGATGTTGAGCTTTTCCATGCCCTTAAAAGAGCATGTGTGTCAGAAGAAGGACTAGAAAACCAAGCTCTCCCAAATTCAGAAACCCAGTCTCCAGACAGTGAGCACACACCTGGGAACCCCAACCTGCATATGCAAGACCCAGGTTTCAATGTACTTTTATTAAAGACTTAGATCCAAAGGATAGGGTGAGGTGTCCTGGAAGCAAATAAAAACATAGTGAGCCAGGGTGGGGTAGTGATTTCACAGCTGGATTAGGACCCTGGAAGACCAGAGTTCAAATCTATGCTGGGCCTTGAAAACCCACTGGTTGACCTTGAGGAAGTCCCACTGTCTCAGCCTCAGAGGAAGGGAAAGGCCAATCTCCCCTTGGATAGAGTTGTCATAATGGAGCTAGAATAGTGTCAGCTGGACTGCGGATTCTGGAAGAGCAGGGTTCAAATCTCTGCTCAGCCTTGGAAACCCATTGGGTGACCTTGGGCAAGTCATACTCGGAGGAAGGTGGTAGTAGAGCTCATAACCCAGGAGCGCTAAATAGGTCTTGAGAAGAGCCAGCGAGGAGTAGTGGTTGGAGCGTAGGAGTGCTGTGATTGGAGACCAGGGTTTGAATCGTGGAAACCCACTGGATGGCCTTGGGCAAGTCATACTCTCTCAGCCTCAGAGGAAGGCAAAGGCAAACCCCCTCCGAACTAAACCTTGCCAAGAAAACCCTGTGGTTGCCAAAAGTCGGAAATGGCTTTAAGGCCCAAAACAAGCACTGCCTGCACCCAGCATGGTTGGGAGGGAGTGAGGGAGACCAGCTGGATGAAAGAAGCTGGAGGAATGAGAGAAAAAGAAAACATTTGGTGGAAGAGGAGGAAGAAGGAATCACTGTCATCTGGAAGGAGCCAGGAAGGAATAAGGAATGTGCTGGGACAGTAAGAGTGGAGGAGGAGGAGAGATTTACAGGGTATTGGGCAGCCTAAATACCCGAAAGGCACCAGATCCTGGTCTGATCTTGGAAGCTAAGCAGGGTCAGCCTTGGTTCGTACTTGGATGGGAGACTGCCAACACATACCAGGTACTTGAGGCTAGACTTCAGAGGAAAGAACCGGCAAAATCACCTTCCAAGTATTCCTTGCCTAAGAAAAATCTTATGAAATTCATGGGTTCACCATTAATCAACAGGCCACTTGAAGGTACATGTGCACGCACACACAATGTTAGTGCCAACTGAGTATAAAACAGTGTGTTACCTGTAAAGTCGAAGGCTTTCACGGCCGGAATCCATAGGTTGTTGTGGGTTTTCCGGGCTTTGAGGCCGTGTTCTGTTAGTATTTTCTCCTGACGTTTTGCCCGCATCTGTGGCTGGCATCTTCAGAGGATCTGGTGGCATGGAAGCGAGACGGAGTATAGATACTTGTGTAGTGGGAGGGAGCAATTTGCATGTGTTACAGCTGGCCTGTGTGATGGCCTGTTCTTAAATGGGATGTCCCCCAGGGTTGTGTTGTTAGTCAGGGAATATGCACAACAGTGCATTAAGTACATTAGCAACCCATTGTGTTGTTCCCTGTAGAGGGACCTCCAGAGTCTGGGTGGTGTTCATTGGCATATTTTTGAGTCTTGATTTTAGTGTTCCTCAGTACTGGTAGCCAAATCTTGTTTACCTTCCGAGTTTCTTCTTTCCTGTTGAAATTGTCCATGCGTTTATGGATTTCCATGGCCTCTCTGTGAAGTCTGACATAGTAGTTGTCAAAACGGTCCAGAATTTCTGTGCATTCAAAAAGCATTCTGTGTCCAAGTTGGTTTATAACATGCTCTGCTACTGCCGACTTTTTCTGGCTGGAGCAGTCCACGCTGTCTTTCCTGTTCTTTGATTCGTGTTTGGACGCTGCGTTTTGTAGTCCCTATGTAGACCTGCCCGCAACTGCAAGGTATGCGATAAACTCCAGCCGAAGTGAGAGGATCCCTCTTGTCCCAAAGACATCACAGCCCTGTTTCAACACTGCCTCACCCCAAGCTACTTCCAGTGGGACAACGAGTTCCACGAGCAGAGAGATGGGGTCGCCATGGGAAGCCCACTTAGCCCCACGATAGCAAATTTTTACATGGAACACTTTGAAAAGCAAGCCTTGGAAACCGCACCAAAAAAACCCACTATATGATTCCATTATGTAGATGACACTTTCACCGTTTAGAGCCATGGAGAAGAAGAACTGACTGTGTTTCTGGACCATCTGAACGAAATCCACCCGAATGTCCAATTTAGCATGGAAAAAGAAAACGAAGGAAGACTACCATTTCTGGATGTCCTGGTCACGTGCAAACCCAACCAACAATTGGGCCACACAATTTATAGCAAACCTACACACACTGACAGATATCTACACAAAAACTCCAACCATCACCCAGGACAAAAAAAAGGAGCACAATAAAAACTCTGGTAGGCTGTGCAAAAAAAATCTGTGAACCCCACCTCCTGAAAAACGAACTGGACCATCTGAACTGGGCTCTGCAGGCCAATAGTTACTCCGGTTCAGACATCAGAAGAGCCTCAAGACCTGGAAAAAAACGCAGCAGTGAAGACAAGCAGCCAACCCAAGGGAATGTGTTTTTAACATACATCAAAGGGGTCACTGGCCGTATAGGGAAACCGATGAAGAAACATAACCTCCAAACAATCTACAGATTGACCAAGAAAATTCAACAAACGCTACATTCAGCAAAGGACAAGAGGGATCCTTTCACTTCTGCTGGAGTTTACCCCAGAATTCCACAGGAGGTTAAATGTGGAATAATAGCACTGTAACAAGGTAGAGCGGAAACAGCCTTGTGTCTACACTACAGAGTCGTAGCAGTTTAATACCGCTATAGTTTCCATGATTCCATCCTACGGAATATTGAGATTCAGAGCTTGCTGAGGACTCAGGATTTTCTACTGTAACCCCTCTGAACAAATCTGGCCAAGAAATGGTTGCCCTCAGCCAGAAGGGATCTGAAGGCACACAACACAAGAAAGCTGACTGCATAAGGAGAGAGGAAGGAGATAAATCTAATGAGCCAATCAATCAATCCAGGTCCAAAAAAAGGAACTTTTCCGAGGTCTGGCCTATCAGAAGGTCCGAATGAGGCCAACAGGTCTTACATCCCAGGCAAGGGCGTGTGAAGGTTGCAGCAATTAGATCGCTGACGGCTTTGCATGGACCCGACTGGGCCATTCCCTCCTCCTTCCCTCCAGGGGGCAGCAGAGAGCCGAGCTGCGGTTACCTTTTTGCCCTTGCACAAGATGGCAGAAGTTGCTTCCTCCCTTTCGTTTCCCTTGGATGGGCGGTGAGGGCGGAAGTTCTCTGGAAAAGGAGAAGATCAGCTGGGCCTGGAAGGGGGCAAGAAGGGAGGGGATCGCCTCCTCCCTTAGCAAAGCAACATGGATTGTTACACGGCGAACTGGGACCCTCTGGGGGAAGCGGCTTATTACAGGTCAGTGTCCTCACTCACCACAGTCCCTCCTGAATTGCATTGCAAAAAATTAAATTGCATTTAAAGATTGCACTTTAAAATGCAATTTAGGTCCACCCTGGCGTGCACCCTCCTCAGAGAGTAAATTTTGAGCATTTTGAGGCAGTAAACATTCCATGTAAACATCCTATGGAATCCTGGGGTTTGCAGTTTCGGGAGGGGCCGGCTGGCCCCTCCCGAAACTGCAAACCCCAGGATTCCATAGAAGGTTGAAAGTGGAGTCATAGTGCTCTAACAGCCTAGTGTGGAAAGGGCCTAGGATTCTTCACCAGGGTGACTTTAAGCATAGAAAAAAGGCTAAAATGGCTAATACTGGCTGGAGGTTTCTGGGAGTTGCCATCTGAAAAAGCGATCTTTCCATTTTCTGACCTGACTTCATTGGCGGTTTGAACTGGTGTCCTCAATCTGCCTCCCTCTCTGCATTGATGTGGACTCCGTACCATAGAACAACACTCTAGGTTTCCAAAATCGACTTGGCTTTTGCTAGAACTCAGAGACCCACCAGTCAACCCCCGATGTAAAAGACACCAATTAAAAATTCTGAACTCAGGCCTCTGTTTTGAGTCTCGGAACTGAATGGCGCTCAGACCTGTGGTCACCCCAGCCTTTGTGCGTGCCAGCGGCGTAATTGTGAGTGGTGCTGGAGGGGAGATTTATTTTGCCAATGTGATCAACTGCCTGGACGTCAAAAATTGTTCACAAAAAATAGCATGGTCTGTGTCCGAGTGCCCTCACAGGTACGTCTGGGGGCGAGGGATAATGGAGACGGGGCCTTTTCAGTGGCTGCACCCAGGCTCTGGAACTGTCTTCCTCGAGAAGTTAGGCTGAGCCCAAAATGATCTTGGAAGACCCTAAAATAATAGCCTGGGAGGATGCAAATGCCTCTTCTGTGACCCTTAGAGGGCATTTTGAGGCAGTGAGGGAGTCCTGTGTGGGCCGCTGGCCATGCATTCCCCACCCCTGCTGTAACGTTGGCCATTTCCGCACTGGACTGTTATAGAACCCCAGAATTCCATGGGATGTTGAAAGTGGAATAATAGCACTATAACAGTCCAGTGCGAAAATGGCCATAGAGTGATGGGAATGCCTCAGTTGGGCACTCCAGATTTGGAAGTCCAGAAAACCTGATTTTTGCCCCCTCGACATTTTTCTCTAATATTTTCCTTTGCTTGTTCCCTCACTCCTTTCCAGGAAACTTGATCTCTACAGCATGGGCTGGAACCTGAAGGAGGACTTGCAGGACTGCTTGGTTGCGGCAGCACCCTATGGGGGACCCATTGGTATAGTATAGACTGCCTCCCCTCTGTGGCCGGTCTTGCTTTCTAGCTCCGTCTAGTCCGCTCTGTAGGGTTGTTTTTGCAAAACAATATACAGGGTGGGGAGGTGGGGAATCTTGGATGTTGCCATTAGTTCCTGGGAAGGGGAGAGAGACGGAGGTGTTTAGGAGAGCCTCCCTTTCCTGACTTGGAAGCGCAGATCTGGAGGAAGACCTTGTGGAAATACGAAGAACTGGGGCCAGCCCTGTTGTTAGGTATTGGCCTCTGTGAAAGAAGTAGCCCGGCAAGCCTGGCCGAAGGCAGCCAGTCACAGCTCAGGGAATGCTGCAAAGGGCTGCCTGCTGAAAGGAAATGTTACAGAACTGAGGCTTGTCTCAGTCAGAAGGCAGATAGGGAGAAGCTGGCACAGTGGCAGGGAGCAGATTTCAGAGAGAGAAGAAAAGATGGACTATATAAAGGAGAGTCAGACACAGGAAAGCTGTGGTTTTGGGAAGCTGTGGATAATTTAGTAATTCACGGATTAGTATATTATTTTCTTGTGTCTTTATAAACTTCCACTTGTTTGTTTTTTACCACTGGTTCTCTCAGTTCATACTGAGTTTGGGGAAGGGCCTGGTCACACTCGCCAGAGTGAACCCACCAAAACAATTCAGCCATTGGTTCCCAATGGTGGATCATCTTGAGGCCCAAATCTTCAATCCAGGAAGGGACTGGGATTAAGAGGAGGAGAAGGGCCAGGGGAGTGACCGGAGCCCAGGGTTGGAACTGTGGGGTCAGCCTGGCAAGGGACTGCGTCACAACCCCTCTTAGCAGATGCTGGCACGGAAGAAGAGCAGTAGGGTTGAGAGCAAAGCAGAGTGTGCCTCTGGTTGGAAAAGTTACTTTTGAGGAGTACAATGCCCAGAATATCTCAGACAGCCAGGCTTGGCAATTTAAGGAGTTATAGTCCCTCAAATTAACTTTTCTCACCTGTCTACCTGCTGCTAGATCTGTGGGAGAGCCCAGATTCTGTCACAAGAGTCATAAGGCCAATTGTGCAGCGCATCGCACAGCTGGGAAAAGTTACTTTGGGGTACTACAGTTTCTTACATCTCCAAGCCAACTTGCCCAATAGCCAGGGTCCCTGGGAGAATTCTCTATTCCCCAACAGTAACTTTTCCAAGCACAAACTACTTTGCTCTCAAATCCATGGCTGTTTCCCACCAGCTTGGGTTATCAGCTCACTCTCCCCATTGACAGGGCTCGTCCTGGTTTGCCAGTGGCCCTTTTCGTTGGTTTTTGTACATGAAATAGAGCAGGGTGGCATTTTGTTCTTTGTGTCAGGCAGCAAAATGGCTTGGGCTGGCCTTCTAGAGCGCAACAGCCACCCATTTTCTATTGAGAGGGACACCAAGGAGGCCAGAGAGGACCCTTTGAACCTCATCAGCACCACTGAGAGGATGGAAGAATTATGCTCAGTTTTCTGTGACAAAAGTAGGAGGATGGGGCTAAGATAAGAGAAGGCAAAAAGCCCCACAGACACTCTCAGAGTTTCAAAAAGTTCCATTTTGGAGACTATAACTCCCAGAATCCTGCAGCAGTTATATTTAGTAAGAAGAATCAAACAGGAAAGCTTTCCAGGGCCATATTGCTCTAAGCTTCAGTTGTGGGGTTATGCATTTTGTTTGTATTTGAAGGGTGGGGTCGGGGAGAGAAATCTCCCTGCATGTAGAAAGATAGTGTTTCAGGGAAAATAGGATCAGACTAGATTTTAACCTCTTACTCTATTTTGCTGTCCTTTATTGGTAGGCTGTTGTGTGTTGCTGGTCCATTAACATACACAAGTGTTCAGAAGTAAGGAAACCCACATAAAAATAAGTTAACAATTCAGCTTCTCAGCAAATGTTGGTGTCTCTTTTTTTTCCCTCTTAGCGGTGCTGAAAACCAAGAAAGAGAAATCTCCCAGTTCCCGTCCACCTCTTGAAATTTATACTGCTTCGGGAGTCCTCTTAGCTAGCACTCCGGTAAGTGAGGGGCCAGCACATTATCGTGTGCATCAAATTCACGGGCTAGGACATTTTGTCAGCGTCTTCAGTGATACAGTGACATCAGCAGACAGAGCACTTTGCATCATAGCATAAGCCAGAAGAAAAAGAGGGGGGAATAGCCATAGAGTGATGGGAATGCCTCAGCTGGGCACTCCAGACTTGGAAGTCCAGAAAACCTGATTTTTGCCCCATTAAGACTTTTCTCTAATATTTTCTTTTCCTGGTTTCCCCACTCCTTTCCAGGAAACTTGATCTCTACAGTATAGGCTGCAGGGACATTGTAGCTTCAAACAAGGGAGGTGAAGGGAACACACATGAGTAAATGCAATTATGGTCTGAATCCGGTTGGCAAAGGCCATCTAGTCCAACCCTACAGCCAGGCAGGAATCCACAGCTAATTTGATGTGAATTGCCTTGAGTCCTGTATCTGGGGAAAGGCATGATGTAAACTGAAAGCGAGCTATCAAATTCGCTTTGATAAATAGATACTAAATTCACTTTGAGTTTGAACTCGAGAGAGAACATTTATAAGATGCTGCATCAGTAGTATATGATCTCACAGAAGCTGGCAAAGATTGCACAAAAGGGTAATGGACTTTGCTGGAGGTATGGAAACGCTATCAGTACCCATTTCCATATATGGTGGTCGTGCCAAATAGCCAAGAACTACTGGAAGAAGATTCACGATACACTTTCAGTGATATTGCACCTAAAATTTGACATGAACCCAGCAATGTATTCGTTAAATATAATTGAGAAGCAAAAAGAGTTAAGAGGAAACAAGAAGGTAATTCTATATTTAATAAGAGCAGCTAGAATATGTTATGTGCAATACTGGAAAAAGAAAGCAAAGCCATCAACGGATGATTGGAAGGTCAAAACTATGGACATGATAGAAGTGGAGAAGTTCTCTAGTTTGATAAAAGAGAACTTGACTCAACAGTCTGAGTGAGCATGGAGACTGGCTGTGGGTTGGGTCAAAAGTCATGAATAGTAAAAGGTAAAAAGATGAAATGGAAAAGAGATAAGAAGTAAGTGGTTATGCTAAGGGTAGGGAAATTGTTAAAAAAAAGAAATTTATTTATACATTGTATGTAAAATGTAGGTATGTGATGATTGGGCAGAAAAAGATATTTCACGTAAAGTAGGTTTGAATAAAGACAATTTTTGAAATAGTATATAATGTGGGGAAAACACAAAATAAGGAATGCAGGTGATTAAAACGGGAGGGGGTTGTTACAAATCGGTTGTGTAAACTGTAGAAGATGCTGCATTTTCTTTTTTATTGGTTGGAAATTTTGATATAAAAATAATAAAAAAGAAAGAAAGAAAGCACTCCTGAGAGATGGCCATCCAGGCTCTACCTTCCAAGGCGCTTTGTTTCACCACCGAGAGGCTCTGGCTGTCAGGGCATGCTTCCTCACATGGAGACGGAAGAGTTTTTTCCCTTGCAACGTGAATACGTTGGTTCACGCCACAAGTCTCTGGAGCAGCAAAAGGAAAACTTGCTCCCTCTTTTACATGACCTCCCTTTACATTTAAAGGGACATTTAAAGGTGGCTAGCTTATCACCTCCCTGTGTCCTCCGAGTGGAACATCCCCGGCTCCTTCCCCTGTTCCTCTCAGGATTCAGTTTGTAGATCTTGGTTGCCCTCCAAGAGGTGTGCTTGAGCCCCTTCCCGCTGAGGCAAGAAATGCCACGCGGCAAATGTCCGTCCGTGTGTTTCTCTTCCCTTGCCAACAGTGGAAGAACAGCCCAGCAGTGCACCTTGGCTGGACGACCAGCGAGGACCTCCTTTGCATCCAGGAGGACGGCTCGGTCCTCGTCTACAGCATCTTCTGCGAGTTCAAGAAATGCTTCAGCATGGGCAATGTAAGTACGCCTCTGGATGGAGGGACTAATGCCAATTTACACCCTTTCCCATTGGACCTGAGCTGGAAACAAGACGTTGGGGTGGGACAGAGACTTTGGCAATTTTTTTAGAAAACAGGGTTGGGCGTCTTCAGGACTGCTGAGGGCCAAAATGTGAACCCCCCACCGATTGCTGTGGGCTGCATGAGGGCCTCCACACAGTCCCAAAATCTTGGGAAGAAATAGAGTGCTAGAGTTGGAAGAGACCACCAGGGCCGTCCAGTCCAACCCCCTTCTGCCATGCAGGAATACACAGTCCAATCACTCCTGAGAGATGGCCATCCAGCCTCTGTTCAAAAATCTCCAAAGGAAGAGACTCCATCACACGCACAGGCAGCAATGGATTCCACTGTTGAACTGCTGTTTCTGCCAGGAAGTTCTTCCTAATGTTTAGGTGGAATCTCTTTTTCTATAGTTTGAAGTCATTGCTCTGTGTCCTAGTGTCTGGAGCAGTGAAAAACAAGCTTGCTCCGTCTTCCGTATGACATCCCTTCAAACATTTAAACATGGCTATCATGTTCTCTCTTAACCTTCTCTTCTCCAGTCTAAACATATCCAGCTCCCTAAGCTGGAAAACTGGGCATGGTTTCCTGGCCTTTTACCATTTTGGTCACCCTCTTCAGACAAACCTGGAAGCGATCAGCTTTTCCTTTGGAGAAGGGGCTATCTCCCCACCTCACCTATTAAAGCCCCAAACTGCCACTTCTGGCACTGCCAAGGGCAGCAAAGCTTCATTTTAAAAATATTGCTGCCAGCCCACAGGTTGCATGTCGCCCTATGGCTGCTTTTGTAGCCCCCAGACCCCTCCTGGGAGTCATTTTTCCCCCCAAATGCCCTCTGGGGAGCTTTTTCACCAAGTTTTGCTCCACCTTAGGCCATTTTAGGTTCAGGAAAGTCCTAAATACTATGGATCACTTCCTGTTTTATTTTTTTTTAAAAGCCTTTCCTCAGTCTAAAGTGGACTGGGGAGGGGGGCTAAAAGCATGGTGAAAATTCCCCCCACAACCCCTGGGGGGTATTTGGAGGGCAAAAATTGGAGTTTGGAGTGGGGTGGTTGCTGTGGAACAGTCTTCTAACATGCGGTTGTTCCATGTACTTTTCCCCTTATTTATTGTGTTTCAAATGCTTTGAGGCCATTTTTAATTCTGTGTTGTTTCTAATTGTGTGATGTTTTTAATCATAGTTCATTTAATGGTTTTAAGTTGTTTTTTAGTACCACAATTGATTTTTTAGCTACACGCTGTTCTAACCTGTTCCGGGTCACCTTGGTTCTTGTGTGGTGGGAGCGAAGGCTGGGTATCAGTTAAATAAATCCACTACGAATGCCCTTTCCGTGAAGGCTGTTTGCTCTTGTCTTCCCTCAGGAGGTGCTGCAGAACCGGGTGCTGGAGGCCAAAGTGTTCCACACGGAATATGGCACCGGCGTGGCCATTCTCACGGGGGCACACAGATTCACCATGACCACCAACATTGCCGATTTGAAGCTCCGCCGGCTGCCCGAGGTACCAGGTCAGCCTGCCGTGCCCTGTCCCTTCCGTTCCTGCTCTGTATCATTTCATAGAATCATAGAATCATAGAAATGTAGAGTTGGGAGAGACCCCACGGGCCATCCAGTCCAACCCCCTGCCATGCAGGAACACCCTCAAAGCAGTCCCTTGGACAGATGGCCATCCAGCCCCTGCTTAAAAACTTCCAAAGAAGGAGACTCAACCACACTCCCAGGCAGCGTAGTCCACGGCCGGACAGCCCTGACCGCCAGGAAGTTCTTCCTGAGGTTCAGGTGGAATCTCCTTTCCTGTAGCTTGAATCCATTGCTCCTTGTCCTGGTCTCTGGAGCAGCGGAAAACAAGCCCTCTCCTTCCTCTACATGGCATCCCTTCAAATATTTAAATATTTCAGACTTAGATCAGTGCATTTCATTTTTGCCAATTAATCTGTCATAAGTAAGAACTTTTGTTGGAGGCACATGTGTGTACAGAACTCTGTGGGCTGATATGGGAAAGCAAACTCCGTTTTTCACTCCGGGTGCCCATTCACACCACACAGTTATGGCCCTGTAATTCCACTAATTGCCATGGTCCCACCTGATAGAGTCTTGGGATCTGCAGTTTAGAGAGGGGTACTTGGTATTCCAAGCTGGACAGCTCTAGTGCCTCACCAAACTACAAATCCCGGGATTCCATGGGATGAAGCCATGACAATTAAAAGGGAATCACAGCACTATAATTGTGCAATGTGAAGGGGGACTTCTAATGTTCTGTTGATATTGTCCCTGCATATAGAAGGTGGTACTGTTAACAGTAACATTGGCTGTTTCTGAGTAGTAGGGCCCCATCTGTTCATTTATTTGAAGTATTTGTTTATTGTCCTTCTACCCATCAGGACCCCCAAGACGACAGACAATAAATAAAACCATTTAAAACACTGAATACATGAATGAAAACTTTTAAAACGGACTAGATCAGTCCCGTAAAATTAATTTAAAATCATAGACAAAATTAATTTTTAAAAAATTATCTGAAGTACAACCAGAAATACAATACGCAGCCAAAACTGCAGATGCAAGTGTTAGTCAAACTGGATTTTCCAAAAATGAAATGAAATGAAATAAAAGTAGCTAAAATTAGACATGTCTCGCTATTAAGAGAAGATTGCAAATAGAGTCCAATTTATGTTTTCTTATTTTGGAACCACAGGCAAGGTAGAACTGATCATGTGCTTGAGGAGGTCACCTATAAGGCAATAAGACCCAAGAAGGCTATAGGTGTTAAGCAGATTTCTGTTGAAACTGTTCCTTGCATTGCTGGTGCCTTTTCAGAACTATCATATGTAATTTATGTACTGAATAAAAAAAGCAAGCCACATGTCCCCAAAATCTTCTTCATCTCCTCTTCCTTAAGATACTATAGAAGCATAAGTCAGTCATTCCATGAGGGAAATGTATCAGACTGTAGACCACCAGATAAGGAATAAATTACTTGCAACATGTAAACCACAAAGAAAATTAATTAACTAAATTACAAACTGTTCGAACTGGGTTTAAATTAATTTACTGTACATACTCAACTATAAGTTGAAAAATTTTCATCAAAAATATTAAGCTTAAAAACCTAGGTTGAGATACAATGGTTAGATGGGCACAGAATTTGGGACATTCAGTTGAATTAGAAACTTGGGAGAGAATATGGAAAATAGATATAAAATTTACACCAAACTTAAATTTAAGAGCAAATTTTTATAAAATGTTTTACAGATGGTACATGACCCCAGAAAGATTACAAAAAATAACGAAAAATGGGAATTCAAATTGTTGGAAGTGTGAGGAAAAGACGGGGTCTTTTTTCCATATGTGGTGGACATGTAAGATAGAAAAAAAATTTGGAAGGGAGCACATGATGAAATCCAAAGAATTTGTAAACTGAATTTTGAAATGAAACCGGAGCTTTATTTGTTAAATATGCCAGGGCAACAAAGGGAAATAAGAAGTCATCAGAAGATATTATTATATCTAATAACTGCGGCAAAGTTGACATATGCGCAGCACTGGAAAGAAAAGAAGCATATTGATATAGAAGAATGGAAGTTAAAAGTTCCGGATATGATAGAGATGGAAAAGTTAGCATTTTCTTTGAAGAATAATTCTATCCAGAACTTTGAGAAAGAATGGAAAAGGGTATTGGATTGGGTAAGGATATAAATGTATAAGAAATCAAAGAAGAAGTAATGTAACTGTTCTTCTTTCTGTAAGATGGAAATTATGTTTGTAATGGAATGGAAATAAGCAATTTCAACTGGAAGACTTAAGCATGGAAGTGTGTGGGGGCGTTTATTTTCAAGACAAACTTTCAATAAAAATTATACAAAAAACAAAAAAACCCCAAAAACCTAGGTTGACTTATCTGTGAGTTGGTGCTGCTCCTTTGGAGTTGAACTTGTTGAAAAGGAGTTTCAGGAGGTCTCTGAAAAGCCATCCAGACCTCCAGGGAGCCTGTGCTGCTTTGCAGAGGGAGGGAGTAGAAGGAGCAGATTTTTGCAAACTCCTCCTGGTTCGAGGCAGATGGAGGCAGGCTCCTCAGCTTGGGGGAGAAGCGAAATAGTCCTAGAGCTCCTCAGTCAGGGAGGAGTTGGTGACTCTCTGCTCCCTCAATGCCACAGCAGTACGGGCTCTCCGGAAGTCTAGACTGCTTTTCTGGGACCTCCGGGAAACCCGTGGTGCTTGGGGTGGGGGATTGACATCCAAGGGTCACAGCAAATTCCCTAATTTGGGGTGCAAAACCTGCCCTCAACTTATTCGTGAGATCGACTTGGAGTTGCGTTTATATGGTAAATCAAAACCCACTTTGAACAGAGACCGGCCCAGCTGGCTGATTTACCAGAGCCCGGGATCATCAGATGAATGTTGGTGGGAGGTTTAATTCTTAATCTCTCCTTCCACTTCTGCGCCTGCCAGGTCTTCAGAAACCCCCCTCCTGCTGGACTGTCCTGTGCCAAGACAGAGTGACCATCATCCTCCTTGCCATGGGCCAAGATCTGTACCTCCTGGACAATACAACTTGCTCCTTAGTGGTGCGTGAGTGCATGTGGATGTGCTTAAGACCCCCACCTTTTAAAAATAATGGCTTTTGTTAGGAATTTTCAAGCACATTAAAAACTATACAAGTTCAAGGAGAGAAAGAGAGAGACAGACAGACAGACAGAAAGAAAGAAACCTGGTAGAACACAGAAAAGCAAGAAACAGCAAATGAAAAACAATGATTCCAACTTTCTTTATGGTGGTTATAAATCTAAATAATATTGTCTCACTCCTCTAGAAAGATGTTTCACACTCTTCTTCTAATAACCCAATCCTACTCATTATGAAAACCTACAGTTAACATATCATGTTGGAAGCCTCTTTAGGTCTCAGCAACCTTGACTTACGACAGCACCATGTCCTTTCTTGCCAGAGCTAGCACAATCCAATGCCATAGCAGAGAGAGAAGTGGAGGTAACATGGCTCTATTGTAGCTAAAAACTCAGGCTAAGGCTTTTCTAAGGCCTACCCTAAAGTGTCAGGGCAAAGGTGGGATATAAAATCAGTCAGTCAATCAACTGGTTTGCATTAAAGCTCTGTTCTGTGGCTAATGCCGCGAGAAGATACATGGTACCTTTCATATCAGCGACCATTTATGTGGATGCTTGGAGGTAAGAGAGGTTGATGATTGACTCTAAGGCACAGGGTTGTTTTCAGGTTGCAGAGATTTAAACTTGGGTCTCCTGGACATAATGTTAACCTTTGCACACTTTAACCTTAAGTTAAAGTGTGCTCCCCCCATGTTGCAGGCCAAAAAAAGTCCCCAAATGCTCTCGAGGGAGTGTTACCCTGTGAACTGGGGGTCCCGGGAGGGACACCAAAATGTGCTCAACTAAAGGTGGGGAAAATCAGCTCAGAGCACTGCTTAGCGTTACGAGAGGCAGGGTAACGTAGCGAGATCTTGAACCCTATGTCTACGGGGTCGGGTCGAGTCAAGGAGAACACAGAAGTTGAAATAATAACTGATGTTTATTAAATAGAAGCAAAACAGTGTATGCGACACACTCATACAAGATAACTAAAGAAAATAAAGGTTGGAGTGGTATAGAGGGATTTTTGGAGGGATTGCTGGTTTGGGTGATGCTTCACCTGTCCTGAAGCCCGGAAAAATAGAGAGTGGAGCTGGGGTGCGATGTAGCTCAGCACGTGGAGCCGAGGGGAGGCTCGCCAAGCAAAGCGGCAGCAAGGCGGGATGAAACTCGGGAGCGATCCGAGGAAGGTCTCGGAATCGAGGGTTTTTATAAGGAGAATTGTGACTGCGGGCTGTGCCATACTTGGGGGAAAACAATAGATTTGGAGTTGGAGACAAAGCCTCCGAAAGGTCAGAATCTGAATGATTGAGTTACGTAGCGGTTCTCAATAGAGTAGCCAGTATGCAGATGCAGAGTACTTGGGTATTGCACAGTTTGCCCATCAAGCTGCCATCGCGGGGCAGAGGCTCCTTTGTGAGTGGCGTGCAGACCTAATTAGAGGACTTGCCTGGAGGTCTCCTGAAGCAGCGAGTCAGCTATTTCTGGCCTGCCTGTATTGTAGTTTGAATCTTACGGCTATTAACGGCCGAGCTTGTTTACGTGCTTGTCCGGTGGCCTCGCCAGCACGTGGAGAGGAATAGAGAAGTGAAGCCGAATTGTGATATCAAGGGATATCTTTTAATATCCCCAAAGCTCGGACTAGCCAGGGCAGTAACAGGAGTGTGGGGGACATTTTGCCACATTGTGGCTCAGGAGAGACCTTTTCTAAAAACGGGGAAGTGATTTCTGTTCACTTTGCATTTTCAAAAAGACTTCTGCTGTGCCTAAAATGGCAAGATGGGGGGGCTAAAAACATAGTGAATAGTACCTCACACCCCCTAGAGGGCATTTGGGGGCTATTCACTTATTGTGTGGGGAGCTGCCCTACAGCCCCCTGTGCGTTCCCATCTTTGCATTAAAGCGAAATGGGCGCATGGGATTTGGAGTGAAGTGACTGAAAGACAGGACTTGTTTCTCTCCAACTTCTGCTTGCAGACCTTGCCTGGGCTGAGTCCGCGTGCTGGCTCCTACCTGCGGATGGCTGTCTCTTTTAACTACCGTTTCTTGGCACTCTTTACTGATACTGGATACCTCTGGACAGGGAGATCCCACTTAAAGGTGAGCATCAGATTCTAGGGCTGAGCATGCTCCAAATTTCGCTTGGAATGGAGGGATGCCAGTTCTGTAACAAAACCTTGGTGAGTCTTTGAGAAAGATAGGGAATATTATGTCTTTTGACCATGCTGGCTGGGGATTCTTGGAGCTGTAGTCCAAGAAAGCAATTTTTCCAAGCTGTGGTCTTGCTTCAGTAGTTCCTGCCTCCTTAAAAGGAGGAACTGAAACCAGAGCCGAAGGCCTTCATCACGTTTGTGTGATGTAAATCTACCCTGATGTTACACCACATTTTGCTGAGCACCAGCATTGTCCAACCCACTGTGCATCTGCAAGTGGGCTTGCTGGTTCCGCTGTCTCTGTTGATGAAGTGGGACATTGGCATCCGTAGTGAGGAGTTTGTCTGTTCTGCTTTGGTTGGGCCTCACGTGGAATCCTGTGTCCACTTCTGGGCACCGCAGTTCAGGAGGGAGATTGGCAACCTGGAACATGTCTAGAGGAGGGTGACTGAAATGCTAGAAGGCCTGGGAACCATGAAGCCCTGTGAGGAGCAGCTTAGAGAGTGGGGATGTTTAGCCTGGAGAAGAGCAGGTAAAGAGGTGATGTGAAAGCCATGTTTAAATATTTGAAAGGGTTGACAGGCTTGAGATTTCAAGGACAGCTGAAACATTCCTTTGCAGAGCTGCCTTGCAAACCTCTTTAGGACACAATTCTGGGGTGTGGAGTTTTACAAAGGGTCACAGCCTTCTCTGCCAAAGCGTGCTGGTGCATCACCAAATTACAAACCCCAGGATGCCAGAAGGAGCTACGCAAAGAAAAGCCAGCTTTGACCTGGATTATCTCTGGACTGTAGTATGTGGCCCCGTTTACACAGGCAGGAAAATGTGGGATCAATCCACATTTTCCTGCCTATGTAGAAAGGGCCTTCATGTCATTTTCAATCTGGGGAGATCCTGAGGCAAAACTAGGACCATTGTCTTGGCCAGATTTCTTCAGAGGGAGGTTTACCTTTGCCTAGGCTTTTGCTAAGGCTGAGAGAGTGTGTCTTGCCCAAGATTATCCTTCTTTCCCTTGCTTTTTAAACTTGGATTCAAAAGATTCGAGATTCATGAGATTCCCAGAACCTTCCAGGGATTCGGATCTGGATTCGGAAAATTCTGGATTCGTCCCATCCCTACTCTTAACCTAGCCTGAATTTACATATGGTGAAGCAGGAGACAGACTGAAAAATAAATATATATTTATATGTACACAAATCCATGTGTACATTTCTCCATACTTAGCCATCTCTCCAGGCATTCCAGCCAGCTACCAAGGCTCGGTTGCTTGGCAAAACCAGGAATGGGAATGGCAGCCCAGAGCTTCTGGAAAGTTACCTTATTGGACTAGTTCTTTGGCTACTTGGAAAGTTACTTCTTTGACCATGTACAGAGGAGGATGACCAAAACGGTAGAAGGCCTGGAAACCATTAAGCGCTATGAGGAACAGCTTCGGGAACTGGGTATGTTTAGCCTGAAGAAGAGGAGGTGAAGAGGTGATGTGAAAGCCATGTTTAAATATTTGAAAGGGTGTCAGATGGAAGTTGGGACAAGCCTGCTTCCTGCTGCTCCAGGGCCTAGAACACAGAGTAGTGGCTTCAAACTACAGGAAAAGAGATTCCATCTAAATGTTAGGATTACTTCCTGACAGTAAGAGCCTTTAACAATGGAATATACTGCCTTGATTGTGGTGGAGTCTCCTTCTTTAGGATTTTTAAACAGAGGCTGAATGGCCAACTGTCAAAGGGAAGGCTTTGTGTCTTCCTGCATGGCAGGATGGGTTGGACTGGACGGCCCCTGTGGCCTCTTCCAGCTCTAGGATTCTAGTTTGCAACACCTGTGGATGCAAAACTGCATGTGCAATAGTTACAGCTGCAGAACTCTGCTAAAACAACTGTGAACTGAATATGGGTGTTATGCCATGGCCTAAAAAGTACAACCACACACACAAAGCAGCTGAAGTGAGTGTAAAACATCAAGAGGACACCATCCCAGCTTTCCTGTGGGAAACTCCAGGTCTTAACCCCGAGTGGGAGCTGTTTGGCCAAATGTTGTCTGACTTCATTTCCGAGCCAGTGTAGCCAGTGTTGAGGAATGCTGGGAGTTGTATTTCAACAGCGTCAGTTTGGAAAAGAGAAGACAAAGAGGTGACATAATAGCCATCTTTGAATATCGGGAGAGAGATCATTTGGAAGATGGAGCAAGCTTGTTTCCTGCTGCTCCAGATTCTAGAACATGAACCAATGGGTTCAGATTGCAGGACAGAGATTGCACCTAAACAATTAGGAGGAACAGGTAAGCCTGTTTGGCAGTGGAATGGACTGCTTTAGAATGTGGCAGGCACTCGTTCTGTGTGGTTTTCAAACAGAATGAATGGCCATGTTTCAGAAGACCTTTACTTGCATTTTTGTGCATGGAAAGTAGTTGGACTAGAAGATCCTTGCAGTCCCTTCCAACTCAGTGATTTTATTATTCTAGTATCTAGAAGGCCACGTGGCTCTCACCCCCATTGTATTCCACCAAGGGAAAGATCAGCACATTGTATTCCTCTGTTGCAAGACTACACAGTTCATACCATTTTAACAACCATGGCTCCATCTTCTTCACTGAAATACTAGAGAAATTTCCACTAGAGAGCCCTAGGGCCTACCTACAGAGAACTCTAAGTCTTCCACCAAACTATAAATCCCAGAATTTCATAGGTTGCTGCCATGGCAGTTAAAGTGGAATCATAGCACTATAATTGTGTGGTATGAAAGCCCCCTGGACTCAGATGGAGAGCATCTTTTTTTTGGGCTACCTGATGCATTGTGCCCTTCTCTTCTTTTCATTGCTCCTCTCCCTTTTTGCAGGAAAAACTGGGTGAGTTCACCTGTGAGTTCCGAGCTCCGCCGAAGCAGATGGCTTGGTGAGTGCTTTTTAAAAAATTTCTGTGGCTTCCTGTCCTCTGTGCAGGGTCCTGGGACCTCATTGGGTCAGTTGGGGAGGATTCATACTTTCTCCCTCCTTCTATACTTGCCATATAGGGATGCAAGATGGCTGAAATATTGCAGCAAACTGACCTATTTGTTCCATAGGGCTCAAACTCATACCACACCTTTATCCAGGGGCGTTCAGAGCGATTAAGGCGGGATGGGAGTTGCCTGGGGAGGACAGTGATTTCTACATCTGCGTTCCAGGTTTGCAGGGGGCTGTGAAATTCCCTCCCATGTGGAGCTAGGTTGGTCCCTCTGTACTCTTCTGCCGGCAACAGTCACTTTGGGAGGGTACTGTGCTTTGGGATTTATATAGTGCCATCACTTTACATGGCACTTTACAAGTAAAAGAAAAACAGGGCAGTTCCCTGCCCTCAGGCTTGCAATCTAATTGAGACATGACACAAAAGGAGAAAGGGAACAGCAGAGTGGGAGGGGATGAAGTCCAGCAGATACTTCATTTTCTTTTCCCCTTCTACAGCCAGGGCAGTGGCCAATGGGATGGAGGTAGGGCCTTTCCTCTGCTTCTGGACTTAGGCATGAAGGAGCTTACTGTATTAAAAATGGTGTGGGGCAACAGTGGCAGTGGTGGCAGGGTGCCCTGGCTGCCAAGCCCACTGCATTCTTCAGGCTGCTCTGCCGCCAGTGAGCATGTCAGCTGGCTCCCTGGTGATAAAGAAGCCAGAAGAATCTGTGCCTGACATCTGGAACGTGCTGTTGGCTGCCCTGTGTCATTATTAATACAGCCTTGTTGGAGGCCTTACAGTTTCTCTGCCAACCTTGCAAGGCTGACTTGAGCATGTACAGTTTTTGGTGTCTCTGTTGGCTCCTGGAACCAATCCCTTGCCAACTGTGTTTTTTCCATCCCTGTTATGTTCCTGTCTTGAAAAGCACAGACAATCACGTATGTGTAATGTTGATGAAGAAAATGGCCACAAACCATATGGTGGCCCTTGGAATGGGTGGGAGAAGACCAGGGCCTGCTGGAGACCTGGACGCTTTCACAGGCAGTGCAGTATCTCTTAACAACTCATGGCTCTTTGTGTGACAGGTGTACCCGGACGCGCAGCAAGCAGCGTGCTGTGGTGATGGCCTGGGATCGGCGCCTGCTGGTGGCCGGGAATGGGGACCAGTGCATTCAGTATCCTTGCAAAGAGTACTTTGTGGAGAGAGGAACAGGTGTGGTGTGTGGGTTTGTGTGTGTGTGTGTATATGTATGTGTTTGCATAGCACAAACATTGCCTAGACTAGGTCTGGGCAGCATGCAGCCTTCCAGATATCCTTGGCGTGCAACTCCCAGCAGTCCTAACCAACATGGCTGGACTGAGGGCTGTTGGGAGTTGTGGTCCAGCAACATCTGGAGGCCTGAACTTTGCCCATCCCTGCCCAAGGAAGTACAGTCGTCCCTCCACATTCACTGTGGTTAGGGTTGTAGGAGGAGGGAGCAGGCTTGTTCTCTACCGCTCCAGAGGTAGAACAAGGAGCAATGGATTCGAGCTTCAGGAAAGGAGATTCCACTTGGACCTCAGGAAGAACTTCCTGACGGTCAGAGCTGTCCGGCAGTGGAATCGGCTGCCTGGGAGTGTGGTGGAGTCTCCTCCTTCCTTGGAGGTTTTTAAGCAGAGGCTGGATGGCTATCTGTCGGGAATGCTTTGATGGGTGTTCCTGCATGGTTGGACTTGATGGCCCCTGGGGTCTCTTCCAACTCTATGATTCTATGACCACTGCAAAAGTGGAAAACCGACAAATACCAAAATGTGTGTGTACGTCTGTGGGAAGAGGACTGAGGCATGGTGGAGAGAGGGGGCACCCAGAGCCCAGACCAGCTCAGGGAAAAGAGAGGGAAAAGGTTTGGGTCAGCATGGCGGGCCTAAAGTTCCTCTTTCTCCTTTGCCTCCTCCCTTAGGTGTGTGTGGGGGCACTGGGAGAAGGTTTACAGTGGTCAGAACTTGGGCTGCAGTCCATCCTTAGCTGTTGTGTAATTTTGCGTAAAAACGGGTGAATATACAATATTGCTAGTGGCAAGGGTGAGTAGAATGAGGAGGCTTTATGTGGGAGGGGAGCGGACAAATTAATTATGTCTTAACTGTATTTGACACTGTGTTTAACTCTTTAACTAGCTGTTAATAGGGTTTTTAGAAAAACTTATTCTAAGCCACCTAACGTCCCTTGGTAGGAGAAAGATGGAATATAAATTGGATAAAAGTAATATATTTTTTTTAAAAAAGTGGGATGGCAAATAAGTGGTCAGAGAACAATGGCTGCCCATTATGCTATAGCTATTTAGAACCTCCAAGTTCAGAGGCAGTCTTCCTGTGGAGACCAGTGAGTGGAGAAAAGGGGCAGGAGAAGACGGTGGCCCTCACGGCTACCTGTCTGTGGCACATTGATGGTCACTGCGGGAAACAGTGTGCTGGTCTTTGGTTAGATCCAGTGGAGGTCGTCCTATATGCTCTTGGTTCTGGGGATTCTGATGGCGACCTGTATGTTATTTTGGGATTCCTTAACACCAACCACAGATATCCTCTGGATGAGGATTCATACCTTGTGCCGGAGCTGGATGGCGTGCGGATTTTCTCTCGTTCTACCCATGAATTCCTTCACGAGATTCCAGGTGAGTCTGACAGGCAGAACTGAGCGGTTGGGGCACCAGCTGCTGCCTTCATCTTGAGACCTTCAGAAATCTACCTCAGCCAAGAGTTCCTGCTTTTCGTTTCAGAGGCCAGCCAGGAAATCTTCAGGATTGCCTCCATGGCACCAGGGGCTTTGCTGTTAGAGGCTCAGAAGGAGTATGAGGTAATGCAGGCTTGCCTAATGGAAAGCAGACCTTGGAAAAGTTCCTTTTTTGCACTGCAGTGCCTTTGTGCACAGTCTTCCTTTGGACCTCCGGCTGGAGGAGGATCTCACTGTTTTCTTGAGGGGTTGAAGACCTTTGATTCACCATACTAAGCCACTGAGTTGTGTTTAAGGTGCTGAGATGGGTAGCGTCCGGTGGGGTGTTGGGGATTTCATTCCATGTATTGTTCTGGTGTTCTGTTTAATTGTCTTTGTCCCTAGTTGTATAGGTCGATGTTCCGCCCTTTGCTGAAAAGGGCGTTATAAATAAACGGTGTTGTTATTATTCCTTTCCCTGCAGAAAGAGAGCCAGAAGGCTGATGAGTATTTGCGAGAGATCAAGGACCAGAACCTGCTTTCTGAGGCGGTCAGGCAGTGCGTTGAAGCAGCCAGCTACGAACATGAGCCAGAAATCCAGAAGTCTCTTCTCCGGGTATGGAGCAAAAGGCAGTCTCTCTTCCCAAGTGTTTCTTTTGGGTTTTCGCACAGAAAAGTCTCTCAGGAGTATTGATTCAGGCCCTGGGTTCAGTTCGGGTCACTGCTAGCCAGTCTTACCGGCCTACCTTGCAGGGTGGTTGTGAGAATAAAAAAGTTAAGCCTTTGTACACCACTCTAAGAGGTAGCTTGGGAAATAACACGCCAGTGGCACCTGGGCTTTCTGTCTGGAAACAACGCCATGTCCGCCAAAGAAATGTTGCAAAGGATCCTGGGGGCATAGTCTAGGCTAGAATGTACCATCTATTTACCGCAGGGGTGGGCAGTTGCATGGGGGCCAGGGGTCAGCTCCTCGCATGGGCTTCATCGTCCACACAGCAAGTCAAAACGTCTCCATTTTTCTCTGTAGACCCTTTCCAAATAGTGAGAGGAAGTAACGTTGCGTTGCTTCCTGTCACCGTTTAGAGAGGACTGTGGAGGAAAACGGAGGGTTTTGATGGTGGTAGAGGGTTCTGAGATGCTCGTGGGTCTGGTGTAGAGGTATTTTTTGCATATTTTCATGCATTTGGGAAGATTTTCGGCTGCTTAAGCGACAAAAATTTCCTGTAAATCACACAAATTTGGGGGCTCACACGGAGTCACGAAAGTGCTGTCTGTGGGCCGTGCAGCACGCAACTCATTCTATGCACATCCTGGTTTATATGAAGCCCTGCAGAGACTGCATGGTCTCCTCAGCCCAAAATGTTCCCAGTATTTCCCAGTGGCTGCATGCTGCCAGTCAGGGTCTCTCTTGCCACTGACATGAGGAACTCACCAGGGGAATTGAGAACGGAAAACCACTGTTGCACCAAAAAATACTCTCCCCAGCCCAACCTGATGCCCTCAGGTTCTAGGACCGAAGTAAAATTCAGCTGCCGGTCTGGTCAGTTTGGGCATGCAGAAGAGAGAGGCACCAGCTTGTCCTTCACCTCAGGTGGCAAAATATCTTGGGCCACCCCAACCTGTCTCCATCTTCTCCCCCTGCCCACTCACACATCAAGCTCTCAAGAGCCCTTTAACATCTGCAGAACATAGAAGAAACTGAAAGCTGGGTGGGAATTTCTCTCCTTTCCTCCTAACCTCATACTCTTCAGATATGTTGGATTACTTTCTCATCATCCTAGCTGATCAGTTAGGACAACACTCCTTGGCGGCACTAGGTTCAGGCAAGGTAGCTTAGTGGCCAAGTTGTCAATCCCCAGACCACATGCTGCATAGAAACTGTGACTGGGGTTATGAGAAATAATGGGCTGTAGGGAAGCTGCGTCTGTCAGCATGAATTGATGTTTTAGGTTTTCTCCCTTCCAGTCCCCTGATCCATGCAGATTTTACTCAGAGAATTCAGAGCTTTCAGAAAAGATTGCCTGAAAAAGATTTCAGAAAGAGCGCTTGCTTTCCAGGTGATTTTGCCAGGGCTAGACATGTGCTTTTTAAAAACGGCACCTCTTTCTCTGTCATTCTGTCTCTCTCCCCTCTCCTGTAGAGGAGGGAGGGGGCTTGTTTTCTGCCGCTCCAGAGACCAGGACAAGGAGCAATGGATTCAAGCTGCAGGAAAGGAGATTCCACCTGAACTCAGGAAGAACTTCCTGATGGTCAGGGCTGTCCGGCAGTGGAATCTGCTGCCTCGGAGTGTAGTGGAGTCTCCTTCCTTGGAGGTTTTTAAGCAGAGGCTGGATGGCCATCTGTCGGGAGTGCTTTGAGGGTGTTCCTGCATGGCAGGGGGTTGGACTGGATGGCCCCTGGGGTCTCTTCCAACTCTACGTTTCTATGATTCTATGATCCTCCGTACCTCTAGGCGGCCTCCTTTGGGAAATGCTTCATCGACAAGTTCCCACCTGAGAGCTTTGTGGAGACGTGCCGAGACCTGCGGGTGCTGAATGCCATCCGGGATTACCAGATCGGAATCCCTCTCAGCTTCGACCAGTATCCTTCTTTTATGGGGAGCATTATCACACTTTAGCTGTTGATTGCTTTACCGGCAGGGGCTTGGACTAGATCAAGGGAGGTAATAGTGCCGCTCTATTCTGCTTTGGTCAGACCTCATCTGGAAGACTATGTCCATTTGCGGGCACCTCATTTCAAGAAGGATATTGACAAGCTGGAATGTGCCAGAGGAAGGCAACCAAAATGTTAAGGGTCTGGAAGCCTTGAAGCCGTATGAGGATAGACTTGGAGAGCTGGGTATGTTCAGTCTGCAGAAGAGAAGGTGAAGAGGGGACACGATAGCCATGTTTAAATATTTGAAGGGATGTCATGTTGAGGAGGGAGCAGGCTTGTTTTCTGCTGCTCCAGAGGCTAGGACAAGGAGCAACGGATTCAAGCTGCAGGAAAAGAGATTCCACCTAAACCTCAGGAAGAACTTCCTGATGGTCAGAGCTGTCCGGCAGTGGAATCTGCTGCCTCAATGGAGTGTGGTGGAGTCTCTCTCCGTGGAGGTTTTTAAGCAAAGGCTGGATGGCCACCTGTCAAAGGGAGGGCTTTGATGTGGGTTTCTGCATGGTAGAAGAGGTTAGACTGGATGGCCCCTGGGGTCTCTTCCAACTCTATGATTCTATGGCCCTTGGGATCCCCTGCAAACTCCGTGACTGTAACACTATTAACCTGGAGCTGATTGCTTTTAAGAGGCTAATGTCAATGTTGCAAAGCTTCACTTCAAAAGCAATGTGACAAATAAAGCTGTAGCCAGTTTATCATGGTAATGAGAAACAATTATTTTTAAAAGTTACTTTCAAAGATCATTTTTAGAGACATTTTGGCAAGAATTGTTCTTGCCATCCCCAAGATGTTTTCTGTTCAAATAAACGTTAACTGGAAAATAATGGGTAACGGAACAAGTAATGCAACAAGTTATTTTATTGCAACTTTGCAACCAACAGCAGTTAACAGGTTATACTCATATCCTAACTCTGTTTGTTTACTTTTTGTTATTCCAGTGAGTTATGTCTTGTCCTTTCCTTTTCTCCTGTTTTACTCACTGGGATCAGACAAACTTCTTAAGGACTTTTGAACACTGCCAAGACATGGCATGTGATTTTTTTTTTCCTTGACAACTGTTGCAGATACCGACAGCTCACGATTGAAGTATTACTGGACAGGTAATCACCGCCCACTCCTCTTTTCTCAGCTATCTGAGCTGCATATTCTGGGATGCTTTTTAGGGGACTGGGTGTGTGGAAGAGGAGAGATGTTTCTCTTCAACCCTAACAAACAAGGCAGGGAGAACAAAATGTTGAGTTGCTTTGATAATTCCCAATGGAAAGTTTTCATACTTTCATAATTCCCAGTGAAAAGCTTTCTTGTTTTTCAAAACTGTTGGAAGTTTAGTTTAATATTGTTTTAAGTGCTGAGTAAAGGCTGAATTAGATATACTGGCCCACTAATGTGCAAGCCGGAGATACAGCGTCTCTGAAGGTGGAGGCTCTGTTTTGGCAAGTAGGTGTTGATAGGAATCCCCTCCAGGAGGAATTAGCCACTGCCTTGGTGCCCATAGCACAGAAGTGTAACTGGTTCCTTTACATTTTAATGCCTTAGGCTAGTTCTGCGGAGGCTTTACCCTGTTGCTATCAAGATCTGCGAGTATCTGCGTCTCTCTGAGTTCCAGGGTATCAGCCGAATTTTGGCTCACTGGGCTTGTTACAAGGTAAGAACTGAGGTCAAGTGTTTATTTGCAACAAAAGTCTGAAATCATGCTTCTTGTTAAAACACTTAGGCAAAAGCCTAACATCTTGCAGAAATGTTGTTAGCCTCGTCTCGTTCTTTACGGTTTGTTTAAAACAGGGCTGGGCGAATGTGAAGGGGTCAGAAAGCCTCATAGGTCCTCCAGGGGACCTTAAAAGGGACTTCTTTCCCGTGTCACACCCCCTGCAATTTTTTAGAATTTGTTTTTGCTCCCTCCCATCACCTCTAAAGGGGTATCAGGGGCAATTTGACCACATTTTTGCCCATGTCTGTGTCACTTCTTGGTAAAAAAAGGCCTCTTCTATACTTAAAACAGTTTTGGGGGCAGAGAACATGGTAAAATTGTCCCCACACTTTTCATGGGGTGTTCTTTAAAACAAAAAAAGTGTTTGTTTGTTTGTTTTGGGTTTTTTTTTTTGAAGTTGAGGGAACACAGGGGCTATATTTTCCCCAACCTAGATTTGAAAAATATTCGGCTGCCTACGATTCAGCTCTCTCATGGTGTCTTCCAACATGTGAAATTGCACCCTCACACACACACACACAAAATGCAGTGAAATGTCAAATATCTTTAATTGTAAACACTGTTCAGCCCCAACCATTCAGTGTCAGATCAAATCAAATGATTAAAATACTTACACAAGTAAGAGCCTGCCACTGAGAAAGTCCTGTCCTTCATACTTACTAGCCTAATGGATCCCACTGTTTGGCATGCACATAGGGCCTTCAGAAATGATATTAAATTAATGGAATATGTGAGTGAATAGGATTGTCCCTGAAATCTGGCTCCAAACCATTTAGGGCTCTAAGAGTCAATACCAGCACTTTGAATTGAATCTTCCTTTGCAGCAGAGTTGTAGTTTGGAAAAGTAACTTTCCCAAGTTTTGCATATGCATGTCTGTATATATGCATTTGTATATTAGCAGTTATTTGAAATGCTCAGGACCAGAAATGCTCCATATTTTGGTTTTTTAGGGGGATTTTGGAATACAGCACCTTTTTGGAATAGCCTCACGTTCATTTGCTGCTTTTCTTGTGGCTGGAGAGAGACCGAGGATCTGTGAAATGGCCATTTCACAGAGCCTCGGTCTCTCTCTTTTTGCCAGCAGCCACCCACTTCTGCCTTCGAGGTGGAAGCTGCAGTGCTTTTGCTTGGTCATCTCCCAGATCCTCACTGTCTCTCTTTTTGCTATCAGCTGCCTGCTTCCACCTTGGAGGCAGCCGCTGGGCACTCCTCTGATCTGAGAGATGAAAGATTAGGAGTGCCCTGTCTGCTTCCTCAAAGGCAGAAGTGGGTGGCTGGCAGCAAAAAGAGAGACTGAGGATCTGAGAGATGAACGGGCAGGAACACTGCTGCTGCTGCCTTGAAGGCAGAAGCAGGAAGCTGGCGGTGAAAAGTTTCCGTTTTTGGATTTCTGGATGAGGGAGGTTCAATCTGTATTTATTACATTATGTTTATGTTACTGTATGTTCCAAAACCATTCTCAGGTGCAGCAGAAAGACAAGTCTGATGAAGAAGTTGCACAAGCCATTAACCAAAAACTGGGTGACACCCCTGGCATCTCGTATTCAGAGATTGCTGCTCGGGCATATGAGTGCGGACGGACAGAGCTGGCCATTAAGGTAAAAGGCTACTTGGGGTGGCTCTGAGATCCGTCTACACTTTGGCACAAGGTGATGCTCGGTGAGAGGTTGGGAGCAAGGAGGGAGCTGCCCAGGGCACTTCTCTTGCTGAATGAGTGAGAATTGCTCCAGAATGACCACATCTTAATTCTTACTGGGATAAATGGACTCTTCTGCTTCAGATTGGAAGAAGAGTAGTACAGAACTAAATGTTCCTTTAAAAAAAAAGATTCTTTCACATCAAAAATATGCATGGTGAGGAAGAGAATAGAGCTGTCCCTGACCTGCTAGTTGTTAAAGGTCTGGAAACAAAGTCTTATGAGGAATGTCTTAGGGAACTGAGTAAGTTTAGCTTGCAGAAGGAGAAGACTGAGAGGTGACATGATAGCCGTCTTTAAACATTTGAAGGTAAGTCGTGTAGAAGATGGAGCAAGCCTGTTTTCTGCTGCTCCAAAGATTAGGACATGGAGTAATGGATTCAAATTATAAAAGATTCCACCTAAGCATTAGGAAGAATTTCTTTAATGTAAGAACAGTTCTACGTTGGAGTGGGCTGAGTCAGAAGATGCAGGAGTCTCCTTCTTCGGAGGTCATTAAACAGAAGTGGGATGGTCAGGAAGTGAAGGGAAGTAATGGGCAGTAAAGGCATGTACGTCCTGTTAGTGCCTGGAGTTCACTGTGGTTGCTTTCTTCTGCAGCTTCTGGAGTATGAGCCTAGATCTGGGAAGCAGGTCCCTCTGCTGCTGAAGATGAAGAGGAGCCAGCTGGCATTGAGCAAAGCCATTGAGAGCGGAGACACTGACTTGGGTAAAGAGGAGGCCCTCCCTGTTTTGTATGCCCTGTTCTGTGTGTCGTGGATGGACTTTGGTTCAGGCAAAAAGTGCCAGAGGTGTGCTCTTGGCTTAAAAAAAAAAGTGGAAGTTGATGGACAAGTCAGAATTTCCTGATGGTAAGAGCAGTTTGACAGTGGAATATGCTGCTGCCTGGGAGTCTGTTGGAGTCTACTTCTTCTCTTAAATAGAGGTTGGATGGCCACGTGCCAGGAGTGCTTTGCTTGTATCAGTTCAAAGGAGGGTGGCCAAAATGGTCAAAGGCCTGGAGACAATACCCTATGAGGAGTAGCTGAGGGAGCTGGGTAAGTTTAGCCTGGAGTAGAGAAGGTTAAGAGGTGACATGATGGTCATGTTGAAATATTTGAAAGGATGTCATATGGAAAATGGAGCAAACCTGTTTGCTGCTGCTCCAGAAAGTAGGACACCATGGAGCAATAGCTTCAGACTACAGGAGAACTATTCCACCTAAATATTAGGAAGAACTTCCTGATAGTAAGAGCAGTTCAAAAGTGGAATATAGTGCTGCCTCAGTGGAATGTGACACAGACTCCTTCTTTGGAGGTTTCTAAATGGAGGCTGGATGGCTATATGTCGAGAATGCTTTAATGGTGTCTTCATGCAAGGCAGAATGAACTGGAAGGCTCCTGGATTCTCTTCCAGTTCTACGATTCCATCAGATGTGGCCCGGTCAGAGGTGGCCCACTCTGAACATATCTCGTCTTGTCTGACATTAGAAGCTAAGTAGGATCGGCCCTCCTTAGGACTTAGATGGAAGATCACCAGGAAGGACCAGAGATTTCTAGGCAGGATGAGAAAAGAGCTGTGGCTGCCAGGCAGGGCAATACTGGTCTTTGGGGGCTAGAAAATTGGGGGTTGGCGGTTGTATGTAGCCCCTGGACTGCACTTTCTCCACCCCAAAGTATAGGATTCCTCCTTGCACAATGCTTGAAAATTCTTGCGGCATCATCCTCGGTTGCACCAGCACAAGTCACTAAGAACATTCTCATTTCCCCATATGGGGGACATCACAGCGTGTTTGTTTGTTTGTTTGTTTAGTGCATTTGTACATGATCCTTCAGCCAAAAAGACTCCCAGAGCAGCATGCAAATCGTTAATTTGATAATTCCCTGCCCCTCAGGCTTACAGTCTAAAAAGACACAAAACGGGGGGGAAATGGAAGGCAGTGCAGGAGGGGATTAAGTCCAGAAAATGCTGGCTGCTCTTCTCTCCCGCCAAGGCCACAGCAGTGGCCTTGGGGATGGGAGGATGGCCTTTCCTCAGCGGCTGGAATCAAGGCACAGTGCTGCTGTGCTTGGCTGCTCCTTCAGAGGCCACAGCCGTGGCAGTTTCCATCATGTCTCCAAGCAGAGAATTCAGCACATTGTTAACCATCTAACTGACTGCTCTTTTTCCTGTCTAGTGTACACTGTCATCTTGCATCTGAAGAATGAGCTCAACCGTGGCGCCTTTTTCATGACCCTGCAAAACCAACCGGTGGCTATGAGCCTCTATCGTCAGGTGAGGCCTCGTTATGTTTCTTTTTGGGGAGAAAAGAAAGCGGAAGCTGGGGAGCATGAACAGGAAAAATACAAGCTGAGATGGCTGGGCATCTGTCGGGAGTGCCTTGATTGTTGTATTCTTGCATGACAGAATGAGGGTGGACTGGATGGCCTTTGGGGTCTTTTCCAACTCTATCCAGCTATCCAGCCTCTGTTTCAAAACCTCCAAAGAAGGAGGCTCTACCACACTCCCAGGCAGCAGCATATTCTACTGTCAAACTGCTCTTATCATTAGGAAGTTCTTCCTAATGTTTAGGTGGAATCTCTTTTCCTGTAGTTTGAAGCCACTGCTCCATGTTCTAGTCTCTGGAAGCAGAAACATAGCTTGGCCGTAGCTTGGAGGAGAAAGGACGTTTTGCACACAGTGTAACGCTATACATCTCATTTATAGGACAGCTGGTCAAAGTTTGGCCCTTTAAGGCTGATTTTGGGGCCCCTGAACTCTCCAAGCTCTCTAAACAGCTCCTGCTTCTGCCCATGATGTAATTATTTTTTAAAATAAGTTGCAGGGCTCCGTTGCGTGCTGTTTAAATAAATTTTTCCCAAAATAGTAGTGGATTTAAAGTGGAAGGTTTTCACGGCCAGAATCCATAGGTTGTTGTGGGTTTTCCAGGCTTTGAGGCTGTGTTTTATTAGTATTTTCTCCTACAAGCTGGGTACTCATTTTACCGACCTACAGAAGGATGGAAGGCTGGTGCAGTGGTTAAATGCCGATACTGCAGCCACATTGTTGAGAGTTTGATCCTGCAGGGCTCCAGGTTGACCCACAACCACCTATAGTGGTGGATTTCTGGCCACTTCCAGTTTTTGTTTTTGATTTGCAATCCCTAGAAGATCCCAGGAGCAGAAAATTGGACACCAGATCAATATATATTTTTAAAAATCTGAAACAGTGCAGGGAAGGGGATATATACAGCCTATATTCCGTTTAATATTTTTATTAAGAATTTGCCTACATACAATAAAAAATTAAAACAACACAAAAAGAGAGAGAAAGTGAGCTGACTAAAAAGAGAAGAAAAAAGAAAGCTATGAACAGAAAAAAGTAGAAATACAGATAAATGATTTCCAACCTTGTTTTCAGTGGCTCAGTTGCTATACATAGAATGCTCCACTGTCTAAAAACCAATTCATACACTTCTTTTGTTAGCTAACTCAAATTAATTCTCAGTATGAACAGTGTTAAATTATTATCTTTTTGCCTCAAAAAGTCTATCAGGATTTCCTGTCTTTTAAGAAAGTTTTTACTCAAACTCTGCAATTTACCCATTTCAGCTAACACATTCAATTTTAACAGCCATTCTTCCATTGTAGGAATTCCTACATTCTTTGAGTGTTTAACAGTCTTGCTGCCATGATCATACGTTGGAGACTGCAGTGTATTTCACTGGTGAATTGCCAATCCTGGAAGCACCTACGAGAGGCAGTCATGATTTCTTTCCACTAAAAGGAATTTTCTGGAGTTTGGAGGGCTCAAAAGGTTGCAAAAGCAGCCATTCAGGTGGGGAGGGGAATGCAGGTCTAGGGCCACACTCCCACCCACTCCGGCCAGGTGACAGACTTTGCAACCATTTCTATACCCAAGCATGTCAACTTCTTTTAGGGGATTCTTGGCTTTTTCTGTATAACTTTGGTTTCTGGCCCCTTTCACACTACAAAGTTATATAAACGTTTGATATCACCTGAACTTCCATGACTGCATCCTACAGAATCTTGGTGTTTGTAGTTTGGTAAGACGCTAGAGCTCTCTGCCAAAGTATTCTAAACACTCTCACCAAACTACAGATCCCAGGTTTCCATAGGGCCATGCCCTAGCTGTTAAAGTGGTATCAAAGTGTTATAATTGCGTAGTGTGAAAGAGAGCTCTGTATCATTCATTGAACTTCTTCTTCCTAGTGCTACCATCACCGCAAGCTAGGTGTTGTCTTTCCTTTGAATTTGTCCCCTCTTAACGGCTCAGCTTGTTCTCCTTCAGTTCTGCAAGCACCAAGAACTGGATACCCTGAAAGACCTCTACAACCAAGACGATGACCACCAAGAGCTCGGCAACTTCCACGTGCGCTCCAGCTACATCAACGAGAAGGTGGGTGCTCTCAGAGGATGGCAGGATGATGGAAAGTATCCAGAGATGTTGGCAGAACCATATTTGGTAGAAGCAATAAGCCAAAGGTGTGTAATTGAATACCTCTGCAAGGCACTGGATTTAAATTGTTTCTGCAGTGCCTTTCTGAGGCCAACCAAAACAGTGAATGGACAATTCAGAAAATAAATCAGTAGTTCAATAAAAGACAGCCAGTGTGGCGTAATGATTTGAGCGTTGCACTACAACTCTGGAGGCCAAGGTTCACATTCCCGCTCAGGCATGAAAACTTATCGGGTGACCTTGGGCAGGTCTGACTCTCTCAGCCTCAGAGGAAGGCAAAGGCAAACCCCCTTCAGGCAAATCTTGCCAAAAAAATCCCACAATGGATTTGCCTTAGAACCGCTATAAGGTGGAAGTGAGTTGAAGGCACACAAAGACAACAACATGCATGTTAGGAATGAATAGGGAATTCAGAATTGGCTTCCTTAAGGGAAAATGGTCCTGAATAAGGGAGCTGCTTGTTTTATATATTTATTTATATAATTAATCTACGGTGTGCTTTTCTCCCAATATGGGACCTAAGACATAGATTAAAACAAAGTACCACTAAAAAAACAATGATAACTAATTTTAAAAAACCCATTTAAGTTATCCTATCAAAATATCACTGATACAAACAATATAAAAGCATTTTTTAAAAAATAACAGCCTTCCAGAAGATTGTGACTTCCCTGAGTACATTGATTTTGTGTGTGTGTGTTTTTATTTATTTGTTTATTTTGCATCTTGCTTTTGTTCCATAACAAAATCCCAGATGATTTACAGCAGGCCAGGAGAGACATAGATAGTTCTTTCCAGTCCAGGTTAAACACTTCTATTTTTTTTTTAATTCTGCAGCGGATTGAGGGTCGCGTAGCCAGTTTGCAGAATGCAGTGGATGAGTATTACAAAGCCAAGAATGAGTTTGCAGCCAAGGTGAGTTCCTGAGAGATCTTTCTGTGTGTTGCACCAAGATTTTTGCCCTTCAGCCCCCATCATACTGTCAGAGATATCTTGGTTTGGCAGAGGAAACATTTTCAAGAGGTGCTTGGGGCAGAAAAACCCTTGGATTCTTTGAAAGCTTAACAGGGGTTTTTTCCCCCCACAAAAAGGATCATGATTAGGCCTCAAACTTTCTTTGATTTGCAAGATTTTGCATCTGCTTAGCAAGCAGTCTCCTCCTGCAGTGTGCAGCTAGCAAGCAGCATGGGGTGTGTTTTGGGGTACACCCTCGGATATTATGGGGGCTCAGTGTACCTGAGCAGGTGCTTCACACAAGCTAAGTTTGCCTTGTGAAATACTGCACCAGATTTTCTGTACTGTATTAGAGCTCTGTAGCAAGGATCCAAGACTTTCTTGGCAGAATGTTTGAAAAACATTCAGTTTAATGAGATAAAGAGTAGTTGGTTCTGCTTGTTGTAGTTTTTCAAGAATCATTTTACATAATAATACAACAGAAAAGCAATATCCAGGGCATGTCAACAGTTGTTTACCTAAAAAGAAGCCTTCCTAGATGCTAGGAATCATAAAATCATAGAATTGGCAGGGACCACAAGGACTTCTTTGGTTACAAGAAACCTGATTAATTTCGAAACACTACTGTAACTATAGAGCCCTGGTGGTGCAGTGGTTAAATGCCGGTACTGCTGCCACAACATTGCGAGTTCGATCCTGCCGGGCTCCAGGTTGACTGAGCCTTCCATCCTTCCATAGATTGGCAAAATGAGTATCCAGCTTGTTGGGGGCAAATAGCTTAAAATGTTGTAAACCGCTTAGGGAGTGCTTTGGACTGATAAGCAGTATAGAAATGTAACTGCTAACGATATTCCTTTGACTGCAGGCGTTCCTCACTTATCTGATGGGTTAGGGACCAGAGCATTGTCAGAAAGCAGAGTGGGTAGAAAGACAGAACCCAGTTTTTTGTCAGTTGTCCACCTCTTGCCTTTTTCCTGTATGCAACATCAGGGAATTACGGAGGCTTGCATGGGACTGCTCCCCACCCCTCGTAATTCCTTCCCGTTCCCTACAGCAAGAAGGCACGAGGGGAAAAATTGACTAAAGAACAAACCCTGTGTCAAAAGAATGGTGCGTGTTCCGTAATTTACAATGGTCGAAAGAGCAGTATGTCCAAAAAAAAGTCATAGAAAAGCAGAGGCACCTTGACAGTGTCCAGAATACCCTGCTGGCCTTTGCCGGCTTGAGGATTCTGAGAGCTATAGTCCCAAATGATAATGTTTCCAAATCTTCAGTTAGCTTTTCCTTTAAAACCCATCTTAATTTGGCCATTTGTGCTAAGCCAGTGACCTTAGCAACCTGTTCTTCCATCATGGAATCACAGCGTTAGAAGAGACCACAGAAGCCATTGAGTCCAACCCTCTTCTGCCGTGCGGGAGGACACCCTCAAAGCATTCCTGACAGGTGGCCGTCCAGCCTCTGTTTCAAAACCTCCAAAGAAGGAGACTCCGCCACAGCAGCAGCGTATTCCACTGCTGGGCTGCTTTTACCATCCGGAACGTTTAGGTTGAATCTCTGTTCCTGAAGTTTGAAGCCATCGCTCTGTGTCCTGTGTCCCCAACAAGCTGGATACTCATTTTGCCAACCTACGGAAGGATGGAAGGCTCAGTCAACCTGGAGCCCGGCAGGATCGAACTCACAATGTTGTGGCAGCAGAAGGCTTTTAATTATTTAAACAAAGCTTGATGATTCTGAGAGCTGTGGTCCCAAATAATAGTGTTTGCAAGCTCTGCCAAAGGGTTGTTTGCCTGCCTTCACCTTCCTGCTTTGTCTTCTTCTCCCCTCCAGGCCACAGAAGACCAGATCAAGCTCCTTCGCTTTCAGCGGCGCCTCCAGGATGATTTTGACAAGCCCTACCTGGACTACTCCCTCCACGACACCGTCTACAACCTCATCCTGGAAGGAAACCACAAGCGGGCTGAACAGCTTTATCGGGACTTCAAGATCCCCGACAAAAGGTCGGAGGGGATGCAGTGGGTGGGCGTTTGGGGCAATGATATGGGCCGTGGCAGGGAAGTCGTCTGCCCCAGAGATTGAGAGATGTAACACAACCAGTTGAAAAAGGGGCTCAGCGGCCACATGCCCACCATTTTGATGAGGCTGGATGTGAGTTCTGGACACTTCTCTGTGTACATTTTCACCGTTTTGGGCCACAAAATCATAAAGCTGGAAGGGACCAGAAGGGCTTTTAGATACGTAAAGATGGCTATCATGTCACTTCTGAGTCTTTTCTTCTCCAAGCTAAACATACCCAACTCCCTAAGTTGTTCCTCATAAGGCCTGGTTTCCAGACTTTTCACCATTTTGGTCCCCCTCCTGTGGACACATTCATTATCCTTCTTGAATTGTGGTTCCCAGAACTGGATGCAGCACTCCAGGTGATGTCTGACCAAAGCAGAATAGACTGGTGATACTACTACCCTGAGTCTGGGCACTGTGCTGCTGTTGATGCAGTCCAGAACTATGTTGGCTTTTTTGGCTGCAGCATCACAGTGCTGACTCATGTTCAGTTTGTGCTGCGGTATATTGCGCAAGCTTCCAGATGAGGTCTGAGCGAAGCAGAATAGAGTCGCACTACTACTTCTCTTGATCTGGACACTGAGCTCCTGAGGATGCTGGTCTTTGCAAGGTGCAGTGGGACTCAAAACAGTTATTAGAAAGGCCTTTAAGAAGCTGCTGGAAGAATGATTTCCCTAACTTCCTTTTTAGCACTTTTTAAAAATTACTGTTGAGGGATGTCAGAATATTGAGGAATGCAGTAAATCCCTTTTGGACCCCATGAATTGGAAGAATCCCATGTCTCATGTAGTCCAGAAAAGTAACTTCTCCAACATCTGAGCCCCAGCATGACCTGGAGAAAAGTTTCTAACTGCATCTGTCTAGTTTGGTCAGAGTTGACTCCAGGCCATGTTTTCGATGTGGCAAAGCAGTTGTGGGAGGTGACTCAGCCACCAAATTAACCAGGTTGTAAAGTGGTGGTGGTAAGGATATGTTACCCTGAGCAGAAATCACACACCCACACAGACAGGTACTTCTTTTCTGCGCCTGTGCGGATGGCAGATTGGTTGATCTTTTAAAACTCATGTTAATTTGGGCATTTGGGATAGTTCAGCAACCTTAACAATCCAATCCACCGTAGCCAGTTCTTCAGACCGTTTCCAGATTTCTGCAAACAATACTCTTGCAGCTGTTGCAATATAACATTATAATATAAAGTTATCATATAGGAAGTCAATATTTACAATCCAAAGACTTATTAATAATGACCAACAAAAACATTTCAGCAGCCGTTACACAATCTACCTTTAAAATTTGGCTTTATAGTACAATGAATGCATAATTCTGCTTGCAGATTTTTAAATTTAAACTGTATAATCATATAATATTTAATATTTAAATATAAATTTATATAAATATACATTTAATATAATACTTATTATAATATATTTATTATATGATATTAACAATTTATACTATGCAACCCCCATATAGGATCTTGATCATTGTGAATTAGGCAGAGGGAGCTTGTAATGAAATGCTCCCTTTTTCTTAAAAGGTGCTGCTTTGACCTGTAACTGTGTCCCAGTACAGTTGCTGAAATAGAGGACATACTTCTGAAATGACAGTGGGAATGCTTTATCCTGGTCTATGTTACATAGTATTACATAGATTTAGCCGTGTAGCAGAGGCACTGAGAAACCCTGTTAGTGAATTGTGAAGGTGCAAAGATGCATAACGAAAAATGGGCAAAAGTGCCCTCACGTACATCAGAAAGTGCAGTGCAACTGCATGGAAAACTGGGGGTTTCCTGAGATACTCCCATCTCTGGGTAAGGCTGGTACAGTTCTCTAATGCTCCTCCCTTCATTGCCTTGACAGGTTCTGGTGGCTGAAGATCAACGCCCTGGCTGAGCAAGGAGACTGGGAGGAGATGGAGAAGTTCTCCAAATCGAAAAAGTCTCCCATCGGATACCTGGTAAGGAGGACAGAGGTCTGCCTGGTGGCAGATGTAGTCATAGAATCACAGAGTTGAAAGAGAGCCCGAGGGCCATCCAGTCCGGCCCGCTTCTGTCTTGCAGACAGACTCAATCAGAGCGCTCCCGACAGATGGCCGTTTGGCCTCTGTTTAAAAACCTTCAAAGAAGGAAGCTCCATTATACTCCGCTGCACTCTCAGACAGTGTGTCCCACTGCCAAACTGCTCTTGCCATCAGGAAGTTCGTCCTAATGTTTAGCTGGAATCCCTTTTCCTGCAGTTTGAAGCCATTGCTTCATGTCCTAGTCTCTGGAGCAGCAGAAAAAAAATTGTCCCATCTTCCATATGGCATCCTTTCAAATATTAAAACGTAGCTACATGCCACCTCCTACCTCCTCTTCTTCAGGCTAAACATACCCAGTTCCCGAAGCTGTTCCTCATAGGGCTTAATGGTTTCCAGGCCTTCTACCATTTTGGTCATCCTCCTCTGTACATGGCCAAAGAAGTAACTTTCCAAGTAGCCAAAGAACTAGTCCAATAAGGTAACTTTCCAGAAGCTCTGGGCTGCCATTCCCATTCCTGGTTTTGCCAAGCAACCGAGCCTTGGTAGCTGGCTGGAATGCCTGGAGAGATGGCTAAGTATGGAGAAATGTACACATGGATTTGTGTACATATAAATATATATTTATTTTTCAGTCTGTCTCCTGCTTCACCATATGTAAATTCAGGCTAGGTTAAGAGTAGGGATGGGACGACTCCAGAATTTTCCGAATCCAGATCCGAATCCCTGGAAGGTTCTGGGAACCCACGAATCTCGAATCTTTCAAATCCGAGTTTAAAAAGCAAGGGAAAGAAGGATAATCTTGGGCAAGACACACCCTCTCAGCCTTAGCAAAAGCCTAGGCAAAGGCAAACCTCCCTCTGAAGAAATCTGGCCAAGACAATGGTCCTAGTTTTGCCTCAGGATCTCCCCAGATTGAAAATGACAGGAAAGCCCTTTCTACACAGGCAGGCAGATTAATCCCACATTTTCCTGCCTGTGTCAAGAGGGCCACATACTACAGTCCAGAGATAATCCAGGTCAAAACTGGCTTTTCTTTGCAAAGCTCCTTCTGGCATCTTGGGGTTTGCAGTTTGATGATGCACCAGCACACTGTGACAGAGACGGCTGTGACCCCTTGTAAAACTCCAAACCCCAGAATTGTGTCTTAAATATGAAAATGTTCCATTTAAATATTTTAGAATACAACCCTAGATGCAATTTCTGAAATTGTTAGCAAAGGCCATTATTACTCCAAGGGAAAAAGTCACCTACTTGCCATCTCCTCTTGTATGTCTGGTCTCCCAGATTTTCAGGAATCCTGGTCACTCAGGTTTTCAGGAGTCCCAGGTTTTCAGGCGTCTTGGTCTCCCTGGTTTTCAGGCATCCTGGTCTCCAACAATCTATTTAGTTGGTGGATTTGAAAGATTCGGTTTGCCTATTTTGGCACAGGGATTCAGATTCGGGAATCTCGAATCCTTAAGCAGGATTCGAGGATTCGGCTGGCCCATCCCTAGTTAAAAGGAGGCAGGATAGCCATTTTTAAATTTTTGAAAGGATGTCATATGGAAGATGGGGCAAGCTTGTTTTCTGCTGCTCCAGAGACTAGGGCAGGAAGGAGTGGCTTCAAACCCCAGGAAAAGATGCTCTCTCTGAACCTTAGGAAGAACTTCCTGATGGTAAGAGCACTTAAACAGTGGGATGCACTTACTTGGAGTGTGATGGAATCTCTTACTTTGGAAGTTTTTAAACAGAGGCCGGGTGGCTACCTGTTGGGAGTGCTTTGATGCTCTCTTCCTGCATGGCAGGATGGGGCTGGACTCAATGGCCCTTGGATTCTCTTCCAACTCTTTGATTCCATAATTCTAACTGTTATATCAGTGGGATTGATGTTCAGCGTCAACTTACCAGTATTCAGCAATTCATGCAGCAGGTCTGCTTTGCCTGGAACCGGCAGCTGGATCCAGGCTTGTGCTTTTGGGGGTATTTGCAAAAGGTGTGTCTTGAAGTTCTTCTTCCCTCCCGCAGCCTTTTGTTGAGATCTGTATGAAATACCACAACCGCCACGAGGCCAGGAAGTTTGCTCCCCGCGTGGCTCCAGAGCAGAAGGTGAAGGCTTTCCTCTTGGTTGGGTAGGTTCTGTGTCCGAGGCAATCTATTCCATTACTGAATTGCTCTTACTGTCAGGAAGCTCTTCCTAATGTTTAGGTGGAATTTCTTTTCCTGTAGTTTGAATCCATTGCTCTGTGTCCTAGTCTCTGGAGCAGTAGGAAACAAGCTTGCCCCATCTTCCATATGGCATCCCTTCAGATATTTAAACATGGCTATCATGTCCCCTCTTCACCTTCTCTTCTCCAGGATAAACATCTCCAGCTCCCTAAGCCACTCCTCATAGGGCTTCATGGTTCCCAGGCCTTTTACCATTCTGGTTGCCCTCCTCTGGACACATTCTAGTTTGTCAATATCCTTCCTGAACTCTGATGCCCAGAAGCTGACACAGTATTCCAGGTGAGGTCTGACCAAAGCAGAAAAGAATGGTACTATCACAGCCCTCGACCTAGACGTTAGTCTCCTATTGATGCAACCTAGAATCACACCTTCCTTTTGCAAAGAATATGGCCCAGTGTGGAGAACAGAGGTGGGCCACTGTGATGGGCAGGAAAACCAATGTTCTCCCCTACGATCCTCTGGAGGAACTATGGACTGCCCCAAATGCCCATCTCTCAAAACTGGAAGCAGCCAGAAATTCACTGTGAATCCTAGAGTTGGAGGAGACCCCAAGGGCCATCAAGTCCAGCCCCTTTATGCCATGCAGGAATACACCATCAAGGCATTCCTGACAGACAGCCATCCAACCTCTGTTTAAAAACCTCCAAAGAAGGAGACTTACAGTTTTGAAAAATGTTTAAAATGGGGAAATGTGGATTGCCGTCTCTTTTGCCCAGTAGTATTTTTGTCCCTGCTCTGTGGGTATTGCCTTCTATTATAATTTAATTTTCTTTCTCTTTCTCTTCTGCCATTTTTGTACCAGGGACCTGAACCAAGCCACAGAGGCTGCCATCGAACGCAAAAATGAGGCCGAGATGAACCTCATCCTGTCCAAGTGCAACGACGCCACCGTTGCCGCCAAGATCAACCACGCCAAGGCTCAGCTTGGAAAGAAGTAACGCCTCCCACGGATGCATCCCACAGTCCCCCACTGTGGCTCTGCCCTGGCTCAGTGTTCAGTTGTGGGTTGCCTGCCTGCGACGGGAACTGGTTCTGAATTCTAAGCAATGGGAACTGGATCAGCTGTGAGCAAGATCCTTTACCATAGCACAGAGATGCCACAGTGTGTTGGCTTGTTGGAAAGACAGTAGAGCCGAGTCCTTTTACTGAACCAGGGAGAAGTTTGGTCACGGTGATGCCGCCTTCCTCCCCTCCTTCCTTCCTTCCTTCCTTCCTTCCTTCCTTCCTTCCTTCCTTCCTTCCTTCCTTCCTTCCTTCCTTCCTTCCTTCCCTCCTTCCCTCCTTCCCTCCTTCCCTCTCCATTTCAAATTTGCACTGACTACAGATGGACAGCTTTTTGTGTGAAGGAGTTACAAACTCCCAATTGCCCCTTTCTCCTTTTATTTCCATCCCGTATGTCTTTCTCCTTTGTGTGACAGTTTACACCATCTTTTTTCCATTTTCCAGCCTTTCCGTGGCCTCCCAGTCTACTGGAGCCAAACCGACACCCCTCTCCCCTTTTGCTTCTCTGCTCTGTCTTGTCCATAGGTCAAATTTTTGGGGTCCCCTTCTTTCCACCTTCTCCCTCCTGTCTGGAGAAACAAGTCAGCTGCCTCTCCTCCCCTGCTTATAACTTATCTTCCACCTGGGTCTCTCCCACCCTCCTAAATTTGTGCAGTTGGACCGTGGCAAGTCTTTGCACGGCTCCACTCGAGAAGCAAGTAGGAGGCCTCTCCGACTGTAGCTTTGTGCTTTAAGGGGGAAGCTTGAAATCTACTTACAGAGGGGCCAAAAGGATGCTCAACTATGGATGTGTGAGGTCGGGGAGCAGGGAGAGCTGAATTTGTCACAGCTGCCATCTTCAAACAGAGCTTAACTCCTTTGGGTACATCTCTCCAAGCCTGGCTTTCACCTATAAATTTGTGAAGTGAGAAGATTCTTTGTGGAAGAAAACCATTAAAAAAAAACCCCGGTCGCATCCTTCAGGGCATTTTGACTCTTGCTTTCTCGATAACATTGTGTGCTCCCTTTCCTGCTTCAGAAATAAGGCAGATGATGTTGAAGATACTGTTCTTGTTTTCATCCTCCTCCTCCCGATCATCGTCCTGCCTACCAAAAACTGAGATTCAAAGCAGATCTTCTTCTTCCTTTTCCTCTTCTTCTCATTTATCTTTATAGCACCATCTATGTACCTGGTGCTTTACACATACAACAACCAAAACAAGTGGGTCTTGCCAAAGGCAAGCGTACGTATATACCCACAAACACAAAGGGGAGGGTGGGATAATAAAACTATGCCATACAATAGTGAAACAAATTATCCAGATAAAATACAAATAATGCAGTGTAAAGCAGACTGACAAGTGCATGTAATCAAACTCTACAAAATTATAAAACGATATTAAACTAAAACTGCAAAAGCGGTTGAAAACAAATAGGGGGTTTTAATTGAGACTTAAAAATAAAATTTGATATTATAGTCATAAAAATAGATTCCCCCAAAAGGTTGTGGAATTTTCCTTTTTAAGGATTTTTAAGATTTCAGTTAGGATTTTTAACTGAAGTTTGGATGGCCACCTCTCAGAGTTGGTTTGACAGTGGATTCTTGCACTGGCAGGGGGTTGGACTAGTTACTTCTTTAAACATGTTTAGAGGAGGGCGACCAAAATGGTAAAAGGCATGGAAACCACGAAGCCCTATGAGGAGCAGCTTAGGGAGCTGGGTGTGTTTAGCCTGGGGAAAAGAAGGTTAAGAGGGAACATGATAGCCATGTTTAAATACTTGTTTTTATCATTATTTTTATTATTGTAATGAGAAAAACAAAACACTGACCAACAAAACATAAACCAACCTACCACTTTAAATAGATACAACCTAACAAAACATAACATGTTAAATATTTGAAAGGATGTGATAGGGAAGATGGAGCAAGCTGGTTTTCTGTGCTCTAGAGACTAGGATATGGAGCAATGGCTTCAAACTACAGCAAACGATATTCCATGTCAGTAATAGGAAGAACTTTGTGATGGTAAGAGTTCAACAGTGGAATACATTGCTGCTGCAATGGAGTATGGTGGAGTCTCCTTTGGAGGGTTTTAAACAGAGGCTGGATAGCCATCTGTCGGGAATGTTTTGACGATGTCTTCCCACACGGTAGGTGCTTTGATGTATAGCGTAGAAGCGTTGCACCCTTTTTGCTGATGAATCCGGAATCCTCTCATAGCCAAGGGTGAACATGGGGCCCCTAAATTCTACCCAAACTCTCCCTCTCTAATAATCCACACTCCAATGGCTGGCTAAACTGGCAGCCCCTGGGTTGGGCAGTCACACACATGTACACTTTGGTGAGGCTGATGGGAGATGGGCTCCCAAGAGGTACATAATGCAAAAGAAAACAGGAAAACCAAAGCGCACAAGTTTCACCCATCTTGTAGTTATAAGAACTGCAAGTAGGCTAGATTCATTTCCCTAGTCCATTCTCAGCCCTTTTCCCAGCCACCAGGCCAATGGAAAAGAATATCGAACGAGGTCACCAATACAAACGAACGCTTTCTGCACCATGGGACAGTTGTTAATGTTTGGCCATGACACTAACAATGACTCTAAAATCCATCTGCCTGGCAGCAGAGGCAGGCCTCACTACAGGTGGGAATTGTGTGGCCCTCTCAATGTTGTTGGACTGCATCTCCCAGGAATGCTGGGCATTGCAGTCGGATGACCTCTGGAGGAATGTATGTTCCAGTCCTACAAAAAAGGTGCAATTTTGCATGCCTGGATTCTCTGTGATCTGTCTTTGTGTTTCCTCTAGCGGTTTAAGCAAAGATCTTGAATGTCTTCCAGAAGCAGCTTTTGGCTGTCTAGGAAAGTACTATAATTTTTTTTGTGGTTGAGGATGAACGAGAGATGATTTCCGGATGGCGGTTCTTAATCATGTCCCGTATTCACGGATTTGGAACTTCCTCCCCAGTGTGCCAGGTGTAACTCCAATACTGTGCCAGGAACAGCTAGATTTCAGCAAATGATATAAATCAGTGGTACAGGAACTTGCCCAAAGTCATTCAGTGTCTGAGCAGCGATTCAGATCATAGTCTCCAGAAGCCTTAAATAAATAAATATATATTTGAATATTTAAATCTTAAGTCCTGGGAGTCCCCGATAAAGGAAAGGTTAAGAACCACCGATATAAATAATCTTGTGTTTTACTGCAAATAAGTTCTGCAGCTGCCCTCTGCAGCTATTTTCTCCAAGCACAGAAAGTGGCCTTAACACCATCAGGATATTCATCCTTCTAGCCAGTGTTGGCTCCTCTGTCAGTGGCATGAGTCTGCTCTGGGTTTTAGTCCAAACTTGAAAGGAGAAGCTGAGGTGCGGCATGCTGTTGCTCAGTCAGCCCAGAATCTTGAAAAGCCCTTTTCAAGTTCAGACAAAAATCCACAACGGATTCACTGCCCCCTGGACAAAGAGGCTGCTGCTGCACTTGTCTACTTGAAACCTCCAAAAAGTGCAACAGAGGTAGGACTGGGGATACCCATCACCTTCCAGTTCCCCAGCAACCGTAGCCAAGGGTGAGGAATGCTGGGACATGGAGTCCTGACAAATATTCAGAGGGCTGCACAGTTCCCAGCTGTGTAGCATAGAATCATAGAAATGTAGAGTTGGAAGAGACCCCAGGGGCCATCCAGTCCAACCCCCTGCCATGCAGGAAGAGCCACCAAAGCATTCCCAACAGATGGCCATCCGGCCTCCGCTTAAAAACCTCCAAAGAAGGAGACTCCACCACACTCCATTGAGGCAGCAGATTCCACTGCCGGACAGCTCTGACCATCAGGAAGTTCTCCCTGAGGTTCAAGTGGAATCTCCTTTCCTGCAGCTTGAATCCATTGCTCCTTGTCCTAGTCTTGGGAACAGTGGAAAACAAGCCTGCTCCCTCCTCAACATGACATCCCTTCAAATATCTAAACATGGCTCTCCTGTCCCCTCTTAACCTTCTCTTCTGCAGACTAAACATCCCCAGCTCCCTAAGCCGCTCCTCATAGTGCTTCATGGCTTCCAGACCCTTCACCATTTTGGTCGCTCTTCTCTGGACACGTTCCAGCTTGTCGACATCCTTCTTGAATTGAGGAGCCCAGAACTGGACACGGATTCCAAATGAGGCCTCACCAATGCAGAACAGAGTGGTACCATTACCTCCCTCGATCTAGACATCATACTCCTATTGATGCAACCAAGAATCGCGTTGGCTTTCTTGGCTGCCGCGTCACACTGCTGACTCATGTTCAGCGTGTGATCTACCAAGACTCCCAGATCCTTTTCGCACGCACTGCTATCCAGCCACACGTTGCCCATCCTATACTTGTGACTTTCATTTTTTCTACCCAAGTGCAGGACCCTACAGAAGCACCACAGGAAGAGAAATCATTTTCATCACCTTTTCATTGAAAAGTGGATAATTTCTGTCCCTCCTCATGTTGGACTGCAACTCTTAGTAGCTTTAGCTAATGGTGAAGCATGCTGGAAGTTGTAGTCCAATAAATATGGGCTGCACACGTTCCCGTTCCACAGCAGCAGCTCTCCTAGGCCTACGGTTAGAATCGTAGAGCTGGAAGAGACCCCCAAGGGGCCATCTAGTCCAACCCCTTTCTGCCATGCAGGAAACAGAATCATAGAACTGAAAAAGTTGCCAGATGTCCTTTATTATAAGGGATATCCACTATTTGAGGACTGGAAGGCTTTTCCTTTTATACAGACTGAAAGAGACACCAAAAATTCCAGTATTTTGGTATGTAGGCCTTTCATACAAACAGAAGAATGTGTACCTCCTGTAATTGACAAATGTAGACAATATATTATTTTGCAGAGAAATACATAACTTGGGTAACTGAAATCAGTATTTTTGTTTAGGTTTTAGGTAATGCACAACCTTATTAACAGTTGCTTTCTGACTGTCAGCCCTCCAGGTCATGAATTTTGACCATCTCTTATTGCTATTTTGAAAATCTGGCAACATCACCCGGGGCCTAGGGCCTCATCACCCAATTAGTAGTCTTCCAAATGTAACTGGACTGCAGTCCCCAGCATCCACTGCCATTATCAGTGCTGGCAAGGGCTCATGTGCACTGCAGCCAAACAACATCTGGAGAGCCACATGTTTCCCACTCCCTGCTTTAACTTAAGAAGTCCTGGGTCCTTTGCCATACAAAGCTGGTGCCCCCTCCTCAATAATGCCAACTCTGACCGGCAGCCAGAGCTCTGCAGAGTGTCAGGCAAGATTCTTTCTTAGCCCTACCTGGATAGGCCTGGGGTCAAGCCTTAAATCTAGGAGGGGTAGCTAGTACTCCAGAGGACAGGATCAGAATTCAAAATTACCTTAACAGATAAAGAGCTGGACCAAAACGAAAAAAATTAATTTCAACAAGGAGAAAATGTAAGGTACTACACTTAGGCGGAGAAAGTGAAATGCGCTGCTGTAGGATGGGTGACACCTGGCTTTAGCAAGTACATCTGAAAGGGATCTAAGAGTCTTAGTAGACCACAAGTTGAATATGAGTCAATAGCGTGATGCAGCAGCTAAAAAAGCCAATGCAATTCTAGGCTGCATCAATTGGAGTATAGTGGTTAGGTCAAGGGAAGTAATAGTACCACTCTACTCTGCTTTGGTCAGACCCCATCTGGAACACTGCATCCAGTTCCGGGTACCACAATCAAAGAAGGATACGGACAAGCTAGGACACATCCAAAGGAGGGCAACCAAAATGGTAAAAGCCCTGGAAACCATGAAGCCCTCTGAGGAATGGCTTAAGGAGCTGGGTGAGTTGGACCAGGAGAAGAGAAGGTTAAGAGGGGACACGAAAGCTGTGTTCAAATATCTGAAGGGACCTTACATGGAGAATGGGACAAACTTGTTTTCTGCTGCTCCAGAGACTGGGACACGGAGCAATGGCTTCAAACTACCCAAAAAAGGTTCTATGATTCTATAAACTGAAGAGGTCCTGGGTCCTTTGCCATACGAAGCCAGTGGCTGCACCTCGTATAATGCCAACTCTGACCGGCAGCCAGAGCTCTGCAGAACGCCAGGCAAGATTCTTTCTTAGCCCTGCCTGGACAGTTCTGGGATTAAACCCGGAATGTTCACCATCCTGAAGCCTCCAGTTCGGGAACGTAAGCACCTAGGAGCCCGCCTTATCTCCCACCACTGGCCTGTCTAGACCAGCATCTCCAACTCTGACCGGCAGCCGCGGCTCTCTTTTTTTGCTGGGACTGAATTTGGGACCGTCCCTATACTGACGTCTCCTGTCGGGGAGCGCAGTATCCTCGGAAGCCGCCTTGGAGCCTTGGTCCATGTCGCCCCCTGCCCTCTCTGGAGACCCCCTAACGTTATCCCTCCCGGCGGTCTCCCATGCCAGAATTAACCAGGCCAAGCCCTGCTTCGCTTCCCAAATCAGACCCATTCAGGCTGGGTAGGTGGCGTCACCTAAGGTGGGGGGGGGCAACCTTTGCCAGGCTGCGCCCTTCACCTCCGCGCTCTCCCCGGGGGGCGACCGGCCGGCTGCGCTCGGCGATGCTTTGCGCCCGATCCTGACCGGGCTCCATCCCCGACTTGCTGCAACCCTGGGAAGCCCGCACGTCTTCTTGCAGCGGAGGGGATCTGCCTCCCTGCTGCGGCCGACCGGCGGGGCGCTCCGGGCATCGCTCGTGCGGACGGCCGGGGCGCGATCGGGCCGCGCCAAGGCCCTGGGCCCCGCCGCTGCCTCCTCCTCCTCCGCCGCCGCCGCTCCTCCTCTTCCTCCAGCCGGCGACGAGGGGTCAGAGCTGGGCCAAGATGGCGACTCCCACGGCGGGGGACGCGTTCGCCTTCTGCCGGGGCCCGGGGCCCGGGAGAGCCCTGGAGGTGCGCTTCATCGGCAGCGCCAAGGTGAGCCGGCGGCCTCGGGCGGCCCGGGGCAGGGGGCGGCGCCGGGCGGGGCGGGGCGGCGCGGCCGGGGATGCGCGTCTCTCCAAGCCGGGGGACCCTCCCCGCCCCCCGCCGCCGCCCTCCTCCTTCCCCGGCGTTGCGCGCAGAGCCCGCACCCGGCCTCCTCGGGAGCCGGCCTCCCGCGCCCCCGGGGCCAGCCTCCGGCCGGATCCGCGGGGCGGGGGGATTGGGGGGGCTGGGCAGGATTCGGGCCCGGTTGGGCTCTGAATGGGAAGACCCCCCCCTCCCCCGTTAAAGAAATCCCGGGACTGGCTTTGGAAAAGAGACCTGGGGACCCGTTGCTGCCAGTCAGAGTTGAGAGGATTGGGTAGGGGGCCAGGGGTCCCAGGAACGAGCAGCCCCCGAGACCCCTCTGCAGAAGATCCCGGGGCCAGGTCTGAGGGTCTCTGGGAAGAGGAGGGGGGGGGGAGACGGCCCTGCGTGCAACCCTGGTGGGCTGCCGCCGGCCAGGGTTGGCAGTGCCGGGCGAGGCATCGCTCGGGCTCTGCAGGAAGGCAGCTCCTCCTGTTCTTCCGCACAAGGTCCCGAGTTCCACCCTCCGCATCTCCAGGCAGAACCAGGAAAGAATGGTAGACAGCTGCCGGCCAGGGTTGGCACTGCGGGGCGAGGCATTGCTCAGGCTCTGCAGAAAGGCAGCTTCCCCTGTTCTTCCGCACAAAGTCCCGAGTTCAAACCTCCGCATCTCCAGGCAGAGCCAGGAAAGAATGGTAGATAGCTGCCGGCCAGGGTTGGCACTGCCGGGCGGGCCAGGGTTGGCAGTGCCGGGCGAGGCATTGCTCAGGCTCTGCAGGAAGGCAGCTTCCCCTGTTCTTCCGCACAAGGTCCCGAGTTCAACCCTCCGCATCTCCAGGCAGAGCCAGGAAAGAATGGTAGATAGCTGCCGGCCAGGGTTGGCACTGCCGGGCGGGCCAGGGTTGGCAGTGCCGGGCGAGGCATTGCTCAGGCTCTGCAGGAAGGCAGCTTCCCCTGTTCTTCCGCACAAGGTCCCGAGTTCAACCCTCCGCATTTCCAGGCAGAGCCAGGAAAGAATGGTAGATAGCTGCCGGCCAGGGTTGGCACTGCCGGGCGGGCCAGGGTTGGCAGTGCCGGGCGAGGCATTGCTCAGGCTCTGCAGGAAGGCAGCTTCCCCTGTTCTTCCGCACAAGGTCCCGAGTTCAACCCTCCGCATCTCCAGGCAGAGCCAGGAAAGAATGGTAGATAGCTGCCGGCCAGGGTTGGCACTGCCGGGCGGGCCAGGGTTGGCAGTGCCGGGCGAGGCATTGCTCGGGCTCTGCAGGAAGGCAACTTCCCCTGTTCTTCCGCACAAGGTCCCGAGTTCAACCTCTGGCATCTTTAGGTAGAGAATCGTGCCAGAAACCCTGGATAGCTGTGGCTGCCAGTCAGAGCCGACAACACTGGGCCAAAGGACTCGGTCCGGACGAGGAAGATGCTTGAGGTCAATTGATGCCTTTTAAATGGGTTTAACGTATTTGAATCTACGATGTCTTTTTAGTTGTATTTTCGTTGTTTTGGGGAGAGACGAGTAACAAAAATGTCATTGTCGCCGTCTTCTTTTTCTTCTTCTTGCTATTATTTTTGGTCATTATGAAAATCCCATGGCTTTACGGTCGGCTCTCCACATTTGTGGGCCTGGTTTTCATGGATTTGGTTGTTTGCTCGGTTCTCCAGCCCCTGTTTTCCCCCTCCCAACCTCCAGAGCTTCTTTTCTAGGGGGACCTTCCCTCTCAGTGGGCCTGATCAGAATGCGCAGCCCTTTAAAAACCCTACAATAACCCTACGATTTAAAAACCCTGCGATTCCGCTTTCGACATCCTCTGGAATCCTGGGGTTTGCAGTTTCGGGAGGGGCCGGCCGGCCCCTCCCGAAACTGCAAACCCCAGGATTCCAGAGGGTGTCGAAAGTGGAATCGTAGCGCTATAACAGGCTCGTGCGGAAACGGCCTGGGTGCCCACTCTCCCCACCATGCCTCGGCCCCCTTTCCCCAGACGCACACCCACGCATTTTGATATTTGCAATTTTTCCACACCTGCCCCTGTAACCCTAGTGAATGTAGAGACTGATTTATGTTTTCATCACCTCTTCTTCTTTCCATTTAAAGGGGAAAGGACTCTTTGCAACCAGAAATATCCGGAAGGGGGAAATAATTTTTGTTGAGAGGCCCGTGGTGGCAGCCCAGTTCCTCTGGAATGCCCTGTATAAATACCGAGGTGAGGAGACGTGTTCTCGTTGGCTTCTGAGCGGACACGCTGTGTTTGTTTCTTTCTCTGCCTGTATCTTCCGTACATTATTTTAGCGCTTTTGATAATGGCATTGGGGTGGTCTGGAACAGGTTCTTTCCTTCCCCCTAGATCCTTCAGCAATTGTGAGAAAGGGGAGCATGCAGGTGAACTTTACCCCCAACCCACCCCTTGATCGGGGGTTCGTTTTCCCACGTCCCTGAAGTCAAAAGTTCCTGGAGCATATCCGCACTGCAGAGTGGTATCGCATTGACACCGCTTTAACTGCCGTGGCTCCAACCCAGAGAATCCAGGGACTTGAATTGTTTGAACTTGTAGTGGGATACGAGATAGACGTGAGTCAGAGGTGTGATGCGGCAGCTAAGAAGGCCAATGTGATTCTAGGCTGCGTCAATAGGAATAGAGTGTCTAGGCCAAGGGAAGTAATAGTACCACTTGATTCTGCTTTGGTCAGATCTTACCTGGAATACCGCGTCCAGTTCTGGGCATCACAGTTCAAGAAGGATATTGAAAGGGTAGAATGTGTCCAGAGGAGTGTGATCAAAACAGTAAAAGGCCTGGAAACCACTAAGCCCTATGAGAAGTGGCTTAGGGAGCTGGGTACATTTATCCTAGAGAAGAGAAAGCTAAGAGGTGACGGGAGAGTCATCATATTTGGTCTTAGGTAGTCTTAGGTGGATTGGTGGGTGGGGAGGATTGGGTATGTTTTTTAATGTTTTTAATGTATTTAATGTTGTTCGCCGCCTGGATCGAGATGGAGAGGCGGGATAAAAATAAATTTTATTATTATTATTATTATATTTAAATATTTGAAGGGGTGCCGTATGGAAGATGAAGCAAGCTTGTTTTCTGCTGCTCCGGAGACTGGGGCATGGAGCAATGGCTCCAAACTACAGGAAAGGAGATTCCACCTAAGCATTAGGAAGAACTTCCTCATGTTAAGAGGAATTTGACGGTGGAACACACTGCCTCAGTAGAGTGTAAAGTCTCTTTCTTCGGAGGTTTTTAAACAGAGGCTGGATGGCCATCTGTCAGGAGTGCTTTGACGGTGTCTTTCTGCGTGGCGGGAGGGGGTTGGACTGGAGAGCCCTTGGGTTCTGTTCCAGCTCCATGATTCTGAGATGTCCATCAGAGAGGTGTAGTATTGTTCAGGAGAGCAGAATTTGAAACCCCCAAATCCTAGGTTTCCTGGGATGAAGCCATGTCAAAGGGCTCTGTCCAGGTGCTATAATTGTGAAGTGGAGCTGAAATACAGAGAGAAAGTACTTTGCTGTATACCCAACAAAGAAGCCATGCTGGCTGGAGGATTCTGGGAACCTTGGGTCGCTTCCGCACTAGAGTGTGATAGCGCTATGATTCCACTTTCAACCTCCTATGGAATCCTGGGGTTTGCAGTTTCGGGAGGGGCCGGCTGGCCCCTCCCGAAACTGCAAACCCAGGATTCCATAGGAGGTTGAAAGTGGAATCATAGCGCTATCACACTCTAGTGTGGAAATGGCCATAGTCCAAAAAATAACATTTCCAGACTCTGGAATGATAGGAGATAGTTTTAGTTTTTTTAATGAATTAAATGTTCAGAATGCAGACAGTTCTGGCAGAGTTGGCTTGCTTGAACGCTTTCTCCCCCCCCCCGTGTCCACCTATTCCCCCTCCAGCTTGTGACCACTGTTTGCGAGCGCTGGAGACCGCGGAAGAAAACGCACAACGGCTTCTCGGCAGATTTCAGGTCCTCCCTCATCCGGAGCAGTGCAGCATCCGAAAAGACCTCCACCAGCGTTGTTCCAGCTGCCAGGTAAGTGCGGCTTAGTTGTTTCTTTATTCATTCAAAGGTTTATATTCCCCTTCCTCAATACCATAAGATGCCGGGGCAGCGTGCGGTAAAATCACTTGCAGCCGAAACCAGTTTTGGACCAGTTCCTTTAAACTGTTTGTATTTGTTAAAGCAATTTACAGTTTAAAGCAATAAAAGCTCTTTAGGAAGCGGCTTAGGGAGCTGGGCGAGTTTAGCTGGAAGGACCACTCATGCCCATCCCAGCAATAGCCAGAAGCTGCAGCCGAGGTGCTCAAATGGAAATCTCGTATTGTTTTGCTCCTGATGTGTTTTTCCAGCAGCCTCCACTTTTTTAATAATTTCCATTTTGGTATCCAAACTTATAGACCTAGGATTTTTTTATTTAAACACGATGGGTTTGGGTGGTGAGGCAGGCTTATCTACTCTCCTTTTCTCTGTGTTTTGCTGCTCACACATGCTCCGTAAGGGAATCTGGAGGCAACTGCTGTTTACCTTGCCTGCGTAGGTAGATGCACTACGCCAGGATTGGCTAGAGAAGAATCCAACTTTTTCTGAGCTCAAACTTCGTAGAATCACAGAGTTGGAAGAGACCCCAAGGGCCATCGAGTCTAACCCCCTTCTGCCATGCAGGAGGAAACCATCAAAGCATTCGTTTTGGCCATCCAACCTCTGTTTAAAAACCTCCAAAAAAAGAGGCTCCGCCACACCCCTGGGCAGCGGCATATTCCACTGTTGAATTGGCCTTACAGTCAGGAAGTTCTTCCTAATGTTGAGATGGAATTGCCACCTTCTTTGGAGGTTTTTAAATAGAGGCTGGATGTCCATTTGCTGAGGGTGCTCTGAGTGTGTGTTCCTGCATGGCCGGGGGTTGGACTCGATGGCCATTGTGGTCTCTTCCAACTCTATGATTCTATGAATCTATGATTTCTACGGAATCACTTTTCCTGAAGGTTGAAGCCATTGCTCTGTGTCCTAGTTTCTGGCTTGCTCCATCTTTGTAGGTTCTGGAAGGGTCTGGAAGCCATGCCCTATGAAGAACGGCTTAGGGAGCTGGGTATGTTTAGTCTGCAGAAGAGAAGGTTAAGAGGGGACATGAGAGACATGTTTAAATATTTGAAGGGAGGTCATGTCGAGGAGGGAGCAGGCTTGTTTTCCACTGCTCCAGAGACTAGGACAAGGAGCAATGGATTCAAGCTGCAGGAAAAGAGATTCCACCTGAACCTCAGGAAGAACTTCCTGGCGGTCAGGGCTGTCCGGCAGTGGAATCTGCTGCCTCCATGGAGTATGGTGGAGTCTCCTCCTTCTTTGGAGGTTTTTAAGCAGAGGCTGGATGGCCATCTGTTGGGAGTGCTTTGATGGGTGTTCCTGCATAGCAGGGGGTTGGACTCGATGGCCCCTGGGGTCTCTTCCAACTCTATCATTCTATGATTCTATGATCCACCATATGACATCCCTTCAAATATTTAAACTTGGCTGTCATGCCCCCTCTTAACCTTGCCTTCTCCGAGTTAAACATCCCCAGCTTCCTAAGCCGCTCCTCCTAGGACTTCATGGTTTCCAGGCTTTCTACCGTTTTGATCCCCCTCCTCTGGACCTATTCCACTTTGTTCCTTCCTGAACTCTGGTGCCCAGAACTGAACACGGAATTCCAGATGGGGTCTGACCAAGGCAGCATAGAGTGGTAATATTCCCTCAGTCTAGACACTATAGACTCCTATTGATGTGGCCTGGAACGTGGCTGTTTGTAGAGTCACCCAAAATGCTTCTTTGTACTCAAGGTGACATACTGCAGTGCAGAGTGCCGGCAAGCGGCGTGGGAACAATATCACCAGGTTTTGTGCCTGGGCCCCTCCAGGGAGGATCCCGTCCACCCCCTCAACAAACTGCAGGAGGCGTGGAGGTAAGTGGATTTGGCGCCTCTTGTGCAATACCGAAAACTTCCATTCCGTTTGGGGCTTATGGAGGTGACGTTTCAGGATCTAGCTAGGACCGAAGCTGCAGCCTTCAGCCGGGTGGATCAGAGGGCTGCAGGCTCACTCATTCATTAAAATATTTGGCTTGGCAGGTAGTTATGTTACTGAATCTGTTAAAAGTTCACTCTCCTAGAGTTTTCTTGGCAAGATTTGTTCAGAGGAGGTTTGGCCATTACCTTCCTCTGAGGCTGAGAGAAGTGTGTCTTGCCCAACGCCTTTCAGCGAGTTTCTGCTGTGGAGAGGGGATTTGAACCTTCATCTCCCAGAGGCCTCGTCCAACATGCGACTTGGCTCTCAAAAAATATTTACACCCCTCTTATTCTATGGGAGCTTTTATGAGTGGTGTGCAAGTGTAATAATTAACTGCCATCATCATCCACATTGGCTGATTTGACTTTCACCGGTTTGATTATTTGCGAGTTTCGTCAGCCTCTGTTCCGCCTCCAGCACTTCTTTTCCAAGGTAACTTCCCTCTCCGCTGCTTCAATCAGGCCACAAAGCAATTTAAAAACCTGCCTCTGGTGCTCCTCCGCCGCCTCCTCCACCAGCCGCTGTCTGGCCAGCTAAGGATGGCTTCCAGCCCAATTTCTCTGCACCGGAAGCCTCCCAGTGCTTCCAGAGACACCCAAAAAAGGTGGTGGAAGAGAGAGAGGAAGCCTAGGGCTATCGTGCTGAGCCAACCCCCTTTCCTTGACCTGGGCCATTTCCGCACTAGGCTGTTATAGCGCGATGATTCCCCTTTCAACATCCTCTGGAATCCTGGGGTTTGCAGTTTCGGGAGGGGCCGGCTGGCCCCTCCCGAAACTGCAAACCCCAGGATTCCAGAGGATGTTGAAAGGGGAATCATCGCGCTATAACAGTCTAGTGTGGAAATGTCCCTGGTTTGCACCCTGGGTGTCTGCTCTCCCCGCCAGGCCTCAGCCCCCTTCCCACAGGCACACAAACACATTTTGATATTTGCATTTTTTTCACATTTGTATGAGTTTCTGGACGGGAGCGCAACAAGGGCCGGTTTGTCATCACTCCTGTGCCCCTAACCCTAGAGAATGTGGGGTGCCGGCTGTACTGTATCTTGTACTGACCTGGAACTCCATTTGACCCATTTTGAGAATGTGGAATTTAATACAATTTGAACAGACTAGAAACAGATCAGACAACTTAGCAAGTGAAAAGCTGCTCAGAAAGTGCACGCAATTTAAAACCATCTTAGTCCACCGCATCTGTTAGCCCATATATATCAAGAAATATTAACACAGGAGAGACAGGAGGAGACTGTGAAATCTGCAATGATTTTGTGGGCGCAGAATATTGGGCATTCAATTCAATTAGATGAATGGGAACAGAGCTGGAAAAGGACACAAAAATTTACAATGGCTCAGAATCTCAAAGAGAACTATTTTAAAATGTTTCATAGATGGTACATGACACCAGACAAGTTAAAAAAGATTTACAATACAGGTACGGGAATGTGTTGGAAATGTCAGAAAGAGGTGGGAACAACATTTCCTATGTGGTGGTCATGTCCCAAGGCAAAGAAATATTGGAGTGAAATACATAAAAAGATGTGTGAAATACTGAAGGTTCAATTTGTAAAAAACCCTGAATTTTATTTGTTAAACATGACAAATGTTCTTGAGAATACTAACATTAAGAGACATTGGAGATTAATATTGTACATGATAACGACAGCTCGAATTGAATATGCCAAATTGTGGAAGTCTCAGCAAATACCCACAATCGAACAATGGTGGGGGACATTTATTGAGAATAGAAATGCAGATATTGTTTCACAAAGATTAAAGGGGAAATCGGACGATCAGATAAAAGCAGAGTGGCAAATTGTAATGGGTAATTGCTGGGAACTGCCAAGTGAAAATGTCTGAATTATGGTTGAAATTAAAGAGGAATAACTGTAACATAACAGGAGTTGACGAGAGAAATGCAAGATCAAGCATGTAAGATGAACATGGAGTTGTGAGGCATAATTTTTTTTATATGTGAGTAGATATCTAGAAAATGAAAACTAGATCAGAGTGGAAGAACAAAAATATTACATGTACAAGTACAATTTGAGATGATGTTTTTTTTTATTTGTGAAACTTAATAAAATTGTTTAAAAAAAAAACATCTTGGAAAAAACCATAGTCCCCAAAGACTTTAATAAAAAGCCACTTGGCTTAAAATTGGTGCCACTGCCAAACTGGTCTTCAAGGGGAGGCCTTCCAGAACATCCTAGAAACAACCATTGTTTCAGGAAGAGCGTGACTGAAGCGGCCGTTTGGTTGAATGTGGATTCTGTGAAAAGAAACTCCTTCTTTTTCCTGCCCAGGAACATCCATTACCCACCTGAGACTTCAAGCATCATGCTGATGGCCCGAATGGTTGCTACCGTCAAACAGGTGCGTAGCTGTACAATTCAAAGTTCTGGTGATGACCTTTAAAGCCTCGCATGGCTCAGGTCCAGCTTATTTGCAGGACTGTATTCTCCCTTACGAACCAGCCCCGGCTTTGAGATCTGCTGGAGAGGCCCTTCTCTCTGTCCCACCACCTTCACAGGTATACCTGGTGGGAACATGGGAGAGACAGGGCCTTCTCGGTGGCTGCCCCCAGGCCCTGGAACTCCCTTCCCAGAGAAATCAGACTGGCATCCTCCCTACTGTCCTTCCGCAATCATAGAAATCACAGAGTTGGAAGAGACTCCAGGGGCCATCGAGTCCAACCCCCTGCCATGCAGGAACACCCATCAAAGCATTCCTGACAGATGGCCATCCAGCCTCTGCTTAAAAACCTCCAAAGGAGGAGACTCCACCACGCTCCCAGGCAGCGGATTCCACTGCCGGACAGCCCTGACCGTCAGGAAGTTCTCCCTGAGGTTCAAGTGGAATCTCCTTTCCTGCAGCTTGAATCCATTGCTCCTTGTCCTGGTGTCTGGAGCGGCAGAGAACAAGTCCACTCCCTCCTCAACATGACATCCCTTCAAATATTTAAACATGGCTATCATGTCCCCTCTTACCTTCTCTTCTGCAGATTAAACATCCCCAGCTCCCTAAGCCGTTCTTCATAGGGCTTCATGGCTTCCAGGCCCTTCACCATTTTGGTCGCCCTCCTCTGGACCTGCGCCAGCTTGACCCTGTCCTTCTTGAATTGGGGTGCCCAGAACTGGACACAGGATTCAAGATGAGGTCTAACCAAAGCAGAGTAGAGTGGTAGCAGTACCTCCCTCGATCTAGACACCATACTCCCATTGATGCAACCAAGAATTGCGTTGGCTTTCTTGGCTGCCGCATCACACTGCTAACTCATGTTCAGCTTGTGTTCTACCAAGACTCCGAGGTCCCTTTCACATGCACTGCTATCCAGCCACATGTCCCCCATCCTATATTTGTGCCTTCCATTTTTTCTGCCTAAGCGCAGGACCTTACATTTCTCTCTATGGAAATTCATTTTGTTAGCTTTGGCCCAGCTCTCCAATCTCTCCAGGTCGTTTTGAAATTTGATCCTGTCCTCTGGGGTATTAGCCACCCTGGGCCCAGGACAGAACCCTGTGGCACCCCACTAGTCAACTTCTCTCCAGGATGAAAAGCAGCCATGGGTGGGGAGCACCCTTTGGGTTCCGTCGGTCAACCAATTACAAACCCAACTAACAGTAGCCCTGTCCAGCCCGCATTTTACTAGCTTCTTTGCAAGAATGAATCAGGTAAAGACAATTTTATCCAGACAGGTGTCCAAAAGTGTGATTGTATGTGATCTGGCTGATAGAATGTCCTGGATATTGTGTTCCTGATGAATATTTGAGTTTTAATTATCTATTTTAACATTGTTTAAATTCTTTTCTATTGTTTAATTATATGTTAAGTTTTGTATTCTGTGGGTTTTAGTTGTATCTTTTAGTTGTAAGCCTCTCTGAGTCCCAACCTGGGGAAAAAGCAGGATATAAATAAAGATTGCTGCTGCTGCTGCTGCTGTGGTCTCAATACTATGGTCTTCAAACAAACCTTCAGTGGTAACCTCAGGTACAGCAACAGAAAATGGGTTGAGACTCCCTTCTCTGGAAATTTGAAATCTGCCAGTCTCCAAAACCCAAGAGGTTTGTTTCTGCCAGCCACCCACTTCTGCTTTTGAGGTGGTGGCTGCAGCACTCTTGCTTGTTCATTTGTCAGATCTGAGAAGTGTTGCGGCCGCTGCCTTAAAGGTAGAAGCCGACAGCCGGCAGTAAAAAGAGAGATACCGAGGATCTGTGAAATGGCAGGAGGCATGGATTTGTGCCGAGCAGTATGCTTGGGTTCCCACCAGGTCACAAACCCTCAGTCTGTCTCCAACATCATGTCTCATGCACAACACAAGTAGTGAATGAATCATAGAATCACAGAATCATAGAAATGTAGAGTTGGAAGAGACCCCAGGGGCCATCCAGTCCAACCCCCTGCCATGCAGGAACACCCTCAAAGCACTCCCGACAGATGGCCATCCAGCCTCTGCTTAAAACCTCCAAAGAAGGAGACTCCACCACACTCCATGGAGGCAGCAGCATCTTCCACCGCCAGACAGCCCTGACCGTCAGGAAGTTCTTCCTGAGGTTCAGGTGGAATCTCCTTTCCTGCAGCTTGAATCCATTGCTCCTTGTCCTGGTCTCTGGAGAGGCAGAAAACAAGCCCTCTCCCTCCTCTACATGGCATCCCTTCAAATATTTAAACATGGCTATCATGTCCCCTCTTAACCTTCTCTTCTGCAGACTGAACATACCCAGCTCTCTAAGTCTATCCTCATAGGGCTTGGCTTCCAGGCCCTTCACCATTTTGGTCGCCCTCCTCTGGACCTGCTCCAGCCTGACCAGGTCCTTCTTGAATTGGGGTGCCCAGAACTGGACACAGGATTCAAGATGAGGTCTAACCAAAGCAGAGTAGAATGGTACCAGTACCTCCCTCATTCTAGACATCATACTCCTATTGATGCAGCCGAGAATTGCGTTGGCTTTCTTGGCTGCCGCATCACACTGCTGACTCACGTTCAGCTTGTGGTCTATTAAGACTCCTAGATCCCTTTGAGATGCAAGGCTATTCCAAAAAGTTACTGTATTCGAAATTTGGAAAAAAATTGAAATACAGAACATTTCCTGTCCCAGGCATTTTGGATAAGGGATAATCAACCTTTTATATTGGAAAACACAGCTATACCCAATGCAAGCAAACAAAACAAACCAGTGTCAGGTAGTTAAATCTGAATTCCCTGATGGGTCACTTTGAGAAATTATTATAATCAAATGCATTTTTAAGGTATTGCCTTCTGCACAGCCTTTGTTTATTCAGTAGTATCTTATTCGCTGTTTCCCAAGGAAAAGGCAGGAGGAGATGTAGTTGGCTGCAGTCCTCACAAGTCCTCAGTGGGTTAGAGAGTGCCAGGAGAGGTAAAGACAACGTAAAGTGTTGAAGTTTTTATTGCTGCTTTCTTCCAGGCTAAAGACAAAGACTGGTGGATCAAACTCTTTGCTCAGTTCTGCAGCAAAACGGCCAACGAAGAAGAGGAAATTGTCCACAAGCTCTTGGGAGACAAGTTTAAGGTCAGAGTTGCCTATGGAAATGGAGATCGGTTTCTGCGATTTGGCTCTCTTCTCCTTCCTCCTCCTTACTTGCCTGCTTGCTTTGTTGTGTTCGTATCTCTTTTGGATATCGGGAAGATCTTTTATGTATTTTTTTTGAAATATTTTTATTCAAAATTTAATTGCAAAAATAAAAAGCAAGTGGATATACGTCATTATTAGATGTATCCCACACACACCCACTTCCAAGCTTATATTCTCCAGTTGAATCTACTTTGTTTCTGTTTACACAAGAGAAGAACAGTTACATTTCCATTAACAAGAAAAAATAACAGTTACCTTTATATCTTTCTTTCATTTCTTATACATTTATATCTTTAACCAATCCAAAACTCCTTTCCATTCCCTTTCAAAGTTCTGCATAGGTTTATTTTTCAAGGAAAATGCTAAGTTTTCTATCTCTACCTCATCCAGGACTTTTTTTTTAAAATCGTTTTATTCAATTCACATATAAAACAAACAAACAATTATAACTGAACTTTACATGAATTTCCTTTGATCTTCCACACTGATCCAGATTTCATTCTCTATATCTCTTAACTTGTTTATATTAATGTACCACATTGTATTCATCGTGTTACACATTAGCTCTTGCATTATCATCATCACATTCCAGCTTCATGATATATATCCAATTACCCACTCATTAATTATTATAATCATGAATCACTCATTTTCATCTGTCAGTACCCCACAATTACCCAGCACCATTTGCCATTCTTTCAAAATCTCATCGTCTGATTTCCCTTTTAATCTCTGAGAGACCATATCGGCATTTCTATTTTCAATAAATGTTCCCCACCATTGCTCAATTGTGGGTATTTGCTGAGCTTTCCAAAATTTTGCATATTCAATACGAGCTGTTGTTATCATATACAGTATTATTCTCGAATACTTTTTTATAGCAGTACCTTCTAACACATCTGTCATATTTAACAAGTACAATTCCGGTACCTTAGCAAACTGGACTTTCATTAATGCACATATTGTATTATGTATTTCACATATCCAGGACTTTTAGCTTCCACTCTTCTAAATCTGTATCTCTCTTTTCTTTCCAGTATTGCGCATACATCAACCTTGCAGCTGTTATCAAATATATCAATATCTTTTGATAACTTCTCATGTCCCTGTGTTGCCCTAACATATTTAACAAATAGAACTCCGGTGTCATTTCAAAATTCAGATTACAAATTCTTTGAATTTCATCATGTATCCTCTTCCAAAATTTTCTTGCCCTCCTACAAGTCCACCACATATGAAAGAGGGATCCAATCTTTTCATCACATTTCCAACACTTCCCAGTCCCAGTTTTAGTTATTTTTTGTAATCTTTCTGGAGTCATGTACCATCTATGAAGCATTTTATAAAAGTTTTCTCTTAAATTTAAATCTGACGTTTTACAGATGGTGCGTGACCCCAGAAAGATTACAAAAAGTAACGAAAAATGGGAATTCAGATTGTTGGAAGTGTGATGAAAAGACGGGTTCTTTTTTCCATATGTGGTGGAGATGTAAGATAGCAAAAAAAATTTGGAAGGGGGTACATGACGGAATCCAAAGAATTTGTAAGCTGAATGTTGAAATGAAACCAGAGCTTTATTTGTTAAATATGCTGGGGCAACAAAGGGAAATAAGAAGTCATCAGAAGATATTATTATATCTAATAATTGCAGCAAGGTTGACATATGTGCAGCACTGGAAAGAAGAGAAGCATATTGATATAGAAGAATGGAAGTTAAAAGTTCTGGATATGATAGAGATGGAAAAGTTAGCATTTTCTTTGAAGAATAAATCTATCCGGAACTTTGAGAAAGAATGGAAAAGAGTATTGGATTGGGTAAGGATATAAATGTACAAGAAATCAAAGAAGAAATAGCGTAACTGTTCTTCTCTCTGTAAGATGGAAATTATGTTTGTAATGGAAGGGAAATAAGCAATTTCAGCTGGAAGATCTAAGCGTGGAAGTGTGTGTGGGGGTTATTTTCGAGATAAACTTTCAATAAAAATTATATATATATATAAAAAGATTAAATTTGGTTTAAATTTTATATCAGTTTTCCATGCTCTCTCCCAAGCTTCTAGTTCAGTTGGATGTCCCACATTCTGAGCCTATCTGACCATCGAATCTTTAACTACATCTGATTCCATTTCTCTTTTCAACAATAGTTTGTAAAATTTAGAGATTCTCTTCTTTTGATTTCCCCTCATCAATGAATCTAGTTCATTTTCTCTTCTCCCAAATCCATACAGTTTTTGATCCATTTTAAATCTTTCTTTAAGTTGTCTCCGTGGGAACCAGTTTAGCTCATGTCCTCCAACCTTTAATTCTTCTGCTGTACGCGTTCTTGGTTTCTCCCCCTGCCATTTCAGAATTTCTTGATAGGTGAATACAATTCTACAAGAAATACAATTCTATACGCTTCTTGTGGTGAGGTCCGTATTGGAAGTTTTGTGTAGGAAAATCTTTTAAAAGTCTAGTAGAGCCAGCATGATGGATTAGTTTCCATGCCACACTAGGACTCTGGGAGACTTGTGTTCAGATCCCTGCTGAGCCATGGAAACTACCTGGGTGACCTTGGGCAAGTCACACCTTCTCAGCCTGACAGGAAGGCAACAGCAAACCTCCTTTGAAGCAATCATGAGAGAAAGCATAGAATCATAGAATCATAGAAATGTAGAGTTGGAAGAGACCCCAGGGGCCATCTAGTCCAACCCCATTCTGCCATGCAGAAATACCCTCAAAGCACTCCCGACAGACGGCCATCCAGCCTCTGCTTAAAAACCTCCAAGGAAGGAGACTCCACCACACTCCGAGGCAGCAGATTCCACTGCCGGACAGCCCTGACCGTCAGGAAGTTCTTCCTGAGGTTCAGGTGGAATCTCCTTTCCTGCAGCTGGAATCCATTGCTCCTTGTCCTGGTCTCTGGAGCGGCAGAAAACAAGCCCTCTCCCTCCTCTACATGGCATCCCTTCAAATATTTAAACATGGCTATCATGTCCCCTCTTAACCTTCTCTTCTGCAGACTGAACATACCCAGCTCTCTAAGTCTGTCCTCACAGGGCTTGGCTTCCAGGCCCTTCACCATTTTGGTCGCCCTCCTCTGGACCTGCTCCAGCCTGACCATGTCCTTCTTGAATTGGGGTGCCCAGAACTGGACACAGGATTCAAGATGAGGTCTAACCAAAGCAGAGTAGAGTGGTACCCGTACCTCCCTCGATCTAGACACCACACTCCTATTGATGCAGCCGAGAATTGCGTTGGCTTTCTTGGCTGCCGCATCACGCTGCTGACTCACGTTCAGCTTGTGGTCTATTAAGACTCCTAGATCCCTTTCGCACGTACTGCTATCCAGCATGGTGTGGTGGTTCTGAGTATTGTCCATGGGAACCTACTGGGTCACTTTGGACAAGTCACACTTTCTCAGCCTAAGAGAAGGGCAAAGGCAAGTCTCCTCCGAATACGTCTTGCCAAGACAGCCCGATGTTAGGGTCGCCATAAGTCAAGTCAGCTTAAAGGCACTTTGAAAGAACAGCGACAGCAATGCCTGCCCGGTGCCATTGTGGTCTCCTGTGCTGTTCTCGGGGCTGGGCTGCATACAGCTGCGCTTCTCAGCAACCCAAATCACTCCTGGTTGTGGAGAGTTCGAGGCAACCCTGAAACAGCGTTCAAAAGCAAGCAGAGTTGAACAGGGGGAGAGGAAGACTGGATTTTTAGTCTGAAATTTGAGGAGGGGGCACAAAGGCTGCACATGACGCATTTTCAAGGATTGTGTACGCCCCACACAGATCTCAACCCTGTTTCAATCCTTGCCCTGAAATTCCTGGCGCTGTCGCCACGGAAAAGCTTCCTCTGTCTCTTTCCCTCTCATCTTTCTCCAAATAGCAAACCCAGGAACAGATGTCGGAGATCAGCTCCCCAAAACCCATCCTGCCCCCTTTTTCTTCGCACACCAGATCTTAGTTCTTTCAAGTACGAGCTGAGTATCCCTTATCTGTAAATCTGAAATCCGAAAACCTCCGCAAACCAAAACTTTTTGCCACCGGCTGCCCGCTTCCACCTTCACCGTGGCAGCTGTGCTGCTCCTGCTCGCCCATAGAATCACACAATTGGAGGAACCACAATGGCCGTTGAGTCCAACCCCATTCTGCCATGTGGGAACAAAAACTCAAAGTGCCCCCAGCAAATGGCCATCCAGGCTCTGTTTAAAAACCTCCAAAGAAGGTGACTCCACTACACTCCAAGGCAGCATATTCCACTTTTGAACAGCTCTTACCATTCAGGAAGTTCATCTTGATGTTTAGGTGGAACCTCTTTTTCCTGTAGTTTGAATCCATTGCTCCGTGTCCTAGTCTCTGGAGCAGCAGAAAACAAGCTTGCTCCATCGTCAACATGACATCCCTTCAAATAGTTAAACGTGGCTATGATATCACCTCTCAACCTTCTTTTCATCAGGCTAAACATACCTATCTCCCTAAGCTGCTCCTCCTAAGGCATGGTTTCCAGATCCTCAGTCTCTCTCCAGGCTCATGTATCACACCACAAGTAGTGAACAAATGAGATGCAAGGCTAAGAAGAGATGTGAGGATCTATGAAAGTGTGGGATTTCAAGCATAGTGCTATGATGCGCTCCTGCTCATTCATTCACAGGCTTCCCAGAGATCTCCCATATGCAAGAAGCACCCACCTTTTGATACCCCGTTATCTGAAGACTTGCTTTTTTGAGGCTTCCAAATTTAAGGACAAGTTCCAGTAATTCAACCGGGGTTCTGCTCTTTCATCAGTTCTTCTTGCCTACAGAGGCTCGCTTGAAACTGCTTGCATGCTTTAAAGGCTTTAAGCCGGCTGAGAGACTTTGCAAGCGACACATGTGCCATTGCTGCCGAATGAGTCTCCATAAATCCTTCATGCTCCCTACAGTGCAGTACATGCAATCTGGTTTTCAACCAATTCTGTTTTCCGACAGTGCTCCGGTCCCTAACCTATCAGATAAGTGGGAGAAGCCTGTAGTGCTGTATTTTATGTATGTGCAAATACAGGTATTCCAAAATCCAAAAAAATCCGAAATGCTGGTCCCAAGCATTTTGGATAAGGGATACTCAGCCTCTACTGCTCTTCCTTTTGGTCCTCCAGGATCAGAAGGGAGAAGCTTCACTTTTGTCTGGCTTGCCATGGTTATGATGTCCTTTATCTAACCGCTCTGTACAGCACCTGCCATTTTCCTACTACTATGCAGCACTGAGTGAACTTTTCTGTCTCTTCCTTTTGGGGTCATCGCTGGTTCCTTCCAGGGCCAACTGGAAGTCCTGCGTGTGCTTTTTGCGGAAGCCCTTTACGATGACCATGTTGGCAGGGTAAGTCTGGCATTTTTCTACCATCTTCCTTGGTCCAAAAGTTTGGTCTAGAGTTGTGTCCTTTAGCATGGGCTGGAATAGATATACTTAGGAAACTTTTTGTGGCTTCCAGTTGTGGTTAAGTGCAGGGCTGGGACTTGGTTCAAATCTCCAGTGAGCCACAAAATGATCTTGAGCCGGTGACTTTTTCACAGTCTGGCCTAGTTCATAGGGAGGTTGTGGGAACAAAATTAATGAGCTCTGTGTTAATTCATTACAAGCATTTGTTCAGCACTTCTCAGCCTGTCAAGACTCCTGACAAAAAGCAATTAAAAACATTGTTGAGGAACAGATTTAAAAGCAGCTTTAAGACGCACGCAGTTAAAACAGTCCCAAAAACCACAGGGAGGTGGAGAAATGGGTATTGTAGCTTTAAATCTTGGGGCGAGCGAGCAGGATATGCATGCAAGAAAGAAAGAAAATACTGAATTTCAGGACTCGGTTAACACTCCAGGGCAAGCATTTTCACAGTATTCGGAGCCTGCAGTGATAATTGTGTGGCAGCTCTCAGTCAGAGCACACATCCTTTGTAGCTTGTTGCGCTGGAGAAGATGAAAAGCCCACCAACTGGACCGATGAGCGTGATGTTCTCTTTCATTTTACTGTCTCCCCTCAACAGTGGTTTTCTCCCGAAGGCTTCCGGTCGCTGTTTGCCCTGGTAGGTACCAATGGCCAAGGGATAGGAACCAGGTAAGTGGTGGAGTAGTTCTGGAAAAGGGGCGAGTGGTTGAAAGTCTCTCTCTGAACCTGCATGGCTTTCCAGTGCCATTTCCGCACTAGCCTGTTATAGCGCTATTGTTCCACTTTCAACATCCGATGGAATCCTGGGGTTTGCAGTTCAGGGAGGGGCCCTCAAGGCCCCTCCCTAAACTGCAAACCCCAGGATTCCATCGGATGTTGAAAGTGGAACAATAGCGCTATAACAGGCTAGTGCGGAAATGGCCCAGGAGAGGTTGACGGGTTAGGAACTGTAATCTATCCCTCCTCCACTGACTTGAATTGCACACAGTTTTCTGGTCACCAAGGGTGACCAGGCTAATGAGCAAACAGAACGGTGTCCTAAGTCTTTTTCACACTACACTGTTGTAGTTCTTTGATACCACTTTAACAACTTTGATTTGTTTATTATTTAATTTTTCCCTTGACTTTCTCCCAATATGAGTCCCAAATCAGCTTGCAGTATCAGATTAAAACAAAATACAATGAAAACAATATATGATGAAGAGATTTTTAAAAATTAAATAGACAGTCATATTCAAATAGTTGAAAACAGTTTGAAATTCATGTAAAACCTAAAACAAAAGTCCAATATATTGTATTAAAATGCCTTTCTACCACACCTGCTTAATGATTGAAGGTCTGTTTAAATAAAAGGTTTTTGCCTCCCGGCAAAAAAGGGTTTACGGAAGAGACAGCTGAACCTGTCTTGGGATGGGGTTCCGCAGAGTGGGAGCAGTCCCAAGAAGGCTTTATATGGAATCCTGGGGTTTCTAGTGTGGGGAGGCAGTAGAAATCCCTTATGGAAAATTCTAGCGCTCTTTTTCAGAAGATTCTAAGCAATGCGTGCAATGGCAGATCCCAGGATTCTGTAAGATGGAGCTGTAAAGAAAGAATCTGGGCATTCCTGGCTAGAGCCAACCAGTCACTGATCATAGAATCCTGTGGGTGGAGCGCGGGGAGACAGATATGAACAACAGACGCTTGTCTGAAAAAAGGTTAGGTGGGACTAGTGCAGATGGAAATGGATGAAATCTAGGAAAGACTTTGATAAGGTTAGGTAGGAAAAGGAAAATAAAGGAGATCTGAAGAGCTGAGAATGTGGAAAGTGTTCAAGAATTTTATTTTGCTTGAAAGAGAGGTGGATCCCACTTTGGGAGAAAAGGCAGCATATAGATACAATCAATCAACCAATAAACAAATATTATTTTCCGTATCTCTCTCTCTGGACGGTTTAATAATTAACAAGGAGGATCAGACAAGCTTTACCACATTGAACCCAGTCATCAACACAGCTGCTTGTCCAGTATACAAACAGCCCTCTACATTTGCTGGTTTAATTTCCATGGATTTGATTATTTGTGAGTTTCTTCAGTCCCTGTGCCCCACCCCAAGTACTGCTTTTCTGGGGAAAACTTCCTCCCTCAATGGCTCTGATCAGGCCACACAGCCCTTTAAAAACCTGTCGGGAGGTGGATTTTACAGCACCTAGCACAAAATCCTCCCTGGAACCGCTGTGCTCTGAACAAAACGTGTCCCAGAGGCAAGCATTAAACATACAGCAGAGTATCAAAACAGCAACAAGCGTGAGCAGCAGCAGAGTGTAACTTACAGTGTCGGCTCTGACCCCACTCTACCCACCGGTTAGTAACTCTAACACACAGAGTTGTCATCCAAAAATACCTGGAGGCTTTAATCTTCAAGTTCCAATATATACACATCTGTACAATCAGGATACGCAGATCCTCGGTCATAGGTTGAGCATCATAGACACATCAGGCAGAGGTTTGCTCGGACACAGGTTCGGTGTCATACAGTCAGCAAGAGTCGGAGAGAAAGACACTGTCTGAGCTCACCTCTTTTATACCCACCTGCTGATAGCTCATCAGCTGGGGACAATGGCTGATGCAACCCCCTGCCAGGATTTCGCATTACCGTGACTCAGCCTTACTGTCCCCTAGGGATTACATCACGACTTGCCAAGTCATTCCCCAGGGGTATCCCACATGCTCGTCAAATGTATTTTTCAACTGGGGTGAATGTCACAGCATTTCTTTCCAACAAAACTTGCCTCTGGTTCTCCTCCTCCACCAACCACTGCCTGGCCAGCTAAGGATGGCTCAGCATCCCAGACCCCCTCCCCGTGCCTCCCCATACCCAATTAAGGAGATCGACGAGAGGGAGGACGGATAGGGCCACCGTGCTAACTCAGCTCCTTCCCTTTCCTTTTTCTGACCTGGTTTGGGCCCTGAGTGCCCACTCCCCCCACCACGCCTCAGTTACCATCATGCACACACAAGTACATTTTGATATTTGCTCACATACCTATTTTGATATAATTCCTTACACACACACACGCACCCCGCTCAAAGTCCGTAACATTATATTTGGATCTGTGGGGTCAATCTGGATGGTGGCTCCCTCACAGGAGCCCTGTCAGTTAAAGTGGTATCAAAGGGCTATAATATGAAAGAGATTTGGAAGTGCCAAGTGTTTATTTGAGATGTGATTTGAGGAAGGAGTTCTTTCCCCCGCCTCCCATTTTGGCTTTTTTGGTTGTCTCCAGCTCTCTGAGCCAGTGGGTCCATGCCTGTGATGCCTTAGAGCTTCCCCCTCGGGAGCGGGAGCAGTTAGACGCCTTCATAGACCAGCTCTACAAGGACATCGAGAAAGGTGGGTGAGCCGTAGGGTCTCGGATGACCCAGAGAGATGATCCGGGTGGAAGAACTTTCATTGGTAGGAGGTATCGGGGTGACACCCTTAGACAGTGGGATGGTCCTGGGTGTTTTAAGGGTTTGGTGTAGCATTGGGAGCAGGGGATGTACATTCTCCATGCCAGTCAGGTAGTAGAAAGGAAAAACAAAGCTAGCTAGTGTAACACACGTGAACATTTGAGCAAATCAAGCCTGAACTCTCCCTGGAAGCCAAGATGACTAAACTGAGACTAAACTGAAACTTTGGACATATTATGAGAAGACATGGCTCATTAGAAAAAACAATATAAGTTCAGTATTCTTTATCTGAAATGCTCCAGTATCGAAAACTTTGAAAAGCAGAATCCAGTCTTCTTCCCGTAGGGAACAAGACGGGATTATGGAGGCTTCCTTGGAACTGTGCATGTAGTTCCATCGTGTTCCCTCCAGAGAGAAGGCAAGAGGAGAAGAACTGACAAAAGAGTGGATCTTGTAGTGTCAAGGTATTCCAAAATCTGGTCCCTAGCATTTTGGATAAGGTATACTCAACCTGTAAAGCTAGGCAAGGTACATGGCAGTAGGAGAAGAGGAAGACCCCATTCCAGGTGGATAGATTCAGTCCAGGAAGCCACAGCTGGCCTGAGTTTGCAAGACCTGAGCTGGGCTGTTGAATGACAGGGTGACTTGGAGATCTTTCATTCATGGGGTTGCATAAGTTGAACTTGACTTGATGACAAGTAACAACAAAAACAACTTTTGTTGGATTGGAGTTCTCTTTGTGTAAGGACCAGTGGTATCATTTGGTCAGTTTGCAGCAGTTTGCCAGAACTGATTCTTAAAACTGTTGAAGGAGGAAAAGGAAGGGTTAGATCCTCTGGAGCCATAGGGACACAAACACACTGAGTGCCCCACCATCCAACACAGCTACTGTCGAGGTGCTGGAGGAAACACAACCAGCCCGGCACCTGGGAATTTGGCAAGGAAGCAGCAAACATCCCCTGGTGATGGGAGACTGGCGGGACACATTTGGGCAAAAAAATAGAACTGGTTAACTTAATTTTTTTAAAAAAAAAATATTATTAACAATATGACATAGTGGCATAGCATAACTATTTTTTTAACAGAACAAATAAGAAACTCACCAGGGATTGCATATTATTTCCCACGAAATAAGATTTTTCAGAGTTTATATGAAATCTTTGGTTCACAGGTTCACAGAGAAGATGGTAATAAATTTATCATTCAACTAAAGCATTTCTCTATAGTTCCAAGTGTGACTGTGGAGAAGGTGGAAACTTTCTGCTGTCACTGGTGAAATTAATAAAAGGAAAAGATGTTGAAAAGAAGCTTAGTTCTGACTGGTCATTTCTATCATCTTGTACAGTAGATGTCAGCTTCTCCATAAGGGCTGTTTCCTAGAATTTCACTGGACTTCAGTTGAGACGTGGCCCGGTTTTTTCCCCAATTCTGAGCAGTTACCAATCTTGCAGCAAAGTCAAAAAATCAGTTCTTTATGATTTAATGTCTCACAGTTGTCACAAAATACGGAGAGAAGTCCTGTTTTGGGGTCAACAGGAACTGTTTGGTTTATAATTTGCATTATTATTACAAATATCTTTTTCCAAAATTCAGAAATTCTGGGACACTCCCACCACATGTGGAAATATATATTCAGTGTCCAGCAGTTCCAGTTGTTAATTGTTTTGAATCACACCAGTGGTGGAGACTCCTGTGCTAGATGCATGGTGGTCTTTGTAAGGGTTTAACTGAAATATACATATGATAAAATGTATATCCTTTAAAAGCCAATGTTGCTTCTTTCTCTCTCCAACTTTCTTTTGGATTTAGAGACAGGGGAGTTCCTGAATTGTGAAGGGTCCGGTCTCTACGTACTGCAGAGCTGTTGTAAGTAACAAAGGAGAAACAACCAGTCCAGGGGTACCCTACCTCCTTAGCAAGAAGTGATCACCAAGGACTAGCTTCTTGAACCCGAGAGTACAATTTGCCTCCCTTTCTGTTCCAGGTAACCACAGCTGCATCCCCAATGCAGAGACCTCCTTCCCAGAGAACAATTTCCTCCTCCACTTGACAGCCTTGGAAGATATCAGGCCAGGAGAGGTGAGAAGCAATGACATGGTGAAACTGGCCAAAACATGCTGAGAGAAGCTTGTTGTGCAAACAGATGGCATTTTTTTTCTTTAAAAGTAACATTCTCGTTTTAATTGCAAATGAAATGCACGGATTTGACGAGTGACACCTGGCTTGACCACAGTACCTGTGAAAAGGATCTAGGACTCTTAGCAGACTGCAAAGTGAACATGAGTCAGCAGGGTGATGCGGCAGCTAAGAAAGCCAGTGCAACTCTGGGCCACATCAACAGAAGTATAGTATCTAGGTCAAGGGAGGTGATGGTGCCACACTATTCTGCTTTGGTCAGACCCCACCGGAATGCTGTGTCCAGTTTTGGGCACCACAGTTCAGGAAGGATGTGGACAAGCTGGATCATGTCCAGAGGAGGGCCACCAAAATGGTCAAAGGCCTGCAAACCATGAAGCTCTATGAGAAGTGGCTTAGGGAGCTGGATATGTTTAGCCTGGAGAAGAGAAGGTTAAGAGGGGACGACACCCATGTTTAAATATTTGAAGGGATGTCACATGAAGGACGGAGACAGCCTGTTTTCCGCCGTTCCAGAGACTAGGACACCATGGAGCAGTGGCTTCAAACTCTAGGAAAAGAGATTCCATCTAAACATTAGGGAGGACTTCCTGAGTGTGAGAGCAGTTTGACAGTGGAATACACTGCCTTGGGAGCGTGGTGGAGTCTTCCTTCCTTGGAGGCTTTTAAACAGAGGCTGGATGGCCATCAGTCAAAGGGAGTGCTTTGATGGTGTCTTCCTGCCTGGCAGAATGAGGTTAGACTGGATGGCCCTTTGGGGTCTCTTCCAGCTCTACAGTTTTATGATTTATTATGCTTGGCTCTGATGTGGAGCCTTTGCTCTCCCATCCAGAAGAAGAGATCAGATCCTATCTTGTTAGGTTCGAGAGTGGTACAGCATCAGGTACTCCCAGGTCATACGGCTGGGCCTGCAACACTGAATGGTTTGAATTGACTCCCCCACCAGGAGATGCATTTGAGAGTGGACCACACAGGAACATATGGAGTGGATCTGCCTGTTAATTAGCAGTGCGACGCTTCTTTGACTCCTGTGGCTTCATCCTGAGGAATCTTGGGATTTGTAGTTTGAGGAGGTGGTGGAAGCTGGAGACGGTTACAAGGGGAACCCAAAGTAGAATCATAGAGTTGGAAGAGATCCCAAAGGCCATCCAGTCCAATCCCTTTCTGCCATCCAGAAATACAAAATCAATGCGCTGCTGACAGAAATCTAGTAGTTTCCTAGCTTTTGGGTGAGATTTCCCCTTGCTCTAAAATGTATTTGAAGTGTCTTAGCTACTGACTGGGAAAGGGTTTTCGGCTGGTGTTTTTGGCCCTGTCCTTTTGCTTATGGCCCTGCCCACCCTAAAACAAGGCCCTCAAGGAAGTCTCTGAAATTGCGTTCGGTCCGTGAGGTAGAAAAAAGTGGAATAAAGCTTGTTGCCTTGAGGTAGAACGAAGGTTGTTGCTTTATCCTCGGAAATGTTCTGAGGTTCAGACTTAATTTGCTGATGTGTGCAGCATTTATCAATTTTCTGCTCCTCTAGCTTGCTTTTCCTGGTATGTGACTAGATAACCATCTGCCTACAATTGTGTTCCTGTTACGCTTTAACAATTAAAAGCAGGGTCGGGAGTTGATCATGCATCAACGGCATGATTTCAACTGCATGACTGGTGTGGTGCGCCGAGGCCTTTTGCAGTCTGGTGGTTCGATCAGAGGTTCTCTTTGTCTTCTTGAAGGCATGTTTTTAAGGACCCTGTCCTGCAGAAAAGGGTTTTCAGGGAGTAGTGGAGGGGGGACGCTGGTCACCAAGGGGCCACGAGAAATGGCAGAGGAGACCGGCTTTGCATACCGTCTCTGGAATTGCTTCATAAATCAGGGAGCACCTCCATTTGATTTTTAATGCGCCGCTCTGCCTTCAACCTGTGCCGTTGCTTTGCTATCCCAACAGGAGATCTGTATCAGCTACTTAGACTGTTGCCAACGGGAGCGGAGCCGGCACAGCCGACACAAGATACTCCGGTAAGAGGAACAGCTTGGGTTTGGGGCGATGGCACGGCCGGGCTTTGATGTTTGTGCACGTCAGGATGGAAAGAGTGGAACCCCCGTGCGCCCCACCAAAGCTGTCTCTGCAGCCTCCCAAGCCTGCTCGGTGAAGTTCCCCAAGCTCCCTCCCCGTAGCAGCTGGTGGCTCCCACATCAACAGGTGGAGAATCCCTCCCAGGCTTTGGTCAGAACTATCATAAAGCTCTCTTAAGCTATAAGAGTAAGCTACAATAATAATAAGCAACCGTAACAACAACCAAAAGCAGTAGTTCATTCATTATAAGGGAGCTAGTACAATGTAGCCGTTTGAATGTTGGACTAGGAGTCTAGGAGACCACAGGCTAGTCACACTCTCTCAGCCCCAGAGGCAGGCAAGGGCGAACCACCTCTGAGGAAGTCTTGCCAAGAAGACTGAGCCAGTTTGGTTCAGTGATTTAAGTGTTGGACTAGAACGCTGGGGGAACAGGGTTCGAATCCCCACTCAGCCACGGAAACCTAGAGTGGCTTTGGGCAGGATACACTCTCTCAGCCTCAGAGGAAGGCAAGGGCAAACCCCCTCTGAAGAAATCTTGTCAAGAAAACCCTGTCAACTGACTGGGCAACCTTGCTGACCCTGCCAGAGAACCAGAATCTGCTGATGGAACCCTTCTCTGCATCCTGTCCTTCAGGGCAATGCATTGTGGGATGCCACAGGAGAAGGCCTTCTTTGTGGTGGTCCCCCAGTATGGAGTGGTGGTCCCCCAGTATGGAATACCCTCCCCTTGGAGACCTGATGGTCACCAGTTATATTGCTGTCATTTAGGCACGAAGAGAAAAGATGGCTGTTCGCTAAAAGCTGTCTTTTTAACATGTTAACTTGTTTAATATGTTTTCAGCTTTTAAAATCGTTTTATTGTTTTTACTGTTTACAATGTTTAAATTAGTCAGGTTGGTTCTGTTGAACAGCACCCCAAGATCTTTAGATAGAAGATAGGATACAAATATTTTAAGAAATCACAAATAAATAAAGGAACTACCATACCCTGCCCTCCTTGCTTTTCAAGGAGAGCAAAACAACCAAACTGTGTGAAAGAGAACTGGTTTATTTAAACCAATTCTCTTTCGCACAGTTTGGCTGTTTTGCTTTCTCGGATTGCATTCCAGTTTCCTGGATTGCATTCCAGTTTTCTCTCTACAGACTGGGAGAGTGTCAAGAGACTAAGGACAACACCTCTTTGTCTCCTTGGACAGATTAAATAGTTTTTCCACATTTTCAGACAGAGAAAAAAGATCTGTTCATGTCTAAATTGCTGCAAGATGTTCTCAAAACACTCTTGACATGCATAGATAACATATAGGGAGAACAGAGGATGGGCAGAGATGGTCAGTACCAGATATTTAAAGCCATGATTGTGGATCTGATCTACTTTTTAAAGGTTAACACAATTTAAAACCGTAGCTGGCATCTTGTTGGGAAGTTACATCATTCTAAACCGATTTAGGATTGTGTTAAACTGCAGCTCTGGTTATCACTTAGATGGGAGCCTGCCAATGAATACCAGGTGCTGTAGGCTATATTTCAGAGGAAGGAACAGGCAAAAACTACTTCTGAGGATTCCTTGCCTAAGAAAACCCCAGGAAATTCATAGGATAACTGTAAGTGGACAATAGACTTGAAGGTGTGCACACACAAAGTTGAATTGCACCATTGTGCAACCATATTCTTAAGGGTGGACTGGCTACACCAGCAAATCCCACTGTCTTTTTCCCAAGCCCTTCCCAAAATGGTGACCAGGAGAGCTGGCAGCATGGCCGTTGTGCAACATGTCCTGATGTGCCATGACAGCCCCTGTTGTAAATGACAGCCATGTTTAAATGTTTGAAGGGATGTCATATGAAAAGTGGAGCAAGCCTGTTTTCTGCTGCTCCAGAGACTAGGACAAGGAGTAATGGATTCAACCTACAGGAAAAGAGATTCCACCTAAACCTCACCCTCAGTGGGGTGTGGTAGAGTCTCCTTCTTTGGAAGTTTTTAAGCAGAGGCTGGATGGTCATCTGTCCAAGGGAGGGCTTTGATGCGGGTTCCTGCGTGGCAGAAGGGGGTTGGACTGGATGGCCCCGGGGTCTCTTCCAACTCTTATCATTCTATGATTCTACACTGGGACATCCTATGCCATGCCCTGTTGTCTCAATTCACTATCATGGTTTTGTATTGTGTCAGCAGCGTAGTTTCCATTATTTTAAAGTTATGCATTATAGCACATGATGCAGGATCTCTTCCCAGGTATATAAATATTTTGGAGTGAATCAGTTCGTGCAACTCAGGGGCATACAGGGGCGCTGGGAGGGAATTCCAGGCCTAAGGGGCAGCAAGGCAGGTAACTTTATTTCTCCCCTTCCCTGCCTGCAGGTAGGGCAGGTTATGCAAAATAAGGCATTTTGCACGTTGCAGCCCTTCTTTGTCCACACTGGTTTCTAGTACGGTTCACACATACCTCTAGTCTATCTTCTGAGATCTTACCATGACTCTCTGCTCTCCCCAGGGAAAACTACCTGTTCGTCTGCTCCTGCCCCAAGTGCCTGGCTCAATCTGAAGATCCGGATGTGACGTCGGAAGAAGAGGAGGAGGAGGAGGAAGAAGCCGAAGGGGAGCCAGAAGACGCGGAGCTGGAGGACGAGATGACGGACGTTTGATGGCCGGGACCCGGCAGGGCAGGGCGGGTGGGGCCCTTCTCTGAGGGCAACAGGGATGGGCGTTTTGGAAGCAGGTTCTTGAACCTCGGCCTGACAGGGAGGGAAGGGCTGAGATTCCACAGAGTGGGGCTAGAGGAACAGGGGCCCATTTGACAGCTTCCCTTTTTGGGTGGAGATGTCTCTGGTCCCAGAATCTATTTCCTCTCCAGCATAGCTGAACCCCTAATCTGAACAAACTCCAGAGCAAGGGCTGGGTCTTCACATTGCCACGTGGGATTCCACACCCCTGATGTAACACGCTGTGATATGGCACACAACACACCCTCGGTCCCAGTTTCTCTCTACAGTAAATGATTTGTAATGCAAATGGCTATGTTTGATTCTAGTTGTTTGGGGTGGAATGTGTGTGTGTGTGGGGAAGAACAGGGTGGGATTGTTGATTTCTGCTGTGCATGTGTGTGTGCACACGTGTGCTGGTGATTGGAGAGAGCTGGATGCTACAGCTAGAAGTCAGAGCAATGGATTCAAACTAAAGTTGGACCGTAGAATATGCTGCCTGGGAGCGTGGTGGAATCTCCTCCTTTGGGGGTTTGTAAACAGAGGCTGGATGGCCATTTGTCAGGAGTGCTTTGATTGTGTCTTCCTGCATGGCAGAATAGAGTTGGATTGGGTGGCCCTTGGAGTCTCTTGCAACTCTATGATTCTGTCTCCTTTGCAAAAATGGGGAGGATATACACATGCACAATATGTTTAGCCTGGAGAAAAGATTGAGAGGTGACATGATAGCCATGTTTAAATTTTTGAAGGGATGCCATATGGAAGATGGAGCAAGCCTGTTTTCTGTTGGTGCAGAGTCTAGGACACAGAGCAATGGATTCAAACTACAGGAAGGGGGATTCCACCTAAATATTAGGAAGAACTGCCTGATGGTAAGAACACAGTTGGACATTGGAATCCACTGCTGCCTGGAAGTGTGGTGGAGTCTCCTTTTCTTTGGAGGTTTAGAAACAGAGGCTGGATGGCCATCTGTCAGAAGTGCTGTGATGATGGCAGAATGAAGTTTTACTGGATGGCCCTTGTGGTCTCTTGAACTCTGATTCTCAACCTGGGACAAGAATTATGCAGACCTTCAGAGGCGGTTAGATTTTGTTCTTCCTTCTGGGAAGCCCCTAAGCCATGCCCTTTAGCAGCTGATATGTCAAGGTAGATTTATTTTGCATCTGGATTGATTTTACCTTCTTGCTCAGGGTGCATCCACATTGCACAGTTACATCAGTTTCATACCAATTCCATAGTCCTGGCTTCTTCCTGTGGAATTCTGAGATCTGTAGCTTGGAGAGGGTCTTAGCATTCTCTGCTAGGAAGCTCTAGTATGAAAATAAGGGATGGGTGATATTTTTTTCTGAAGGCCAAATATAGAACTTTGGATGCGTTTTGCAAAGACCCCAAAAATCAGAGATATATGACAATGCAGGTCGAACAGTGTTCACTTCTCTGTATGTGAAAAAAGCAGAAAGACAGGTATAGAGACAGATATTTAATATTCAGCAGTTCACAAAAATAATCTGTGATTGATACCTGAAAGAGGCGACTTCCTCTGTTTTGGACAGTCAGGGTCATGGCTAAAAATCTCCTATGGCTGTGGTTTTTCACAGGTTGTAACAGACTTCCACAATGTGGTACCCTCTTCGATGTGTTTGACTACAACCCCCATTAACCCCAGCCAACAAGGCCATTGGTGGCTGGGGGCAATGGGAGTTGCAGTTGAATGGATCAGAAAGGCATAGCCACATACCAAGGGTCGGGAGGCTTTAAATAATTCTGATTTTTAATTTTATAAGCCATTTCCCCACTAGACTGTTATAGTGCTATTATTCCACTTTCAACATCCTATGGAATCCTGGGGTTTGCAGTTTAGGGAGGGGCCTCAAAGGGCCCCTCCCTAAACTGCAAACCCCAGGATTCCATAGGATGTTGAAAGTGGAATAATAGCGCTATAAAAGTCTAGTGGGGAAATGGCCTCAGTCTCAGAGATGTCTACTGTGGAGGGTTAGCTGGGGTGGAAGCAAAACATGTTGGAAACGATCTGCAGAGAAGTGTCCCCCCCCCCACTGTTTTTCAAATTACAAGGAAAAAAACTAAACATGGGGAAGAACTCGCTGCCCGTAAGAACATTCAGCAGTGGGACTGACCGCCTCAGAGCGTTGTTTCTTAACAGAGATCGGGAGGTTATATTCCGGGAGTGCTTTGGTTGTGTTTTCCGGCTTATGGCCTTATGAGTTCTTCCAGCTCTGTGATTCTTGCTTTTTAGCATCTCTGCGTGATAGGGTCTGACCTGAACCAAAGGGTTCAAATTACAAGGAAATAAATCCTGAGTAAACTTCCTGATGTTAAAATCTGTGCTACATGATGGATTCTCCTTCTTTCAAGGTATTTAACCACAGGTGGCATACTATCTAACTCCCCGAATTTGGCAAGGACAGTCCCAATTCATCATCTGCTGGCTCCACTTTTTCAGCTGCTTTTAAACTGTTCCAGCCCTCTCCCCATCTCCCACTTATTTCAGTTACTACAAACTGAATTCTAAGTGCAGAAGTAGCTTGAACTCAGCTGACTCAGCAGAGAGGAGAAGAGAGGAGGGGAGGATATTGATAACCTGGAATATGTCCAGAGGAGGGCAACCAAAATGGTGAAGGGTCTGGAAACCATGAAGCCCTGTGAGGAGTGGCTTAGGGAGTTAGATATGTTCAGCCTGACAAAAAGAAGATTAAGAGGCGACAGGATAGCCGTGTTTAAAGGGATGTCATGCTGAAGAGGGAGCAAGCCTGTTTTCTGCTGCTCCAGAGACTAGGACATGGAGCAACGGCTTCAAACTTCACCGAATCACAGAATAATAGAGTTAGAAGAGACCACAGGGGCTATCGAGTCTGATCCCATACTGCCATGCAGGAAGACGCACTCAAAGCACCCCCAGCAAATGGCCCTCCAGCCTCTGCTTAAAAACCTCCAAAGAAGGAGACTCCACCACACTCCATGGAGGCAGCAGATTCCACTGTTGAACTGCTCTGACTGTCAGGAAGTTCTTCCTGAGGTTCAAGTGGAATCTCCTTTCCTGCAGCTTGAGTCCATTGCTCCTTGTCCTAGCCTCTGGAGCAGCGGAAAGCAAGCCTGTTCCCTCTTGGATATGACATCCATTCAAATATTTAAAGATAGCTATCATGTCCCCTCTTAACCTTCTCTTCTGCAGACTAAACATACCCAGCTCCCTAAGTCGCTCCTCATAGAGCTTCATGGCTTCCAGACCCTTCACCATTTTGGTCGCCCTCCTCTGGACATGCTCCAGCTTGTCGATATCCTTCTTGAATTGAGGAGCCCAGAACTGGACGCAGTATTCCAAATGAGGCCTAACCAGTCAGAATAGAGTGGTAGCATTAGCTCCCTCGATGTAGACACCATGCTCCTATTGATGCAGCCAAGAATCACATTGACTTTTTTGACCGCTGCATCACACTGCTGACTCATGTTCAGCTTGTGGTCTACGAAGACTAATAGATCCCTTTTACGCCTACTGTTGTACAGCCAGGGGTCCCCCGTCCTATATTTCTGCATTTCATTCTTTCTGTGCAAGTGTAGGACCTTACATTTCTCTCTGTTGAAATTCATTTTGCTAGCTTTGGCCCAGCTCTCCCATCTGTCCAGGTCATTTTGAATCTTGATCCTGTCCTCTGGGGTATTAGCAACCCTTCCCAATTTGGTGTCATCTGCAGATTTGATCAGCATGCCCTCCGCTCCTTCATCCAAGTCATCGATGAAGATGTTGAATAGCCCTGGGGCCAGGACAGAACCCTGTGACACAGGACAGGATTAAAAATCAGACTGGCCCACCCATCAGAAGCTTTGTCCCATCACGGGATGCCCAGTGTGGTTCCATTCTGTTCTATTTTGCAGTGGTGGAGCCAGCAGTCTGATATAGCTAACTAAAATTCTTCCTTGTTGCTGCTCATCCTGAAACAATCAAAAATAGTTAAGCTTCTGTGACTTATTAAACAGTGCCTGTGTTTTCAAATTCTCCTTGCTCCAATGAAAAATGAGGGCTAGAAGCTGGGAGATTTTTAAAAATGGAGAAGAAACCCAGGCGTCTCAGGAGTCATCATCAGGTAGTGGCTCCTAGATTTTGCAGGTTGCTTGGATCTGTGCTTCCAACTACCTGCTGACTCTGCTGGTCAGAGTCAGCAGTACTGAACTAAATGGATCAAGGGCCTGACTCATTATAAATTACTTCATATGCTTCTCTGATCTGGTTAGGGGACCACAATGGGGGAAGAAGTAGGATTTCCAGAAAAGGCTAGGAGACGATCCTACTTAAAAACCTAAAAAGCCATTGCTGCCAGTCAGAGTCAGTAGTACTGAGCTAGATGGGCAAAGAGTCTGACTCATTATAAACCAGCTTGCTACGTTCCTATGCAGGGTCAGCCTCCAGGCAGGGCTAGGAAAGAATCCTACCTGAAACCCTGGAAAGCTATGGCTGCCAGCCAGAGTTGACGACCCTCGGCTAGGTGGACCAGGGCAACTCCCATTGTTCCCAAGTGTGGCTCCAGGGGCCTGGAGGAGATTCACTCAGGGAAGAGCGGCTAGGCTGTGATTCTTTCACAGCCTGTTCACAGGACTACGGAAAGTCTCCGTTGCTCCATTCCTGCTCTGGCTGGCAGGATCAGTCTCTGGTTTCTCCTTGAGGCTGCCACCAGCATCCTTCGCACTCGTGCTCTTAGCTACCAAAAAGTCCACGGAGGCTGCATGAGCTCGTAAGTTGGGATGCTGGTGACGTTGACGGGGATGGAGATGACGGCCCAGGGCAGTCCGTGCCTCTCCAAGGATCGCCGGATCATGTACCTGGAAAGGAGAAGTGGGGAGGCAGGAAGGGAAATTCATATTTTTAAAATATATATATATATATATTTTTAAAAATTTTTTTGAGGGGGACAAATTGCATTCTTTTAACCGCAGAAGAAGGCAATGGCAAACTTCCTCTGAATAAATCCAAGAAAACTCTATATAATTTTTAGAGCTAATTGTCTGAGTGTTGGACTAGGACTTCAGCAGACCAGGGTTCAAATCCTGCTTAGCGATGGACAACCCCTGGGTGACCTTGAGCAAGGCACACTTTCTCAGTTTCCAAGGAAGGCAACACCAAGCCTCCTCTGGATAAACCTCACCATGATAATCTTAGGGTTGTCATAAATCAGAGTAATATTGACCGAACACTCCCAAGATTTATTTTACATAAATAATCCATTGCTGATAGCAGGTGTTATTTTACCAGATATGTAGCACCTTAAGAACGCATTTTAAATCTTTAACAAATATTATCCCAGGGCAGAGCTACACTACAGAATTATAGTGCTGTTATTCCATGTTAATTGCCATGCTTGCGTCCTATGGAATCCTGGGATTTGCAGCTTAGCGAAAGGCATGTAGAATTCTTAGCCAGAGAGCTCTAGTGCCTCCCCAAACTACAAATCCCAGGATTCCACAAGATGGAACAATGGCACCAGAATTCTGTAGTATGGATCAGCCCCAAGTCATCTCTGGAATGTAGGTCTGCATTATGCCCCTAACTCTTGTTGCATTTGTGTGTACTGTGGCCACAGAGAATGACAGTCGTCTCTACTCCGTTAAAGCAGGAATGGGGGAAGTGAGATTCGTGGGCTGCTTGTGGCTCGCAAGGTTCTTTTGGAGATCCCCGGGACATCTCAGTGCCCCAGTTTTACAAAGCAGAGCATTTTGGGTACCTTTTTTAAAAATTATTTTTTCAGTGACAAGTTGCAGGGAGTAAAGCCACTCAATATCCCATGGAGGCACAGTGGCTCCCATAACCCCCGGCAGTTGCCTACCGCTGCTGTAAAGAAATTCATTATTGCGTGAAGGTTTGAACACAGGACTTCTGAGCTGACTCTCCGAGGCTTATCTCATGGTACAGACTTTAGGCCACTTACCCATCTCTCCCAAGAAGGAAGAGGGCAGGGATGTCTGCTGTCCGCTGGGTGCTGTCCTGGATCATCTCGACGTAGGAGCTGTCGTTGTCGTAGGCGTTGTCGGCAATGATCACCGCACGGCCTCCGTGCTCTTGGACAACGCGGGTCTTAGACAGAAATGAGCACCCCCTGGGGGAAAGACGGCGGGAGTGCTGAGCTTTGGACACAGACACAAAGGTAAGGGGTATCTGAACTTTTGCCAAACCAAGTGCAAAAGCACACCCGTATTTTGCAGACTTCCACTTTACAAACAATGGCTGGAATTCACTATCACAGTCAAGGATGCACTGCTAGAATTACACATCTGTAACTCTCCTGCCAGCCATCTCCTGCATCTGATTGTTGCAGCCAGAGACCACTGGAGACTTTTTTTGGGGGTGTGTGTGTGGAAATGTTAGCCTGCTGTGCTCCAGTTGACAGGAGAATAGACCTCTGCTGTTCGCAGAGGCTGCTGCATGATCATAGAATCATAGAAATGTAGAGTTGGAAGAGACCACACGGGCCATCCAGTCCAACCCTCTGCCATGCAGGAATACCCTCAAAGCACTCCCGACAAAGCAACAGCAAACCTCCTTTGAAGCAATCATGAGAGAAAGCATAGAATCATAGAATCATAGAAATGTAGAGTTGGAAGAGACCCCAGGGGCCATCTAGTCCAACCCCATTCTGCCATGCAGGAATACCCTCAAAGCACTCCCGACAGATGGCCATCCAGCCTCTGCTTAAAAACCTCCAAGGAAGGAGACTTCACCACACTCCACTGAGGCAGCAGATTCCACTGCCGGACAGCCCTGACCGTCAGGAAGTTCTTCCTGAGGTTCAGGTGGAATCTCCTTTCCTGCAGCTTGAATCCATTGCTCCTTGTCCTGGTCTCTGGAGCGGCAGAAAACAAGCCTACTCCCTCCTCTACATGGCATCCCTTCAAATATTTAAACATGGCTATCATGTCCCCTCTTAACCTTCTCTTCTGCAGACTGAACATACCCAGCTCTCTAAGTCTATCCTCATAGGGCATGGCTTCCAGGCCCTTCACCATTTTGGTCGCCCTCCTCTGGACCCGCTCCAGCTTGACCATGTCCTTCTTGAATTGGGGTGCCCAGAACTGGACACAGGATTCAAGATGAGGTCTAACCAAAGCAGAGTAGAGTGGTACCAGTACCTCCCTCGATCTAGACACCATACTCCTATTGATGCAGCCGAGAATTGCGTTGGCTTTCTTGGCTGCCGCATCACACTGCTGACTCACGTTCAGCTTGCGGTCTATTAAGACTCCTAGATCCCTTTCACACATACTGCCATCCAGCCACGTGTCCCCCATCCTATATTTCTGCATTCCATTTTTTCTACCTAAGTGTAGGATCTTACACTTAAAGCAGGACTCTGGTTCGGCTGGTAGCCAAGAAGCTGATCTAAGCCCATGTGGTTAGCTTTAACACTGGAGCAGCTGGTAGCTCCTGTATGACTGAGATAGCCACTCTGGGTTTTAGCTTGAACTTTAAAATTACTATTCAAGCTTCTTGTTGTGTGTCTTCAAGTGATTTTTGACTTACGGCACGCCTAAGGTGACTCTTATCACAGTTTTTTTTTCCCCTTGGCAGAATTTGTTCAGAGGCAGTTTGCTTTTGCCTTCGTCTGAGGCTGAGAGAGGGTGACTTGCCCAAGATCACTCAGGAGGTTTCCATGGCCAAGTGGGGATTCAAACCCAGGTCTCCCGGTGTCCCAATCCAAAACTCAAATTCTGCACCATGTTGGCTCAACATACAAGCCACATCCTGGTTAGTTTCCAAAAGCCTAACGGACCGGGACTCTTTTCAGTGGATGGAGTCGCCCTAGGCTCTCTAGGGAGAGAATTCCAAAGTCTGGGAGCAGCCACCAGGAATGCCTTCTACTTTGGACCCACCAAACATGCCTGGGACGGCAGTGGGATGTAGAGAAGGGCCTCTCCAGAGCTCTAATGGGATCATAGGCCATTTCCGCACTAGCCTGTTATAGCGCGATGATTCCACTTGCAACATCCTATGGTATCCTGGGGTTTGCAGTTTCAGGAGGGGCCAGCCGGCCCCTCCCTATACTGCAAACCCCAGGATTCCATAGGATGTTGCAAGTGGAATCATCGCGCTATAACAGGCTAGTGCGGAAATGGCCATAGATACAGTCCTTCAAGATTCAGATTAAAATGTGGAGCGAGTTCACCGGCCCACTGGCATGGGAGCCACCAAGCACCACTGGAGAAAGGGGTAGGAAAAAGAGAAAATGTCCTAGTTAACCATGCTGGCTCTACTGTCGGGGTGGATAAACAAACCGCACTTCAACATATCTCCAGGTGGACACGGAGCTGGCTTGAACCTCCGAACACAAGGTAGGAAGGTAGAAAAGAGAAGGAAAAGAAAGACAGACAGACAGACACAAGTTTCTTTGGCCAAAGGATCCCTCCCGGGAAGGATGATTTATTCTTTCAGGCTTCCCTTCTTATACCATTTTTATGCTGATATTAAAGAAATGCTTACAGAAAAGAAAAGATTCATGCATCAGCATTAGCAGAATCACAGCTTGCACACGTACTACGTTCTATCTGACTCTTAACATTCCTAAGTCTACATGACGCTATTACATCCCAGGTCATTCTCAAAGATATCTTTCACGTTCGCAGTGTCCTCTTTGCTGCATGATAAACCATGTTGGCTCAACATACAAGCCACAAAACAGCAGAGCAGAATAAACAAGAATAAACAAGAGCAGAGCAGAATACACAATTCTAAAGCAAGGTTGTTTGATGATCCGCAAGTGTCTAAACTGCCAATATCAGTTAATGATTGTCAAGTATTAATTTTACAGCAAGCTGCAGAGCCCCACATTTCAAGCCTGACACTACTATGCAAGCTACTTGAACCTGATCTCCAAAATTAGTTCAGCACCTGGGATAGCTCCTTTATATTTCAGCCTAAAGCCCAGAGAGGATTCACCGCCCTTGGACACGGAAACCACCAACCCCCACTGTTTCAAACCAGCTTTTTCTCATGTATGTGGTGGGCACTAGAAAAGGAGGTGGCATGCAAAGAAACTCACCCACGCTCCACCAAGGCAATCTGGCCATCAATGAAGACACCGTTGTTTAAAGTTCCACAAGCCTCGGGAGGGTCAGCTGGAACCAGGTAGATTTGCTCGTATCTCGTGTTCTTCAACAGGTAAAAGAGAAGGACAAAAAGATGAAATCATGGGCTGTAGAGCATGAATGGAAAGGACAGATCTCCCTTTCTTTTTCCTTTCTCTCTCCTGGCATGTGGTGATGGGAGTTTGACTACAACCCCCATCATCCCCTCCTAACATAGGACTACGCTGATGGGAGCTGAAATTATATGTTGGGGTTAGGCTGCTCTAGAAACGATGGCCTTTGTCTGCTTAGAAACACAATCACACAAATTTTACAGCCCAGTCCTGGGTTGCCATGTTGGCCATAAAACAAGCAAACAAAAAGACCAAAAATCCATCCTGTGGTAATATCATTATTGGATCAACCAAAAGGTATGTATCACAGTAGCTCTGAAAGAGAGCCAGTGTGGTGTTGGAGTAAGCCTTTGGGAGGCCAAGGTTAGAATAACCACTTGGACATGAAAACCCACTAGGTGACTTTGGGCAAGTCCCACTTTCTCAGCCTCAGAGGAAGGCAATGGCAAACCTTATCGTAGGATCCTAGAGTTGGAAGAGACCCCAAGGGCCAGCCAGTCCAACCCCCTTGTGCCATTTAGGACGACACAATCAAAGCACTCCTGACAAATGGCCATCCAGCCTCTCTTTAAAAACCTCCAAAGAAGGAAGAGACTCCACCACACTTTCAGGCAGCGTATTCCACTAGTGAAACTGGGAAATTGAATAAATCCAGTGAGGTAGACTCAAGGCGATTGACTGAGACTCAGACTTAAGTCACTTCGGTGACTTGACTCAAACTCGACTTGGCAATAAATGATGCCCTGGCTTAAGACTTGTATGCTTTTAGTGACTGACATGCTGCCCTTGGTTCAGTCGCGTAACACATTCATCCAGAAACCTTACAAACTGTGAACAACGCTTCCGTCTCTTTTTCCCTACTGGTCGCATTACAATCTGTCTCAAGCCCAAAATGTGGGCACATTTCTCAGAAGGGAACAGTAGACAGTTTAGGCAATGGGCTTGAGGTCTGCTCAGCAGCCTGTCCCCACTGCATATCGGAGGAGCCTTCAAAAACTTTTCCCAAGAGCAGAAGGCAAAACTCACCTGCAAAGCACAGAGTGCATTTCTCAGAGAGGAGCAGCAAACGTGTTAGGCAATAGGCTCAAGGAGGAAGGATCCTTCTAAAGCTTTTGAAGCTCCAGTAATAGGGAGCAAGAAGGATCCTATTCCCCCCTTCTGAAAAATCCTCCAGCTTTGGAAATTGGAAGTAAGAAGGATCCTACTCCCCACTTCCAAAGCCGCAGACTCTTTTATGCCCGTTGGCACAAAAGACCCCAGCTTTGGGAAGGGGGAGTAAGAGGGCTCTTATTCCCAACTTCCAAAGTTGCAGGTGGCAAAATCGCAAATGCGGAGGGCTCAATCTACTTCAGTTGCTAAAACTGTCTTTATTCGACTCTGTTCAGAAATTCTGGAATATAGGCTGGGGTATAAAGTTGGCTCCTAGGCTTGAGACTTGACTTGAAAGTATCTTGCAAGGACTTGAGACTTGAAGGTAGAGACTTGCGTAAAAGACTTAAAAACATCACTGAATAAATCATTAATACTGAGGCCTCCTCAATATTTAACCAGAAGTTGGGAGTGTAGCCACACTCCCACACTTGGAGAGGGTAGGATGGAAATTTATTTTTCGAGGAAGAATATGTTCCTCTGAGTTATCCCTGTTGGAACACAAAGTATTTTGCATAGTCTTAAAAAAGACCTGCTCCTGCCAGAGATGAAAACTGGTAGAACTGGTTGACTTGGAGATCCGTCACACGCCTGCCTTTTTGGAATCTCCTTGGGCGCATGGCTATGGCAACTATGAGCATGAATGCCAACACTTCAACGCTTGCCACAACCCAGCTGGTCTCCAGCCACAAGTTCGCACCTTGGTCCATCTGCCTCTCTATGGTTTCTCACCAGGAGAAGGGCAAGCTGCTCTCTCTTGCCTTTCTCCTGTGCTGCAGCGCCCCCAGCATCAGGTGGTTAACAAGTGGTACTGCACCCTGTTGCTCTAACTCCGTAACGAAAAGGGGCCAATAGTGTTCCACTGAGATGTATATAATTTTGCCAACTCTGGCTGAAATCCTCATCGTGAGCCAATACGTTTCCCTGTTTCTTGGCTCGTCTTCACCTGGTAGACCCAGTTCATCCACTATCACATTTCTGGGAGTGGGTGGAGATAGGGCTGTACATTTTTAAGCAATAAAAATAAAATAAAACTGTGAATGGCTGAGCTTGTTGCCTTTGGGGGACTACAATTCTCAGAACCTTCCAGGACGGGGGATTTTAGATAGTCTTTAAAAAAGTGACGTCACCAAGCTCCGTGAATGATACAGCGACAGGGAGTTGTGATGTCCAGGCCAGTGGTTCTTAACCTTTTCTTTACTGAACCCCCCTATAAATATAATTTGCTGCCGGGGACCCCCAAAACTTAATTCAAGATTTAAATTTTTAAATTTACATTTAAATATTCAGATTACTTATTTATTTAAGGCTTCTGGACATTAGAATTCAAATCCCTGCTCAGATACTGGCTGACCTTGGGCAAGTCACATTCTCTCAGCCTCAGAGGATGGCAAAGGCGACCTCCCAAACAAATCTTGCCCCCCCCAAAAAAAACTGCGATAGGTTCATCTTAGGGTTGCCATAAGTCAGAAGTGACTTGAAGGCACACAAGAACAAAGTGCTGCAGACAGGGGGAGGTTCTTTCTAGCCAACGCGATTCTTGGTTGCATCAATAGGAGCATGGTGTCTAGATCGAGGGAGCCTATTCTGCTTTGGTGAGGCCTCATCTGGAATCCTGTGTCCAGTTCTGGGCACCTCAATTCAAGAAGGATGTCGACAAGCTGGAGCGTGTCCAGAGGAGGGCGACCAAAATGGTGAAGGGTCTGGAAGCCATGAAGCTCTATGAGGAGCAGCTTAGGGAGCTGGGGATGTTTAGTCTGCAGAAGAGAAGGTTAAGAGGGGACATGATAGCCATGTTTAGATATTTGAAGGGACGTCATGTTGAGGAGGGAGCAGGCTTGTTCTCTACCGCTCCAGAGACTAGGACAAGGAGCAACGGATTCAAGCTGCAGGAAAAGAGATTCCACTTGAACCTCAGGAAGAACTTCCTGATGGTCAGAGCTGTCCGGCAGTGGAATCTTCTGCTGCCTCCATGGAATGTGATGGAGTCTTCTCCTTCTTTGGAGGTTTTTAGGCAGAGGCTGGATGGTCGTCTGTTGGGAATGCTTTGATGGGTGTTCCTGCATAGCAGGGGGTTGGACTTGATGGCCCCTGGGGTCTCTTCCAACTCCAGGATTCTACGATCATGTCTCTCCCCTTTGAAAACTGACTTATGCCGTCTCTAAGGCAAACCTACCATGGGGAAGATTCTGCGCAAGATTTGTTGCCTTTGCCTTTTGCTGAGGCTGAGAAAATGTGACTTGCCTGAGGTCAACCAGTGGGCTTCCATGGCTGAGCAGGGATTCAAACCTTGGTCTCCAGAGTAATAATTTGGGTGCAGGCACATGCCCTCTGCCATGTCCCTTCTGTCAAGGAAGTGGCAGCAGTGTGTGTGTGTGTGTGTGTGTGTGTGTGTGTGATAAACAAGGGAGCAGTTTCGGCACCTGTATGCACACCTTGCTGCTGTGTCCCTGTTGCTTCTGCTGCTGGTGGTGGTCTCTACCAGCAGGAATAGAACAGAACAGAATCTTTATTACGGTCATAGACCAGCACAGGTAAAAAGAGGATGCAGAAAGGATAAAAAAACAGGTTAAAGACAGCCTTTAAATTCTCCTTCAGGTTGCACGGCTCCCGTATAACAAGACAAGCTTGGAAACAGTCTCCTGCGGAGGTCAGTGCCGGACGAATTTTAACCACTGCTGCACAGCATCTGGCAACGTTATATGTTATATATATGTTATATGGGGGTTGGTGTCTGAAAGTAACAGAGAAGTGTAGAATTCTCCAGTGCGTCCTTGGTGTTTATGCAAGAGAGGGGAAATAAGGCTGAGGCGGGTGTCCCCGAGGGGAGGGCGTGACATCGTGCCAAGGTAAAGGCCCTCCGGTGTTTAGGTACTTCTAGTTTTGCTAAGTACGCCATAGGAGAAGCTTGATAGCTGTTGGGGTCAATAGCAATAAAGGCTGAGGTGCTACCTGGATCCGGTTGTCGCTCTGCACCTACCACCCGTTGTTTGATAGCTGCTTTGGCCTTGTCGTATCCCATGCTGAGCAGAAGCTCTGGGGAAAAGCCCAGCGATGAGATTTTAGTCGTCACTGTCCGTTTCCACACAGACCGGAAGACATCTCTCAAGCTTAGCGGAGCCAGGCCAGTGGGCTCTACCAGCAGGGCTTCAGGACCCCCCATGAGCGCTCTGTGGACCCCCGGGGGTCCCTGGACCCCAGGTTAAGAACTCTTGGTCTCTGTTGACTGTAGGATGGTCAACAAGGAGCACGAGAATGGGTGGCTGTTTCTCTGAACCAGATCAAATCCTGCCCCCAACGCATCCACCAACCCGATCTTTTCTTTTTTCTTTCCCTTTCGTGAGGATTTATGCTCCGACTGACGTCTGCCACGTCGCACCAGGAAGCAGCAGATGGGAGAAGCACGCTTAGGGCAGAAAGTCTTCCCCCAACCTTTCGTCTCAGCATGTCAAGAATACTTGGAAATGTAATTCCCGAGTCCAAATGGGCTGGAGTGGGAAAACTGGGAAGGGTGTGCGTGAAAAATCATTCTGTGTCGTGCAGGTGGGAGAATCGGAGGGGCGGAAACAGATGAGTTTCCGTAGCACCGTAAAATGTAGGGCCCCTGTCGGGATTGCCCTCCGTATGAGGGGATTATGGTTTAGTGTGCAGATTGTATTACCGTTAGTGATTTTCCTAATGGCCTTGCAGTACGGATAGAGCAGGGGTACATTCCTCAGCAGCAGTTCTCAAAACATTTGCTAGAGGAAAAGAGAGTAGCTACGGTGACCTGGCGGTCGTCCCGACCTGCAGGAGAGAAAATATGCACTCGCTTATCTCTCGTGGGAAACCGAACTGTTTAACCTTAGAGACTTTGGGAATATCGGCCGCTTCTGTCTTTTGACGTTCGCGTTCACCGCTCCGCATCTTCTCAATAAATCTGCTATGTAAGTTTATTGATCCTGTGTACGAGTCCGATCCTGACAGCCCCCCAGGTTTTTTTGTGGGGTGCACGTGCTGGGTACAAGAAAAGAAGCCAAAGTTGGCTGCAACTCCATGGTTCTCATACTTACGAACACTCCCCCAAAATCCTTAGCCGGTGTGGCAGTAAAGATGTAGCGGATGTCCCCAGGGCTCAGCACTTGGAAGTAGAGATATTCTTGGATGCGTAAACCTGTGAGATGAGAATGTAAGAGAGAAGGCATGAATTCTAATGGCCGGGGGTCCTAGTACTCTTTCTACAGAAGTCAGAAAAGGAAGCAGGCTATCTTAAAAGGCTAAAGGTTTTGGGTGGGATTATTTTTGGAGAGAGCAGGGTTCGAATCCTTGCTCAGCCATGGAAACCCACGGGCTGATCTTGGGTGTGTCACACACTCTCAGCCCCAGAGGAAGGCAAAGGCAACCCCATCTCTGGCCAAATCTTGCCAAAAAAACCCCGTGATAGTTTTGCCTTCGAGTGGCCATAAATCAGAAAGGAGTTGAAAGCAGAAAACAACAATAACAATGCACCAGTGCAAATACTTTTGCAGGCATCGCACAACTTTTTTTAACTAGATTTTTTTTTCCGGCCCTGTTAACAATCAGCTAAAGCCTGCCAAAAAACCGCTAAGCAATCAAAGGAAACGCATGACCCATTAATCTTACTGAAGGTCACAAACTGTGTCTTGAGGATTATCCATTGCCAGGGTTGCCTCTGAGGTATTGTTGTATGTCTCTTTCACACTACGCAGCTATAGCACTGGATATCACTTTAACTAACATGTCTCTGTCCTACGGAAGCCTGGGATTTGTAGTCTTCAGATGAACTTAGAATTCCCTACTGAAGAGTTCTTGTGCTGTCATTTAGAGCAGCAGGCTAGAACTCAGCAGCAAAGAATTTCAAGTCTCCCACAAAACTACAGATCCCAGGATTCCATAGGACAGAGGTGTAGCAGTTCAAGTGTAATCACAGTGCTACAATTGTGCAGTGCGACAGAGACACTAGTCCCAAGTGTACAACCAAACTGTTTGGTAGTCCAAACCTCTTATGGCCACTGATCTATAGCTCCTGTTCAGTGGGGTGAATGGCAGGGTGCCTTGGCTTCATTTTCAGATACTCAGTAGGGAAAGTTACAGCCTTCCAGATGTTGCTGCAATACACCCATTATTCCTGTCCATGTGCCCCGAAGGCTGAGGCTGATGGGACCTGCACTCCAACTTCCATGTAGATTCCATACTCCTGAATTAAGGCCACCAAATGTGTTTGTCGTTGTGTGCATTTAAGTCATTCCAACTTATGGCGGCCCTAAGGTGAACTGGGGCTGAGAAAGTGCGATGCACCTAAGGTCAACCAGTCAGAAAGGACCAAAGCACAAATTATTTGCCTGCAAGAAACACATATAAAATTAAATCAGGAAAATATTTGAAGAATCAAAAACTGGGTGAATGTTTTACATCTTCATATGAGAAGAAGAAAAGAGGTGTGGCACTATATGTAGATAAGATCTCAGCTAAAGAAATATTTAAAGATAACGAAGGAAGAGTCCTTGGAATAGAAATCTGGATTGAAGGAAAGCAAATATTATTTGTGGGAGTATACACACCCAATGAAAATAAGGAAGTTTCGTCTTTTTTTCATATGTGGTGGACATGTAAGATAGCAAAAAAATTTTGGAAGCGGGTACATGATGAAATTCAGAGAATTTGTAAGTTGAATTTTGAAATGGAACCGGAACTTTACCTGTTAAATATGCTAGGGCAACAAAAGGAAATAAGAAGTCATCAGAAGATATTATTGTATTTAATAACTGCGGCAAGGTTAACATATGTGCAACACTGGAAAGAAAAGAAATATATTGATATTGAGGAGTGGAAGTTAAAAGTTCTGGACATGATAGAGATGGAAAAATTAGCATTTTCTTTGAAAAATAAATCTATCCAGAATTTTGAAAAAGAATGGCCTGATGTCTGTACCCGGAAAGATCCTGGAGCAGATCATTAAGCAGTCAGTTTCTAATCACTTAGAAAGCAACGCGGTAATCACGAGAAGTCAACATGGATTTCTCAAAAATAAGTCATGCCAGACTAATCTTATCTCTTTTTATGACAGAGTTACTAGCTTGATAGATGAAGGGAATGCTGTGGATGTAGCATATCTCGATTTCAGTAAGGCCTTTGACAAAGTTCCACATGACATTCTTGCAAAGAAGCTGGTAAAATGCGGGCTGGACAGGGCTGCTGTCAGGTGGATCTGTAACTGGTTGACTGACCGTTCCCAAAGGGTGCTCACCAATGGCTGCTTTTCCTCCTGGAGAGAAGGGACTAGCGGGGTGCCACAGGGTTCTGTCCTGGGCCCAGGGCTGTTCAATATCTTCATCAACGACTTGGATGAAGGAATAGAGGGCATGCTCATCAAATTTGCAGATGACACCAAATTGGGAGGGTTGCTAATACGACAGAGGACAGGATCAAAATTCAAAATGACCTGGACAGATTGGAGAGCTGGGCCAAGGCTAACAAAATGAAATTCAACAGAGAGAAGTGTAAGGTCCTACACTTAGGTAGAAAAAATGGAATGCTGAAATATAGGATGGGGGACACGTGGCTGGATGGCAGTACGTGTGAAAGGGATCTAGGAGTCTTAATAGACCGCAAGCTGAACACGAGTCAGCAGTGTGATGCGGCAGCCAAGAAAGCCAACGCAATTCTCGGCTGCATCAATAGGAGTCTGGTGTCTAGATCGAGGGAGGTACTGGTACCACTCTATTCTGCTTTGGTTAGACCTCATCTTGAATACTGTGTCCAGTTCTGGGCACCCCAATTCAAGAAGGACATGGTCAAGCTGGAGCAGGTCCAGAGAAGGGCGACCAAAATGGTGAAGTGCCTGGAAGCCAAGCCCTATGAGGACAGACTTAGAGAGCTGGGTATGTTCAGTCTGCAGAAAAGAAGGTTAAGAGGGGACATGATAGCCATGTTTAAATATTTGAAGGGATGCCATGTAGAGGAGGGAGAGGGCTTGTTTTCTGCTGCTCCAGAGACCAGGACAAGGAGCAATGGATTCAAGCTGCAGGAGAGGAGATTCCACCTGAACCTCAGGAAGAACTTCCTGACGGTCAGGGCTGTCCGGCAGTGGAATATGCTGCCTCGGAGTGTGGTGGAGTCTCCTTCTTTGGAGGTTTTTAAGCAGAGGCTGGATGGCCATCTGTCGGGAGTGCTTTGAGGGTGTTCCTGCATGGCAGGGGGTTGGACTGGATGGCCCGTGTGGTCTCTTCCAACTCTACATTTCTATGATTCTATGATTCTATGAATGGAAAGAAGTATTGGATTGGGCAAAGATATAAATGTATAAGAAATCAAGAAGAAATAATGTAATCATTCTCTTCTCTGTAAAATGCAAATTATGTTTGCATGTAATGAAAATAAGCAATTGCAACTGGAAGATTTAAGCCTGGAAGTGTGTGTGTGTGTGGTGTTTTATTTTTGATATTAAATCTTAATTAAAATTTAAAAAAAAATTATTACCAATAAAAATAAAAATAAAATAAAATAAGGAAGTTTCCATAGTCAAGCAGGGAATTGGACACTTGTCTCCAGGGCTGCAATCCAACATTCAAACCACTACACAACGCTGGCTTTCCCAAGTGTGTTTGGCACGACATTATTCTTTGAATATGGCAATGTAAGACATAAGGAATATCGGCTGTTCCTCCCTAGTGACTTGTATTCACAGGTATACTGCCTTTGAACATGGAGGCTTCCTTTAATTATCGCTGCTAATATCCACTGATAGATCCAAACAACATAATAACCAATTTCCATCAATTCATTCATTATTTTTTCTGCTCCCCCTTGACCGGTGGTATAGGAAAAATAGCCCTGGTCTACTAAGGGAATAGCACCATATCTGAATGCCTTTCTTGAACATGCATTGTTGCTATGTGCCTTCAAGTCACTTCTGAGCAAGGGCAGCTTTATTATAGGATTTCTTGGCTAGTCTTATCCTGAGGAAGTATGCTCTTCCCTTCCTCTGAGGCAGAGGGAATGTAGGCCCGTTTCCGCACGACACAGTCATAGCGCCGTTATTCCACTTTCAACGTCCTATGGAATCCTGGGAACGCTATGGAACTCACAAAGGCCCCTCTCTAAACTGCAAACCCTAAAATTCCATGGGATGTTGAAAGCGGAATAATAGCACTATAACAGTCTAGTGCGGAAGTGGCGTCACTTGCCCAGGGTCACCCGACGAGCTGAGATTCAAACCCTGGGCTTCCGGAGTCCTAGTCCAAGACTCCGAACCACCCTGGCTCACACGGACAGACACAGAAACGCTGGCTTCCCCCTCCCTCGCACACTGTCCCTGGATTATCCCCAGCTTTCAAAAGTGGCCCGGGATTGTGCAAGAGGAACAGTCACTGGACACAATTCCAACCGGGCTACATTCCAGGCAACCGGCCGTTGCCGCGCTGCAAGAATAGCAGATGAAGAAAGCTCCGGATTATAAATAGACTTGAGACTGCAAGCCCACATGGCCACATAGGCTGGTGCGATCCGACAGAATCTTCCAGGGCTGCTTTGAGGTTCTGCAGCCACGCCAAGGATTGGCACCAAAGATCTCGTCTTGACCCATCACGGCTCATCGGAGTCCTTGATCCCGCAACAGGGATCTGCCACGTGCCGGTGTGAACGTGCCGGGCGCCTGAAGGTGGCCCAGTGGCCGCCCCATCGCACCCTGGCTTGCTCCTGCATCTTTAACACGGGCACGCGAAGCCGCTTTAAAACAGCACGTACGGTTTTGTGTGACGCACAACAATGAACGCAGACTCTTTAAAAGGAGGAAGGAAGGGGGAGGAAAAAAAATATTAAGGTGACCACCTTTTTAAGACTAACCGGTTTCTATTTCTGCATGAGCTTTCATCAACGTAAACTCACTTCTTTGGATGCAGGTGGAGTGGTCATACAACATTTCCGCACGACACTCTTATAGCGCGATGATTCCACTTTCAACCTCCTCTGGAATCCTGGGGTTTGCAGTTTCGGGAGGGGCCGGCCGGCCCCTCCCGAAACTGCAAACCCCAGGATTCCAGAGGAGGTTGAAAGTGGAATCATCGCGCTATAACAGGCTCGTGCGGAAATGTGACAGGATTCAGCTCCCCACTTGGCCACAGAAACACACTCTCAGCCCTAGAAAACCCTGTGATAGATTTGCCTTAGGATCGTCATAAGTCAGAAACAACTTGACGGCACACAACAAAAACACAATGCTTTAGGCACAGTTAAAATGGCAAATTGAGAAGCTTGCAACCTTCTCTCCCCATGTCCTTTAATCCAGGTTGCCAGTCAAGGTTCATCCCATCACAACCAGCTAGCCTGTGCATACACCGACAGGACGCATTGTGCTCCATTCTGCTTTGGTTAGTCTTCACTCGGAATCCTGTGTCCAGTTCTGGGCACCACAATTCAAGAAGGATATTGGGAAGCAGAAACATGTCCGGAGGAGGGCAACCAAAATGGTAGAAGGCCTGGAAGCCACGAAACCCTCTGAGGAGCCGTTTAGGATGCTGGCTCGAGAATAGAAGGCTAAGATGAGACACGACCACTACGTTTAAATATTCGAAAGGATGTCGCATGGAGGATGGGGCAAGCTTGTTCTCTGCTGCTCCAGAGACTAGGACGTGGAGCAACGGCTTCAAACTTCAGGAAAAGAGATTCCACCTCAACATTTTGGAAGAACTTCTGCTATTAAGAGCAGTTCAACATGGAATATGTTGCTGCCTCAGTGGAGAGTGGTGGAGTCTCCTTCTTTGGAGGTTTTTAAACGGAGGTTGGATGTCCATCTGTCAGGAATGCTTTGATGGTGTCTTCCTGCATGGCAGAAGGGGGTTGGACCGGATGGCCATTGGGGTCTCTTCCAACTCGAGGATTCTAGGGTTAAAATGGACCTCTGGAGTAAAGACAGACTGCTGCTGTTGTATGCCTTCAAGTGGTTTCTGATTTATGGCAACCCCAAGGTGAAGAGATCATGGGGTATCCTGGAGGCTGAGAGTGTGTGTGATGCAGCCAAGGTCACCCTGTGGATTTCCGTAGCTGAACAGGGAATTTCACCCCGGGTTCCAGGTTTGTCGTCCAATGCTCAAACCACGCAAACCACATTGGATTCATTGCAGCAGAGATAACTTTTGGTGCATTTTTTTTGTCTACACAAATTTATTTAACACTGGGAGCCACTTTTGAGCCCTGAGGACCTTTCCACCCTACCCTGTGACCATGCCCTTATTCCACTTCCAACCTCCTGTGGAATTCTGGGGTTCGTAGTTTCCTGAGGCCAAAGAGCTGTCTGGCTGAGAATGCTCAATGCCCAGCATTGCATAGGAGGTGGAAAGTGGAATAATAGCACTGTAACAGTGTAGTGTGGAAGTGGCCCTGAGTCTTGGGGAGAGGAAGGGCGCAATGAAAGAGAAGCAGGAGAAAGAGGAAATACAAGGAGGAAGAGGAGGACCAAGACAGCTATGCACTGCAAGCTATATGCATGCTGTGCAGCTATGCGTGCAAAGGAAAAAGGCTCAGAAATCGAAAATACCCTTTTTCCCCAATCATAGAAATGTAGAGTTGGAAGAGACCCCAGGGGCCATCCAGTCCAACCCCCTGCTATGCAGGAACACCCATCAAAGCACTCCCAACAGATGGCCATCCAGCCTCTGCTTAAAAACTTCCAAAGAAGGAGACTCCACCACACTCCAGGGAGGCAGCAACATATTCCACTGCCGGACAGCCCTGACCGTCAGGAAGTTCTCCCTGAGGTTCAGGTGGAATCTCCTTCCCTGCAGCTGGAATCCATTGCTCCTTGTCCTGGTCCCTGGAGCAGCAGAAAACAAGCTAGCCCCATCTTCAACATGACAACTCTTCAAATATGTAAGCACGGCTACCACGTCCCCGCTTAACCCCCTCTTCCGCAGGACCCAAGAACCTAAAGACATCAAGCACGGGCAGCGAGAGCGTGACCACCGGCGACGGGGGGGCACGGCAGGAGCGGCCAGTCCCGGGCAGCCGCGGGCGGGGGCGCGGGTGCGAGTTCTGCCGGGTGATGCTTTCGCAAAGGACAGCGCGCAGCCAGCTGCAGGGGCTGCATGAAACCCCCCAAAGCCGGGGGAGCCTTACCATGAGCCAAGGAGCAAAAGCAGCAGCAGCAGCAGAAGAAGAAGCCGCCGAGCCACCCAGGCCGAGGGGCCCCCATCGCCGGGCTCGCTCCCGGGCTCGCCCTGACGCCTGCGAGCCGGGCGGCCGAATCTCTCGCTGACAGGAGGCGGGGAAACCCGCCTCCCGGCTTGCTCTCATTGGAGCGGCGGAAAGCTCCCGGCGCCGCCATTGGCCAGCGGTTTCGTCACTCAGCCGGCTCTCCGCAAGAGGGCTTTTCTTCTGTGGATGGATACGCCTAGGTTGCCATTTCCGCACTAGGCTGTTAGAGCGCTATTGTTCCGCTTTCAACCTCCTGTCGAATCCTGGGGCTTTTTGCCTTCCGTGCTCGGCATTTGTGCTGCCAGAGTCCCGATTTTGAAGCTCGTTGTCTGCGGGCTTCCAAAAAGGAACTGAATATTTCAAACTGTGCGCATGCACATTTGCAGAAAATGCACAGGTGCATCGCAGCAGGACCTGCTTATTATGTGCATGGACTACTCATTTTTTGCAGTTTTCCTACCTCATCTGGAAAAAAAAAAAGCTTCTTGAGGGCACCCTCGATTACGCAGCGCGCCTGAACTGCTCGATCTTCTCATACTTTTCTTTCCTCCCCAAATCATACGAACTCGGAAGCGTGTGGTCAGACTGCAAGGTACATAGCATCTTTCACTTTACTATATCTATGACCACGTCGCTCTTTGCCCTTTAAAACTCCGCCTCTTGGCCTGGCTCCGCCCACGTAGGCGCCGGCGAAGCTTCTGGTGCGCTCGCGCGGTGCATTGTGGGGAGCGAAACCGTTAGCAACAGGGCGGCCGCCAAGATGATGGTGAGTTACTGAGGGGAAGGGGACCGGGCTGGGGAAGCGGTGGTGATCCAGCGCCATCCGCCTCGAAAGCGGACCCGTTCTTCCCGTAGAGGGTCTGTCCTTCTCCAGAAGACTCTCTTCTGTGAGAACGGGGCCATATTGGCAGAGAGCCGGCGGAGTTTGGTGGCTGTGGGGGCGGCGCCCGGTCAGGAGGGAGGCAGGTACGGAGGCCGCGTCCAGCCTCGCTTTTAGGTTCCCATTTCAGCCTCTCAGAGCGGAGACTGCAGCGGGCAAAGGGACGCACGCGTGGGGCGAGGGCCGGTGCCCCATCAGGGACTCCCGCTACCGGCAAGCAGTTGGGGAGCCGGCTGCGTTTCGCTGGAGGGAGCTGCGAGCGCGGGGCATTGTGGGAGTTGTAGTTGAGGCGTGTCTGGGAGGCTTTTCCTTTCTTTCCCTGGGGATTGGCGGAGTCGGCGGTCTTTGAAGCCGCGCGGCGTCCGCCCGTTGCCTTGTGGGGCGCACGTGGCCGGGCCCAAGGGGTTAAAAAGGGCCCGCCCCTCTTGACCCCCGACCCCAGGGAACTGCTGCGTGGCTTTGGGGGTTTCTCTTTGGAAGAGTGGCAGAATTAGGGTTGCCAGGTGTCTCCGATTATATGCCGTGTCCCTGAACTGAGAGTTGGAAAGCTTGTGCTTTATGGGACTGGCGGGTGTCCCCTATTATAAGCGGGGTCCTCTATTTAAGGGTTGGGAAGCTTTTCCTTCTATACAGACTGAGCAAAATAACCCCTCACCCCCAAATTCTGAATTTTGTGGGCCCTTTGTAAAGAGAGAAATGTGTGCATTGTGCAACTTTTGAATGTGAACAAAATGTTAATTTTACAGAGAAATACGTGGCTAGGTTAGATGGAAAAAATACTTTCATTTGGAACACAAAGTTCTTAATAGCTGCTTCGTGATTGGGGATGCTGCATGCCTTGGGTTTTGACTGTTCTTTAGTGCTGTCTTGAAAACCTGGCAATGCTGGGCAGAATATAAATCAAGTAAATAGGTAAATGAGTGAATTTCCATGTGTATGGTTTCATAATTAATTTCTGGATAGTTTACTGTGCAGTCTTATGCATGCGTACTGAGGTGTAAGTTTGGCGTGAGTGATTCTGACCTTCACATTTAACTGTATATCTTTGTTTTTGAAGATCGTCCTGTGTTTCTTACTGACAAGGGAATATGCATAAGCATTAGGTCCTGGCTGTTACCAGGGCATCTCTTCAAAGGAAGTTTTGGTGTCCCTGATACTTTCTTGTGAGATTGCCGCGAGGCCTTTGCTGTTCCTTCCCTAAAGCTGTCACAGGAAGCTGCCTTGCTCTTGAGTCAGGTCTTGGTCCCGCTGATAAGCTGCTTCGACCTGACAGCTTCAAAGCAGACTGCAAAAACTGAGAGCAAACTGTGAATATAGTGGGCAAAATCAAATCAAAGTACAGTATGCGTTTTTGTAAAAAGGTGGAAGGTCGGACAGCACAGGGAGGTTTGCCAAAGTACGTATGTTTTCAACGTGCCTCCAAAAGTAACATTTAGAGCAGGGCTTTCCAAACGGTGTGCCGTGACACATTAGTGTGTCGCCTGAAATGGATAGGTGTGTTGCGTACAATCTTGGAAAGGTATGTTATTATTTATATATTTTTAAAAATACATGAAAGGTTTTCATGAGATATGTTGTGTCCCCATACATTTTATTATTACAATTTATGTATATGTGCATATCTCTTATAGGGGGTTAATTTAATGTCCCGTTTGCTAGTAAAACTGAATTACTGTGTCACAAAATGATGCATGTCTAAAAAGTGTGTCACTAACATGAAAAGTTTGGAAAGCTCTGGTTTAGAGCCTATTTTTGGAGGGGGGTGTCCTTTCATCCATGATCCGGTCTCTCAATCTCTGTAGCTTTCTGTCAATTCATAGAGGAAGTTTAGGTTGAAACGTGCAGTCACAAAACAAATTGTGGCATAATTCAGAGTGCCAAAAAGGTCAAGGAACTGATTTCCACACAGTGCAGGTTCTATGATAATCCAGAATGGAGTTTGGATAAGTAATTAACTCAGTTTGGAAAGATCCCTGGTTGATCATAATGGTGTTTTTTTTAACCATTCAGTTTTACTTGTTCCAAATCCAGACTTCCAGTGTTTGGTGAAAATTATTCTAGCTTCACTGAGAAGTTGCAAGACATGACATGAGTTGGAAAGTTTTTGTTTTTATTTTTAATTTTAAAGACTGGATCTTTTGCTGTACTTCATAGAGAGGCAGCACTGTGTGCCAGCATCCAATCCCTCACTGAGTGCTTAGAATGCCTGTGAAAGTTTTATGTCTTTTGTAGCACCTCAACCAGGAGCCAGAAGCAGTTTTATAGATACTAATAACTTTCAGCATCCCAGCATATTAAATCTATACCTGTGTTACTGGTCTTACTCACATATGATCAACCAGAGATCTGCAAAAAAAGATGGTTCATTGTGGATGAGCAGGAACAGCTAAACAAACTGAACACCTTTTGACTGTGGTTTGTATGTTTTATCATGAAGTGTGAACCTCTCTGCTGTCTGTCTTGTTTTTCTCCCCAAAAGTTAGAGTGAACCGTAAAAACAGACCCATGGAAATGGAAGTGATTAGTCTGGCTCTTTGGCTATATTTGGCCAAGTGGTCGTGTTTGGATGTCATGACAAATTGGAGGCCAAGAGAACTCCCAGATGTTGTGAGATCCAAACATGACCAGGGAGTTTTTTCTTCTCAGTTTAATGTCTTCTTGCTTCTGCATTCTTGCGTATGCACATAGAAAATACCTTGGTGGCTAATGGTACTGAACTTTCATTCTAGCACAGAGCAGCATAAAGCGCTGTTATAATGCTTTATACAGAAATGCCTTTTGTATGTCTGAATGTTGACATCTTCTTTTGGGAGGACCTTTTGTCTGATCCTTTGTCTTCCTTGCAGCCCACACCTGTTATCCTGCTGAAGGAAGGCACTGACACTTCCCAAGGGATCCCTCAACTTATTAGTAATATCAGTGCCTGCCAAGTCATTGCAGAAGCCATCCGCACTACGCTCGGCCCCCGGGGCATGGACAAACTCATTGTTGATGACAGAGGTGAGCCAAGCTCTTTCCATTAACTGCAGGTATATTTGAGTCCCTTCGTGCAAAGTCTGTCTTCTAAGTAATCCTCCTCCAATATTCCCAGTCCATCTTAACTGGGCAATGATGAGCCACTTTGAGTTGATATCCACAGTTAAATGCTGCATTCATTTTTCTTTTGAGGCCTCTGCTCAGATGGAGGACTCTATGGCTTCACTCAGCTGAAAAATGACATATCAGATGGAGTAACTGTGTGAAGCAGTAAGCCTTTGTCCTCAGAAGCACAGCACTGAAAGACCAAGGAATTCTGGCAACTTCCTCGAGCAACTTTGGCTAGAATCCTGTTAGTGACCTACTCATGCCTAACTGAACTGTATGCAGAGCTGTCCAGCAGTGGAATATGCTGCCTTGGAGTGTGGTGGAATCTCCTTCTTTGAGAGTTTTTAAACAGAGGCTGGATGGCCATGTTGGGAGTGCTTTGATTGTGTATTCTTGCATGGCAGAATGGGGTTGGACTGGATGGCCCCATTGGTCTCTTCCAACTCTATGATTCTGTGTATGCTTTTTTTTAAATTGGGGGACCAGCTAGAGCTTTCCCCCCAGCAGCTGTCAAGCAGTGTGGAGGGCATTGTGGTTGCTACTGGTTACTAGTATGAGGGGAAGGAGATTGGAGGATGAGGAAATGGCTGGTCTGGGCTACAAGGGGAAGGGAAACAAGGGTGAGTTCTGTTCAGGAGAGGACCCTCATTTCTTTCCCCCATAGCCACCTTTTTTTTTTCTGAGCCATCTCTCTCTCTGTAGTAGCATCCCCCCTCCCCACCGAGGCTTGACAATTGCTAGAGTAGGGGGAGGGCATGGAACTTTGAAGGATGAAAATTATGTTCTGCCCTTAGTGCAACTGGAGTGTTTACCTTCATGGAGAAGGGCAGATGCTTTTCATAAATGGTTTTGAATTCTTCTGTTTCCCAATGACCTTGTACCTGGTATTCAGAGGTTTGCCCATTGTGGAAATGGGAGGGTTGTGGGAGCTTTCTCCCAGCTCTACTGGGATTTGCTGGTCTTTGGATTACCTGTTTGACTTCTCTCGCCACAGCTCTAACAGGATTGAAGAGAGATCATAGAGTTTGCTTGGCTTTAATCCTGTGGTAGGAGGCAAGATGCTTGTTTGCTAGGTGGAGCTCTGGTCTGATCTGGATGTGTTCTTTTTCTGCAGTTTAGCTTCAAACTGATTTGCTCAGGTGTTGCAGATAAATCTAATCCAGCTACTTATTCACAGACTTTTCCTCTGTTAAACTTTGCAGGCAAAGCAACCATTTCCAATGATGGTGCCACCATCCTGAAGCTCCTTGACGTGGTTCATCCTGCTGCAAAGACGCTCGTAGACATCGCCAAATCTCAAGATGCTGAGGTGGGCATGGAAAGCATGCGAGTTGTCAGATAATGAGGGCAAAATTGATACTGCAGGGCCCAGATCTTTTTAATTTTCCTCACATCATTCTTCTAAACTGGATATATTGTGTAGTCATGATTCACAGTGATTCTCTCTTGAGCGGTAGAAAGGTGCCTCTGGGCCTCAGCAAATAGGGTGGGGAGATTCTCCATTGTCTTTTTTCTAGAAGGCTAATGTTGTGCTTCCCAGGTGTCAGGGACAAATGGGGAGAAGACTGCAAGTAGTAGTATTGCTTAGCGTGCCAGTGAGTGTAGTGAATGGATCTCATGGGGTGCTGCTGCGTTTGGAAAGATGGGAGTTTGTTGGCAATCCAGGGATGAAACTGCTGGGTGCTAAGAACAGTGTTGTTGGAAGGGCTTTGCTACTTAGGCAAACAACATTATTTCCTTTGCAGTGAGATTTCTGAAATTACTGGTAATCCAGAGATTAGCTTTTCATGAAAAGATGTAAGAATTTCTTGTCAGATTGATGAGGTTTTTGATACTATCTGTGAGAGAGGAGGAGACCAGGAGAACTGAGTGCAAATGGATTTGATGGGGGTTTTCATGGGAAGTCTGTTACGAATAATTTGAATAATGAAGTTGATTCTGCTTTTCAGGCCCTGACATGAGGAACTAAGGAATGTCTAGGAAAAAACAATGCCATTAGCACAAACCCTTTGGTCTTAGATTGTTTGAGCAAGATGAGTTGTGAGATCTGACAAGGCCAGGTTTTCCAAGAGAAGCCATCCATAAAGTCTTATAGCTTGGCCAAGAAACAAAATATGGTCTCTTGGACATATTCTCTAAACATTGTTAATGGCAAATCCAATGCAAGTGCAGCAGGAAGTCCATGTAGGAAACCCGACTAGGCACTTTGTACCACTCAAACCATGATCCTTTGGGTACCAGTCCTTCCTGATTTGTCATTGGATGAAAAAACAGATAAACAGGAATCTGTAAACAGCTATGAAATATGTCAGGCTGCACAGTCTAGGGGACAGTTAGCTCATGGAATAGCAGTTGTGAGGTTGTTAGCCGGTGGGTTACAACTATAATAGCTGTTAGACTGCAGCATTTAGGGGACAGTTAGCCCAAGAAGCTGCAGCACTGATGCAGTCACTCTGCAAGTAGGTGGAGTAGCAGAATCATGCCTGTTTCGGGAGAGGTTTTGTTAAGAGAAAGCATCTCTAAGCAGAGTTCTCTTTTGTTAGGTTGGTGATGGCACCACTTCGGTTACCCTCCTAGCTGCTGAATTCCTCAAGCAGATCAAGCCCTACGTGGAAGAAGGCCTCCACCCTCAGATCATTATCCGTGCCTTCCGTACTGCAACCCAGTTGGTAAGATGATCCACTGCGCTCTGTGACGCAGATCATGACCTTCCCTTGCAGAAAAGCTGATTTCTCTCTGGGAGATGAAAGAGCAAGACAGAAGAATGAGTCATGTCTGCTAAGGCTTCATTTAAGGAATTAGAAATGTGATTGCTTTGAAATGCCAGCAGTCCTAGTGCCTAATGGAGGCACATTTTTGGGCTGAGAGTAATTCTCCCTTCCTCAGAGGCGGTATAGTCTCCTGCTGTGGAGTTACCAGGCACATACTGAGCCAGAAATTTCTGCCTTGCTCCTTTCATGCTAATCTTGTTTGCATGGGACTTGGAACAGAATAACATCCTTGGGGCATAATTCCTCTCCTGCTTGGGCATCTTTGCTAGTTCAGCAGTGAGTACTGTCTTAGCCCATTTTAATTATTTATTTTAGAAAAGGGTAGGCTGCCTTTGTCCTAAATGTGATTCTGTAATGGGTGGTACACATGGAAACTTGAAATCTACAGTATAATTAAATGACATACAACAGCAAGAAATTGAGATGAATAACTACTAAACTGGCCAAAATTTTTTAAATTTTTAAAATGGAAAAATAAATGATTTTAACTTAGCACAAAGAAGAATACAGGATTTCTCAGTAGTGGTCTCACGGCTATTTCCTTCAAGGCAGCTGGAACTATCTGATCTTATTTATAAGCTTCTGAAACCCTCATTTAGTTCTCTTAGAAGCAGAAATAGGTATGGTTTTATGATAGAGATAGAGTGAACCTGCTGATGCTCCTGGCTTCCACCAGGCCATGGCAGTTAAAACTTAATTCCACAAAAAAGACAAGATGGTGCACTGAACACCTCCTCTGGAACTTTGGTCATGGTTTTGTGAAGCACAGAGTGCTTGCAACCAGTTTGTTCCTCTGAACGCGTAGGAAACTTAACATAGGAGGCCTCCAAAGTTTCCAAGAAGTCTTTCCCCACCATCTAGATCAGGGATGGGCAGAATGCAGTAGACCTCCATATGATGTTGAGCTGAAGCTCCTGACTTCCCTGCCACTGGCTGACTGTGCGGTCTAGGGCTGGTGGAAGTTGCAGTCAAAGATCAGCACCTGCTTTGCCCACCCCTTTTGTAGAGACATTCTCCCTTCCATCACTTATGAAAGCTCTACTAGATGTAGTGGAGACGAGAAAGGTTTTTTTTGCAGCTGAAGTGGACGTGATAGAAATACTGGCATTATGAACAGGGCTTGTGGGTGTCTCTGTTGGTTTTGGTGCTGAAAGAGAGTTCCCCACAGATTTATTGCCGTTCTGAAGTCTTTCAGTTGGATGCTTTTGTATGATGGCTGAAATGGCACGGAGACTTGACAGGGATAGATTCCAGTGTGTTCATTCTGGTTCTTCTCTCCTTTTGGCAGGCTGTGAATAAGATCAAGAGTATTGCAGTCACGATCAAGAAAACAGACCAGGAGTAAGTCTACTGTTCTCTTCTTTGCGCTCATTAGACTCATTTTGCAGTGCCTCGTTTGTTGACGGGCCTGAATATCTCTTTCTGTTGACACTTGAAAACAGCTACTGCTTAACCCGGATATACTTTTATCTTGGCATATCATCTAGAAAATATGGAATAGTCCTCCACAGGTGCCATCAGAAAGTTGTGGGGTCAGGGATATAATGGCCATGCACCCACTAGATGTTTTTTTGACCCAGTTGCTGCAGCCCTAGCCAGAACAGCCCATGGTGAGGTTTGCAATCAGACAACAGCTGGAGGGCTGCATAATTCCCAGTCCAGTGTAGGTCCTGCCTCTACCAGTTTTCATCCCACTTTGTTCAGTAGGAGATGTGGCTGAATAAGATGCCCAGTAGGACTGAAGGAGAGGGACTGTGCAGGCTCACTTCAGTTGTGGAGCTCTCACAGGCCTGAAATGGGCAGACCACTGGGAGATAATAAAGGCTGCAGTGGACCTTTTAACCTTTGCCTCTGACTTTACCTAAGAGGTGTTTGGGCAGACAGCTACCAATCTTGCAATGCTGGACTGGCAGGTAGGAGGTTTGTTATGCCATCAGACCTTCTGCTAGTGAGTGCTATGCCGTGCCAAGTCGTGAATGGTGGTATTTTTCCTCACAAAAACAAAATGGCAAAATATAATTATAGGATGGTAACATAGCAATAACAAAAAAAGTGCTTGGAGTTTAAAAAAAGGGCAGGAGAAAGAAGAATACAGCAGATAACTGAAATTTACTAGCACATAAACAGGGCTTAAAATTATAAAAACACACATTTTTAAGAGGTGTGAAGAATGTTTTTAAAAACACTTCTTCACCTGGCAATAAAGAAGGCAAGCACTCAAGTCCGTTCTCTCTCTGCTTGCCAACTACCTTTCTTCACTTGGCAGAGGACCTGGAGCAGGATAGTTGGGTGGATGGGTTTGCATAAAAAGACTTAGCAAAAAAGAACATCTTTATTGGAGGTTTTGTTAACTGAAGTATGCCCATAGTTCCCTTGTGTATTATGATGAGTGGGGCATGATATACTCACAGCAACTGTAGAGAGAACATGGGAGAAAAGCTGTTCTTCTCATTTTCCTTTTGGTGCGGTCATTAGCTAACTTACCAATGCATAAAAGTTTGAATTTTTATCTATTGTGGGATCTAAACTTGGGTGTAAGTCACGTGTGTGTCATGTGATCTATCCACTGTCGTGGCTGTTCCTCTTGGGCTGTGAAGGGCTGCCATTCCAGAATCCTTTCAAGGAGTTAAAAATGGGTTGTCTTTCCTTCCCCTGTAGGGAGTTGAGGGGCTTGCTGGAGAAATGCGCAAGCACAGCCTTGAGCTCCAAGCTGATTTCCTCCCAGAAGGAGTTCTTTGCCAAGATGGTGGTGGACGCTGTCATGATGCTGGATGAACTGCTGCAGATCAAAATGATTGGAATCAAGAAGGTGCAGGGAGGAGCCCTGGAGGTAAGTTCATGTCCTCCAGTCTTCATCTTAGTTTACCAAAGTCTCTGTCTGAATTATTGTCCATGTCTTAAAAGAGATAGAGGATGTCAGTGGGCAGGGCTCGAACTCTGGTTCAGATTGGACACTACCCTGGAACCGTGGGCAAATGTCTCTTCTTTTGCTTGTATTGATGTAAAAAAGGAAGCTGTAGTTGATTGATTCACGAGGAGAAGGAACATGCTACAGATGATGACTGGTTGGTGGAGGAAAGCTGCAGTTCTCTACATGCATAATTGAGACCATAATTGGTTGGACTTAGCTTCAGTATCTGTATATAGGGCTGAAAGGGTGACAAACCGGCCTACAAAATTGGGCTTTGAGTTTATACATCATTACTATTATTATTTAATTCATTTATATTCCACCTTTCTCCTAGTAATGGGACTCAAGGCAACTAACTTATTTAAAAAGAATACAAATTAATCATAGAATCATAGAAATGTAGAGTTGGAAGAGACCACACGGGCCATCCAGTCCAACCCCCTGCCATGCAAGAACACCCTCAAAGCACTCCCGACAGATGCCCATTCAGCCTCTGCTTAAAAACTTCCAAAGAAGGAGACTCCACCACACTCCGAGGCAGCATATTCCACTGCCGGACAGCCCTGACTGTCAGGAAGTTCTTCCTGAGGTTCAGGTGGAATCTCCTTTCCTGCAGCTTGAATCCATTGCTCCTTGTCCTGGTCTCTGGAGCAGCAGAAAACAAGCCCTCTCCTTCCTCTACATGGCATCCCTTCAAATATTTAAACATGGCTATCATGTCCCCTCTTAACCTTCTCTTCTGCAGACTAAACGTACCCAGCTCTCTAAGTCTATCCTCATAGGGCATGGCTTCCAGGCCTCTCACCATTTTGGTTGCCCTCCTCTGGACCTGCTCCAGCCTGACCATGTCCTTCTTGAATTGGGGTGCCCAGAACTGGACACAGGATTCAAGATGAGGTCTAACCAAAGCAGAGTAGAGTGGTACCAGTACCTCCCTCGATCGAGACACCATACTCCTATTGATGCAGCCGAGAATTGCATTGGCTTTCTTGGCTGCCGCATCACACTGCTGACTCATGTTCAGCTTGTGGTCTATTAAAACTCCTAGATCCCTTTCACACGTACTGCTATCCAGCCACGTGTCCCCCATCCTATATTTCTGTATTCCATTTTTTCTAGCTAAGTGTAGGACCTTACACTTCTCTCTGTTGAATTTCATTTTCATTTCATTTTGTTAGCTTTGGCCCAGCTCTCCAGTCTATCCAGGTAATTTTGAATTTTGATCCTGTCCTCTCGTGTATTAGCAACCTCTCCCAATTTGGTGTCATCTGCAGATTTGATGAGCATGCCCTCTATTCCTTCATCCAAGTTGTTGATGAAGATATTGAACAGCACTGGGCCCAGGACAGAACCCTGTGGCACCCCGCTAGTCACTTCTCTCCAGGATGAAAAGCAGCCATTCGTGATCACCCTTTGGGTGATTAAACATACAAATTAAACATGTACAAAGTCATTAATGAAAATATTAATGTAAGAATTATTTTAAAAGTGATCAAACAATTTTTATGAAGTTAAAACATTAATAAAAATACTAAAGTTCGTTACATACTATATACAGACGTTAAAAACAGCACTGCACAGGATTAAAACCCCACCCCAGTCAGGTTTAAACGCCTGACTGCATAAAAATGTTTTGACTTGCTATTGGAAGGAAAGCAAAGCCTCTTCAGGGAGGTAGTTCCAAAGCCTAGGAGCAGCCGCGAGGAAGGCCTCTCCCTTGTTCTTGTCAAACAAGGCTGGAAAAGTGATGGGACAGAGAGAAGAGTCTCTCCAGACAATCTTAGTACTCTAGCGGGCTTATAAAGGGAGATGCAGTCCTTCAAATAGCTTATACCCAAGGCATAATGTACATTTGGTGAACACTGTGCAGGAGCATTCTCTGTGGTGATGTGTGCCCATCTTGTAATGCCCATCAGCTTTTTCAGTCAAAGGAAGAAAGGGTGGCCATTGAGCGAAGAGCACTGTTGATTTCTGTCTGTGAGCCGGTTTCCGCAGATGGACTTTCTAACCACAGTTTTACTGCCTTTGTCTTTCCTCAGGACTCCCAGCTGGTGGCAGGGGTTGCCTTCAAGAAGACCTTCTCTTATGCTGGGTTTGAGATGCAGCCTAAGAAGTACCAGTCCCCTAAGATTGCCTTGCTCAACATTGAGCTGGAGCTGAAGGCAGAGAAGGACAATGCCGAAATCAGAGTCAACAGTGTGGAGGTAAGGGGTTGGTTTTGCCAAAAGGCTTTCAGAAGCAGAAGCTGTGAGGACAAAAGCTGGGAGCCTTGTGTCCAGAAACATTTGAGATGATCTCAGCATGCAATATATCACTTTATATAGTGATCAGCAAAAAGCTTTATTGCTTGTGTGTCCCTATTTGATAAGTAGAGCACCTCAGTTTGAGGGACTGTGAATCCAACGGGGGCTGAAGTGTAGCTACACTCCTGGTTTCTCTTTTCTTCCTCCCTCCCACACTGCAGTGCCTCTTGTTGTTACAGCTGCTGAGTGAGGCGGTGCTCTTACTTGGGCAAAGAGCATTGGAGGAGGGTGTATCCTTGGGTGCCACTTTCCCTCAGTTAATCAGAGTTGCCTCTGACTGGATGAGAGAGAGAGTGCATTCTGAAGCCGGCTGTTAGGTGGGACTTAGGTCAACATGTGTGGACTTGTTTTTCAATGTGAATTGTATCACTGGATTCAAGAGTATTTGTGTCTGGAAGGTTCTGTGCAAACAGCCTTCCCTCTTTTTAACACAAACATTTTGGTTCTTAAGCTAAAGAAACAATGCCATGACTTTGTTGTTCCATTCTCACTTTGCAGGATTACCAGGCTATTGTGGATGCTGAGTGGAACATCCTGTATGAGAAGCTGGATAAACTCCACAAATCAGGGGCCAAAGTTATCCTTTCCAAGCTTCCCATTGGTGATGTGGCTACCCAGTACTTTGCTGACAGGGATATGTTCTGTGCTGGCCGAGTCCCCGAAGAAGACCTCAAAAGGACCATGATGGTAAGGCAGCGTGTTCATTTTTACAGTACTGACCAAGGGCTCATGACTGGCCTTCCAGTTTGAACAGCCTAACCAGTCGCTGGTTTCATCCTTTCAGGGTAATCCTGGCAATGTACAGGTTGGGGTGATATTGCACTGGTATGTTTTCAGTTCTACGTAACTGTTCTTAGGTGAAATGAAGCCCATTAAAGTGTATTCTGTACTGGCTGCATGGTTGATTCTAGTCAGTTGATGTTTGTACTAAACACTGAGCAGTTTTCTCTTTTTATAGTTAAATTTCCATTTTTGTTTTAAGTTCTCCGTACAGGGAAACTTCCTTTTGATTTTGATAAAAGGTTTCCTAAACCTGTCCCTCTGTGCAGTTTTATGTATAGCTGTGCATGTCACTTGAGTAAGACAAACAAGACACAATCCAGTGGGACTGATTTAGGCAGCTTTTACTCAGTTCAGTGGAGCCTTATGAATGACACCTTCCTCATTTTTGGAACACTTTGTTTGCAAAACCTTGATAGGGCAGCTCAGCTGTGATATGATTGCAGGGTGGCCTGACTTTTTCTCTTTGAGGTTTCATTAGAGACCAAGGGAGGTGGTTAGAATTCCAAGAGGGACATGGTTTTGAATAACAGTGGAGCCCAAGTGAAGCTGCGTGTGGGGACCTGCCTCAGTTTTTCATTGGTGCCAACCAATCACATTATGTTGGGGGACACAGTGGATACCTCTGTACAAGTAGGGGGAAGAGAGAGAGTTAAAATACCTAAGTATTGTATATAGGATTATATGGAATATGTTTGACCAGCATAAAGAAGGGCTGTGGTTGAGTGGGCTCTTCCCTTGACCTCAGGTCATGAATTAACCAACTGGATTTAGGGGTGGCTAGCATTTGGCTGGAAAGACAAAACAGCTGTGTGTGTTCTCCAGTCAAAGGGAGACAAATTTTGTGCTTCTACCAGTTGCCCTGGGCTGCACTCATAGCCCTCATAGCGGTGTGGCCTTTTTTCCCACATTGGAAACAGGTGCCTTCTTTGAGTCATTCTTTCTTTTCCTTGTTGCTCAGGAAAGTGGTTTTTTGCAGTCCCAGGGTTCGGTGACTGCTTTCTTGTGCTTGCCTTTGCTGGGCAAGCGGGACACTCCCCATGATGCTTTCCACTTCTCCGGCTAGTTTCATCCATCCCAGGAGACTGGCAGGATCCCCTTGGGTCAGGCAGTGATCTAAGATGATGGGATTTAATCTGTCTCAGAAAAATTGCTTGAGAATGTCATCTTTCCATTCTGGAACCTTAGTGGCTAACTTCCTGAATTCTCGAGCGTATTCGCCAACTGTTCCTTTTCCTTGGCGCAGTTTTTTCAGTTGGTATCTGGCTTGTTCTTGAAAGAAAGGATCCTCAAACCTTTCTCTTAAGTTGATGCATGAACAACTGCAGGTCAGCTGTTTCCTCAGCTTGTGAGTCAAACAGGCTGGCGACCCACTCTGCTGCTTCTCCTTTGAGGTGTTGGCTCAGGTATCTGATTCTGGTGGCGTCATCAGGGAAACTGTTCCCATAGTTGATCATATAATTAGAGACCATGTTGAGAAAGTATGTCAGGGTGGCTCCATCGCCATCGTAAGTGGTCTTCAACTCTTGGAAAGGCTGGGGCCCCACTTGCAGTACCCGTATCCTGGGAGGTGCAGGTGCCGCAACCACCAGAGCGGCTGCCGGAGTCTGGGGTGGCGCTCGTCCAACCTGAGGCACCAGGAGTCTCCAGTCGTGCAGCTGAGCTCTCAGTTTGGAAATTTCTTCTCGCTGCTTTTCCACTTCTTCTCTGGCTAGAAGTTGTTCCATTATGCTGGTCTCGACAATGGATGTGCCCATCTTGTAACCCAGCGGCGTTGGCACTGAACAGCTTCTGGTGTCTCTCCCCAGGCCCAGGTTTGGCCTCCGGTTGGGGTGGATGGAGGAATCGAAGGTCGTGTCTTGGTTTAGCATCAGGGGCCCGGCTGGGGACTGTTTCGTCTGTTTTGGCGATTTCCTCGCCTGGAGCTTCGACAGCTCCACCGGATGCTCCCTTTTCTTCAGGATCTTCTTCACTTATTTGATACATGTTGTTATTATTTTGTGCAGGAGTTTGCTCACTCTGTCAGGAACCAATTTCACACACACGAATATAACAGTGCAAATACAATATTTATTAGGAGCGTGATACTTAGTACAGGTCTTCAGTGAGCGAACTGGAGGTAGTTAGCAAAATCCAAAACATTAAAAGCAAAGAGTTTCTCATGCCGCCTGCAAGAGACCTTGGAGTTCTGATTTAGCCTGGCAACACTTATCACTACATTCCTAGCTTTGTTTATCTAACAGTCTCTGGTTCTCATACCTTGTTACAAGCAAGCTGCTAATTAACTCCTACGACATGTCCCGTAACTAAAATATGGAGGGCTCCCCGACAGGAATGTTGCTATCTGTTGGATTACTTTGTTGGGATATTTAATCTGTTGAAAATGCACACACATTTTCTTAATGTGAGAAAGACCTAGCAAACCTGGCTGGTAGGGCTGAATGTAGATGCTGAATTATTTTTGTGTCGTTGTTGCACTAAAAGCGTGCCTTTTTTGGATGCCTTTTAGGCCTGTGGAGGGTCCATCCAGACCAGCGCAAATTCCCTGACGGATGATGTCCTTGGGCACTGTGAGCTCTTTGAGGAGGTGCAGGTTGGAGGTGAAAGGTAAGTTCTCTGCACTGGGACAAAATGCATGGGAATGGAAGGAGGAGAAGGGGGGAAGTTACGCACGCTCGTGAATAATTAAATTTGCAAGGTCACACCCATCCATCCATCCATCCATCCATCCATCCATCCTGCCCTGTATTGTAGGATTTCAGGATGTTCTGCAATATAAGCAATTTTAGGTTAAAAAGATAAATTATATGAGATAAAGACATTAAACACAACAGCAAGTGTAACAGCTTAACAGGCTACAACAGTGGAAAACCATGTACATGTGCATTTCAAAGTTGGGTAGTCCCTATTAGTGGAGCACAGAGAAAGTCTTGTCCTGAAGACTGATACAGAATTTAAAAACTTTGAGCAAATTTTTTTTAAAAAAAATCAGACCTCAACATTGAAGAAAAAATTGCCCCAAGAACCACAATTTAATGTTCAAGTGCTGTTAAAGGGGAGTAGCCATTGAAATAGAACACCTCCACCCCCAGTTGCCTGGTAGTGACATCTGGTTCCTTGCATATCAAAGTGTTTAGAGTTCAGAGGAGCTGGAAATGAACCTCTGAGGATAGCCCAGTCCAATGCTGTGACGTTGTCTGTGGTTAAATCCAAGTCTGTGGCAGCGTTCAGCACGTACTCTGATTAGAACAATCTCCTATGCAGCAATTAGGATTTCCTTGGCATCTGTGTAACTTCTATTCTGCCATACTCCCCTGAGCTTTCAGTGGGCTTTCAAATGGAAAACATGATCCTTGTTAACTTCAGGGGTCCAATTTTGGAATTTAATCTACAGTTTGTGGAGTTGGTGGTGCAACCCAGTTTGCTATTAAGATGTGTGCGAACCCCACTCCCTACCCACGGCAGGTCTCTCCACTCATCCCAGCTGTGTGCTGTCTAAGATGAAATGCCAAAGTTGTTTTTTTCCTTCTTCTTGGCAGGTATAACTTCTTTACTGGCTGCCCAAAAGCCAAGACTTGCACAATAATCTTGCGTGGAGGAGCAGAGCAGTTCATGGAGGAGACGGAGCGTTCCCTCCACGATGCCATCATGATTGTCAGGCGGGCAATCAAGGTGTGTATGTAACTGCAGTGGCTCAGACTTCTCCATTGGACTAGCTTAGGCCTGACAGTATCTCTTTGCCTGGTTGCCTCTGTCAGCTGAGAATCACATGCAGGCAAGGAGGTATCTGTAACCTGGTCATCCTAGTTTAAATGGGTCAACCCTTGAACCAGGAAAAAGTGGAAGAACCACCTCTGTGTTTAATCAAGGTCTCTGTTTACTTGGGTGTTCCAGAGAACCTCTTCTGGAATTCTGCTGCGTGGAGCATTTGAATAGATCGGTGGTGGACAGCTGTAGTCTTCCAGATGTTTTTGGCTGGTAACATTTGTGAGACCTGGCCAGTGTAGCTGGTGGTCTGGGACTATGAGAGTTAAAAATGGTTCAGTTGCCAGCCCTTGGCATAGATGTAATTACTCAAGATCAGGATAGACTAGGAGTCTTGGATTTTTATTGGTCTCCTGATGGTCAGAACAGCTCGACAGTAGAATACATTGCTGCCTGGGAGCGTGTGGCTGAGTCTTTTTCTTTGGAGGTTTCTAAACGGAGGCTGGGTGGCCATTTTGGGAATGCTTTGATTGTGTATTCCTGCATGGCAGAACAGGGTTAGACACGATAGCTGTTGTGGCCTCTTCCATCTCTATGATTTTAGGTGGCAAGATTCTTGTATCAGGAAAGGAGAGCAGATGAAAAGAGCAGTGGGGAAGCTGTGTGGATCATTGAATCCTCCCATCAGGTCCTCCTCCTCCTTGAGCCATTAGTAAAAGCCGCTCTCATGTTACTAAGCTGTCTTCCCCTACTGCAGTTTCTAGAAACCTATGCCCTTTAAAGCATACCTGGAGAAAGTGCGACTTGTAGGCGGCATGTGGCCCCAGATCTCACTCTTGTGGCCCCAGAGGGCTCTCACCCTCAGAGTCTCAAAGCATCCTCGATCCCCATTAAAACAGCACCATTTTTATTGAAAATCACACCCAAAGCCTTCCAAAAGCATGTAGCTACACCACCCCCTTTCCCAACCTCCCAGAACTGCTTCAGAACCCCACCTTTTTTTTTTCTCATCTGTTTCTCTTTTAAAAATGGCACCAGAAAGTGATTTAACATCCGAAAGCCTAAGGATTGAACTTTTCGGTGTGCTTCCTTCTGCCCGTGCACTGAATAACATTGTTCCATTACACAGTCTAGAAACCGATGACCACAGTCAGAGCTTCATGATTTCTGGCAGTCAGCTTACCCTCCTGCTTCCTGCCCATTACTTTAAACCTAGCTCTTTTGTCCAGGCTTACTTTAGTTACATTTATACTTCCAAGCATGTAGAATGTTGCAGTTCTATGTGTCTTTTTCTTTACATGGATTTTCAGTTTTTGGAGTGAATGTAGGTTCTATAGCAGACATGCCTGTCCTCAGTCTGCCAACAAGCTGATCGAAGCCTTTGGCTTGCGTGAACCTGGCAGACAGGCAGCCAGCTGCTCTTTTCCAAATGACAGCAGCCAGATCTGTGTTGGGCCACCAGCCAGTGGTTTCTTTATGAATGGACTAATCTTGGACCGGTTGTGGTTGTTCTCTTTCAAGTAAAGTGACCTTTCTCCGCTTGTGGTTGTCTTTCAGAATGATTCAGTCGTCGCTGGTGGGGGAGCCATCGAGATGGAGATCTCAAAGTACCTCCGAGACTATTCCAGAACCATTCCTGGCAAGCAGCAGTTGCTGATAGGGGCTTATGCCAAAGCCCTGGAGATCATTCCGCGTCAGCTCTGTGATAATGCTGGCTTTGATGCCACAAACATCCTCAACAAGCTCCGGGCCAAGCACGCGCAGGTGAGCTTCCTCCTCGGGTTCCTTCCCCGGGATTCCAGTGCCCATCCATCTCATGCTTTGCAGAGCTACCAGTTCTCTTGGCCCAGAGTTCCACCCCTGTGGAGATGGCTGCTGGTGCTCCCCTGATGATTCTTCTGCTTACCTTTGTAGAAGTAAGGGAAGGAGAATTCTCTTTGCCTTCTTATGACAGCAAACAGCTGCTGAGAGAGAAAACAAGAAGAGAGAAGTGTTCCTTCCTCTTAGTACTAGAACTGTTGGAACTATCAAATGAATCAGAACAGTGGAGAAATTCAGGGCAGGTACAGAACGAAGTACTGCTTCACGTTGGACATAAATTGGAATACACTGCCATGAGATGGGAGTGGCGGCTGCCTGCTGGGACAGCTTTGAAAGGGGATTGGATCAATTCATGGTGGAATCAGTGCTGCTAGTCAGGTCTGTGTATATTGTAGGCAGTGCACTTTTTCCAGGGCTTGCTGTTTTTTTTCCTGTTGTTTCCTTTGGTGAAACAGTGTGTGCCCTGATGCTGCTGTATAAATGGTAATACCACTGTCATCACTTGTATTAGAGGCAGCGTGCCTCTGTATTAGAATCTTCTCTGAAGGGTCCCAGAAGTTGTTCATGTTTGCTGGCTAAATAAAGATTCCATGTGCAGAATCAGCATACCACAGTGTTAGTTGTTGGAGGGGGGCCAGCAGGGCAGGGTTGTAGCTGCCACATAACATTTGTGGACATCTGGTTTGCCTCTCTTGGCAACAAGAGTCTGAACTAGGTAGGAACATTGTTAGTTGCCTGATGCTGTGTCAGGTTCTTGGTCTGTCTAGCCCTCTCTTGTTAACTCTGACTGGCAGCCATGGCTTTCCAGAAGATCAGGTGAGATTCTTTCCTAGCCCTAGCTCAAGATTGGGGCAAGTGCAGCCTCAGGCCCTGGATTTTTGGATTCAGGGATTGAATTTGTGATTGAAAATCATCACCAGACTTCCTCAGTGTGATCAAACATGCAAGAACCCCTTCTCAAATCCCTTCTTTTCCTTCTGTCTTTCAAAATGGTAGCAAAAATGGGGTTCAGCTGGCAGGCGGGATGGAGGGAAGTGGAAGTTTGACCCGTGCACAGTCATCCACCCTGTCCTATCTGGAGATCCCTGGTCTCCCGTCCCTGGTAGTCTCCAGTCTAACCACTGGCCAGACCTGACCCGTTTTAGCTTCTGAAATCAGACCAGGTGTGTTCAGCATGGTGTGCTGTGGAGGGAGGGAGGGAGAGATCTAGCCTGATCTAGCTTCAGGGCATTTCTCTTCTTGGGGAGGTGTAATGACAGAGGAGTTGAACTTCCATTTTGTAATGGTGCCTGTCTTCTGTGTGCCCTTCAGGGTGGGATGTGGTACGGCGTAGATGTGAACAATGAAGACATTGCAGACAACTTTGCAGCCTGCGTGTGGGAGCCAGCAGTGGTGCGCATCAATGCTCTGACGGCAGCCTCGGAAGCAGCGTGCCTCATCGTGTCTGTGGATGAAACCATCAAGAACCCACGTTCCACAGTTGACGCCCCTCCAGGGCGTGGCAGAGGGCAGGCCCGGCCCCATAACCATTGAAGGTCAAACTTCACCTGTCGTATCAGGCGCAGGAACCCTGTCCTTGCGACTTAGCTCCCCTTAATTTGGTTTTGTCATTTGGGCCATTAACCATAATGTTCTACACCACCATGTGCACCATTGGTTGGCTGCTTTTATCCAGCGGAGCCCCACTCATCTCCTATAATGAATGAAATGGGGGAAAGTCCTTCAAAATTCAAGGCTGTACACATTTGAGTACTCGAGCCCTGGTGTGCAGCTGGGTTCCAGATGTCTCTCTCTGCCCCTTCCAGGTTACTCTTTGAGTTTCACTGTGGAAGATTCAGCAGCCCCAGGTGTCTGCAGTGTTGGCATAGAGCTCAAATGTTAAGTGGGTTGGTTACTGGTTGTATTTATTGGTGTTTCTATTCTGTTGGAGAGTCAAAGCCAGGCATGAAGGCAATAAATAATTATAAAAAGCATTCTGGGTTTCATAGCCTTTGCTGTATTTTCTCCTCCCCATGATTTTTCAAATTATTTTTGTTAATCTTCAAAAGGGCTCCCAGTTACATACAATAATGTTTCAGTATAACAAAACCATGAAAATAAAAGGAGAAAAAGCTGACTAAATGTCCCCTAAAAAAGTCCTTTTGTAGATTTCTTATACATCATTCTTTCACATGTTGCAAATGTTGTTAGATCTATCCATTGGATCACAGGTGGAGGAAAATGATCTTTCCAGTAGCAAAATACCAGTTTTTTAGCAGAAGAGCTTGAAATGTCGCTGCCATTGGCCATTTGTTGATTTCCAAGAAACAGGTAAATAATTAAAGATAACATGCCTGTTCCTAGATAGCAGGGAATTTTCCAGTACCAAATTTACTCATGTTACTACTTCCTCTGGAAAAAGTGGCTGCTATGGGACAACTCCAAAACATATGTGTTTAAGAAGCATTAGCAATATTATGTCTCCAACAATTTGCTGTTTTAGACAACCCTTTCTTGAATAGGCATTATGGTGATCAATATACCCAAAAGAGCAGTTTCTGCGACATAGTAGGAATTCTGTGTTGTCGTGTGGCTTCATTTCTGACTCGTAGTAACCCTAAGGTGAACCTATCATGGAGGTTTTGCTGGGGCTGAGAGCGTGTGATGTGCTCAAGGTCACTCTGGGTTTCCATGGCCAAGCAGGGAGTCGAACCCTGGCCTCCAGCGCCATAGTCCAAGGCTCAAATCACTACACCACGCTGGCTCTTTGGAGATCTATAACTATGCTAGTTAGAGATATTAAAACTGATGCCAATTGATTAGTCAGAATGGCATATTCAGCTTCTCTTCCATTCTTGCTGTAAACCTTGTGTCCTATTTATTTAAAGGTAACAGAATTTTGTATATATAAATCATTTGCTTGGATATTGGTTGGCCTCAATTCATGTCTCTAAGGGAACCTCAGATGCACCAAGCTGTAGTGCCGAATTTTGATTGGTAACAAATGTTTCAGTTGTAGATACTGTGGTTTAGCTGATAGAGATAATTTTAGCTGCTGTTGCAAAATTGTAAAAGGCAAAAACTTATCAAAATCAGGTATTCGAGGTAACAATCCCATTCTCGGTCCACACCTTCCATAAAAATGGTTCCTTAATGTTTGTCAAATCTGGGTTGTCCTCCCTGTGGTTAAAATCTTTGTCAGGGAAAAGGGTCAGAAAGGTTGAAATTTTGAAATGCGATTTGGGATACTTGAGGGACTGGCACCAGGCAAGTGCTTATTATTCTGTGGTCACTTGCAAGTTTCCTCACGTCTGACAGCTCTTTAGAATTCTGCAGCTGAACGAAGAGTGCAGCGTTGTGACCCCTGAGAACACCAGGCTCCTGCACCAGGATGGCTGCTTAGTGGTTTTGGGACCTGTTCCATAATTTTGCCACAGGGCTGACATGTAGAGCAGGATATGCGTATAGCAGGTTTGTTTGCCAGCAAGTCAGCTTTGAAATGGAGCAACCCTATACATGAGAGACCTTCGTAAGTTCTGGTCATCAGCCCTTCTCAGGTTATACAAACTCAGGGCTGTAGTCTCCTTGACTGAGTCAGTCCACCCTTAGTGTGAACTTCCTCTTCCCTCTGCCTTCCACTTTACTGGCTAATGTTTTCTTTTCTGGTGAGCTGCGTTATCTAAGAGTAAGCATGGAATCCTAGAGTGACAGATTTGGAAGAGACTACAAGAGCCATCTAATCCAACCTTGTTCTGCCGTTCAGGAATACGTAAAGCACTCTTGACAGATAGCCATCCAAGCCTCCAAAGAAGGAGACCACCACACTCCTAGGCAGCAGCATATTCCATGTATTCCAGTGTCAAACACTAGGAAGTTCTTCCTAATGTTTAGGTGGAATCTCTTCCTCTAATTTGAATATGTTGTTCCATGTCCTGGTCTCTGGAGCAGCAGAAAACAAGCTTGCCCCATCTTCCCTATGACATCCCTTCAGATATTCAAACATGGCTATCATGTCACCTTTTAACCTTCACTTCTACAGGCTGAACATACCCAGCTCCCTAAGCTGCTCCTCCTAGAGCTTCATGGTTTCCTGGTCTTTTAATATTTTTATCGCCCTCCTCTGGACACATTCGAGCTTGTCAATCTTCCTGAACTGTGGTGCCCAGAACTGGACACATTATCCAAAGCGGGGTCTGATTAAAGCAGAATAGGGTGGGACTGTCACTTCCCTCAATCTAGATACTGTGCTCTTACTGATGCAGCTGAGAATTGAGTTGGCGTTTGGAGTGGTTTGAGTGCTGGACTAAGACCCTGGGAGACCAGGGTTTGGATCCCTGCTTGGCCTGTGATACCCCGTGATAGGTTTGCCTTAGTCAGAAACAACTTGATGGTACCTAACACGCACACGGCATCTCATGATGTGTCCCAAAATATGAAATCCTCCATTTATCACTTAAAAAAAATACAATAATACAATACAATATACACTATTGTATACAATATACCACAAAAATACAAAACGATACAAACCATGCAGTGTTACACAATACAATTATTAAGCTTTGTGTTGCAGACTGGTATTTTGTTGATGGAAACTCAAGCCAGGGTCAGGTTTGTTCTGTGTTTATCTCCCAGTTTGGCAGCAATTGTGAAATGAGAAGAATTGCATCCAGACTAGCAAGCCTTATGTCGGGGACTGTGTCTCCTACCGTGTGTGGAGTTGGAAGGCCCCGTGGTAGAATATTAAGTCTTCCTGCCTGGAATTGTTTCAAAGTACCTTCCCTCCTTAACTGTTTGCCTTGGCTTCTGGGGGTTTCAAGATCCTACCGGCTGGGCTAAGCTTACTATTTGGCAGGGCTTCAGCTAAAGGTGAGACAGGTGCAGCTGCTGCAGAACAGATGCAAAGACATCCATGCTTCTGCCTCTTCCCCACTGGCTCTTCCCCCGACATTTTGCAATTCCGTCTTGCTTCTTGCTGGAAAGAGATGCCCAGTACAGGATTGCCCAGATATTCCTTGGGAAATAGCCTTCCGCTCTGATTCTCTGTTATGTGGGAAATAGTATTCACCACCCCCAGTCTGTGGGCTTAGTGGCTGGAAAGCTTCCCAGAACCTCAGCTTCTCAGTATGCTTCATGGGGGGATTGCTCCACCAAGGTAGAAATACTTTACTAATTCAAATCAAAGCCTGGGAGAGGGGAGAGAAGTGTGGCGTGGGATGGCCAGTGCAGCTGGGGCCAGCAAGGAATTGGTTGGAATAGGAATAGAATTACTAACAGAAATGAGAACGGGGGAAAAGATTATGGAATACCAAGACCTTTTACCATTTTAGTTGCCCTCCTCTGGACACATTTCAGTTTCTCAATATCCTCCTTGAATTCTGACACATCAATTCAAGAAGGAGATTGACAGCGCAGAATGTGTCCAGAAAAGGGTGACCAAAATGGTAAAAAGTCTGGAAACCATGAAGCCCTATGAGAAATGGCTTAGGGAGCTGGATGTGCTTAGCTTGGAGAAGACATGGAATGTTTGATCTCTTTTCAACTTTTGTAAATTAGCTGCATCTTTTTAGAACATTGTAAGCTGCCTTGGGTGCTATTTGGGAGAAAGGTGGGATATAGAATCATAGAATCATAGAAATGTAGAGTTGGAAGAGACCACACGGGCCATCCAGTCCAACCCCCTGCCATGCAGGAACACCCTCAAAGCACTCCCGACAGGTGGCCATCCAGCCTCTGCTTAAAAACCTCCAAGGAAGGAGACTCCACCACACTCCAAGGCAGCAGATTCCACTGCCGGACAGCCCTGACTGTCAGGAAGTTCTTCCTGAGGTTCAGGTGGAATCTCCTTTCCTGCAGCTGGAATCCATTGCTCCTTGTCCTGGTCTCTGGAGCAGCAGAAAACAAGCCCTCTCCTTCCTCTACATGGCATCCCTTCAAATATTTAAACATGGCTATCATGTCCCCTCTTAACCTCTTCTGCAGACTGAACATACCCAGCTCTCTAAGTGTGTCCTCATAGGGCACGGCTTCCAGGCCCCTCACCATTTTGGTCGCCCTCCTCTGGACCTGCTCCAGCCTGACCATGTCCTTCTTGAATTGGGGTTCCCAGAACTGGACACAGTATTCAAGATGAGGTCTAACCAAAGCAGAGTAGAGTGGTACCAGTATAAATGTACCATATAAATGCAAGGAAGGAAGCAAATGCAAAAAGAAAGGTCCAATATGTTTGCATCCATTAAAACGCACACACACCCTTCATCTTAAGCTGGTGTGAGGTGTTCTTTTTCCTCTCTAAGCTTTTCATTTTTTTTTTTAGCATGGAAAAAGGTGCTTGTGCTAATTGCTGATTTGTATGTAATCACTTGCAAGCTTCCTTACATTGCCTGGATTTAGCAGGTCATTAAAACTGTGCTCTCCAGCTAATGAAGCTCTGTTGAGATCCTGTTCTTGCAAGCAATTTGCCCAGGGTTTCTCAGAGCGAGTGTAGTTGGGTGTGAAACACCATAGTGGTGCTTTTAAATGAGATGATGGAAACCTGCAAGTGCTTTACCTGTTTGGGTTTTCTGATAGAACTGTCCATATTTTGCCTTCTGGACAGAGCTGGTTGATGCGCCCACGGACTGAACTTTCAGTTTTTCCCAGCATGGGCTGGCAGCTCCCGTGTCAATGGAACATAGAATCGTAGAATCATAGAGTTGGAAGAGACCACAAGGGCTGTTGAGTCCAATCCCCTACTATGCAGGAAGACACCATCAAAGCATTCCCAACAGATGACCATCTAGCCTCTGTTTAAACACCTCCGAAGAAGGAGACTCCACCATACTCCCAGGCAGCAGCACATTCCACTGTCCAACTGTTCCTATCCTCAGAAGTTCTTCCTGATGTTTACACAGAATCTTTCCTGAGGTTTGAAGCCATTGCTCCGTGTCCTAGTCTCTGGATCAGCAGAAAACAAGCTTGCCCCATCTTCCATATGATGTCCCATCAAATATTTAAGCACAGCTATCATGTCAGCTCTTAACCTTCTCTTCCTCAGGTAAGACATACCCAGCTATAGATGGATTAAAACATGAATCCAAGTTTTAATCCAGGCTTTACGGTGCTGAAATCTGTTCCAAAATAGACTCAGCACCTAGGAGATCTCTTTTAAAGTGAGAGAAAACCTGGAATGGATTCACTGCTCCCTTGGCATGGGAGCCACCAGTCACTGCTGATTTATCCATATCCTCAGATTGTACAAGCTGTAAGCGGAAAGGCAGCCCATGTAACTGGACAAGGCAGTATCCTACTGGTGTACATTTTGGAGTCTTAATACCCTAGCTTTGGTTTGGTAAATGCTGATGGACTCCAGATTCCGTCAGTCCAGCCATGTGAATGCTCTTACCACACAAAATCCATTCCATTCACAGTGCATGCAGGAATGAAATGGAGAGAAGTATTCCTCTGGTATCCTTGCTTTCTATGTGCTGGGGAGAATGGGCAAAAACTCAATGGCCATTCCATTGTGTAAACCCAGAGCTGGGGAGTGAAAGGGCACCACCCAGAAACAAATATACAGTCTCAGTGTAAACCAGGCCAAAGAGTCTTGTGGAAGCTTTCATCTTGTACTGGAACAAGTTGTATTGCTGACCCTGGGAATTTTGTTTGAACCGGGTTCAGCCACCTGAATAAGCATAGTGGGTTGACTGTTGGACTAGGGCTCTGGGAAACCAATGTTCAAATCTCTGCTTAGCCATTGAAACTCTGGATGACCTTGGGCAAGTCACACTCTCTCAGCCTCATAGGAAGGCAAGGGCAAACTCCTTGTGAACAAATTCTGCTGAGAAAACCCTGTGATAGCTTCACCTTAGGATCACCAAAAATCAGAAATGACTTGAAAGAAAAAAAGCAACATCAACAGCAACATTTTATTGGATATAGAAGAGAGCATGGAAAAGCGACTTCTTTGGATCAGAACTTCAAGAATATCCCAGCCAACATAGCTAGAAGCCAAGATGTTTGAAGGACTGTATGCGGAACAGCCGGCTTCCACTTTAATTTTTAAGATCTTCGAAAAACTCAGTCTCTGTTTCAGGGTTTGGTGGCACGGGAAGAGAAGGAATGGGAAAAAGCATTAACATTCAGGGGTCGGTTCCTGTTTGGAGTAAATCAGGATGGCTGGTGATTTCCGTGTCAGTGGGACAGTGATCCTCTCCAGGTTCAACACCTAACTTTAAACAATCTATCCAAGGTGCTGAACAGCATGTGTTTTCAATGTGAGCCACAAATTCCAAGTTGCAAGGGCGGGAGATGTTCCCCACTCTCTGTCATTCAGAAATGCACAACTAAAGCACTCGTGATGGATTTCCATCCAGCTTCTGTTTAAAGACCTCTTAAACCTGGAGAGTCCAGGCGATCTATTCCACTGTCAAACAGCTATTTTTGGAGCAGCAGAAAATAAATTGGATCCATCTTCCTCATGACATCCCCTCAGATATTTAAAAACAGCAATCCTGTCACCTCTCATTCTTCTCTTCTCCAAGCTAAGCATGCCCAGCTCCCTCCTAAGGCTCGGTTTCGAGATCTGTGATCGTTTTGGTCACCCTTCTCCGGACACATTCCGGATTGTTAATCTCCTGAACCCGGTCTTCCAGATGAGCTGGTTGGTTGATGGGTTGGTTTATTTAATATAATTCAGCTTACAACCATTTAGAAACACCGTACAACTGAAAAAAACTAGTAATACAAAAAGTTAAAAACAAATACAAAAAGTTAAAACACAGTAAACCAGAATTCTGTTTAAAAATACTGGTCAAAAACACAAGTTAAAAGCACTGTTTTAAAAATTTAAAACATAATAAAATGAAAACTCAACACCCCATCTGCCTCAATGGAGGGTCAGCCCGAAGGAAGCAAAGGCGTGCAAAGGCATACATCCTGCAGGTGGACGGACTGCCTCTCTTGAGTAGCCTGACATTTAATTCAAGTTCCAGTTTTTCGTATCACTTCCAAAACATCTAAATCCCAGCTACCATGGAAACGTGAGCTAAACTATCATACATATCCTTTTTGGCTGCTGATGGCTTTTATGCCATTGAATGGCAGCGAAGGTGCTGTGTGTATTCGTCCAGATTTTAATAGAACTATCCAAAATGTTGACCTGTACGCCCAAACGGTTTCAGCACCTTGGACAGCGCTTTGAAATGCTGGACTAAATCCTAAAGCAGCCAGCAATGATTGTTGGAACTCTAGTCCAAAAGGACAGCTTTCCCTAAGCTTCGGTCTACAGGGTGGCAACAGTTGGCATCAACGTTATTTTTGGGAACAAAAAGAGAGAGATTGTGTTCTGAAGGAACACTGACGGCTACCACAGAGACCTCAGATTTAAACTACTTCTAAAAAAAGGCAGCCTTCGTTCGATCAGCGTTCAGCTCAGGCAAGCGCAGGGCGATGTTCGGCCGAGGGAGAAGGTAACCAAGGAAACAGTCTTTCAGCTAAGAAAAATCCATACCTGTCTCGGACATATTTTTAAACGGCAAGCTTCTCTCTCTTTTTTTTGCCAAGAAGTGCCTGGTTTTGTTAAGTCCTTCTCAACTGGGAGGACAAAAGACTGATATCTTTTAGCCTGCTTTCTAGGGATTCCACCCGCCGCCCCAATAAATCAGATGAGAAGTATAAAGCTGGGGCCGCTTTGAATATTTTGTGATTATGATGGGAAACTGTGGAGCTTTGCACTACAGAATGTCACAGCCTGACAACTGGTGACTTCATCTACAACTCTCTGCAAATTTCTAGTCCTTAAGGTCAGTATCAAAAGTATGCGAACAACTCCAGAGCAACTGTAAAGCCAGGGACAATGAAGATCTTCATATTTTGTCTCTCTCTAGGAACGGCAGATAAATGACAAAGGCCATTTCCGCACGCGGCGAGGGAATCGCTCCCTGCCGCTACTCAGCAGAGCTTCTGGCGGTCCGGTCCGGTCCGGTCCAGGGCGAGGAGGAGCAGTGCGCGGTTGTAGATCCGCACTGCTCTGGCGTCCAAAATGGCGGCTTCCGGTTGGTCGTGGGTCTCGACCGACCACTGAAGCTCGCCAGCCTAAAGCCCGCCCTCCGCAGATCGCAGGCTCGCATTGGTGCAAGCCTGCGAATCTGCGCTGGAGAGCAGGCACGCAATGGCGCGCACCGTCATTTTGAGAGACCGGAAAAATCAGGTCTTTCAAAAACGTGATGGAGGACCACTCGGGGTCGCTCCGGAGCGGACTGAGGTGCGGATCTACGGTAAGTCGTCCGGACCCAGTCTGCTCCATGGTGCAGACGTCCTCCGTGGAGGACGCACTGCACCGTTTTATTTACCCCATGTGGAAATGACCAAAGTTTCTTTTAAAAAAAAGTTTAGATCGGAATTTCTCAGTTTGCTTAATGTTTACGGGCTTGAATCAGTCAGGGCTGCTTGACTTTATAGAATAGTTCAGGCAGGTGAGAGATAGTTGCTTGTCGCACAGTCAGAATGTGAGTAACAATCAGTCCCATTTTGTCACCGCCTACCCACAGTGTCTAGAAGAAAAATAAGATAGGCTTAGTCTTTGTTGGAAAAAAACCATATGAAATAGGTTTGCTCTTGGTGTTATGTGCCTCCATGTTGTTTTATGGCCTGTTTGGTTTTCTTGGAAGATTTTTTCAGAGGATGCTTGCCATTCATTGCTTTCGTCTAAGGCTGACAGAGTGTGACTGGTCCATGGTTACCCAATGGTATCCATGGCAAAGCAGGTATTTAAAGTTCAACACTCAAATCATAGAATCATAGAAATGTAGAGTTGGAAGAGACCCCGGGGCCATCGAGTCCAACCCCCTGCCATGCAGGAACACCCTCAAAGCACACCCGACAGATGGCCATCCAGCCTCTGCTTAAAAACCTCCAAAGAAGGAGACTCCACCGCACTCCGAGGCAGCATCTTCCACTGCCAGACAGCCCTGGCTGTCAGGAAGTTCTTCCTGAGGTTCAGGTGGAATCTCCTTTCCTGCAGCTTGAATCCATTGCTCCTTGTCCTGGTCTCTGGAGCAGCAGAAAACAAGTCCACTCCCTCCTCTACATGGCACCCCTTCAAATATTTAAACATGGCTGTCATGTCCCCTCTTAACCTTCTCTTCTGCAGACTAAACATACCCAGCTCTCTCAGTCTGTCCTCATAGGGCTTTTGCATAGGGCAAAATCACTACACTATGCTGGGTCTCAGGGTTTAATTACAAATACTAAAGTTTTCATAACATCTCATGGTGAGATGCTCTGCAACGTGTGTGCTTCAAATGTGGAGAGCAGACAGAGAACTGCAGACTACAAAATCGAAGATGAATAAACTCAGACCAACTGTTTTGTTTTTCTGCTAGACATGTGTATGAAGTGATGGTGTGAGACTGGATGTTGTTCACCTTCTGCTTGTGATTCCTAATTACTCTGTTTGTGAGATGCGTTGCTTTTATCACATTCCTCAACAAAAAATTGGTGAAGAATTTCTACCCATTTACTCAGAGCGTGCATGTGCATTCTGATGTGGCCACATCTTAAGGTGTAATGGTGAATTTTGAGTACAACCAGCATGTGTCTTTGAGACTATAATACCAGGAAGAAAGCCTGTGAGGAAAGTGAATTTTCCTTTATATAATGCAGTGGTAGAACCAGGAGAAAAATATGGGGAGCAGACACAGATTTTTTTGGGGGGGAAGGTTGGACGGTTTTTTTTTGGGCAGCAAATTTAGTTTTGCACATTCAGTTTCTGGCACAGAACTAATGATGTATGGCACATTAACATCTATTTCTTCATACTGTTTTCTCTGCAGCACATCCTATTGATTTGGATGGAGTTAAACCTTCAAGGATGCGAGCTCAGTTTTCATTTGATGACTCAATTCATCATTCGTATGTGAGCAGTCTCTTTCCATCTAGAAGTCCTTCTGTGGATGTTGGTATTGACGGCAACAGAAAAAAAAGGCTACATCAGAGTGTAGTCGAGATGGCAAAAGTTGTTAACAAGGAAGAACAGAAAAGCGAGGAAAGGCTGTGAGAGTTAGCAGAATATTTGCACACAGTCCTTTCCTCTTGTCTGCAGCTGAGCCATTTGAAACTGGAGAATTTGCATCCTTGGCCATTTCCACACTAGACTGTTAGAGTGCTATTATTCCACTTTCAACATCCTATGGAATCCTGGGGTTTGCAGTTTAGGGAGGGGCCTTTGAGGCCCCTCCCTAAACTGCAAACCCCAGGATTCCATAGGACGTTGAAGGTGGAATAATAGCACTGTAACAGCCCAGTGCGGAAATGCCCTTATCTCCCATTTGACCCAGGAAAATGACACCATGTTGGCTCTCGGCTGTTCCTTACTTTGGCCTTGTGGGAGGCGAAGGGCCAGGCCTCAAGATCTGGCTGCTCTGCAGGCTGTAATCCAACCTGAGCTCTGCTTTGTAAAGGAAGAGTCTATGGCACTTGCTCCCATAATCTGCTGCAATAATTTGGAGATTGGAAAATAATCTCCGCAGCAGCCTGCAGCCCCATGGGGGTCTTAAGACACAACGACAGATATATTGTTGTTGTTGTGTGTCTTCGAGTCATTTCCAACTTATGGTGACCCTGATGTGAATCTATCACTATTTTCTGTAGCTGAGAGTATGTGATGCCCCTAAGGATGGCCTAGCAAGGAATCAAAGCCTGGCCTCCAGGGTCATAGTCCAATGTTCAAACCATACTGGCTCTCTGATAGATAGGTACGTATATATGTTGCTGTTGTTGCATACCTCTGAGTTGATCCTAAGGTGAACCTGTTGTTACTGCCCTGGCTAGTCCGAGCTTTGGGGATATTAAAAGATATCCCTTGATATCACAATTCGGCTTCACTTCTCTATTCCCTTCCACGTGCTTGCGAGGCCACCGGACAAGCACGCATACAAGCTTGGCCATTAATAGCCGTAAGATTCAAACTACAATACAGGCAGGCCAGAAATAGCTGACTCGCTGCTTCAGGAGACCTCCAGGCAAGTCCTCTAATTAGGTCTGCACGCCACTTACAAAGGAGCCTCTGCCCCGCAATGGCAGCTTGATGGGTAACCTATGCAATACCCAAGTACTCTGTGTTTGCATACTGGCTACTCTATTGAGAACCACTACGATAACTCAATCATTCGGATTCTGACCTTTCGGAGGCTTTGTCTCCAACTCCAAATCTATTGTTTTCCCCCAAGTACGGCATAGCCCGCGGTTACAATTCTCCTTATAAAAACCCTCGATTCCGAGACCTTCCTCGGAACGCTGCCGAGTTTCCTCCCGCCTTGCTGCCGCTTTGCTTGGCGAGCCTCCCCTCGGCTTCACTTGCTGAGCTACATCGCACCCCAGCCTCGCTCTCCATTTTTCCGGGCTTCGGGACAGGTGAAGTTATCACCCAAACCAGCAATCCCTCCAAAAATCCCTCTATACCACTCCAACCTTTATTTTCTTTAGCTATCTTGTATGAGTGTGTCGCATACACTGTTTCGCTTGTGTTTAATAAAACATCATTTATTGTTTCAACTTCTGTGTTCTCCTTGACTCGACCCGACCCCGTAGACATAGGGTTCAAGATCTCGCTACGTTACTCTGCCTCTCGTAATGCTAAGCCGTGCTCTGAGCTAATTTTCCCCACCTTTAGTTGAGCACAATTTGGTGTCCCTCCCGGGACCCCCAGTACACAGGGTAACACTGTCACAGAGTTTTCTTGGCAAGATTTGTTCAGAGAGGATTCGCCTTTGCCTTCCTCTGAGGTAGAGAGAGTGTGACTTTGCAAAGTTCACCCAATGGGTTCTCATGGCTGAGTGGGGATTCATGCCTGGTCTCCAGCTTTGTAGCCTGAAGCCCAGACCACTACACCATGCTGGTTGTCACGTATATACATATGTATGTAATTTTCAGGATGATGCTCTTGCCTTGAGATTCTTCCCTTTCACTTGGAGGACCACAGGGGCCAGGCCCTGAGACCTTCCAACCAGAGCTGCTGCCCCATAAGCTTTTGGAGCAGGGCATCATTAAAGAACCAGAACTCAGGCTGTTGTCTTCCTGAAACTACAGACCAAAGCACAGCAGATGCAAACCCTTGGAGAATGTTCCTTGCGGTTGACTTTTCCTTCCAGGCCCCCAGTTGCTCTTGGAAACCACAACTAATGTCCACTGACCTACATCTGTGTGTCACAATCTGAGTGTGATTTTCCCTGACGCGGGTGGGCAGGGAACTCCCGCCTCCGGTTAGCAACCTGGTGCTTGTTCCAGATGTTTTGCTCCTGGGAGAACTTGAGGGCTTGTTTGCTCTTTCAGTTGTGGGCCGTTGCCATGATGAGCCACTACCACGATCTGTCTCTTTCTGCTTCCCTGACTCCCTCCCCTTATTTGTAATTCTGGCCATCCTCTTTAGCGTGAATGGAGCTACCCCACACCTTTCTGTTTGGTGCCAAACCTGATTGGTCTTCGTCTTCCTTCCTTCCTTCCTTCCTTCCTTCCTTCCTTCCTTCCTTCCTTCCTTCTTTTTCTTTCTTTCCACTCTCATCATAAACATACTGATAACAAACTAACATACTAAAAACAAAAGAATTAAATAGCTAACAGAATAATAACTAACCAACTAATAATTCAGACACAAAGACATATGCAATGAGAAAGCACACAAAAAAGAAATCAAACATGCTACCACGTAAATTGCAAAGCTATCTAAAAGTGACTTCCAGCTCCCTTTTCTGCAGTTATACACATCTATCCTGGCATCCCACCTCAGTCTTTGTAAACTGAATATCACACCTCTTCTAATGATCAACTCAGACTAATAATTCAAAACTGATGGTTATCATTTCACCTTTTTTTTTCCCTTCAAAAAGTCTACCACGGTTTCCCGTCTTTCACAAATGTTGCTAATAACTTTTCTCTAACTGAAGTGGGCAATTTATCCATTTCTGCAAACTTTTAACTACCCATCTTCTTTAGGAGGTAGAGCATTGTTCTGTCCCTGGGCATGCAATAATCTTACTGCTGTGATCATGTAAGCTGGCCCTCCACGTGTGCTAGCTTAATTTTTATGGGTTTGATTATTTGGAAGTTTCTCCAAGCCCTGTCCCTCTCCACCTCAGATGCTTATTTTCTGGGGAAACCTTCACTCTTGGCAGCTCCACTTGGGCCATGCGGCTCTTTAAAAACCCACCTCCGGTCCCCCTCCTCCACCAGCCACTTGCTGGCCAGCAAAGATGGCTCATAGCCCAGTTTCTCAGCACCACAAATCCCATCCTGATGCCCTGCCCTACCCCACCCCAGGAGGGAGATGGGTGCAAGAGAGGAAGTATGGGGCCTCCATGCTGTCTCCCCATTTCCCCCCTCCTTTTCCTGACCAAGTTTGAATCCTGGGTACCCACTGTCCCCGTCGTGCCTCGGCCCCCTTCCTACAGATGCACACACACACATTTTGATATTTGTGATTATTCCACTTTTGCGGGAATCCCGTGCCCCTAACCTCAGTGAACGTGGAGGGCCAGCTGTATTGGAATAATCTCTCACAGCTCTGGTGAAAACCCACCAGTCCCAGAAGAAAGAATTCAGCAGTTTCAGCTGTACTCTTACACACTTCCTCATGTAACGTGTGTAGATCTTAGGGCCCGGATTCTCTTCTCTGGGCTTGAGAGGGAGGGGAGCACATTTTCGGATAAGATCACAACCTTGAAAAGTGGAACTGTTTCTGTGTGCACACATTTTCCTCATCGATTAGATTTGGTGGATTATATTTTACAGTGTGCAAATGGTATCCATGTTTAATGACTCTGAAGGGAAAGGTCGGAGGGTAACCATAAGGCCAAAGCAAAATATAGCTGAGAGCCAGTGTGTGTGCAGTGGCTGGAGCATTGGATTAGGACTCTGGGAGAGTCCCCCCTCAGCCACGCAAACTCACTGGGTCACACCCTCTCCACCTCAGAGTATCCGTGTGATACTGATTTCTGGCCATAACATTTTTTGGCATCCTAGATGGAACCTCTTGGAACGAAAAAGGAAAACAAGCCCTGGTTGTTTGAAGAATCTTTATTCAACACTGAATCATAAAATAGCTCTTATAACACATAATTGGTTTTCTTTTCTTTAAATCATAAGTACGCATTGTTTACATTCGGCAAAGTTCAAAAGCAACGACATCAAAGTGCATTTTACAGATGACAGTTCTGCCCCCAGAAAAGCCAAAAGAAGAGAAAAGAAAGTTTACAAAGGTCTCCTAATGGGGCTCCGAGAGACTCGCTGGGATTAACAGAAAGATGGGGTGTTCTCAGGTGTCTCTCTCAGCAGGTGGATGCCCCAGTCTTTCTGCACCTCAAGCTTTACCTTTCTCATGCCGCCCTTTGCCGATTGATCCTTTTAAGTGAAAGAAAACCCACCTCTCAGCTGCAGTGCAAATGTCTTCTTCCCTGTCTAGCAGGTAAAAACTCCCAGCTTCTTGAATGGGGTGGTTCTTGAACATGGTGCTTTTGTTGAGAATTGTGGAGAGGACAGAAATGGGCCTGGACCTAAATGGCTGAGATCTTTAGCTTCTGGGGTTACCTGGCAACTGTGCAATGCTGACTCATGAGTGAATTGTGGCATTGCGCAACCCAGCATGCAATGTGCATCCAAGCACCATGGGTAAACATGCACAAATGGCAGTGCATATGTATCTCTGCTTTTACAACCTGGAACTGAATGCGGAGGTTCTACATTGGGCAAAAATGTCAAGCCACTTCAACAGAGGTAAGACTGCATGACTGCAGCCAAGATCTTGCATCAAGCAGGTGTAGTGTTAACACCTGGTCCATTCATTTCCACATCCTCTCCCAACATTAGCTGTCAAGCTCTAGAAGAGGCCTCTGTGGCCGGTCCTTACTGATGGGCAGGCAATGTAGAGGAGAATGATGCTGCTGGTCTCAGCCCAGAGAAGGAAAGAAATGAGGCTATACTTCTGGATGAAGAGCACCTGTATTCTCCTTCCCCTTGGAACCAAGACCAGCTGCTTCTTCTTCCTGAATTACAGAGGTTGGATGGCCATCTGTTCGTAGGGATTTGATGGTGCATTCCTGCATGGCAGATTGGAGTTGGACTTGATGACCCTTGCAGCCTCTTCCAACTGTACGATTCTATGATTCTATGAAATAAATAAGCCATGAACAGGATGCCAGACATAATCTGGTAGCTCAGTTCACATTTCTATGGTAGCCAGGAGTCAAAGACTTTGGAAGACAATATAAAAAAACTAGCATTGGAATCAAAGATCAGCCTATTAATGGGACTCATCGCATCAATCCGCAAGACGTAAATTTTGATTTCACTGGCCCTTCACATTTTGCAAAGTGGAACTGGCCAGCCTGTCCTCACTGAAAACATTCCCTGCTTAATAGCTTGATTTTTAAAAATTAATTCCCAAATCTGCATTCTGTGGGAATTTGCAAGGAGAAAACTACAAAGATTAAATTCATTCCCCTGGGAACCCAATGAAAACTTTCTAAATTTGTTGTCGCCGTATCCGGTCCCATTTCAAAGAAGCTTCTAGCACCCTCAACATTTGCAGATGTTTGAAAAAAAAAGAGATTCTACTGTTGAAGAACCACCAGCCATTCAATTAACCGGGCAGAATTCCCTGTTGATTGCCATGTCATACCTCCCCCACCCTTTCACTTCTCCCCACTCCCAAAAATCCATATGTGCCCTCTGTGTTTTATTTGGGATCAGTCTCAAGACACAAGAGAGGAACATTTTGGTTCTCAGAACACTGGCATGTTTCCACTAAGGACTAAAATATACATATATTTATATAATTAAAAAAATAGCTTAAGAGCTGCACTCTTTCTTTCTTTCTGGCACACTGTAACACACATTTTCTCGGCTATTTACCATGATTGATGTAGAAAAGTTATAAGTGCTTTCTGAGAAAAAAGTTCTTTTTCTCTCTTCCACAAGCAACGTTTATTTGATTATCTGTAACCCTCGCCCACCCGATCACCTCTTCCCTCACCCATCGCAGGTTGCCTTTAATGCTCGTGCAGAAGGGGCGAGATCCAACACTGGTTTAGCACTTCCCTCTCTTCTTCTTTTTAGGTGGACTTAGTCTAGAATGATGCAAGAGGACCTCCAGATCCTGCATAATGATACTTGCAGGGTGACTTCCATGCCAATGGGATAGCTGATTCACTCTGGGCTCTGGGATGACATTTAGAAGAGATATCCAAGTGCCGAAGCAATTTGGGGACTAGTGTTCGGCACCTGCATGCGTCACGAACAGGACGCCGGCCTTTGAGAATTATGCATTTTGGCTAGAGTGGGGTGTCACTTGCTGTTCTGCCTCAGGCAGCCAAATGCCTTGGACCAGCCCTGCATGCACGTATGCTTGTTGGGGATACATCACGCACGGCTACCCCTTCTGTGGGCTTCAGGGTTGAAGGGCCACCCACCGGTATGACTAGGACCTCAACTGCAACCCACTGAAGGAGGAGAAGTCACTTCATGCATATCTGTGTAGGACACCAGCTACCCAAGTTGATCATTCCATTGACTCCTCCATTCCACGTCAAACAGTTAAAGACGTTCACATTTCAATCCTCACAAGGGCTTTGGATCATCTACAGACGACCCAACAACACAAATGACAACATTGGTAATATTCCTTCTCTTTCAGATTGCTCCCAAAATGAGTTTTGGCTTAAAAATTACGCAACGACACCCAGATAACCAAGGGCACAATCCAGACACAGTTGGGCTGCAGTCTTAAACACACTTACCTGGGGGTTCTGTCTCTTTCACAGTATACAGTTATGCCATTATGGTTCCACTTTACTTGTCACGGTTCCATCCTACAGAACCCTGGGATAGTTTGCAATCGGGGACTTATAATAAAATTCTGTGTTTTTTTCTCCAGGGACTCCCCCTTAGGTCTCTTTCACACTACCAAATTACAGTACTTTGCTATCCGTTTAACTGCCACGACACTTTCTGGAATCCTGGGATTTGCAGTTTAGGGAGAGGCATTTAGAATTCTCTGCCAGAGAGCTCCAGTAACTCACCAGACTACGAGTCCCAGGATTCCACTAGATGACGGCACCACGGCAGTTAAAGTGGAATCACGGTGCTATCCGAGAGACCTCAATCTCACTGAACTCGGAGGAACTTTCCTCTGAACACAGAATTGCTCTCTCACTCGCTTTTGGCACATTTGATTTGCTTAATCAACGGGATGCCGAACTTGGGTTGGATCGGGGCCCCTGCCTTCTTATTGCTGACAGCCTTTTGGCTCACCGCTTAATATAAAAAAAATACACAGTGTATTGGCTGTGAACCTGCATTGGGAGACTTTGCTACGAGATGCAGTTATGACAGCCTCCCATTCAACCTTCCCTCTAAAACCACCTTTTCCCAACTGCATCTATTTCCTGGCTGGTGGAAAGCAGGGAGAACAATGGATAAGCATTCAGCTCTTTTCTTACAGCTGGATGCTCAGCAACAGGTATCTTCAGGGACCTCCAGGGATCTTTGAGCGGTCCCTATAGCTGTCCATCCAGCTATGGTAGCACAGCCAGGTCATACCCTCCAAAATTCCACAGATGAAAACTGGGACATGTCCAGCCAAGCAACATCAGTGTAATCAAGACGGCAAAATCTATCAACGAGGAGTAAGAATGCACAAACTAGGAGAGGCCGCAGCAGTTTGCTTTCGCCTGAGCCGACCGGGAAGGGTAAGATTTTGATCTTTCCTCTCCCTTTTGCTGAGTTAACTGAGTAAAACTACTTTTATACTTTGAACTCAGTTTGCAACAACTGAAGAAAGCTGCGGATGAAGGAGGAAAGCGGCAGGAGGAGAGAGAAACCAGGATGTTTTAAAAGCAGCTGGAAAAGTGGGACCACAGAGGACTAACTAAGTCTGTTCCCTACCAAGTTGGGACAGTTGGAGGGTATGCTGGATGCTTGCCTGCTGCTCCCTCACTCTCCGCCGACCAGGAAAAGCTCAGGTTTTTTGGGGGGGTGGGTGCAGCTTAGAAAAAGTGGGTTTGCAACAAAGGTGTATTCTAGCGTAAACGGCACCTAGCTGGAAGTTGCACCCATACCTTTGAGGCCACTTCCTCCTCCTTCTCCGCTAAATCTTCAGCTTTTTTGTGCCCCCCTGGCACTGGCACCCAGGGCATGTACCCTACTTGCCCCACCCTAGATACACCCCTGGTTTGCAAGGATATTGGTCACTCCACTCTTAATAATGGATTCCAATCTCCACAATGACCAAACAAGTGAGCTGCGACGGTATAGGTCTGACTTACACGACTGCAATTCACCAGCAGGACGTTAGCCATTATTTAAAAGGGGGAGGGATTGTGAACGACACCCCTGGTCCGGAGCCACCGAGGGGAGATGCCTCAGAGATGAGAAAATAACTTCCAGCTATCATCACGTCAGCATCCATTAACAAATCCTTTCTCGCCCCTGCCCTGGCAGAAGTGTGTCGGGGTGGAGAAGCTCACAAACCAGTCGTGCAAACTTATAACAGTGATTGAAAAGAAAAAAGAAAAGGAGGAGGGGCCCGGCAGGAGTCGCATATCCACACAGCTTCATTTCGACCACAGTTTCACAAGCAGGAAATGCCACAGGGTCCCACAATGTTTTTGTTTTTTCTTTTAGAAAATAAGTACCAAGGCCATCCCAATAATAAATAAATAAATAAATACATAAAATAAATAAATAAATAAGCTCTTTTCCTCTC